>JAKFHU010000600.1:10000000-11250000 GCA_023783475.1 Daubentonia madagascariensis | reverse complement strand
GCTGCCTGCAAGAAGCAGGGTACAAAATTGTCTGTGTGCACTGTGGTCAAACTGGTCTGCGTGAGGCTGGCATCTAGGAGGACATGGAAGACAACGAAAACGGGCCATGTGTTTGAGAGGAGGGACAGTGTTCTTCTATCTTGAAGAATGTTTATAAAGGTCCTAGCACTGTCAGTTGCTGGGTTCATCATTCCCTAACACCAATCAGTGCCTCTCACGCTAGAGTTTACAAAAGGCTGCCAGCCTGGTACTTGCTACCAAGCAGATCTGTGGCAAATGGTCCCAGTCTTGGCTCTGCCAGGCTTCAAGAACCCTATAGCTGACTCCTGGCCTGGAAATCTTACCCTAGGAATTGCCACAACGTGAAAATGTTGTGGAACTAGATAGAGTTGGTGGTGGTTGCATTCATGGCATTGTAAATGTACTAAGTGCCACTGAATTATGCACTTTAAAATGGTTAATTTTATATCATGTGACTGTCACTTCAATTTTTTAAAAAAAGAACCACCACTACTTATTGGGCACTTATTTTGTGCAAGTACCATGCTAATACCTTATTGGAATCATCACCATTCCTTGGCATAGTTCTGCAGGGTGGCTGCATGTTAGCCCAATATATGGGCAGAAACTGGCTCAAAAGAGGATGGGAAGGCCAGGTCACCTGTTGGTAATAGAGTCTTTGCTTCCTAGGTAAGGAAGGTCTCTGGGGGTTATAGAGGAAACTGGTTGTAGTGGGTGCTTCTGGGGAAGTGAGGTATACTGCTTTGGAACTTGTTACATTTTGAACCATGTGATGGTTACCCACTCAAAAGATAACAGAATGTCATGAAAGAACATCTTATTTACAAAAATTAAGCAAAACACTGTCTCTATATTGCTATGTCAAAAACAAGCTCTCTGAGGCCCGCCTAGGCTCTGTCATGCACTTGGTAGACTCTGGGCCACAGTTTCCTTACCTGTTAAAGGACAGGGTCCTCCCGGCCTCAGGTGGCTACTGCTAGAATCGAGTGACAACAGGGTAATGTATGTAAAATGGTTTTACCCAGTGCCTGGCCCGTCTTGAGTACCCAGAAGCATCCATTGTCTTCCCTCTTCTTCCCCCCCTGACCCCCACCTCTCCCCACCCCACTATTTGAGTTTGTCCACCTGGGATCCCCACACACACCTTCATGACTTGTGGTTTCTCCTCCTCAGAGAAAGCTACAGATGGCTCACTGCAGAGCGAGGACTGGGCCCTCAACATGGAGATCTGCGACATCATCAACGAGACTGAGGAAGGGTAAGGGCCCTCCAGGGAGAGGCCATGGGCACAGGCGGGATAGCCAGCCACCCTGCAGCCACAGTGCAACACACACCTGCACCCTGCAGGGAGCCCCTGCTCCCGCCCCGCTACTGCTGTAGCCACAAGGCCCTACCCCACTTGTGGCCCTCAGTCCAAGGAGGGATACAGAGGCTGTCTGAGCCCCTGGTCCTGGAGCCCCACCCAAGGCAGGAATTCATGCTGCGTGGACAGCTGGCCAGCCAGCCCCTGGGTGCTGCCACCCCACCCAGCCTGTCTCAGCAGCAGCCCAGATTCCACATGGATCTGGAACCCCAGCCTGTGTGCAACGTCTCCCTAGCGCAGGCGAGCTGGAGACTTACAATTAGGAGTTGGCCTCAAGTGCCATTTGCATTCTGTGGCCTGGAATAGGCATTAGGGACATCCAGCTTTTCTCTGTGAGTAAAAACAGACTTTCATTTCCTTAAGATTTGAAACCAGCCCGAGGGTAAGGGATCACAAGGAGGGCAGTAAAAGTGCAGCGGAACCGAGAGGCTGACAGGGTGTGTCTGGTGTTGGGGTTACGGTGTGCCCTTGCTCAGTGCCAAGGAGCTCTGCCAAGGCAGGTGATGTGGGGGACACCTTGGGGTCTTGGCTTCAGATGTCTGACTAGTTGTCACTGACCAGCCTTGTGACTTGGGACAAGTCACTTTACCTCTTAGGTCTTTGTCCTCAAAGGCAAAGCTCTGTTAGATCCTTCCAGCAATAAGCCCGAGTCCCTGGGGATGTGACAGTCTCTGTCTTCTCAGGAAAACGCAGTGAATGGTGGGGGGTGGCGTGGGGGCCACGGCCAGCAGGAAGTGCTGCCAGAGGAGGCCTGTGCTCTGGGAAGTCAGGATCCACACTTGGAACAGCATCTCGTTTCCTCCCCATGTTCCACTGGGACACTCCAGTTACCCCTCCGACTGTGTGGAACGTTGCTCTCGGCCCAGGGTGCTTTGTGTGTGGAGGGCCAGCCTGGGAGCAGGCAGCAGGCAGGGAGCTCCCCAGCTGGAGAGAGGCTGTGGGCATCTGAGTCACACATTCAAGCCCCAGTCAGGAGAGGGCAGTGGCTGCTGCGCTCCTGCCAGTATCTTCCTCAGCCCTGCTCCCTGGTGTTGCCTAGGACTCATCAGAGTGAGGGCGGGTGGTGGGAGTGGTGGGCAGAAGTCAGGGCCACCAGGAGAGAAGATAGGAGGTAGAAAACTGCATGAGCCTCTAGAACGGCCTGGGAGCTTCATGGATAGTGGCTGAAAGTCACCGCAGTATCCTTGGAGACAGCAAGCCCCCCATGTCCCTTGTCATCGTGGGAAGAACTGGGGCTCAGAGTCATTCAGGCGCATTGCTGTTTATTTGCTGTTGACTTGAGTGTCTCATGTGTTCCAGGCACTGCATGGGGTACTGGATACCCAGCAGTGAGCAAAGGCAGGCATGACCCTTGACCTCACCAAGCAAGTGTGTCGGCTAAACTTTAGTCTCTTACTGAAGAATCTCCCCATTGGGTTGTGGCCTCCTTGTCACACACTCTGTGCTCCTAGGGGAGTACTGGACACCTGGGGCCCACAGCAGAGGCACAGGCCAGAACTGATGCCCAGTGCCACGCCCTTCCTCCAGGCCCCCTAGAAGAAGTAGAAACGAGTCCCCATAGAAGTGGCCCACAGGTCAGCGGCCAAGCCAGGAACAGAAGCCAGCTCCCTCCAGAAGGAGCCAGGGAAGGGCGAGGAGCTGCCCCAGGGTGGCTCAGGTTGAACACTGCTCTCACCTGCCCCACGCATGTCCTCTCCACTGAGCAGCCCTGACCGCCCCCACAGCCCCACCTCCCATCCAGGCTTCGTCCCCAGGAAGCCTTACGTCTGTCACTCCTGCTGAGGACCTGGGCCAGGGCTCTAGACTCCCCAACTTCTCCCTTGGCGGGTCAGCACTGACAGGCAGGCAGACAGCCAGACGGGCCCCGACATCCACTCACCGGCCTTGAAAATGTTACTCGTGCTCCTGCAGCGTTCCAAGCTCCTGGGGGAAGGTGTCCAAAAAGGACGCTGTCCCTGTCCTCTAGGAGGCTTCTTCTCTACCCAGGGCAGCTCCCAGGTCAGTGTCGCCTGGCAGAACATGCTGGGAGACTGGAGGACTTGGGAAAATGTCGTGGAGGGAGTAGATTTTAGCTGGGCCTTCACCTGGTGGACAGGGAGATCGGGGAACCTTCAGGGTGGGGGTAGGGGTGGTCAGGACAACACTGACCACACCTGTGCAGGGCTGAGGGGTGGAGGGCAGTGGTGGAGCCATGGAGGGCGCAGGAAGAGTGGGCTGCCTCCCAGGCTTCCAGGGGCCTCCCACCGCACTTAGGCGCACCCACCCTCCCTCCGGTGACCCCAGGCCTCCTGGCCCCTCCTCCCACCTACCCCACCCTCAGTTTGGCCTCCTTCCTGTTAGTTCCACTGAGGCACCAAGCTCCTCCCCACCCCAGGGCCTCAGCCCAGGCTCATGCCTCGACTTGAACAGCTTGGCCCCACTCCCCCCCAGCTAGTCCTCCCCACCCTTCATGCCAGCTGCAATGCCACCTCCTTGGAGGTCTTCTCCCACCACCCCACCCCACTCTTCCCCCAGGACCTGCTCATTCCCTTCTGTTCTTTGGGTCTCCCCAAAATGTGGGATCCTTGGAAGCAGGGCCATGTGGTCTTGTCCCCAGTGTCCCTGGCACCTAACATGGTGCCCCACACATACTGGGGGCTTAATAAGACTTGAATGGAAGGAGGGGTGGACAAATGGGGGAGCTGGCCAGATGGGGCTTAGGACACTATGCCTGGAGCATATTCTTTCTTAAACTTCAGCACACATAAGAAGCCCCTGGTGGGGGGCACGCAAAGTGTGTGGATTCTGGGGCCCCTCGCCTGAGAATTTAGTTGAGCTGGTCTAGGGTGGGGGCCCAGGGTTGTGCATTTTTAACAAACACTCACACCTCCCCGCATTGTGCTGCAGGAGATTCAGGGAGCACACGTGAGAAGCCCTGCTGAGCAGTCATGGCCTCCTGAGAGGATTTTGGTGGGGTAGGAAGATTCTGATGTGATTAGAACCTGGACACACAGAACAGCTGCGGCGCAGGGCGATGGGCACATGAGAGCCGTTCCCTCTCTACGGGGCCTCCCGATTTTAGGCCCTCAGGCTCCGGTGTTGCGTAAGGTAGCTCCATTCCTAAGCCCGTCCTTCCTTTTGTCCTTCCTAGTCCCAAAGATGCTGTCCGGGCCGTGAAGAAGAGAATCGTGGGGAATAAGAACTTCCATGAGGTGATGCTGGCTCTCACGGTGAGTGCCCCATCTGGCCATTCCTCTGCCCACAGCAGGACTGCAGTCCGCTGAACGAGCCGCCTTCCCTCAGGCCCAGCGGGCTCCTCATCTGAGAGCTGGGAAGGAAAGATCTGTGGGCAAAGCACTGTTCTGCCCACACTGCTGGTGGACATGGAATGGCAAGAGAGGGCATTTGGAAAGGTCCTCCCCGGTGCGGCATGGGAGCAGACACTGAGGTTATATCTCTCTAGAACCACTGGCATGGAGGGCCTAGGCCAGAGGATTTACAGGTGACATAGACGCTCAGTAAACTCAGGCCTCTCTGGGGGATCAGGGAACCTGACAGACTAAATTGGGTGCTGCCTGGCACTCCAGTGCCCTGAAAAATGAGTGTAAAATATTATATATGCCAGTGGCTGAGAACTGCCTTGCCCCACCACTGAACCTGCCAGACCCCAGGACGGCCAGGTGTGAGTGGGCATCCCAGCTGGCAGGACGGCTGGTGGGGAGGGGGCACTCTGTCCCAGCCCCCCCCACAAGCAGTGTTTATATCCAGGTGAATCCGGCGAAACAGAAAAGCAAAGGCGGCTCCTGCCAGGAAGTGGGAAACAGAGCAGGGAGGGGAGTTGAGTGCCTGTTCCTCAGACCACAGGGTCACCAGTAGATTGGAAAGCCCAGGTTCTCTCTGATGTCCTCTTGGAGAGCCCCTACCCTCTAGACTATGTTCGGCTCACAAATAGCGTCCGGGTTCTGTGGGCACTAACACCAGACAGGGAGAGAATTCAGCCCACACACCACCCCTCTGCCCACCCCAGGCTGGGCCCTCCAGTAAACAAGCCCCCGAAAGTAGGAAGAGCCTTGAGGGTAGAGGCCCTGGGCACCTCCTCTCCTCTGATGAGGATTTCATAGTTGCCTCTTGGCCCTCCAGGTCCTAGAAACCTGTGTCAAGAACTGTGGGCACCGCTTCCACGTGCTGGTGGCCAGCCAGGACTTTGTGGAGAGTGTGCTGGTGAGGACCATCCTGCCCAAGAACAACCCCCCCACCATCGTGCACGACAAGGTGCTCAACCTCATCCAGGTGAGTAGCAGGGCACGGCAGGGTGGGCAGGGCTGGGAAGAGCTGTCCGTGCAGGAGCATCCTTCCCAGCAGAGAGCTCTGGGCCCTAGGCCAGGGAGGAGGTACTCCACACCATTGTGCTTGCCCCGGGTTCTATTTCTCACTTTGGGGTGTCCTGGTTGTCTGCTGATGGGATGTTCTGCATCAGGGGAGGCTTGTTGGCTGAGTGCTTTGCTGTGGAGTAGGCTGGGCGGATGTAGTAAAGGGACCAGCAAGTCAGGGAAAGAATTTCTGTTCCCTCTCTGGGTGCCAGGGTAGGTGGGCTTGCAGGAGAGAAGGTGAGCAGTGGTTACTGGCCATGTCCCCTTGTCCCCTCTCAGTCCTGGGCTGACGCGTTCCGCAGCTCGCCCGATTTGACAGGTGTCGTCGCCGTCTACGAGGACCTGCGGAGGAAGGGCCTGGAGTTCCCCATGACTGACCTGGACATGCTGTCACCCATCCACACACCCCAGAGGGTGAGGAGAGTCACCACATCGGGTAACATGGCAAGGGAGGCAGGATTTATCCCCAGAGGGGGCCAGCAGCTCCTCCCCACTGGCCCCAACTTCCTTGGCCCTTGTCTTTCCCAGGAGGCCTTGCTGACCCTGTGTTTTGTCCTCTAGACTGTGTTTAACTCGGAGACACCATCAGGACAGAATTCTGTGGGCACCGACACCAGTCAGCGAGGGAACACTAGCCAGCATGCTGCCCCTCTGCCCACCCCGGCCATACTCCCCGGCGACACACCCATAGTGCCAACCCCTGAGCAGGTAAACAAGCCTGGGGTCAGAAGCATCAGGTCAAGACAGATGGGCCTGGCCCCCTCTCCACTCACGTCAGGGAGGGGCCCCCATCTCTATGGAAATTCCTGCCTGCCGAGCCTCCACTTTATCTCCACAACAGCCTACAGGTTATGTATGATTCTTCCTGGTTGAGAGATGAGGCTCAGAGAGGTCAATTCACTTGCCCAGAGCACATAGCTCATCAGAGACAGCTGAGATTCAAGCTCAGGTCTATTGATTGCTGGCATGTGCCACCCTGTACCGCAGGCATTTTTCCAAACTGTGTTCTCCTTGGAGCCCTCCAACAGCACCATAGGGAGGAAATGCCCAGCAGGCAGCCCCCGGCAACCAGGGCAGCTCTTCTTTGTGTGGTTTGCTTATGTGCTCCCAGAAGGTTTCACTTGAACTGAGGTTCTGGCTGAAAACAGTTTTAAAACATCTGTGCCAAAAATAAAAAACATTTGCATTGCACCATGCTGCTTTCCGCAAAGGCTCAAGAAGAAGATTTGAGGCTTAGTATGAGATTCTAGAGGGGTAGGTTTTCCCAGGGCCCTGTGACTGACTTTGAAGGATCACCCACCTCAGAGTAGGTTGCACACTGACTTAGGCAATCTCTGTGCCTCAGTTTCTTCCTCCTGAAGCTGGAGGTGAGGTGGCTTGCCCATTGGCCATGAGCTGTTTGTGGATTGCCAAAGCTGCTTTACCTGCTGAGGGACTTCGACGGCTGTGACCAGTGCTATCTGGGAGCTCAGTCATCCTAGACTTTGATTCTAAGGAGTGGGTGGAGACCTGCACACTGCGGGGGTGCTGGGAGGGTGCCCACTTTTGAGGTGTTTTACCAACTTTAGACCCAAAACATCAGCTAAACGTCAAGGCTTAGCTGCTGAATGTGCTGGTGAGAAAGATACAGATACCTGATGGAAAGAAAAGTGAAGCTTAACTTTCTGAAGAAGTGTCCCTACTGACCGCTTGTATGTGTCCTTTGGACTTATTCTCACCCTATTTGAAGAGAAACTTTTGTAATTTGTTATCTCATAGGAAGTTGTGAAATCACCCCCTAGAGTTACAAATATTACTAGAAAATTTCACTAACTGGACAAAATAATTAAAGGTGCATAAATAATTGCAAAACCACCTCATGGCCCAAAAAATTATCCAACCTGGTTAGGATTTTAAACCAATTTGCCTAAAGTTTAGCATGTGCATGGGTTAAGATTCTGATTACTTCTAGTGCAAGAAGGTTCTTGCTTAACAAAACTGAGTAGTCTTTGTTTAATTTCAGAGTCCCTTTTTGTCTCCTGGGACATATTAAGACGTTCAGGTGGGCATCAATGTTACTCCCAGACTCTTCTGTAATTAAGTCCCATCAGATTTGGATATATATTGGGTTCGGGATCAGTAGTTTTTCCACTCACTTATACCAGGAGTTCACTAAGTAAGCAAATATGTCAAACGTTTTGCAGGTTTTAGCAGGTGTCCGTGAACCAGAGTGGATATACTGCCCATCTCTGCACTTCCGTTTCTTCTGTGAAGGCCTGTGGAGAAGGTTAAATTAGCAATACACGTTAAGTGCTTGGCACTTCCTAGGTGGTCAGTAAATGGTAGCTGCTGTCACAGTCATTGTGAATGTTTATAGTGACACTCGTATTCTGAGATCAACTGCAGCATGGTCACACAATTTACAAGGTACCAGCATTTCCCAAGATGTAGCTCTCTGAATGCTAGACCTGTGAGCTATTCCATGACAAAAGGGTTCTCAGTCAAATTAAGTTTGGAAACCTTCATACTGCTCTCTTCCTGGGCATTCACAGTGTACATAAGGATATTAAACACCCTACAAGGTCCCACAGCATAAGACACTTACACCAGTGGCCTTCTACTACCTAACCTTTTTGAGGAGACTGCAACGTAATTGGCAGTGTTTCCCCAAACCCAAGACCTTAGAATGCTTTGATCATTGAAAACCTGCTAACATCCCTTGGAACAAGAGCTAAGTCTGAGTTTCATACTCCTGGTGGGGGACAGGGCTAGGACTCATCCTTGGATGAGCCTAGGACACCAAAGCAGGCCAGGAGCAAGACAAAATGCAGTCCTCCCAGGAACAGAGAGGGCCGAGTCCCAGCTCTAAGAGGAGAGAGAGGGCCAAATCCCAGTCCTCCTAGTAGCACAGAGAGGGCCTGCCGCCTCCCTCCACCCCTTGGGGGAGCTGCCCTCCAGGGCCTCGTTAGCTGCTACTTTGGGCCCAGGAGATGCTGGAGTCTTCCAGCCTCACTCGGTGGTTCATTCCCCCTCAGCTTGTTTCCTTTCGGCCTCTCCCTGCACCAGGCTCCCCAGTTTGGAGATGGTAACGGTTGGTAGCACCTCTGTGAGGGGTCTGTGGAGGGGATGGGACAAGCCTATCACGGCCTCTTAGTGCAGGGCTGTGGCTCGCGAGGCAGCAGTCGGGCTGCCTAGAGACAGCGCTGGCAGGTCAGCACCCCAGTGCCACACCCAGGACCGGTGGTGCTGGGCTCTGTCCCTGTGTGCAGCAACAGCCCCAGACTCCTGGCTTCTCTCACCGCGGCCTGTGGTGTGTTTCAGGTTGGGAAGCTGCGCAGTGAGCTGGAGGTGGTGAGTGGGAACGTGAGGGTGATGTCGGAGATGCTGACGGAGCTGGTGCCCACCCAGGCCGAGCCCGCAGACCTGGAGCTGCTGCAGGTGAGCAGCCAGCCCCTCCGCCAGGGCTCGGGTCCTCCTGCCCATTCACCCACACACATCCCTCCCCCACCCACACGGCAGTCCTCACGGCTACTCCAAACGCCTGGGTTGTGGTGGGAGATGCTGCCACCAGGGACTCTGGATGCCATCAGATTGGAATTAGATCCCAGCTTTACTACTTTCTGGTTTGAACAAAGTAGCGCCTCGTGCCTCAGTTTCCTTATCTGTAAGATTGCTGTAATAATAGCCTTTATGGTACAAGTTTGATGTGAGCATTAAATAAGGTACTGCGTGTAAGACACCCAGGCCTGTGCCTGGTACAGGGTAAGCGCCCAATAAGTGGTCCTGAGAAAAAGCTGGCAGGTGCGATTTCCACCTTTCAGAGTCGGAGGCTCCGCAGCTGTGAGAGCAGGGCCAGCTTTGAGATGAGCCAGCAGCTGGTCCTGGCGAGCTGAGGTGGGGGAGCTGCTGGCTCTCGCTCCTGTGTCACGTGATATTCCCACGGCCTGGAGCAGAAGGGGCCGTGTTTGGGGAAAGGCACCCTCCCCGGTCACAGAGGCACCAAAAAAGCTGGGAACGCCTGAGGCCCAGGAGTAACCAGAACACATGAGGGGACAGAATGCTTAGGGTGATTGTCTGATTTCATGTCTCCTGCCTGCCAAGCCTCAACTCCTTGAGGGCAGGGCCGTATCTCCCTCATCTCTGTGTCCCTGTGCCTGACCAACCCGGCTGCTCAGGGGTGCTCACATTGTGGTGGGGGTGGGGAGTAAAGGAGAGGCCTGGGAGTTGAACCCAAAAAGCTGTTCCATGGAAGCTCGAAGTGCAATTTGGACACCTCTCCCTCCTCCCAGGCTGCCGGGGGCTGGTGTGTTGGAGGTGGCCGCACCCTCACTTCCTTCCTTTCCCGGCAGGAGCTGAACCGCACGTGCCGAGCCATGCAGCAGCGGGTCCTGGAGCTCATACCTCGGATCGCCAATGAGCAGCTGACGGAGGAGCTGCTCATCATAAATGACAATCTCAACAACGTGTTCCTACGCCACGAACGGTAACCTCCACTTCCCCCGGCCTTGGGCCAGCTGCCCCGCCTTCTCCCTTTCCTTCCCTGTTCCCCTGGTGTCCTCACACCATCTGAGCCACCTCGTCCTCCTCTCAAACACGTCATGTTCCCTCCACTGTCTTCTTCCAGCACATGCGTGAGTGCCCCATCCTTCGACCAGCCTGTGTCCCCTTTCCTGAATTAGCCCTGCTACCCGCGCCCTAGTCCAGCCCCGGGAAGTGGTCACGGTCATGGCTGAGGGCGTGGGCCCTGCAGCCAGACAAGCCTGGTCTGTCCTTGTTCACTCCACTACTTCCTGTCTCTGGGCCCTTGGACGAGTTACTTGACTGCTGCAAGCTACACAAAGCATTTCTGGCTAACTTAAGCAGAAAAAGAATTTATTAGAAGAATAGCCTTTATGAAATGGGTAGCTTTTAGAATCCAAAGAAGAGTGAAACAGTGAAGCCTCCCAATAGAGCAGAAAGGGGACAGATCCCAGGGCAGCTCAGAGGTCTCCTGGGCAGCATCTCCTGGACCATGTTCCCAGGGTGCCATCATCGGTAAATGGATCAACTCAAACACTGTCCACCTGATATCATTCTGTTCGAGTCACATCCCCAAGAGAGACTCTGCCTGGCTTAGCTTCATCGTGCCAACCAGCTGGGGGAGAGGAGAGGGCCCTTGATGGCAGTCCCACCAGGATCACATGAAATGGGGGAAGAGCAGTTCCCCAAAAGCACTTAGGTGCTGTTACAAAAGAGGGAGAAGGGCTGCAGGCCTGCAGAAACAGCATGCCCGTCACGTTTCCTCTGTATCTGTACAACGAGGCTTGCAGTGTAGCTGAGAGTCCATGAGATCATGCCTGTTAAGCACTTAGCGACCAGCAGAGTCTGGTAAATGATACTAGTTATTCCAGCCTCCTCCAGCCCCTGTTCATTTCTTCTGTCTTCATCCACCAACAGACACTTGCTGAGTGATTCTAAATCAGCAGAAAGTGGGGTGAGGCCCCTGCAGGTCACATCTGCCCAGCCTCTTCTGTTCATTGGCCCAGTGAAATTAAAGGGTCCCTTTCCTGCCATTTTGGGGTGTGGGCTGTGAGGTGGCCGAGGGGCCCAGTCTGGAGGTGACTGGTACCCACTGACACAGTCATCAGGCCTGGCATTTGCCAGTGCTTTCCAGGTCACAGTCACTTAGATTCAGTGTCTTTACTTGGTTCTCACCACATCTGGGAGGAAGGTTCCCACAGATACTAGACAAGGAGACTGAAGTTCAAAAGCAATGTCATTCACCCAAGGTCACACAATAGGGGGCAGGGCCATGACTCAAACAGATCCCAGACCAAGGCCTTCCCGATCCACTTCACCAGCCCCTTGGCCCTTACGTGGTTCCATAAAGCAGGGTCAGAGTTTGGTGCATCTTTCTTACGTCACTTTGGAGATCCACTGACACATACACACGCACACACACACATGCACACACACAAATACACAAGTATGTAACTAAAACAAGTTTCATAAAGCAGCCCTTACCATTACTGTGCGCCATGCATTCCTGTTTTCTTTTCTGTTCAAGTCTATTTCTGTTTGTTCCGTGCTGGTCATGACTGGGGTGGCCATATAATTGATAGCCTAAATTGGGACACTTAAAAGTGAAAGACGGGCACTGCTAACAGTTACCTGGAGGCCACAGGCATAAACTGGATCATCCAGGGCAAACCAAGATGTGTTGTCACCCTGATCATGACCTACCACGTAGATTTTGACACCCGCAGTTGGAAAAGCTCTGCGTGGCTGTGCTGAGCTGGCCTGTCTCAGTCTGTCTCCTTGACTCGGGTCTTTTCTTTCTTGCAGGTTTGAACGGTTCCGAACGGGCCAGACCACCAAGGTAAAAGGCTTCTTTTCTGTGACTAGATCATGCCATACTGATGGGAAGGAAGGCTGTTCTCACCTCTCTCCCCCAGTGTCTGGACAGGATGGTGCTTTCTTATCCAGGCTCATAGAGAAGTCCCCTTCTAATTTTTTATGCCACTGCCCCTGTAGGGCAGATAAGCGTGTGCCACCAGGTGATGCCCAAGGTCTTGCTGACTTCCCAAGGGGGTCCAGTTAGTTGGAGCCAAAGGGGAGGAAGAAAAGCTTCCTGACTCCCAGTCACAGCTGCTGGGGCCCTGGTGGCAGGTCCTAGGGCAAAGACTGCATGCCCCAGTGCTCGGGAGCAGAAGGCAATGAGGCTGCAGGCAAGGAGGATGATCAGGGCACCTTCCTCACCCCCAGGCCCCAAGTGAGGCCGAGCCGGCAGCTGACCTGATCGACATGGGCCCTGAGCCAACAGCCACCAGCAGCCTCTCATCCCAGCTGGCGGGAATGAGTAAGTGTGGTTTGGAGGCCTCCGGCCAAGGGTACATTATGGTGCTGTGGGGACGCCTGCAGTTCTGGGTGTACCCTCCATTATACACCAACAGCAGAACATTGGTCCAGACTCCACCTCACTGGGGTCCCGAGCCAGACCTTGCTGCAAGGTTGGGCACTCAGGACAACTGCCCCTGGCAACACCAAAATTCCTGATCCCCCTTGGATCTCAGAAATCCACCATGCTGTGGTTGGCCCTCTACACTGAATTCTCCATGGCCTGGGTTATTTGAGTGGGCTTGGGCAAGTTGCCTGAACTTCTTGAGCCTCTCTTTCCTCCTCCGTAGCAGGAGTGGGGATGGGCCCTTCCTCCCAGGTTGTTGCGAGGTTGAGGAGGCTCGTGCCTGGGAATTGCCTAGACCACGCCAGGCCCTGGTGCACTCTGGATGAGCGTTGGCGGTCATCACCCTATCACCGTGATCGGTTTTAATGTTGCTGACTGCCCCCTTCGTGCCAAGCCCTAGGAAATCATTAGGATCCCATTTTGAATCACTAATACTACACTTTTTGAAAAATCAACCACATATCTGATCACTGTCCTCCTGCCCAGCCAATTCCTCTAGCAGACATGATAGACAGTATTTTACCTGTTCTCTAACCCTCACAGCAGCCCCAGTGGGGTGACTGTATCTCCATCTTAGAGATGAGCAAATCAAAGCTGGAAAGAGGAGGTGGCTTGCCCAAGGTCCCATACCAGCAGGTGCCCGTCCCTCCCCTGCACCCCCCAAGCCACACTGCCTCCCCAGCACCAAGCCCTGGGCCTGGCCAGGAGCAGCTCAGCAGTGGCTCAGCGCACAAGACAGTGGGTGGATCCTTCACATGCCTTTCTGTCTCTGCAGACCTGGGCTCCAGCAGTGTCAGGGCTGGCCTGCAGTCTCTGGAGGCCTCTGGCCGACTGGAAGACGAGTTTGACATGTTCGCGCTGACACGGGGCAGCTCACTGGCTGACCAACGGAAAGAGTGAGTGGCCTGGCCCTGCCCCCCTGCAGTTTGGGTGGCTCTCTGTCAGGGAGAGCCTCTCTCAGGGTCCCTGAACCTGGTGGGCCCCCTGCCTACACCCCCTAGGATCCTCTGAGTCAGTCCAGCATGGCCTGGGAGCCCTGTGATCAAGTGACAAATTGTACCCACAGGCAGGGATGGGTGGGGAAGGGGTGCCTACAGGTTATTGACCAACTGTGTGTCAGAATTTTATATAATCTGATCAGAGGGGGAAACTGAGGCACCGAGCAGCTGGGGCATTTGCCCCAGGTCAGGCAGTTGGTATTTGGCAGTGCTAGGTTAAGAGCCCAGGGATGTTTGGTTCCAAAACACAATGTCTCCACCCCATCCACCTCCTCCCTGCACTGTACACCACATACCAAGCCCTCTGGGGTGGGGCACTGCTGAGGCTGCCGAGCAGAGGGAAGCTAATGAGTCTGGTGGGACTTGCAGCCAGGAGTGTGGCCCGTCTGCATAGACCCCAGTGGGTGGGCTACTGGCCACAGTGGAGAGCCCTTGGCATCTGGCTGGCTCACCAGCATAGCTGAGGTTTGCTGTTGCACCGTTACTCCTCTGCGGGCCCTGGGGGACAGGGAAAAGCACACCAGGAGCTTGCCCTCCAGGGCCTGCAGTCTCACAGGGAGAGTGACGTGTGCTGGGACCGTTGCTGTGCAGTGCTAAGTGCTGTCCTGGAGGGGGTTCCAGGCTCTGCGGACACAGAGGAGGCATGCAACTCTGCAGAGGGCACTCAAAGCTGGACCAGGCAGCAGGTGGTCAAGAAGGCCATTTCAGGCACTGGGAACAGCATGTGCAAAGGCTCAGAGGCAGGGTGGAAGAGAGGTACTTGGGTCCTGCACAGGGGACGTGTAGGGAGGGGGCAGGAAGCTGAGCGGGTGGTGGGGCCTGCTGGGCCACACAGAGGCAGTTGATTTTATCCTAACATTAGCTGTAGAGAGCATGGGAAGGGTTTTTTTCTTACCAGATTTGCATCTTTGAAACTCCCTTTGGCTGGGCATAGCTTCCACGACATCATGTACCTTCTCAGGCTCTTGGTTCTGAAGGTCCTCCCCGGGGCTTGCTTTCCACGCCAGCAGAAAAAATCCAGCAGGGACAGGAGTATGCCTTAGCATCAAGTCCCCCTTCCCTTTGTTCTCCTGCCAGGCTGGCCCACCCTGTGCTTCTGGTGGACCTTCTAGCTCTGGGCACCTGACTGGCCTTCTCTGCCTGCCTGGCTCCCCACTTTATGTCACCCTGCAGCCGGCTCTACCTTGGTTTGCAGGGAAGCCAGCTCTTGTCAGCCCTCTTTCTGCTCCAGCTCCAACCACAGCTGGCACCATCACAGCCTTTCTTGCTGACCAGGCCCGTCCACTTGGTGCCAAGGAGCAGCAGGGCATCCAGGCGAGCCACGGCAGGGGCACCTCAGCCAGGCCTTCCTGGAAGTGGGATGCTGCTTCTCACCCTCTTCCACATCGTCGTCCTGGGAACACACTCTGCGTCATCCTCAGTGCCACCGTGCACAGATACCTCCTCTCCAACAAGCACTTAGACAGGTGTTACCCCAGGTCCAGCCCCATCCACCAGCCTCACCTGGACCACCTGAGGAGCGGCCTCCTCCCTCTTGCACCGGAGGCTCCAGCCCAGGGTCTGAAGCCCAGTGTGGGTTGTGTGGGCTTCCTCAGGGGTGTCCTCAGCCCTCCACTGCTGTAGGCGTGGCCCTCAGGGATGGCTTCAGGGCTGTGCAGGAGAGAGAGAGAGAAAGGCAGAGCTAGCAAAGAGTAATTAGGAAAGAACGTATAGTTCTTCTGAGTGAAGGGAAAGCATCAGCTTCTGCACATTCCTGGGGCTGGGCATGCCTTATTCCGCCTTCTCCACAATGTGCCTAGCATGTCTTAGACACAGAGACAGCAATGTGCTACTTCCATACTCTGAATTAGCAGGCCTCCTCTGGGTCAGGATGCACTGCTAAATCTTCGGCATCACTTCCTCCTTGCCAGCTCTTGTCGCCCAGATTTAGGCAGGGATGCTAAGCTGCTCTCCAAAAACAGTGAGCACCCCGGGCCCCACCCTATTGGCTTTAAGGTTGGTGCCATCATGGCCCTGCAGTAGTCCCCAGCTCACTTGCCGTGGATGGCGCTGTGTAACCATGGGCACGAACCAGCTAGCCTCCTCCAGGGAACTGTGCCCCTGTGGGAAGGAGCGGATAGCAGTGCTCTTCAAATGACTGCCTGGGAACCAGGGGTCTTATTCAGGAAGCCCCTTTCAGTGCCAGCCCACCCCATTCCTAGGAAGGCACATTGGCATTGCAAGAGTTAAATGTGATATGGTCCCAGTTCCTGAAGCCTAGAGTTAGGCCAACTCCAGGTTTGGTAGAGTGTCAGCATCCCCACCTGGAGGACAGACATCCTGGACATCCCCCTGCAGCACCCGGGAGAGACTCCCCAGCACCTTTGTTAGCCCAGCTTCTCCTCCCACTGTTGGGCTGTTCTCCTGCTCCCCTGAGACTTCACCTCAAACACAGCATACACTGCCCTGCCCTTCCTCATCTGCCCAGTGGCTGCAGGGTCTGCCCCCTGCCCCTTCCAGCCCATCTGCCTTGCGTTTCCTCCCAGCTTCTGCCTTCCCACCCTGCCTGGCTGGCTGGCATCCCCCAGGGCACGTTTAGCAGAGCTATAACTGAGTCATCTTCTACATGCTGCTGAGACAGGGAGCAGGTGGGGCGGCCGTCCTCATGCTGGTGCCAGTGCAAGGCAGCACCTCACACAGATTGGTTTTCAGCAGCAGAGTGGAATCCCCCATTCAAATGCAGCCTTATATAAAACCACAGTCTATAAAATTAGGAAACAAAAACTGCTTGAGGAAGGGTCTGCAAATAATTCTCCACGAGCATGGGGTCATTGGAGCCATGTCTCAGTCCCCTGAGTTTGGCCAAATCTGGCCATAGCCACTGGTGGCCTTGGTATTGGTCTTTGGCCACTGACACCTTCCCTAATTTCCCCAGCCTTTACTGCTGCCTGTCATGTGGCTCACATGTCCAATCCTGATTCCCAGAGGCAGGAAATGAGATCCTTCCTAGCACTCCCAGGCAGGCCTGGAGAGTAGGGGGCTCAGGCTACCGGACAGGCATGGGCTGAGGCCCATGCATCCTGCCCTGCATCAGTTGGCAGGCCCAGTAAGGCAAGGATGGCGTCTGATGACCTGGTGACCTCTGTGTTTCAGGGTAAAATATGAAGCCCCTCAAGCAACAGATGGCCTGGCTGGAGCTCTGGACGCCCGGCAGCAGAGCACTGGCGCGGTAAGTAAAGGGGCCTTGCTGCCACCCTGGGGCCCAGAAGGAGGGCGAGGGAATGTCCTACTGTGTGCCAGGCACTAGCTCGGCACATACACGCCCCTTTCCTCATTTGGCTCTCAAATTGGCTCTTTGTGGCTAATATGGTTATTCCCAGTTTACAGCTAAGGAAACTCTTAAGAGAGGTGAAGTCATTTGCCCAAGCTCATGTGGCAGGGGTTCTTCGATTCTTTTTTTTGTTTTTGAGACAGGATCTTGCTCTGTGGCCTGGACTAGAGTGCGGTGGCATCATCATAGCTCCCTGCAACCTCCAACTCCTGGGCTCAAGTGATCCTCCTGCCTCAGGCCTCCCAAGTAGCTGGGACTACAGGCGCACGCCACCATGCCCAACTAATTTTTTCTATTTTGTGTAGAGACAGGGTCTTGCTCTTGCTCAGGCTGGGCTTAAACTCCTGGCCTCAAGCGATCCTCCTGCCTCGGCCTCCCAGAGTGCTGGGATTACAGGCGTGAGCCACCACACCTGGCCTCATGGCAGGGATTCTGACCGGAGTCTCAGGGAGCTGTAGTCCAGCGGCCCTGGGTTCTTGTCCCAGCTCTGCCGCTTACCAGCTGTGTCCTCAGGCAGACCATTAGCCTTCCTGACCCTCCATTTCCTCTGTGCATTGGGGCCCATGGTGGTACTTCAGTAGTTTATGATAGAACATGTGAGGGAATATATTTAAGGTGCTTGGCACAGAATTAGAGTCCAGTCAATAGCATACCTAGCATACCTCACTGCCCCTCTAGAGACCTTTTATTTGCAAGCGTGTGGGCAGAGGAATGCAAGAACAGACCGTAAAACAGCAGGGAGGAGTCCTAGGGTGCCTTTTAGTTTCATTGAGTTGCTTCACTGTGATTGAGTGACAGCCACGTGCCCAGCACCGAGCACACTTTGTAGGCAACCCCTCCCCCTTGGCAAGAACTCCACGCACAGTTCTCCTATCTTTACATGTACATCCAGATGCCTTTCGGGCAGTGTGAGAATTTCTGCTTCCGTACGTGAGCAGACAGAGCAGCTCCCGTGGGAGACAGTTAGAAACAGCAGGACCATGGGGGCTTCCCAGCCCAGGGTGGGGTAGGGGGTGGGAGATGGAGCCCGAGTGGTAGCAGGGACCTGGGGCAGCTGGGAGAACTGCAACTGCCTCCCAGGTAAGGTGGAAGCCACTGGAAAATCTTGAGCACAGGAGGGGCACTGCTCTGACTTCCATTGTAAAATGATCAGGATGGAGGCTGGGAGACCAGGGAGGAGGCTGCGGAAGCCGTCCGGGCCACTGTGGAATCAAGTCCCAAGGGTGCTCCGTCTCCACTCCTGGGACTTTCAGTGTCTGAGGAGTCATTCGCAAGTCAGAACAGAGCAAGGCATAGAGCACCATGCAGGCAGGACCCGCAGGGGAACCCAGTGCCTCCTGTGTGGTATGTGACCTGCCACCAAGCAGAGCACCTTGCCACGCCGTGTCTCACAGCGTCCGATCTTTTTTCTTTTATAAGTGATCATTTATTGAGCCTGTGCTCCAGTGCCAGGCCCCACGCTAAGCACTTGGCACACATACCCCCTTACTGAGTTATCACACAAACCCTTAGGGTATGTTACTATCCCTTTTACAAATGAGAAAACTGAGTTCCAGAGAGAGGTTAAGTGAAACAATAGATACAGTATCCCCAACATGGTGCCCGGCACACAGTAAAGCATTACAGCATTTAGTCTTCACATACTGCTGTGTGGTTGTCCCCATTTACAGATGAGAAAACCAAGGATTAGAATTGGCAGGTACCTTGCCCAGGGTCTCACAGCTATTGGTCTTCCTGGCTTCAAAGCTATGCTGATGACAAGGACACCAGATCTGAGAAGCTCTTAGGAACAAAGGAGAGTGAAAGGAAGTACATGCGCCCCTCCTCGGCCTTCCTTTTCCAAGGGCCATCCTTCCAGCCCCAAGAATCCAGATGCATCCAGACACTCTGGGACTTGCTGGAAGCACCTCTCATGGGCAGAGGCTGACTCCACAGCACAGCAGGCAATGATCCCAGCCAATCCACTGCTGCTGCAGCCCCAAGACAGGGCTCACTTCCTCAGGGGCACACAGCAACACAGGCATGACTAGAACTAGAGCCCAGGTCTCCTGGCTGCCATACCAGCTTGCACAGCCCACAGGGAGGAAGCACACACACATACAACTCCACTTGCAGAAAAGCAGAAACTGATAAACAGATATCACTCATTCATCTCTGAAAACTTGAGAGATTTAAGCAACTTCCACCAGATCAGAATATGATTTCCTAAAAATGTATGAGCAGACTCCTGCTTGTGAGGTGCTTAAGTCTGGCTGGTGGTGATGCCTTCACCCACTAAACCATCAGAACATGATAGCAAACAGCAAAGCACAAAACAGAATCAAGTGCCAACTCTGTGGGCAGCCCATGTTTGCCCCCCGGGATCCAAAGCAGAACTCACAAGTCCTGTGATGTGGTGACGTTCCTACACTCCCTACACTGCCCCTGGTGTGCAGTGTGCCAGGCCCCGCACTAGGTCTGTGTAGGGTGGGCAATGCAGTCATAGGGTGGTGGGCCAGGAGCCAAGAACTCTAGTGTCCCTCTACCCTCAGTCCACTCTGGGGCCCTAGGAAACCTCCTGTTTGCCATCGGTGACCATGAGGGGATTGGACAAACCAATGTTTCTAAACCCTGGGTGCCCATCAGAATCCCCTGGGAGCCTCCAGCCTGGCTGACAGCCACCTGCTCTGCCGTCCCAGGATTGCTCAGGGGCCCAGCTTCTGGAATCTTTGTGGAACAGGCTGAGAAGCTTTGTTTAATTTACTCTCAGCTCTGTCCCAGCCCATTCAGGGCTCTGGTGACCCAGAGCTATTGTGGTTCACCCAGAGTGGGCACCTCTGTTGCTTCCTTCATGCCCCGGCACCTGCCACCACATCCCTGGTGCACATCTGCATGCACGCACACACACATACACATGGGCCTCCTGACCCAAGGATCATCCCTGCTGGAGAGGGCTGCAGCTGCCAGTGGCCTGGCCCTGCCATGCCACCACCATCAGCGTGACTCTCTCTCACCCAGACGGGAGGCGGCAGCGAGAAGAGCCTCAGTGACTGGATGGTGAGACAAGGCATGGTGAGCAGGGGCCAGGCCTGGCCACCCGGAGAGCTGGGGCTGCTGCTCGCAGGGTTTCCACCCAGGCTCAGGAACAGGGCCCAGTGGTGCTGCCTGAGGGAGTGGGACCTGGACAAAGACCCAGAGGAGACAGGAGGGGCAGCAAGGGCCCTGCGGGGCCCCGTGGCTCAGGCTGTTCCCAGGTCTGGCCCAACCAGTGCAGCTTCTGCAGCCCCTCTGCCCGGTTCCTGCTCTCGGCTCAGGCAAGGCCAGGGCAGCTGCTATGGCAGCTGAGAGGCCACTGGGGCAGAGTAGGGTGGGAGGGGGAGCCTGGTGTGGGCAGCTGGAGCACTTGCCGCCTGCCTTCTTGCTGGGCTCTGCTGCTGTCCAGGAGGGTCCTCAGGTGCTGGGTGACGGAGCTTGGAGACTGAAGTGGCTTGGTTGGAGAAAGACTCTCGCTCTCCTTCTCTTTCCGAAAGCAGCTTAGTAGTAACTAGGAAATAGTAGATTTTTTAGTGCTATACTGAATAGTAAATAGTAACTGGCATTTCCTGAGCTGCTACTCTGGGCCAGGCACTGGGCCCAGCTCTTGACGTCTGCTATCCCATTTCATCCTCACAGCAGCCTGGACAGTGGGCGCTATTGTCATCCTCTCTGAGGATGAGGGAAATGAAGTTAAGTGGCCTTCCCAGAGTCTCACTGTATTAGGGGCCAGGCCAGATTCCAGTCCTTCTGACTCTGAAGTCTGTGCCTGTAACTTCCAACTGGAGTCTCCCACTACAGACTCGGCTAGAGAAGGAAGACCCCAAGCCCTTCCCCTTTGCAGGAGCCATTGTGGCAGAGCCCGTGTCTTTGTGGCCCAAAGTAAAATGTCCCCATCTGCAGCACTGCTCCTCTGAGTCCACCAGACTGGCCTTGTCTGGTCAACTGGGCACCTCCCTGCTCTCAGGCCCTTCTACACCACCTTTTGCCATGAACTCTGAGTCTGCGGAGGTGCCAAGGGACAGAACACAGCAGCCCCTGGCCCACTAACTGTGCCCCCACCTCAACCTTGATGGCTGGAGAAAACGTCTGGGGTCCCTCCCTGGGCTTTGCATATTCTTTTGTCAGACACTCCTGAGCACCTGTTGGCCTTTGCACAGAGCCCCTCCTCCAGCCTAGAACCTTGCCTGCACCACTGGTGTGTCAGAACTGTGGGTCCCTTCTTTCCTTGTGGGAGAGGGAGCTCCCATTCACTGCTGGTCCTGCTCCAGCTGATAGGAGTGCCGTCCCCATCCCCTGCTTAGTCCCCTGGCTCTGCACTCCCTCACCCACAGCCTGGCACAGTGGGCAGACTTGTGGGTCCAGGCAGCTGGACAGGGGGAATGCCAGCAGGGGACAGGGCAGGTCTAAGTGCGGAGGAGGAGGCTCGGGGCAGGGGTGGGTGACTGCCCAAGGCCACCCAGCTGGGGGACGCTGAGCTGGGGGGACCATCTGCCTTGTTGCCCAGGGCACTTCCTGCCCCCCCCACCCCCGCCTCACCCTCTGCCCTTCCTTCCAGATCCCCGTCACCCAGGCCTGCCTCATGGAGGACATCGAGCAGTGGCTGTCCACTGACGTGGTACGTTGGGGCCCATTCAGCCGAGAAGCAAAGGCTCAGGCCCACCCCCCACCCACCTGGCAGGGGGCCCATTTTTCTTGTGAAGAAATGAATGGCCACGGGGCCAGGGTAGAGCTGTCCAGTGCCCAGAAGCGGGTGGGGTGAACCGCTGGTGAGGAGGGATGAGCGTA
Organism: Daubentonia madagascariensis; assembly: GCA_023783475.1. Lineage (NCBI taxonomy): Eukaryota > Metazoa > Chordata > Mammalia > Primates > Daubentoniidae > Daubentonia > Daubentonia madagascariensis. The sequence continues at coordinate 11,228,237 of JAKFHU010000600.1, read as the reverse complement.
AAGTCCCCATCTCCTGCCACCGGCCTGCCTCCTCTAGGCGTGCCCCCACCCCAACCCCCAGAGAAGGGCCTGGGCACAGCACCCCTCTCAGCTGCTTCCCAGAGCCTGCTCCCAGTGCGTGGTCCCAGCAGGTGTCAGCCCACCGAAGGGATGGCGGGATGGGCTGAAGAAGCTAACTGAGGAGGCATAATGGTGCTAAGCTCTGTGCCTGCAGTAGTTCAGGGAGACCTGCAGCCACTCACAGAGGGAAATCCCAGCAGCACCCCATTTTACAGATCAGAAGACTGATAAGCAGCTGCAAGGGGAGCCCAGACCAGGGGCAGTCAGCTGTCCTTCTCTACAGGAAGTGCCCAGGAGGAGGCAGGCGGGTGCCAGGAGATGGGGACCCCAGGGAGAGACGGGGCAGGAGTCAGACTCAGGTCCTTCGTGCAGGGCTCCAGCCCAGCATCTGCCACCTGCTTTCCGGGCTCTGGCCTCAGAGCCCACCTGCACCTTCTCTCCTTCCTCTAGAATTTGACAAGTTCCTGGAAGAACGGGCCAAAGCCGCCGATCAGTTGCCCAACCTCTCCAGCCCCTCAGCTGAGGGGCCCCCAGGCCCCCCTCCTGGCTCAGCCCCTCGGAAGAAGACCCAGGAGAAAGATGACGACATGCTGTTTGCCTTATGAGTGCAGGGTCTGGCACCCTACAGCCCAGGACCTTGCTGCTCCCATACCCCTGGGCTGGGGCTCTCTCCCTCCTTTGGTGTTTAGGCTGCTTTGGGGGTGGCTTGTTACCCCCTTCTCTCCTCCTCGAGAATGGAGCTGACCAGCTGCAGCTGGGCCATGCCGGGACTGTGGGGAGGCAGCGAGATGAATCAGGGGGACAGGTCCACGCTACAGTGCGGTTCTGGCCACTCCTGCCTCCTTCCTGACCCGAGCCAACCGCTACGACTTTGCTGAGAAGTGGGAGGCCCTAGGACAGACGGGCTGGCTGCTTGGTTGCCCCAGTGTGACTTTCTTTGCCATGGGTGGTGCCCTGTCCTGGACCTATCCCCAGAGGAGCCCCTTCAGAGCCCTCACTGCCGGTCGAGGCCTGGCTGGAGGCTGGCCACCGTGGACGCTCTGCCAAGCCTCTCATCCATACCCTGCCCTGCCTCAGGGCACCCGACGGCTTCAGCTAGCCGTGGAGGGCAGGGTGGAAGCCCCCCGAGGAGCAGCCCACTGTCCAGGTACGAAGCCGCACACAGTGGGCGAGACCTCGCCAGCCCAGGCTGCAGGGTGAGGCTCCAGGGGATGCCTGTGCCCCCCTCCCTCTGCTGCCTTGTTCTGCATCCTGCTTTTGCTCCTGCTGGCCAGGCTCCTCTGGCACTGGGGCCCACCCGGTGGCTGATCCTCTTGTACTGGGAGAGGTGCCTTGTGTATCCCCAATTAAAGGTAGAAAACCACCCTGCTAGCAGCATTGTCCAGTCTCCTGGTGGGACGTGACTTCTTGGCCTCACAGGGCAGAGACTGCTTGGGGCTGGGCTGGGAGCCATCCAAGAGGTGGGCTTCTGCAGATGGTGCAGATGGAGCAGCAGGTGCAGCCCCCTCCCACCTCACACTGCTGTCGCCTCAGGCCAGCTCCTGCCCTGCCTGGCAGCACATTAATCATGAGGGAGGGAGCCCACGGGGACAGTGTTGGCATGTTGGGGAGCTGGCCATCCCACTGAGGCCCAAGCACTGCACTAGGCTACTTGCTGGCTCGTGGGATTGTCACAATAGCCCAGGAGATGCAAAGTTACCATCCGCTTTACAGACTCAGAGACTGTGACTCCATGGGTCACATGAGCTGCCCCAGCTCAGGAGAGGGACAGATGTATGTGTGCATCTGTGCAATCTGTCATGTGCTGGGCGCTTCCTCATAAGTACATTGTCCCCATTTTTCAGATGACCACACCTAAGCTTGGTTTGGATGACTTGGCACACAGCTCAAGGTGCTGGGCCACAGGTCAGCCACAGGGGCTCAGTTCTTACCTCCCTCCATGGCAGCTCAAGAGCCCCAGGTCTGGGGGTACCACCTTTCCAGGTGTGGAATCTCCACGCCAGGCCCCCCAGGAGTCACTACTTGAGGCATGTTGGAGCCTCCTGGCCCAGCTCTCGGTAGCAGAAGGGAAGGGGGCTGGGGTGGGACTGGAGCGATTGGGTCCTCGGAGGCCTGGGCTCCTGGGATGGGGACCCGGGTCTGTGTGAGCAGCCACAGCTCCCATGGGCAGCAGACAGGTAGCATCTGCCATCTGAGGTATGGTCTCCAGCTGGGTGCACAGGAGACCAGGCCCGGCCCTGCCCTCCAGGTGGAGCTGGGGTGAGGAAGGCGGCTTGGGGACAGACACAATGGGACCTAAGCAGGGCAGGAGGGAAGTGCTGCTGCCCTCAGGAGAGCCCGTGGTCCAGGCCGAGCTCCACCCCCACTCAGGGCATCTGTGAGCTCCTGCATGTGCCGTGCCCAACCTGGCCCTCTCCCCACCTCACCCCAGTCCCGTGGGGTTGGTGGTGTTGGCCTCTGCTTACAGGTGGGGAACTGAGGCTTGGGGAAGCAGTGGAGGAGTGGGCCCTCCAGTCTCCTGCTCAACTGCTGCCCACACTCCACTGCCTGCCTCCCTTGTTCCTCTCCATTTAACTGCGGGCCCCTTAGGGAAATTGTGGTTTTCCAAGGATCAAAGTCGAGGCCACCTCTCCCGTGTCAGCCCGGAAGCCCAAGGAACTTTCTATGGATGGCTCCAGGGACTCAGGGTCCTGCTAAGGGCTAAAACTGCCAAGTTGGTCACTCCCGTGGACATATTCCCAAGTGCCAGCTGCAAACCACGCGTGGGGGTAGGTAACGGTGACACGGAGGTGAGCGTCACGTGGGAGGCAAGAGGACAGTAAAGACAGACATAAACTCAGTGATTGCTGACTGCTCTGGAACGAGTGGAAGGGTAACTGGATGCAGACTCTTGGGAGATGGGAGGTCAGTGAGGACAGGCCAGCCACAGAGAGCCCTGAATGCCAGACAGGAAGGGGCCCTGTGGAGGTCTCTGGGCTGCCACTGGCCAGGACAGCAGCAGGCTCCTTAAGGGCCATCCTCCAGAGAGAAGGCTGCTGGGCCTGGGGGCGGGCGAGGGGGGCACTGGCAGGAAGCCATTAGCACAACCAGGCTGGGTTTCCTGGCAGCAGACTCTGTGTCTGAGGCCGCAGGCCGGATCACTTTACAGCAGCAGGAAGTCATTGCCACACGAAAATGAGGAGCAGCTGCCTGGTGGGGGCCTTGGGCAGCAGCAGGGCCTCCACCTGGCGCCATGGGGCAGGATTAAGGAGGCTCCGGCGGCTCCTGCTGGGCCCAGCTGCACTGGAAGAGGGCGCTGGGCCAGGGCCGTGGTGGGGAGGGTTGAGTGAAGCTAGGGCCGGTGGGCAGGGGTTGGGGGGTGCGTGGGAAGCAACCCCAGGCCTAGGAGGCAGCCTCTTTGGAGAGCCTCCACGCCCTCCATCTGGCTTCTCTGGGCCACCAGAACCCCACCCTGGGCCTGGTCGCTGACCCCTGGGCCCCCTGCCCCAGTGTCAGCGTCCAACTCCCTGACTCGGGAACAGACTCCCCAGTTGTCATGTAACAGCAAATCCTGGCCGGGGCGGTCGCTCATGCCTGTCGTCCCAGAATTTTGGGAGGCCGAGGCAGGAGGATCACTTGAGCCCAGGAGTTTGAGGCTATGATTGTGCCACTGCACTGCACTCCAGCCTGGGCAACAGAGTGAGACCTTGTTTCTAAAACCAAATAAATTAATTAATTTAACAAAAAGCAGCAAATCCCAGTACGGCCAGCCACTTCTGAGCTGTGTGGCCTTAAGCAAATTACTTAACCTCTCTGTGCCTCACTTACAAATGTTCTGACAGTCACTCCCTCGGGGTTGTTGTGAGGGTTGACTGAGCCAACAAGTAATACAGCACCTGCCACATAGGAAGTGCTCTATACATGTCGTTACTGTCATGGATGGTACTGACACTCGGCTCAGAGCATTGCCCCTTAGACTCCTGGGTCATTTCAGGGTCCCCAGCCCAGCCTCTGGTATAGCTCCCAGGACAACCTCTGTCTCTTCCCAGCTGACAGAGAACCAAAGGACAGTGTTTGTCCTTCCTCCTGGTCTGAGCTGTTGCCCCTAAAGGGGCCCATGGCTGCCTTGACTGGGGCAGCGGGGACGAGGCAGGGTCCACCCGGTGGTCCTGGATTGGGCTCTGCTGACTCGCAGTGGGCACTTTGGGAAGCCCCTTCCCTCTCCCACGTGGCTGGAAGCCGGCCCAGCTCTGACTCCTGGCCAGCTCAGAGTCAGTGTCCCAGGGCGACCACGAGATGGCGGCAGCGCTGCACGTACAGGGCCTGCAGGGCGCGGGGGTGAGGTCCGCCACCGCCACGCCAGCCCCTCCCCTGCACCGACACTGGCTGGTGGGGCTGAGTAACCGTGGCGAAGAGCCTGGGGGCTGCAGTCGGAGAGTCTGGCTCCACAGCCGGCTCTGCTGTGTGACCGCACAGGGACCTCATCTCTGGAAGCTTCAGCTCTCCTTACGCCTCCTGACTCACAGGCTGTGGGGAGAATCCAGTGAGACCAGCTCTGGGTGGGCAGGAGCAAGCCCTGTCCCCTCTGCGCTCCGTGCAGAGCCCCAGGTGTGCTGACTGTCGTCCAGCTCCTGCTCCCAGGCCCCCGTGGCGGGCATGCGCTGAGCTGTGTGTATTGCTGTGTCTGTGTGTGTGTGTGTGTGTGTGTGTGTGTGTGTGTGTGTGTGTGGAAATCACACCAGTGGCTCCGGCTGCACCACAGATGCCTCGTCCTGTCCCCTCGTCCATTCTGCAACTCCCTTCTCCAGCAGTGAGGCCTGCTTCCCGTGGTCCCTCATTTATTTACTGATTTTTCAATCCCCAGCAGTAACAAATCTCCGCTGCCACCACTGCCCCGCCAGCCCGGTGCCTGCCCTGCCCTGGGAGGTCCCTGCCCCTGCTCGGACCCTTCCTGCCGTGCTGAGGCCCCAGAGCCCCACTCGGCCATCAGCCCCCATCCCGCCCCATGTCGACCCAGATGCCGCCTGGCCTGGCCCACCTCATGGCCTTGGGACAGGAAGGGGAGAAGAGGAAGGAGAGAAAGAGGTTTAATTTTAAGCAGAGAGAACAAGCCTCTCTGACATGATGTCTGTCCCCACCGTCCCCACAAACCACGTGCACTGCTGTATTCACACCTCCAACTGCCCCGGCCCCTCTCCGCTCACCACGGAATCCGCTGCCGTAGCAAAGTGCCACAGCCTGGGGGGCTTAGACAGTGGACGTTTGCTTTCTCACAGTTCTGGAAGCTGGAAGTCTAAGACCAAGGTGCCAGCAGGGTTGGCTCCTTCTGAGGCTTCTCCGTGGCTGTAAATGGCCATTTTCTCCCTGTGTCCTCACATGGTCTCCCCTCTGTGCATGTCTGTGTTCAGATTTCCCCTTTCTATGAGCACAGCAGTCATAGCGGATTAGGGTCCACTCTTGTGACCTCACATGACCTTAGTCACGCCTTTAAAGGCCCCATCTCCAAACACAGTCACATTCAGAGGATGTGGGTTTTAGGGCTTCAACATATGAATCTGGGGGGACACAACTCAGCCATTGGTTCCCTCCAGGCCCTCGGGCCGTTCTCCCAGGCACACTGCTCTGCTCTGGGGTTACCACATGCTCTGCAGAGGGCAGCCACGGGTGACACCCACCTCCACTGCAGCCCCCTGCCCCTAGGAGGGGTTTAAGGGTGGCTGCTAGATCCATCCTTGGGCCAGCCTGCCCCTGAGAGCCCACAAAGGACCAGCTGGGGGGCCAGGAGCATAGTAGGAGGGGGCAGAGTGGAGGATGAAGTGGCAGGGAGGGCACAGGCGCTGGGGGCTGCTGTCCTGGTCCCCACTGCTGCCCATTGTGTTTGAGAGCAGACCCAAACGGCTGGGCTGGCAGGTTTCACTTCTGCCCACCCTGGGACAGGATGAGACGAGGAAGCAGCCTCCCCGAGCCCATCCTCACCCCTTGCCTCTGGCTCAGGACTCCTCCAAGCCTCTCCCTGCCCCACCACAGGCTGGCCTGCACCCTTTTTTGCATCACAGTCCCGGCCAGCCGACAAAGGGGAGGAGCCCAAGCTGACCTGGGCCCCAAATCCCCAGTGGATCAGAGCAGGCTGGCAGGGTCTTGGGACCTTTTGAGGCCAGTGTGGTATGTACAGACAGGCCTGCCTTAGCTGGTGTGCCACCTACCCAGCATAGGACCCCGGGGGGTTCCATGCTCCAGCCTGGGCTGGGGAAGAGGCAGCCCTCACCCCCACAAACACAGGGAGGGCAGTGCAGGGCCAGAGGTGGGGGTCCTGGGGCCCCTGTGAAGGGCCAGGTGCTGTGGTGGCCCAAGTACTGCCTGGGAGTCAGCAGTGCTTCTGCCCACACAGCCACCGACTTACTGCTTGATTTGGGGCAAGCCCTTTCCTCTCTCCAGGCCTCAGTTTCCCCATCTGTTAACAGAGGTGAGAGAATTAAGTGATCCTAAGGCCTCTTTCCACTCTGCTGTTCTGCCCACTCAACCCCCAAATTTCACAATATTCCTCCCAAAAAAGAAGAAACTTGAGGAAAGAACCCCAAATATCTACAGAGATGGAAGCAGGGCCTCTGGGTTCATCTCCTGCTCCAGGATCAGCAAGGGTAGAAAAAATGCCTGCTGCAGGGTCAGTGGAACAGGGGAGGCAGAGGGTGCAGCTGCCTCCATGCCCCACTGGGTGCCCGAAAGGGAGCTGGCTGCCTGGGGTGCAGGAGGCAAGCGAAACCCAAGCCGGGCAACACCCCCCACACCTGCCCCTGAGCTAGCCCCCCGAAGAGGGGAAGCAGGATCCGTGAGGAGGAGGGCCAGGGCCACCTGTGTTCCCCAAGGGACCTTGCCCCACTGGAACCCTGAAAGCTCCCAGATGGAAGGAAGAGGAATCTCCACTGTATAGAGGAGAGAGGTCAGAAAGGTCAACTGTCTAAGGTCAGACAGCTGGGAAGTGGAGTCACTGAGTCCTCTTTTCTGGGAGTAAGGGTCCTTGTGGGGGTCAGGGTGAAGTGCATTTTATTTTGGGACCAGAGCTGCACCTTGAGCTGCTTTGGGGCTAGAAAAGTCACTGTGTGTGTGTGTGTGTGTGTGTGTGTGTGTGTGTGTGTGTGTACACGCACACAAGCACAGATGTGTAAGTGGACCTAGACCTGGTCGGCCATATAGTCTGCAGAAGCAGCTGGACACTTGCAGGGGCGGGGTGGGGTGGGGTGGGGCAGGGCCCCTTCTACCAGGCATGGAGATGGTATCACCAGAGCAGGGTCCCTTCTCAGACCCAGATCGGTGCAGAGACTTGCCCAAGGCCGCATAGCAAATTTGTGACAGAACGGAGACTAGAGTCCAGGTCTTCCACCGAACCTGCCCAGCAGAAGGGCGCAGAGGGAGGGCAGCTGGGAAGTCTGTCTTTGGAAACACCTCCCCAGCACCCCGCACCTTGCTCTGGGCTCCCATGGAATGTCAAACCTCGGAGACCAGTGGGTCGTAAACCTTCTCTCCCCAAGGAGCTCCTTTATCATGGTTTTCTCCAGAACCCTGGATTTGGAAGTTTTGTTTGTTTTGTTTTTGGCAATAAAACATTTTGCAATGCATTGAATAGTTGATATTTTTCCCTTTTGTGCATCGGCAGTGAGACTTTTTACACACCAAGACAGCACCTCTTTCCAGCCAAAAGTGCTCCAGCTGCCTGAGCAGCCTCGTCCCAGAGAACTACCTGCACAGCCTCCGTTTGTCCAGCCCCCTTGGGACCCCAGCTGTTTAGGGCAGAACCCAGACCCACAAGGCCAGGAGCTGAAGGTGGCCAGGCTCGCTACCAGCCAGGGGCTCTGCCGCGGCTTCTGCCAGCCTTGGCCTTCACGCTTATTGGGCACCACCCTCTGCGACCTCCCTGGCTTCTGCACTGGCCCCACATGGACATTGCTTTGCTGTCCCACAACCCAGGGACCCAGGAGACAGAGGGAGGGAAGGGGAGCGCAGGAGCCGGCCACACCCCGCCCTCTCTGGGTCGTTCTTCGAAGCCCTGAAGTGCTAAGCGGAGGTGGGAAGTGGGTGTTAAACTGGATGTGAGATTGCACTGTGTCATGCTTGAAAGCAACAAGAAAGTTAGCAGGACTGCCTGAGATGCCACAAAGGACACCTACGGGAGGCTGGGCGCGGTCAAAGGCAGTGATTGGAGAAAAGGAAACTATGTCATGTCCAGGTTTGTTGTGACTTTGAATCTTCGAGCCTGGGGCAGGGGCAATGGAGAGACGTACTGCTCCACCGGTGAGAGGGAGGTGACTCACACAGTGCCCTCTGGAAGAGGGGGACAAGAGCACAGAGACAAGACAGAGGAAGGGGAGGAGAGAGGGGGCAGGAGGACGTGAGCCACGGGTGCCTGGCAAAGGGTCGGGAGGATCCAAGATGGACCACTCGAGTGGGGGAGGGGAGGGGAAGGACAGACGCTGTGTCCAGTTGTTTTCTGGGTGGTGTCTGATGTCACCCTGCTCTGTGACCCCAAGATCTTCAGTAAATGCTCTGCTCACAAGTATTTGTCCCGAGTAGGGTTTCGTGAAAATGGAAAAGGAGTCAGTCTCAGGTCTGCGTCAGCACAGTACACAGCAGAAATGCTCAGGAAGCAGCCAGGGTGGCAGGCCAGGGGAAGTGGTGACAATGCAAGCACCCAGGGGTTGCCCAAACCTTCAGGAGGACTTTGGACCTTTACTGGACATGAAGTTAGGGGATTAAAGCATGATTCTGCCCTCCCCAGAGTGTCTTCCTCACACGTAGCTGAAATACATTTTGAAGGGCAAATCTGACAGTGGCTTACAATATTGGCACCCCCAAACCCCAACACACATACCTAAACCCTTCACTTGCTCTCAGGTTAAAGACCCACCTCTTGGCCTGGCCTCCAAGGCCCCTGAAGTCTGGCCCCTGCCACACTCCCCAGACTCTGCACTCCAGACACAGGCTGTCGTTCACATCTCAAAAGTTTCATGCCCTGACCACAGGGCCTTTGTATGTGCTGTTCCCTACAGAATATCCCTTCCTAGCCTCCCCCCCAAAACCCCACCGCCTCATTCATCCTTCAGGGCTCAGCTGACATGTCACCTCCTCAGACAAGCCACTCCTAACCTCCTGATCGGTCATTCATCCATCACGGAATTCACCTCCACGATTGCACTGGCAAGAACAGGACTTAGAGTCTCTGCCTCAGACCAATCATGACTCCTGTCTGGTGCTGGGCACACCTTGCCTGGATGTATGATTCCATCTGGATCCTGAACAAACTGGGGTCTGTCATTGAGGGGGAGAGGGGATGGCTGCTGAGTCTGCCACGTTACCATACACTGTACGCTGTCCAGCTCACCTCACCCGCAGAGGCGGAAGGGGGCTATTAGACATTTCTGGAAGGTGACAGCATGAGCAGGAGTAAGAATGAACTCACCGTGTCTGGGTGCTGATCCCAGCATGTCCCGGTGACATGAGAGGTGTATGATGGAGCCTCATTGTCAGAGAGCTTGGTTTTAATACAGGTTACTGCAGGTCAAACCAAGTCCCCTGGGAGAGAGAGACACACACGTGTGCAGCACACACACACACCCCACACACAACAAAACCTCCCAACTCGGTTAGCAACGTGTAAGGCTTTTTGTCTCACCCTCCAACAGAAACCTGCACAGAGACTTGCACAGAGTCATAGAGTGGTGGTGCCATTCGAGCCAACCCATAGCTCATGTCCAGTCTTTGCTTGCATACCTCCAGTGACAGGGCACTCATCACCTCCCGTGGGAGCCATCTCACCTGGCCAACCCCCCAACACTGACCCATAAGTTAAGCTGTAAAATCTAGTTGGCATATTGCTTAATGGGTACAGAGTTTCAGTTTGGGATAATGGGCTAGTTCTGGAGATGGAAGCTGGTAACAATTGCACAATAAACTGAATGTACTTAATGCTACTGAACTGTACACTTAAAAATGATCAAAATGATGAATTTTATATGCATTTTACCACAGTTTCTTAAAAAAAAAAGCACCATCTCTGGGCTTCACAATTTACAAGCTGTGTGGTTTTGAGCAGGTGACTTAAAAAAACAACCTGATTGGCAGTTAAGGCAAACTCTTAGGCCCACCTCACCCCTTGGACCCTGATTTGCTTTGGTTCAGTCTTGTCCCCCAGCTCAGAAATCTGGGCTGAGCGTTTCCAGCTTCAAACCCTGCCTCTGTTCCCCACAGGGGCTGTAGCTGCTACCTCCCCTGCTACGAGCCACTCTGTGCTAGGCTCTGAGGATACAGAATGAGTCCCAGCCCTTCCCTTCCCCAACACAGGGAGTGGTCAGGGGAAAATGGATTGATTACGTGTTTATTTAGTGGGAACCTATAGGGCTCCAGCCTCCATGAAGGCCATTCCTGCTGCTAACCTCCCGCGCACTGGGCCACAATAACTCGTGTCCCCAGAAGCCCTCCCGTGGGTGGAATGACAACAGCACAGGATGACACTGGTCTCTGAGCTCTGGGCACAAACAGAATGTGTGTGGGGTGGAGCCTGTGTCCTCCTGGGAACATCAGTGACACAGGGCAGCATGAGCGGGCACGTGCCAGAGGAGAGGAGGCAGGTGTGATCACCCAGGAACCCGGAAACCCCGCCCTGATCACCCCACCCAACCCCAGGAATTACAGATCACCAAACAACAGAGAACCAGTCGGAGAACAGGAGGGAAGGGAAACCCCAGCTAACCCAGAGGAGTCAAGTGACAGCCCGCAGCCCCTGTCAGATCTTGTGGAGGGATTTTTTAAAAATTGAGTCTATTGTCAGTGTTTAAAAATTGAAAAATTTCTAATTTCTCATTAAAAATAGTAATAAAAGAGGATGTCCTGCATGGCAACAATCAGCTGGAGCTGAGCTGCAGCTTTCCCCTTTAGATGCGGCACACGGGCTGCCCACCCCAGCAGCTTTACCCGCTCACTGCCTGGCAGCCCCAGGGGCCTCCGAGTCTGGGATTTCTGACCTAATCCAACATCCCTGTGTCACAGATGAGTTCCGTGAGGTCCACTGAGGGCAAGTGACTTTCCCATGATCACACAGCTAGTAAGTAACTCTAGAAAGATCTAGAATCTCAGGGGGGCCACCCAGCCCCCACTCAAATCCTTCCAAACCAGAGTGGACGGCCTGTTGGCCACTCCGGAGGGCCACTCTGCTCGCCAGTCATTTCCCCTTCCGGGGCACAGAGAAAATGTCCCACAATCCCAGGGTGTGATCCTCGCCACCCCTGGCTTAATCCTGGCTCCATCTCTCCTCGGGCCAGCCCCGCTTCATCCTCTGTAAAGGGGTGCTCGTGGGGCAGGAAGAACTGAGGTCCCCAGGGGTACATCTTAGGAAACAGTAGCTGGGCTGTTTCCTGACCAGGGGGCAAGTTGAAAGGCATGGGGGGGAGCGGAGGGAGGGAGAGAGGCAGCCACCCCTGGGGAAGAGTGAGGGAAGGGCAGCCAGGGTCAGGGGTCAGACAGGACGGGCTAGGTGGCACTGACAGAATAAACCACCCCTCCTCCCAGAGGCTCCAGACAACAAAGCCTGTTTCTAGGTCACAGCCAAGTCCACAGAGGGCTGGCAGAGGCACTTTGCCTGTCCCAAATCCAAGGGAAAAGAGCTTTGGAGGGTCTTATTGGCTGGCCGTGGAATGTGCCACCACCCCTCCACACGTGAGTCACTGGCCCCCACTGACCATTCGGCCTGCCCCTCCCCAAAGCGTCAGGAAGGGCACCCCGAATGGCCCCCATGCAGGGGCTCTGGGGGAAGATCGTGTGTGGAGCAGCTGCCCCCTCAGACGCCCAGAAATCCTCCAGCGACGCCACGTATTGGTGAGGTCGCGGTATGGTCAGCGCTGGGGCTGGGTGCGCCCAGTTCCGTAAATGCAGCAACGCCCTGTCCCGTGAGGGGGCCCAGCCACACGGGCGGCACGGCTTCCTTCCGTCCTTCATTCATTTGTTCTACTCCTGGAGGGCCCCAGCGTGGCAGGCACGTTGCAGGCACTGGCCGCAGAGCAGTGACAAGACAAAGGTCCAGTGCATGAGGAAGAAATGAAATCAAGCTCGAGATGTGCAAAGTACAGCATCCGGCCTCCCAGAGCTCGCCCGGTGGCGGGATGGCATCGTCACCACGACAGCTGAACGTATGTGGAGCTCTTCCTATTCTTCCCGCGTCTAAGCTTATTCTCCCCACAGCCCGGGAGGTAGGCAGCCACACTATCCCCATTTTAGAGAAGAGAAACCTGAGGCACAGGGGCTATATTTATTTTCCCAAGGTCAGACAGCTAAGAAGTGGCAGAGCCGGAGTCAAACCTAAGCTGGCTGCCTGCAGAGTCCATCTGAGACCTTGACCAACGCAGTGAACTGTCCCAACCATCAAAGTTCACCATTATTATGCTTATACTGATTATTCAACAGGGGTCGGCTCTCTTCTTGAAAAGAGGGGAAGGGTCCCTGACGGAGCACCTGCTGTGCACCACACACTAGGCCAACCAAGCTTCTTCACCCATAATCTCATTTGTTTGTTTTTGTTTTTGAGACAGGGTCTCACTCTGTTGCTCCGGCCAGAGGGAAGTGGCGTTGTCACAGTTTACAGCAACCTCAAACTCCTGGGCTCAAGCCATCCTCCCACCTCGGCCTCCTAGAGTGTTGGGATTACAGGCATGAGACACTTCGCCCCGCCCCATGATCTCATTTGACCCTGCAAAGTTAAGATTGTTGTTCCCATTTTCCTGATGAAGAATCTGAGGCTCTGCTGAGCAAAAAGGTCACAGTGAGGGTGAATGGTAGAGTCTGGCACCCAGCTCTGTCTGATGCCAAAGGCCAGGTGCTTTCTGCCCGTGCCCCAGACCACCTTCCTAGGCTGATGCCGCCTCCCCAGAAGGCTGGACACATTCTTGAATTTCTTCAGAGAGGACCCTTGGATCCTTGGACCTGGGATACTCCTAGAGGGCCTTGGGAATAGCCATCTTCGGGCGGAGCCCCTGGAAGCCAAGCACTCTCTTCCCGGTATATTTGACAGTTGACACAGTGTGTCTATGGACATCGTCACAGGCAGCCCTCATGATAGTCCAAGAGCCAGTTTTAATTAGTTCAATTCAGACAGGAGGAAACAGAGGCTCAGCCCAGCACTCCATCCATGGCGGAGCCCCCTCCATGTCCCACAGTGGAAACTGGCAGGGCCGAGAAGGGGGCTGTGGTCCCACCTCTGCCACCTGCCCCCTACACCATTAGCAAGTCCCCTTTTCTCTCTAAGGCCTCAGTTTCCTCACCTGCACAATGAAGAGGTGGGCACTGGGGTGCCCTTGGGGAAGATTCACCCAGCCCCACTGGGCCACCTGGACAGCCAGGCAGGCTCTACACTGCCCAGCCCAGGGGCCATTCACATGGTCCAAGTGCCCCTGGAGTTGTGCAGTCCAGTGTCCCTGAGTCCTGTGCTCCTCAGAAAAGCCTGGGACACTCCAGGTTCGAGGCCATGTCTTTCCTCCCATGTGGGCTCGGCTCAAGTTCAAGCTACGGGCCTGTGCCTCTCTTCCCCACTTCCACCTTGCTGCTGCTCGCTCACTCCAGGGCTGGGAAGGAGGCAGGTGGCAGGACCGGGGCACTTTTATTTGTCAATAATTATTCATATAACAAACAATTACATTTTACTGAACAATTACAACCAGCCAGGCACAGTGCTAAACATCTGACATGGATACTTTCATTTACCCCTCACACAATCCTAAGAGGTAGGTACTGCTGTTATCCCCATTTTACAGTTAAGAAAACCGAGGCCCAGAGACATTAAAAGATTTGCCCAGGTCACACAGGTTGTCACTAATGGGATTCAAAGCCAGGTCTAGGGATGTTTTTAAGCACCAGGCTTTACAAGGAAGGAACAGTGCAGTTTTTATTTTTAGACTCCATTTCCTTTTGCTTAGTGAGGGTCTCCTACTTCACACAAAGGCACTTTTCCAGTCCTATGTCATCAGTCAAGAGCCCAGGCAAATAAAAAATCTGGTATTGGAAAAATGCATCAGAACTCTGCCTCCAACTTGCTGGGCCTTGGTTTCCTCACCTCCTTATGAGAGGATTCAACACCACTATATAGTACTCTTGCCCAAAATGTTTAACCAGAATCCAGCCTTGAGGAAAATGACAAATCTAGAACATGGGACATTTTCAAGGCAACTGACCAGTCTCTGCAAAACAATTCTTCAAGAGTCAACGTCATGAAAGACACCAAAAAGACGTGACAACCAAAAGCAAGGCAGGAACCTTGATTGGATTGTGGATAGGGGAAGGGCAGCCTCTAAAGAACAGTTTTGGAGAAAATTGGGGAAATGTGACCGTGGACTGACATTAAAGGGTGTTGTGTGATCTCCGCAGTATGCGAATGACAACGTGGTTTGGGCCCTTGCTCTTAGGGGTGAAGTGTCATGAGGTGTGCAACTTAACTCTCGAATGGCTTTGAAAAATAAATAACTAACAAAAAGAAAGAGAAAAACAAAACAGCAAACTGTTAACCATGGGTGACGCCACCCGATATTGCAGAGCCCCTCCTGGTCTTAGAGTCTAGGACGCAGTATTAGTTGGCCGGGGCTGCCATAACAAAGTACCACAGACTGGGGGGCTTAGGCAAAAGAAATTCATTTCTCACAGTTCTGGAGGCTGGAAATCCAAAATTAAGGTGTCCGCGGAGTTCTTCTGAGGCTGCTGTCCTTGGCTCACAGGTGGCCGTCTTTCCCCTGTGTCCTCACATGGTCTCCCCTCCGTACCTGTCTGTGTCCTAATCTCCTCTTCTTATGAGGACACCAGTCACACCAGATTAGGGTTCACCATAATGACCTCATTTTAACTTAATCACTGCTTTAAAGTCTCTGATACAATCTCCAAATAATTTGAAGTACTGGAGGTTAGGGCTTGAACAGATGAATTTTGAGGAGACGCAATTCTGCCCTAACAGACTCTGAGGCTATCTTCAGCTCCCCCTACCCCTGAACCCCACGGGGGCACAGAGAAGCCTTTCTAAGCCAGCTCCATCCCTGTTTCCTACACAGCCCTGACGCTGAGCTGGGGCAGCATAGGCCGGGAGGGAGCGGGAGGGGGCTCTTGCTCAACCTCTCCTCTTCCTTTCCTTGCCACCCCCTACTCCTCCTTCCTGCCCCCACACCCAGCTGCCCAGCTAGCTGCTGGGGGCATAGTCCTGCCAACTCACCTGTGAGGAGGCTCCTCCCGCCTTGAGTTCAGCAGAACAGGCCTGTTCCTGGAGCCTAGGGTCCTTTCGTCCTTCCCTGACCCCCCACTGTGGTCACCCCCAGCCTAAGAGCCCACACTCTTGCAGGACACTGAAGTGGTCGTTCCTCCTGGCTGTCACTCAAACAAACTGAAGCATCCCTCCCACCCCAATAATAAAAGTCATATTTACTATTAAAAAAAGGTGGGGAATATTCCAAGTTTAAAAACATAAAAAGTAATCATTTACTTTTACCGATAACTGGGTAAAAGGTAACTGCAGAAGCCTTAAAAAATATTTTGATTCTTTCACCCAGTTATCCTGCTCTTGGGTTTCTGTCTAAACCTATAATCAAAAATGCAGGAAAACACTTTTTGCCTGAAGATGTTCCCTTTGTTGTTATTTACAGTGACGTGTAACCCAGTCCCTGCCTTCCTGGTGCCCCAAGTTCTTGAATTGTGTGGGAACACCCTGTCCTTCAATTGTCTAGTGCAAGGGCCGTAGCCCCACCCTTCCCGCCAAGGGCACCTCTTGCTGGGAGGAGCTCACAGTCCCAAAGGCCACTCCTTGCTCCCATTTTCTGCTTCAGAAAACTCCATCTCTTCTCGGGGAGGGCTATTCCTTCATTCCCACAAAGATACAAAGACACCTGCGTGAGCCTTTTGTGAGCAGCAGATTATGACTAAGGGTCTGGGGTGGCACAGGACAACTACAACCCAGCACAGCCAGCTACACTAAGCTTGATATTAACACCTTTGTCCAAAAGCCCATTGTCCGTTTCTCACCACTGAGAATTTCTTACTGACCATTTTCTCACCCTTGACCCCAGCTTACAGCAAGGCTGTAATTCTGACCTCCGTGGGCCCAAGGCACCTTTGTCTTTGAGGGCCCCTTCCTCCATAAAACAAATTAAAAATTACATTTTGGTATTATAGTAATGTAAAGAAGAATATACTCCAAGCTAGATTCATTATTATGCAAATATATGGGTTTTTTTTTTTTATTTTTTGGTAGAGACAGAGTGTTGCTCTGTTGGAATGCAGTGGTGCGATTATAGCTCACTGCAGCCTCAAACTCCTGGGCTCAAGTGATCCTCCCGCCTCAGCCTCTCTTGAGTAGCTGGGACTACAAGTGTGCAACATCACACCCAGCTAATTTTTTTTTTGTAGAGATGGGGGTCTTGCTATGTTGTTCAGGCTGGTCTCAAACTCCTGAGCTCAAGTGATCCTTTTGCCTCAGCCTCCTAAGTAGCTGGAACGGTGCGCGCCAAGAAATGTATTATTTTTTAATTTATTTAGAAGTCAAGGATGACAATGACATTGACACGTGGAATGTCATTAAGTGAAAGAGATATTATCTTTGTTCCTCAGGAGTTTTTTTTTCCTAATCCCATGACAGATTAATTTCTCAATTTTAAAATGGGGAAACTGAAGCCCCAGAAAGTCTACCAGGTGTTTGTTGAGCTGGGTTGAAGGAGATCATCCAGTCACTCAATCGTGACAACCACCTTCCCAGACAGCTACAGCAGTTCCCACGCTGCTGAGCCTGTGGCTGGCCGAGTCACTCACTCAAGGTCATTTGTTAAGGTACCCGGTGACTATGTACCAGGCACGGTCTCGCTTCTGGGCTCATTTAAGCCTCACAGCAGCGCTCCAGGGTGTTAACCACCCTTTACAGCACAGGGAGGTGAAGAGGCAGGGGCCAGGTGGTGAAGAAGAGCACATCCTCCCCATCAAACGGAGGGCCTGGGGCGCAACCGCCACCGGCTCTGGCTCAGCGCGCAGGAGTCGTCCTTTCCCGCCTGGCTGGGCTTTTTCTGCGGAGTCATGGTCCCGACAGTCTGTTTTCGCTGAGTCACGGTCCCGGGGTCTGTTTTCGCTGAGTCACGGTCCCGGGGTCTGTTTTCGCTGAGTCACGGTTCCAGCTGCTCCAGGTTTAATCCCTTGGGCAAAGTCTGGGCTGCCGGGCGGGAGTCGGAGTCGGGCCTGCCAAGGCCAGCACGTCCTCGGCGGGGGCTGAATCCCGGCCAAGCCTCGGCTGTTCTCCCCTCTCCGCCCTTCCTCGAGCCTCCTCCCCGCAGCCCTGTTTTAGGGAATTCAACGCTCAATGGCCTGCCACAGGCCAGGTGCTGTGCTGGGAGCTTCACACTTAAAATCGCGGAGCACAGGGGATGGGGGTGGGGACATCTGCAAAGTAGCCTGCCTGTCCTTTGAAAACGTCAAAGGCTGAGGACACCAAAGAGGCAGGAAAACTAAAAATGCACTCTTGGGTTGACTGGGAAGAATGGCTGGAAATGACATTACTGGGGCAGTTGGCGACATTGAAATATAGACCTTATATTGAAGGAGTTCAGAACAGGTCACCCAAAATATGCCACTTTGGTGTATGGATTATTTTGAGCTAAAGACACAACAAAACAACTCAGACTTCCCCTTTCTCTTCCTGAGAGCAGGAGATAAAACCCCCATGTGGAAGACATCTTCCCTATACCAGGAGAAAAGTAACATTCTTTTCATCAATGGCAGGACATTGAAGCCAAGAGAAATCTGTACAAACCTTGTTAAAGCTAGCTCTTCCAGTCACTTCCCTACCCAGTTAACTACCCTAGCCCACATGCTTTTGCCTTGTCATGTTTTCACAATTTTCTACTCTTTGTCCAACTCAGCATAAAAGTGTTCGGCTGTAACTGCTCCTTTTGAGTGCTTTTTTTTTCCTTAGAAGGGCTCCCATGTCGTGTAAATGTATATTAAATAAATTTGCATGCTCTTCTATTAATCTGCCTTGGCAGTTTAATTCTCAGGCCCAGCTGAAAACCCTAAGAGAGTAGAGATCAATTTTGCCTCCCCTATAATGAATTTGTATCAAAGTCAAGTTTCCTGATTTTTATAATTGTATGGCAGTTACAAGAGACTGTCCTCCAGGTATAATACATGCTAAAGAATTTGGGGGTAAAAAGGCATGATATCTGCAACTTACTCTCAAATGAGCCCAGGAAAAAAAATATATATACAGTCTATTTAAAAAGCCTATATATATGCATATATATCAAGAGAGAGAGAATGAATATTACAAAGCAAATACGTCAAAATGCTATCAACTAGTCAATCTGGATCAAAATATAGATTATACTATTCTTGAAACTTCTATGGACATTTCAAAGAAGTTTACTTTTTGAGAAAAGAGTAAAGATGAGGAACCTGAGATTCAAAACCCCTGATTGAGAACAAGGTTTGTTGGGTGTTAGAGGCCCCCACTCTAGTGCAGAATCATCCAGAAATTTCTAGATAGGGAAAAGGCTCTGGTTGAATAATGAAAGGGGAACTGGATGCCTGTCTGACAAAACATTAACAGCTACCGTTTACTGTGTGCTTCCTCTGTGCCAGGCCCAGCTCTAAGCTTCTTACTATATTAAACTGATTTAATCCTCACCACATCCCCTTCACTCAATGTTGTTCTTATTCTTCATTTTGTCAGATGAGGAAATAAAAGCTTAGGGGGTTCAAGTGTACACAGGTGGGAAGTCATGGATCCTGGATTTGACTGCAAACCTTTCGCTTAGAGTTTGTTCCTTTAACCAGTCTATACTATATACTAGGAGTGCCTCGATCAGATTGAGCCAGATCAAACCAGGTCTTAGAGCTCATCAGGCTCCATTTTGCAAGACTGGCCTAGCAGTCAGCACTTTCCAAAGACTAGGCCTCCCCTGCCTGGTCCCTCATCACTTTATCTGTGCTAACGGAGGCTGCACAACAAAAAGAATGTTGCTGTTCTTCTCCCCTTGCTGCCTTAGGCCCAGGGGCTTCTAGACAGCTGATTCTTGTGGAGCCTGAGGGAGCTTTAGGGCCAGACACGCCTGGTCTTAAGTCCCAGGTGAGCTGTGTGACTTTAGGCACGGAATTTAACCCTGCTTGCTAAACGTCATTCACGTAGTGAATGCCTGCCTTGTGCCAGGCTCTGGACATAGGAAGGTGACTCTGACCTGGCCCTTGCTGGCCTCAAGGAACTCACAGTTGGGCGGGGATGGGGGTAACTCAGGCACAGGGGGCTCAATGGAAGCGCCCCGTAAGGTGAGGGGAAGAACTTCAGGAAAGCCTGGGCTGAATCTCTTTGATTTACAGCTTCATGAAGATATAATTGATGTACAATAAACTGCGCATATTTAAAGCATACAATTTGATGAGTTTTGACACAACTCAAAACCTATGAAACCATCCCCACAATCAAGATGATGAACTTATTCATCACCCCCAAAAGTTTCCTCATGCTCCTTGGTAATCCCACCTTTTAACTAGGTAACCACTGATCTGATTAGATTAGCCTGCATTTTCTAAAATTTTATATAATTCTACATATACTTTATATATAATTTTAAATAAATGGAATTGTACAGTAAATACTGTTTTTTTGTCTGGCTGCTTTTACTCAGCAAAATCATTTTGAGATTCATTCGTGTCGTTGCATGCATCAGTAGTTCCTTCCTTTTTATTGCTGAGTATCCATCAGATGTTTATACCACAATTTGTTTATCCATTCACTTGTTGATGAACATACAGGTTGCATCCAGTTTAGGACTACTACAAATGAGCTGCTATGAACATTCATGTACAATTCTTTGTGTGGACATATATTTCATTTCCCTTAAGTAAATACCTAGGCACGGAATGCCTGAGTTCTACGTTAGATGTATGTTTAACCTTTTAAGAAATTGCCAAACTGTTTTTCAAAGTACTGTAGGACCTTTTTTCTCTACCCTTCTAGGTTCTCTGGCTGGGGCCCTGGAAATTAGACAGACAAAAGACAGATTAACAAGAGCAAGGCAGAGTTTATTAATATGTGCGGCACACATACACATGGGAGAAACTCAGCCATGAGTGACTCAAAGGCATGGTTAGAACTTGGGCTTATATAGCATGTTAACAAAGAACAATAAATTTGTGGAGAAAAGACAAGACAAAGTAAAAGGAGTTTAGATTTTTAGGGGTGGCAAACTATGGGAAGGTAAATATATGGGGGGAATGAATAGTAGATAAGGGTTAATTTAGTAAATTATGTAAATTCCTCTTGGTGCTTTCTCTAGGTTGCTGAGTCTAGTCTTGTCTCTTCTGATTAAGAGTCTAACCCTGCTTTTAGACAAACGGGGAAAAGGCAAAGAGCTTGTTTTGGCGTCTGCTGGTTCTCAGTTGCCTTCAGCTCAAACGCATTTCCCTAAGGACCCATGAGACTGAACACCTTTTCCTGTCTTAGTTACCACCCAAGTATCTTCTTTGGTGAATTGTCTGTTCAAACTTTTTACCCATTTTTTTGGTTCACTTGCTTGTCATCTTACTAATGAATCGTATAAGTTCTTTATTTTAGATACAAGTCCTTTGTTGGATATATGTTTTGCAAATAATTTCGCCTAACCTCTGACTTGCCTCTTATAGTTTATAACTGTGTCTTTTGAAGAACAACAATTTTTTATTTTGATAAAGTCCAATTGATTGATTTTTTTTCTTTTTTCTTTTGTGCTTTCTGTGGTGTATTTGAAAAATTGTTGCACAATCTAAGGTCCCTAAGATTTTCTCTTAGGGTTTATTCTACATGTTTTATAGATTTGGCACTTTCATTTAGGTCTGTGGTCTGTTTCTGATGACCAGCCTGGCAAAGGGGTGAGAAAGGGCATTCCAGGCAGGGGGAACCACCTTGCTGGTTCAGGGTCTGTTAGGACTTCTCTGTGACTGACACACATGGTCTGAGGGAGCAAGTGCTGGACAGATGGGCAGGTCTGGATGGCCGAGGAGCGGACATGCCGGGCTAAAGAGCTGGCACTTTATCCTAAGGGCAGTGGGAAGCTATTGAACGGTGTTAGAGGAGTGGTCAGTCACCTAGGTTGCTTTATCTGCAAAATCTGCTCTTTGGTGCCAGAGGGTTTGGCTCCTCTACCCCTCCTTGGAGGACGCTGTCCCAGTGGATCCTGCTAAGCAACCTGTATCAAATTCTAACATTTCCCATTGCGTTGTTTGTCTTGTTTTATTGCTTTGGGGGAGCTCCTTTATTAGGAATGTTCATCTTTTCTCTGTTATATGTATAGCAAATATTTTCTCCCGGTCTGTCGGTAGAGTTTCAACCTTATTTATGGGGTCTCTTACCATCAGAAGCATTCAACATTTTGCAGTCCAGTCTATGGTTTTGTTTTTTTATTTTACGATTTGGGCTTGTCTGCCCTGCTGAAGAAGGCTGCAGATCACCATTGGGGCCCCCTGCCCTGCCAGGTCGGGGACATGTCCTTTCTGGGTCTGTGTGAGGCATGGGTATGGTCAGGACACCCTCTGTGACTTTATTTACCTGGGATGTCCGCTGCTTGAGGACACCAAGGCAGGGTCTCCCCATTCTTCTTACCCAGCATCTAGCTTGGCCAAGTGCCCCCCCTCAGCTGGCACCTCACCTTTGTTTTTCACTATTAGGGGCTTGGGAGCCACTGTCCTGGCCCCTCCTTGGGGCCCAAACCACTTCTGTTTTCTGGCGGTGCCTTGAGAATGCTGAGTACTGATTTCCACATTTCCTCCAACAGCTGCGTTTCTGCTGCGTCATGGTTGGGAGGAGGGACTCTCGGAGACAAAGGGAAGGCAGATTTTGCTGAGTCACCAGCTGCTTCCCCAGCTTCTGTCTGGGTGTGGGTGAAAGGGCAGCATTAATAGTAGGCAGAAGGAAGTGAAACTTATAGAAAAGGGCATAGGCCTCTTGTTTCTCTCTAATTCTTTTACACATTGTTTGCAAAGCCCTGTCCCATAAATCTCAAAAATGACAGGTCCAAGACTGGGCTGCTGCACTCCCCCCAAACCTCCCAGTTACTTGGACCCATAACGGGAGAATCCTTGACTCCTCTGTTCATCCTGTTCTCTATTCTTCTGAAATTCTTGATGGCTCTCCCTTTAAAATATGTATGTCCTAGGCCATCTCTGACCCCCTCTGGTCCAGGCCACATCATCTCTCACCTGGAATACGGCACCAGGCGGCCTCTGCCCTTGGCCTTCTTCAGTCCGGTCTCACCCTCAGCAACCACAGCAGTCCCCAGAATACCCAAGTGAGAATGCATCATTCCTGGCTCAAAAGCCTCAATCCCCACATCCCCCCCAGAGCTCCCTGCAACAGCCCACAAGGCCCTACAGGCTCCATCCCCCATCTCTCTCTGCCCTCCTCCCCTGTCCTGTCCCCTCCCTCTCTCTGCTCCAGCCACAGGACCTCCTTGACACTCTTTGTCTATGCCAGCCTGGGGGCCTTTGCCCAGGTGCCTCTCATAGCTCCCACCCCTGAGGTCCACCCCACCTGCCCCCAGTTGAACTTTTGCAGCCCAGGGAGTCCTCACACTTCACATCTCTCTGCCTTCTGCATCTGCCCCGTCTCTTCCGCCTCCAGCCACAGAAAGTAGGGCTGGTGTGATTAGACTAGGCCCACCCAGAGAAGCTAGGATAACCTCCCCATTTTAAGGTCTGTAACTGTAATGACATCTGCAAAGTGTAATTAACGCATTTAAAGGTATTAATAATATAGCATATTCACAGGTTCAGGTATTAGGGCATGGACATCTTGGGGTGGCCTATTCTGCCCACCACAGTTGCCCCCCACCTCCTGAGTTCAGGAAGGATTAAATGACGCCATGCTTGGGAGAGTTGCTTGGCTCAGAGCGGGCCTCAAAGTTGCTTTTCAATTTCCATACCCATTTTTGTTTTCTGTGGCCCTGCCCCTTTTTTGGGTCATTTTCCCTACCTCCTAGCCTTCCTCCATTAGGCTCCTAAGCATGCATGCTCTGTCAATGTGGGCCCCTGTCACCTTCAGCTTTGCATCTCCAGCACGCACACAGAGCTACCCCGTTGTAGCTGCGCAGGCATTTGGCTCTGAAAGGAAAGCCCTGAGAATAGGGCAATGGGTTATCTCCAGAGCAAAGCTTGGATGGTGAAAGGCAGACATCATCCTGGGAGATACATACTGGAGCAAGAGGAGTAGTTGGAGAACCCCCAGGGTCCTCAGGGTCTCTATCTGTCCCTCCCGTGCTTCCCAAAGCTGAGGATCTGCCCCAGCTATGAGTAAGGCAGGCTTTGAGTAGGGAGGTATCAGTTTCCTGTTGCTGCTATAGCAAATCACCACAAACATCGTGGCTTAAAACAGCACAAATTTATTCTGCAGAGCAGAGGTCCCCAACCTTTTTGGCACCAGTGACCGGTTTCATGGAAGACAATTTTTCCACGGATTGGGGTGGGGGGTGGGGTGGTGGGGGATAGTTTCGGGATGATTCAAGCACATTACATTTATTATGTACTTTATTTCTATTATTATTATATTGTAATATATAATGAAATAATTATACAACTCACCATAATGCAGAATCACTGGGACCCCTGAGCTTGTTTTCCTGCAACTAGATGGTCCCATCTGGGGGTGATGGGAGACAGTGACTGATCTGACAGAAGGCAGAGCTCAGGCGGTGATGTGAGCGATGGGAAACGGCTATAAATACAGATGAGAGCAAAATGAAGCTTTGCTTGCCCGCTGCTCACCTCCTGCTGTTCAGCCTGGTTCCTAACAGGCCACAGACCAGTACCGGTCCTCAGCCCTGGGGTTGGGGACCACAGCTCCAGAATTCTGGAGGTCAGAATTCCTCATGTGGGTTGGCAGGGCCGTGTTCCTTCTGGAGCTCCAGAAAAGAATCCATTTCCTCACCTTTTCTAGCTTCTAGAAACTGCCTGCATTCCTTGGTTGATGGCTCCATCCTCCATCTTCAGATCTAGCAGCACAGCATCTTCCAATCTCTCTCTCTGTCCCTCTGCTTTTCTTGGCGCGTCACCTTCTGTATCTCTAACCCTCCAGCCTCCCTCTTATAAAGACCTTTGTGGTTACATTAGGCCCCTGAGGATAATGCAGGATAATCTCCCCATCTCAAGAGCTTTAACTTAATCGCATCTGCAAAATCCTTTTGCCAGGTAAGGTAACCTACTTACAGGTTCTGGGGATTAGGATGTGGACATCTTTGAGGGGCCATTATTCAGCCCACCACAGGAGGAAGAATGGCATGTGGATCATTCAGTTGCTTGATGAAAGGAAAGGGGAAGTCAGGAAGCTGAACTGGCATGGGAAAGGGCCCCGTGCTCAGCACTGGGACACAGGAGAGGACCAGGGCAGCTCTGGCCTGGCCTCCTCCACCCAAGCATATTCCATGTGTGGGTCTGTTCTAGCCAAGTCTGGGGCTCCTAGGAAACTGTTGGAAAAGGGAGCAAGCCTGGACTGGGATCCAGGAACCCTGGGTCACTGGACAATCTGTCTGCAATGGGGGCATGGCCTGACCAAGTCCCTCCCCTTCTGGGGGTCTCTACTGCCCTGCGTCAAATAGGAAGTGGTCAGAGCACATGAACTTTACGTTCTGGGGTCCCTGAATTGACAGGCTCTGGATCTGCAGATGGCAAGCTTTCAGACCTTCACAATCTTCTCCCCTAAACTCCTGGAGGCTTTGTGAGAGGGGCTGGGGTGTGGTGGTCAGGAGTGTGTGGTCTGGCTTCAAAGTGCTGTAGACTGAATCTTGGCTCTGCCATCACTACCTGTGTGACTTGGGAAAATTACTTAACCTGTCTGTGCCTCACCCCTTATGTGGACAAAATGGAGATGAAAATGATGATTGTACATACCTTGCAGAGCTGTTGTCAAGATCCGATGAGGTCACACACGTAAAGTATCCGCACATAGCAAGTACTCAGTAAAGGCTGGCTAGGATCGCAGTTTGGAATTGTAGCTTGGTTCCAGCCCTTTCTATCAGCCTAGCAATATTACAACAATGTTATCATTTTTCCCAGAAAGACACCTTATAGTGTCTATTCATTCATTCATGCATTCAGTATTATTAATAACTGTCTGCCACCTGCCAGGCACTGTTCCAGGCTCTGGGCATTTACAAAGCAAAGCAGAAAAGGTCCCTGTCCTTGGGCTTTACATGCTATTGTTGGGGCTCAGAAAGTGACACCCCAAGACTGGCCCTTTGACATGCTGAGAGGCCTTAGAAGCTGCCTCAGAGTCAAGGTCGCTCTAACCTAGTTTTGTCCCCTCCCAAACCCTGCCCCCAGGCACTTTCTTTGGAATTTCCTTATCTGACCAAGAAAGCTTCTTTCCAAAAGAAATGCAATTGTCTTAAGCCCTCTTTCTAAAGATCTCATCAAATAATCAGGAAAGATCAACCACTGGGAGAGAATAGATGTGGCCTCATCATCACGTCCAGACAGACTTTCCAGCTGCTCTGAGGGCAGCTCCAAGACATCACCTGGGGTACTGTATCTGCATAATGTCTGCCTCTGACCTCCCAGGTCTATTCTTTCTCCTTTACTACCCCGCAAAAGAATTGTCTACAGCCTGGGCAACGTAGCGAGACCCCCGTCTCTTAAAAAAGAAAAAAAAAGAATTGTCTACATTCCCCATCTTCTCCCTCCCCTATGAAAAGGGCATATAAGCTTCTGTGCCACACTGGGTTCCGGGGTAATCATCCTCCTGCCAGTCCCCTGTGCTGCGCAAGTTAAAATAAAATTTTGTATGCCTTTTCTCCTTTTGTCAGTTGATTTTCAGTGGACCTTCAGAGGGCAAATGGGAAGTTTTCCTATGGCTTCTACACCACCCTGTGTAGAATGATCCTTTCTAAGACAATCTTGGAAGTGCCTCTGGGCTATAGTGGCCCCTACTTTGGTTTCCAGAAAGTTTTGAAGTCTTCGGGCCAGGTTGCTGGAGTTTAAACCCTTATCTTAACCTCTCTGCCTCAGTTTCCTCATTTGTAAAGGGAGAATAATAATAGTATCAACCTTACGGAGTTATTGTGAGGATTAAATCCTGTGCTTAGAATGGCAAGTGCTCAATGAATAGAAGGTATTACAGTTATCATTGTTCCTAGAAGCAGAGGTGGCTGTGTAGTTTACCAAGCCTCAGAGACTCCTGGACGGGCATGGGTGGCGGGGACCACAGGATTTAGCTACTCCAGGCCCCCAGTTGGGAAATCCATGCTACCGGGGTTGGGGGTGGGGGGGGCACCTACTACCTCCATTTCTAAACATCATTGTCACAAGGAAAAGTCACCTTTTAAAAAAAAATTTAGAATGAGACTTGTGGCATTGGGAAGAGACTTAAGGAATCATCTGGGCTGTTTTGCCGACTGGGCTCACCCAGTGACCCTGTCTCCCCCCAGTCCTCAGCGGTCCCCCTCATGCAGAATTAATTCAATGGGTGATCAGCAAGGGCCAGCTCCACTCCAGTCCCCAAGTGGGCACTGAGGATAAGAGACAGGGCACTGACATGCTCTGGGAGAGTGTCCCACACGTCCAGTCAGGGAGGCAGTTTGTATGACAGGTGTCCCAGGCCAGGTGTGTACCAAGGGCTAACAGAACATGGAGGAGGCAGGTGGAGACTTAGACTCCTCCCTAGGTTTGGACTCTGGCTTTCTGCTTTATCTGTGACCCTGGGCACACCACTTCATCCCCCTGAGCCTCAGTTTCCCCATCTGCAAAAACGGGAGCGATCTACCCCCACCGGGTAATTGTAGGGATGAACCATAGTAACAGTACAGTCTCTAACACATGGTAGGTGCTCATAAAACAGGCCCTAACTGTACATTTGAAGAGGGTGTGAGGAGGCAGGCTGTCAGCGGAGGGTTCCAGAGGGAGGTGACATTTTAGGGAGCAAGCTCCCCGCCAGAGGAGTAGAAACCGCAGGGTCTGGGGTGCTAAGTCCCTCACGTTGCCCACCAGCCTCTTGCTCTGAGAAGTGCTGCCTCCCAACTCTCCGGAACCTTCTGGATTCCTGGGGTGCGCAAGTCCCATCAATGGGTAGTGGGCTCTGGAAGGGGCACAATCACACCCAGAGCGGGCAGCTGCTCAGATTTCCTGAAGTTGGTTTTTTTTCTCTCTAAACGTCCTGTGGCCAGGCTTTGTTTTCCGAGGGTCATATGACCGCTCCCCTCCACCCCCGCGCTGGCCGGGGGCGGGCGGGACGCGGGCCCCCGCGGGTGTCGCAACGTCGGACCAGAAAGTGGGCATCAGCTGTTCGTCGGGTCCACGTGACCCGCCCGGAGCATAAATGGGCGGCGCGGATACGGCGCCGCAGTCACTGCCCGCCTCCTGCCGAGCGTCCGCAGCGCCGCCAGCACCCCGCACCCCGCACCCCGCACCCCGCACCCGGCGAGGCCAGCCGCCCGGATGGAGCGCCCGCAGCCCGACAGGCAAGCGCGGGGCACGGGCGCGGGGCCCTCCCCTCCCCGCCCAGCTCGCGTCTCAGTCCCTCCCTGAGACACAGTGGGGCCGGGACAGAGCTGAGGGGCCAGGAACTTGGGCTCTGGAGTTAGAAAGAGCTGGGTTCGGGTCCTGCCTGTGCCCATGGGGTAGCTGGAGGGAGGAAGGGTGATTTACACGCCTGGCACCCTGGCATGTAACCTTTGAAGTAGCCAACTTTTTTATTTTTGTATCCAGCATTTGAGGTGTGCTTGGAAGTGCTCTCTGCCTAATCTAGGATCTCTGGCGTTTCCCCAGCCTGGGGGAGAGTCCTTGGTTCTTTTGGTGGCATCCGCCTCTCACTAGCTGTGTAACATCTGAGTGAAGACATCACCTTGGCTATGGTGTTCCCCACTTCACAGAGAAGGATTGCGCAGTTCAGAGAGGCAACATGCCCACCGTTGCCCACCTAGCAGGTGTCAGAGCTGGGACTTCAACTTTGGTCTTTCTACCTCCAAATCTTGCTTATTCCCTTCTCCCAAGAATTTTTTTTTGAGGTGGGGTCTTGCTCTATTGCCCAGGCTGGTCTCAAATTCAAGCAATCCTCCTGCCTCAGCCTCCCGAAGTGCTAGGATTATGCACCTGACCTCAGGCTTTAAAACCCAAACACTTTGCTGGTGAGCATAACATTATAGGGGGGTGTGAGATTTGTGTCTGAAACTTCAACAGAATTAATGGATTATGCATTGTGTCCAAAAGCCAATCAAAGCAATTATAACATTGAAGATGAGTGTTCACATGGCCTGCTGCTTCTCCCTGGGTTGTGCTGAACAGTTTACAGGGCTGCATCTTAAAACAATTGGAAATATGGCCTGTATGAGATCGGGAGTCTTTTGGAGGCCTTCCGACAGGTGGGCAACACCCCCAAGCACAGAGGTTGGGAAGAACCCCACCCTCACCCTCACCTGTTTCCTCTGCAGCATGCCTCAGGATTTGTCAGAGGCCCTGAAGGAAGCCACCAAGGAGGTGCACTCCCAGGCGGAGAACACCGAATTCATGAGGAACTTTCAGAAGGGCCAGGTGACCCGAGAGGGCTTTAAGGTATGTGCCCAGGTGGGACTACCCCTGGTGGAGGGTGTGGCAGGTGTGGGTGTGTTCAAGGCTCAGGCTAGTAGCTTAAGTGGGGATTGGTGCTAGGGATGCTGAGGGACCAGATGGGCATGTCCAAGGGAGTCATCTTACAAATGATGACGCTGAGGCTCAGAGAGGGGTGGTGACTTACCCAAGGTCACACAGCAAGTTCATGGCCTGCTAGGTAGTGTTTGTTGTGAAGGGGTTGGGCCAGCAATGCCATCAACTGAGCACCTGTTCTGTGTTGGGCATTATATACACTGGATTCTCATCTGTGCCTCAACCCTGATAAGAAAGATGAGGAAGGGGAGGCTCAGCGAGGTCAAGTGACTAACAGACAGTCACACAGCCAATTAGTAAGTGGAAAAGGCCAAAAGCAAACCAAGACCAGTCTCATTTCAGAGCCTGTGCTCTTTCCTAATTCCAATTTGCCTCTGAAGACAAGGGGTGGTAGTGTGGATTCGAGCCCTAGCAGGACCATTTTCTAGCAGTGAGACTGGGGGTGCCTCATCTAACCTCCCTAAGCCACCTTTTCCTCATCTGTAAAATGGAATTTCAACAGCAGGGTTTTCTTAAGCACCCACTGTATGCTAGGCATCGATTTTGCTTTTTCCTGGCACTGTTGTGAAATTTATGCAAAGAAAAGGAAAGTGCTTGACAAAGAACCAGGCAGGTGTTGGGTGTTAAACATCAGTGTGGGGAAAGGCTTGTTTGGGATGAACAGAGAATGGGTTTACCCCTCCCTTTTGCAATCTGGACCCTCTGCTGCCTCCCCCCCTTCTAACATGAGAGATGCTTTGGTGAGGGGAGATTTAACATGCAGTTCTAGGGTGGTGGGGCTCTTGGGTGTGTAATGGGTCTTCCTCAACCTCCCCGCTCCCTCACAGAGATAACATACACCCAGTTGCTGTAATGTGACTGAAGGCAATGAGGGTGGGGAGGTGACCACTGGACTATCCCATCCCCAAGTACTGTTGACTTTGGATCTTGCCTCTAAGTCACAGAGTTCAAAGTGGACACCAAGATCCATCCGAGAACCCAGTGCTTGCTTACATTATGTTGGTAGAGGTGGCACTTGTCACAGCCTTTCTAATTTGAGAGCTAAGTGCCAGGCTGTACCCTGTACTTCACCTGTATCACCTCTCTTAACCCTCACACCAGCCCATTGTAGGTGAGGGAACTGAGGCTGAATCACACAGACCTCAGATCATCTCCCACTCTAGGGTAGGAAGCTGAGACCAGAGAGGGAAAGTGGCTCACCCATGGTCACATAGCTGAGGACTGGTAGAGCTGAGGTTAGAACTGGGTCTGTCACACTTGAAAACCTAGGCTGTTTTGTATCAGGCTGTCTGACTTTATGTCCCCCCAAGGAATAGGGCTGTCATGAATGTTTATGGCTCAGAAATAACTCGGAAACCTCAACTGGAACATCTTAACTTTGTCCTCCTTCAAATTCAAACTAGAGTATTAATGTGTAACAGGAGTTAGTTCCCCAAGCCAAGGTGCGCTCGGGGCCTGTCACCCCAGCCCAGCGTCCAGAGGTGGTAGGGTTCAGAGTGGGCCTCTGGGAAGGAGAATTGTGCCCTGCAGATGGTCACCCAGAGGTGAAAGGCCAGAGGCACCTGGCCAGCCTCCTTTGAGCATGTTCATTTCGGGTGTTCCCCTGCTCCAGAGCCGTGATGGCTCCTGAGCAATGCCTGGTCTTAAATCCAATTGCGTTTCTTACTCACTGTGCAACCTCAATGTCTCATACCCTCTCTGAGCCTTAGTTTCCTTTTCTGTAAAATGGGAATAGAAATCCTTCTCTGGATTTTCATAAGGATTAAATTAGGCCGCGTATTTTACCCAGTGGGGTAAAAGGGTTTTAGGCTGAGAGAGTGCATGATCATATTTTTCTGTTGTGAAAATCCCTCTGGCTGCTGTGTGGAAAGGGCTGGGGGGCAGCAGGAGGCAGAGCCCAGCCGAGAAGTGGCGATAGTGTAGGGGAGGGCCGGGCTGGGGGTCTTCTGTGCAGCTGGCCCTGACCTGCTCATTCTGGTTTCAGCTGGTGATGGCCTCCCTGTACCACATCTATGTGGCCCTGGAGGGGGAGATTGAACGAAACAAGGAGAACCCAGTCTACGCGCCCCTCTACTTTCCGGAAGAGCTGCACCGCAGGGCCGTCCTGGAGCAGGACATGGCCTTCTGGTATGGGCCCCACTGGCAAGATGTTATTCCCTACACGCCGGCCACGCGGCGCTATGTGCAGCGACTGCTCGAGGTGGGGCGCACAGAGCCTGAGCTGCTGGTGGCCCACGCCTATACCCGCTACCTGGGCGACCTGTCTGGGGGCCAGGTCCTCAAGAAGATTGCTCAGAAGGCCCTGGACCTGCCCAGCTCCGGCGAGGGCCTGGCCTTCTTCACCTTCCCCAACATCGCCAGTGCCACCAAGTTCAAGCAGCTCTACCGCTCCCGCATGAACTCTCTGGAGATGACCCCCGAGGTCAGGCAGAGGGTGGTCGAAGAGGCCAAGACTGCGTTCCTGCTCAACATTCAGGTGAGGGTCTGGCAGCCTGGGGCAGCCGCTGCCTCTTGCAGCCGTTCCTCTGGGGTCACTTCCGTTATTGTGGGGGAGGGGCTGGGGGTTCTGGTTACATGCAGGGAGCCAGGGGTTCAGTTCTGCCACTTACCAGACCTTGGGCAAATCCCTCAGTCTCTCCATACCTCAGTTTCCCCCTCTATGAAATAGGGATAATAATAGTCTTAGACTCGTTGTGAGGGTTGAGTGACTTTATATCAGTAAAGTCCCTCCAGCAGTGCCTGGCACAGGGGAAGCCCTCGAACATTAGCTATTGTCATCATGGGGCATGAGAATCATAGTGAGAGAATCACTCTGCCAACATTCTTTGGTAACATACAAGTCATGTGTGTACTTGCATGTAGCCAGGTTGGCACTGCCAGGATTACAGGTGCCAGAGACACGGCCTCTGCCTTCCAGGGACTCTCAGTCCAGCCAGGGAGGCAGTTTACATCTTTCTACAAGTGCCCCCAAATCCAGGGGGAAGATGGAGTTTGAGCAAGGCCTTGAAGGATGAATTCTTGGGCAGAGGTGCAGGGGTAGGGTTCCTTCTAAGCAGAGAGTTAGAGTCCTCTCGCCCCTCCCCCCACCTGGAGGCACCATGGGAGCCGGTGCTCTGGCTCTTGCCCTCCTGGTTCCCTCCTCCCAGTCTGGCATCACAGAAGAGACCGGCCTGGCACCTGTTATGGAGCAAGGCCCCTCCCTTCTACCCCACCCCCTAAATCCAATCAATTCTCCAAGAAAATCTTTCAGAGAAGTATAGTCAAGAGAACAGGGGATTTGGAGTCAGAACCCTCTGAGGGCTGGCTCTTGATGCCTGGCCTCTGGTTAGTCCTGGGAAAAGCACTTAACCTCTGGGAGCTGCCGTTTCCTCATCTACAAAGCCAGGCTAATAAACAGCATTCGACACCCCTTGCCAAGGACGAATCTCACAAATATAAAGTCCAGTGAAGAAAGCAGCTGCAGAAAGCTTGCATACGCTAGGATACCACTTATGTATTGTTCAAAACAAGCAACACAGCGCTTTGCATAGGGCCAGGATTAAGGGCATGAATAGCCACAGTGAACTCTAAATTTAGGAGAGCTGTTACTGGGGGTGGGCGGGGGGGGGAGGCCAGGGGCACCAGCTGTGCTTGGAACACCTTATCTCTTAAGGTGGGTGAAAGGAACAGGAATGTTCAATATTTTTCTTACGATTTTATTTCTAAAATATTTCCTAACAAAACTTCAAGTCCTGCCTTCACCTGGGGCCTAGCAGCATCTCTCACTGAGATGGGCATGTGTGTCTTTTGCCTTTTAGCTCTTTGAGGAGTTGCAGAAGCTGCTGACTCAGGATGCCAAGGACCAGAGCCCCTCGAAGGCAGCGGGGCTTCACCGGCGGGCCTACAGCAGGGTGCAAGGTGAGGGCGTCCAGGGAGGGGCATTTCCTCTGGGCTCCCGTGGCGGGGGCACATGGCCTGGCTGTCTGTCTCTAGTATCTCTACTCTTCTGTCTTCTGAATGTTTTATATGAGAAGTCCAGTGGAGGCAAAAGGGCCTGGGCCAACCTTCAGCGTGTGGCTCTGGGCAAGCCGTGAGATTTCTCCGTACCTCAGTTTCCCCACCTGGAAAATCCAGGGAGGTTGAGCTAGTTCTAGTTCATTGGGTCAAAAGTGCACAAGAACCCCTCAGAAGTCATGGGCAACCGCCCCCCAGCACTTAATTTAGACTCCTTTTTAGGCTTTTTGAAGGTTCCTGAGCAGGCCCCCTGATGTGGGCCAGAAAGTCAGGGCACCTGTTTCCAGCTATGAACCCACTACAGGAATACATATCCCTTCTGAGTCTTATGTGTTATCCCCCCCATCATGTGCCTTGGAGAGCAGTCAAGGCACAAGAACACACAGGCACACATTCCAGGAGCCATCTGTAGTGAGAATATCTGGGAAATGTCCAAAAATACCAAAGTATTCTACAAGATGTACCTTCACCAGGCCTAACACACCCTGGGGAAGGAGTGTGGCTTTGGGAGCAGGTGGGAACTTACTGGCAGGTTACATTAGTCCTTCCCTCCAAGTGCCACCCTAAGCCACCTGGCCTGTGGCTTTCCCACCCATGCCAGGGCCATGTGGATGCTTCTGCTGGTTCATGATGTCTAAGAGGGTTGGAACGTGGCCAGTCTTGATGGGATTGGCTACCTGGTGGGGTGGGAAGACTTTGCCCTAATGTAGCAGTTGTTAAAGTGTGGTAACCTGGGGTGGGGGTCCCAATACTCTGTGGGGTCCCACAGAGTATTTTTATTTACAATATTTTTATAATACAACTACTATTTTTTGGCCTTTGTTTACCCTTACTTTCTCATGAATGCGTGTTGGAATTTCCAAAAGGTTAAATGACATGTGATGACCTCTTGTGGATCTGATGGCTCCTGGAATGTGTGCCTGTGTGTTCTTGTGTGTGAAGAATTTCTCGCTTTTAATTTCTGACATGGTAAATAGCGATAGCTATACTCACACAAACAAAAGCTCTTTTGGATAGATAATTGGTCACCCTTGAGTATAAAGTAGTCCTGAGACCAGAAAGTTTGAGAACTGGTCCCCAAATGCATCAGAAGGAACCTTTAATACGAAGAACAAAAATGTAAAAATGCAGTGGTGCATCTGCTTGCTTGTATTCCCCACAGCTGCAACCCTGGGCCACCAAGCTGGAGGCCCTGGTTCCTCCCAGGAAGCCCCTCTCGTAGGTGCCCACGGTGGAGCTGGTCTGGCTCCAGAGTCCTCCCTGGACTCTGTCCTGCTTCTAAGAATCTAGAGAACACCTACTCTGTGCCCGCGGAGGTGGAGACAGCCGCCCTCCCAGGCTGGCTCTGGCCTCTCACGTGTAGTGACAGGGGATAAGACTGAATTTGGCTTTTGACCTCAGAGCTCCCACTTTCTAGCTTCTGCCCCATGACCGCGGTTTCTTAGAAACCATATGAGTCTGAAGTGAAGATTTATAGCTCAAGACCTATTTGCTGGTAAAGCTTAAAGAAAGGGCCTTCCAGATAGCGGGAAGAAGTCTGAAAAATATGCCTAGGGCCTAAGAACATTCTCACCACGTGGCCTGGCTGAATGTGGAAGAATGGACCCCTTGGAGAATTAGTAAGCTCCCCATCTTTGGAGGTATGCGAGCAGTGGCTAGAGGGACACCTGTCTGTGCTCTAGCAGAATCCTGGCATTGGGCAAGGACTGTGCCGGAGACGCTGTGACACCTCTGCTGTGCTTTTCTGTGATGTCAGACACCCCCACGCCCGCCACCTGTTGTTGACCTGGCCCTCTCTCTGTTTCAGACGTCACCCCCTTGGAGACTCCCAGAGGCAAGGCCCCACTCAGCATCCTCTCCCAGGCTCCGCTCCTCCGATGGGTCCTCACACTGAGCTTTCTGGTGGCGACGGTTGCAGTGGGGCTTTATGCCATGTGAATGCATGTGTGCCGGCTCCCAGGGGCCACGAACTGTGTCCAACGGAGGGCCTTCTTTCTGGAGAGGGACATCTCTCAGCTGGCTTCCTTATCTTGTGCATAGGATGCTTTTGGCCCCGCCCCCAGCCCTCCTGCTGTGTCCCTCTCTCTGGAAAGGAGGGAAGGAGCCTGTGGCATCTTCCCAACCCAAAGCACATCCAGCCAGCGGCCTGAACTTCAGAGTGGGATGAGGGGCCCAGCCCTGCCCCTCAGCATCCTCAGTTCCTGTAGCAGAGCCCAGAAGACATGGCCAGAAGTGACAGCTGTCCTGAACCTCTAGACACCCTAGTTTCATGGTGTTCTTGTTGACACAGCTGTGACCACTTTCCCCATGAGCTATAGCAATTTTTACATAAACGTGTGAAGATGTTATGTCTTGTGTTTCTTGTCTTACTTTTGTTGGAGCTGCTTTGTTCCCAGCTCAGCCTGAACTGTGGTATTTTTTTGTTGTGTTCTGTTGTTTTTATAGCAGGGTTGGGGTGGTTTTATGGGGGTGGGAGGGTGGGGAGGGAGGTGTTTAACAGCACTGTGGCCTTGGTCTCTAACTTGTGTGTGAAATAATAAATGACTTTGTCTGATAGTAACTTGCAGTGTTTTTCATGGCTCTGTTATCCTTGGGGAGCTGACCTCTCCTCACTTGTTTCTGGAATGCTGGTGGGAGAGGTGGTGATGGTGGGCTTGGCCAGAGTCGGTCACTTGAGAATTCGGGAGGTGAGATTTAAGCAGGTAGTGGGCGAATCATTGTTTTGAGCCCTGCTTGATGTGAAACTCGCCTTTCCTGAGGATGGGGTTGCCCTGTTAGGCTGAAATGACCAGATTCTGGGTAAAATATATGTCTTCTATCCAGTGACTCTTGGGGACAGGAGATCCCTGGGTTCAAATTCCTGCTCTTCCACTTGGAGATTAGTTACATAACCTCTTGGGCTCCATTTTATCATGTGTTAACATGAATGTAACAATACCTACCTCATCTATCTGTCTTGGGAAGCAAATGAGATGCATGTTAAATGCCAACACTGTACACTGTTAGCTCCTGTTATGCAAGGAAGGAGACCAGTGGTTAGTAATTCTTGTACTGTGGGAGTCACCTCACCTATGTCTTCTCTATGTTGAGGGGTGTTACCACTATCTGAGTGTCAGGAAGGATTTCAGCCAGGTCTGTCCAGCTCTAGAACCCAAGGCCTTGCCAGTGCCCTAAGTCCTGAAAGCAAGAGAAATCCTAGAAGACCCTCCAATGAAGGTGTACTGGGCAGAGCAGGGGACAAAGCATTTCCTTATATGACTAGTACCTGAGAACTGGGAGTCAGGAGACCTTTGTTCTGACTGTGTCACTAAGTCTGGAACCTTGGACAAGTCACTTCATGGTTCATTTTGTTCATTGGTAAATAAGAACAATACACCTACCTCCCATACCTCCCGCACCTGGTGGGAGGATCCAGTGGTATCCAAACACCAGTGTGTGCGTGCTGGCATCAGAATCACCAGGAGATACTTAACCATCGAATCCAGAGCTCCATGCTGGGAGGTTGTGATTCTGGGGAGCTGGGGTGGGACTCCAGAATCAACATTTATGAAAAGTGCCCTGGGAGATTCCAAGGTGCACCCAGGTCCAGGAGCCACTCTTTGTGAGATTATGAATGCAAAGCATAGGCATTCAAATAGCAGCTGCAGCTCGCCTGCCCTGGGCCCAGGCGCCTCATGCGGGAGAGGGGCATAGATATTCATTGTAGCGAGGGAGGGAGGGGGGAGAGAGAAACCATGTTGAATTCTAATAGGAGAATGGCTGAATAATTTGTATTCTATCATTTGTCAAACAAAGCCAGACACTAGTAAAAGTGGTAAGGACAGGTTTTAATCAGTAATAACTATTGCAATAGAGAAAAGAGTCCAGTATGAATTGAACTCAGCTTCGATTTATACAGAGGTGAATGGGCATTTTAATTTAATCCCAGCACTTTGGGAGGCAGAAGTAGGAAGGATTTCTTGAGGCAAGGATTTTGAGACCAGCCTGAGCAACATAGCAAGAACCCATCTCTACAAAAAATTTAAAAATTATCTGGGCATAGTGGAGCACGCCTGTAGTCCCAGGTACTCGGGAGGCTGAGGCAGGAGAATTGCTTGAGCCCAGGAATTTGCGGCTGCAGTGAGCTGCGATCATGCCACTGCACTCCAGCCCAGGCAACAAAGGGAGAGCCTGCCTCTACATAAGTAAATAAATAAATGGAGATTGAGGGAGGGGGCATGTGGTTAGTAGAGTCGGGGACTTCAAAAAACGACAAAGAGTTAGTGTAAATACAGTGAGGCCATCTGTGTCTGCCAGTTAACAAGGATTCTTGCCTCCCACAGAGACTAGGAGGCAGCAGTTGTATCCTCAGGTGCCAGCTAGAACAAACAGAAAAAAATTTATTGGCAGCCTTGAATTTTCTTAGGTAGCCACCTTAAGGGTGGGCTCGGGTCATCTTAGAGAGGTGGCCTGAGCTATTAGAAACTGTTGGTGTTGGTTCACATCTTTATAGATAAAGGCTGAGGCCTAATGGAGAAGAGGGCACAGAGGAACCCGGCTAGAGTTTGGTCAAGGAGAGAGTCTTTGTCACCATACAATGGAAAATTAAGTAGCTGTTAAAATAGAATGATCAAACTCTATGTCAGTTGACTCAGAGGGATATCCATTAAGAATTAATGAGAAAAGCAAGTTTTAGATTTATTTGGTTTTATTTTTATATACTGTAAAAATGCACAATTTTTTTTTTTTTTTTTTTTAGAGACAGGGTGTCATCTCACTGTGCTGCCCAGGCTGGAGTGCAGTGGCCCGATTGTAGCTCACTGTAGACTCAAATTCCTGGGCTCAACCAAGAATCCTACCTCTGCCTCTGGAGTACCTGAGGCTACAGGTGCATGACACCATGCCCTGCTAATTTAAAAAAAAATTTTTTTTAATAAAGATGGGGTCTCACTATGTTGCCCAGGCTGGTCTTGAACTCCTGGCCTCAAGCTATCCTCTGGCCTCTGCCTCCCAAAGTGCTGGGATGACAGACATGAGCCCCTGCACCAGGGCTAAAAATACACATAATTTGAACATTCCCTGTAAATATATGTTTGTGTGAATGTGGCAAAGAGAACAGGAGGTTATTTCCAGTTGTTCCTGCTGGGGCATAGGACAGGGAGGAGGGGAGGGGAGGTCCAGCAGCCCATGATGCTGCTTGAGGATTCCAGCCCACTTTTGCCAAATCTTCCCATTTTTCAAGCTAGGTTGGAAATCTGGTGGTGAATTTTCACAAATTTTAAACACTGCCAAAGAATTAAAAACCTACAATTTTTTTTTTTAAATCACCATTTGGGTGAAAGAAAACATCCCTTGAGTCTCAAGTTTGTGACAATTTTGGTCCCAGAGGTAAGGTTAAGGCGATCCGAGGTGACTTATTTCTGACGAATTTTCAACTTTTGGAAGCAGAGTGTCACGATGAGAGAACCCGGAGCAGCGACGCGGGTGACCCTGATCCGCACACCGACCGGCGGGTACTAGTCGGGCCCGGTCTCCCGCTGCAAAACGGGGCACTTGGACCCTGTCATTTCTGAACTCCTAGTTCTTTCTCCCCATGGCTCCGAAAGGGGTCATTTTACCATGAGACTTCTAAAAAGGCTTAAGAAAGGCACACAAAGGCGCCCGCAGCAGGCGCGCGGCCGTCACCCCCTGCCCCTCCGCCATCTTTGTGCCCGCCCGGCCGAGCGCCACCGCTACCTTCCTGGTCAGAAGTTTCGCGCCAAATTGTTCCGCACACAAAATGGAGCCCGGAAGGAGGCGAGGCTTGACGACCTGCGCCTCGCAGCCAATCCGCTTCGGCAGCCGGCCCGGGAGGCGGGGCTCGCACCCTCAGGCGGCCCAATCGCTGGCCGCGGGGCCCCGGTGACCCAATAGGGGCGCAGCAGCCTTGGCGTCCGAAAGCGGCTCCTGGTTTTTCCCGCGAAACTCGGCGGCGGAGTGTGGAGGTTCTTGTCTCCCGGGTTCGTGGAGTGCGGGAAGGGAGCGGTGAGGCCAGTTGGACTGGGGAGTGGGGGCCGGGGAAAGCGGCCTCACGGGGTGCTCAGCGGGTGTCGGCGTTTCGGGGCGCAGGAGGGGTGGGGCAGGGTTTCTCCTGGGAACTGGGGTGGGGGTCCGGGAGGGAATGGGGCCCCCCACCCCCCATTCGGGGCCGGGCACCCAGGCGTCGGAGGGGAGGGCAGTCCAGGCGCCGCCCCCAGCCTGTTCCAGCTCTTTGTTCCCACGCCAGGTGCAGTCATGTCGGGCTTTGACGACCCTGGCATTTTCTACAGCGACAGCTTCGGGGGGGACACCGGGGCCGATGAGGGGCAGGCCCGCAAATCGCAGCTGCAGAAGCGCTTCAAGGAGTTCCTGCGGCAGTACCGAGTGGGCACCGACCGCACGGGCTTCACCTTCAAATACAGGTGTGGCCCGGAGGAGAGAGGCGCCTGCGACACTGTTGCTTGTGGAGCTGGGGTGGGGGGCACAGATCAAGTTTGGCCACACACCTCCACTCAGAGCCTTTTAGAGCCTTAGACAGTCCTCACAGATGGGCCCAGACAGGGGGAGGAGCCTGTCGGCAGTCACAGGACTCACCCCTGGCCCCCTCACCCCAGTGTTGTAAGGTTTTGTATATTTTACACCTGAAGTTAACTTTTGAGTAAGTCACCTGTTGAGTGGGCCACCAACGACCCAGCTAGTGCCCCTTGGGTCATGTCCCTGTTCATCTGCTTCTTAATGTCCTTCCAGGTCATGTCTGTTACCTTGTGCACTCTAGGTCCTTATGGGTGTAAAAGGTGAAAGTGGTGGTTATGATTTACTTCACTCATTCATTTGTTCATTCCGGTCTTGTGCCTTCCTTGATTGAGCACCTGCTGCACCTAGGCACTGTTCTGGTTCCCAGACTATAGCACTTAAGCTGGACAAGTCTCCTGTGACGTGTCGAATCCTCATAGGCCCAGCCTCCATCCCTGAGACCTTAAAGTGTAGAGAATGGTTGGGCATGGTGGCTCACACCTATCATCCCAGCACTTTAGGAGGCCAAGGTGGGTGGATCTCTTGGCAAGGAGTTTGAGACCAGACTGGGCAACATAGTGAGACCCCCATCTCTTAAAAAAATGCAGGGAACATGAGTTTACAGGCTCAGGATTGGGCCTGACCAATTATTAGCTGAGTGACTTCCACCTGTCTCTCTGGGCCTCAGTTTCTTTGTCAGTAAAATGGGTAAAGTCATTCCTGCCTCCCATTTATTCATGCAGCTGCTGCCACCTATGTGCCAAACTGAGATACAAAGATGAAAAGACACATACTTCTTCAGAAAGCTCTTAAGTCAGGGGAGTGAGTCATGGAGACCAACAATAAATTGCAAGCTGATAATTGCCTCAGTGGGTGAATGTAAAGGAGTTAGGGAAGGTTTCCAGAGGGGCTGAAGTTTGAGGTGACCCTTGAGCTGAGGGAAGAGTTTCAGCTGCGGGAAGCATTCTGGGTAGGAGCAGTTGCTTTGTAGAAGTATGGGGTGTCCTCCTATAGCAAGGGGCTTTCAGGGCTAGACTGGCCATTTTATTGGTTCCTGGATATAAGGTAGAAGGGGACAGGGCCTGTGATACTGTGCGGCTAGGAGCGGACCGCATAGGTCAGTGGTCCCCAAGTATGTTCTTGGGACAGTAGTCCCGTGGGATGCTCTGTACGAAGGATCTGACTGGAGGTTGATAAGACAGATGTGGTCCCTGCTGCCTCAGAGCTTCCAAGTCTGAGGTGTGTGCCTTGTTAGTCTCCAAGAGTCAATTAAAGGCTCAGAGGAGTCCTAAAATGAAAGACCTGGTTTGCTGTTTTGTGCAAACATTTCAACACTGACCTGAGTGTTGAAATGTCCTTCAGCTATCTTGTGGACAAATTCCATGGAGCTTTCTTTGAGGGTGCCTCTGTTGGCAGTGTGTAGCCTCTGCAGGGTTAAATGATGGAAGGACCTGGAATTAGATGTGGGTTGGGGAAGAGGAATGATGGGGCCATGGTGGCTGTGGTGTGGGCAGATTCAGGGGTGCAAGTGCACCGCAGCCAGTGTTAATTTCCTCTTCTCTGCACCTTCCCCTCCCCCACCGGCCCACTCTAGGGATGAACTCAAACGGCATTACAACCTGGGGGAGTACTGGATTGAGGTGGAGATGGAGGATCTGGCCAGCTTTGATGAAGACCTGGCCGATTACTTGTACAAGCAGCCAGCCGAGCACCTGCAGCTGGTGAGTGGGACCCCATCCCCGAGTCCCCTGGGGCTGTTCTGTCCCAGTCACTAACAGTCTGTGCCCTTCCTTCTCTCCAGCTAGAGGAAGCTGCCAAGGAGGTGGCTGATGAGGTGACCCGGCCTCGGCCCACCGGTGAGGAGGTTCTCCAGGACATCCAGGTCATGCTCAAGTCAGACGCCAGCCCTTCCAGCGTTCGTAGCCTGAAGGTGGGTCCACTGAGAGGCCATTTGGAGGGTGGTGGTGGCTGCTACATGGTGCAGAGGGCTTTGGATACAGGCAGACTGGGTGCCAGCTCTGTGACCCTGAGCAAGGCACTTGACCTTTTTGAACCTGCCTCCTGGTCTGTAAAGTTAACTCACTGGACAAATGTTTACTGAGCTCCTCCTGTGGGCAAGCCTTTGAGTTGTGTCCTGGAGACACAATGGCAAACTACACGATGAGCTCCTGTCCTTGCAGAGTTTATATCCAGTGGGGAGACTGAGTAAACCAGTACACATCACTCACTATAATTTTAGATGGTTGTAAATGCAGTGACAGCAATCAGGAGGGTGACGGTAAAGTGTAGGGGCCCCTCTTGACAAGATGGAGGAGGTTTCTTTGAAGAGGGAACATCCAAGTGGAGATCGGGCCGCGTGCAAACAGGAGAGAGCATTCCAGGGGTGGGATGGGTGGGGTACAGTTCGTGCAAAGCCTGAGAGGTGAGGAGGGCATGGTGTGTTCAAGGCCGTGTTGCAAGACCACCACTGTGGCTGAAGGGGAATGAGGAGGCAGGAGAGATTGGTGAGTGTCTGTCATCCATTCAGTTGTTTGTTTTGTTCAACAAATACTGAGTGGCTGCTGTGTGCCTGGTGCTGGGCTAGATACTCACTATGGTGAACAAAACAGGTAGGACCTTGTTCCCTTGGAGCTTACAGTGGGAGAAACAGACAAGGAACATTTAGATGATTTCAGGTACTGGGATCAGAGGCATGAAGAAAAGGAAAGAAAATGGGGCAACGTGACTGTGGCCAAGGGAGGTCGATGGTGGTTGGAGAAGGCCTCTGAGGAAGAGACTCTGGAGCAGATCTGAGTGTTGCGTTGCCAGCCAGTGGCAGCCTGAGGGAGATTTCCAGGCTCAAGGAGTAGCAGGTGCAAAGGCCCTGCAGTGGGGAGTGGAAAGAAGCCAGTGGGGCTGGGCCCAGTGAGTGCAGGGTTGGGGAGAAGGAGGGGGGTGGAGAGGCCAGATCTCCAGGGCCTTTCTAGCCATGGGAAGGGGCTTGGGATTTGTTTGAAGCACAGTAGGAAGCCAGTGGAGGTGTAAGTAGGAGAATGGTCTGATTCCATTTTAGAAAGATCTGTCTGATCTGTCTGGCTGCTGTGTGGAAAAAGACTTATAAAACGGGCAGGAAGGGAAGCCAGGAGAGCAGTGAGGAGGAAGTGATGGTGACCATGTTGATTGTTCTATCTCAGGCTTGTGAGAATCCAATGAACTGACATATGTGGTTGTGCTTGGTGAATTCTATAGTGACGTCCAAATATGGCCCATTCACCTAATGCCACCTTCTCCATCGTGCACTGCACCCAGAAGGCTGTGCTCTGTTCTTTGCTAGAACCTCTGTAGCTCTGTTGGGGTCCCTAACGAGGCTTCCGCGGTTAGCATAGCATGATGGCAGGTCTTTGTCAGAAACAGGGCTGTGGGTGCTCCAGGCCGTGAAGTGTATCAGCGTCATGAGGGGCTCTGTGAACACATGGGGAACCAAACAGCTTCACGAGGCCCTGCCTGTCTGGAAGCAGCACTGGACTTGTTTTGTGGGGCCAACTGCTCATCATCAAGGCAGGCTTTGCTTCACCCAGGGACAAGCTTCCTCTCCTCAGACTCATTGGAAAACACAGTGAATGGTGTGCTTTTGGCGAGGAGTAGGCCTCTCTAGGAGGGTCACCTGTTAGGGATGGCTTAGGGGGGATAAGACAACCTCAGTCTTTTCCAACTTTGCGATCCTAAAGTGCTAGGATACGTGCGATCTATAAGTGGGTTATTTTCCAAAGTCCCTGCTCTGTGGTTTGTTCCAAGGGTTGTAGTGCTCTGGGTCGTGGCAGGTCCGTGTGGCTCTGGCCTCCTTCCTGTATGTCTCCTCCTTCTCCCGTTGCCCGGGCTTCTGAGGGGGCACCAGCATGGACCTGTGGCCCACCCCTCTGCCCCAGAAAACCTACTGGGAATGGGAAGGAAAGATGACGAAAGGAACTTTTCTTGTTTTTTTGTTTTTTATTATGAAAAATTTCACACACACACACAGAAAAGCATAGAGAATAGTGTAAGAATCCCGTATATACCTCCACCTAGATTTAATGGTTAACATTTTTCCTCATTTGCTGTTTTCTCCTTTTATTTTTTTTGCTAAAGAATTTTAAAGTAAA
Organism: Daubentonia madagascariensis; assembly: GCA_023783475.1. Taxonomy (NCBI): domain Eukaryota; kingdom Metazoa; phylum Chordata; class Mammalia; order Primates; family Daubentoniidae; genus Daubentonia; species Daubentonia madagascariensis. The sequence continues at coordinate 11,184,930 of JAKFHU010000600.1, read as the reverse complement.
TTACAGACATGGCACTTTATCACAAACACTTCAATATGCATTTTTAAAAAAACACTTTCTTACATACTCTCAATACCATCAACACCTTAACAAAATTAACGGCAATCCCTTAGTGCCATCGAATGTGCAGTCTAGATTCAGATTTACCTAATTACTCCGAATGCCTTTTACAGCTCATGTGTTTCAGCCCGGACCAGACATTGTATTAGGTTGTTATTTAAGACTCTTTTAATCCACAGCAGCCTCCCTTACATTGTGGACATAATTCTTTCTCAGATGTATTATTGGCTTGTTGAAGAGGCAGGGCTAATTGTCCTGTGGAAGAATGTGCTCCCCCATTGTGCTGTGAGGTCCTTAAAAGCAGGGGCTATGCCTCTGGCTTCTGAATCCCTGTGTCCAGGTGGCCTGGCGTTGGGTGGGTGCTCTGGAAGCAGTGTTTGAGCCGAATAGAAGATCTGTGGCTTCCCCCACAGCTCTGTGCCCTCCCCTAGGCCCTGCCTGGGGCACTGCCCAGCATGTTTCACATGTGCCCTGGCTCCCTTTTACCAACAAGACTCCTGATGGCTCTGTTACAGTCAGACATGATGTCACACCTGGTAAAGATCCCTGGCATCATCATCGCGGCCTCTGCGGTCCGTGCCAAGGCCACCCGCATCTCCATCCAGTGCCGCAGCTGCCGCAACACCCTTACCAACATTGCCATGCGCCCCGGCCTGGAGGGCTACGCCCTGCCCAGGAAGTGCAACACGTGAGTGTGCGGCTGAAAGGGACTGGGGAGGTGACCTGAGTGGGGATTAGGAAGGATGAGGGGGAGTAGCAAGCACCACCTGCGGCTGCTTGTCAGAGACCCACTGGGGAAGATTGGGGTAGGGGTGTGCCCTTGGGATTGGCACAGATCTGACACCCTGGGGCTCCTGGACACTGTAAATGGGGCATGGTGTCTCTCTGCATTGGTGAGTTCTGTCCGCGCCAGGATGCCCAGACAAGCTGTGTGGGTAGCCCAGCGCTGGGAGGGAAAAGTAGTCCATGGGAATGAGTCTACCTGGAATCTTCAAAAGCAAACTGTGGTTCGCTGGGCCAGATCCTGCCTGCCAGCCCTACAGCCCAGGAACACAGGCCGGTTCACTCGTTTATGTGTTGCCCATGACTGCATTCGCGCCACAAAGGCAGAGCGTGTGGCCTTGCTCGCAGAACCTAGAACGCATGCTGTGTGGCTCTCTGTAGAGAACATTTGCTGATCCTGATCCAAAGGGCCCCTTCCCTCTCACCTGCTCTTTCCTGGCTTCCCTGCTGGTGCCTCCTCAGCTTCCTGACCCCCGTGCGCGTTTGCCTTGTTCTATGCTGTTGTCATCTCACTGGAGCAGTGCCGCACCTCCCCAATCCCCTGTATCCACCCTTGTCCCCCTCAGTCGGCTCTCCACCCGGCAGCCAGGTGATCCTTGACACTGCAAGTGACTGGGTCGTTTCTGTCTCACCCAGTCAAGTCCTGCATAGCCCTCCACAGTCTGCTCCCGGCTCCCTCCGGCCTCCCTCCCCTCCCCAGGCCCTGCCACACAGCCTGCTTCCTGCTCCCGGAATACACTGAGCACACCCTGACCTTGCTGTTTCCTCTGCCCGGAGTGTGTTCCCTCTGGCCACCTCAGCCTGTGTCATCACTTCTTCCTCACGTGTCCCCTCACCAGGTGTGTCTCCTCAGACACTGCATCTTACATTTGCACACATGTACCTGGTCTCTCTCTCTCACCTGCCTACTCTTACTTTTCTTCCCAGCACGAACTTGTCGCTAGAGTATGTGGTTGCTTGCTTGTGTGTTTTTTCAGTCCCCTGACGAGAACTCGAGCTCCACAAGAGCAGGGGAACCTTTTGTTCATTGCTGTGTCCCCTGCACCTGCAGTAGTGGCTGGCACACAGTAGGTGCTTTGCTATGATATTTGCTTGTATATATTGCTGTGATATTTGTTGAATGACTATTACCTAGGAGTACATAGAGGCCAAGGTCCTCAGAACGGTCTAGAGGTGCCTAGAATCTCACAGAAAAAGATCTATTTGAGCAGGGGTTTAATAAGGGAGGTGATGACCTAGCCTCTCTTCGCCTATGGGGACGCTGAGACCCTGCGATAGGACTGTGAGTGTGACCTGTCCGCCACCTCTCAGCAGGTTAATGGAGGAACCAGGCCTCAAGCAGTTCTCCCGATTCCTAATCCAGTGCTCGGTCCACCACAGAGCTGCCCTCCTTCTAGGGCCTTCCCTAGCTTATCTTGGAGACCCCTTAAATTGCTGCTGTCCCCGTCTTGTTGCTGACTCCTGGGATGAATGAGCCCCAGCCTTTGGGTTCTCAGTGTAGCTTTGGTGACCCTTTCCCTTCTCCCTGTACAGGGATCAGGCCGGGCGCCCCAAGTGCCCGCTGGACCCCTATTTCATCATGCCCGACAAGTGCAAGTGTGTGGACTTCCAGACCCTAAAGCTGCAGGAGCTGCCCGATGCAGTGCCCCATGGCGAGATGCCCAGACACATGCAGCTCTACTGCGACAGGTGAGGCAGGCAGGGGCCGGAAGGTGGGCGCCTATCAGGTAGGTGTCCTGGCTACGCCCCTAACCCAGGTGCTGGGCATGGATCATCTGGAGCATGGGGGTAGGTGGAGAAGGTGGCTGGTGGCACAGCTCTCGCTCTGTGGCTGGTGGCACAGCTCTCTCTCTGTGCCTGGTACTTCCCTGGTTCCCTCTTACCTCTCATCTTCCCATACTCTGCAGGGGCACAGCCGCCCCCATTTTGTGATAAGGAAATGTAACTTGCAGGGGTTAAATGACTTCGTGAGTGGAGGAGCCAGGCTTTGAGTCTATGTCTGTTGACTTCCAAAGCCTGTGTTTTTCCTAAAGCATCTCTTCAGGCCTCTTAGGACTGCGAGGCCCAGGGCAGCACAGCTGGACAAGCAGCAGCTGGGAAGGCCTGTCCCCTGATGCCCCCACCCTCCACCCCAGGCTTTCCGTTAAGGTTCTGCTGAGTGATTGGAAGTGGGGAGAGAGTGCTGGGCCCCTCACAGTAACCTGGGTGGGAGGTTTGGAGATCTTTGACTAGGGTTCTCAGCCTGGGCTTGCACACCCCGAAATTGTGCAGATGTTCTATGTGTGTAAGTTTTTCTGAAGAGCAGATCCATAGCTTTCATTAGCTTCATCAGTGGCCATAGAGCATGTAGGGGTCAGACTCTTGCTCTCTTGGGCAAGTTACACGAGCTTGCTGAGCCTCTAGTTTCCTTATCAGTAAAATGGGGATATGGACAACCCTTAATCTCTCACAGGACTGCTCAAAAATGGATGTCCAGTGTTTACAGTATTCAGTATGTGTCATTTCCCAAGCCGTACGTGATCCTGAAAGCTTGAGAAGTAGTATGAGAAGAGAGGAGCTGGGGCTCGTAGGATATTCATAGTGGCAGTGGTGGTCCTTTATGGAGATGTGACTCTTAACGGTGTGTAAAGCACTTCTGTATCTGCTGCCTCACTGAATTCTGCAATAGTCGAGGCAGGTCAGATCACTTTCTCATCCCCGCCCAGGCTCAGAGAGGTGCAGTGACTTTGAGGTCACACAGCTACTAAGGGTCCCTTCCATGCCGCGCTGGCTGAGTGACTTAGAGTCTTCCCTGTTTCCACAGCTTATTTTTTTTTGCAAGTGTGAAACGAAGTTTGTTGAGAAAGGACAAGATAGGTTTACAGAGCAAGAGCAGGATACGTTCACCACAGAACGGCGAATGGGCCTCTTGTAACAAAAAGGCCCACAGCTTACTTTTAAAAGAGGAAATGAAAACCCTGAGGCAGAATGATTTGGGTGAGCTCATGGAGCCATGAAGAGTCAAAAACGGGGAGTGGCCCTGCAAGGAGGCTGGGGGCAGGAGGAGGAAGTCCTCCCCTGACGTGGCTGAAGGGCACCACGTGACAGGGCTTCTGGAAGGCTCAGGTGGGCTGGCACCGAGTGTCCCCCTCAGCCAGCATAACAGATGGGCTGTTGAGTTCAGCGAGAGAGTCAGGCCACCACCTGCCTTCCTGTTTGGCTGCCACCGTTGTCAGTGCCATCCTCCGAGCAGCTGAGCCATCCAGGCATGGGGTGGCTAGTGATGGGGGAGAGGAACCGGTTCTCTGGGCGCTATGGGTTGGGGCCAGTTCAGGGGTGCCTGTGGTGAAAACGCTCAGGGTCGTGAGAGTTGGGTGGGTGGGATCAGGGACTTGCTGCCCTGATCTGAACCTAACCTTCCTTTCTCCTTCCTCCCTGTCCTCAGGTACCTGTGTGACAAGGTTGTTCCTGGGAACAGGGTCACCATCATGGGCATCTACTCCATCAAGAAGTTTGGGCTGACCTCCAGCAAGGGCCGTGACAGAGTGGGTGTGGGCATCCGGAGCTCCTACATCCGTGTCCTGGGTATCCAGGTGGACACAGATGGCTCTGGTGAGTTGGCTTTGGGGGGTCCTGGCTTGGCCCTACCAAAAGGCTGTGCTTGCACACCTGCACTGACAGGCAGCTCATTTCCTCATGAGGTAGCCCAGGAAGGACATCCTTGCATTGCTCATACCATTAGAATGTTCATTTTTATATTAAGCAAAAATTTGTTGCCCGAGAACTTGCGCCTGTCGGTCCTAGCTGGGGCGCCTGGGCTGAGGGTATTTGCCTAAAGGCAGGATCAAGGCAGAAGGACTCAGGTCAAATCAATGGGGAATTACTGAGTGCCATGTTTCCACATTGTTGTGACAGAAGATATAAGAGAAGTGAAATGCAGATTCCAGGCAGGCAGGCACCGAGGGTCTAGCTGGAGAAATAAGGCAACATGGGGACTGGGGACAGCATGGGTGAGGTGGTGTCAGGTGCTGCATTGTGTAATTCCAAGGAGGTGCTGAAGGTCAGAGAAGGAGAAAGTGGGGGCTGGGCCTTGGGGAAGGGTCCCTGAAGGGGGTACCTGAGCTGGTCTTTGAAGGGTGCCAGGCATGGGGGATCTTCCAGGGGGGAGGAGATGGCAGGACCTGGTGAAGACTCCAGCCTGGCCAGGGTGCTGAGTGGCTGGAAGGCCCAGTGAGACCACACAAAGGGCCTTCAATGCCCAGATGGAGAGCTCGTGCTTACACTGAGGGTAGTGGGAGCCACTTTGAGAGTTTTCAGATTTGTTCAGCCGTCTGGAACAAATTGATTTGTAGGGGTGGGTTCTCCAGGGCTCAGTCCAAGGTCCACTGTTTACACAAACTATCTAGATAGTTATAGCCTTAAACACCACCTATACAGCCAGGCATGGTGGCTCACGACTGTAATCCTAGCACTTTGGGAGGCTGAGGCAGGAGGATGGCTTGAGCCCAGGAGTTTGAGGTTGCAGTGAGCTATGATGATGCCACTGCACTCTAGCCTGGGTGGCAGAGCAAGACTCTGTCTCAGACAAAAAAACCACCTATAGGCTGGCACATTTGCACATTTCCACCTCTAGCCTGGGCGTCTCCCCATGTTCCAGACTTTTATAATATATCCAACTGTTGACTTGACACGTCCACTTAGATGCCTAAAAAGTGTCTCAGATTTAACATGGCTGAAGCTGAGCTCCTCTCTTTCCCCACTGGCTCCTCTCTGAGTCTTCCTATCCCCACCCTTTCAGTAAAACCCTAAGCGTCTTTGATGCCTCTTTCTCTCATCCTCCCCATCTAATCAGTTAGCAGGTCTGGCCGGCTCCACCTTCACGATGTGTCCAGGGCCTGACCACTTCTCATTATGCCCACCCTGGTCTGAGCCCCTGCCATCCCTCCCTGCCTTGCTATTGGTCCTCCTCACTGGTCTCCCTGTCTCCATCGCACCTCTACCTTCCCTGTTCTGCAGCAGCCAGGGTGAGCAATGCTGTCATGACCAAAGATACCGTGTCACTCCTTGGCTGAGATGGCTCTCCATCCTCTTGGCAAAAGGGGAGACTTCCCAGTGTTCCCCAAAGGCCTACGTGATCTGGCCCTCTAATTCCTCAGACACCCCCCTCCCCTTACTCACTGGACCCTGGAACACACCGAGTCCACTCTTGAGAGCTTGGGGACTGGGGGCTGCAGGGTAGAGCTGGGGTCTCTGTCTTTACTTGGACTGAGGCTGTGCTGTCTCGAGAGGTCCCTGAGCTGGGGCCAGTCCGGGCAGTGGGCTGTAGGAGGCACCCCCTCACATGAACTCACGAACCCGCCCTGCCCTCCCCATTCAGGCCGCAGCTTTGCCGGGGCCGTGAGCCCACAGGAGGAGGAAGAGTTCCGTCGTCTGGCCTCCCTCCCCAACGTCTACGAGGTCATTTCCAAGAGCATTGCCCCCTCCATCTTTGGGGGCACAGACATGAAGAAGGCCATCGCCTGCTTGCTCTTTGGGGGCTCCCGAAAGAGGTGGGGGATCTGGGTCCCTTGGGTCAGGGGAGGGGCTGGTGACGGGTCCACGGTAGGACAGCTGCTGGATGATCAGGACTGAAGGCTCTTTTCATGTTTCCCAGGCCCCTCAGCCTGCCTCCCACCCCCAGGCACCTTGGCCAGCTCCCAGGCTGTCTGGTGGCTGATGTGTGCGCCTGTCTCACTGGGGACCTGGCACGTGCAATGGGAGAGCACTGGGCTTGGAGTTTTCTGGGTGCTAGGGATTAAATCTCTGACCTGCTACTTATTTACTGTGTGACCTTAGGTGAGAGATACCACCTCTCTGAACCCAAGTTTCCACATGAATGAAACAGGTGAAAACCTGACACTTAAAGGATATCATATGTCCTTTTGAAACTATAAAATAATAGGATAATAGTGATAATATTACTGACAGCTACCATTTACTGTGTTTTTATTATATGCCAGGCATTCTTCTGAGTCTTTATGTGTCTGAAGCCCATTCAGTCCTCACAATAGCCCTGTGAAAAAGCAGCTGTTGTGCCCATTTTATAGATGAGGAAATTGAGGTATAGAAAACTCAAAGAACTTGTTCCCTCCCAGCACATGTGGGGGAGCCGGGAGCCTGACCTCGTGGCACTCGTGTCACTGCACTGTGCGTGGCCCACAGGCAGTTTCCCATCCTTTTCTTTCCAGCCGGGAGGAACATTTATCAGGTCTTGCTGGGTGGGCCCGAGCACAGCCATGAGTGCTGTTTCCCGGGAGCGAGTCTGTCCTGTTAGGCGAGGCCATCAGAGTTAGGGAGCTGCAGAGTGGGTGTGAACATGGGTCCCCAGGCCACAGCCCCTACCTCCCGCCTGCTCTGGGGCTCGTGGAAGGGGGGGATGACTGCCAGCCCACCATTCTGGGGACCAGCCTGAGTCCCAGTCCTCAGGTGCATTCTCACCTTGTCCACTTACCTGTCCTCCCTCAGGCTTCCTGACGGACTCACTCGCCGAGGAGACATCAACCTGCTGATGCTGGGGGACCCTGGGACGGCCAAGTCCCAGCTTCTGAAATTCGTGGAAAAGTGTTCTCCCATTGGGGTGAGTGGCCTGGGACAGCCTCTCCACCTCGGCCGTCCAGCAGGGAGGAGGGCTGCAGGGCAGGGCCGCCGGGTCCTCAGAACACCCGTGGTGGGTTGGCTCACCCGGAATCTCTTCCTCATTCTTGGCTGAGGTTGGGGTGGCAGGGGAGGCAAGGGAAGGAAGGGAACCAGCAGGCGTGTGTAGGTTTGGGGTGGGGACTGGACTGAGAGTCAGCATGAGGGTTGGGTCTCAGCTTGGCCAGTAATTGGCTGTGGACTTTGAGCAAGTCACCTAATCTCCCTGTCAGTTTATCCATTTCTTAAATAAGGACACTGATAACAATAACATCTAAAATCAAGGGCCAGGCACTGCTTGAGGTGCTTTGCATGTATTTACTCATTTAATGCTCACCTCAACTCTGTGTGGTAGGTACTGTTACCCCCATTTCATGGATGAGGAAACTAAGGTACAGAACGTTTAAGTGCCTTGCCTGAGGTCCCACTGCTGGTAAGCACTAGAGCAGGATTTGAACCCAGTTGTTCATGAGCTGGGTCCTCTGCTGCATTGCTGAATGGGTCTGGGGGGGATCAGAGCAGGAGTGTGTCTGACTGCTGTGGTCAGTGACGTGGGGCTGTCCAGGGGGACATGGTGGTCTTTGAGTAGATAGGAAGTGTGCCAAGTTTTCTACAGCAGTGCTCTCCAGCAGAAGTGTCATATGAACTGCAAATGTGAGCCATGTGTGTCATTTTAAATTTCCTATTGGCCACATAAAAAAGTAAAAAAAAAAAAAACAGGTGAAATTGATTTTCATAATATATTCATTTTAATTCACTGTATCTAAAATATTATCATTTCAACATGTATTTTAATATAGATGATTATTAATAAGATACTGTACATTTGTGTTAGCACGGAGTCTTTGAAATCCATGTGCATTTTGCACTTAAGGACATCTCAGTTGGGACTTGCCCCATTTCAGGGGTTCAGTCGCAGCATGTGGCACGCAGGTCTATACAAAGATGATGAGGGTTCCTCTCCTCTGGGCCTCAGTTTGCTCATCTATGAGCTGGGCCTCTCAGGGCTGCATCTCAGGACTATGGTGAGCCGTGGATGTGACGCCCTCCTGGGGAGAACACCTAGGTACACTGAGGCCCAGGGCGGCCTCCCCTTCCAGAGAGAGGAGCACTGAGTTGGAGCCTTGAGTTCTGTTCTGTGCTCTACAGCCAGCTTGGATGTGTGACCTTGAGCAAATCATAACCCTCTGGGTCCCCTTGACTTACTGGGGTCAAAGCTTGGAACTGTTGTTGATCCCTGACGCCTCCCCCCACCTACTAGGTGTACACGTCTGGGAAAGGCAGCAGTGCAGCCGGCCTGACAGCCTCAGTGATGAGGGACCCCTCGTCCCGGAACTTCATCATGGAGGGCGGAGCCATGGTCCTGGCTGATGGTGGGGTCGTCTGTATTGATGAGTTTGACAAGGTGAGTCTGGCAGGGTGGGTGGTGGCTGGAAGGTGGGAGGCACCTATAGTTGTGGGGCTGGGGTGTGTGACCTCCTGTGCTCGGGTAGCAGAAACCACCTTAGACTTGGGAGACTTGTGTTCAATCCCTGGGCCTGTCACTCTGGAATAGCTATGGGAAGTTGCTTAACCTCTCCAAGCCTCAGTTTACATATCTGGAGAGTGGGGAGTGGAAAGCCAAGCCCCACAGTTGTCACCATGATTAGAAGTGATCCAGTTTCTGGCGTGGAGTCAGAACTCAGGAGGGGTAGCTACTGTTAGTTTTCCTGCTGCTGCTGTTCCCTGCTTCCTTGCCTGGGTGGATCCGATGGACATTTCTCTCCTCTGCTTAGATGCGAGAAGATGACCGCGTGGCAATCCACGAAGCCATGGAGCAGCAGACCATCTCTATCGCAAAGGTGAGCAGCCCTCCCTGGAGAGCCCACCCTGCCACAGCCAGCCTGGCCCAGCCATCCTCAGGCTGCTCTGGTTGGCTGGGGCCAAGTCCTGTTTGCCCAGACCTGCAATCGTGTGTGCGTGTGTGCACAAGAGAGGCATGTCCTGGGGCTCTTTGTCATCTCTTCCCCCTATTCCTCTGTCCCCTCAGGCTGGGATCACCACCACCCTAAACTCCCGGTGCTCTGTTCTGGCTGCTGCCAACTCAGTGTTTGGCCGCTGGGATGAGACAAAGGGAGAGGACAACATTGACTTCATGCCCACCATCTTGTCCCGCTTCGACATGATCTTCATCGTCAAGGATGAGCACAACGAGGAGAGGGATGTGGTGCGTGCAGGGCAGGGCTGGTGGCCCTGGGGCCTGGCTTCAGGAAGCTCATGGTTCTGGGGGCTGGCAAACAGGCCTTGGCCAGTGAATCCGGCATCAGATCGGCTGTTAAGAGGGGAGCACCTGGGATGGTGGTTGTTGCAGACTGTGGAGCACTGAAGTACAGGTCTGGGGTCCTGTGGCCTGGCTCTGCCTCTGCCGTGAGTGATGTACTGGTGTGATTTGGGCCCTTAGTCCTTTATATATGAAATGAAGGAGTTGACACTGGGTCATGAGTAATAGAACCCCAGTTCTAGTTAGTAAATTTCTGAAAGAAAAAAACTTAATGGCTTATAGAATTGACAAGTCCAGAGGCTTAAGGACCAGGTGGAACTGGCTTCTCAAAACAGCTCTGTCTCTGCCTCTCTGCTTTGCTTCCCTTGGTGGAGGTTTTGTTCTTGGGCAGCTGCTCCCCTTGGTGGTGGCAAAATCTTAACCAGCTTTTAGCTTAACAGCCCTCAAGGAAAGAAGAGGCCTTCTCTTTTCCAGTAGTTCTAGCAAAAGCCACACAGTGGACTTTCATTGGTTTGGATGGATCAAATGTCCATCCTTGAAGCAGACACACCCCAGAGAGTGGGTGTCCAGGCTGAGCCCCCACCTGAGCCACATGGATGGGGCAGGGGCGCAAGGAGCATTGAGTTCTCTCTAAAGGAGAATCCACACGCTCCTCTCAGGAGGAGGGGCTGGCACTGAGCAAGCAGGATGAGTGTGCCTGAGATCTGAACACCTTTTCTGGCTCTGCAATGCCTGCTTCACTTCTGTGTTTGGATTCATGCTCAGGAGGGCCTGTGGGCTGACCTGATGTCATCTGTGGCCCGCAGATGCTGGCCAAACATGTCATCACTCTGCACGTGAGCGCACTGACACAGACACAGGCCGTGGAGGGCGAGATCGACCTGGCCAAGCTGAAGAAGTTCATTGCTTACTGCCGAGCGTGAGTCTTGGATGTAGGCCCCATGGGGGTGAGGTTGCCCGGCTTCCCTGGATGGGAGAGAGCTCAGTCCCCTGGTCCTGCTGCTCCCTACACAGGATGCCCTACAGGATGCTGTTTTGTCTTTAGCTCTGCTGAATCTGCTGTGCCCCTTTCTGACCTTGCACAGGTCACTGTGGCTCTTGGCTTCAGTTTGCCCATCTCCACACCAAGGGGGTAGGATTTAGATGGTCTTGAAGACCCCCTGGAGTCTGACATGCATGGCGGCAGTGCAGTGTGGATATTATGGACACCGGCTCTGGGTAATACCCACCCCACTGTGTGAACTTGGGAAGTCAGTTGACCTTTTTGAGCCTTGATTTCCCCAGGTTGGTGTTTCCTAAGGTTTTTGTAAGGATTGTACAAGATGATAAGTAAGTACTTGGCATAGCCTTGCCTCAAGTAAATACTCAGTAAGTGGCAGCTACAGCTTTAATTATTATTCTCATAGATTTTCAACAATAGTAATCGTACACATAGTACTTATTTTGTGCTAGGCAATCTGAGTATTTTATATATGAATGAACTTTAGCCCTCCCCAAAACCCTACAAGATTAGGTGTACTGTTATTCCATTTTACAGATGGTGAAGTTGAGGCAAAGCATGGTTAAGTAACTTGTCTAAAGTTTCATGCAGGGGGCAGTGGAGCCAGGAAGTGAACCCAGGTGCCTGTCTCCAGAGGCTGTGCTCTTAACTACCATGCTTAGATTCCTGACATATGACACCTGTGATTTCTTTTTTGTTTTGTTTTTGAGACAGAGTCTCGCTCTGTCACTCAGGTCAGAGTGGTGAGATCATAGCTCACTGCAACCTCAAACTCCTGGGCTCAAGCAATCCTCCCATCTCCACCACCCGAGTAGGTGGGACTACAGTTGTGCGCCACCATACCCGGCTAATTTTTCTTTTTTTTTTTTGAGATGGGGGTCTCACTATGTTGCTCAGGGTGGTCTTGAACTCCTGGCCTCAAGTGATCCTCCTACCTTGGCCTCCCAAAGTGCTGGGATTGTAGGCTTGAGCCACTGCTCCCGGCCTGTCTTTTGAAGGAGCTAAAACCCAAAGGTGGAGGGCTCTTTGCCCTTCTGATGAGGTGCTGAAGCACTGCAGTCAGGTGGGTACCTAATTCAGGCACCTCCCCCAGAGCAAATGGGCAATCCCTAGGTCTTCTCAGGTTCTGAGCTCTGTCTAGCCCACAGGTATGTCAGGGAGCTCTGCCTTTATACCAACCCAGGTAGCCTTGGGGGGCTCCCTCCCTCCCTCTGGGCCTCAGTCTCCTTATCATTAGAATGGGTGATCTAAGGCTGCCCCTAAATCACTGGTCAGTCGGCCTGGGGGAGGAGGGCATTGGAGGGAGGAGATGCTGATCAGACCTCCCTGCGCCCACCCTCCTGGGAGTCTGACGTGTTCCCCGGCCCCTACACTGCAGTCACTACCAAGCCTCTTGTGGGTGTCATCCTCAGATGTGTTGAAGTGGAGGAGTTGGAGACCACTGTGAAGCCTACCACCCAGTGGGCCTCTGTGCCGCTGTGATGGTGCCGTTGTTAGTAACGTGTATGGGGGACAATACCCACCTTTGGCACGATATCTGACAGTGAGGAGGGGGTGGTTTTCACCCCTGCAGACCTGCCTGGCTTTCCTCCACCTGCTTCCTGACAGAGGTGCCTCTTTCCTCCCCCGTATTGATCTCTGTGGCCCCTGCCCCCAGCCAGGTTTCGCCTACATCTTGTCCATGTGTTGCCCTAAGCCTGGGGGAGCAGGCAGCTGTGGTGTGGTGGGAAGGTGCGTGTCTACAAGCCAGCAGAGTGCCTAGGGACAGGGCGGGTGCCCCAAGATTCCCCCCTGGCCTTACACCAACTGCTCCCCACTGTCCTGCAGGAAGTGTGGCCCCCGGCTATCAGCAGAGGCTGCAGAGAAGCTGAAGAACCGCTACATTATCATGCGAAGTGGGGCCCGTCAGCACGAGAGGGATAGTGACCACCGCTCCAGTATCCCCATCACTGTGCGGTGAGTGGGCAGGCAGGGCTGGGCCAGAGCAGATGGGCCTCACTTTACAAAGCAGGGCATAACCAGGGACAGTGCCCATTGCTAATCAGCTGGCCCAGGCCCTTAGTAGAGCTGGGCAGAAGTCCTTTTGGAGCAAAAGCTGTGGTCTCCTTGATTATCTGAATTTCTTGATTGATTTGAGGCTGGGAAACCCTGGAACCCTCCCTTGTGAGTTTCATCTGGCTTCTCCCATTGCGGGGAAGCCTGATGGGAGGGAAGGACCCAGGCCTGGGAGTCAAGAGACTTGGGTCCCAGCCTCTAGCCCACTGTATGACTGCAGGGAAATTGCTTTCTTTCTTGGCCTTAGTTTTCTTAGCTCTTAACTCTGCTCATTCTTGTGAGTTTATAGAGATAGTAAAGTGGGTAAGCGTTGGCATCTACCTGGTTTGAATCCTGCCTCTAGCACTGATTAGTTAGAAGTGCATTTGGCTATATGTAATGGCAAGCTCAAATAAATAGCTTACAGAGATTAGGAGTTTGTTTCCCTCTTAGGTAAAACTGTCTGGAGGTAGGTGGTGCAGGACTGGTGTGATGGTTCCTCAGAGTCATCACAACCCAGAACCTGGGCTCTTGTCAGGCTCACCCTAACCCTTGGGGGTCCAGGATGGCTGCAGATCTTCAGCCGTCACCTCCACATTCCAGGCAGCAGGAGAGGAAGGAAAAGAAGGGTTCTCCTTTTAAGGATACTCCTGAAATTCCCACACAATGCTTGGACTTATAGTTTATTTGCCACAATTTGGTCACATAGGCACCTGGGTGCAGAAGAGCCTGGGAAGTGTCTTTTAGTGGATTGCTATGTGCAGGAATAAACAATGGGGCTCCATGACCAAGTCAAAAAGGGAGATGGATGATGGGGACAGCTGGTACTGTCCACCATAGTCTCACTACCCTGGGCAAGCACCTCCCTGGTGTTGGGGTGGCCAGAGAGGGAAGAGAGGGCTGAGGCTGCCCTGAACACGCTGTTGCTCCTACAGGCAGCTGGAGGCCATTGTGCGCATCGCTGAGTCCCTCAGCAAGATGAAGCTGCAGCCCTTTGCCACAGAGGCAGACGTGGAGGAGGCTCTGAGGCTCTTCCAAGTGTCCACGTTGGATGCCGCCTTGTCTGGCACCCTGTCAGGTGAGCAGACATGCAGGGGACGTGGCCTCAGGTGGTCTGTGGGCAGGGCCCAGGCACATTGGAGGCCTGCGGTATGTTGCTTCTCCATGTCTGCTGAGCTTCTCTGAGCTTTCTTTTGGCTATAAGCCCCTCTCCCCATTTCTCCCCATGGCTGTTTTCCTCCAAAATGAGAAGCAACAGCTTCTCTCCAGATCCTTGAAAACAGTCCTCTTGAGCCAGGTTGTTAATAACAACAATAACCGTATCACTGGCTGAGAGCAACAGTTGGCGCTCTTGTTCACTGTGCTCATCACCGTTTCCAGCACCTCCAGAGCTATTTCCTTCATTTTTTCTTCTAGCTGCGCCCTGGAAGCCAGGTGGGCAGTCAGTCCTTCCCACCTGAGAGATGAGGAAGCTGACACTCAAAGAGACCTTTCTGTGGTGCCCAGGGTTACTAGTCGCTTGGCTGGAATGCAGGTCTCCCTACCCCGGGCCATCGTTTTCCCCACCATAAGCAGTACTGCCTGCTTCGGTCAGCCTTCCAGCAGACTGTTCCCGAGCACCGGTCATATGCCCGGCTCTCCTGGGATAAGTCCATTCCTTCACCCAGCAGATACTTCATTAGTGCTTACCTTTGCCGGGCACTGTTCTAGACACTGGGAGTATAAGAGCAAACAAACCACAGCTCTCTGCCCTCCTGGGCTCTCATGCTCATTCTGGTGGGGGAGAGATGGGCACTAAAGAAACAAATGAAGTTCAGGTGGTGAGGAGTGTAGTGGGGGAGGTGACAGCGGGGCCAGGTGTGCTGGAGAAGGAGGGGAGCTGTTTCTCATCGGGGTATTGGGCACGGTCGCTGTGAGTAGGTGACGTGGAGCAGGGACCTGCATGAAGGGAAACGTGGTTCCCTGGGGGAAGAGCTCTCCAGGTAGAGGGAACACTTAAGTGTCACTTGCCCCGAGGAGGAAGCAGGCTTGACATGCTCCAGTGGGGCTGGGGCAGGTCCCCTGCCTGCCTTGGTGAAGACTCAGTCCCTGCCCTGTGGGGGCTTCCAGTCACATGAGACATTAGCTAGCGGAGGGCTCTCTGGGATGCTGCACATGAAAAGGGCAAGGGTGATTTGGGGCTAATTTGAGTTGGGCCTTGTAGGCTGTGCAAGAGTTTGCCTCGCAGGCTCCCTCTCAGTGGCTTCCCGACCACATCCCTGCTGTCTCCTTGGCTGACCCACCGAGGCCTCCACGAGGGGGTGGTCAGCAGAGAGACCCACACTGCAGCAGTAGTGGGAAATTACTGAGGGTTCCTCGGGGCACCTTTCAGATGTGGTCCCCAGGGCAGCCTCCTGTCCCTCCTGGGTCACTGGCAGGTCCCCTCCAGCTCTCCATCTCGAATCTACTTCTCCAGCAAAACCTGTGCTGTGGCCTACAGGGGCCCACAGGACCCGGCCCCTAGTTACCACTCAGGTCGTGTCCCTGGCCTCTGGACTGCTCTTCGAACCAGTCAGGTGTGTTCCTGCCGCTGTGCCTTGCGCCTGCTGTACACCCTGTCCGGAGTGTTTTCCCCACACGTTTGCCGTGTCCTGCTGCCTCCTCAGCCAGGTCCTTGCTGCCCCCAGCACTCTTGATACCCTGCTCTAATCTGTTCTGGGCTTGGCTCAGGCTGCTCTTGGGTTAGAGGCCTCCATCTCTCCAAGAACCCCCACCATGGGCAAACTGGGTCCCCAGCACCTTTCTCCTGCCTACCTCCCTTGTCCTGCCCACAGGAGTGGAGGGCTTCACCAGCCAGGAGGACCAGGAGATGCTCAGCCGCATTGAGAAGCAGCTCAAGCGCCGCTTTGCCATTGGCTCCCAGGTGTCTGAGCACAGCATCATCCAGGACTTCACCAAGCAGGTGAGCCTTCCACGGGCTGGGGGAGGGGTGGGTTTGAGCCCGCATGGGGTGCAGGGGGCCTCCTGCTGGTCCCCATGGCCTGGTTACCACCCATCCAGCACCGGTATCCTTTTGCTCAGCAGACAGGCCCCGGGCGGGGGGTGGGGAGGAGTTGAAAGGGAGGGGGCAACCGTCCCTTGTCCCACACCTGTTGCTGCATCAGTCGGGGACAGGGTATTTTTTCTGTCCCATGAAGGGGAGGGGAGAGGAGAGGTGGCTGGTTCTGGTGGAACCATATCCGTGTTTCCCCAGCCCTTCCCATCTTCCTTCCCCCACTGCCTGGCTTTGATGGGGTGGAGGGGCAGAGCCAGGAGGGTCAGCCTTCCAGCTTGTTGGTGAGGGTGCTGTTGACCCATAGAGAGGAGACGGGGCTTTCTGGATGCTGTGGAGAACCTGTCACCTTTGACATCGGGGGGCAGTCCCATTTTCTGGTCTCTGCACCCTTTCCTGCACATCAGCTCGTTTTGATTCTTAGAGCAGTTTTATGGAGTGGCTGGTCTTAGGCCTGCTCTATAGGTAAGCAGACTGAGGCTTAGGTTTAGGGGTGTCCAGAGTTTCAGTTCTAGAGTCAGATGGACTTAAGTCCCAGCTCTACCACTTAATTGCTGTGTGACCTTAAGCAAGTGACTTAGCCTCTCTATGCCTCAATTTCTTCCCCTGTTAAAATGAGGCTGATCCTACTACCAGGCACACAGGGTTGTTGGGGATGGAATGAATTAACGTATGGGAAGACTTAGTGCCTGCTACACAGTAGGTGCTCAGGAAGCGTGAGCCATCTTATGGTCAAGGGAGACTGTGTAAAGTTCCCTGGGAGCAAGGGGATGTGTGGGGTCCCCTGGGGAGGCACGCTCCTTGATGCAGCTGTGTGCTCCCATAGAAATACCCGGAGCATGCTATCCATAAGGTGCTGCAGCTTATGCTGCGGCGGGGCGAGATCCAGCACCGCATGCAGCGCAAGGTCCTCTACCGCCTCAGGTGAGCCTGTACCACCCCACCACGGACTCTGCTGTGCTTCTGGCCCCTCCTGCTGCCATCTGCCATCAAGAATGTTGCTGTCACCTCTGCCTCCCCACTGCTTTCCTCAAACTTCCCAGGCTCCCTCTTCTCTGCCCGGAGGAAGAAGCCATTGTATCCTGCCTAGCTGCCTCTGGGCTGCTGCCTCCGATGCAGTTCTGGGAAATGTGCTTTTGGAGTCTGTTGTATTGAAACAATAAAGCCGTGGTGTGTTCGGTTATCTGTAGGCTTCTGCACTTGGTGGCCTGTCACCCCCCATCCTGCCCTCACAGTGGAGCAAGTGTGGGGGAAGAACAGGCTCTGTAGCCAGACATACCTGGGTTTCTTTCTTTCCTTCCTTTCTTCCTTCCTTTCCTTTCTTTTCTTTTCTTTTCTTTCTTTCTTTCCTGTCTCGCTCTGTCACCCAGGCTGGAGTGTAGTGGTGTGATCACGGCTCACTGCAGCCTCAATCTCCTGGGCTTAAGCGACCCTCCTGCCTCAGCATCCCAAGTAGGTAGGACTACCAGCACAAGCCACCACACCTGGCTAATTTTTTTATTTTTTGAGATAGGGTCTTGCTATGTTACCTAGGCTGGTCTCGAACTCCTGGCCTCAAGTGATTCTCCTGCCTTGGCCTCCTAGAGTGCTGGGATTACAGATGTGAGCCACTGTGCCCAGCCAGACCTGGGTCTGCCACTTAGGCTCTTGGGCAAGTCATGTGACTTTTGTGCTGTTCAGTGGGGATCATAAAGCCAGTCCCTCACTGGTGAGAATTGAGTGAGATCCAGTGTGTGGAAAAGTACTTTGTAAGGCATGCAAGTTTGACCTGCCTCGGCTGTTGCCCAGCAGCTTACGGGGTAGGTGAGTGCTGTGGTGTGGCAGGCAGACTGCCTGGATTCACTGAACCTTTCTGTGCCTCAGTTTCTTAACCTGTAAACAGGGTGACTCCAGGATCTGCTTCACATAGTGTGCTTAGGACCAGTGAGCAACTGCTGCTGGCAGGGCCAGGCAGTGGATGGAGCAAGACTCCTGTGGTATTTGGTATTCAGGGACATGGGTTCTCACTGGGCCCTATGGCAAAGTAGGTAAGAGCAGAGGTGCTGGGACTCGGTTGCTGGCTCTTCCCTGGCCACCCACAGCTGTGTGGGCTTGGGTGAGGTGCTTCACTGCTCTGTGTTTGAGTTGATCAGTAAACTGGACATTGTGGGACTCCTTACCCCAAGTCGTGAGGACTGAGTGATAGCACTAGTGACAGCAATGTTGGAGGAAACAGTACAGCCAGTGCTTTGGTCACTTTGCCTAATTTTGAAATGCCACTGTGAGTAAGTATGTTTTATTTTTATTAAAGCTAGGATCCACAAAATTAAAATCAGTGAAATAAAATATTTGACATTTAAAATACATTTAGAAATATAAAGCCTCAAGCAAAATATGAATTTGGAGATATATTAAACATTTTCTAATTATTAGCAGATAAGGTATTTTAAAATAACTGCCACATAAAAATGAAGACACTTATGCAGAACTCAAAGTGAGATTATTTGATCTTTCTAAAACACAAGAAAGCTTGGTGCGTCAGTGTGGTCATTGTTGAATCACGGTGTTTTTTTTGTGCAAAAATTTCCAGCTGCTCGAAGCCCTTTGTGACTCCGCCTGTTCCGGGAAATGGAGAGATGAGAGGAGCTAAATCAGGCTTCCTCTGACTCACTCGTGTTCAAAGCTCGTTGCTTTCTTGATAATTTCGAGGAGAACTTTGGGAACATCTTTTGTTTTCCTGTTGGGATGGCCACCTTACCTTGTGGTTTCTGCATCCAAGACAGTGCCTCTGGTTCCTATGAGCCTTTCATCTTGCTCAGGTGGGGACTTGCCTCCATTTTGGGCCTGAGAGCCTTTGTCCTGCGTTTGTGGACTGTGCGACCAGAGTGAGCTCACCCTGCAGCCTCAGCTTTGCGTGGCTGGTGGCCTTTTCTGCCCCCATGTGGGGGTGGCACCGCTGTGGTCACCTCTGTTTCACAGGTAGAGAAGCAGGCCCAGAAAGGCAAGTGTCACAGAGAGGGAGTGCAGGGTCAGGCTCAAACCTGCTGGCTCTGAACCTCACCCACACGGCCCTCTCTGCCCAGTCCTCCCTGGGCAGTCCCTGAGCCCAGCCTGAGTGGGACTCTGGGCAGAGACAGTCCTGACCTGGAGGAGGTGCCAGTCAAGTGGGAGAGACTGGCCCTGCCTGGAGACTGTCCCCCAGGGTAGGTGGCCCAACCAGGCCTTCCCTCTGCTGAGGGGCCGAAGAGGGCTCAGCTGGCTTTGCTGTGGCTGGGTGGGGCTCATAGGAGGAACAGTTGTGCTCAGAACATGCCCAGCCACCGTCCGGGTGGGGCAGCATGAAGAGGGGCGGGGGCCAGGGAGACACCTGGGCTCTGGCCGAAGCAAAGGCTGAGAGGCAGCAGGAGGGAGGGGCAGAGCCAGCCTCTCACCAGGGGTGGGTGGCCGGGAGGAGCCTGATCATAGCCCGGGCGGACCTCAGAGAGTGGCCTGGAGATGGGGTGGCCGGGGGCTCAATTCCCAGGCTGTTCTGGCCACTATGGGGGTGGCCGAGCTCTCACTCTGCTCTGACCTGGCTACGCCAGCCCTGTCTTCAGATCTCCTTTTCCTCCCCTCAGCCACATGCTGCTCCGCAGGCAGGCAAGTCGTTCATCTGTCAGCCTCCCTCTCTCCTGTGTAAAGAGGGAATAACAGTACAGCAACCCCTCCCTCCTGGGGAGGCTGTGAGGATTAATTGAGGGGGTAGGTGTCAGAGTTGGTCCAGGCCTGGCACCAGGGAGATGCTCCTAGGAAGGGCTGAGTGTGGTTTTCTCTGCCTCACAGCTTCTACCTTGGGTTTCATCTTGTGCCTTCACAGCCCCACTCCACTCCCGGCTCTACAGGTCATTTAACTTCTCTTCCCATGAAGAGCCACTCTACCCCTTCTGCAGTTCAAAGTCCAGGAGAAGGAGGGAGAGATCAGATGAGGCTGCTGTGATTGAGTCCTCTTCCCTGTTTCTCTCTTCGGGGACAGGTGCCAGCCCTGTGTTGGTTTGGGAACTTAGACTATGCTGATTGTCCTTAGTCATACACGACTTAGTTTATACCCATTGTGGGCCGCGGTGTAAGACAGGAAGCCTGAGCTGTCAGGAGGATACAAAGTCCTTCAACACGATCCTCACCAGACCTCTGAACTTCATGCACCAGATCCAAAGTCTTACAGAGCACAAGTACTTACAAACTCAGTATTATAAAGAAAAATTAGTGAAGGCTATGTCCAATTTTGGTTTTTATTTATGGGAAATAAAGATGGTCCACACTTGAAATGTGTTGTGTTAGAGAGCTGCTTGTAAGTAGCAGCTTAAAACCTATTCTCTCATCTTTAAGAAACAAAATCACAAAAAACATTGATTTTTAAAAATGCAAAAGATAAACATTTCAAACATCAGCTCATGAAAGAAAGTTTTATGTTTTTGCATACTGTAATTGTTTTTATATGTATTTACACATGAAAATGTCAGTTTGGTATCTGTTTAACAAATGTTTAATTGGAGTGTTAAGTCTAGATGAACCAAGGTACACACTGGTTTCAAGACATTATGGTATGGCCAAAGAGTACACAAAACGATTTTCCATATGACTTTTGGTAGTAACGTAGATCAAAAGTAAGCATTTTTGACTTAAAATAATGAGGCAATAAAGCATAGTGGTTAAGAACATGGACTTGGAGCCAGATGGCCTGGGTTCAAGTCCCAGCTCTGCCACTTCCTGCTTGTGACTTTGGGCCACTTCCTATACCTCCTGGGCCTTAGTTTCCTCTCTTACAGAGTGGGGATAATACCAGTGCTCATTTCCTGAGGAGGAGGTGAGAGCAGGGCTGGTGGGTGTGGCGGGCCCTGCCCGGGGCCAGTTGGTCAGCTGTCCCCACTGAGCACTTAGAACATCCTAGCACAAGGTTGGTGGAGAAAGTCATTTGGAAATTAAATTCCTCACAAGAGGCAGTTAATGATTTTTTTGGTCCCCTTTTCTGAGTCTTTACAGCTATTTTAGTGGGAGATTGAGAATTGGCTTTAAGTAGTAGATTGGTAGCTAGCACCTTTCCCCGGAATTCAGCAAAAGGTCAGTTTGGACAAGCTTGTAATATACTGGTGGTCGGGGGTGTATAGGTTGGCTGGGGCTGCCACAACAAACTACCACAGACTGGGGGGCTTAAACAACAGAAATTACTTTCACTGTTCTGGAGGGTGGAAGTCCAAGATGAGGGTGCCAGCTGGGCTGATTTGTTCTGAGGCCTCTTTCCTTGACTTGTAGGTGGCTGTCTTCTCCCAGGGTCATCTTCACGTGGTGCCCCTCTGTGTGTGTGTCCTAATGTCTTCTTGTAAGGATACCAGTCATATTGGATTACGGCCCACCCTAATGACCCCATTTTAACATAATTACCTCTTTAAAGGCCCTATTTTCACATATTCAAACATTTTGAGGTCCTGGAGGCTAGGGCTTCAACACATTGATTTGGGGGAGGAGGACACAGTTCAGAGAGGTTGTTGGGTGGGGCAGAAAGGCTTGGAAGGGTGGGTGAAAGTGAGGGAAAATGAAGCAAGTCCCTTTTGCCTGCAGAATGGGTTTTCATGGATGCCAAGATGGGGAAGTGCCACCTAGGTACCTCAGGGAGTCTCCAGCCTCAGCCTTCACCAGGGGTGGGGGAATAGGGAAAGGCATTTCAGGCAGAGGGAACAGCAAAGGCTCAGAAATCAGAAATGTGTGGCCACTTGGTCAGGAGTGAACCAAGGCCCCTGTCCCTGGAGCAGAGGGCACATGGAAGGGATTTGGAGATGAGGCTGGAGGGGTTGCTGGGAGCAGGTTTTATTTTGGAGGCCAGGGGCTTCTGGTGCTTTCCTTTGCCCTGGTCTGCTCCCCGACAGTTCACGTGTGGCCTGTCAAGGTCCCCAGCACAATGCTTGTTGAATAAATGAATGAGTGAGCAAGTGGTAACATCTCACACTTAACTGAGCACTCGCTACGTGCCAGGCACTGCACTGAGCACTGGTGATTCATTCCTCCCTGGGACCCTGCTACAGATGAGGACACTGAGCACAGAGGGATTCAGTAACCCCCACAGAGTCACATGATGGGATGCAGGATGCTGACTCATGAACAAATGAGCTTCCTGAAGGAGGTTTGGGTATAAATGTATGAGTTAAGAAAAGACTGCAGGACAAGAGTGATGTCTCCACACTCCATGATGTCGTCGCTGGGGCCTGAAGATCCCTGGGACCGTTGCCGAGGTCTCTTCTCAAACAAGCCCCTGCAGCTCCCGAGGAGGACTTTGCAGACGTCCAGTTCTGGCGTTCAGCCTTGTCCTGGGGCACAGATTGGGTGGGAGGCCTCCGGGCCCAAGGGATCTCAGAAGCTGCTCACAGAAGGCCTGAATGCTTGGCTTGCTCTTGAGGGAGTATGTCCTGGTCAGTGTGGGGAGTGGGGGGCGGTGCTTGCAGCCAGACCCCCCCTCCCACAGAGCCCTGGTGGCAGGTTGGTCCTGCCTGGGGGCTGGACCTGGGGGCGGGGCCCAGGAGTCAATGAAGTATTCCCCTAAGGAGGCAGACCAGTAATTGAAGGGGCCAGGCTCTTTCAAGTGTGGATGAACCCCAACTCAGGCAGAAGGCCAAGCAGAGGGGAGGGAGAATGCCATGTTTTAAATCGGTTGGAAATCTTTCTCCTGCGCTGGCCCGAGGGCTGGAGAACCTGCAGCCTCAAGGCCACGTGTGGCCCTTCAGATCCTCAAATGTGGCCCCTCGACCGAATCCAAACTTCACAGAACAAACCCCTTTATTAAAAGGATTTGTTCTGTAAAATTTGGGTACAGTCAAAAGGCTGAACTCAAGGATCCAGAAGGCCACATGTGGCCCCAAGGCTGCAGATTCCCCACCCCTGTGGGGTTGGCCCACCTCCAGCCCAAGCTCCTGCCCAGACGCTGAGGGTAACCCTGAGAATTAAACGAGTTAATACATGCAGAGCACTTAGAACAGCGCCTGGCACAGCGTAAAGGCTTATTAAATGTTCAGTATGTAAGTCGTGTACAGGAAGCTACATACATTGGCTCGTTCTAACAGAAAGGCTGTGTTGTAGGTAGTAAGCTCCCTGCCTCTGTAGGTGGTCAAGTGGAGGCGGCCGAGCACCCGTTGGAGGGCTTGGTCTCCCAGGTCTAGGGGTCTAGGATTCTCCGCAGCTACTACTCAGGGCTTACCACCCCCCACTTCATACACGTTATTACCTTCTCTTTTAGATGCCAGGTCTGCAGTAGGCGCTCAGTCAATACTGGTTAAACAAATGAGCATCCCTGCAAGTTTATTGTCTCCAAATTACAGGAGAAATTGAGGCTCAAAGATTTTAAGGAGACGACTCACTGTCTCATAGCCCCACAGGTGGAGGGCCAACCGGCGTGGTCTCACTGGGAGGTATTAGTATTGCCTCCAGGATTGTTTCTGGCCCTGAGACTCCAGGTGTCTTTCCCACTGTCCCACTCACGCCTCCCACTCCTTGCTCTTTGTTCTTGTGGAACAGCTCAGTCTTGTGTTTCACAGCCAGTAGCCCTGCCTCATTCCAGAGCCACCTCCGGGCTCCGTGCTTAATGTCTGTGTGATATATCACCCTCTCTGAAGCTCCGCCTGCTCATCTGTAAAATGGGGAGGGCTTTTCCAGTGTTGACACTGAAAGCCCTGCATCCCGGGAACCCCCTCAGTCCTGGGCAAACCAGGACAGTTGGTCACCCTAAAAATGGGGGAAATAAAAACCCATCTGAGACTTGGGGTCAGGTTCTGCTCACATATGAGCACTCAGCAGTGAATGGAAGATAAAATTACTGCTCCTTACATGCAGTGTGAGTGGCAAAGGGCAGATGGCCTGAGTTTGAATCCTAATGCCACCACTTCCTGCCTGTGTGCCCTGAGTTCAGTTTCTTTATCTCCCTGGGCCTCCTTTCCCCCAGATCTTAAAAGGGGAAAATAATAATGCGGACCGAGAGAGGTACAAGGAGGAGGAAGCGAAATGAAAGGTAGAGCCTTCATCCAGGGAGTGTGGGCACCCGGGTGCCGGCTCAGCAGGTGGCGCCCGTGGTTAACAAGGCGTTGATAAGGCCTTGCCGAGAGCTTCCAAACCTTTACCAAGTGCTGTGTAGTGGGCCTGGGGCCCCAGAGCAGCCAGTGGGGGCTCTTACCTTGTTCCTAGCCTTGGTCTTTTTTTTTTTAGCCCAAGCAATCAGGAGATTGTTGATGAAAGTGGGCTCTCCTCCCTCCGGCTCTGCCAGGGGTGTGAAGAGGACAGTGCCCGCGAGGGGGCGCCAGAGCGCCAGGCTGCCCCGCAGCTCTCACCTGCGCTTCCCAGGCCTCCGGCCTCCTACCCTGGGCACCCGGAAACCCCTTGGCCCAGACTCTGCCTGAAGGATTCTCCAGGCTCTGGGTGTTCACCACTGGCTTTGTTTGGACAAAGGCATTGCCGGTGCCAGACCCTGGGGGATGCACGACCTCCTCTTGATCACGCTGCAGGGGAAGTAGGTATCCTCATGCCTGACTGCAGACCAGGAAACTAAGGCACAGCAGTGCGTGAAGCTGGGATCCGAACCCAGGGCCGTCTGACCCCCAAATCTTTGCCAGCTGCCTCTGAGAATCACAGAGTCTTAATCTCAGAATGACTTTATAATCTTAGAGGCTCAGAAGGCTAGACTCATAGAAATTTTTATTCAGATCAAATATACATATGTATATAGATTTTGCTTAGCTAATGCATGGACGAAACATGTAAAAGTAAAATCAGTCCTCCCTCCCCCTGGCCCTTCCCAGCTGCCAGTTTCCCTCCCTGGAGGTGACCACAGTTACAGTTTCTTGGGTCTCCTCTCCTGATGTAGACTCATTGGATCTCAGAATTAGAGGGGATTCTGGGTGACCTGGTCTCTGGGACCCAGTGGCTTCTAGCGCCTGGCCCTCAGGTCCCCGCTGGTAGCACTGTTGTGGCCTGGGCAGGTCTGAAGATCTGTCTTGGCTCTCCAGGAGCTCAGCTAGCCATCCCTTTAGAAGGGGTTGGTGGCACTTAGGGTGTCCCCTCCAGTGACAGGGAGACTGGGCCTGCATCCAGGCTCCAGACCTCGATTCCCTCTACACCCCCCTCCTCCAGAAAGGCCCAACCTGCTCCAGCTGGGAAGCCACTTTCAGTTTGCTCCCAAGGAGGAAAAAGCAGAGGTGTCCAGAGCCGTGGGTAGGCATCAGGATGCTGGGCTAGACTTGCTTCCCTATGAGGTTGCTCTGAAAAGCGGGGCTTGGGAATGGTGGGCCTGCCACCTGGGAGGGCAAAGGCCCCCGGACCCAGAAGACCCAGCCGTCCTTAACATGGATGTCTGCTTTCTCAGGAGCCTTCCCCGATCTCCAGGGCCAGGGCAGGGGCCCCCCTGGAGCTCTCCCTCCAATGTGGAGTTCTCATCTAGTTGGATTGTAATTTCCTCCTGTCTCTCTGCTTCCCCATCAGAAGGTGTGCTCTTGGGGGGCAGGACTCTGCTGAACTCAGTATCTCTTCCCCGTGCTCAGCACAGAACAGACTCCCCACAAATGACACACTTAGATCAATACGTTTTACCAAAAGGCACAGTTCCATCTTCTTCTGGGCCCACTGAGGATTACATGTCCCTGCCTCTTGAGTTAGCCATTCGACGTGTGCTTGCCCTTTAAGAACTGGTGTGTGATTCCTCCACCTCCCTGTCCTTGGTGCAGGGACCACCGGGGACATTCCAGTGGGCTCTGCAAGGAGGACAATAGGAAGCAGAGCCCTGTCCCCACCCCTGCAATGGACATGTTGTAGTGGTGAGAAGTAAAACTTTGTTGTTTTAAGCCACTGAGATTTGGGGGCTGTTTGTTATTCAGTTTCATCTTGTCTATCTTGACTGATATGGGTCAGGAAAATGGGGATTATGACAATATTTTTGCCCTTTATACCTCCCTGGACTGTCGCAATAATCAAAAGAGGTGTATGTGACAGGGAACGCTCAGAACGGCCCCTCTCATGCTTTATGCCTAGTGATGGGTCTCATCTCTCTGCGGTCAGTGTCTTCCCATGGAAAGAACATGGCATTCATTCGCCCCTGGGTGACATGGGGGTAATAGCAGCACCCACAGTCTAGGGCGTGGCGAGGATTAACCGAATGCGTGTGGCATTCTCAGAGGAGTTCTGCCGCACTCTCTCTAAGTGTTTCTATTATAATTATTGATATTTTTAGTTCATTCAGCTACACTTACCGAGCATCCACATGTTTCCCGGACACTGGGAATACAGAGAACAAAGCATGTTTCTTCCTGCTGGGAGGAGAAAGATCCAGAAAGAATGTCAGTGCTGGTATGAAGGGCCTTGTGAGGGAGAACACATACTATGGGACCTTCCAAGAGGCAGGGACCCCATGGAGGCCCGGCATGGGGTTCCGGGATGGCCCTGTGCCTTCAGATGGAGCCAAGGGGCTGGCTGGGAGTGGGGGTGGAGGCGTCAGTTACATAAGGCCCAGCCCCCACATGGAAGTGCTCCTTAGCAGCAGAGCTGAGCGGGGAGCGGGGAGGAGGTGCACCAGAGAGCCACTGCTTGGAGTCTGGAAGCATCTTCCCCCACCTTCCTTGGGGAGAAAAGCAAGAGCCCAGACCCCAGTGCCAACTCCTGGCATCAGGTGAACAACCCCCAGCCATGACCCCAAGCATCTGTTCAGCCCCCTCCTCAAGCCCAGACTGGTCCAGCCCAGTCTGGCTCTGGGGGGGGAAGGGCTGGAGGCAGGTGGAAGGGGTTGGGGTTGGGTTGGGGTGGGCTGGGCTGTGTGAGGACAGAGATGGTGGGCCAGGAAGGGAGATCAGGGAATCAAGCGCTCAGCAGAGGGGAGGGTGAGGGCCACTGGGGACAGGTGCCTCTAAGGGCAGATGGTGGCAGCCAGGTCAAGCCCCTGGGTTGTCTCTATCCTGTTATCCTTCATTCCCTTTGCATGATAGAACTTCAAGCCTTGGATGGGAAGACTGGGGCCCAGAAAGAGCATGCAACTTGCTCCCCGACACACAGCCTGTTAGGGCTTCCCCAGGGCCAGAGGCCAGACCCCTTGGCTCTTACTTAGTCCAGTTCTCCTCTCGTGACACCATGCTGCCTTTGGGGGCCTTGGGGCCAACAGGCAGCGAGGACCCATGGCTGCCAACAGCCACATGAGTGAGCTTGGAAGTGGATCCCCCCAGCCCAGCCTTCAGATGAGACCATAGCCCTGACTGCCACTGCACAAAGGACCCTGAGCCAGAGAACCCAGCCAAGCCGTGCCCAGGGGCCTGATGCACATGAACTGTGACATAATAAACGTTTGCTGTTTCAAGCCACCGGACTGTGGGGAAACTTGCCACAAAGACACAGATAACCTCATACAATACCCTACCCCGATTGCCACTACCTCCGGGAGCCATCTACCCTGCCCCTCTCCCCTTCCGCCCTTCCTCCCACTTCCCTGAGACCTAAGGAAGAATTCATGATCCCAGGTTCTAGTCCTTCACATTTTATTGACTGAAGATCTGGCCTTGGAGAAGTCATTTCACCCTGTCTGGGTTCGTTTTCCTCTTGTCTCAAGCTGGCTACTGAACAGTGATAGGCTTTCCCAGGTGCATTGCTCTTTGCAGTGCACAAAGTCTTTTCCACCTACTGTCTCACCTTGATCTTCACAACTGCTCTGAGACGTTTGGGATAGGTGTGAACACCCCCAAATGACAGAGGAACAGACTGAGGCACCAAGATAAGAGAAGGTTTGCTGAAGGACACACAGTGAGGACCAGGGGTCCCTGACTCCAGCTGCTGGGCAGTGTGGGAAACTGTGACAGCATCATCTAGACAGCAGTGATGACAGTGAGGGTCAGACTTTGCCCGTGGCACATGCCACGCCTGCCACATGCTACCCTGTGTAGCATGCCTGCCTGCGCTGCAGAAGCTGGAAAACTTAACAACTACATTTCCCAGACTCTCTTGCAACTAGTGTCTCCAATGGCACGTAAATCCTGCCATCAAATGCACGTGCACAGACAAGAATTTGGAACTGAGTTTCGTTGGGGGAGAGACAAGGCACAGAGCACCCATTTAGCTGTGTGGATTGTAGCAGAGAACAGGCATAATTCTGGAGCTGGCAGCTGTAGTGGTGGCTTCCCAGTTCCAGAGCTTCCCGATGGAGGCAGGAGCCCCAGCCTCTTGGCCCAGTTCTGCAGTGTGTTTTGGGCAATTGTTCCTGGATGCTCAGTCACTTAATATTAAAAAAAAAATCTCCTTTTGCTTCCATACCTAGAAAGGATTCTGTTGTCTGTCATTGAACCTTGATGCTAATCATACCTTCTCCACAGTATGTGGGACAAGGGCCCTGGAAGTCCCAACTCAGCAACCTGACACCGCCCCCCACAACTCATGCCAAGAAAGCAAGAGTTTTTTTCTCTCAATATCCATATAGCAGTCCTAGGGGGCTCTCTGATTGGCTCTGCTTGGGTCAGTCATTGTCTGTTGTACCAATCACAGCTGCCAGAGAGAGGAGATACAAGGATCGATTGGTTGGGTCCAGGTCATTTCCTAGTCTCGTGGCCAGGCAGGACAGGGCCTGTCCTAGAAGTGGGATGAGTAAGCTTGGGGCACGCGTAAAGCCTTAACCACCACAGTCTGCCTGATACCACCTGCCCCAGAGGGAGGAACTGTCAACGCATCCCACAGGGACATTGCTGTAATTAAGCCTTGGGTGCAGGAGATTATTTCAAGAGTCCTAGAGTCCCTGCTCAGGGGTAATTGTGCCTATTCTCCACCACTAACACCCTGGGAAGGATGCAGAACTGCCCCCATCTCTACCCCTGACAATGCTTTGCATGGGGAGGGGAAACTGAGGCTCAGGAGGAATGAGGAGGCTTGGAGGCAGGGAGGGAGGTGGGAGTTTGGTTCCGGGCCTCCTAATTCCTGTGCATTGCTGGACTTGGAGCGAGATAGACCTGGGCTCTTGGTGACCCCGGCCAGGGCCCCTGTCTCAGAGCCCCCGTGTTCCCATCTGCAGAGTGACGATGCCGATGGCTGCTTTGCAGGACCTCGGTGGGGCCTCAGTGGAGCAGTGTACGTGCAAACACCTACCCTGGGGCCTGGGCCTGGCAGGCTCCTCCTGGTGACAGAGGGACTTGATTCCTCGGGGAGGCAAGAAGGTGGCTTCCGGGCCTTTCAGCAAGGAGGCCTGTGCAGAACAACTTTCCTGTTGCCATGGTGACCAGACTCTCGGGGAGTCGGGCTTATTTTGGAACTTGGTCTACACAGCAGTGGCTTTGTCCCCTGGCCCTCCTGCTGCAGCCTTTGTCCTGTGGGCCTGTGCCCTGCTGCCCAGGCACAGCAGGTCTGAGCCAGACGAGGCCCTGGCCAGAAGGGGCAGGCGGAGGGAGAGAGCAGCCCCAGGGGCCTCCGCCTCAGCCGCCTCTGCACTCCTCCCGCCAGCCTCCCTACCTCGGCCTCTCTGGCCTGGACTAGAGGCGAACTGGAGGCGGAGGCCTGCGGGGTGACCTCCTGACCTCTCCTCCTCTCAGGTGGGCCTGTCTCCTTGAGAGTGAAAAGGGGATGGCATTTCTTGCTGTGCTTCCCAGAGTGGGAGGAACGTGTCTTGCCCTGATGGGATCCAAATGTTTGGGTCCCCTGCTCTTTCGGGTCCTGACATCGGCTCTGACGCCGTGGGTTCTGAAGGCTTCGGGCTCCTCTGCCCCCGATGTTGTGCACCTTCCGAACCTCCCCACCATCGCCGCAGCTCTCTGTTACGTGTGACAGCTGCCCAGATGTGGGATTCAGCCCCTTCCTCAGTTTCCACGAAAGCCCTCTCTCATGTGCGAGACAGCAGACTTTAGGGAACACTGCGGGAGGATTTGCACTGAGCTGCTTTTCCACTCAAGGCTCCTGCTCTTTCTTCTCCTAGGCCACTGCCCGCCACGCCAGGCCCATCTCTGGGGGGTCCTGGCCTTGTACCATCTCCCTGGCGTGTGTCCTCTCCCCTCGGGTCCCTCACAGCTCCCTTCGCTCTCTGTGCAGCCGCTCGGCTGTCCCCAGCCCTGGCTCTCTGTCCCCAGCTCACCCGCCCACATCCAAACCCAGTGGGGCAGGACCCCATCCTCGGAAGGCAGCCGTGCTGTAATAACGTCCTCCCACCCAATCTTCACAAACACAGAAGAGAAGGGGCTGGGGAATGCTCTGGGATTGTGAGGTGAGGAGGAAATTCTGTCATCTCTGGGCCTAGAAATGTAGGCTTCCCCCGGCTGGAGAGAGTCAGTGTGCCGATGGGGATGGGAGGGTGGCTTCCTGAAGCCAGACGGGGAGGGGCCCCAAGGCTCAGCCTTCGGTCTCACTTCACCAGGGCCGCCGCCTTCAGAGGACATGGGACGGCAGTCGGCTTGGGTTTTCCAGAAGTTTCCCTGATCATGGCCACAGCCTCCTGGCTCCCAGACAGGTGATGTGTCACCTGACACCGGTGCATGCAGGCCAGCCCCGGGCCCCACCCTCACCCACGAAGTCCCTATGGCTGGGAGTTGACCAGGGCCTTAGGCCCAGGGAATGGGCAGTGCAGTGGACACACTGTTTTCTTTTGGTCACATGACCTGGATTGGCCAATCAGAATGCCTCATCCCCGGCACAGGAATTGGCTCACAGTGAGCACATGGCTCAGGCAGGGCCAATCAGAGCCTTCCCTGAGATTTGATACATGGGTACCAAAAGAGAGAGGTTCTCTCACTTTCTACTGGATTGTGGGATGGTGCTGTAATTCGGATGTTTGTCCCTTCCAAATCTCATGTTGAAATTTGATCCCCAGTGTTGGAGGTGAGGGCCTAATGGGAGGTGTTTGGGTCATGAGGTGGATCCCTCATGAATAGATTAACGCCTTTCCTGGGAGGGGGAGTGAGTGAGTTCGCACTCTGTTAGTTGCAGCAAGAGCTGGTTGCTAAAAAGAGCCTGATGCCTCCCTCCCCCCTTCTCTCTTGCTTCTTCTCTGTCACCATGTGATCTCTGCACGTGCTGGCTCCCCTTCCCCTTCCACCATGAGTGAAAGCAGCTTGAGGGGCTCACCAGATGCAGATGCCAGTGCCATCCATGATTCTTGTGCAACCTGCAGAACTGTGAGCCAAATAAACCTTTCTTTTTAAGTTGCCCAGCCTCAGGTATTCCTTTATAGCAACACAAATGGACTAAGACAGCCGGCATCAGCAGAGTTGGGTCAGCCAGCAGCCAGCATCATGCCCTGTAGAGAGATAGCCTATCTGAGACTGAAACCAACACACTGAGGAAACAGAGATGAGAGATGGAATGACAGAGCCGTGAGAATGTTTGGGCCCCTGGATCCAGCTGGGCCTGATGGCAGCTCCACTTCTGGATTTTCAGTACATCGGCAAATAAATCCCCTTCAGCTTAGTGTGGGTTGGACTTCTGACCTTGTAACTGAAAGGATCTTGACTATCAGAGAGAGAGAGGCTGAGGGAGGGCAAGAGGAGGGTTACAGGAAGGGCCACATCTAGCCATGGGTTAGAGGGTGTCACAACTGGGACCTTGGGGACCTTCCCGTTCCTCATCTGCAAGTCTGGCCTATTGTGAGAGTCATCTGGGCAGCTTGGTAAAAACACATGCTGCGGCCAGGTGCAGTGGCTCACACCTGTAATCCCAGTGCTTTGGGAGGCTGAGGCAGGAGGATCACTTGAGCCCAGGAGTTCGAGGCTGCAGCGAGCTATGATCATGCCATTGTGCTCCAGTCTGAGTGACAGATTGAGACCTGTCTCAAAAAGTAAAAAAAATAAAACAACAACAATTGCTGGTTCAGTGGAGCAGGGCCTGGGCATCTGCATTTTCACTAGCTTCACAGAACATTCTGATACTAGCCAGGTTGGAAAGTGTTGATCTAGTCCTGTCCCTTCACATTATAATTAGGGAAACAGGCCCAGAGAAGTGACTTGTCCAAGGACACACAGCAAGTTAGTGGTAATGCCTTACCTGTCCTTTCCCACTGCCCTGTTCATCTTCCTATTCACCACCTCTAGAGAGAGGGCAAGGAAGGGAAAGGTTAAAGATCCTTCAGGCAGAGGGACCCAGGTAGGGACCGTTGTCTCCTAGACAACCCCATCCCTACCTCTCAGACAGATGCTGAGAGGGTATGTGGAAATAATCCTGCTCTTAGCCCAGGAACCACTGCTTGTCTGATATCCACCCATTCATCCATCCATCCACCCACCCACCCACCCACATATCCATCCATCCACCCACCCACATATTCATCCATCCATCCATCCATTCATCCATCCATCCATCTACCCACATATCCATCCATCCATCTATCTACCTGCATGTTCATCCATCCCACCATCCATCCGTCCACCCACCCACATACTTATTCATTCACCCTCCTGGGCTCTTGTGGTCCAGCGCTTGGCAAGGAGCCCCCATGACCTGTGCCTTGCGGCTGAGGAAGGGGCACAAGGAGTTCCTCCTGCGGGGTCTGTGTGGGGGCACGGGTGGGGGCAGTGCCTTGCTGGCACGGGGCTGGGTGGCGTGCTGGAGACAGGCAGGGGATGGCCATAATAATGATGATGGTAGTGACACCCACGGTCAGAAATGATGCAGATACAGCAAACTTGCCCGCCCACGCTCATTCTCTCATTCTCCCTGCTTCCGTTCGAAAGCGAGCCCGCTATGCTTGGGGCAGCCCAGTTCACGCGCTCATCTCCTGGACTTCTTTGACGCTACAGTGACCACATGACCTGCTTCTGGCCAATGAGATGTGTGTGGAAGTTCACTAGGTGGATTTTCTGGAAGCTGGGAGCTGGGCTGTCGTGGAAAGAACGCAGACTGTGGGGTCACACCGGCCTGGGTTTGCTCCCCAGCACTGCCATTTCCTAGCTGTGTGGCTATATAAGCCTCAGTTTTCTCACCTGTGAAATGGGAATAATCTGACCTTGCAGGTGGACACACCTGAAAGCAGCTGCTCCCAACCTTGACCCTGGTGTGTTTCACAGTCCTAACAGTCTTTCTGAGCCATTAAGGGAAAATGCAATCCTGCGTCAGACACATCTGACTATGCTTTGAAAATGTTTTTGGCATTGGGTCCACTTCAGTTTAGCAGATACTTTTAGTGACACCCAATACTTGGAAAATTGGAGTGAACACCCAGATGATTCTTAGTCATGTCGTACTGCAACTATTTGATCCATGCTTGTCGCCAGCCCCAGACCCTGTGTTCTGGGAGGTCAGCGATGATGTGTCTGGTTTGCCTCCATGTCTCCACTGCCCATCCCAGAGCCTGGCACATAGTAGGTATTCACTTCCATATTTACTGAGTGAGTGGATTTGTCTGTATCCAGCAAACACTTTGTGCCAGGCTCTGTACTAGGCACTGGAAAAAATCAGACCCATAAAAAACCAGGAGTGTCTGATGGATAAGGCCCCACGTGTTCTCCTTTGGTGGGCATATCTGAATTTAACAGGAAGCAATGTCTTGAGCAAAAGGAACCAAGCAGCCCTAATTGGGGGGCTGCCAGGCAGCTGTGAGGAGAGGTGCCCCTGCCATCCTCCCACAGAGGTGGGCCAGTGAAACAAGGCCCTGGCTGGAACATTCTAGCATTGAGATTCCCCACGGAGAAAGCCAAGTGTCCAGGTGTAAAGCAAGGGCAAGCCCTCTCCCCTGACTCTAGTACTGCCTCTCACCCCAGCAGTACGTAAGACCTTGCCTATCACCCCATCACCGTATGTCCAGCCCCGGCGCTGCCAGGTGCCCTGCAAGCGAGAGGGCAAATGGAGGACCGATGAATCGGAAGGCAGCTCCCAGTCTAGGAGGCGAGGCAGACATAGAAACCGCCTGAGAAGGGAGGGAGTGGCTGCCGGTCTGCAAGGGGAGGAAGGAGTGAGGAACTGAAAGCTGCCCTGGACTCCGCCTGCAGCATTTTCTGGATTGGCTTCTCAAGTCCCAGCCCGAGTGGCTGTTCATCACGACATGACCCACCCCTCGCCTCAGTTCCCTGAGCATCTTCATCACCCAAATCCTTGCTGAGAGTCTTTGCTGGATGTGGGGTTTGTCCTGAAGGTTCTGGTTCCCTCCACAGAGACGAATCCTCAGGGCACCAGCGTCCTACCCAGTGCCCAGGCCCCCCTGCTGGGTCAACAGGCCCCCGCGTGAGCCGAGCCCTCCTGGGGCCCCAGCATCGCCTGCACCTTAGGACATCAGCCTGCTCTGCACCCCGACTCCAGCAATGGTCTGCGCGTCACTGGGTGGCCAGGACACGCTCAGGAACAGCAGTTAGAAGACCAGAGTCCTGCCCCGCTCCGGTCCCTCCAGGCCACGTGTGTGCTCCAGAAGCCTCAGTCTTCCCATCCCTGGGGGGGATACCGGTGTCCCCCTCTGGGCATTGCAGTGAGGACCAGACGAGGAGATGTGTGGGAAAGTGCTTTGTAAACTGCAAGAGCGGAACAGATGGGAGCATTACTGTCTGCACTGCTTCCCCGGCGGGTTTGGGGTTCCCAACCCACAGGAGAGTTTTTGCTGCCTGCATAAGGACCCCCTTTGCCTCCTGGGTTTGCGGGACTCACCTCTCAGGGATGCACGAGACTCTGTCTCTAAGGATTTGTCTCTCTGCTCGTCTCTGGCTCCTGGGAGAAGGGCAGAGGTGGCCTGTGCATGGGCTCATCACCTCTTTAGGATGACACCGGCCACAAAGCCTGCGGGCTGGGGCGGGCAGGGAAGAGGGAACAGAGGCATCGGTGGCCTGGGAAAGAAAGGGCAGCTGCATGGCCTGTGAAGCCCCCCTTAGTCCCTCTGCCCCCTGGGTCTTCACAGATCCCACCTCCCCCACCCCCAACCCCAGGGAAAGGGGCCTCTGGGGCCCGGCATTGTGCCCACAAACAATCCAGGGGAATGACCCAGCAGACTGAATTAAATCACAAAAAGCAGCAACGCTCTTTCCCTGGTTCCCCCCCCCCGCCCCATGGGAACTGTCCCCTCCTCCCACACGGGCTCGGGACACATTTTTTGCCCCTGCCACATGCCATCGGTGTCTTGGGGTCCCACTTTTGTTCAGTCTGAGACATGAGACTGGAACACAAGGTTCCATGGAGTGGTCGGCGTGAGCACCGCAGGCCAGGCGGCCTGGGCTGGGATCCGCTGCTCACCCGCTGTGTGACCTGGGAAGGTTACCGGCTCTCTCTGTGCCTCCGTTTCCTCTTCCAGAAAGTGAGGATGATCAAAGTGCCCACCTCAGATGGGGCTCGTGAGGAGTGGATGAGGTAACACGTGTGGAGAGCCTCGCCTACAGGATGCGTAGATCAGCCTTAGCTTCCCCCCCCACTTTTGAAGGCGGATTTTAATTTTTATATATTTTTTTAGAGACAGGGTCTTGTTCTGTCATCCAGGCTGGAGTGCAGTGGCGCAATCCTAGCTCACGGTAACCTCGAATTCCTGGGCACAAGCGATCCTCCTGCCTGAGCCTCTCGAGCAGCTGAGCCTTAGCTTTGTTGTTGCTCCTCTCACATCTGTCTGCCTCTCTGCTCATCCTGGAGCCCGGCCACCTTCGTCTCCCCCAGGCCACGGCAAGAGCTCCCTCACTGGCCCCTCTGCAGACCCCTCCCCACTGTCATGCGTTTCCTCTTACAGCAACCAGAGTCATCTTCCTAAACCACATCACATCACATCACTCCTGCTGAAGACCCTTCAATTCAGTGTGTTCGTTCACTTACTCACCCAACACGTATCTGAAGTCCTGCAATGCCCCAGACCCAGTACCGGCCCTGAGTGAGGATGAGACAGACAAGGGTCCCAGGTCTCGTGGAGCTTGGGCCTAGCTAGTGTGGGTAAGACAGTGATGAGCAGACAGGTGGGACAGTGAGAGTGTTAAGTGCTGGCTGCCAGTTGTCTGTTGTCATAATAATGCACATAACAAACAACCCCAAGCCCAGTGGCTTCAAACAGCAACCATAATCCTCACTCTGAAATGCGCAGGTCGGCTGGGGATCGACAGATTGAGCAGGGCTCAACTGGGCTTAGCTCCAGGGGCCGCTCCATGGGCCTCTTGTCCGTGGACCACTGGGCTACCTGGGACTCGTTTGTCCCCTGGTGGTGGCAGAAGGGCAGGGAATTAATGGGCACCTGCAATGCCTCTGAAGTCCCATGCCCAGAACTGGGACACTGTCACTTCTGCCCATATTGGACTGGCCAAAGAAAGTCTCTTGGTTGGTGCAGCATCAGAGCGGTGGGAAGGTATGCCCTGCCTCTAGCGGCACATACAGCAAAGCTGCGGGAGAAGAGGGGGGGGCTGGGAGGGTGAAGCACTGGGAGCCGGGAGGAAACCCACACTGGCTCTGCAGGAAACAGAGGGTGCTAGAGGGAGATTCACTAAGGCCACCACTTCTCAGGGCTGCTGAGGGTCTGCCTCTCTGAGCAGCTCTTCCTCATGCCTAGCCCTGAGGGAGATGGACAGCCAGCCATGCCAGCCAAGGAAGAGGTTCCGGGGATGTGTGAAAACCCAGAGGCAGAAACTGCTGCCTCTTTGGAGCTGACAGAGGCAGGTAGAATTGGTGGGGACGCCCCACAGGGCCTCCAGGCTCCTTGCCTGCCCATCGCCTCTGCACGTGGGTCCATGTTGAGTTCCCCAGCTGTGGTCTCTCTGCTCCAGCCCCACTGACACACGACAGGTCTCCAGCACCTTGCTCTGTCCTACCTCTGGCCTTTGGCTATGCTGTGTCTTCTGCCTGGAAAGCCCTTCCCCTTCCTCTGGCTAAATCCTGCTCAGCCGAAGATTAAACTTAGATATCACTTCCTTTAGGAGCCCCTTCCTGATATTCAGGACTGGGTGAGGCTCCCCTTTTGAGGGTGCTCCCAGCCTCGGGCACGTCTCCAACACAGTCAGGGGCCTTGCCGGAGACTTGTCTGGGCACTCAGTGCCAGCACAGGGGTGTCCTTAAACATTTGTTGAATGAGGAACTGAAGAATAGGTTAGTCTGTCTCGGAGTCCCACACCTGTGATTAAAACAGGTCTGGGCCCAGAGCCTCAACCCACTGCAGGTCTGTTCTTTACAACACATTCAGCTCTCCAGTGCATTCGATCCTTTCAACCACTTGGCCAATATTTATTAAAGAATAGAAACCACATTCCTTCCATTACTCTCTATCCCGTTACCCTGTTTTATTTTCCTTCATAGTGTTTAACTCCACCTGACATTGTATCATGTGTTTGTCCATTTGTATGTGGCTCCATGAGACCAGGCTTTGTCTTAGTCATGTCTGTATCCCAGACATGTGCCTGGCACATAGTTGATGCTTAATGTTAATATTATTTTTAAAACTTTTATCATGGAAAATTACAAATATATAGAAAGGTAGCGAGAACAGAGCAATGAACCCCTATGTGACCATCACCCAGCAAGGCTGTCTTGTGTCATTTATCCTGACCCCTTTCCCCTGCCCCCATGCCTATGATTTTAAGCAAAAGGACAGTCAGGGAAGTCCTCTCTGAGGAGGGGACATTTAAGCAAAGTTCTGCATGGAGTGTGAGTAGCTATGGCAGGGGGGTGGGGGGAAGAATGTTCTGGGTGGCACGAGACCAGGGTCAAAGTTCCAAAGGGGACGAGGCTTGGTGGGTCTGAGGAAGAATGAGGCCCAGTGCAGGGGCGCAATGGGAGGGCCAGCAGCCAGGGGCCACCCCAGCTGGGTGCAGGAGGAAGGGAAGGGGGGCTCAGGAACAGAAGCCGTCCCTCTGCTGCAGGGAGGAGCTCTGCTTATTGAGTCCACAGACCTGCTTTTGGTCCCTTGGTCACTGCGAGCTTTGGATGCATCACAGTTTAATGTTTTAGAACCTCGGTTTCCTCCTCTGGAAGGTGGGCAGGCGAGGGGGTTGCAGCTCTTCGGCTCCCAGCCCAAGATCGCCGCCCCCACCCCGCCCACGGCCCTCACACGTCTAAGGGGCTTCCGGTGTGCTCTGTGCTGCCCGGCTTCTGGTGTTGACAACACCAGTGGAGGAGCAGGAGGCAGGCTGCCCCGCCCCAGCCGTCCATGTGGCCTCCCCTCCTGCACCCTGGCCAGTGGCTGGGCTGTTGGAGGTTGGGGGCAGAGCAGAAATAAGGAATAGACGGACAGACCTGTGTTCCCCTCCCTTTTCTCTTCCCGGTGGGGCCTTCGGGGCTGACAGGGCAGACGCGATTCCAAGGCCTGGGCGTTTGTGCCGAGCAGGGGCCGAGAGAGAGGCCAGGCAGCCCGAAGGAGCTCTGTGACCCTGGGCGAGCTGTCTGCCCTCTCAGATTTGTTTTTCTCATCAGCAGAATGGGGATAATGGAATCCGCCTCCTAGGACTGTTCTGAGAGTTAATGAGGGATTGTGGAGAGAACATGGCCCACGGCTGAGTTCTGGATCAGCTGCGACCTTACTCCACCTCTCTGAACCTTACTTAGTTTCCTAATCTGCAAAACAGGGGTTGCCGGGATTAAATGAGACAGTGCCCGGAAAGCCCCCCAGTGCCACACGCCCCCCTCGGGGCAGACCTGGGGAGGAGGGCTGTCTCTAAGCAGGGAGGACAGCCCAGCCTTGCCCTCCCATCTTGGCCCTCCCTCCCCGTTGCCACCCTCCAGCCAGCGGATGGCCGCCCCCGGGGTCAGCCCTTTCACCCCCACTGGAGAGTCAAACTGGAGCTGTGCTTACTGACTGCACACGCCCCAGGTGCAGAGGACGGGCTCAATGTGTTGTTGTGGGGACTTGGTTGTTTGCTGGACTCTCTGTCAGGTGCTCCCAGTACCTTCAGAAGGGGGTTCTGTCAGAGGGGGTTCTGTTCTTATGCTCTATTTGTACATGAGGAAAGAGTCAGGAGTCCAGATGAAAACTGGTTCTGTCTGACTCCAAAGGCAGTGCTCTGTCTGCTCCCCCTTTTCCATATTGCAGGGCTGAGTGTGTGTGGGGGGGTGCCTGCCCACTCCTCCGTCCACTCAGCCCTTGGGAAATAAAAGAGCCAGCACACAGAGTGATGCTTGAGTGACTGCAGGTGAGTGACTGAGTGCACTTGTGGGGGCTGTTGTCCTTTCCTTCCTGACATCCCCTCTTACCCCCAACTCTACCCCAAATGTGTTCCCCTCACCCACCCTTGCCCTGGATCCCTCCTCTTCCCCCGGTGCAGCTGTCTTGGGCCAACAATCAACAGATTCCCCCGCCCCCATCACCTGCAGCCCACCTGCATCCTTAGGATGCTTTGAGGGGGTTGCCTTGGCAACCATAAGTTTCCAACGGAAGCAAAAAGTTCCTAGCACGGTTTTTGATGAAGAATGACATGGGAGAACCAGCGGAGAAAGTTGCCAGGGCAACAGGAATATTTAAGTCAAACTTTGTGGGTCTCAGTGTGGGGAGATTATCCTTAGCAAAGCAAATAAACTCTGCCCCCTTGCCAGGCAGCTCTGCCAACGCAGGCTGCATGTTCACGGGGAGGAGGCAGCCCCGGGCCCAGCTCCAGCAGGCCGATTGTTTCAGACAATTACTGATCTGCTGTCTCCATAGCTCTGTGACTCATGACAAGCCCCTTGCGGGCCTGGGGCAGGGCAGTGTCTGCAGGTCGGCTGGGACACTTGAGGGTGGGCTTTGAGGCCTCCTTTAGTCCACGCTGGAGCTGGGGGTTGGGTTTTGCTTTCTGTGAAGGCCTCACTTTGACCACCCTTGTTAACTAGTCTGTCCTCTGTCCCCTGCAGAAGCAGACAGGGGCTCTCAGCGTATGGTGTTCGTGGCTCCTGGCAGCCTGGCTTTGTCAGCAGCAGCTGCTGAGTGGGCTAAAAGAGTGAACCCCATCTTTCTGGGGAGAAGGGGAGGAAGAGAAGGAGGGAGAACCCAGGCCCAGGTGGTGAGGAGAGAGGCCACTTAAAGGGAGTCGAGGCCCTTTGGCTTCTGCAGGGACCGTCTGAGACCCCACGGGGCAGGGTCCCCTTCCAGCCTGCCTGATCCTACAGGGCAGGCAGGGAGGGGCTGGCTCCGAGGGGGTCTGGCCCCTGCCTTCTGCCTTTTCTTGTTCTCTCTCCTGTGCCTCTAACCTTTGCGTGAGAACCAGGCACTGAGAAAGTGAGCAGGGCACGGATGGGGCTAAATGGGGCACCTGCCTTTACTCTCGGTGGGGGTGGTGGAGGCTCCACCGAGGCCCCTTGACTGCAGGCCCTCCAGCGTCTCTGCCCTCCTCCCGGGGCCTCCAGCGCCTTGAGCTTGGTTAGGCCTCAGGCCTTTGCATCTACGGGGGGACCCCGCCTGGATCACCTCCTTCTCTAGACCCTCCCACCCCCAGCCCCGGCCTCCATCAAACCACACTTCTTCATTGCTGGTGGGCGTCACACTCTGAAACTGTATTGTGTTTCCATTGTCCACCCACAGTAGGACTTAGGCTCCTCTGACGGGGACTCTGGCCCCTTCTTTTGGCACCTTTTGCCTAGAGCGTGGAACAGTGCCTGTCACCTCGTGGGTGTCCATGTGTTGAATGAATGGGTGGGTGGCCGCCTCAGGTTCCCCTATGTAAAGTGACACTGGGGATCATACTTGCCTCCGGGTTAAATGAAACACCACGTGGAATTATCTGGCACCTGGCAGGGCTTCAGTAATGACAATCCATCACTGTTAACTTTCTGAATTAAGGGTAAAGTGAAAAAGCAGCATCTGGGAGTAGAAGCCTGGCCCTCTGTTGGCTTTTCAGCTCCTGGTTAGCTCGATGTGTGTGTTTGTATTGAAGAATAAACTTCACCCACCCTCCGGGGTCGCGGTGCCAGCGTGGCCAGCTCTTGTGCAAATAGAACGTTTTTTAAGACAGTTCTGCCACTTGTGGAATTTGTTCTTGTTTGGCAAATATTTATGTGCCTGCGGAGTCCAGCCCCCGGAGAGGGATGGGGCTGAGCACGTCCCGACTGCTTGGCACATGGGTCCTGCCAATGGCTTCCTTTGTGCCAGCTCCCAAGCAACTTCGCCTGCCCTGAGAGGAAGGCGTTGCTGTCCCGACCTTGCAGATGAGGAAACTGAGGCTGGAGATGTGAAAAGGGCTGCTCAGGATAAAACTGCAGGCTGAGGTTCTATCTGTGAATCAGCTGCACTGGCTTGAGGGCAGACAGGAGGGTGCGGCCTCCTGCTCTCCGGGGAAGGGGCTTTTGCTGGCCTGGCCGCTTCCTGCTTCCTGCTTCCTGCTCCTGCCCCAGCTTTCCCTGAAAACCTCTGCCTGCCCGTCCAGGGTCCCCAGATGAGACATGGGTCCACCCTCCCTGCAGACACTGGGTGCAACCACAGACACTGGGCCCCACAGTGCCTGGGGCCCCAGCTCTGTCACCTTCAGATAGGATGACAGAGAGACAGAGATGGAGGGACAGAGACAGGGAAAGAGCATCAGAGACAGAGAGGAACAAAGACAGAGACAGACAGGGACAGAGATGGAGACAAAAGGCAGAGAAGGAGAGAAGAACAGAGTGAATCAGAGAGAGACAGAGACAGAGAGATAAGAGACAGAGATAGAGAGATAGAGACAGGGACAGAGACAGAGAAACAGACAGGGCAAGAGCATCAGAGACAGAGACAGAGACAGAGAGGAACAGAAATGGAGACAAAAGAGACAGAGAAGGAGAGACCAACATGGTAAGAGAATCAGAGAAAGACAGAGAGACAGGGACAGAGAAACAGAGGCAGATAGAGACAGAGGCAGAGAGGGATGGAGAGAGAGAGACAAAAGAGAGAAAGAGTGGACAAATCAGAGAGAGCGGGAGGGAGGGAGATGTGTCCCAGGCAGAGGCAGAGGCAGGCATGCACCCAGAGAGACAGACAGACAGAGGTGGGCACAGAGAGACAGAGACACTTAGGTGGACATGTGGGCAAGTCCCTACCTGGCGCTGCTGTTGCTCCCGCCTCTCCTCTGACTGCTCCGCCCAGCCCACCGTTCCCAGAAACTTCCTTCTCCTGCACTGACTGGGGGGCCGCCTGAGGGGATGGAAAGGGCAGGGGCCTGGGCTCCCAGCTGTGTGATGCCCCTCTCTGGGCCTCGGTTTCCTCTTCTGTCAAATGGGCGAGTAACACCTCCCTCCTGCCAGGACTCTGAGGCTCAGCAGTCCCCTGCCTTTTTGGCACCAGGGACCGGTTTCATGGAAGACAGTTTTTCCACAGACAGGGGGTGGGGGTGGGGGTGTGGGGGGAGGCGGAGCTCAGGCGGTGATGCGAGCGGTGGGGAGCGGCTGTAAATACAGATGAACTTCACTCGCCCTCCGCTAACCAGACAATTTTTCCACAGACGGGGAGGAGGTGGGGGTCTGGCTGTGGCAGAGCTCTATGGCCCAGTCCCTAATAGGCCAAGGCTCAGGGGTTGGGGACCGCTTGAGGACCGCAGCTGAGGCACAATTGAGGTCAGTGCTGGGAGAGTGATTCCTCCCCGCTTCCCACTGCCCTCTGCTCCCCACTCTGAGGCTTGAGGTTCCTGCAGACCGGGTCCTCCTGGAGCTCTAGATGGGTAAATATTTACACCACAAGGGTATCCTGGGGAATGTTGTCGTCCTTTGTTAAACAAACAGATGTCACTAAAGAAAAAGGCATCCCCTACGCATCCCTGTCTCCCCTGTCCTGTCTCTTCCTCGGCCTGGAGCAGGGCTGGGCAGCAGGAGTGTGTAAGGACCTTTCTGGGGGATGGAATGAGCCGGGGTCCCCAGGTCTTCATCAGCAAGGGGTTCTCATAGACGCTGAGCCTGGCTGTGACACCCCATAATCTGTAGAAGATGGACACTGTCAGGAAGGCTCTTCCCGGCTTTGAGAGCAGATGGTGGAGTCCTGTGAGGGAATCCTGGCTCAGTCTCTCTCTAGCTGTGTGATTTTGGACAAGTTCCTTGACCTCTCTGAGCCTAAGTTGTTATCTTCTGTGTGATAACGCAGCCTTGCAAAGTTGTTGCAAGGTTTAGTGCTCATGGATACAAAGTGTCCTAAACTGGCCTCGCACCCAGGGAATATCTGAATGACCCATGGTTTCTCAGCCTCTGCACTATTGTCACTTGAGGCTGGATGATTCTGTGTTGTAGGGGACCGTCCAGTGCACTGCAGATTGTTTAGCAGCATCCCAGGCCTCTACCCACTAGATGCCAGTAGCATCCCTCAGTTGTGACAACCAAAAATGTCTCCAGACAATGACAAATGTCACCTGGAGACAAAATTGACCCTAGTCAAGAATGACTGGAATAACCGTAGCTATTGTTATCATCAATAGTAAGAATGATTTTTCTAAAAAGCTGTGATGAAGACAGTCCTAGCCTGGGATGCTAATACCCTATTGATGAAGATGAGGGCCCTTCCCATAGAATGGTTAGAGATGCCAGGAATAACACCAGGGGGAGTTGGGATTCTTAATCTGGAGAAGGGAAAACCTGGGAAGACATTAACACTTGTCTTCAAACAAAATGATTGTGCCACCGTGCAGGTGATTAGAGCCACAGGGTCTACACTGTACCCAACACTCCCCAACCCTCCTGGCAAGCCTGTGAGGCTGTGCTACCGTTCTGTTTTCATGGATGAAGAAATTAAGGCTAAGAAAGGTTAAACGGCTCATTGGGGGCTCGGGAACCAGGCTACTTTGGCCTCTGGTGTGGTTTTCTCTGTGCCAAGTGTGTTAGTTTCCTATTGCTGCTATAACAAATGACCACTTAGTGTCTTAAACAAGACAAATTTGTTATTTTACAATTCTGTCGATCAGAAATCTCACACGGATGTGGTTGGGCTAAAATCAAGGCAGGGCTGTGGTCCCTCTGAGGCTCTCGAGGAGAATCTGCTTCCTTGACTATTCCAGCTGCCTGTGTCCCTCCACTCACGACCACCTGCCGGCAAGTCCTCGCACCGCATCCCTCCGACCTCTTCTGCCTCCCCTTCCACTTTGAAGAGCTGTTGTGATCACATTGACCCCACTGGGTGATCCAGGCTAATCTCCCTATTTTAAAGTCAGCTGTATGGGACAAAGCAAGGGCGCTGTGGTTGACCCAGGTTGGGAGCACAGTTCTGCCACTTCCCAGCTGTGTGCATGTGGCTCGCTGAGCTTTGCTCTTCTGCGAGCATGAGAACCCCTTGCAGGCAGGAGCGTGCAGTGCAGCCATGCTGCTCCCTTCCCTGCCGAATAACAGCCTCGGAGCTCACGTGGCGCTTGGTGTGTTGGGGTGCATTGACATCTCCACTCTGCTCCCTCCATCCAGCGTGTCACATCGTGGGTGGGGTGCTGGGCTAGGGGTGCAGTGTGCTGGCGGGGGTGAGGCACAGAAGGTGCAC
The DNA here is from genome assembly GCA_023783475.1 of Daubentonia madagascariensis. Classification (NCBI taxonomy): domain Eukaryota; kingdom Metazoa; phylum Chordata; class Mammalia; order Primates; family Daubentoniidae; genus Daubentonia; species Daubentonia madagascariensis. The sequence goes on along the minus strand of JAKFHU010000600.1, from coordinate 11,140,865 downwards.
GGATGATTTTGCAGCATTCTGGGACCTCTCCATCACTCTCCCAGCCCCCAGGAAGGGGAGGGAGTCCCCTGTGCACAAGTCTACTTTGCTTTAAGCAACCTTGACTGCCCTGGCTTTAAGGAGTTTTAAAATCTGTATGAAGGGGGGCTGGCCAGGCCCATTTGCATGCAAGCTGCAGTTTTCCAAGGCCCTCAGCTGGGTTCCCTTCAACTGTCCGCCCCCCAGGGTGCGGAAAATGGGATTCAATTACACACAGCTTCTGCGGAGCACTGGGGTTGTCTGGTGAGAGGTCCCCTGGAGTCCCTCCCTGCTGCCTACAGTGGCAGAGCTAGTCCTTCCCCCTCTGCTCAGCAAGGGCCCCAGAAGAGGAAGTGTTACACAGCTAGGAGGGGACAGGGCAAGGCCCCACGCCCAGGTCTGTGGCCCTGAATCTGCTGCTCCTCGTTGCCGTGTCTGCTACCTCAGGTTGGGTAGGAGACAGGAGTCCCTGAGGGTCCAAACATCGGGAGAGAAGGATGGGGCAGGAAGACCTAGAGCGCATCAGACAGAACTTAGGTGCCAAAGTCCTGCCACACCAGGCCAGCGCCTCTTTCCCAGGCCACCCTCGGGCCCTGCAGGCCCTGTGGGAATTAACCTTCTGTGTGCCAGAGCCTGTGGGAATATGTCTCCTGAGGGAACACCAACATCAATGCTCTGTTTTGAGGCTCTTTAATGTTCCAGTGGTTTGCACACAGTGTTTCTCCAACCACCCACTCATCCAATAATGTGGTATCGTTGTTACTCCCAGTTCACAGATGGGGAAACTGAGGTACAGAGGAAGGTTAAGGGAGGGAATCGATACAAAATCCTATGCACAGAGCCACACTCCTCAAACTCTTCTTTCATTTTGTTCTCACACCACCGCCTGCGAGGTAAGAATAATTATTCCTCATCTTATGGATGAGAAAATAGGCTCAGAGAGGTTAAGGAAGGTGCCTAAGCTCACACAGCTGGTAGGCAGCAAAGCCGGGCAGAGTTCTGTCTGACTCTGGGTCTGAGTTCTGTCCTCTATTTATTTCCCTTTTTGTCTCTCAGTGTTCTGTTGCTCCAGGCTCTGCCAGAGATCTCTGGCCACTGGGCTCCCTGTTGCTGTTCAGCTCTGAGGGAACTTCCAGTGGGGTCTGACCTTCCTCCCACTTTGCCGGATTGTTCAGCAACTATTCTCTGCCCTCCCCCTCCGAGGGAAGGGTTTCCTTCCTGCCCCACGGATTCTGGGCTCAACCGTGGGACTTGCTCTGGCCAAAGGAATGTGAGCGGACACAGTAGGAACAGAGGCCTTGGATGTGCTTGCACCATGTGGCCTGGCCTCTCAGTCTCCCGTGGTCGCCATGAGAAAGCACAGCCCAGGAAAGCACTGTTCTAAGGTGGGCGAGAGGCCGGCGGAGCAGGCCTGGACACACGTGCAGCCAGGAGCCCAGCCCACCCAACCTACAGCCTGAAGCAGATCTGCCCTGAGATCGTGAAAGAGGAAAACAAGATGTTGTTATTGTAGTGAGTTTTGGGGTGGTTTGTTACTCAGCAGTAGCTGCCTAATATGCTTATGAAGCGTGGACGGAACCCTACAGTTCTGTGAAGCCTGCAGAAATCTGCCTGTACCCCTTCAGTATCTGTCCAAACATCTCTCCGGATGAAGGCTGGCTAGATCTCTCCGGCTTTGAAGGGCACGGCTGGGGAGAATCTCCGCCAGGAGAGCTGTGCAGACCACAGGTGCGTGGAGGGAGGGCAGCGAGTGACATCGGTTCACCTCCCCGCTCTCGCTCCCCCTTCACCTGGTAACAGACGCCTCTATCCTGCGGCAACATGTTCCCACATTTGAAGATGGGGCCCAAACCCTCCCTTTTCCCTCCTCCTGCCCCATACCAGGGATGGGCCTGCAACTCAGGCCTGGCCAGTCAGAATGTCCCGTGCCCTCAGCCACAGCTCGGGATGGGCGCAGGTCTCTAGCCAGCCCCACTGGAATCCTCCCTGGGCGTTTTTATGGGCACTCTTCTGGCTGTCTGTGGGGCCTCCTGCCTGCTGTGTGGAGACAATCTCTTCCCAAGACAGACAGAGAAATGACGCCACTTGAGACCCTTGAGTCAGCCAGGCCTGAAGCCCACACCTAACTCTTCAGACCTGTCCCTAAACTTTTCAGTTCTGTGAGTGAACTGATTCTCTTAACCTAGTTTAAAATAAGGTTCTGTCAGTTGCAGCTGTAAGAGTCCTGAGGCTACAGGAGGTTAGGGAGGGAGGGAGGCATAGCAAGAAAACTGAGAAGCATCCTTGCTTGGTGTCTAACCCCTGCAGGTGCGCAGGGAAGGGAGGAAGGGCATGGGCCAGGCCTCTGTATTTGGAAGGGCTGAAAAAGCCAAGTTGCCACATGGGTTAGATGCCCCGAATGCATTGTTGTCTGAAGGTCAAGGCAGACTGGGTGACTCGGACAACAGAAATTATTGTCTCGCGGTTCTGGAGCATAGAGTCTGAGTTCAAGGTGTTGGCGGGGTTGGTTTCTTCTGAGGCCTCTCCTGGGCTTGCAGATGGCCGTCTTCTCCCTGTGTCCTCACGTGGTTTCACTTCTCTGTGTGTCTGTGTCCTGACCATTTCACCTTAATCAACACTTTAAAGACTCTGTCTCCCAGTATAGTTACATCCTGAGGCACTGGGGGTTAGGACTTCAACATAGGAACTTTCAGGGGCCACAGTTCAGCCCGTGACAGCTGTGTGGTGGCTGAGGCCAGTGCCACCTCCATTTCCCAGGCACCGGGAAACGTTGAGTTCTTGTGAGATCCATGGAAAAGGGGAGGAAGTGAACGTGCCTCCGTCGAGGACTTCCTGCCAGTCTCCAGGGTGGGCTGGGCTGGATTTAATTCCGTTTGCTTATGATTATAAGCATTTTAATTTTACTCTTTGAATGGGTAATATGTGCATATGGAACAAAACTCACAAGGCCCAGGGTATTCAGAGAAACATCCTGCTCTTTCCCACGCTGCCCCCGGGTCCCAGCCACCCGCCCTCCCCAGGGACACTGTCCACTGTGACCAGTTCCTTGGGTCTCCTTGCAGAACCTCTGCCTTACCCACATATACATACTTACACTAGAGCTTCTCAACTCTGCGCCCTAGAATCTCCCGGGGAGTTTTAAAAAGTCCTGGTTCCCAGGCCCCACATCAGCGGAACCAGAGTCTCTGGGGGAAGGCCCAGGCACGGGTCCACACAGAAGCCACCTGCAGGCGCCCAGACCTGCCCGCACCCCGAGCTCTGTGGGTGTTGCACACTCAGTCCAGGGAGAAGGAGGGGGAGGGAAGGAGACGGCTTGGCCCCACCTGGGTTCCAGACCCTCACACACGCTCGTTTCCTCCTCGTGACATCCCTGCCAGGTGGCATCGTGGTCCCCCCCGTTTTACAGGTGAGGAAGGTGAGACTCGGAGGGGCCACACCACTGCCAGGGTCCCCCGCCGCAAGGGGGCACGGGACCCTGGCCCAGCACAGCCGCTGCTGACATCTTCCTGCTGTGGGGCCGTGCCGGTGGAAGGGTAACAAAACCGACCCACAAAGACGCGGACCGCGATGTGCCGACGGAGGGGAAAGGCCTTTGGAAGGCAGCCAGGCGGAGCTCGTAACCGCGGCAGCTCACGGAGCGCGGAGGGGGACGCAGGGAGCGGGCCATTGCCCATTTGCCTCTCCTTGGATCCGCCCCCTTCCGCACCCAGCTCCTGCTTTGCCTCCTCCCCTCCTCCTTCTTCCTTTCTCCTCCACCGCCAAACAGCGTCTGTGCTTTCCCAGACCCTCGTTCTGGCGGCCCGGCCCCCGCCCTGCCCCCCGCCCCTCCCTCCTGCCCTTATCCTCTGCCACATCTGGCCCTGCCTGCGGGGCTCGGGCTGACCCACTGATCATGGGGGTGGAGGAGATGCCACAAGTCCTCGGTCCTGAGCAGCAGGTGGAGAGAAGACAAGTGTCCCCCGGAGCCCCCATCCCCAGCCTTTTCAGGCCATCATTTGCCCCGTCCATTCACCCATCCACCCATCTATCCATCCACCCACCCAACTAGCCATCCATCTATCCATCCACCCACTCACCCACCCACCCATCCACCCATCTATCCATCCACCCACCCAACTAGCCATCCATCTATCCATCCACCCACCCACCCACCCATTCACCCATCTATCCATCCATCCACCCAACTAGCCATCCATCTATCCATCCACCCACCCACCCATCCACCCATCTATCCATCCATCCACCCAACTAGCCATCCATCTATCCATCCACCCACCCATTCATCCATCACTCGTACTGTGTGCGGGCCCTGGAGATACAGCCACGAACAAGAGAAACACAGCCTCTCTTCCCATCTATCTGGAAGACAACCATTAAATAGTTGCATTAAACAAAATGCTGCAGGACAGCGCACTGCTCTGGTGAAGGCAGCATTTTGTAATATTGCTCCAGGTCGAGAAAAAGACAGACCCTATTTCAGCACACGATACAAGTGGCAGAACAGCAAGTCTGGCTGTCTTTGGGGGAATCCTGCCCTGGGACCCGACCTGGGTGCTGGCCTCCCCCTTTCCCCTCCCCAACCTGCAGGCACTGAAATCTCCCAGCCCTCTCCTCCCCCACCCCTTCCCGCAGCTGAAGAAATGGAGGGACGGACAGAGGGGCTCCAAGAAGGATGCTTGATGGTCATTGCAGGAGTGAGACCCAGGGCCTAGCTGTGAGGGAGGCCCTGCCCCTTGGGTGGGGACAAGTTGACAAGAGCAGCCACCACTCTGTGTGGGTGAGAACCTACTGCTGGGCCTGGAGTTGAGTGAACGTTATTTTGGATTCTGGCTGCAGTGAGACTGTGTTGTTTTGTCTTTTGCTCCCTCCCTTGCACAATGATGATGATGCTAGTCAGGACGGCGCTGTTAACGCCTCTGGCACCAAGCACAGTTGTGTGTCCTTTATTCACTCATTGGAGGCGCACAGCAGTCCTGCAGGGTTGGCGCCACCATCGTTCCCTAAACAAGTGAGGCAAAGAACACAGAGCAGTGAAGTAACTTCCTAAACTCACACAGCTGTGGCCAACCAAGTGAGGCTGGGGTTACACTGGAGGGTCACACCCTCCCACAGAACTGCCAGCTCAACTATTAGCAGAATGGTGCCTGGGGCCACAGTGCACCACCAAGGACAGTAACAGGCTCTGAGCATGCTTGTCAGGGAGAGGCATGAGGTAGTGGTTTCTCACCATCTTCAGAGGGAAAACAGAGTAGTGGCTGAGAGCTGTACCGTGGAGCCAGACTCCCAGGTTTGAGTCCTAACTCCGCTTCTTATGAGCTGTGTGACCTTGGGCAAGTTACTTAACCTCTCTGTGCACCACTTTTCTCATCTATAAAGTAAGCGCACTAACGGTGCCTACCTCAAGGTTGCTGTGGGAATTAATGGGATGGTGCAGGCCAGGAGCTCAGCAGCATTATTATTCCTGTTATCTGCTGGGGGACGGTGGGCAGCTTCCTCAGCCTCTCTAAGCCCCAGTTTTGTCTCACCTGTGATGAGAACAAACCCAGCACGGACCTCACACGTGAACAAGGCTCAGCGAGGTGGAGACCCAAGCAGCTGCAAGGGATGCCTGTTCCGGGGCCAGGGCGCTGGGTTCCAGGAGTGTTTGGATGCGGGGCAGGGTTGGATGAGGTGGTTGAGGGAGGGGACAGGCCTTCTCCCGTGGTGCAGGTGTCCCCTGCTCTCCTGGCCTGAGCACCACTGCAGGGCTGTGGCCGGGAGCCCAGGGCTGGTGTCTGGCCTTTTGGGCCTATGGGTGCAGAGGTGGCCAGGGCTCCTTTGGGCCTCACCCGTGTGTTAGACAGGTCAGGTCTTTCTTCTTCTTTTAACGTCTTATGTTTATGTATTTATACTTACAGATACGACTTTTAGTTAGGTTTTTTGAGGTGTGAGTTTCCCCTTTTTAGTGCTTGGTTCTACGAGTTTTGACAAATGCCCACAGTTGTGTAACCACCGTCATACTCAAGACACAGAACAGTTCCTTCACCCCCCAGATTCTCTCATCTCAGCCCCTAAGCGTGTCTGGATGCCAAACTTAAAAGTGACTTCCCTCCCCTGGCAGAGGAGGACGGAGTTAGTCTCAGAGCTGTGGGCAAGGCTGGGCTGTGCCACCTGCCTGCTTCTTTCTCTCTGACTGAGGTGCTGGGTGAGGAGGAGCCTGCAGGCCAACGACAGGCTGTGCTAGGAGCGAGAAGCAGCTTCTGACCTTTAGTTAGAGACTGACTTTATCCTAGACAGCGGCTCTCCAGCTGCCTGGGGGGATGTTGGGGCCTGCAGCCTCCCAGGGGCTGCGGGCTTGGCTGGCATCGGCTGCTCCTGGGTCTGGTCTTGCTGCCTCTTGGAACATGGCCTTCGGGTATCTGGAAGAAACTCTGTTGAGCCAGGCATGGCCCTAGGATGCTGGGCAACTGTGCCAGGCTCAGGAACCCCATGTCCTGCCCCACACAAGACCCCAGAAGGTGCCCAGTGAACATCATTTGTTCAAGAGGGAGGCAGGAAATGATGGGGAAGCTTCTGTCACAGTGTGCTTTGAAGAGCCCTACCAGGTTGGCCTGACTCCCCTGTCAGGGGCCTGAATACTGCCACAAGAGTCAGGTCTTTGCATCAGGTATCTCCAGGGGAGAATGCATTGGTGAATTGCCTACACATGCTACAGGCATGTGCTCGACTCTGGGGCCAGAACTCCCTGGGTTCAACTCCTGGCCTTACCACTGAGGCTCTGTGGCTTGGGGAAAATTATTTAATATGCCTCAGTTTTCTCATCTGCAAAATGGGGATAATAATAATACCTATCTCAGAGAGTTATGAGGATTACATGAGGAAACACACACAAAACATGTAGAACGGTGCCTGGTGCATGTTGTTGGCCATTAATGTTATTTCTATTATTATTAGCAAGTGGGAAGAAACTCAAGTTCCGGTTCCAGCTCTGACACCAACTGGCTGTATGATCCTGGGCAACTCATGTCCTCTCTCTGAGCTTTCTATTCCTACAGATTGTTGTACAAGGTCAACAGTAGCTTTGATAATGATATTTACAGCATTCTCAGCTGCAGGATGGTGCTATGTCCTTTCTATTTTTTTCTTATTTGATACTTACCAGAAGTCTGTATGGTAAGGTTTTATTACCCACATTTTACAGAGAAAGAAACTGAGGCTCAGAGAGAATAAATAACTTGCCCGAGTCACCTGTCTATAGGTGGCAAAGACTGAAGTTGAGCCCAGATGGGCTGGAATCCAAGGCCCACGTGGTCAACTCCTGCTGTTCACTGCCTCCACATTCAGGTGGAATCGGGTGATGGACTCGGGGCGGCCAGGCTGGCTGTGCAGAGGACCGAGTGGAGAGGTCTGTGCAAAGGTAGGGACATGGCAGGGCCTCTGCCCACCTTTGGCCAACCGGAGGAGCCTCAGACATGTCCCCATCTTCCCCTCTGCCTGAGGAGCTCAACAAGATTCCAGCTGTGCTTCAGGGTCAGGTGAGCAGTGAGACTCCCCTCCCACGGGCACCTGCCTTCTAAGCCAGGAGACTGACGGAGCAGTATTCACCCAAAGGAATAAGTCACTAGTGAGCACATCAGTCCCCTCTTATAAGCACTGCGGCAGCTCCTCCTGGCCTCCGGGATGAAGACCAAGCTCCCTGGGGGGAGAGCAGAGAGGAAGGAGCAAGCCAGTTGGAAACCACACAGATACTGGTGCCCAGGGCGAAGGCACTGGCTCCTGTGCTCAACCCTCGGCTGTGGGGTGGGAAGGGGACATGGCCCGAGGACAGAGAGGAACAAACTGTGGGAGCCTCAGCTTCAGAGTCAGCTGAATCTAAGTTCGGATGCTGCTTCTGCCCCTTGCTGGGTGGGTGACACTGGGCAAGTCCAGGATCAAGCGAGGGTTACGAGACGGGGGTACAAGACGTGCCTGAGTGCACAGTAGGTGCTCAGTCTGTTTCAGCTCCTTCCCTTCCTCTCTCAGACCATGTCTTACGTGCCGAGGTGGAAAAGACCTGGGTTGGAACCTTGGTTCCACTACCTATTATGTGGTATTGGATAAATCCCCAAGCTACACTGTGCCTCCATTGATTTAAAAAAAGCCAATTACACTCTGACACCTAATGATTATTATAAGATACATCTTGATCTCAAAGACTTGAAAATGTCAAAAGATGGTGTATCTTAGAATTGCTAAACTTTTTTATCCCAAACTGCTACTTGGTTGTCCCGAGTGCTTGCTTTGCAGCATGTGCTTTGTTGCCTCATGGTCTCAAGACGGCTGCCAAGCATCATGTTCTCTCACCACCACCCCCATAAGGAAGTATGAAAGGGCCAACCCAGCAGTGGGTGGATGGGGTCCTCCCTTGTGTGGGGAGGACACAAGACCTTTTCTAGAAGTTGTTCAGTGGACATACCATTGGCCAAAACAGGGTCACATGACTGCTGCTATTGCCTTGCAGGCTGGGAAGGACTTAGTAAAGGAGAATAGTTGTAAATGGCTTCAGACAATCATTTTCAGCCCCTGTGCTGGGCATGATGACGTTCCACACCGATTGGGAGCTCTGCTGGCAGGGACAAAGGAAGTCGGCTGTCGGCAGGCAAATCCCAGACTCAGCCACAGATGAGACCTTAAAAACTCAGCTGACTCTACTTCCCACCAAAGCCTTGGATCTGTTTATTTTTCCACATCGTTAATAGACAGTCATCCAGTCTCAACTCAGACCCCTCTAATGGGGGACGCAGAACTTCACAAGTCAGCTCCTGGCCTTTCTAACCCTTGGATTGTTGAAATGCTCGTGCCTAAATGGAGCCAAATTTGCCTCTTCCATCAGTCCTGGCTTTGCCGCTTGGAGTCCCCCAGGTCCAGGTGGTTTCTCCTCCAGGTGAGTGCCTGCAGGTTGTGAAGAAGGGGGTTTGCCCCTCTCACTGACTCCTCCAGTCTCTGTGCACCCGCAGCACTTTCCTGGCATTACCTTAAAGACATCTGTCTTTTGTCATGGGGCTTCCAATTAAGCAAATCATTTCAGCCATTCTTTCCTGAGAGTTACCTTTTGTTGGGCACTGTCCTTGATCCTAGGGAGAAAGCATGGAACAAAGCAGACCTTCCTTTGTCTGAGCCCACTGAAGAGCCACTTGTACATGTAATCATCCTCTAGGAAGCTTTCCCTGATTTCTGGATTGGCCTGGGAGCCCCACCTCTGGGCTCCCACAGCCCCCGGCCCCTCTGCCATAACACTCAGTGCACTCCGGACCTGACCCTCCTCTGTCTGAGGGCAGGGACTGTGTGTTGGTCACTGTGGTTATGCCCAGCACAGAGCTGACAAATGATAGTGCTTGGTGCTTGGCTGTTTCCTCCATGAGTGAGCAGTCGCAATGGTGGTTCTCAGAAGAACCAGGAGCAAGAGCACTTCCTTGCCATTTCTGGAGGTGAGGACTGTGCTCATGGCATTAGCCTTTGCCCGGCGCAGGCTCCACACTCTTGGCCTCGTGTTTCCTCCTTGCTCCCCAGCTCAGAGCTACAGGGTCAGAAGCCTGGAAACCTCTGGTCCCCAGAGTGTCATGGCACAGGACAAGCTGCTGACTTTGCAGAGACTTGGAATCCTGACTCTGCCACACACAGAGTCCTTGAGCAAGTGACTTAACCTCCCTGAACCTCAGTTTCCTTATATGTAAAATGGAAACCTTAACAGTTACCTCACGGGATTATGGTGAGGGTTGAAAGAGTCAATACCTGCCAAGAATGTGGCACAGAGCAGGTGTGCCACCAACTTCGGTTCTCACCTCCACCTACTGGGGCTGTGTGGGGCTCTGCCAGCCTTTTGCCTTTGCCTTGAGCTACAGGACAGTGATGGGTGATGGGGCTAGGGGAACATCAGGCAGCTTGGAATACCCATGGCTTTGAAGAAGGTTGGGCTTGGCATTCCCATGCACAAGTCCCAGGGGACAGGGAGGAATCTGGGAAGTGACATGAGCTGAGACCCAGGACAACCTCCCCTGACCACAAGGCATGGTTTCCCAGGCCAGCTGGGAGCACAGATGGATCAGCGTCTTCCCCTCCCTCCAACCCACACACATGAGAGATGAAGTTGAGGTCCAGAGAGGTCAGGTGACTTGTCCAAGGTCACACAGCAGCTAGTCCCAGACCTTCAGATTCAGGGCCCAGTGTGTTTTCTGTGTGTGTTTTGCCTCCTTCTTATCCAAGAGTATCTCCTTAAGGGCCTCTTGTTGGAGATGACTAGGACATGACCACTTCTTTATCTCCCAGTGACACAGGGCTGCCACCTCTGGCCATTTCCCAGCTCCCTTAGAGGAATCTTAGGGAGGGTAAGGGGGCCTATGGAGTCAGATGCTCCAGAAAGGGGAATCCTGTTATCCTTTTATTGTGCTGTGTCCTCTCTCCTCCAGGCCTTAGCACATGTGGGTCACTCTATGCTTCCAGGCAGGTTGGTGGCCCTTCCTTCACACTGTCCCACAGGCTCCAGGGAAGCAGCTACTGGGCTGCGTGAGGAGAGGCCAGTTACTCGTCTGCTGCCTCGCTTGACTGTAAGCACCTTGAGGACAAGCACATTGTTGTCATTCATGTCATCTAAGAATGGCTTTCATTGTGCCGTCCCTGTGTCCAGGACATATGCAGTGCAATTACTGTGCCAATTTAACAGCTGAGAAAATAGAGGTTGTGGTTATGTCACCTGCCCAAGGTCACCCAGCTAGTTAAGCTGGGAAGGAAAATTAAGCCTGGCACCTGGTGCCCAGTGATCACGGCCAACACTTCCGATGTTCTGATTATGTGCCAGACACACTTCCACTTAGTGTGTCCTAACTTGTTTCCTCGGCGCAACAGCCCTCTGAGGTAGGAACTATATTATCCCATCTCCCACGTGAGGAGACAGAGGCAGAGAGAGATCACATTTCTCGCCTGAGGTCACATAGGCAGTAAGTGACAGAGGCAGGATTCCAACCCAGCAGGGCTGGCTGCAGAGTCCATGTTCTTATCTGCGATGCTCTCTGGCCCTCTCACGCTGTGGGCGCCCAACAGTGGTGCAGAGGGGTACAGCGGGCACACAGGCGGGGAGGGGAGAGCCAGGGTTGTCAGCCTCACGGGGCACAGCCAAGGGAGGTGAATGGAGGGCTGGGCAGGGACTGAGCCCTGGGGTGGGGGGAGGGGGGCAAACCTTTAGCTCAGGGCAAACGTTCTTCCCTCAGGTAGTCCTGGCCTGGGCTCCATGAAAGCACAGGTGTTGGGTAAGAGGGTAGAGGAGGCCTCTCCCTTTCCACCCAGCCCAAGTCCAGTTCTAGACTCTCCTTCTCTCTGAGTTTTTCAAGAACCAGAGTGAGGGAGGACTCGGCAAAGGGCCCTGGGACACCACCTCTGCCTGCTCCCAGAGAACGCCCTCTGGACTTCTGGCCACCATGCCGCCTGCAGACAGCCTCTGCCCTGTGGCTCACGGGAGTGAGCAAGGGCACAGGCGTGGGAATCACGAAGCCGGGTCTCCACCCAGCTCTCCCCTCCCCGGCTGGGGCAGCCAAGTGCAGTGGTTAGGGGTGTGGGTTCTGGAGGCCCACTGTCTTGCTTTAATCCCAGCTCTGCCACTTGGACAAGGGCACAAGAGTCAGGAAAGGCTTCCTGGAGAGGACCCTGGGCTGAGTCACAAACAGGCAGTGGGGGTCACCTGGGGAAGGATGAAGGGGAGAAGGGAGGGCGCAGGGCTAGCGAGGCCAGTGGGGGGCTGGGGGTGGGTGAGTGGCAGGGGCAGGTCCTGGCAGCCTGAGTGTCAGGCTCCTGGCCTTGTCCTGTGGGCAGTGGGAGCCACTGCAAGTTTCTCTGCAGGGGAGAGGCTGGTCAGATTAGAGTCTGATCCCCACAAACTCTGCCCTGTGACTTTGAACAAGGTCTCTTCCTCAAGGAGGGTGAGAATTCCTTCTCTATCAAACAAGGCACCTGGCCTTGAAGGTCCTTAGGCCCCATCTAGTTCTGGTGCCGGGTTAGGGCGTGGGCTCAGCCAGGACATGGGCCCAGTCCCCTTGGGTGAGATCTCGTGGGCACGGGAGAGCCTGGTCCCCAAACTGCTCCCAGTGCAACTGTTCCCATGGGGCAAGACATTTCTTTTCAGGGGCTGAGCAGGTCTGGACCTCACTGTGACCTGCCTTCTCCTTCCCCAGCCTGGTCCTGTGTTGGTCCTGTGTCCCCATGACTCTTCTGGGGGAGGGTAAAATCTTTGTTGAATCCTTGTCCAGTGTGTGGGTGACAGGCCTGGGTGTGTGGCAGGAGCCGAGGGAAGGGGCAAACCGGCTGTGCAGCGGGAGAGTCTGCCAGACGCACACGGGCTGGAGGGAGAAGGGGGGAGAAGGAGGCAGGGGTGGAGGGCAGGCTGGGGGGATGGGGTGGGGGGATTCCTTTTTAACTTAGTGAAAATGTTTATTTGACCTAAATGACTCTTCTTTTCCCCTTTCAAAAATAATAAGTAATTCTCTTGACACACTTAATTGAAAATAAGAGAAAAGCCATACATAAACACAAAGATAAAGAACACAATCAAGATGTATTCATTAGCGCACAGTGGTTAAATACATACTCAGAACAGTTCTAAACCCTTGAAAATATGCAAGTAACTTAACTTGAGAATGGAGCATGATTTTGTAAACAGGGTAGAAAGAAACAGTGTGTTTAGCTTGTCCACTGTGTCGCTACATACACCTCTGTAAACTGGAGAAATATCTCTTCTAAGCCTCCTTAGATTTCAAAACTGGCCAATGGGTATCACGTTATTGTTTCCTTTGAGCAACGGTTGTTTCTTTGACTACCTACTGTGCATTCCACAGGTATCTCAGAAAGGAGCATTTTTAATTTTTGTTATTATTTGGCATTTTATTATGGAAATTACCAAACACACCCAAAGGTAGAGAGAACAGGATAGCAAGGTCCCACGTACCCATCACCAGCTCTGAGGACTATGGACTTAGGTGACTCTGGTTCCACTCCCTCCCCCCATTTTTATTGCGGTGTTACGTCATTTCTCCCGTGCATCGGAAGGCATTTGAGCGTAGAGATGCCCGTCCTCCTATTTCTGTCTCCCTGAAACCTTCAGTTAAGGCTGCCATGCTTAGGAGGCTTCCTGCGGGTGGATGGAGGTGGGCCCTGAAGAAGTGGCTGAGTTTCAGGTGTCGGTTGATGCTGTCCTGGACATTAGGCACCCAGGAAGCACGGGGGGCCATGGAAACATGAAATATTGGGGAGCCCTTGTACTTCCCTGAGCCTGGAACCAGGAGTTGGGGGGAGGAGGTCAAGGCTAATGTACTGAGATGACATTTAACCAGGTGACCTTTAGAGTCACAGGCCCCTGGGCTGTTGGAGCTAGTGGGCACCTTAGTCACCTCCAGTCTGTCCCCTCCCTGGATAGAGGAGGAAACCAAGGCTCACGGAGGGGATCCATCTTGCGCGAGGCCAGGCATTGCCTCGGTCAGAGGGCTGGGTGAGAACCCAGGGGCCTAGCTGTTTCCTGCCTGGTATCCAACCAGCGTTGGTAGAGCCCCTGCTGCATACACAGCGCAGCCCCTCCAGGGGGACCCTGAGGAGCGCAGGAGGTTCCCTGGCACAGCCGTGTCCAGCTGCCAGTCTGCCGGGGAGTGGCCTGGGACCCGGGACCTCCTCTCCAAGCCCGGGCAGCCCAGCTGAGGGCCTGTCGGGAGGGTCTTCCCTGGACAAGTAGGTCCTTGTCAGGTGGGCCGCTCATCCAGAGCCAGCGCTGGCTTCAGACGGTCTTTAGTCTTTTTCTCTGTCACACAAGCACGTGTGCTGTGCTGTTCTTTCCCGAACTTCTCCTTCCCCCCACTCTCCCTCTCCTGCTTCCTGTCCCCAACACTCATCTTCCTCCACCCCCTTCTCTCCCTCTTCCCTCTTCCCTCTCTCATAAATTCTCCCCCGGACGGGGTCGGGGTGGGGGGCTCCCTGCCAAGGGACTGAATAAACAGGAAGGCAGGGGGAGTCTCGACAGGCTCTGGGAAGGTTTCCGACTCTGGAGACCATCACGAAGGAGCTGGCCGCCTGCTCTTGGGAGTCACAGCCTGCCCGCCCCATGTGAGGCCCAGAGGGGCGGTGGGGAAGGGGCAGTGATGTTTGGGGCCAGCGTTAGGCTGCTGCCCAGGCAGCTTGTCATTGGCGCTACAACCCTCAGAGTGAGGCTGAGGAGCGAGCCGAGGCTGGGGGTCTAGGGGCCTGGCTTCTAGTTGGGTTCTGCTGTGCGACCCTGGGCAGATCCCATCCCCTCTCTGAGGCTCAGTCTCCCCATCTGTAAAAGGAAGGAGCTGGATTAGATGGCTGGGAGGGCCCTTCCAGCCCTGCTGCTTCAGGACTCTGAGGATTGATTTTTGTTTTTTTTTTTAAGACAGGGTCTCCAGCTAATTTTTTAATGTTTTTGTAGAGATGGGGTCTCGATATGTTGCCCAGGCTGGTCTTTAACTCCTGGCCTCAAGAGATCCTCTTGCTTCAGCCTCCCAAAGTGCTGGGATTACAGGCGTGAGCCACTGCGCTCAGCTGGGATTGATCTTTTACACAACATGGGGGGCTCTGGAGAGCGAGTCTCGCTGAGCTTCCCTACCCTACAGGGCCGGCCAGAGCCCCCAGCTGCCCTGGGGTGGGACGTCCTGGTGGGGAAGCGGGGGGGAGGAGGCAGCCCCCAGTGGGAGGCCCTCAGCTCAGAGCTGCTCCTGCTGAACCCCCACCCCACGGCCTCCCCGGCTGCCCAGGTGAGCCAGGACACCAAGATCGGAGGCTGGAAACGAGAGGTTTTGGTTTCCGGCTGGCAGCCGGAGCTGCCAACATCAGCCCTCATTCAAGTGACAGGCTGGGGACTTTGGGAAAAGAGCCGTGAATAAGTGTGTGGGGAGGGAGGGGAAGGGGGAGGAGGAGGGGAAGGAAAGAGAGCAGAGCAGGAGGTGGGGTCTGGGAGAAGGTCTGCAGAGCACGTGTGCGACGTGTGTGTGCGCGCGTGCACACATGTGCACGTGTGCGTGTGCTCCCGTGATCATCAGTGTCTCAGCATTTCTGTGACTGTGTGTACATACACACTTAAGCATCTGTCTGTGACTTCATCTGTGCATGTCCCTGGGGGAGACGGCGTGAGTCTCTGTTGATGGCTATGGGTGGCTGCTCAATGCCTTGAAAATGCTCCCCCCAAAGTGGTGAAGAAAAGTCTTTGCAACCATCCAAAGCCTCGGTGAGCTCAGTGACAGAGCACCGGTCGGGAAGTTAGGAGACCTGGGTTCCGGCCTCGGACCTGCTGCAGACTGACTGGGTGGCTGTGGGTGAGGACTGCCCTTCCGGCTTGAGGAGCTTCAGTGGCAAATACCAACAGCAGCCACCTCCTCGCGAGCACTTACGGCAGGGCAGGCCCTGTTCTGAGCACGTTACAAGTCAGAAGTAGGTTCTATTATCATCTCCATTTTGCAGAGGTGGAAACTGAGGCACATGCCTAAGATGGTCTCCTAGTGAGTCAGGGAGCTGAGATTCCCACTGGGCAGCCTGGCTTGGAGCTTGAGCTCTTAACCATGACCCTGCCTTCCCAGTGACCCTATGCTGGGTGAGAAAGGGTCTGACTCAGACTTGCGGGGGGGTCATGCAGCTCTGCAGCCCCCACCTCACCCCCACTGAGAACTGTGGCTCTGCTCAGCCAGGGCGACTGGCTGCAGTGTGACTCATATCCCATGGGTGTTGGGCAGGCCTGGGTTGATCTCTGAGGGCTCTGGTGTTCCAGGATGCTCAGACACAGTGTTTGAAACATACAGTCCAGTGCAATAAATGTCACGGGAGGAAGGATGAGACCAGGCTGCAGAGGGAAGAGACCAGGACACTTTCAGCCAAGTTTCTCTCTCTCGGGGCCCCATCAGCTGATTCACCCGCAGTGTCCCAGAGTCATCAGACATACTATGCTCTGATGGCAGAGGCTGCCAGCTGCTTACCAGGACATGTGCTTCTGGGAGGTGGTGGAGTCTCCACTCCCCACAAAGCTTGAGGGCTGGTGGTGACATGAGGGGGTTTCAGTGTTGCTTTCTGATTTAAGGAACAAGTTCTTTTTCTGTCCTCTCTTCCTCTGTCCCTGGACAGCCTGCCAGTGGAGGAGGTGGAGGAGGCAGAGGGCAGCCATAGGCAGGAAGAAGTCTCCCAGCTTGGTGACATTAATGGGGGGACAGAATCACCTGGCTTGTCCATTCCTGGACACAGGCACAGTCATAAAACTTTGAGCAAACCCAGACCTGGTGCTGGTTCCTAGTGGCCCCAGCTCAGCCCTGCCTGCTGTGTGCGGCCAGGGGCGCAGGCCTGTCGGCCGCTTCCTGGAGGGAGTTGTCGGGTTGCTGCCCCCGGCACCTGGCCCAGCGCCTGGAAGGATTTGCTGGATGCTGACTGCCCGGGGAGGAGCGGGCCGTTGGCCACCGAGCTGGGTGCTGAGGATCAAGAGGAGTTAGACATGGCTGGAGGGGTGGCAGCACATCCACAGAGGATTAAAACAGGCGAGGGCAGAGGGGGTCCAGGGGAGGACCTGGGAAACTCATTCCCCATATGGCAGGTAGAGGGATGTTCTTAAAACGGAGATCAGACCGTGCCACTTCCCGGCTTAAACCCTCTTGGTGGCGTCCCCTAAAATAGAACCCAAACTCCTGTCCTGCTGTGCAATCTGGCTCTGCCTTCTCCCCACCTCCTCTAGCTAGTGTCACCATTTCCTCCTTGCTCTCCACTGTCCAGCCACATGGGCTTCCTCCAGTCCCTCAAACACACTAAGCTATTTCCACCTTGGGACCTCGCCCAACTCATCCCCACTTCCTGGAAATCCCCCCACCCTGTACTTTGCACTCATTCAGGTCCCTGCTTCAATGTCACCTCCTCAGAGAGGCCTTCCTTGACTGCTCTTCTCAAAGGGTTCATTCTTTATTTCAGCTGTTTAATGTATAAAACTCACCACAATTTTTAATTAGTTTATTTATTATTTTTGTCTCTCTCCCACTAGATTGTCACCTAAAACAGAGCAGGGGCCGTATGTATGGGTGCTCAGTAAATATTTGTTGATAGTCAGCAAACATTTATTGAATGACTTTGTGAAGGAGAGAAGCTTACCTGGCCTAGGAAGGTTGAGTAGGAACTGGGGAGTGAAGAGAGGATGTTTGTCTGTGACAACAGAAAACCCAAGTATCAGTAGCTTGGCCTATAAGGACATCGACTGTGTACTTAGTAAGATATCCAGATGTAGGTTGTCCTAATGTTGATTCTGCAGCTTAACAATGTCATCATCGCCCTGGTTCTTTTAATCCTTCCACTCTGGCACCCTCAGCACGTTGGTGCTTATCCTCAAGCTTGACACCTCATGATCACAAAATAGCTGCCACAGCTCCAGGCACCACATCCTCACACAACAGTGTCCAAAATAGGGAGGGAGGGAGGGGAGCAAAGGCGCCTTCTCTTCACGTGGTTTTCTTTTCCATCAGAGGTGAAAATCTTTACTTTGAATCACACTGCCGCTCCCCACACACCCTCTGGGGATTCTTCTTTATATTATCATCACTCTGAACTGGACCACATGTCCACTCAAGACCGATGAAGGGCTAAGATAGAGCCCACCATGACGGCCTTAAACCGATTGGGATTCATCTCCCGGGTTGTGTGCGGTTCAACCCAAGAGGCTCTGTTCGTGGGGAAGAGGGCACACAAAGCAGCGCCTGCTCTGCTGTCTCGTGGAGCCTCCCACTGTCCTGTGGGACAGGCAGGGCTCCTTTCTTAGTCCCTAGGGCTTGTTTCCCCCTGGCCATTTGGGAATACAAGGTTCAGAGAGGCTAAGAAATGTGCTCACAATCACACAGAAAACTAGAAGGGAATAGAACTTAGCCCTCCCCTCCCCTCACCCCAGAACCTGCGGTGCACCCAGGCACCCTGTGCTGCCCCTGTCAGTCCCCTCTTACCCTTAGTGCTGTTGCTTGTTTAACTGGTGTCTTTCCCATGGGACTGTAAGCTCCCTGAGTGAAGGGACCTTGGATCTGCCCACCACTATTTCCCTAGCACCTGGAATGGGGCCTGGCCCTGTTGAATGCATGAATGAATGAGTGAATGAATTGGTCTTACGTGTATGTAATAGAGGGCGTCCTTTCCCTCAGTTTAGTAGCCGCGTCAGCAAGACTTAGCTGGAGCCCTGGAACCCTTAGCTGGTGCAGGTTGCCAGCATGGATGATACATTTTACTTTTGCAAATCTGCCTGTGGAAGAGAGAGAGCAAAAATAGAGGGCACAGCTGGTCCCCAGAATGGGTGCACACTCCTGGGAAGACAGCTGCCGCTCTCAGTCAGAGCTACTCAAAAGTGGACTTGGCTATTTTGTCAACTCTGCTTTCAGAGGTGATAGGTATCTCCTGGGAATGCTCTATAAGAGATGCAACACGTAGTTAGAGTCAAAGACCTCTGGAAGACTCTGCTTCTAAGATATGTCAGCTTAAGGGCATGAAATAATGGCATTCACAGAATTCTTACAACAGCCCTACTTTGATTTTACAGTGGGGACAACTGAAACACAGAAGCTAAGTAACTTGCCCAAGGCCACACAGCTAATCTATGGTGAAGACAGGATCTGAATACAAGCACTGACATACCATTGTCCCTTTTCTTAACCGTTAGATCACACTGCCTCTTAACATCCCTTAGAGACTTAAGGCTCCGTGATTCGAAGAATTTTGACTCTAGCACTGTCAGAGGGTGTTTCTCTAACATTTCGTGACTCGGAGACGACTCTGGGATTCTAAGACGCTTGGGTTCTCTGGGATTCTGATAACCCATGCTGCGGCTCTGAGTTTTGGAGAGCCAGCATGGTCCTTCCCGTGGTTGGCCTTCAGACTTGGTTTAATCAAAAATTATCGGCTTGTTTTGATTTCTTTGTTCCTTTGGCCCTGTCCCTCTGCCTGCAGGCCCGGCCACCCATCCTGGAACTGGCTGCCGGCCATCTGCCAGGTTTCATAACAGCGTCACAGGGGACACGCCAGCGTTGCAGAAGCTCTGACCGGGTGCCCCGTGGGGGAGGTGTGAGGGGTGCTGCTCTGCGGCGAGGAAGGGGGTGGGAGGAGAGAGTCCCAGAATAAGCAGGGAGGGGTGGGAGACGGTGGGAGTCGCAGGCACGCGACGGTCTCTTTCCCCTAACGGGAGGCCCGAGGACGTGAGCCATCTGCGTGTTCCTGGCGAGAACCTCCTTCGCAGGCCTCCCAGGCAGCAGATGGAGGAGAACAGACTCTGATCGGGAATCTTCCATGTGCCAGCACGGTGCTATGTCCTTTAAATGTATTGATTATTTTAATCCACCCGCCTGTTTCAAGGGCAGCTGTGTCCCCCCCATTCCCGCCACCCCCACAACAGCCTGGGCCTGAGCATAGGGGCAGTGCTTCCCGCCACCTCCCAAAAGCCCCACCCTCTGGTTCCGGCATCATCTCCTCTCCTTCTCTGTGGGGTCGCTCCCGTAGGCACACAAAGGAGAGCCGATCGCCTGCAACTTGAGAGAGACACAGAGAGACAGACCAAGATAGAGACCTCATGCGCTTGTGCTCCTCCAGAGACTGCCCAATTTTTCCTCTTGCTTCTTAGAAAACTGCTCAGCAGCTCAACGACCCTATTTCCTCACCTCCTTTTCCCTCCCCAACCCATGCCCATCTGGCTGATGGATTTTGGTGAGGTCACTGGTGCCCTTCCCGCTGCTGAATTCCAGCAGAGCCCCCTGAGACAGCACTGCATGGGTGACTCCTCCCTCCTTACTCAAACCCCAGGCCCCTTCCTCTCCCTCGCTGGCTCCCGCTCCCCTGGTGTCCCCCTGCTGTCTGGGTGCTCCTCAGGCTCTCTTCCAAGGCCACCTCTGACCAACCCCTAAGTCAAGGCCAGCCTCCCCTCCCCCACCTCCCCGTGCTCACCCCTAGTGACTTCGTGCACCCCTGCCCTTCAATTCCGTGTCTGAGCTGACGCTCCCCACGTCTCCAGGGCCATCCCAGCCCTCCTGGGTTCCAGCCACCTACTCGACACCCCCTCGATGTCTCGCAGGCACCTCGAGCCCAGCGTGTGCACACCTGGCCCCTTGCTCTCCCCAGTGCGTCCACGCGTGTGCCGACCAGAGTCTACAGACTTGGCAGTCATCTGCCTGTCCCCTCAAGGATACTCTTTTTCAAGTGCCTAGCGAGGCTGTTGAGACTAAAAGTAAAAATTTAATTAAAAGCATCACTGAACTCCTGGGAACCTAGTGATATTATTTTTCTTCACTAATGAATATTTGAAGTGAGGCTATTGTCACATGGGGTCCCTAAAATCCCTTAACATTATAAAACGTTCTGAAACTGAAAACTGTGACAAATGCTTCCCTACACCTCTCATAGGTTCATCCATTCATCCAGTAGCTATTTACTGGGTACCTGCTGTGTGCCAAGACGCGGCCAGGGATGAGTTGGTGAACAAAACTGGCTCAGCGCCTGCCCTTGTGGGGCTTACATGCCAACGCAGGAGACAGGCACTGCCAATCCAGGTGCACGTACACTGAGCTCCCACTAAGGGCCACACACTTCTCTAAGTGTTTTACTGTATAAGCCCATTTGACTCTCATGACAGTGCCTTGAGTAAGAACTTTTATTGACCCATTTTACAGGCAAGGAGACTGAAGCATGGAGAGGTGATGTAACTTGGCCAAGGTCACACAGGTAGTGTTGGGTAGACCCTCCACAAACCAGGTGGTCTCACTCCAGAGTCCATGCTCTTGGCTGCAGCTGTGTCAGGATGCAAACAATGGTGTAAATATTAAGAAAATGTGCAATTACCAACTGTGATAAGTGCTATGGAAGAAAATCTTGGGGTGCTGGAGGAGCAGAGAGAGGAGGCTCACCTAGTCTAAGGGGCCAGGGAAGGCATCTTCGAGGAAGTGGTATTTCAGTGGAGACTCAGAGGATGAGTAGACATAAACAAGGCAAAGGGTTGAGAACAGGGCATCGCAGGCAAAGGAAAGAGCCTGTGCAAAGGCCCTGAGGCAGGAGGGCTTATCACAGAGAGGACATTTATAACCAGTCTAGCAAAAATACGGTAATATGTATATGGCAGGGAGTAGGAGACACAGGGGGCAAGGAGATTTGGGGAAGATGGGGCTGGAGCTGGCAGGTGCCAATGTTTAGGTTTTATCCATCCTGCCACAGGCCGGGTTGATGCCTGGGGGACACAGGCAGCTGTTGGCAGGATAGGATTTAGGGGCTTCTAGAGGCTCAGCGGTCTAAACATCTCTTCCCCACACTCTGTCATTTGTCCTGAAAGCCCACCATTGCTGATCTGTCCTCAAGGTTGTGAAAAGCAATTCATGACTTCCAGTCTCCTGTGGAAAGTCGGACGCCCGTGGGAGGTGCAAAGCTGGAGCCTTTGTGGGCTGCCTCCTCAGTGACCAGCTTCTCAGGCACGAGTGAGCCACTGCTCTGGCTGGGCGCCCTGCCAGGCACTGCAGCCCCAGAAAGAGGGTCAGGTTGGGACTTTGGCTCGCTAGAGACCCACTGCGTGATGGGGCAGCAGACAAGAGAATGACAGCCATGCCGTGGGGCCTGGGCCTGACACGGGGATGGTTGAGGCCTAGTGGTGTTTCCAAATTGGGAGTGACCAGCCTCATGGAGAAACGTGGGGGTCGGGGAGGCTTCCCAGCAGAGGGGGTATTTGAACTGGAGCCTGAGACTCACCAGGTGAGTGCAGGGAGGCAGGCCAGGCAGAAGGCGCAGCATGGGGAGGGGAGAGAGAGGAGGGCAGGGAGGTGCTGTATAGAGGCCCTGAGTCCAGCTCAGCCACAGATCTGGGAGGCTTCTGATCCTGGAGGGCACCAGGATAATCACCCCATTCAGCAGATGGGAAAACTGAGTCTTTCAGAGAGGTTAACTAATTTTCCCAAGGGCACCTGGGTGGCAGAGCTGGGGTTCAAACTTAGGCCCTCTGACTCCAGAGGCAGAACACAGAACCCCCAAACTACGTTGCTCCCTGGGTCATTGCAAGCCCCGGAGGAGCTGGACAGGCTCTGGCGAGGCAGGTGCAAGCACCACACTGCATTGGGGAATGGGAAGTTTCTGTCCCAACGCAGCCACTTGCTCTGCAGGTGCCTCCCCCTCTTGGGGCCTCCCGTCTGTCTGTCCATCCGTCCATCATCTGCAAACAGATCTCTGCCCTTTCTCCACGATGGGCTGCAGCCAGGAGTGACACAGGCAGGAGCACCCTTCGGGCTGGAGACCCTGGCGGTAGCTGGGAGGGCGAGAGATGCCACACAGGGCGGGCTGAAGGAGCCCGGAGAAGGGTTCTGGGCCTACCCTCTCCCCCGGCAGGGCCAGCATAATCAGGGCCATCCATCACCCTCCCTGGGGGGCTGCCTGCTGGCGGCAACGCCACTGCCAGCTTGCCCATATTTCATCAGGCTGCAGAGAGAGAAGCAAATGAGCAAAGGAGGGGGAGACAAAGCCAGAGGGACCGGCGCATCAACCAGGTGGCCCCCACCCCAGCCAGTCCCACGGCACAGGCTCAGTCAGCTGGCTCAGGCCACAGCCAATCACCCTTGTTGGGAGAGTCTGGGGTGTGGGGTGGGCAGATGAGGTGCAGTAGAAATGATGATGACAGGGTGATGGTCTATCATTCCTCTGGGGCCCTTGCCTGGTGCCAGGCGCTGAGTAAGCACTTTATGAGCATTGCATTATCTAATCCTCTCAACTACCCTGGGAGGAGGGCTCTACCATGCCCCCACTTTATGGATGGGGAAACTGAGGCCCAGAGCCTGAGGTTCAGCTAAGATGTGGCCGCACTGAGATTGGGCTCTTGGTCACCTGGGTTCTGGTGTGCTTGCTTTAACTCCCATCATTGTGCTTCCCTGTGTGGGCTCAGACTCCGTGGACTTGGGTTTGAATCCTGGGTCCCTCACTTACAGGCTGAGCAAACTTGGGCTATGCCTCCACCCTCTGAGCCTCAGTTTCCGCGTCTGTACAATAGCTGCCTCAAAGGGTAAATTTCTGTGGTGCCGAGCCAGCCTGAAAAACAGCCTTCAAGTCTTGGCTCAAATGTCACCTCGGTGAGGCCTATTTAAAGTGGCAGCTGCCCCGTTCCCCTTGCCGGCTCTGCTTTGTTCTGTCCTCCATAGCACATATCACCTTCTCTTTAATTCCGTTTATTGTCTGTCTCTGCTGCGGGGAGCAGGGATCCCTGCTGATTTGTTCAGAGCATCCAAGTGCCTGGAACAGCACCAGAGAGAGCCGTTAACATGTGTTTTCTGAGGGCATGAATACATGGATGGATGTGAATCTAGATCCTGTTTTCAGGGGCCTCGTGGAGACAGGGGGAGCCAGGGGGTGGGATTTAGCTGTCAGGGCTGGGCTGGGCTGGAGAGGCTGGGAGGGAGGTATTTATGGAAGGGGAGAGAAAACACATTGATTCCGGGCCAGGAGCATGGGCAGGAAGTGAAGCCAGGCACAGGGAAGGATGGACTTCTCCAGGGCTAGGGTGCCCTTTCAGGTTTGTCTCCTAAGCCCCGTGGGTGCGGATGGCCCATCTGGAACGGCTGGGTCCAGAGCAGCCCCCACCCCTCCTCCGTGTGTGCTGTCCCCTCCTCTGCCAGGGTTCCGAGGTCTCAGGCTGTCCCGCCTGCTGCCCCACATCCACGGCTCTCCCTGGCTCGTGCGCAGCCGGCCTGGTTGGGCCCCATGGGCTCCTCAGTGTGCTGCTGATTTAGAAAGGTCGTTCTAACCCCGAGTTATAAATGTCAGAACTTCATGACTCTTGGAGATTCCAATCTCCTGAGAAGGGAATGAGCTCAGAAAGGAAAACTGACCATTCAAATCAAACGGCGAGGTGTGCCGAACCCTCTGTCCCACACTCAGTGGATGAAAAGTCCTGGCATAGCACCATGCCCCTCCTCTGCACCCTCTCCAAGCCCATCTGCTGCAAATCCAGCCTGGCTCTCGAGTCCTTGGAAAGCCAGGCGCCCCCGACCCTGGTCCCCAGCCCCTCATCCTTCCCTGTCCCAGGTGTGTCATCTCTGCCCTACATGTGCTCCCTGCCCCAGGTGAGCTCCCTCCCCTAGGTGTACTCCCTGCTTCAGGTGTTTGTCCCTGCCGCATATGTACTCCCTGTCCCAGGTGAGCTCCCTGTTCAAGGTGTGCCCTCTGCCCAGGTGTGCCTCCTGCCCCAGGTGTGCTCCCTATCCCAGGTGCCTTTCTTGCCCCAGGTGTGCTGTCAGCCCCAGGTGTGCTTCCTGCCTCAAGCGTACTCTCTGCTCCAGGTGTATTCTCTGCTCCAACCACTGCTCAGAAGCTCACTCTGGCCCCTGGGCCTTTGCACATGTGATTCCTCTGCCTGGGATACCTGCTTTACTCCAGCCAATTGTCACACCATCCTTAGGACCCAGCAGAAGTTCCTGCCCCCTCCAGGAGGCCTTTTGAGTCTGCTCTGGGTTGAGTCTTCCAGTTTTGACTCATAGGGTGCCAAGTGTTGACTGTTTCTGGATCTCCTCTGAGTTTTAAGGGATTGGATGGGGGGTGGTATGTGGAAGGAGGCAAAGCGGTCGGAGGGAATACATTTCCCTGTTCCTCCAAGGCCCTGTGACATTGGATCAGCTACTTACCTCCTTGAGCCTCAGTTTTGTCTTCATCTAGAAGATGAGGCTGGTGAAGGATCCTCAGCTAACTCAGGCCGGGTGGGCAATGAAGGACAGTGCACAGGTGAGGGCTAACCCCATCCCTGGGGGTCAGGAGCTGGGGTGCAGCCACCTCCACCAGGAGGACAAACCCCTCATTATCAAGACCCACGTTCCTCATCGTCTTCCTCTTGAAAGCCCTGGGCTGGGTGCCTGGGAGGACGCAGCATGGATTTTCCTCACGGTACTGGGATCATTCCTGTGACTAACTGTCCCCCATAGATTGCACCCTCCTCGAGGACAGGGACCAGGTCTTCTAATCTTCATGTCCTCAGTGCCCAGCATGGGGCCTGGCACAGAACAGGTGCTCTGCTCTTGCTCCTAGAACTACAGAGCCCATGCTTTTGATTCTGAGAGCATGTTCTAGCCTGGGGTGAACCCTTAGAGATCATCTCTTCAGAAACCTTATCATTGTACAGAGGGGGAAACTGAGGCCCAGAGATGGGGAGGAGCATGCAGAGTGCATGTTGTAGCACCAGTTTTGGAGACAGACAGATCAGGGTTTGGATCCAGTTCTTCAACTTCCTGGCAGTGGGACCTTGGGCAAGTAATTTGTCTCCCCTAGCCTCAGTTTCCCCACCTGTGAAATGGGGCCAATAATGTGGTTGTTGTGGGGATAAAGGGAGATCGCATCTGTGAAAGTGTATGGACAGTGTATGGCATGTGTTAGGTCTCTGATAAAGGTAAATTTTTATTTCTTTGCCCACAGTCCTGCACGTTAGTGGCAGATCAAGGTCAGGGAGGTGGAGAACAAGGCCACCTATTCCCCACTCAGCTTCCTTTCCACCCCCTCTGATGAGAAGAAGTTGGCTGGTCTCCTTCTCAGCTGGCCCAGCACACGCAGCCGCTACCTGATCCCACCCTGCACACCTTATCTGTGGATGGGAGCTATTGGATCCTCCCAGGAGGTTCTAATCCATGCAGCTACAGGTATTTTCTGCCAATGTCTAGATCTGGTTTCCACACCTTCTCTATTACACCGGCGGCACAAGTACCATGTCTCAAGTCCCTCCCAGCTCAGAAACTCTGCTGTCTGAGATCAGGTCACCTTTCTCCCCGGTCCCCAGACAAACGGTCCCCTCCCTCCCTCTCAGACAGTCCTTCACCCTCCCACCCAGGCATCCCCGGGAGACAAGAAGGCACATTCCAGGGACCACAGTGGGCCCAGTGTGTGCCCAGTGGTGTATGCTGTTCACAGAGGAGCAGCAATGTGGTGCAGGGGCATGTGCTCTGCAGCCAGGCAGACCTCTGCCCCTCCCCAGCTGCATAACTCTAGGCTGGTTACTCTGCCTCCTCTCGAATGGGTACCAGAGTCACTACTTAGTACATTTGTAGATGAAAGTGCCAGCACAGCACTTTCTTCACTTTTGGCTACCCCTACCCTGGATTTGGCAGCACCCCGCTTGGGGTGGCCCCATCCTGGCTCAGTCCTCTCTGGCTGCCCCAGGCCCTATCTGTACCAGCTGCCTCCATCAGCCTTCCCCGTCCTGTCTCCAAGCTCTTCAGGGCAAGTCCTCAATGCCGTAACTCCCTGGCCTGGCATCCTCCATCTGCCTGCCCATGCACCTTCGTCACCCCTCCACCCGCCTATCTGTCACCTACTCTCCCTCCATCCTCCATAATCGTAACTATCACTCATACCCATGGAGTGTGCATGATGGGCCAGGCACTGCTCACAGTGCTTATAGCAACTCCTTTGACTCTCACAGCCACCACACGAGCAAGGTATTACTATTACCATCTCCATCTGCAGAAGAAAACACTAAGACATAGACATATTAAATGGCTTGCTCAAGGTCACATAATTAGTGAGAGGGAGAGCCGGGGTTCAATCCAAGCACTCTGGTCACCACTACACCTTGCTGCCTCAGCTACCACCACCCATCCACCATCTGCCTTCTCACCTACTTGTGCACCCCTCCTTCCACGTGGCCCCAGACCCATCCACCCATCTACCAACCCAGCTATCAGCCCTATCAGCCCCCCTCCCCCTACCTGTGCTTCCCTTGCCGGCCACTGCATTGCACCCGATTGTGCACTGACCACTGTGGCCACAGTGGGGGCCACAGTCCTGCCCTCATTCATGTCACAGTCTGGTTGGGAAGACCAGCAAATACCCAGGCAACAGAGATCTGTTGTGATAAATGTGAAGGCCCCCGGTGCTGCAGGAGCATAGCAGAGGCCCCTGACCCAGGCTGGGTCCCGAAGGGGAGGGGGTGCAAAGAGAGGACAAGCGTCCCCACAGAGAGAGGAGGAAGTGCGAAGCCTTGGCCGCCAAGGAGATGGTGGCACATTAGCGGAACGCCAGGGATTCCTATGGCTGAAGTCAGGCTCCCAGAGGCTGAAGATGAGGCTGGGGGAGGCCAGGGCCAAATGGGGCAGGGTGGCGAAATCGGGCCAGTGTGTGGTCGGCGGTGATGGGAACCATCGAAGGGTTTTAAGTGGAGGAGTGATGGGGCCACAGAGAATCCGTGGGTCCAGAGCACTGTGGCCACTGCAGGGAAAAGAAGGTCTGGGCCAGGGATGGGGAGAGAGAGGGGGGCAGGCTGCTGCAGTGGCCCGGCCCTAGTACGATGAGGCCTGGATCCTGACAATGGGTAATTATTATAGGCAGGTTCAGGGCATGGCCTCGCTGGACTTAGTGAGGGAGTAGATGCGGGCCCAGGGCCATGCCCTGTCTAGAGATGGTGCCTCACCTCCTGGAACTTCCCCTGGGGACCACCTTCTCCCTCTTACACCCCCAGGCTTTTGCACTGGCTACTCATCAGGCCTGGGTGTCCCCGACTTTGGAGGCCACATGAAGATGTTTAGCTCTAGCCAGCAGACAACAGGGAGCCACTGCCAGCTTACGAGCAGAAGAGTGGTGTGGTCAGATGTGGGTGTTAGAAGCATGCTGGTCCCAGGGCAGGCTCAGGGACGGGGATGATCAGGGTGAGGTAGGAGTGGACTGGGGACCTGAGACTGTGGGCACAGGGTCTCAGAAGGAGCCATGCCTTCATCAGAGCATCCTTCCCTGACCCACTGACCCCCAAACTAAGCCAGGCCTCGCTCTAATAACCAATCGCCCCACTCTGGACTTTATCTTCGTGCCACGGACAGCACTTTGCAGCTTTATATTCACATGCGTGGTGATTTAACTAAAGCCTGTGTCTCACTCCAAATCACAATACAAGCTCCATGAACATAGGGACATCATCATGCTGTCATGATACCACTGGGGATATCATTGTATCCCCAGCATCTACCATAGTCCCTGGCACATAGTAGGTGCTCAGTAAATGTCGAATGAATGATCCGGGCTGGAGTTTGGGCAGCACTTGGACAATTGGATGTAAGATTGCAGGAAGAAGGTACCAATTTGTAGAGTTTCCAGGCCAAGTTTAGTAGTTTAGATCAAAGCCCCAATTCCTCAACACCCACTTTGAGGAATATCCACAGAAAAAGGATTTTTTAGGATTTCTAAAATAGTTCATGGCCTGAAAAAGACTCTCAGGCGTCCCTGAGGAAAGCTGGCAGGGCTCAGGGGCTGCCCATTTTTTGGAATTACTCATCCACCTCCAGCGGCTCTCCATTGGCACAGAGCCCTGGCTGTTTTGTACACAGGGCCTGGATCTGAACCACGTACTAAATAAAAGCTGGAACAAAATGTACCACATTTCCAACCTGAACATATCTCAAAGTTTTCCATAATACGTATGTTTTTTTATTTCTACTAAACTACAAAGTGAACAAGATTTTTCTCTTGAATTCCCAGTGAGGCAGATGAAACTAGAAGCCCCATGCAACAGAGAGCGCGCGGATCCAGAGCCAGACTGGAATCTGCCTGCCACATTCGCTAAGGGCCACTCTGTGGTCACCTCAAAGTCACCTTGCTCTGTGAACCTCAGTTTTCTCATCTGTAAAATGAGGTGGGGATGCTGGATACCAACGTGCATTGAACACAAACGGCATCGGATAAAGCGGAGGTGTGGCTTCATGAGCCAAAGCATGTAGTTTTCAAAAGCCAGGAAATCGAAGCATCCATATATCTTTCCAACCTTTGTGGGTACTCGTGAATAGATCACTGTTTTTGTTCTGCCAAGGCTTCATTCTCTGCACTTCCAAGCTCACGCTGGACTTACCTTTTTGCCGCAGGCTATGTCATAAGCCCCTGGCCAATGGGCTGGCTGCCTACGCGTTGAGCACCCACGCCTTATCCAATCAGCACAGAGAGAGGCACAGAGAGATGGCTTAACCAGTGACATCATGCACTTGGCTTCGGAGCTGTACAAATTGGCACCTTCTTCCTGTAATCTTACACTTAATTGTCTAAGTGCTGCCCAAACTCCGGCCAGGATCATTCATTCGACATTTATTGAGCACCTACTATGTGCCAGGGACTATGGTAGATGCTGGGGATACAATGAGATCCCCAGTGATATCGTGACATCATGATTCAAACCCTGGGCTTTAAATCATTTGGTTCCGTGGTCTTGTTCATCTCTGTATCTCCAGGGCTTAGCAAAGTGCCTGCGTATAATAAGCACTCTGTACGTGTTTGCCAAGTTGGAGTTTGAAAATAATAACACTTATTTTATGGGCTTATTATGAAAATTAAATAAGTTAATATGAGTGAAAGCATCTGGCATAAACCCTGGGGTTGAGAGGTAGTGAATAAATATTGGTTTAATCCATTCATGGATTCATGTATTCATCCTCTCTTATGGCGCGGGGTGGGGTGGGCACTGCCCCTGGCAAACAGGGTAGGAAGGCAAAACCTGTCTTCTCTCCCTGAGCAGGCCATTCTGCACGCTCAGCTTTAGAGAGCTGGTACTCTTTCTTTCCGTCTTTCCCCTCTGCTCATGCTGAGCATCTGCAACTCTTCTTTGGGGTGGGGGGAGTTAATGCTTAAGGTAAGCCCCCAACAGTCACAGTCTAGCCTTAGTGGGCTGCCCAGGACTCACTCTGCACTTGCCCTCCCTTGAGCTCACAGCCGGCCGCTCCTGGTAGGCTCCCTGTCCAGCCCGCAAGGCTCAGCTCGAAGGGGACCCTTCTGCAGAGGCTTTTCTTCCAGCCAGAAGTCACCTCCCTCACTGCCCCTGCCACTTTACCTGCACCCCTCTTAAGGCACTCTGTACCGGGGAGCCGGATTGCCCTAAGAAGCACATGGGTGATGGGGTCTGCATGCACGGCTCAGCAGATCCACCCTGGCTGTGTGTCTTGAGCAAGTCACTTCACCTCCCTGAGCCCACACTTCCTATATGTAAGAACTGAGTGAATCCCCACTTCCCGGGACTGTTGTGAGAATTAAATGAAATGATTAAATTAGAACAAGTCAGATATATTCATCCCCTTTTACATTTCCCCAGCCTGATATTGTGCTATAGAATGTCAGAACTGAAAGGGACCTTAAAGAATATCAGATCCAGTGTTTTTCAAACATTTTTTTTAGCTAAGTGGAACCACTTTTTCCAGGGCAGGGAACTAAAAGTGAATGAAGCCAGACAGAAAAGGCTAATAACTGTTGCTGCATGTATCCATCCTTGTCCCTGCCTATTGCTGAGTGATATTCCACCCTGTCGTATTCCACCACAATTTGTTTATCTGTTTACCTGATGGGCTCTTGCTTGGGTTGTTTCCAGTTTCCAGTTGTTATGAATAAGGCTGCCATGAACATTCTTGTAAAAGTCTTTGTGTGGACATATGTTTTCATTTCTCTTGCATAAATACCAAAGAGTGCAATTGTGTCAGATGATAGTGTCTGTTTATAAGAAACTGCCAAACTGGAATTACTTTTTGGTTAGTGAACTGTATTCCTCTGACTGTGACCTTGTGAGACTGAGCCATGTGGCTCACAGCTTTGTAAGAGTTGCTTTGTACTTTGGCTGAATGAATTATAGCTTAGTACATTGTCTCTCCTAAGGACATTTGCATTTTAACCAAAAGTCAACTGTTGCATTCAACAAACACTCTCCAAACCTCAAGTCAAAGTATTGGCTTCTTCCATGCGGAATGTTTCGCATAAGCTAGTAGGTAGGAGTGCTCGCCCTAGGCAGGGTGAGCTGGGAATGCCATGTGGGGTGCCAATGACCCATGTGTTTGCCTACGATTACAGGTAGATGGATCCCCTAAGTACATCCAGAATTCTGCCAGGGAGGGGGACCAGTGAGGAAACAGTCTCAGCGGGAAGAGGGCTGCCAAGTGGTCCTCTAAAATTGTCCCTTGTTGTTTTTGCTCAGGTCCCACATTCTCTTTGTTGGACTCCACTTCTGCCACCAAAGCAACCATCTTTTAGACAAAGGAGGGCAACGTCTCTCCTGTCTCAGATTCTCCCATTAAGACAAGGGCAGAATCAGAACAGAAAGGGGCTGTCAAGGGAGCTTAGTTTTACTTCGTGCATGTGCTTGATTCCATCCACTTCTCTGCCCGCCACAGTCCAAGCTCCCACCTCCTGGCGGTGCCTCACTGACCTGCTGACTTCTACTCTCAGCCCATCCAGTGTTCTCCACGCAGCAGCTAGAGGAACCGCTTCATTTTAGGTTTGGATTGATTGATTGATTTAAATTGGTAAAAACATGGTTCAAAATTATAAAGGTATAAAAAGATATGCAGGGAAAATTTCCTTCCCACCTCAAAAAAATTCTTTTAGAGACAGGCGTCTCACTGTGTTGCCCAGGCTGGTCTCGAACTCCTGGGCTCAAGGGAGCCTACTGCCTCAGCCTCTTGAGCAGCTGGGACACAGATGCACGCCACCATCCCCGGCTCCTTCCCACCTCTTTTCCCAGTTTCCCTCTTGGAGATAGTTAGAATACTAGTTTCTTAAGAATTTTTCCAGAGGTATTCTACAATATATGAATAGATAGAGAGATGTGTCTATTTTTTCTCTTCCTGCTGTGTTTCACACAAATGGCAGCCCATGACAAATACTGTTTTGTACTGGCCCTGTTCAGTTAACATTTCTTAAAGACTATTACCTGTCCTACACAAAGAGCCCCCCATGTTTATTTTATATAGCTGTGTGTTTTCTATTGTGTGGATGTACCATAATTTGTTATTCATGGATGTTTAGGTTGCTTCTAATCTTTTGAGAGATTTCTTTTTAAAACAGAACAGTGGTCATGTCATTCCCCCGCTGGTAGCCATTCGACAGCTTCCTATTTCGCTGAGGATAAAACACGAAGTCTGTGATGTGGCCTCAGGGTCAAGCCAGGGCGACCCTCAGGCCTTCCTTCCAGTTCCCCAGCAGGCTGTTCTTCCCCCACCTCGGGGCTTGAACACATGTTACTCTCTTTGCCTGGAAGTTTCCCCCACTTCACCTAGTGAACCCTCTTTATCCTTTAGCTCTTGGCCTGAAATCTGTTTTCCCAGGGAAGCCTTCCATGATCCCTGCACCTGGCCGGGTCCTGTGGTCATAGGACCCTGCGACCCTTCCAATCTCTCACCACCGTTTACTACTATTCTGTTTCCAGTGATCATTTGATCAATGTCTATATCCTGCACTAGACTGGAAGTGCCAGGGTAGCAATTCTCTTGCTTTATTCATCATCATTATATCCCTGGTGTCTAGCACAGTTTCATGGAATATAAAGACAGCAGCTAACACTGACTGAGCGCTTGCTATGTGCCAGGCACTGTTGTAAGCACTTGACGCGTAGTACATTCCTTTATTCAACGTGAATGCCTAGGAGGTAGGTACAGTGATCGTCTCCATTTTACAAACAAGGAAACTGAGGCGCAAATCAGTAAAGCAAGTTGACTACTTGCTCGGATCACTACTAACTCCGACATTGCATGCCTCCCCGCATACGTGGGAGTTTGATAGTGTTTGTTGAATGACTGAGTAATGAACGAAAGAGAGGATGCAAAACAAAATGAATCAAACTTCCATTTTATAGCCAGGAAAGCCGAGGCCCCTTTGCAGAGGAGCGACCCAACCAGGTCCTTCGGGGAGGCAGAAGTGGACTGGGAGGGCAGTGCTGGGGCCTGACCATGGGGCCCCCCAAGCACGTGCCCTCCAGCCAGGAACCCCAGAGGTGGCCGCTCAGTCCGGCCCTCGCTGCCTTTTGCCTCCCCGCCCCAGTGGCTGTCCCACCCTTTTCCCTTTCCAAAGCCTTCCCTGGGCTGCCTCCTCCCAGAAATTCAGCAGACAGCTCCCCAGTCCCCCAGCCCCTCCTTCTGCTCTCAAACGCGCTCCAGCACCAACCCACACAACCGGGGCGTGCGCAGCCCCTGAGCAAAGCCACCTCTGCCTTCCCCACCCCCTTCTTTCCAGTTCCTCAAATTATTCTTGTCCTTTCTTCACAAAGTCTCTGTGTGATGCTGAGAGTTCCTTCCTCAGAATTATTCTGCCAAAGAAGGTTTGTCTGTGGTAAGTACAAATGTCCCTTACAGACACCTTGTAGCTCGTCTCTTCATGGAAGGCATTTCTGTAATGATCAAAGAGTTCTATTTTTATAGACCTTTTCCTTCTCTGAATTGCAAGAATAATTTTCCTGCCTCCTGTGGGTACAGTGTGTTACTCATTCAGTGACCCTCAGCATACGGGGTAGGAACGAGTTATTCCCATTTTGCAGATGAGGAACTGCAGAGAGAGCGCTGGCTGGGGCTGCCCGGCAGTGTGTCCTGCCACCCAGGTGAATCCTGATTGGCCTAAACCAAGCCTGATGATCTCATCCCCCTTTGCCAGTGACTGCTACAGGGGTGGGCATGTGGCCCGCTTCTGGCCAATGAGACGTAAGGAAAGTTTTTCCTTCCTCATAGGAGAGAGGGCTACCCAGGGAGAAGGCAGCCTTTTTATTTATTTATTTATTTAGTAACTCCTTCTAGCTTTGGATACTGTTTATGAGGACTTGATATCCAGAGCTGTGGCAACCATTTTGTGACATGAGGCAATAAGCTTGAAGATGAAAAGTCGAAATGCTGAGCATGGCAGAGCGGAGACAGCCTGGGTCTTCTTGCCCTGGTGGGACTGTCTCCCTCCGGAGGTCTCACCAAGCAGGCACCAATGTCCCTCCAGTTGAGCAGCTGTTGATCTGGTTTTCTGTAACTCGAAGCTGGAAGCATTCTTTATGGCTGCAGTGAGGACGCTCTGACCTCCTTAGGAAGAGCCACAGGAACTGCAGACACAAGGGGTGCAGGGGGTGAGGTGCTGACGTGGGAGCCAGCCACACACGGGCTCAGGGCCCCACTGCACCACTAATTAGTGCCCTGACCCAGGGTGAAGTCACTTCCTTTCTTGCTCCTCTGTTTTCTTCCTGGTAAAGGGAGGGGTTGGATTACATCAGGGGCATCTCCTAACAATGACTCACAAGCCCCCCAAAGCCACAGGGGACTGCACGAACATTTATTGATGGCAGTGGGGAGAGAAGGAGGTCCGCGCTGAGCTCAGTGGTGAGTGTTTGGAGGTGACTCAGTGAGGAATCAGACGGCCTCGGAGTCTTTTTTTCATTCCTGTCCCCCATTTGTCAGCAATCCTTCATCGTGCCCCAGTTTCAGGGTGTATTTTTAGTGGAAATAAACTCGCACAGCTCAGGATTACACAATTCCTTCAGGAGTTTCAGCATCACCTGCTGATGGAGCCAAGCTGGTGAGCAGGGCATGTGGAAGGGGCCACTTCCCCGACAGCACTGGGAGCAGCTGTTTGGGCCCACTGACCCAGCAGTTCAGGAAGGTGGGCTAACTAGGGAAATCGTTTAATTTTGCCAGAAAAACAAAAAATTTCCATGGCTGCAGCTGGGGTGGGGTGAGTGCATTAGGCCTGGGATCCAGAATCAGTGCCTTTGAGGTATTTACCATGTAGTGAGGGAAACAGCTGCTGTTTGAAAACCTGTTTGCCTTCTAAATCCAGGCCAGGATCTCGCTTGTGTTTTGCTGAACACCTTGATAGGTTTGCAAAGGCGTTTTGGGGAGTGGGGAGCTGGGGGGGATGTTAAATCCTCTCCCTAAATATGGGAGGAGAATTTAGAGTTTCTAGAGGTTGTGGAGAAGGTAGAATATCATAGACACTGTTGGTGACCTGCCCAGACCCCCGTTGCAGGACTGGTACACCCAGGTCCCTCCTACTGTGAGTGCTGGCTGTACCTTTCACCTGAGAACTGCTCCCACCCGCAGAAGCCTGGGAGGTCACGCTGCCCTGCCCTAAACCAATGACTGACCAATCCAGGGGTCTAAGAGGCCAAGCCCCTGGGTTCAAGGTGGGATAGATCTGTGGTGCCTTCCACACTCCAGGAAGCCCCATGGGACCCTGCTGAAGCTAAGCTTCCACTGGCCACAGCCCTGCTTGGCTTCCTCCCCTGCCCTGTCCTGCCTCCCCCACTTCCTTGTAAGTTCCTCCTGAGAGTACTCCCTCCATGGGCCATCTGCACAAGAACACCTGTCTCAGGTGCTACTTCTGCAGAACAGACCTGATCTGTTCTGCAGAACAGAACAGATTTCCACCGATCATGGAAATGAGGAGAAAGGGGCCGCCGGGCTGGGTAAGGCTCCTTTAGATGGGACAAAACAGCCAATGTCCAGGTCTTTTAAGAACATGAATATTTATTATTCTCTATGAACTGCTACTTATTAGTTGGGCAGACATGGGCAAGTGTTTTAATCTCCTGCTGTGCTGTAACCTCTTAGCCCATTGAGATCTACCTGTCAAAAGTCATACAGGTGGGAAGCAGGACAGTCTATTATACACAGAAATGCCTTGCAAGTGTGTGTGTGTGTGTGTGTGTGTATGTGTGTGTGTACACATAGGGTAAGGGGTTGAGTTCCGCTATTGGGTTGACCTAAAACAAAGACAGAACATGCAGGACAGTGATATGATCCATACATGGAATTAACTCAGCAGAAGCAGGAGCTAGAGGTGATCATCAGCACATAAATACCTGGGGAATTTGCATAAATGTTGGGGAGAACTTGGGACTTCCTTGGGCCATAGACTGGGAATTGCAGTCATTCTTATCTACACCTTAAGAAGCAGAGAGACCCCAGCTGGCATGCAAGACGCTAGTAGTTGTCTACACAGCATCCCCTCTCTCTTTCTTCCTTAGCAACAGAGCATTGGTTTTATTCTGGACAGCCATGTGCCCAATTAAAAGAATATGTTTCCCAAGCAGTTGGGGTGGCCAGTAAGATGTAAACCCAAGTGCCTGAGTGGTACTGCTCAGAGGTCCCCTTACGAAGAGCACAGCTTGGGCTCTTTGTGTGTTTTTCTTCTCCCTCCTATGTCCTCCCTGGAACACAGATGTGATTACTGGGGCTCCAGCAGCCACCTGGAGCTATGATGAAACCTTGAGGATGGAAGCTGCCTACTGAGAATGGCAGAGCAGAAATATCCAAGGATCCTGAGTTTCTGAAGACCTCACAGAGGTGGCTTTTGGGTTTAAACTACTGAAGTTGGAACTCCGGTGCTCACAGCAGCTTGCACCGCTGATGAATGATGCTCTCGTGATCAGAGCCTTTGCCAAGCTAACCCCTTCTGCCAGGATTGTCATTATTGCTTATTGCCATGTTTTCCCTGAAAACAACTCTGGGAAGCAGCCTAGTGAAGGGGAAAGAGCTTGGGCTTTGGAGTCAGACTGAGCTGGGCTTGGATCTCAGGTCTCCTGCTTCCCGCACGTACGACTTTTGACAGGTAGATCTCAATTGTCACTCACGCTCTATAAAATGGGTATAATAAAGATTCCATAGGTTCTCAGGTTCTTAATTAAATGTAACTGCAAGTTTGCTGTAGGAATTATACAAGATTACATATATACACACGCACTCGCACACACATATATATATATATGTAGCCCCTGTCTTATAGTCCAGCACATGGCAGGTGCTTAAAAAATGTTAAGTACCTTGACCCAACAGGTCCCCCCTTCTATCTGCCTTGAGGTTTGAAGGAAACAGACTGAGCGTGCTGAAAGGAAATTAAGTGTCCAGACCATTTCACTGGGGCTGGGGGCTGGGTGAAGCTAAATGGTCTCACCACCCTTCTGAGTCTGACACGGTGGGCGTCAGAGATGGGGAAGTGGAACGGGGGGAGGAGGCGGGGACTGAGCTTCCTCTCTTCATAGTCATTGTTCAGTAGCTGATGTTAAAGAGGCTGATGCAACTGGAGGATCCTCCCCCTTTGCTCCAGGTGGCTGGGCCACAAACACATGCCCCTCAGCTGGAGACCCCCTGAGTGTCCTGATATAAAGTTGCGGGCGGTTGCGCTTCTCTAGGGACTGGAGTGGAGAAGCCCAAGGGTTGTAGTTACCGCTTGGATTTACTCTACATTTGCCAAGGCTCAGGTGGTCTCTGTGTGTTTCCTCCATCTTGAATTAGTAAGAGCAGGGCAAGACCATGTCAAATCCTTTTATTACAATACAAGTTGGGCATCCCTAATCCGAAAATACAGAATACAAAATATTCCAAAATCCAAAGCTTTTTGAATGCTGACATGATGCCATAAGTGAAAAATTCCACACCTGGCTTCATGTGACAGGTTGCAGTCAAAATGCAGGTGCAATGTTTTCCACACATGCCCAGAATTGCCCCTGTGAGCACACCCACAAAGGGTAATAGAATGGCACATGTGCAGGTCAGATGCACCGATGGAAGGTTCCTCATGATGCGCCACATGGGGCTAAGTCCTACGTGCCTAACTCACAGTGTTTTTTTGCTTATTTTCTGCTCAGTAGTGTAAAGATATTGCTGAAAAATTCAAAAAGGCCTGCAGATACTCCTATGGGTAATAGTGATAGAAACAGAGGAAGCATGATGTTTATCTATAGCACAGAAAGTCAAGCTGTTGGAGAAACTAAACAATGGTGTAAGTGTGAAATGCCTTACAGAAGAGTATGGGGTTGGAATAACCACCATATATGGCCTGAAGAAACAGAAGGCTAAACTGTTGAAGTTCTATGCCAAAAGTGATAAACAGAAGTCAATGAAAAATAGAAAAACACTGCATAAAGCTAAAAATGAAGATCTCAACCGTGTATTGAAAGAGTAGATCCATCAACATCACAGTGAACACATGCCCCTTAATCGTATGTGGACCATGAAACAAGCAAAGATCTATCCCAAACTGAAAATTGAAGGGAATTGTGCATATTCAACAGGCTTGTTCCAGAAATTTGAGAAAAGGCATGGCATTAAATTTTTAAAGATTTGTGGTGGTGTGGTGCACTTCTGCTGATCACGAAGCAACGGAGAAATTCATGGATGAGTTTGCCAAGGTCATCACTGATGAAAATCTGACGCCAGAACAAGTTTATAATGCTGGTGAAACACCACTGTTTTGGTGTTATTGCCCCATAAAGACACTGACTAAAGCTGATGAGAGAGCCCCTACAGGAATTAAGGATGCCAAGGACAGTGTAACTGTGCTAGAATGTGCTAATGTAGTAGCGTAAGTGTAAATTTACTGTGATAGGCAAAAGCTTGAGTCCTCACTGCTTTCATGGAGTGAATTCCTTACCAGTCCATTATTTTGCTAACAAAAGGTACTGATCACCAGGGGCATCTTTTCTGATTCATTTCACAAACATTTAGTACCACTGGCTCATGCTTGCTACAGGGAAGCTGGACTGGATGAAGACTGTGAGATTTTGTTATTCCTTGACAACTGTTCTGTTCATCCTCCAGCTGAAAAATGTTTATGCCAGCTGGGCATGGTGGCTCATGGCTGTAACCCCAGCACTTTGGGAGGCCAAGGTGGGAGGATCGCTTGAGCCAGGAGTTTGAGAACAGCCTGGGCAACACAGTGAGACTCTGTCTATACAAAAAATTAAAACAAAAAAATTATCCAGACATGGTGGCATGCACCTGTAGTCCCAGCTACTCAGGAGGCTGAGGCAGGAGATTGCTTGAGCTCAGGAGTTTGAGTTACAGTGAACACCACTGTACTCCAGCCTAGGTGACATAGTGAGACCCAGTCTTTAAAAAACAAAACAAAACAAAAAAAGTTTATACCACATAATTTTCCCCCAATGTGACTTCATTAATTCAGCCATGTGACCAGGGTATCCTTAGACCAAAGAAGAGTAAATATAAAAACACTTTCTTGAATAGCATGCTAGCAGTAGTGAACAGAGGCATGGGTGTGGAAGGTTTTCAAAAGGCGTTTGGCATGAAAGATGCCACATATGCTATTGCCAACACTTGGAACACAGTGACTGAAGACACGGAGGTGTGTGCCTGGCACAACCTCTGGCCTACAACTGTGTTCAGTGATGATAATGAACAAGGTGGTGACTTTGAAGGATTCTGTATGTCAAGTGAGAAAAAATGATGTCTGACCTCCTTACATATGCAAAAAATATACTTTCAGAGTCTGTCAGTAAGCTTGAAGAAGTGGATATTGAAGACGTTTTTAAAATCAATAGTGAGGCTCCAGTTCATTCATTGACAACCAATGGTGAAACAGCCAAAATGGTTCTGAATCCAGGTGATCATGACAATAGTGACAATGTGAGGATGTCATTAACACCACAGGAAAAGTGCCTATAGATGACATGGTGAAAATGTATGATGGGCTTATGGAAGGACTAGAGCCACCTGCATTTGTAACAGAACTATAAATTATGTCAGTTTATAAAATCAAAGAGAGACTTCTAAGACAAAAACCATTGTTAATGAGGCAGAATGACTTTGGAGGAAACATTGTAAAAAGCCATCCAGCATAGTGCCTCCTCCTAATTAAAGGACACACTTCCTGGCCTCTCAACAGCTTCTGATGTTTCTTCTCAGCTAAAAACAAAAAATAAAATGTAGTGTGCAGTAACCTTTTAATCAAAACACAACATTGTAGGTGGAGACTGACAGCTTGCCATTGTTTGTTGATGCTGTTGTTCAACAGTTGATACGTATTCTGGTGACACTGCTATGTCGCTTAGTTACCCTGAACATGTTATTTTTTCACCGTATTAACGGTATGGTGTATTTTTAATGTTAAGTACTTAATATGTGAATAAGTGTAAGAAAATGATTGCTTATTAGTAGCATATAAATTCAGAGTCAGGGATGATGGCCAAACAACCACTGAGATAGAGACACTTTGCTTTCTGATGGTTCAATGTACACAAACATTGTTTCATGTGCAAAATTATTAAAAATATTGTATAAAATTACCTTCAGGCTATGTGAAACATAAACGAATTTTGTGTTTAGACTTGGGTCCCATCCTCAAGATATCTCATTATATATATGCAAGTATTACAAAATCTGAAAAAATTCAAAATCAGAGACACTTCTGGCCCCCGGCATTTTGGATAAGGGATACTGAAGCTATGACAGCCAATACTTATAAAGTACTAGGCTCAGTTCTTGATGCTCTATAAATATTAACTCATTTAATCCTCACAAGAATCCTATAAAATAGGTGCAGCTGATATTCCCATTTTACAATTGGGTCAATCAACTCAGGGCCACAGTGACTTGCCCAAGGTCACACAATTCTAAGCACTGCTTAGAACTCTACTCCAGAGTTCTCACTCTTAGCCTCTGTGCTGTCCTTTCCTGGGGCTGGAAGGAGGCTCTCACTATGTGCATGGAGAGGCTGGCTGAATGCACCTCCCTCCTTGACAATGAAGCTGCCACTTGCTCAGGTAATGAACTCTGTGAGGGTCAGCATTGGCAATTGTTAGATCACCCTTGCCACTTCCTTAGGCGTCATCACATGGCCTCCCCACAGTCTGTCTCCAATCGGACCAGGGTGGCCTGTTGTTGCTCCAATGCTAGGTCTGAGGCCCATCTTTTCACCTGCGGCAAGATGTGGGGTCTGATGTGCATCCAGGGAGCAGACAGAAGAAGAAACATGGCTCTGGAGACACTGGGCTCATGCTCAGCACTACGGACAGGTGTGCAGGAAGGAGGCTGAGGGAGAGGATGACAGGACACACTCACTCTGGGGAGATGGTTCCTGGTGGAGCGCAGGGAGGATGCTATGGCATTTGGGGTGGGCAGCTCTTTGCTGTGGGTCTGCCCTGCAGTTGTAGGACTTTTAGTACACTTACTCCCACCCACCAAATGCCAGTAGCAACCCCTCCCTCACCGCCCTACCATGGTACAACAAAAATGTCCTAACACATTTCTGTTTTTTTTTTTTTAGAGACGGGGTCTCACTTTGTCTAATTTGTGAATAAGTGTAAGAAAATGATTGCTTATCAATAGCATAGAAATTCAGAGTCAGGAATGATGGTGACGCCACCCAGCTAGAATGCAGTGGTGCAATCATAGCTCACTGCAGCCTCAAACTCCTGGGCTCAATCGATCCTCCTGCCTCAGCCTCCCGAGCAGCTGGGACTACAGGTGTGCACCACTACACCCACCTAATTTCTTAATTTTTTGTAGAGACAGGGCCTCACTTTGTTGCCCAGGCTGGTCTCGATCTCCTGGCCTCAAGCAATCCTCCCACCTCAGCCTCCCAAAGCACTGGGATATAGGTGTGAGCCACCACGCCCGGCCTCTCACACATTTCTAAGTTGTCCCGGTGGGTGCTGAGGACCAGGAACCTGTCATTTGGGGCTTAAGCTCATTGAGTGACGCCAGTATCTCTCTCTGTCTCTGTCTCTGTCTCCCTGTTTGCCCATAAAGCTCAGTAGTGTAACTCTACCTGATTCGAGGTTGCCTGCCGTCACCCACACCAATAATAAAAAAGTAACATTTATTTTACTTTCTGAAGGGCTAATTTGAACTTACTGTTTGTGCTGTTTTTATAATATTTTGATTTTTAAAATTCTTCTTATTTCAGAACAACTGTTCAGAATGTTGGAGAAAGCACTTCTTACCTGGTACAATTCCACACACGTTCTGTTTTGGCCTTTGGTCCATGTGCTATTCATTATGCCAAAAATGATTTTTATACTGGCAGTTGGGATGGGAATTAGTGCCCACATACAAAATAATTTCAAATACCAAAGCGTATGGTGAAATTGGCTGCTTGGTTCAGGGGTTCTTAGCATAGAGCTGTTCTCAAGCTTGAGCGTGGAGTGGACCCGGAGGGCTCATTAAGACACAGACTGTGCTGAGCCCCGTCCAGCATTTTCTGATTCAGTAGGTCCGAAGGGGGCCTGTGAACTTGCATTTCTAACGAGCTTCCAAGTGATGCGATGCTGCTGATCTGGGGACCACACCCTCCTCATAGCAATCACACAACCCTAATTTAAAAATCTCTTTCCTGTCAATAATTTAAAAACCAGGTACTTCATTGTGTATTCATTTCAACACACGGTTCATCCATTCACTCGACGAATAATTAAGGAGCAGCTACTGTGTACCAAGGTCTGGCATTGGGGACCCAGCAGTGGAGGACACAAAGCCCCTGACGTCAGCTAGGAAGCCAAAGTCCTAGTGCAAGAGAAGGGCAATGACAGATGACCGATCGAAGATGTAATAGAGGGACAGGCAGGGACAAATACTGGGGAGAAAAATAAATCAGGGTAAGGGGAGAGAGAGTGACGGGGAGATGCTATTTTAGAGAGGATGGTTAGTGAAGGACTTTTTAAAAAGGTGACTT
This sequence comes from Daubentonia madagascariensis, assembly GCA_023783475.1. Taxonomy (NCBI): domain Eukaryota; kingdom Metazoa; phylum Chordata; class Mammalia; order Primates; family Daubentoniidae; genus Daubentonia; species Daubentonia madagascariensis. Next base: position 11,098,679 of record JAKFHU010000600.1, on the reverse strand, counting down.
GTACAAAAGCATAAAATGAGGGAGTGAGCAGGGCAGACTTCTGGGGCAAGAACATTCCAGGCGCAGGGAACAGCAAGTACAAAGGCCTGGGGGAGGCACATGTTTAATGTTTTCAGGGACCAGCAAGGAGACCTGCAGGGCTGGAGCAGCGCGAGCCACAGGGAGTGAGGTGGGCAAAGCGGGCAGCAGGCTGGGCAGGGCCCGGCACACGAGGGCCTCCCAGGGGTTTTAGGTAAAGGCAGAGGGAGCCGTCGGAGGGTGCGACATGATCTGATTTCTGTTTTAAATGGAACGCTCCGACTGCCATGTGGAGAGTAGAAGGTAGACAGCCTAGAGTGGAGGCAAGAAGACCAGCCAGTGCTTTTGCTGTCATCCAGGCAAGAAGCGATGGTGGCTGGGCTAGGACAGGTGGTGACAAGTGGACAGATTTAGTAGGATTTGCCAACACCTTGGATATGTGGAGTAAGGACAAGATCAGAGTCAAGGGCAACTGCTAGGTTTTTGGCCTGGGCAGCCAGGCAAATGGTGGCCATTCAGCAATTCTCAGATGCCAGGTCAGGCTGGGTAGGCCAAGAGGGAAAGAGGTGCCGGAGACATGATGTCCGCCCTCAAGATCTCACAGTCTAGTGAAATACTCAATAAACATTCATTGAGGGCCCAGGCAAGGTGGTTCCCCAGAGCAGGGCCTGTCTTATTTGGGCCGCCTTTGTCAGTTTATCTGATTAGAGAGATCCCTTTCAGGGCTCCACTCATATAACAGATGTCATGGGAGAAGCTGCCTTGGCATCAAGAACTCAGCTGCTTGGCCATCCCCATAGGTTGGAGATAGATGTCTGGTTTACAAATTGCTAGAATTGGAAAGAACCAAAGAAATTAGTGAAGGAGACTCAAAACAGCATTCCAGATGAACTCTATGTAAGTTTACTAAAATAACTCAGCATCTATAGGACTAATTACAGCCATTCTATCACAGGAGTGGTGTGCTCTGACAGACTAGCAAACTCTTCTTGCCTTGGGTAACTAGTAGCAGTGTTTCCACCTTGATTATTCATCAGTTGCTAGCTGGCAGGGGAGGGGGTGAGAGTCTCAGATTTTCTTGGCTTTTTTTTCTAATAGTTAATAATTCCTATGTAATTCAAATATCAGCTGGAACCTTCCAACCCCCTGAAAGTTTCAAAGATATTAAAATGAACCCCCCAATTCCATGCCCTGTGCAGTCTATATCAAAATTTCTGCCCATTTGGAGGGAAGGAAGGGACTGTAACCTTATTATAAGCAAGGCTCCCATGTGGCCCAGTCTTTGGATGGAGTTGTAAGCAGGATGCACAGTCCAGTAAACAAAGGTAATTAAAAAGTAATTCCAATCTTTACTTTCATCTTTCAAATCAAACAGAAAAGGACCTTAATCATATTTCATAGTATCATGTCTCAAAACTCTCTGTCTCCCATTCCTGTTCACATAATTAGTTGTTCTTATATTCTTACCTGCCAACCCTTTTAAACTCTCTCCCAAGTCTTGCCCCTTCCCTTTGGCCTTTATAGTCCTTGTTTTCTTATTTCGGCTATTCGTCAAATCAAGTATCACCAAAGGCTGCAATAAAGGATGCTAAAGTCGAAACTCGCATAGAGTGTGCGTGTGTGTGTGTGTGTGTGTGTGAGAGAGAGAATTTAGCTTTATTAATTTTTTTTTTTTTGAGACAGGATCTCACTCTGTCGCCCGGGCTAGAGTGCAGTGGCGTCTTCATAGCTCACTGCAACCTTGAACTCCTGGGCTCAAGCCATCCTCCTGCCTCAGCCTCCTGAGTAACTGGGACTAACAGGTGCATGGCACCATGCCTGACTAATTTTTCTATTTTTTGTAGAGATGGGGTCTCGTTGTTGCCCAGGCTGGTCTCGAACTCTTGGGCTCAAGTGATCCTCCTGCCCCAGCCTCCCAGAGCTCTAGGATTATAGGCAAGAGCCACTGTGCCTGGCCTATTAATTTTTAAAATATCCATCCCCTGTCCCCTAATCTGCCCACTAAAGGTAATTTTCTTTGTACAACTTCTCTCCTCCTTCTGCTTAAAGCAGTCATTAGGGTAGAACACTTTGCGGGAGACTTGATGGGAGAGGGGGGCAGGGAGAATGCAAGGGTTTCCATCACAGAGACGCAAGTAACGTTACCATGCACGTCAGGCGTCTGAGTTCTTCAAAGGCCTCCCAGCCACCACCGCTGCGGGTTCTCACTGGCTGTCCCCCCACGTTAGCCCATCTTGACCCATTGTAATGGCTTCTTTATGTCACCTGCCTACACTGATCACCAGTGTCTCTCCTATCCTCCTTTCAGGAGCCAAACCACAAATTCCACTCCTTGTCTTAGGCAGAAGAGTTGAGCCTGTTAGCTGGGTGTTGTAAGCGTGGGCGCTGGAGCCAGTCTGCCTAGGTTTGAACCCTGCCCTTGCTGACAAGCCATGTGACCTCGCGAGAACTTTGTAATTTCTTGTCCCTTAGTTTATTCATCTCCAGGAGGGAACTAATGCTAATACCTTCCTCATAGGGTTGTTGGGAGGATTGACTGAGTTAACCAACATAGAATACCTAGGGAAGCCCCTGGTATACAGCATCTGCTCACGAAGTCCCAGCTTTTAGTACTTAGTTTCCTAGGCTCTTGGGCTCATCTGTCATCTTCTAACAGAGAGACTTGTCAAAGTCTTTTCCAGACAAAGTCTACTTCCTCCCCCAAAAGGATTTTGGTGCTGGCCATTAACGCTGTTTTGCCTTGTTGCTTCTGTAAAGGGCCCTGGGTTTGAATCCTGACTGCTATTTTCTAGCTGTGTGACCTTAGGCAGATCCTTCAACCTCTGTGAGTCTCAGTTTCCTCATCCACAAAATGGGGCTAACAACGATGCCTACTTCTTGTGATTGTCAGGATTAAGGGAGAAAGCGTGTGAAGCACCCATAGTAGTAAGGGTTTGTAGCGTGTCGGCTGGGTGCTGTCCTGTGTATCAATCCTCAGCACAGTGAGCAACCCCCAGGATGTGGTCAGCAGGTGTGTTCGCAGGCAGCCCCAAAGAGCTGTGCAATGGGGCTTGCTTAGGAAGGAAAGATGCTCCCAGGGACCAGAGAGTGGGGATCAAGGAACAAGGTGAGCTCAGGGAAGGGCAAGATCCCTGTGGGCTGGGAAGAATTCCCAAGGGAGGGGTCCTTGGGCTGGGCTACGTACACAGGGAGGGTTTGAACAGGGGACCGTGTGGAAGGAACGTCAGACAGGAGGGCCACCTGAGCAAAGGCTGGGAGGTGGGACTGTGCTTTGTGTGCAAAGCTGGCTTCCCAGGCACCACAGACAGGGAGCTGAGCAGCTGGCCGGCCGGGCAGAGGGTTCGTGCAGGGGATGTGTGAGCGACAGAGCAGAACGGAGGGCTGCGGAAAGTCCCCTGCCGGGCTGAGGTGTTTGGACTTCAATGTTATTAATAATAGTAACAAAGCAACAAACATCCCTTGTTGCACTCTGAGACACCAAGCACTGCATCCAGGTGGCTGCATGGATTCTTTCACGTCTCCATTTTCCAGATGAATAAACTGAAGTTCAGAGAGTGGAGGCCACCCATCAAATCCGTGCCAGGGCGTGGGTTGACACTCACATTGGGCTGACCCCAAAGGCCAGGCCCTTGACCACGATGAGAGCTGGTGTTGTCCCGGTGCCCCCGCAGCCTCTGGGCATCGATGGTCTTGTTCTTTATGGACAGCTCTCTCCCAGGATGGGGAGGGCAGTTGTGACAGCCCTGTCCCTCTCCCCCTTCTTCTCTCCTCTCCTCCCTCGGCAGGTCACACACTGGCTGGGGACGCCCTCCAGCCACCCTCAGCCCCTGGTGGGTCTGGCATCCGTGGAGTGCATCCAAGTGTCCCCACAGCCCCTCCCCTGAAGTGTTCCTTGTCAGGATGGGACCAAGCAGGGTAGAGATGGTGGCGGAGAGGCGGGAGGAGAAAGCCTTCACCAATGAGGGAGGGGACTGCAACCCTGGTTTGGCATTTTATGTGCCGGGAATAAGAAACCCAGTGTTGCTATGGAAACTGCCATCCCCTGCTCCCTCTGTCATTCTCTGTGGGAAGTTCCTGCGTGTAGGGGGTGGGGGGTACGTGGGTAGGGGGCACTGCTGCTGCACAGGGTGTCAGAATGCAGAAGGACCGTCTCTGGGGTCTCCTGCTCCTGGGAAGGGCTTTGGGGCTTCTGACTTGAGGTCAGTGTGAGGGGCTGCATGGCACTCGGGTTGCTTCTCTGGAACAAGCCTGGTAATGATCGCGCATACTCGAAAGGCAAAGAACAGTTTGCAACACGCAGTTAGGTGGGCAGTTTGGAAAGAGCGTGGGCCCCACAGTTATCAAGATTTAGGCTCATATACTAGCGCAGCTCATGTTCTCAAGCCTCAGTTTCTCTCCTGAAAACGGGCCTAGTGACAGCAACCTCAGAGAGTGGTGACATGGGACCAGGGCTCTATGCACCTGCCTCCTCGATCCTGCCCAGTAGGCAGTGCGAGCCCATTTACAGAGGAGGGGACTGAGGCCCAGCCGGGGGTAGGAAGGGGGCTCCCAGCCCACAGGGAGTCAGGGCAGGGCCAGGGACTGCACCAGGAGCCCTGAACGCTTCCCCCTTCCTGGCAGCCCCTCTATCTCTTGTCGCTGCTGCAGGAGCTGTCCTTAAATGTCAGGCAACATGACCTGCCGGACTCCCTGCCTCTGAGCCTGGGCTAAGCCCCAACTTGTCTTGAGGCTGTCATTAGGGGACCAGGCTGAAACAACTCTCTTCTGGCTTTTATTACTAAAATAGAACAAAGTGCTGTGCTCTCTCTGTGGGGGAAAAAAGGTGGGGGGGGGGGAGAAAAACAACTCCCAAGCCCCAGTGTTGACACCCCCACCCCCGCCAACACCCCTCTCAGCTCCCAGAAAGGAAATAGTTCCTTCCAGGTGATTTGTTCACTCTTTCTGGGGCAGAAGAAGGTGGAAGATTAATTTTAACCTCTCAGGGATTTTTTTTAAGCTGTCATGTTTTTCAGACCAGGGGAAGGACATCAAGTGTCCCCCTAAGTCCACTGGGCCAGAGGGAAGGAGAGAAGCCAGGGCGGAGGGGGGGGATTTCGCCTCCACCAGGCAGGTCTTGCAAATCCCAGGTCAGTAGGGATGCCACGAGGGGCTCCAGGGCCAGCAGGTACCCATTTGCTCCCACTCCCCAGAAAAGCAAAAAGCTCCCGCTCCCCTTACTGCCACATCCAAGGAAGGTGTCAGCAGGCTGAAACCAGATGTGTGGGTTCATGAAACCTAGGACCTGAGTTCTAGACCATCTCCTTCAGGGATTTGCCTTCAGTGTATGGCCTTGACCAAGTCACTTCCCCTGTCTGGGCCTCAGCTCCCTCATCTGTCACAAGAGGACAATAATTGTATCCTGCTCACTTCCTAGGGTAGCCACGGAGGCTCAAAGCAGTGTGGGGCTGATTTCTTGGCTCCAGCATGTAGTGGGCACAGCAAAACGTCAGGGGTGTGTGCCCCACGCAGAGTGATCAGAATGGGGTGGACACCACTAGTCCACCCGCTCGAGGGGGAGAACCAAGAGATCAGGCCCTGGCACTTTGTGCCCAGCCGGCACCTGGCGTGTGGAGGGTTGTTAATGCACTTTACTAACGTGGTAAATCAGTGGGGGTTCCCATTAGTAATGGCAGGGCGAGGAGGTTCATGGGAAGTTGGCTAATTGATCTCCAGGCAGCAAAATGACTGTGACAAGGCACCCACGAGAAGTGATTAGAGACTGTTCCTGGGGACAAATGAATAGCTGCTATACGAGGACAGATTTCAGTTCTACATGAGGGCCGGGGGGCAGGGGAATGAGCTTGGATGAAGCATTTGCAATGTGTCTGGGAAGTGAACAGAAACGGGTGAGTTTTACTGCGCCCTGGCTGAGAAGTGGTAAGGTTAGGGTAAGAACCCGGAGCCAGACGGCCTGGGTTTGAATCCCGACTCTGCCACAAACCAGCTGTGTGATGCTGGGAGAGTTACTCCCCCTCTGTCTCAGTTTCCTCATCTGTAAACTGGGGATAATGGCGTCACCCAACTTGGGAGCTGCTGTGAGGCATGTTCCTGTGCATACATACACACCTCGATCCTAGAGCAGAGCCTGGCAAATAGGAAGTGCTTGGTAAGAGCTGTGGGGGTGCTGGCCAGGAGTGTTACTTCCCCTTGGTCCTGAGCTACTTGGTTTCATTTAATCTTCTTGTTGACCCTAGGAGAGGTCCCTTTTTTTTTTTTTTAACAGAGACAGGGTCTCACTCTGTCACCCAGACTAAAGCTCCTGGGCTCAAGTGATCCTCCTGTCTCAGCCTCCCGAGTAGCTGGGATCACAGATGCGTGCCACCATGCCTGGCTAATTTTTCTATTTTTTGTAGAGACGGGGGTCTCACTATGTTGCCCAGGCTGGTCTCAAACTCCTGGTCTCAAGCGATCCTCCCGCCTCGGCTTCCCAAAGTGCTGGGGTTACAGGTGTGAGCCAATGAGCCCAGCCAAGAGGTGCTGTTTTTATTCCCCATTATCCAGATGGGGAAACTGAGGCTCGGCCAGATTCAGGGATGTGCCCTAGGTCACCTATCTTGAAAGTGGCAGCACCAAAACTCGAGCCCAGCTCTGCTCACTCTGAAGCCAGCATTCTTAATCACTGTGTGATGCTCGGACCGTCCCTCTCAGGGAAACATGCCATGCCCCCCTCTCCCGGCCCAGGAGGCAGAGGTCCAGAGAGGGAAAGAAAGTACCAGACCCAATGCCACAGAGCTGTCTGGTGGAGGAACTCAGGTTGGGCTCCAAAGCCCACAGGCTCGCCTTCCACGGCACCACACCTGACCCCTTGCCTCAGGTGGCACAAGGAGCTGCCCCTCACTGGCCACAGACCAGCGCAGGTGGGTGAGCCCTCTGGAAAGATGCTGAGATTCAGGATGAGACAGGGTGACCTTTCTGCTCTCTTGCAGCCCTGAGGTTGGACGATCAGGTGAGGTGAATGAATGTGGAAGTCCTCCCGGGGGTGACAATTGGACGCACGCGTGTGGCTGCTCTTGTCACTACTAGCTGGGTCCAGAAAGCCCAGATATCCCTCTCTCTGCTACCTTGAATCCCTGTCTTTGTCCGTGTTCTGCCCCTCTCTCTCTCTCTCTGTGTCTCTCTGCCTCCCATCCTCCTTCTCTCTCGAGAAAGCGAATCATCCTTCCCAGCCCCCGGCCCGCAGCACCCACCCAAGATGAGTAATTAATCCTCACAGCTCCATCTTTATCTGGTCCTCTCAGATTTGATTCCTTTTGGCCCAAGAATATTCAAAGATATGCTATCCAGAGTAAATTACAGAGTTTAACTGAATTTCTCTGCACAGAAATATGTTACATCCTAAAGGTCATTTTATAAAAGGAATTACTAGATCAATGCAACACCACGTCAGCTTGATTGCTGTGTCAACGTAAGAAACCAGGGCAAAAATAGATAATCTACAGAGTTATTTACTCGTCCGTGTCAGGAAGTAGGCTATTTCTCTTTTCTGGAATTAAGTAAAACTGCTCCCAAGGCATTTCAGACAAGGATCTCGTACAAAGGGCAGAATAGGAGACAACAACAGGGAGATGCCCTGGCTCAAGGGTTTCTTAAATAGAGATTCGATGAACTGGAGGGCTCTGGAGATACCCGGCTTTCATCTGGCAAATAATATATCCATTCATTTGTTCTGTTCTAGGCCCTGGGGATACAAAGGAGCCGGACATAGACCTGGGTGAGTGAGGGGGCATGTCCCTGCCCTCTGGGGCTTTGGGTTGGTGGGGGCACAGGCAGGTGAACAGGCAGGGTGGAGAGTGCAGGATGCTGTGACGGGGCAATGTGCCTGGGCTTCGCATGGATCCTTGCAAAGGCTGGTTCCAGCTTGGGAAACGCTAGCCTGACCAGGTGGAAGGCTCGTCCTGCTCACCATCTGTTGAAGAAGGGTCACATACGTGCCACCTGGCTTCCTGTGGGAAGATAGCATCTGGGAGGCAGAGAGAGCTCCTCTAGGGGAAGATGCTTGATTGGGCATGATCATGATTTATGCAGCAGCGTCAGACACCTGCACCCTGGGGCCAGTGCTGGCCTTGGTCATTCTCCAGGATTTGTTCTGGGTGCACGCACTTGTTTCTTCCAATGACCAGGGCGTGGGGGTGGGGGACAGAGGCCAGCCCAGAGGGAGCAACCTCCCCCACCTTTAGCAGGTTGGGTGCAGGGAGGAAGCAGCCCCGGCCTGGCCCCAGGCTAGTGAGGGTGTGTCCAGCTCACCCGATGGCAACCGCTGCCTGCTGCAAGGGGGTACCAGAAATGTCCTCGTGATACTGAGTCCCAGTGGCAGGGCAGCTCCCCTTGGGAGTTCTCCTTCTAGGCTCACCACGAGACTCGCCATTCCGTGAAGCCTTCTCCTGGCCATCCCGAGCAGAACTCACTGCCATTAGCACACTGCACACCCCTTCCATGTGCAAGGTGGGTGCCTGCACGTGCACGCGGTATGTTTGCAAACTAGAGGTGGGCTGTGTTTTTATAAATCCAAACTAGGATTATGTTAACATTGACTGAGTAATAGTAAATCATCACTGACAAAAAACAGCCTGCATTTGCATGACACGTTGTACTTTTCCAGAAGTTGCTCACAGCCACATTTTGTGCATTGCTCTCACCGTAATCTTGAGAAGTAGAGAGGGCAGGTATTAGGTGGCCCCAAGAAGCGTCACCCAACATTAATGATTGAACAAGGAGAAGCCAAATCTCCTTGACCCCGTGTTTATAAGACAGCTTGAAGAGACAGAAGTCTCTCATTAATTGAGCTTAGACGTATGTCGTAGACAAACCTCCATGCCATCGTAGCAGTTCTTAACATTGCTAATTTAACGATAATTTTGTTTAAAAAATTGTTTTTATTTGGCTAAAGATTTAATAGAAATCTGGGAACTCAGTGGCTGGTTAGGGTGAAGATGAGCCACCTAATGCTGGTATTAGCCAAAGCTTTCATTTTTACCATGAACAGCAAAACTCAGTGCTGTGTCCCTCTCATGTTCCACTCTCTTTGGGTGTGCACCCATGAGACTGAGGCTGGCTACAACCAAGCCCCTCCCTAGCCCAGGCGGGCCATTCAGTTTCCCTAATGACAGCCACCTTCGCTTTTTTATTTCTTCTTCTTCCTTTTTTTGAGCAGGCCCGAGGTGAAGCACTCTGTAGGCATGATCTCAATAAATTGTGACAACAAACCTATAAAGTGGGTATCAGTGCTATTCCCATTTTGCAGATAGGGAAACTGAGGCTCAAAGAGGCTGGGTGATGTACTTACAGTTACACCGGCAGGAAGTGGTGGTGCAGAGATCCACACCCAGACCGCACGTCCTAGCACCCGGGAGGGTAACCATTAGGCTTTACTGCCTCCTGTTTCTCATCTTCTCCACCACAGTGGGGCTCCTCTTCCACCACCAGGACCCCAGGTGGGAGGACCCTTGGCTTGGGAAGTCAATAGCAGGGGAGGGCGAGCTCCAGATTGCAGCAGGGGCCACCGAAGGCCAGGGCAGCTGGCAATGACGCTGCCTTAGACTTCCCATCGCTGCTGCTTGCTCCTGCTCCTCGTTACCATCCCTAATTATGAAGTACCAGCAGCTCCGCAGTGGAGGGAGAGACGGAAGGGTGGTGGCGTGAGTGCCCAGATGGCCCTCCTGGCGAGCGTGGGCTTTGTCTGGTCTTTATGTAAGGGTTGCTCTGCTTCCCAAATTGCCTTCGAGTCAGATGTTTAAACACTTGTTTTGTGTTTATGATACAGAGGAAGAAATTAAAAGGCCCCTAGGGGAAAGCGAAGAAGAGAAAAACCAGGAGTGATGCTGGGGCCTTGTCAGGCCAGATGGAGAGAGAAACCTAGTCTGGGACGGGTTTCAAGATTACCGCGAGCAGGTGGCTTCCCTGAGTTTGGGGGGCGAGATCCAGGATTCCATGACAGAGAGAGGGAAGAGGCTGAGCTCCCTTCTGGGCACAAAACAGGACAAGAAACTGCCAACAGCCAAGGGCTTGCTGTGTGCTTGGCACCCTGCTAGACACTTCATACACCCCCTGTCAATCTCTCAACAGCCCTGTTTACAAATGGGGAAGTCAAGGCTTGGGGGACTCATGACTTGGCCAAGGTCAGATTGCCTAATACCTAGACCCAGCCTAGGACTGCTGGAAGGTTTTCCCGCCTGGAATGACTTCCCATGTTCAACCCACTTCCTGCAGGAAGTGTCCCCAGACAAGCCAGCCCAGCCACATGGGCCACTGCTCCCTGAACTTCCTGAGCTGTGACTTCTGAACTGATGTCTTACTGCACCTACCCTTCAGTGGCTCTAGAACTGTTCATAGGCTCCTGGAATCTGCAGAGGAGGGGTCCTCAGTGGTCATCACTCTGAGCCACCATAGAGTTTTAAAATTCTCTCTAGGGCATCCCGGCTCTGCTTGAACAATGGCGCCAACAGGGAGTCAGCCTGTTGCCCCTTTGGATGGAATTGGTGGTTTGAAGCTTCTCCGTGATATAATCTCCTCATGGATGGCACCAAGTCTCCTCTTTGCTCACCTATATCCTTCTGGGTGAGCACAGCTCTGGGCCCACCAAGGGGTGGCGTAAGCACAGCATAGAGAGTTGCAAGGGTGTGGAATCACCCTTGTTACAGATGAGGAAACTAAGGCCCAGAATGCTGGGGTCTTGCCTATGGTCACACAGTGAGTTGGGGACAGAGCTGGAACTAGAACCCCAATTCCTAGCCCAAAGCTCTACCCACTCTTTGCCAGCCTTGGGTCTTGCTCCTCCCAGCAGATTTAGATGCATCCTGCACAGGGCTCCTCGAGCCCCTAGCACAGGTCACCATGGAAGCAAGTACCAGAATCTGTTGTCACGATCTGTTCAGGAGTCTATATGTGCAAAAGACCCAGGGTTTTCAAGGGTAGTGGCCTTGTGCAAAGTCTCTGGACTGACAGCTCCTTCACGGGGCCTGGCCCAGAGAGGGCACCAGGAAATGTTGGGAAAAGGCAGGCGGAGAGGGAGGGGCGATGGAGGAGCAGCAGGGGAGGCAGGGCCTCCACTGTGGGGATTCCCCCCAGATGGCCTGTCATTAGGGTACAGTCAGAAGGGACTGTTTCCTGGTTGACTGTGTGCGGGAAGCTGTCTGAAGGTGGCTTTGTAACAATCACAGTAACACTGAGAGGTCACAAATATAATCCAAGTGCTTCTTGCATTTGATTCGCACAACCAAGTAGGCCGGGGCTTGTGTTATCCCTATTTTGTAGATGAGGAAACTGAGGCTCTATAAGGTCGTGCTGTTCATTAAAGACAGAGCTTGAACTAGAACTACGGAACTCGCCCCTTCTGGTTTGCAGCCCAGGACTGTTTCTCCTGGCGCGGTTCATTCGTTCCTCCTCTCCGGTCTTTCACTGAGTCGTTCACGCTCTCACCCCAAGCACAAGCCCACCTCAGAGCACCCGCACTGGCTGTTCCCTCTGCCTGGAATGCTCTTCCCGAGGGTGTCCACCTGGCTTGCCCCTTGCCTCATTCTGCTTAAATGTCACCTCCCTGACCACCTGTTTACACCAGCGCCCCCACCACTCTCTCGCACACCTGCGCCTGCATCATTTGTCTTCGCAGCGCTAATTGCCACCGGACCTTACATATTTGTTATATTCTATTTATTGTATTGTATTCTATTTTGCAGCTCTTTGACTGTCTCCCTCTTGTCTTCAGAACATCAGCTCCTTGAGAGCAGGGTTTTGTCTGTGTTATCCACATTCTATCCCCAGCAGCTAGATCCATGCCTGACGCCTAGTAGGTGCTTGAATATGTTTATATTTACTGAATGAATGAGCACCTACTATGTGCCAGACCCTACTCTGGATACTGAGAATATGCACGTGATTAAGATGACCTCCTGCTCTTAAAGAGTTCATAGTAGACAGATAAAAGTGAATCACCAGGACAGAATGGTGGGCCGAGGTGGGCTCTTAAGTGAGAAGTTTCCCTGAGCTGTTGTGGCAGAGCCTACTGGATGACCCCTCATATCAGTTCTACCCTATTTCCTTAATAACAGAGCCCTAAATTTAGCTGGGCACGAGGTCACTCAGAATAAAGGCCGCCTTTCCCAGCTCTGCTTGCAGCCCAGCGTGGCCACGTGACTCAGTTTTGGCCACTTTCCAGAAATTATTCTTGGAGAAAAAGGTTGTATCTTCCTCCACCGTTTCCTCTGCTTATTAGATTGTGCAGTGGTGGCTGGACGTGAGAGCGGTCTTGGGGCATGAGGATGAGGCCACACCCCAGGGACCGTGGAGCAGAAAGGAGGGAGAAGCCTGGGTCTCTTGCCCTGTGCAGCCCCAGCCCCTTTGCCTCCAGAATTCATTTACCTGAGCGAGAAAGAAATTGGTTTAATCCACTTTTGGGGGGGTTTTCTGTGGCTTGCAATTGAATAACCCTAATGCTGATTGGCATAGCCTCGGATGGAAAGAGGAGGAAGTGCCCAGGAGACTTGTTTCTGCACACAGAGAAGGAGAAGGCCCCGTCTCCCGGGAGAGGCAGCAGCTGTGGGTGTGGCGTGTCTGGACCCAGGCAGGGGCTGCTGGCCTTGCGGGTAAACCGGCAATGGCAGCGTCCATTTGATCTCCACTCACTCATTTGCCTTTCATTCATTTATCCTGTCATCCTGCCATTTACTCATGAGTGTCATTCATCCATCAAGACAGTCCACGAGGCAGGTATCCACAGGGCTAGGATGTGAGTTCAAGCCGGGCAGGGAAACAGCTTGCAAATGAAGCTCCCCCGGGAGACTGGGAGCAGGGCCTTTTGGTCTGGGTCCCCTCTCCGAGGCGGAGAGGGCTTGCTCTGGAGGCATATCTGTGGAGCAGCCACGTTTAGGATTGCAGGAGCTGTCCCTGGGGTAAGGGCAGCAGTCCCTGCAGGTTCCTGGGAGTCCCTCATTCTTCCCGTGTCAGAGCAGGTGTGCTCCAGCCCCCTCTCTTGTAAGGGAACAAGGAGAAGACCTTTTACACACAACACAAAAAGTGGTTGATGTTAGCAAGAGAATAGCTCGTATTTTGTAGCCTCTGAAAAATCTGTAGGGCGTAAAGTCTCTGCTTAGGACACAATGCTAAGAATATTCTGGAAGACAGTCAGAAAGTCATGGGCCTTGTATATTTTCCCCAAAATTGAGCCAGGATCCTGGGGGAATGTGGGGTTAAAAAGATCACAGAACTTGTTGAGGTGGGGTGAGTGGGGAAAACAGACCGTGAGGCCCTAGGGACACCCAGAGGTTCTTCCAAGCTGTATCTAGTAGGACACAAAAAGTGACCTGGTGAAAAAAATAAGGACTCTGTGGATGTTTGTGGCTGGCCCAGAATAAGCCAGTTTTCCTTCTGGAATCTGATGGATCAGTACGTGTTTGTAGACACTGTGGTCAAAACTGAGACAGAAACAAAGCAAATGGATCTATTTCTGTTGTCTTTTGTGATGTAACAAAGCATCCCCAAACTTAACAGCTTAAAATAAGAATGTTTTTATGATTTCTCATGATTCTGGGGTAGGCTGGGCATGGTTCTTACTCCACTTGGTCATGGTTGGGGACACCAATGCAACTGTACTCAGCTGGTGGCTGGAAGGTTCTAGAAGGGCAGTTAGTTCTTCTCCATGTGGCCTTTCTTTCTATGTGGTCTCTCCCTCCGATAGGACAGCCTGAACTTCCTTACATCGTGGTGGCTGGATTCTGACAGTGAAAGCAGAAACTTCCAGGCTGCTTGAGGCCCAGGCCTGGCACTGGTGTGGCATCTCACTTCTGCCACATTCTACTGGTCAAAGCAAATTACACTTTATCCCAGACTCCCATGCAGAGGAAATAAACCTCCATCTCTCAATGGGAGGGATCGTTGGTGGCCATGTTTGCAGACCAACTTCCACCAGAAGTTGATGGGATCACGGAACCTAGAAGGAAAGTAAGATGTGATTGACACAAGTTGACTCACGCACGACTGTACGGAAGCACGCTTAGTGCTAAAGCCAGGCTCCCCGCACCTCTGCTCAGGGCTTCAGCTGGGGTTCTGTATGGCTGGCTCTGGCTCTCTCCTACTACACTGCTTTCCTCCTCTTCAAACAACCCCATCAGCTGGAGACCACTAAAAGGGAAGAGAAATACACCAGGCCCTAGTCATTAGCATCCTAGAACATTGGCTTCTATTTCTGGCAGATCTGAGATAGCTGGCAAACCTCTACCCACCATCTCCCAGCTCAGCACTCCAAGGTAATGAGCCCACTGTATTATGTGGCATTAACAGAAGTACTGGGTGCTGATCAAGAGAGGAAATAGACTCTCCGTGCTCCGCAATGAGCAGCCTGCACCTGGGGCGTGGGGTTCAGCTGCAGGCTCCGGGGAAGGCAGCCTCCATTTATTGATGGCCTACTGTGTGCCAAGTTCTGTGCTGGGCACGTCTGGCCCTGCTTTTTTCTCGAGCCTCATCTCCACTATATTTCCTCTCTCTGCTTTCTAACCAATTCTGGGTCTATTTTTTTCAAACAGGCCACGCTTTCTCTTCCAGGCCTTTGCATGCCCTGTTCCTTCTGCTGGAAACACTTTCCCTGCCTCTTAGCCTGATTAACTCCAATGTGTCCCTCAGCGCTCAGGCTCCCTGGCTTCTCGGCTAGACTGCGGGCTCTTCCAGGCTAGGGCTGCACCTCCCGAGGAACTGCTTGCCGCCCAGCCTGGTGTTCTGTAGCATTTGTTGAATAACTGAATGATGAAATGAAGGACAACAGCCATTCTGACAGATAAGGCAACTGGCTTGTCCAAGGCCAAGATACGGTGAGAGGCAGAGCCAGGATTTGAATCCAGGCCTGTTTGGTGGCCAAGCTTGTGCCCTTTCTGCCACACCTGGCTCTCAAGAGCATACGGGGAGAGGACAAGGGTGATGGGGAGCGGGAGAAGGAGCCCAGGATGAAGCAAGGGCCAAGGCACCACTGCGCCCCGTTGCTCACAGCTGGTAACGAAGGAGGTGGAGCCTGGGGCTTGGCCACCAAGGCACCCAGTGTCTGTCTGAGCCTCTGGGAGTCTGGTCTCCCAGGCTCTCTTGAATTGAGGGTTTACAGGTGCCTGCTCTGTAGACAACAAGCGCAGGCCAGCTGCTCAGCTGGCTGCCAGAATCCGGAGGGTCATGCTAACTCCCAGGGTCTTTGGTATCCTTTGGTTAAAGGGGCCCAAGGAAGATTCCAGGTCAGAAACAGGAAGTGCTGCCCCCAGAGAGCCGTGTGGAAGGTGGTTCCTGCGGCAGAGAAAGCACTGACTTCAGAGTCCCACAAGACAAAGAATCCACCAATTATTGTTGAGTGACCTTGGCCCAGTTACTTCTCTCTGAACCTGCTTGTCTGGAAAATAGGGATACTAAGACACTCCTCAAAGGGTTGTTGAGAAAGTTAGATGAGTTAGTATGTGTAGCAGGTTTACAACAGGGCCTGGCATAAAGGCAGCAGTAGGTAAATACTAGGCTAGAAGGTCCATCATTCCTCCATTGCCACCGAACCTGTCCTGCCTCTGCCTGTCCCCCACACAATGGTTGCTCTGCACGTTTCCCAGGGCTGTTGGGAGGGTCAGATGTGATAGAGGATGGAGAAGACACCTGCCAAATCCTGTCCAAAGGGGAAGGCTGAAGAAGTTGTGTTGCCCTTGCGTCTGCATCTGGACCACACCAGGACAAGGCGGGGGCCCCATAAACACCTAGAGAGGAGGAGGGGTCCCATGGGCTTGAGAGATGATGGTGATGATGATGACGCTAGATGGGTGGATGGATGGATAAATGAATGGATGGATGCCCCCCAAGCCTTAAGACGACAACAGGGCATCATAAACAGATCAAAGGATGAGTCGTTCAAAGATCCACATATTTTCCAGCCCAGGCTCTGCCTCTTACTAGTCAAGTGACTTTGGGCGAGTCACTGATCATCTCTGAGCTTCGGTTCTGTCACCTGTAAAATGGGAACAGATTCCCCGACCTGCCTTCTTCACAGGGAGCACCCGTGGGGATCATGGCATGAGCATGTTTATGCACACAAGCAGCTGTGGTTGTTGCCGCTGCTGTGTCTGAGGGCAAACCCTGCCCCAGGCAGCTGTGGCCACCAAACAGACTTAGTTCCAGTGCAAGCTCTGTCACTTCCTTGCTCAAGTGTTGTTAGGCCAGTTAGGTCCCTTTCAGCCTCAGTTTCCTCATCTATAAATGAGGTTAATAATGTCCCCCCGCAATGTGGGATTGTGGTCTGGCTAAAATGGGTTCATGTAGTTACAGGCACCAACCCAGTGCCTACAAGGAGTGAGGGCTCTATGAATGGTCTTCATTATGATTAAAAGTCTCTTGTCCACTCTGACTCTTTCTTTTCTGGCTGCCCACTCAGCTTGGTCCAACCTAGTGTAATGATCTTACCCTCTCAGTCATCACTGCTCCCTGCAAAATTGTTTTATGGCACATTGTTCAAGGACTAGAGGATGTCACAAAGGGCTGCCCTGTATGGTTGTGCAGGTTGCTTACTGCTCAAGGGCACTTAGCTGAGGAAATTTAGCTTGTGCCTTTCCCCCAAAGCTATGAGCCTTAAAGAGGGGCTGCCTCTGTCTGAGAAGGCACCTTTCTCTTATTTGCATAACAACTACATATAGGCTGGAAGGCACCTGAATCACCTGTGATGGGATTCATCCAGCTTGGAAATGTAGACTCAGATGTGGCCTCAGAGAGGACCCAACATTCTTGTTGTACAGAGGAGGAAACTGGCAACTATTCATTTGTTCAAATTATACAGCACACTAAGTTACAAGTACCACCTCTCAAGAAGGTGAGGACACAATGACACAATAACTATTACACTACATGCTTTCCTAATCTATTTGTATATTGATTCTGGACATCAAGAGTTTACATAGCAAGTTCAGAGAGTGAGAGATGCAGAGATGCTGCATTATCCAAATCTCTTTGGATCCTAATTTTCAAGAGTTCAGATAGTAAGGGTTTCCTCTAAAAGTGAGTGATTCCTGCAAGGCAGCTCCATGGAGCACAGAACAGGGAGGGGCCAGGGCTTCCCAGATGCAGTGGCACTTGATTCCAGAAGGAAAAGTAGGAGTCTGCTGGCAGCCCAGGGTGAGAGGGCCCTGCAGTCACAGGCACCAGCACACGTAAAGACTTGGGGCATAGAAAGCCTGGCAAGCTCAGGGAGCTTCAAGTCAGTCTTTTTGGCTGGAGCATAAGAGGTGAGGAGGAGGAATGCTGGGAAATGAGGATCAGAGAGGTTAAGCAGCCCATCCAAGGGTCACACAGCATACTTCTGATCTAGCTGGGATTAGAACCCAGGCTCCTGCCTGAGTTGCGGTTTGTACAGATCATGAGGCTCAGTGGGTGGGGTATGGAGAAGGAGGGTCCCCATGTAGGCGGCAGGAGGCAGAAGGGGTCAGATGCAGGGAAGGGAACAAAGTGTGGCCAGTTCAACTGTGCTCCTGTTGACTTCTGGCCTGGGGGCACTACTCTGCCCTCAGGGATGTGTGGTGAGGCTCTTTAGTGCCAGACGAGGTGCCAGTCTGCCCTGGTCATCTATTCTCTGCATTGACTGGCGCCTGACCCGGTGCCCCAATCCAGCTGAGTTTGTGCAGCTGCTGACCCATTGACCTCTGCTCAAGTTCAAGGCTGACTCAGATGCCTGGGCCTGCCAAGGCCACAGTCCCAGTTAGGGGCTGTGCAGTCCTGCATGGTGCATTTAGCAGGAAAGAGCACTGTGCTAGGTAGGTGTGAAGACCTGGGTTCTGGGTCTAGCCTGTCGTTACCCTGTGTCGAACTTTGTCAAGCCACAAACCATCTCTTTGTCTGCAAAATAAGAAGGTTGGGCCACATGACCTCTAAGGTATTGCCAACTCTAATCCGGCCAGTGGTTCTCAACCTTTGGCATGCATCAGAATCACCAGGAGGGCCGGATCAAACCAGATGGCCGGGCCCCACTCCCAGAACTTCAGGTGCAGTGGGTCTGGGGTGGGACTGAAATTCTGCATTTCTAACAAGTCCCGGATGCTGCTGATGCTGCCAGTCTAGGGCCCACACTTTGAGAAGCACAGTTCTAGCAATCCCGACTGCACAGTAGAATTACTTAGGGGAGCATTCCACACTGTGGCTGTGAGGCCCAATGCCAGAGCAATTAAATCAGTGTCTCTGAGCGGGGCGCCTAGGCTTTGTCATCTTTTGAAAGCTCACTAGGTGATTCTAACATGTTGTCCGGGTTAGGAACCACTGTTCTAGAAAAGCAGCCAGGCATGTAGCAGTGAGGTGGGCAAATGCCTTTTCTCCTCAGCCTCTCATTAGCTGCCTGGCTTTGAACAGCCTCCCCGAGCCTCAGTTTCCCCTTCTGTAAGTGGGGCTGTTAGGAGGACTAAATGAAACTCTGCCTCACTGTGTCTGTCCCCCCTTCTCTTTGTCTCCAGGGAGAGCTTATGCATTTCTTCTGCTCCGAGGCTTTTCAGCTGAGCGCAATTCAATAAGCATTTATTAAAAACTTGTAAAGTACAAGACGCTGCCCTTGATGATGCGGGAATACAAAGATGAATCAGGCTCAGTCCCCACTCCAGGGAGCTCACATGCCGATGGGGGTGAGGAGGCATGTGTCCAAAACATGAGGCAGGGTGTTCAGAGAAGCAATTATGATGAAGGCCACTGCATGTGAGGCACTTTACGGTTCACTTGAGTCCTCCCAACCACCCCACGAGGCAGCTACTATTGTAACACCCACTTTATAGGCAAAGAAACTGAGGCTCAAAGAGCCAGGCTTTGGTGCCATGGGAGCCCAGAGGAGGATGAGATTCGCACCATTAGAAAGGCTAGGAGAAAAATTTTGCAGGGGGAGGTGTGGACACTATTGCTTTGAAAAGTGTGTAGGAGTTTGCTGGGTCAATACAGAGAAAGAGGTATCCCACATAAGGGACAAAGCCCGGAGGAGGGAAAGTCAGGGTTCTTTAGGGACCCAGAAGTGGTTTAATTTGGCAGGAATTTGGGCTGGGGGCAGGGCATGATAGGAGTCAGATCCTGGTTGGAGGCCTTGTATGAATTTAGATTTTGTATCTTAAGCAATGGGGAGCCCTTGAAGATTCCTGAGCAGGGGGTGGCATTTCTAGAAAAAGATTCAAGTGGTCGTGCTACATAGGAGAGGGGGGCAATGGGAACCCCAGTGAGGGAGGAGGCAGCTACAACAAAGGGTCCAGGTGAGAGGTGCTGAAGCAAATGGGGTACAGAGAGGGGGAGGATGGGAAATGGGTGCCCGTGAGAGGCGTGCTGTTGCCGCATGAAGCTTCCTTGGGCATCAATCCCTTATGTGCACCTGCTTAGTGACTGAGCCATTTTGTCCAGGCGGTGAGGGAGGGGAGGAGCAGAGGCAGGGGCAGGTGGGTCTCCTGGGGCCTCTCAGCTCCTCTCACGATGGGGATGTGGTCAGCGGGGCGTGACCCACTCAGGCTGGAGAGCTCAGCTGAAGCAGTGCGTAATGGGCTCCTGGGCTGCCTGCCAGGATGGGGGTGGGGGAGCTAGCCCAGTGGCCTGAGTCCTCCCGACTCCAGGCTTCCAGGTGAAGCCTGCCACCCTGCCCGCCTCCTGCTGCCAAGTTCATGGCCAGCTCAGGACTCACAGACTCTGTGCATCAAGCTGAGAACAAACCCTCCCAGGCTGAAGCCAGTTCCTAGAAACAAAGTCTGGATGTGGAAAGAGCACTGGGCTGGGATCCTGCCACTTGCCACCAGGTGACCTTGGGCATGTCCCTTAGCCCATCTAGGCCTAGACTGGGGCATCAAACACAATCAATTAGTGCAGGTACTGCACCCTTCACCTCCACCTGCCCCATCTTCTCCAGTTAATTTCCCTGGAGAATCTCAAGATGGTATAGGGACAAGCAGCACAAGCCACTTTCCATACTCAGAGTCCCAGTCCATTTATACTCTGTCATTCTGTGGACCCAGCAGTCTCATACACATTTTATAGATGACATAATCGAGGCCAAGAGATGTTCCATGACTGGACCAGGGTCAAATATTTGGGTGGTTACAGAGGCAGGACTTGAACACCAATATCTCAACCAATGGAGCTGGACCCTCAGCTTGGTGCCCCCCAGACCCCCGCTGCCTATCATGAGGTGGGGAGGCTAGGTCTGGAGGTGGGATAAGGTTGGCAGACATCCTTGAGGTCCAGGGTTCTGGGAGTGAGTGACACAGATGCAGTGTGCATCCCTCCTTGTATCACACAGTGAGAACACTGTCTTTTAAGTGTCCTGATAACAGGAAGAAGGACGCCTCTGTTGGGTGCTAATGGGTGTGTAAACACCTCTCCAAGCCTCGCCAATCTCCCTTTTTCACCAAGGGCACAAGCTTTGGCGGGCCAGTTTCCAGCTAAAATTTAATAACCTTGCTTTGTTTTCATTGTGCTTATTTTAACTCTTACCTTCTATTTATGGCAAGTGATACTGGTTTCCCATTTAAGGCAGTGATATAACGATTCTCTGAAAAAATGTATTTAAGGAATGGGGAAAGTGGGTCTTGTATTTAAAGAAATTATTAAGTAGTAAGCGGCATGTAGATATGGCACAGTGAGAATGCCTGACGTCAGACCTAGTTCAAGTCCCTCACTTTTTTTAATTAAAATTTTTTCTTTCTTAGAGACGGGGTCTCCCTCTGTCGCCCAGGATGGAGGGAGTGCAGTGTCGCTCTCACAGCTCACTGCAGCCCCGAACTCCTGGTCGAGTCCCTCATTTAAAGGCTGGAGCACGCAGGGAGAGTGGCAGCACACAGTGAGTGCCCGGCAGGGCTCTCTGCGCAGTGCTCTCCAAGACCTGCGTGCCAAGAAGACCTCTATTCAAGCGCGTCAGGCCAAGGTGACTCCTGGTCCCTCCTGGCGACACGTGCCAGGCCCAGGTGCCGATCCGTGGGGTCCTGCGGGCACCGAGACCTCGGGAGGAGGCAGCGGCCTGGGGCGGGCAGGTTGGACACCTGAGAGGGCACCCGGGGATATCCGCGAAGGAGGAAGGCGCGGGGGCCGTGGCGCGCGGGACCCCGGCCGCGTGGGTTGGCGGCCGGACCCCCGCGGGTCACCCGCGGCCGGGGCGGACACGCGTGTGAGTGCGTGCGCAGACGTCAGCCTCCGAGGCCCGTGCCGCCTTCCGGTCCCGGCGCGCGCGCCCGGCGCGTCCGGCCGCCCCAGCGGCCCCGGCCCCCGCGCCGGGACACGCGGAGCCGCCGACTGCGGGGGCGGGGCGGGCGGGGCGGGGCCAGGCCGCGGGACCCGCCGCCCATTGGCCGCGCGCCGGGGCGGGGCGGGGCGCCGGGCGAAGGCGGTGAGCCGCTCCCGCAGGGCAGGGGCAGGCGCGGGCGCGGGCGCGGGCGCGGGCGCGGGCGCGGGGTGGCGGGACCGGCTGCTCGCGGACGGCGGAGTGGGTTGGAGCTGCGCTCGCCCCCGCCCGAGCTGGGCCTCTGCCGCAGGGACCGCCATCAGGAGCCCGGGCCCCGACCACTTTTCGGAGGGACCAGAGACCTCGCCCTGCAGGAGAAAGAGGGGCGTTCCCCTGCGAGAGCCCTGCAGAAAGTTCTCCACCCCGGGGGACGGGAACAGGTGAAGTGGGAGGAGGAGCCGGCTTGGGGCTCACTTGGAGCTGCGAAACCTTGGGGCGGCGTTCAAGGCTCCCTCCCACACGCGCGGAGCTGAGCGCCCTGCTCCTCCTCTAGCTGCTGGCGTCGCCTCCCCGGGAGAAAGGAGCCGTCCCTCCGCGCGGGGAGAGCTGCAGAGCTGCGGGCAGAGGAGAAGGCTACGGCCGAGCCCGGCCGCCCCTTGCACCACCCGAGCGACCCTCTTTGGGGCAGGCAGAGAAAAAGTAGCAGAGGCGGCCAGGTCAGGTTCGCCTACCCGGGACGCACACTCACTCACGCACCCACAGTCACCTCCAGAGGACTCCCCCGGAGTCTCGAGGGGCCCCTCTGCAATCCCCCGAGTCGCCCCTACCGCTTAGCCCGGGACCCCCAGGCGGGGACCCTCGCATCGGACGTCCCCAAGCCTCCGGGCACCTGGCTCAGCAGGAGGCCTCCGGCTCGGGGCAGGGCAGGGCCGGCGGCGGTGAGCCGGACCCCGCCCGCCACCCGAGCCCGGCCGAGCCCTCGGAGCCCACCCATGGGGCACCGGCTCCGCGTGCCTCCTCGCCTGGCCGCTCCCATCCTGGCGCCCCGAGCCGCGCAGAGGAAGATCCCTGCGCAGTGACCCGGGAGCCGCCGAAGACTCAGGGAGGCTCGGCCACCTCGGCGACCGGAGCAGCAGAAGGTTCGCCGCACCTCCAGGCGCTTCCAGGCAGCTCTCCTAGCCGTGCAAGAGGCCCGGCCCGGCGTTCCCAGGTAGGAGACACCCCAACAGAACTGGGGAGCTGGGTAAAGTGGGGTAGCCGGAAGGAAAGGGTAGAGGCCAGGAGAGGAAGGCTGGGTGATGCTTTACACCACCAAAGAGAGTTAAATTGAGCAGCTACTGTGTGTCAGGATCGTCTGGCCACTTTTATATAGAGAAAATTGAATTTGTTGAGCATCTACTGTGTATCAGCCTGGGTGCTAGACCCTTTGCTTATCCCGTGAAGATATATTGAACTGCTAGGTTTGGTGCTAGGAGCTGTACGTTTAAGAGATTTACAGTAATATTGCATTTAAATAGGAGGAAACTGAGGCTCAGGGAGGAAAAGGCACTTACCTTCTGCAAACACTCCCACCCCTTCTGGAGCCAGCTGCAGCTGCATACCTGGATGTAGAGGTGCTGGGATGGGGCCTGCTGGTAGCCTCCCCAGCCTTGGCAAGGACTTCCCTTGAGGAAGGAAGATTTAGTAGCCCCTTTTTTATCCAGACTTCTTGAACTTTTTCTTGGTTGGTGCAAAGTAAGTTTCCTGGATGATTCCTTCCCAGGAAGGGTTTCCTCTACTCAGCGGGCCGGAGGGCCCCCCAGGCAGCTCTGGGGTCCCCTCTGTGCCCTCTCCTCCCCTTCCCCCTAGCCCTGGGGAGATGATAAAGGATGTTGTCTAGTACCACATGGGAGGTGGGAGGCTGGCCAGCTCAGGAGCCTGTGATTCCAGCTTCCCCTGGTGTCACAGAGACAAGATGGTCTGAGGTTCCCCCAAGACCTCTGAGTGTTCCAGGCAGCCCCACAACTGCCAAGAGAAGGTGCCACAAAGAAAGGAGCCCAGCATTTGTTCAGGCTTGCTGTGAGCCAGCAGCCGGGTCCGCCTCTGGACTTCTCACTGAAGCCTCAGGGCCACACAGTGGGTTTGTTTCCACCATACCCATTTAACAGGGGAGTAACCTGAGCCCGGTAGGTCCAGTCACTTGCCCAGGGTTGCTGGGCTGGAGAGAGGCAGAGCTGGTCTGTCGGGAGCTGCTGCCTGCCGACTTTCTGCCGCTCGAGCTGCCAAGGGTGGTGAGGCTGGCTTTGCCAAGGTCTCAGGACTCCATCAGTGGGGGGGCTGGAGGCTGGGGACTGTGGTGTGTGTGTCCACAGAGGCTGGGTGTGCACTGAGGCGGGGGGCGTGGGGGTGGCACACGGGGAGGACACATCCATACTCTTGTCTGCAGTCTTTGCCCATCTGACCCCTCCATCTTCCAGGCAAGCCCTGGGGGGGAGGCTCAAGGGGGCAGAAGGTGAATCCACAGGTGGCCTTGCTGGGAGCTGGCTGGCGGGGTTTGGGGACAGCCCTGGGCAGGGAGAGAGAGGGAATAGAATGTGCCTCGGGGTCATTGCCTGCCTGCCACCAGCTGCGGCCCCAGGAGTCAGATGCTGTTTTGAAAAGGACTCGGGTTTGGGCTGGCGGTGGGTTTTCACAGAGGTAAGAGCACAGGCTTTGGAGCCAAGCAGCCGGTCCTAATTGCAGCCCACTCAGTCATCTGCTGTGTGAACTGGGGCAAGTGACTTAACCTCTCTGAGCTTCAGTGTCCCAGTCGCCGTCAGTCAGGTGGGTTGATAGCGGTCCCCTCCTCACAGGACTGTGGTGAAGTCATTGGCGTGATGGGTGCCTACCTGGCTATGGTTACTGTCCCCCAGGACGGCTGCACCTCCTCTCTTCCCCGGGGACTTTCTGCCTGCCAGCTGCCTCCAGAATGGCCCAATGGTGGGGTCAGCAGTCACAGTACTTGCATCCGGGTACCTGCACTGCTAGCAGTCCCTGTTGAATCTCCCACCTGTCTGGGCCTCCAGGGTTGGACTCTGAATTCGCAGGGCCCCTTCAACTCTGACCCCAGTCTGCCCCTCACTGTGTGGGGTCAGCATGGTGGGGACTGAGAAGCAGAGCCTGCAGCAGACGAGGGGCGCTGTGCCCACAGGGCTGCCCACGGGGCCTCCTCTGGGGGAGGAGTAGGGAAGAAGGATGCGGGGGTGGGAGGTGGAGCCCAGGGAGGCACTGTCACCTGGCGTCCAGGTGTCTAGGTGTCTCACACAGCCCCACGTGGCTGGGGCCATGTGAAAACTCAACCTTCTCCCAGAGAAAAAAGCCACTATCTTTCTTCCCCTTCTTCACCCCTCTCCGACTCCCTGCCTCCTCTCTCCGACTCTCCAAAGCCCATTCAGTCATTGATATCAGCTCATCTGTACCAGGAGCTCTGGGCTGGAGGCTGGGACAGGGCAGTGACAGAGACAAACAATGTCCCTGGGGGCTGCCTGCTCCTTTCCTCTGCTCTGTCTAGACAGAGTGACCACCAGTAGATTCAGGCTCCCTGCAGGGGGACTCAGGGAAGCGGCTGTCATGGGTGGGACCTCTGCTGAAGGCCCTGGCTGGCCCAGCCAGCCCTGACAAGGCTGAGAAGGCTCCCTATTGGTCTGGGAGCCCCTCTGTCCACGGCCACCCACAGATGTGCCCAGGGCACCTCAGCAGGGCTGCCCCTCGGGAGGGTCCTCCTCAGCACAGCCCCTGGGCAAGCCAGGCAGGTTGGAGCTGAGGGGAGAAGGTCCCAGAGGGGGGCTTTGGGTGAGCCCAAAGGCAGAACCATTTGCCATTTGATTCATTCATGATCATTTATTGAGCACCTGCTGTGTACATGGCATGGCAGTCCTGTGAGATAAATACAAAGATGGCTTTAGGCATGAATTGGCTGGGGGATGAGGGGTCTTGGGCTTAGAGCTACCACCCAGCATCAGGCCGTTGTTTGTGAAATGTAGCTCACAGGGAGGTGCTGTATCCATAGCACAGGGCAGACTGCCTGGGGTCACATCCCTCCTTTGCAGGCTACTGGCTGTGTAACTGTGGGCAAGTAATTTAACCTCTCTGTGCCTGAGTTTCCTCATCTGTCAATTGGGGGAAAATACCACTTGCTTTTGGGGATTGTGAAGGGGTGAAGTAGGCCAATATGTATGCAGCACTTAGGACATGCTGGCCTATAGTAACTGCAGAATAACATCACCTTTGCTGATTTCCATGCTTAGCAGGTACTTGGGACACAGCGTGGGCTTTGGTGATAGCGGTTGTTATCATGGCTGGATGTGTGTGGGGGTCAGGGTATGCTGAGCAGGCTTATTGTGTGGTCTCTTTGCAATTCATTCATTGAGGTCAGGCTGGTAGCTTGGAATTGGCCCTGGTGGTAGTATTTAGCCATGGAAATTGACAAATGCTACCAATCAGGGCTTTTAAAAAGGGTATTTTTGAGAGCTGGTTTATTATACAGGGGCTCTTGTGGGCAGGGTGAGCAGCTATGGACACGTGCCGGAAGACTCGCACACAGGAGGTCTCTCCACCTCGAGTGGCCATCTCAGATTCTCTTAGCATCATGATAGAAAGTTATGAGGTTGGAGAGTGCCTTTGGAGTAAGTGGAAGAGACACTCGAGGCAGCTGACTTGGGCACCCAGGGGTGGGGACTGAGTCTCAGCACGTATGGCCCTTGGTGTGAATTGAAAAATGATGCCTCCTCTGAGCAGATGAACTACACAAAGATGCCCTCTCCTCTGGGATGCAGCCCCCACTTGCCCACCCAGCCGGGTTCCTTGTGCAGTGCCCAACCTGCACAACCTGTGGCAGCCTGCTGAGGGCCGAGGGGATGGATATTTCTGCAGGCATCTGTCCATTTGCAGTTCCGGGGTTGGAAAGCTCTCCTCTGGAGAGGGGAGGGATTCCTGCTGGGGTGGGAGAATCAGGCCTTCAGAGAGGAGATGGCATTTGAGCCAGACCCTGAGACATAAGGCGAGGGGGGTGTTCTGGGGTAGGGGCTGGCATGAGGAAGCTTCGAGAGAGCATGAGACTGAGAAGAGGCAGAGGGCTAACTAATAGGGTGACTGGGTCATGGCCCGGGTACTGGTGGGTGCGGTAGAAGAACGGGGTTTGAGCTGGGTTGTGGCCTTGGGATGGGCCTGTGGAGCTAGTAGGGGGTTGCCTGGGTTGGATGGCTTTGAGCTCGGATCCATTAGCCTTTATGGGGGGCTCCCATAGAGGTTCTCGGATTGCCCTTTAACCATTAACCTAGGTGGAGGGAAGTTTGAGTCAACCATACCTCATTCTCCTTAAGTCTGGACGGGACGTGGAGAGCTGGCTGGGCTTTGCTGAGACATCCCTGCGTGTGCAAGAGGCGGCAGCCGCACGTCGGACGTGTAGAGGCAGCCTCGTCTGGACGTAGCAGCCCTCTTCCCAGGAGACCGAATGGTCACGTACCCCTTGGTCTAGAGAAGGCTTCCTACTTTCCAGTGTCACGCTATGAATCACAGGTCCCTGGTCTAGGAGGCTGGACGTTGTGTGAGGTCAGAACCGAAGCACAAGGTTCAATAGTTATAAGATTGAGGATACCAGCGTAAGCCCTTTAGCAGTAACCTTTGGGTTGGCTCTTTTGATGAGAACATTGACTCCTGCGGTTGGTGCCCTTTTGCAAGCAAGTGGTTAGGGCAGGTGGGATTGACACCACGCAGCCCTGTGCTGGAATAAACAAGGGGAAGGGTGGACCGAAGGGCGAGTCAGTGAGCAGACGAAGGAAGGAGTGAGGAAACACAGGGCCTGAGTGAACGAGTGGGTAGAACTCCAGGGCCCTTTAGACAGAACCTCATCCGACGTTCCCATTTTATAGACAGAAACTGACACCTAGACAGGGGCCTCAGAGAGGAGGCCAAGGCTTCCAACAAGGTGCGACGGGGCCAGGTCGAGGGCCTCCTGAGCCCTGCTCCCCTCACTTTTCTTGCAGCCCCGAGCCATGATGAAGACCTTGTCCGGCGGGAACTGCACGTTCAGTGTGCCCGCCAAGAACTCGTACCGCATGGTGGTGCTGGGCGCCTCTCGGGTGGGCAAGAGCTCCATCGTCTCTCGCTTCCTCAACGGCCGCTTCGAGGACCAGTACACGCCCACCATTGAGGACTTCCACCGCAAGGTGTACAACATCCGTGGTGATATGTACCAGCTGGACATCCTGGATACCTCCGGCAACCACCCCTTCCCCGCCATGCGCAGGCTCTCCATCCTCACAGGTGAGGCCCGCCGGTGGGGCTGGTGCAGGGGTGTGGAGGGTGTGGGCACATGTGCTTGGCATTTTGCGCTTTGCAGAGCATTTGTCCAGCCATCGTCTGAGATGGCACTCACACAGGACCCCTTGCACGGTGAGGCTCAGAGAGGCATTGCTGCTTGCTCAGACTAGTGGTGGAGCCGGGGCCTCCATTCCATTATGTTTGATTCTGGATGGATTACTTATGACTGCGGGTGCTGCCTTCCAGATCAGGAACTGACACAAACATGCACTGTGGATATTCCTTTCCAGGGAATGGAATGGTGTCCAGGCTGCTGCCTTCCTCCTCTGGGAGGTGACCCAGCAGAGCTCTGGGACCCAAGGTCAGTCCACAGGGCTCAGGTCTCCTGACACCCCAAGCCTCTGCTGCCTCTCAGAGAGGTAAGGGCAGGACCCAGGCCGGGGTCAGCCAAAGGAAAAGGGCCTGGTAAGAATAACAGTAACAGTGATGGCAGTGCTGACACCTGTGGGCCTGGCCCTGTCCTTAGAGCTTGCCATGTATTTATACAATCCTCACAAGTAACCTAGGAGATAGGTATTTGCCTCCATTTTACAAGTGGGGAAACTGAGGCCCAGAGAGGATAAGTAACTTGCTCCAGGTAGTAACACAGCTGGTCAGTGGCAGTCTGGCTCCTGTGCCTTAGCAGAAAGTGATCCTAGAGCCTCTTCGGGAGCCGTGGGAAGGCCCGGGAGACTGTGGGGATTAAGGGGTGCGTAGAGGCGTGGGCTGTGCTATCATTCACATGGCTTCGGGCAGGTCAGTGCATGGGGAAGAGGGCAGGCCCAGAGACAGTCCTGGTTCTGCTGCTTCCTGGTTTTGTACCTCGAGGCAAGTGACTTTATTGCATTGTGCTTCAGTTTTCTCATCTGCAAAATGGGCATCACCTCAACACCCATCTCAAAGGTGACTGTGAGAGTTAAATGAGTTCATATATGTAAAGTGCTTGGTGAGCAGATAGTAAGTGCACAATACATATCGGTGTTACCTTGAGTCAGCATTTGCAGTGTGCCTCTACGGGCTGCACAGGCAGTGATAGGGAAGGAGTGAGCAAGTAACTCTCCAGCCATCCTTAAAATAGCCCCCCAAATTGAGACACTTCTGCACCAGGAAACCCATGCCACGCCCAGCCTAAGCGCCCTGCGCAGGCGGCTTTCTCTTCTAGGCTGTCCTTGCTGCCCATCTGACCCAGACAGCACCCTCACACCATATTTTGGAGAAAGAACGTGTAGATAGAAGAGCCCTGGGTCGACCTGGGTTCAAATCCTGGCTCCACCACTTGGTAACTTACATGAGTGACCAGAGGCACATTTAACCCCTCTGAGTCAGCCTCCTTGGCTGCACAGTGAGCATAACGCCACTGTCCCCAGCGTGGCTGTGACGTCAGCCTTGGGGAGGGGACTGAGTGCCCAGCGACGTGGCAGAGGGAGGGAGAGAGATGTGGAGAGGGAGCACGTGCATGTTTTCCACATTAATTTTTGATTACACAAATAATACACGAACACACCCTCCTGCAAACATAACAGAGGTGTTCTGCTAACACCTCTTTGACTCCCGTCCGCAGTCCCAGGCGCCTGCCCCTCCCCAGGGGTGGCCACCCCACCAGTTTGGTGTGGACTCTTCTGGGCCCCCATGAACGTATTGGCATTCGTATCTATGTCCCCACAGTGGAGAATATTTTTGTCTGTCTCTTTTACGTGCATGTAGCATTCTGAGCACATCCGTCTGCTGCTTGCTTTTTTCTCTCACCAGCCCGTGCCTCATTTTCCAACCTGGGCTGCTGCACAGGAAATTCTGAGAGCCATTAATTCCACTGCCAGCTCTTCTTGCAGCTGCCAGCCGGGCTGGTCTCTGATGCTTGGCATCTCAGTCTAGCATTTGAATATGTCAAGGCCACCAAATCCTCAGGGGCCCAGGATTAGCCTAATGGGATGGCATTTGGCAGCCTGAGTGGGGACGGTTGCCAGGCTGACGCTGCCTTGCAAGTGCCTTTCTAGACAGCCCACACCGCAGTTCACTCCATTCAGCCAGGCTTAGTGAACACCCACTGTGTGCCAGGCCCCAGGGAGACAAGGACGAGTGGGTGACGGCATCCTCCTCTGCTCCAGAGCTCACTGTTCGGAGCACATTCTTGGCCAGAACACTGTTCTGAGTGTGGCACGTGCTCTTGCAGGTGGGGGTGCATTGTGTGCTCTGGGGGTGCAGAGGAAGGAGGCAGCAGTCCTGCCAGGAGCTGGAATTGCTTGACTCTCCTCTTGAGATTTGGGCCAGTTGCTGACCCCCTGGGCCTCACTTTCCTCATCTGTGAAGCAGGGATCTTATCTCTACACCACAGGATTATTAAGAGTTTAAGCAAAAGTGAAGAAGGTGCTTTGAGAATGAGATTTTGATCTCTGTAGTAAGATCTGGAAATTAGGGTGGAGGCCCCAGCACAGACAGCCTCCCCACTGCCCTACCTTCTCCACGTCAGTCCCTATTTCTGATTCAGCACCCGTCTTAGTGCACAGTGAGTTACAGAACAGAGAGCGTGGGCCTCAGCGGCCAGTGTTCACTTATTCATCCCAGGATTTATTCAAGAAGCAGAGAGTACCTACTGGGTGCTGGGTGTGGGCTAGGTGAGGGGCAGGTTGGGTTGAAATCTCAGCCTAGCCACCTTCAAGCTGTGTGATCTCGGGCAGGTTGTTTGCCCTCTCTGAGCTTCCATTTACTCATCTAGAACATAAAGGTAGCAAAATCTGTCTGACAGAGGAGTTGTGAGGAGTCCAGGGAACGACAGGCCCAGAGCACCTGAGTGATGCCTGCCCCTCTGTAGGTCCTTATGTTCATTATCATTGTTGACACCCAAGGTGGCTAAACACACGCCACGCTCCATTCCTTATTCCCAAACCCTCAAGATAATCCCACAAGGCAGTGTTTTACCTGCACAGGACAGAGGGGGAACAGGTTTAGAGAGGTTGCATGACCCGCTCAAGGCAGCGTGGCTGGTAAGTGGTCTCTAACTCCTGACCTCAAGCGATCCTCCCGTCCCGGCCTCTCAGTAGTGCTAGGATTACAGGCGTGAGCCACCGTGCCCAGCCCTGTGGCTGGTAAGCGGAAGAGGCAGGACGCGAGCCATGCTTTGAGCAAGTCAGGCGAAACCCTGCTGTCATGGAAATTACATTTGTCATGATCCTGACAGTCCACTCGAGTCACCCACCCCTTCTCCAGCCCAGCAAGGAAACGTGAAACCAGGTGGTGCCACATATTAGCTATGTGTCCTCAGACAAAGGATTCAACCCTCTGAGCCTCGGTTTCCTGCCCCGGAAAATGGGGAGAATAACAGCAGCTACCCACAGAGTCGCCGTGAGGGGTTAAATCAGTTGCGCCAGGTGACGGCTCAGTGCGCCAGTAAATGTCAGCTGTTAGGACTGATGGTCTGTGGCCAGGGAGTGGGGAGTGGGGTCCGAGCCAGCCTGTGAGCTCACCACATGGGGCTCTCTCCCCGCAGGCGACGTCTTCATCCTGGTGTTCAGCCTGGATAACCGGGAGTCCTTCGACGAGGTCAAGCGCCTGCAGAAGCAGATCCTGGAGGTCAAGTCCTGCCTGAAGAACAAGACCAAGGAGGCAGCGGAACTGCCCATGGTCATCTGCGGCAACAAGAACGACCATGGTGAGCTGTGCCGCCAGGTGCCCACCACCGAGGCCGAGCTGCTGGTGTCAGGTGACGAGAACTGTGCCTACTTCGAGGTGTCAGCGAAGAAGAACACCAACGTGGACGAGATGTTCTACGTGCTCTTCAGCATGGCCAAGCTGCCGCATGAGATGAGCCCCGCCCTGCACCGCAAGATCTCCGTGCAGTACGGCGATGCCTTCCACCCCAGGCCCTTCTGCATGCGCCGCATCAAGGAGGTGGACGCCTACGGCATGGTCTCGCCCTTTGCCCGCCGCCCCAGCGTCAACAGCGACCTCAAGTACATCAAGGCCAAGGTCCTCCGGGAGGGCCAGGCCCGAGAGAGGGACAAATGCACCATCCAGTGAGTGGGGACACTGGGGCGGGGCTTGGGCAGTGCCTTAAGGGAGGTGGCCCCAGATGCCCGCTGCCCACCTCCCCCCCCACAAGGCCCCAGCAGCAGAATTGTTCAAGGACCTTTGGCACCAGGTGGAGGCTCCCGGCCACTTGCCTCCGTACGTTCATCTGCCTTCCCACCACTTCCCTCGGAGTCCTCTTGGCCTTGGCTTCTACGTGGTTTCAGCTCCTCCGTGGATGACGCATCTCTGTAGGTCAGGAGACAAGTTTGGGAGACGTCAGGAGTTACGCAGAGACCCTCGGTGGAGCCCTCCTGTCCTTGGGTTGGAAGAAACGCTGATGCCAGAGAGGCCGGGGTTCCTGCATCCATCGGAGCCTCCTGGGACAAGTCACAGGATGGAAACAACACCGACAGCCAGATGGGAGAGGTCTCCGCTCTTGTGTGAGACCCAGCTT
Organism: Daubentonia madagascariensis; assembly: GCA_023783475.1. Classification (NCBI taxonomy): domain Eukaryota; kingdom Metazoa; phylum Chordata; class Mammalia; order Primates; family Daubentoniidae; genus Daubentonia; species Daubentonia madagascariensis. The sequence goes on along the minus strand of JAKFHU010000600.1, from coordinate 11,066,688 downwards.
GGTTTAGGTGGCAGCTGGCAGAACCCCCCCTCCAATCCTGAAACGCCTGCCCTCTGGCACAGCTGTGTCTACTTCCCTCCCCTGCACGTGCACACGCAGGTTGGCCCCGCCCCGACATGGGGCGTGTTTGAAGGGGCGTGGCCGTGTGCTTAGACCACACCCATCTCTTGACCTCCTTCCTCAGCCTTTGCTCCCGGGTCCCTCCATCTGGCGCTTGTGCTTCCTTGTTGCTGCCGCCGTTTCCACGCCGTGTACAGCAGTAGAAATGGACATCATCGTACTGGAAAAGCCTGGTGGCCCGTCCTTGGCCAGGCCCTTGCCCGGTTCAGATCCACTGCCTCCGCTGGGGACACCTTCCTTCCCCATTCCCAGACAGGGTTCCCGCAGCCTGTCTGCAGCTAGACGTTGACCACTGTGCTGAGCTCCACAGTTTACAGACACTTGCACAAGCGGGGGGCGGGCAGGCCACGGCTGCTTCTCCTTCGTCCCCCCATTTCACGGAGGAGACAGCTGAGACTCGAGGGGAAAGTGATGTGCCCCAGGTCCCACCCCTGCGCCCTAGCTAGTGAGGGCAGAGCTCCGCCTAGAACTAGGCTGTCTTCTCCCATGCTTGTTCCTCAAGCATTATTGAGCACCTACTGGGTGCTGGGTCCACTGTGCTAGCAAACAAAGAGGGTCCCCAGCCCTGGTCTCTGCCCAGGCCTACTGCCCCACTTGCTGTGCTTGGGAGGAGCAGTGGGGGCCAGAGCTGGGCCTGGGAGAGGTCTGGCAGAAAGCTCCTAGGGAGTCTTTTCCTTGTGCCCGGGATTGGGCTGTGCTGGGTACCACTGTGGACTCAGGCATGGTGGGCTTTGAACCTGTAAACCAAAGGCCCTGTCATCAGCTCATAACAAATATTTTATATTTTAATCTCCTTAAAAATATTGAAGTTTAGGGCCATAGGGAACCTCAGTGATAATCTAGTGAGTCTCTCTGAGGCCCAGAGAGGGTAAGTAACTTGCCCAAGGCCACACAGCAAGTCTGTGAGTGGCAGAAGCAGACTAGCTCTGGGCGTTTGGTGCACTCCACAGTGTGCCCCTTTCCTGATGGTGTCTAATCCCCGACCCTCTCCCTAGATCAGTCATGAGGGTTCCTGTAGATACTGTGTACATCATGCCTATGTATATATGTGTACACACATGTGAATGCACAGATGTACACATGCCCCGGCCCAGCTCTGCATACCTACACCTGCACCCAGCCCTGGCCCCTGTTTGTGTCTGTGCTCAAAGCAGCAGCTCCAACCCTGCCTCCATCCTCCACTTTTCTGCCCTCTGAGCAGACCAGACCAGGTACCTTGGCCACGCAGGTGTGTGGCCTGGCCTCACCCAGTCACAGCCCCTGCCCTGGGTCTCCGTGTGCACTATCAATTAAACTGGGTTTGTTACAAAGCTGTGTCCTTGACCATGTGTGTTTTCTGTATTTCCAAGAGGAAGTGTGTCTATTGCCCAACCAAGCTGACCTTCCCTTCCCAAGACACAACTGCCTGGTGCCCTTGCCCTGCGGGTCAGCCCTGAGTCCATCTTCAGGTTTAAATATGCGGGGAAGGGATAAAACCCTGAGATGGGAAGTCATGCCCTCCTTCAGCCCTGGTCCTCTGGAGTGTGTGTCCTGAGTTGTCCATGTCCCTCTGGAGGAAAGGCCCGTGTGGACCATTAGCTCTTCCAGGTTCCCTGTGTGAGTTCTTGGCAGTTTCCTGGAGAACAGTGGTTTTGCCCCAGGGAACATTTGGCAATGTCTGGGAAGAGCTTTGATTGTCAAGACTGTGGCCGGGATGCCACCAGCATCTGGTGGGTAGAGGCCAGGGATGTTGTTTAGCATCCTCCAACACCCAGGTCAGCCCCACAACTGGGAATTATCTGGCCCCAAATGCCCATAGTGGGCAGCCTGACTTGTCATCTCTGGGCCGGGACACCATCTTTGTGTGGTGGACACATTGAACAATTTTCTGGATAGCACTCAGTGAACACTGGGGACACAGTGGGAGCCCTCCTGTGAAGCGGACGGGACGAGGGTGGGGACGGCAAAGGGAGGGCAGGGGAGAAACTCTTAGCCCTGAACAACATTAAACATGCTGCTTGGGACTGAGAGGCTTCCCTGGGCAGAGGGAGGGGAAGGGGTGTGTGCTTTACATGTCACATCTCATGCCATCCTGTCACCCAGTGCGATGGGAAGGCTACTCTTAGTTACCTCATTCTGTGATGAGGATTTAGGCCCGGAGAGCTCAATATCTTGTCCAAGGCAGCAGCGTGGGTGGAGTGGCAGGTCGGGGTGGAAACCAGAGGCTGGCTGACCTGCTTGTGGGTGAGGAAAGGGTTTGCATCTGGGAGATGGAAGCAGTTTCTTCTTCTAATCAGCAAATGCCACTGAGCGTGATTAGGGGCCAGGCCTGGAGACGGAGGTCCAGAGAGACACAGGGCAAGGTCCCTGCCCGTCGGGAGCTCACAGCCCCTGCACGGATGGTCACAGAATGGAGAAGACCAGGGTGTGGGGCTGGGGAGAGCTCCCAACCTCTGCCCACCTGGGGGCCCAGCTCCCCTCCAATCCTTTGCCCACACCAGGCACAGAAGGTCAGTATGGGAGGCAAGTCGCTCAGATGCTTTCTGGGTCCTGGTGTTCGTGAACACAGACTGTGCAGGTGAACACTCCCTTCTGCGTCACAGCGGGCACTGCACCGTCAGAAGGGCTTCACAAGGGGGGCGCTGGTGCACGGAGCAAGCCCCCCACGGTGTGTCCTGTTGGAGCCTGGCCAACTGTGGCCACTCCCTCCCTCCACGTGGGTCTGTGAACAAGTCTCGTTGGTCAATGGGAGGTGGGGGAGGGCAGCTGGACCAGATACACCCCAGCAGCCCCTTGCAGCCCTGATGTTCTCCGAGAGGAGGAATTAATATTCCTTTTACATAATCCACAACATTCCGATCATGATTAAACAGAACACGCTCGCTCCAGCCCCAGCCCTGCACCAGTCCCCACTCCCTGCATCCTAATTCTCACCCTGGAATGGGGTTAAAAGCCACGGCTGGCCACAGCAGAGGAGAGAGACATCCTGGCAAATGTCTTCTCTGTCCTGGGACAGAGGGTAGAATAAGATTGTAGGAAAATTCCCCTCACGGTGAGTTCGGAGATAAGCCCAGGACTGCCAGCTAATCCCCCCGCCCCAGGAAGGGAGTGTGGGGAATCTAAGTTCAGCGAATTCTGCTCTGTGAACTCTAAGTGCTTGTTCTGTTCCGCCTCCCTGAACCTGTCACTTACTCAAAAGAAAAACTTCAGTCTGCGTGACCGCCCGGTGGGGGCTAATGGGAGGCCAGCCAGGGGCTCAGCCAGGAATGGGGGAAGGGGAAGGATTTGACCTTCGATGAAGACCTTACTCTGCACCAAGCACTGTGCTGGGCCTTTTACCTGCATCCTCTCATTGGCTTCTCATGGCAAAGCCATGTGGAAGGGTTATGAATCCCTTTTTAGTAAGAGGGAATGGAGGTCAGAGAGGTAAAGTCACTTGCCCAAGGTTGCACAGCCAGGAAGAGGCAGAGCTGGACTAGAATCCGTGTCTGATTCCAAAGTATGTGTTGCCTCCAGGGCTTTTATAACTGAGCCGGCGGAGGTTGGGGTGCAATGTCTGTATGTGGTTCAGAGAACCCAGAGAGTAGGATGCCCTACCACCCATGGTGAGAGGCTGAGCCACTATAGCAGGAGAAGAACTTGACTTCTTCATGGCAAAGTCGCCCTGTTCCACCTGGTCGTTCAGGCACCCAGGTTTCCTCCATCTTCGGGCTCCTCCAATTTTAGGACCTTGTCACCATCTGCGTGGTGACATTCAGGTCCAGCTGGAGGGTAGGGGAAGAGAGTGTGGAAGATGTACACCTGCCATTTCCAGGACCATGGACACATCATTTCCACTGGCAAGAACTCAGTTGTGTGACCCTACCTATCCTACCAAAGGCCTGAGGGATGTAGCTCTTTGCTAGGTGTCTCCATGCCCAGTGGTGATTCTTTGCTGGAAAAAGAGGAGGAGAGAGCTGGCTGGCCCCAACATCTCCACCCAGCCACCCTAACGCAGCGGGCCCACCCTCGGGATACCATGTATGGTCTGACTTCAAATGAGCCCCACTCAGTAGACGAAATCAGAGAGCAGCTCTAGGCTCCCACGGCTTCTTTACATTGGCTCTGAGTGTTTATTCACATCCACCCCCCACCCCCCATGCCTAGATGAACACTTGGACTGTCCCATGGTTTTTCTCATCTCTCTTAGAAGACAGAATATACCATAAGCATTTTCAGTGGCAAGTATAGTCTCAAACAAAGTCCCCTGGCCCATGTGATAATTGACTCTCTAATCTTCATTCAAAGAAAAGACTTTCCCTCCTTCCCCCAGCTGTGGTCTACTGCACACCCAAAGCCGGAAGCAGGCAAGAGAAGGGTGGACAGTTCACTTTTCTGGCTTACTTTCCCTTTAGCTATTTCTGGTTTCTCTCCCTTCCATTCTTGAGGTTGGAGGGAGAAGAGGCCAGGAGAGTGGGGAAGTTCTTCCTTGCCTAGTTACTACAGCGCCATGGGAAGATGGTGTCGTGCTGGGAGTGTGGCAGATGTTTAGCGATGGCATCAAAATCCCAGGTAATTGTACATTCTTCAGAGACCATCTGCCATCACCAGGAACCTCTCGCCTGCAGGGTCTCCGTGCAGTTCTGCGCCTCCTTAGTTGGGTTGGTTGCTTAGTCCTTCTGCAGCCCCAAGGAATCTTCTGATGTCTTTCGATTGTGTACTGAGGCCATTTGCCCCTCCAGTATGCTCTCTCGGACAGGGCCTAAGGCACCTCCATGCCAGCTTCCTTTCGTGGTCAGCCCACATCTGGCCCATATGAAACTCACATCCTCTACCCCAATCAACTCTAAGAGTATAAGTGGATCTGCATTTACTGGAATCTTTAGCGTCCAACCCAGCCAGTCTCTCACCCATGAGATTTGTCAGGCAGAGGACAGATAGTGGTCCACAGAGCCCCTTAGCTCAGGGACACACATCCAGCTCTCTGGGCTTGAGCTGAGGGGCAGCCCCTCTTGCAGCACACTCCAATGTTCTCCAGCAATTCTCTTTCTTGAGAAACCCTCTCTCTGCTGACCCTCGTGGATCTTTGACAAAGGTGAGAAGTAAAGAGTCAGGTAGCTGGTTCTTGGCCATATACTCTGAACGTTCTGCTCTTGGTCTGGCATCTTGCTTTGACATCTGATGTCAGCCTTCTTAGGGTGTCAGCCAGAATGAAGGTGCCAGGACCAGGGTCATCCACTGGATGAAAAGGGTATGGGTAATGGCACTCCCAGGGAGTCCCCCACCTCATCCAGGAAGATGATCACTGAGCAGGAAAGTGAGTTAGGACCCAGTGTAAGGATTGAACCAACCCAGGTATCCTGAGCACACACCTTAATGTGCCCCTCAATAAGAGAGGCAGAGCATTGTGCTTGTCAATAACATAGACTCTGATCTGAGACTGCCTGGGTTCAAATCTCAGCTCCACCATTTGCCGGTGGAGGGTCCTTAGGCAAATTACTTTTTGTATTTGTCAGCTATTGCTGCAATAATGCCGTGTAACAAAACCACCCCAAAATTCGGTGGCTCACAACAAGCATTTCTTTTTAGGCTGACAAGTCTCCAGGTCAATTGCGGTTTGAGTAGTCCAGGCAGGACATGACTTCACTATTGATCCCGTCTTTATTTAAAAATTTGACATTTTATTCATTGTGGATTTTTCAGATTGATTTTTATTTTAAAAATATTACATGAAAATGTTGTTTACCTTGATTCCTGAGGGTTTTGTTTTTTAGCATCTCAGATTTCTCACCTATGGCAGTCACCACCCCTGCCTCACCCACATCTTCTCCATGACTCTTCTCCATTCCTCTTTTATAAAATAGGAATAATGACACCACCATCTCATTGGATGGTTCTGAGGATTAAATGAAATGATGCTTGTAAAATGGTTGGAATGGTGCCTGGCACATAGTAAGCACCAGCCATAATTATTTCTGTGCCAGTGAGACTCACTGCAGGCCACCTGGGGGTGGGCAGCATGGCCCACGTGGCCCCTGCCCGGTCAGCATCAGCTCTGACTGTGTGTGCCTCTTGTTGAGACACGTCCCTTTCTCTGTTCCTCCATTTCTTCGTCCCTGAATCTCAGTGACGACCACACAAGAAAGTGTACGTGAAAGAACTTGGCAGTTTGTAATTTGGGGTATAGACATTGGTCACTATGATCGTGTGATACATGTTCACTGTAGGGTTTTAAGACACAAACTCTTTGACATGCCTCCCACTGAGAGGTGGGCTCTGTGCTCCCTCCCCTTGATCCAGGCGAGCTGCTGACCACTTGGACCAATAGAGTGTTCTGGAGTGATGCTATGTGACTCCTAAGGCCAGATCAGAAAAGGCCACACAGCTCTGCCTGATTTTCTTGGAACTTTCTTTCTCAGGATGTTCCCTCTAAGAACCCAGCTGTGGTGCTCTGAGAAGCCCAATCCACATGGAGAGGCCATGTGGGGGTGCTCTGGACACAGTCCCAGCTGCATCCAGCCCAAAGGCCAGACGTGGGAGGGCAGGAGCCTCCGGGTGACTCCAGCCCCGGCCCGAGCATCTTGCAGACACAGTGGTGCAGATATAAGCTGTCCCTGCTGTGTTCTGGCCAAATTCCTGACCACAGAACCTGAGAACAGAATAAAGTAGTTGTTGTTTTATGCCACTAAATTTGGGGTGGTTAGGCAGCAATAAATTTATTCAGAACATTCACTAAACTCCTCTTCAATGTCAGGGTCTCAGGACACAGAAATGAATCACAGTCCCTGCTCCAAAAGAACCAACAAGCAGCCCCTAAACAGTCAATTGCAATATCACCTGTCACACGCTATAATAGGTGCTGTGGAAGCTCAGAGGAGGGGCCTCTAACCCAGCCTGGGTGAGGTTCTGGACTGACCTCCCTGGGGGAGAAGATGCTGGAGTTGAACCTAACAGGTTAATAAAGGCTAACCAGGAGAATGAGGGAGTAGCTTTCTAAACGGAGTGTGCAAGGGACTAGAGGTGAGAGAGTGCCTGTTGGGAGTTCAGTGTAGCTGGAGCACAGAGAACAAAAGTGTATTGTTCCTTGAAACACCCTAAATACCCAGCTGCCACAGGACCTTTGCACTTGCTGTTCTCTCTGCCTTGAACGAACTTCTTGTAGGGTGGTGCTGGCTCACTTGCTCACTCCATTCATATCTCTGCTCAGATATCACCTACTCAGAAAAACCTCCCGAACTGTCTACCTAAGATCTCCCTCTAATTCATCACTCTCCACCTTCCCTGCTTTATCTTCCCTGATAACATTTATCACCACCAGACTTTTTATAATGTGCTTGTTTACAGTATGTTTCTTCTGCTAGAATGTGAATTACAGGAGACCAAGATGCAGGTCCTCCCAGCATAGCACAGGGCCTGGCATACAGTAGGTCTTGATAAATACGTCATGAGTACATGGACAAGTGAAGAGACAGGCATGATCACATACATCTTTGGGTGTCTGGCTGCAGGAGGTGGGTGGGAGGGGCATGAAAGGAGGCAGGGGTAGCAGGGCAGAGGGGACTACAGTTATCCAGGTGGGAGGTGATGGCGTGAAAGCCTCTCCGGAGACCCGGCATGAGGATGGTGAGCAGGCAGACTCAAGGGGGTAGAATGGAAGACCTGGCATCTCCCTGGTGTGGGCAGGGAGGCAAAGGTGGGGCTCAGCGCTACCCTGTGCACAGCTGGTGGACAGTGGTGCCAGTCACCCAGTGGGGGCCCCAGGAGAAGAGGGTCAGCCCGGAAGGCCTCGTGTGGTGGGCAACAAGAGGGAGAAGACAGTTGTGTTTGCGTTGAGTGGCATTTGTGGTGCCTGTGCGACCTTCAAGTGCAATTGACTGTTAGGAGCCTGGCTGTGAGGTCTGAAGCTTAGGAGAGAAGTCTGACCAGAGCAGTAGATCTGGGGTTATGTCAGCCCTGGAGAGTATCGACTAGACCACACGGTGAGAAGAGGATCCGGAGGAACACCATGATTTAGGGAAAGGCAGGGAGGGGGAAGGTGAAGGTGGTAAAAAGGAGAGGCAGGCAGAAAACCAGATTACGGGTCAAGGAAAGTGCGGGAACAGGAAGCGTTGAGAAGAAATAAATGGTTTCTGGTGTCAAAAGCTGCCAAGAAGGGGACTGAAGGGTATGTACTGGGCTCATAACTCGGTCATTGGAGACTTGGAGCCAAGGTCATGGAGACAGGTTGCATCGCCTTGGAAGAGGAGGGGATGCCGCGCAAATGCCGAGAGCATCCTTTTCTCTCTTTTCACAATGTTTAAATAAGCACAGCTGTGAAAACAGAAGAGAAGCGCAGGGCAAACTAGAGGGGGATGAGGCTTCCAGAAGGATCTCTGGCTGCATTATCATCATTCTTTCAGAGGGAGAGACTTGAACTCACTGGAATGCTGCAAGACCCGGGAGAGAGGGAGGGGGAGGGTGCAGGGCAGAAGGAGGGACGGTTGCTGGAGAGGGGTCTTTGCAGATGTGGGAAGGGCTGGGGTCCGGGGCACAGGTGGAGGGGTGTGACCATCAAGGGAGATGGTGATCTCCCAGGGGAAGGCGGGGAGGGGGGCTGTGCCTAGGACTGGGCCCAGCCTGAGCCTCAGGGAGCCCTTCGTCCTGCCTGCCAAGGCCATCGGCTTCCTGGTGCGCTGCCTGCTGGGGATGGAGGCCCGTCCCCATGGGAGAACGTCCTCAGCTCCGTAATGTTTTTACAAGAAATTAAACCTGAAGTAGAAAAGGCCACATCAGTTTTATCCTAAGTGAGAAACGAGCAGACATGAAGGCTGCAGTCCAGGGAGGTGGGGAGTGGAGTTCACAGGGACGCCTGAAAGGAAGAAGCCCACGTGATATTTAATATTCACTTCACGAAGCCAGAGTCTCCCTGTGCCCAGGCGGCTCTGGGTGCTGGGGACAGACGAATAAGGTCCTCAGGGAGTGTGGGGGGGGGAGGAGGGACAGACAGGCACTGCAATTTAGGGACGTAATTTGCTAACATGGGTAGAAAAGCTTTCTCAGAGGAAATAACAATTTTAGCTGCCTCTTAAGGCTTTGTAGCATTTTACCAGGAAGCACTTCTGGAGGTGAGGAATCACATAATTCTACTTAATATAGGTGTAATTATAGTTAATATAAAAGCTCTTAGCTCAGCACACATTGTATCGTCAGCTTTCAATATAGATGAGCCATTAAAATATTATTATTAATAATTTTCATATGTTTGTACGTTTGACTGAACCCCTACTCCCTCCAGTTTTTTTCTGATACTTACAACTGCTGTGGGCCCTCGACATTCACAAGAAATAAGATGAGACCCAAGCCACTTCCGTGGTGAACAACACACGCTCCGCCACGCGTCAGCCTCGCCCGAAGCAGCCCCTCGCGGCGCGGTTGTGCGCGCTGGCTCCAGAGGCTCCGGGCTGTGTGGGGACCCCTCTTCCTAGTTTCCATCAAGAGCGGCATGTGGTGGGCTCGTTTGGAGCCAAAGATTCAAGCCGGGGCCGACTTCAACTCCCCACTGTTTAACCCACTCCCTGCTTCTGTTTTTCAGGCTGAAGCCAGTGCGTTCTCCGATGTCTTCGTCTTTCTTTCCATCATTAGCGCTAGTAATTGGAATTCTTTTGAAGCCATTTCGTGTTTACCACTAGGTGGTCATCGAGGCTCACTCACTAGCTCTGTTCCACACTGATGCTTTTGCCCCAGCAAAATTATAAATTGTTACCGGCCACAGACCTTTGGGTTATTTGAAATGACCCAGAATTGCATGTTAAATCCTTGAGTGCCAAGGATTTCCTGGGCTTTCCAATTCCCCCCCACTCCTGAATGCAGCCTTTAAGTCATCTAATGTCCCGTGCCACCTAACACACATGGACACACACAGACACTTATGCATGCACATACACACATGCACACATCATGTGCACAAACGCAAGTGCATGCGTGCTTACACAGGCACGTGCATTTGCACACGTACATATGAGAGCACATGCTCACACATACACATGCACAGACAGGCACGTGCCACACACATCCACATGTATATGTATGCACCCACATGTGTGCACACACCTATCATCACATATGCATACATGCATACAGTGCACAGAGAGAATTGCATGCCATACATACACAAAAGCACATGTGTGCATTTATAGCCACATAAGCACACACAACATGCATGCATGCATGGGCACAGCAGGCACAGGCACACCCACACACTCTGCTGAGAACAAGTAAGGAGGAGGAGGAAGGTAGACACATCATTCTCCTCCCCCGAGTTCAAAAGACTTCACTTCCTTGGCACAAACTTTTGTTTTGATATCTTTTGTTATTTTTTTAGATCATGAAGACATGGGACGGAAACCAAATCCCTGGGGTTTATAGATGGGAAATATGATTTCTAGCAATGAAGCTGCTTGAGAAAAAATGGCAAATCCGAAGAACTCGGAGGCCTCTTGGAGTGTTCGTCATGTCTGCAGCACGCCCCACATCTCCCTGCCCCCCACAGGGAGGCAACCTGGCGGGAGCTACTCGGGCTGGCCCCCTTGCTCTTGCTGCTGACTGCGGCTCTGCCACTATTCCGCTGTGTGAACTCGGTCCATTCGCTCCTTGTCGCTGGTCCTTCCCGCTTTAACATTTTAAGGTTCCATTATCGTGCATGCAGATGAAGAAATTCCGGCTGAGAGCAGTTAGGAGAACTTTCCTGGGGTCACACAACCAGAACCCACGTGTTGTAGCTCCCTCCCAGAGACAGTCCCAGAGGGTTTCTCAGACTTGAGTGTGCCCGTGAGTCACCGGGGGATCTTGTTAAAATGCAGTAGGTCTAGAGGCCACCTAAGATTCTTTCTAACAAGCTCCTAGGTAATGCTGATGCTGCTGGCCTGTGACTACACCTTTACTAGAAAGTTCTGTCAGTCTTCCACAGTTTTTTAAAAGGTAGAGCAGGGCTGAGGCTTGGCTCTCCTGTATTGCACCCCACTCCCCTGGCTGGGACGGTGGTGACATCGTCCTCTCTCAGAGCTGGCCCCCTTTCTCTTCGGCTCTGGGCCCCCCACGCCACCTACCTCCCCTCTCTGAGCCATTTTCTCACCCTACCCCCACCTTTGGGGCTGGAGGTGGTCAGAGGGTGGAGGTCTGATTCTGCAGGCCTCTGAGCTCCTCACTGCCTGGGGCAAGTCCCTTCTCCTCTTGGAGTCTCAGTTTCCCAATCTGTACAAAGAGGGGGTTAGATTTGTCCTCAGCCCTGGTTGCACATCAAAACCACAGGAAAAGCTTTTACAAAGTACCCTGGCCCGGGTGCCACTCAGAGATTTTATTTAATTAGACAGGGGTGAGGCCCAGACACGGATATTTTGAAAAAACTGCCCAGGTGATTCCAACGAGACACCAGGGGTGAGAACCACAGATCTGGTGATCATTAAAGGTCAGCCCAGTGCTGACTGTCAGCGTGTGGTCCCGTGGCCAGGTCTGCAATGCTGACACCACGCTGTCAGACGCAGAGCTCGAGAACAGATTGGAAAAGCCTCAGAGAGATCTCGGCACAGCTACTAGGCAAGGTCACACTCCCCCTCATGAGAAGGGTTCTTGAAATGATGCTCAGGATAAAGACCCTGGCTTCGAGTTGAACTTTCTTTTCTTCTGACTGGCACATGATGCAAGCTTTAATTAAAGACTCAACCCCACATGTCAATCAGCAGCAGACCTCCCCCACCAACACATCCTCCCACGGGAGGGCGGGGAAGGGTGTCTCTGTGTGAGCACAGCGGGCCAGAAGGAGGGTGGATCCAAGCTGCAGCGGAACACTGGGAGTTAACCTGACATCATGTCCAGACAGGGGACCTAATTAGCTGGAGACCCCTGGCTGCCTCACAGCAGAGCCCCAAACGGAACCACGAAAAGGTTTCCTTGAAGCCAGCCGGTTGTACGTCTGTGGAGTCCTGAGGTTTCCATAGCGACCTGCCTCTTTCTAAGGCTGACAATGGGCTGTATCACCAGGGAAAGGCTTTTGGTGTCCGAGAAGCCCAGCCTGGAATGGGTCAGGCTGAGACTGTCTAATCTCCACTCTGCTGGTGGCTTGAGGTACATTCTTTCAGAAAGGGACAGATGGGCAGCAATCCTGTCCCTGCGAGCCCCTCAGGGGATGGGAACACAATAATTAGGATGAGCACAATTTGTGGGTACCTCTCCATGGTCCCTGGCAATGTAGGGTGGCAGCCGAGCACCTGTACCCTGAAGCTAGACCACCTGGATTCAAATCCTGGCTGTGCCACCTAGTGGCTGGGTAACTATGTGCAAGTTACTTGATATCTCCATGCCTCAGTCTCCCCATCTAGGAAATGGGGATAATAATACCATCCTCTTCGTGAGACTTTTCTGAGGATTGCTTGAGTTAATTAAAGGAAATCCTTATAGCAGTGTCTGGTGTTTTTCTCTCATTAGTCACAGCCCACAGCCCTACATTGTGGGACAGTCTACAGTCTTCAGGTTAGACGGGCTCTGCCAGGCCCCGTCTCCCTGCTGCCCGGGGCAGTGGCCTGAGGGTTGGCCTGGAGAAGTCTAGCCACCCTGATGTCCCGTGCGCCCCCAATCTGTACCAGGATCTCTGAGGGTAGGACTCAGGCATCCGTTTTTGGGAACCCTACAGGTAGTTCCAATGCTCAACCACAGTCAGGAACCAATAGAAATCGTAAGCGTTTGCCTGAGTCCTGAGTCCCCACGGAGCTCCTGAAGTTGGCGTGAAATCAGGGGAAGGAAGAGTGGATGAGAACAAACATTTTCATGGTACCAGGCACCCTTTGTTTCTTCCTTCATTCATTCCACACAAGTACTTATGTGCCTGCAATGTGCCCATGCTGGGCCTCCAGCCAGGAGTGAGGCCGAGGGGCCCTGCCCTTGTGGCACTCAGTGACCCATAGGGAGGTAGACACTTATGGGTACCAACCCACCTGTCACTACAAGCAATGACCAGGGCCACAAGAGCAACCCGAGCAGCTGGGACGACTTCGCATTCAAGTTGACACCTGAAGGGTGCAGGGAAGTTAGCAGGTGGAAGGGAGCCACGTGCCAGGTGGAGAAACCCCATGCAGGCCACAGGCCCTATGGCCAGATCAAAAGTGACACCTTCAAGAAACCAAAGGACAGGCTGCATGGGGAAGAGCTGGCAGTGGGGATGCGACAGAGGTGGGGGAAGTGCAGCCCAGCTGGGCTGGGGGTGGTGCAGGCCGCTGGGCCTTTCGCCTTTATCCAGGCCGCGGACGCCACTAACAAATTTTAAGCACTGGAGTGACATGATCAGATTTGCAATTTAACAAGCTCCTTCTGGCTGCTGTTGGGGGAACAGATTGTCAACCTCACAATGATGCCGTCAGCTAAGTATTAGACACACGAGGGACCTGAGGCCCAGGGAGGCTGAGTCACTTGTCAGAGTCATGTGGCTGGCAAGCAGCAGAGGCCAGACCCAGCCCAGGTCTCCCCCCGGGTCTGTCTCCCTCTCCCACCTTCCCTTTCATCTGCTTTGTCTCGTTATCAACTCCAAACCGCCCGGAGACCAGCTTGTTCATCCACGTTCGATGACATCCTTTCCCAAAGCCCCTGGGAGGGCAAATCGTCATTCTTTGAGGATCAATGGAGTTTGAGAAGCAGCCAAAGGCCTTTGGAAGCCACATTTGGCAGAATAAGGCCAGTGATTATATTGGTCACCTATTGCTAGGTAATAAATTGCCCCAAAACTTAGTGGCTTAAAACAACAATGAACCTTTATTCTCTCATGCATTTCTGTGGGTCAGGAATCTGGGAGCAGCTTAGCTGGGTGATCTGGTTCTGGGTCTCTCCCTCTCCCAAGGCCAAGGTTTCCCCAATTGTAAAGCAAGGGGCTTGAGCCAGACCCTAAAAATCCCTCCTGGCCTTAATGCTCCAAAAAGGTTTGGTTGTCCCACCCTTTCCAACTCTTCTTCCTCCCTACCTGGTGGGCCCAGACTCACAGAGACCTGCAGGTCATTGCCTGAAAGTTTTCTTTCCATCCACAAAGAGCTTCTGCCTGTGGCTGGGCCCTTTATAGTCACTACTGAAAAGTGCCAGAGACAAGACCCTGAACCTGATGTGAGGTCAGAATAAAAACCCAAAACGTCACCCCAGAGCACTGCGCCGTGGTGGGGGGCACTGTCAGTGGGTTACAGACCCCATTGTGATCTGCTGTGGGTCTGTGAGTATCTAATGAAGAGCCGCACACAGAACAAGTCAGCAATGGAGGGAGGATCAGCTGCCAGTCACAGCTGCCAGGCTCCGTCCTGGCCAGGGGCTGGGTGGCTTGGAAAGCTCAGGAAAGGGGTCTTCGGCACCCCCCCTCCCCCGCCTCAGGACGGCTCATTCTGTCCTGGCCACTGGGTCCTGATCCCAGAGGCAGGACTCAGAAACACCCCACGGTGGGGACTTACAGCGACTGAGCTACTGTGTGTCCGGGACTCGCTGGAGTGGAAGAGACAATGGCGGGCCCCCAGCTCACCCCCCAAAATGAAAGACAGCCCTCGTGGAGCTTATAATCGAGTAGGACAGACGGACGGCAGTCAAATAAGCACGCATGGAAAGGGAACATTACAACTCTTGCAAGAGCTGTCGGTGTGCGCAATAGGTCCGGTCCTCAGCAGAGGTACCTGGGGAGGCTTCCTGGGGCGGTGATGGTTCAGCTGAGGTTAGATGGCAGGTGCAAATAAAACAGGGAAAAGAATGCTCACTCTCCAAGGATCTCATTTAATTTATCAAGGGGAAAACGGGACAGGGAAATTGATGGAAAGAAGAAGGGTCGGGGAGGAATTAGTGGCAAATGCAGCCGGGCCCTGAGCGAGGCTGGAATCAGCCTGCGCAATCACCCTGAGAGGCCGGCACCTGGGAGGCTCTCGCACCTCAGCCAGCACCCCGGGCAGGCTTCAGCCAGTGAGCGCTCAGGGCCTTGGCACCGCCTCGGAGGGACTGCGCTGTTCTGCTCTCCATCACTCCCGGGAGCTGGCACCACCCCGCCTCCGGGCTGGTTCCAGCCCTTCCCAGCCTCAGCCCCGCTGTTCCTGCCCCGGCTCCATCAGATGCAGGTGGAACAGCAGCAGGATGGCACCCCCCGGACTGCCGTTGACCATCCTGGCCCCATCGGAGAGTCTGCCCTCTGTGGAGTGGCTGCATGCGCAAAGCAGGCCTCAACCCCTCCGAGCCGCCAGCAACCCACCGCCACACGGTAGCAAGAGCCAGCTTCCAGGTCTCCTGCTCTTGGTGCTTCACACCACGCAAGGCAGAGCACACCTCTCCCCGAGCCACATCTTCCACAGGCTTCCCGCCTCACTCAGCAACAAACCCCAGCTCTTTCCCAGGGCCTCTGAGGCACCAGCCACATCTCTGGCCTCATCTGTCCTACTCTCCCATCCAGGCCTTCTTGCAATGTCTCCAACGCACAGGCATGGGCAGCACACACGTGTGCAGGTATGAGCAACACACACATATGCAGGTGTGGGCAATACACACATATGCAGGCGTGGATAACACATACGCAGGCATGGGCAGCCCACACATATATAGGCATGTGCAACCCATACATATACAGGCATGGGCTTTGCCCAACCTGCTTTGTGCATCTGTGTGTTCTTCCGGATGTACACGTGGTGTCCTCTCTCACTTCACCCACATCTCTGCTTCCATCCCATCTGTTCAAAGAGGACTTCCCAGCTACTCTGTCCAAAACAACCCCTTGGCCACTATTTGCTCCCTCTCTCTGCTTTTTTTCTTCACAGCACCTACTGCACTTTGTATATACAGCTTGTTCTATTTATTATCTGTCTCCTCTAGAATGTCAATTCTATAGGTCAGAAAATTGGGTTCATTCACTGCTATATCCCTGGTGCCTAAAGCATGGCCTGATGTATAGTAGGTCCTCAGAAAATATCTGTGGATTCAATGAATGAATCAGGCACAAAGTAGGTTGTCGAGATATAGAATGAATGGAGAACAATACTATGATTGCCAAAACACAGAGTTTTTGGGTGGCAAGTGTTTGTTGAATGAATATATGAATCCATGTTGACCTGGGGCACCGTTTGAAGAGTTCTCTTGCTGGGTACATGTCCTGGCTCTGCCATTGATCAGCTTCATACAGATCTCCTTTCGGGCCTCTGATCTTCCTCTCTCTAATACGGGGGAATTGTATCAGGCCATTGTTTTAAAGCAGCTTTCAAATGAAAACTTACACAGCAACCCAACAGGTAAAACAGGTGGTGGTGTTGAAGGTGGGAGTCTTGGCGACCATCTACTTGTACGCCCTGCTCCCCTCATACACTGTGGCCCAGGGTGGTTGGAGGGTCCCCGAGAACCCCAAGGCTCTTCTAAGAATAGTTTAAATCCACTGGACTCATGATTCCCTAAATCCTGGTAGCAAATTGCATCTTTGTTTAGCAAATATTCATCACCAGCTCTGCCCATTGAGGTTGGCTTGGCCATGTGATTTTATTTAACCCCCCCAAAATGTGGGCCTGTTTATCTGTTTATTTTTCCAGATATACGCGTGGCTTCATCTCTCACCTTCCCCCACCCCCTTGCGCTCCTGCCCTCTGCATGAGAACACCACATCCGGCTTGGGCCCTGACATGAGAGACACATGTGGCAGTCCTGACCCTGACCACAGCCTGGACCAGAGCTTGCAGCAGCTGTTGAGTGTTCTCCCCACCTGACACACAACGTGAGTGAGAAATAAATATTTATTGCTGCAAGAAACTGAGATTGGGGGTTGTTTGTTATGCAGTATAACCTGGTGAAAACTAATACAGGCCCCTTCTACCTTTGATGTAACTGCATCTTAGCTCTGGAGGGGGGTGTTGGCATTATTCACAGAGCATGGGAACCCACGTTTGGAATTTCTTTTGCCAACTTCTCAGCTGTTTACTCACCTTGTGATCCTCCCCTAAAAATACCACTTTTCCTTTCCTTAGTCAGAGATCACAAACTGGCGCTTCTTGGCTACTTGTGGCTTGAACTCATGCCTTTTTTGGCCCAAATTCATTCATTCAACAAGCACACTATATTCCTATCCACCTTCATGTGGATATAGAGGATCACACAGTTGTAGCCACTCAGGAAAACCTCCTCCTCAGTTAATGTTAGTGGTGCACCTACTCTGCCAGGGCTGTATAGATAAAAAAGAGATGGCTCCTGCCTCCTTGGAATTTAAGATACTACACTCAAGGTAGAAAAAGATTTCTGTCATACACAAACCATCATCAACAACACAAAAAAACCCCCGTCTTCATCTCAAATTTAAAAAGCCACCCATCATTCTGCTTAGTGAGGCTAGATGATTTCTGAAATTAATGGATGCTTATAGCATACACAGAAGAGCATTTTTGCAGCAACAGAACCTTTTATCTGGCTTACAGGCAGCTAAAAACATCCCCAACCCATCCTTTTTAGCTGTCTTTACTGAGACTAATTTTCACAAACATCATTTTGAAAAAGAGCTGTAGTATGGCAAAGTGGGAAGAGTGTGCCTTGGGATTCAGGCACACCATGTGGCTGGGTGTCCTGGGGGAGTGGCGTTCCCTCTCTGAGCCTCACCTTCTTCATCTGCAAGGTGTGCTGTGTGAACCAAGGGGGCTGGACCAGATGGCCTCGTACTGCTTTAAGGCTCTTCGGCTGGACTCAGAGTTTCAAGAGCGTGTTCTTGCCCATCTTCTAAGTTCAAGCTGCTTGCTGCCCTTGAGGGCAGGGGTCTCAGAGGAGTGATCCCAAAGAATGCTCCCCCTTCCAGATCCATGAGGCGAGGCTGGACCTTGGGGACCCCTCCCCAGCATCCCCAAGCCCAGGGTCCCTAACCGGGTTCCACATCACCCCCGGCCCCTACCTTTCCCCCTCTGGCCTCACCTCCTGGCTCCTTGCTCAGCCCCAGTGCCTTCTCGCTGGGTCTCCAACACGCCAAGCAGGTACAGCCCAGGCCTTTGCACTTGCCCCAGATGTCCACATGGCTCCCGGCTGACTTCTGTCAGGGTCCTGCTCAAATGTCTCCCCTAGGAAGAGGCCTCTTCTGACCCTCCTACCCAACGAGCACCCCAGTTACCCCACCTCTCTTTCTGGTGCTTGGCTTTCCTTTATTGTACTCACCATTACCTGCTATCTGGAGTCCGATGGCCCCCACCAGAATATCAGATCTACAAGGTGGTGGCCTTGTTCATTGCTGTATCCCCAGCACCTAGAACCTGACACACAGTAGGTGCCCAATAGGTGTTTGCTGAAGGAGTGACCGAATGAGCAAATGTGCAGGGTGGGGAGGAGGCTCCCCCAACTTCGCCCTCCCCAGCCCCAGTTTTTCCCAATAGATCCCCCTCCAGCCATGTAGGCTTTGAGATACCCACCCAGCTCATAGGGTGTTAAAGCTGGCAGAGGTCGCGGGGACCCAGCTGATAAAAGGGCAGACCAAGGCCTAGAATGGGCTGAGGTTGCAGGGCAAGTGGCCCTGAGCAGTTGTCCTGATGTCAAGAACCCGGGGTTTCTTCATCTGCACAGGACACCCCAGTCCACTCCAGGCCTGCAGCCATTGCCACAGCTAAACTCCTGTCCCTGTGACAAGATGCCAAAGGACACCACTTCTCATGTCAGGCCTGAGACCCTCTCAGCCTCCAAAGGGGAACAGGGCCAGGAAGGAACCGGCGGTATCGAAAGTCTGATTGGGGCTAGGTGTTCTCACGTACATGTTCTTCCACTGTCACCTTCACCACGACCCAAGGACGAAGGAGCAATTGTTGTCCCCATTTTGTGGATGAGCAAACTGAGGCCCAGAGAATGAAGATGCTTGCCCAGGTCACAGTAAGCTGGGAAGTGACCCAGCAAAGCACAAGTCTGTTTTCTAGTCTGTTCAAAGCTCTGAGGGCTGCAGCCCCGGGGGCTCCCTGTGTTCCCCAGAAGGAAAGCTGTCAGTCAGCCAGAGTCATCTCCTCCTCCCTCCCACACCACCCCCTGGTGTCACATGGCACCCAGAGGGAGCGGCGCCTGCAGGGGCGCCTGTGCCGAGAGCCCGGGGAGCTGCACCTCGTGGGCGGCTGGGCAGGGGCAGGGCTGCGCACACGTTCAGGGCTGGCACGTGGTCTTGCTCCCCCTCTCTCCCCTCTCGCAGTTCTCTGGAGGTGAGCCAGCCTGCTGGGGTCAGTGCCTCTAGACAAGGAGGCCCACAGAGAAGCCCCCAGGGTCAGGAACGGCAGGAAACGTCATAGACCAGCCAGGCCAGCCCTCCACTTTGGTTCAGACAAGAATAAGATCTGAAGGCCTGTAGCCAGAACTGGGGTGGGGCTGAGGTCAGGGTCCTCTTGAGGACACACATTGAGCATATACACGGGCTCCAATGTATTAGAATCCGGGCTGTCTCCTGGCTGGTTGACTCCAGACAAGTTCCTTTACCTCTCTGAGCTTCCATTTCCTCATCCACTTTAACAGATAACATTCATCGAGCATTACTCAAGGACAGGCATGGTTCTAAGCTCTGTACTTGTATTTAATCCTCCAAACAACCTTATGAAGCAGATACTGTTGTCATCCTTATTTAGGCCTAAAGACACTGAGGCACAGAGTGGTTAGGTAACCTGCCCAAGGTCACACAGCTGGGAAGTAATGGAGCCAGGATTTGACCCCAGACCATGAGGCTCCAGAATGCCTGAACTCCATTGCTGTTTGGTCTACTGTCTACTGAGGGTTAAACGAGGTGAGGTGCACTAAGAGCCAGCACTGTACTCACTCAGAATCAGCACTCAATAAATTATTTTCATTCTCATTAGTAAAAAGGTCGTGGACCCCTTGAGAATCTGATGAAAGATAAGGACCTTCTCAGGGGAAGATTGCACATGCTCACACAAAACACCGCACAGGATTCCAGGGGGCTCCTGACCCTGAGGCCCACCCACCAGTCCGCCCTGGGGACCTCCACTCAAGTCCAACCCTGTTCCTTCCTGGCAGGAAGGAAGAGGAGAGGCCTATGTTGGGTGTGTTCACATTTACTTCATTTGATCCCCTGAGGTGGGTATTACTAGCCCATTGGGCAGATGAGAAAACTGAGGGAAACGTTGAGGTCCCACAGCAAGCTGGTGGCAGATGTGACTCTCCCCTTCCTGCGCCCTTCCCCCTGGCTGTGTGCTGCTTGGCCTTGAATCCCCAGGTCCGTGCCCTGATGTGGTGCACACTCAGTGAAGGGTATTTGTTGAGTGAGTGAGTGGGGTGGTGCCATGAGTGGGTCCCCACCGGGCCAAGCCGCATCCGAGGCCAGAGGCTCAGAGTGTGCCTGGCCCAGCCCCTCTGCTAGACGCTCCGGCTCTTCATGAGGAGGAGACAGGAGGAAACAGAAGGAAGGGCAGGAGGGATCCCGGCTCGTCTAAAGCCACTCCCCCAGCCTGCAGACAAGAAAACAGAGGCCCAAGCCTGACTCAGCGAACACAGTCACTCCCCCCAGGCGGCAGGAGCCAGGACTGGAAACCGCATCCTTGATGCCACCGCCACAGCTCAGGCAGTGGTGGGCAGAGGGAAAGAGTCTGAACTCCGAGTCAGATCCAGACTGCCCTTCGTTAGTGCTAGGACTTCGGGCAAACGGCATGGCCCAGTTTCTACATTTGCAGAATGGTGATGGTATCTACCTTGTAACTTTGTTATTAGAATTAAGCAATTTGACAATTGTCTATTTGAAATTGTCTAGCATTTTCTCCTCATTTGTCAAATAGGGAGAGGTTGCTGTGAGGATTAAATGAGAACGTAGGCAAAGTGCTTGGCATAAAGCAAAGGCTCTGTGATTGGAAGCCGTTACTATAGATGTTATTACAATGCTGAGCACACAGGACAGGCCTCTATAAACGTCCCGTGAATGAGTAGATGGACAATAGACGGGCCAACAAGCTGGCTGGAAGGGAAGCGGGAAGTGGGGCAGAGACATGGATGGGAGGAAGATGGGTGGACGGATGGATGGATGGATAGAACAATGAACGGGCAGAGAGAGAAATTCTGGGGCAGACCAATGGGTGGATGAGAGAGAGTGTCAAATGCATGGATGGATGGATGGATGAGAGGATGGACCAACAGCAATCAGACGGAAGACTGGTGGTTGTTCAGCCCACCACCTGGGCTGGATGGATAGGTGGATATGTGGGTGGAGTCATTGGGTAGGTGGGTGGAAAGATGAACGCTCGGACCAATGGGCAAGCAGAGCGAGAGGTGGGTGAACACAAGGCCAGGTTGTGGGTGGTGGCGGGTGTTCCTTCCCCTTGCACTGAAGCTGAGTTGCTGACAGCAGCAGCTGCAGAATTGCCCTGGACATCCTGCTTGCTCTCCCAGGGTGACCCTGGAGGTGGGGCAGTGAGTAGTCGCTTATTGTATCCCAAAGTCCACGCTTGGAATGGGAGCCCTAGGGAGCAAGGCGACCAGGAAGAAGACTGGTACAGGCCCACACTCACACACACAAACACTCAACACCACGTGCACCCCCTTAGGAGGGGGCCCTGCGTCCCACCACCAGAGCAGGAGGCAGCATAGCTTCTGCCACACGCGGCGGGAAGGGACCTCAGCTGGAGAGGCCTTTAGCAAGGGCAATCCCAGGGTGTGCCCCTGGGGACTCCCTGAATCTGGGCCAGAAGAACAAAATGTCCCGTTTGCTGAGGGACAAGCAGGCTCTGCCCCTCCCCCCTCTCTCTAGTTTCTCCTCTTGCCATGGCCCCAGGCCTGTCTCTCCCCAACTGGGGCCACACTGGCCTCTTTGGTGCTGCTGGAACATGCCAGGCAGCCCCCACCTCGCTCACTCTTCCCTCTACCTGGCACGCTCCTCCCCCGGGGACCACGTGGCCACTCCCTCACTCCTTGCATGGCCTCCGCCCTCCAACCCAGCATGCCCTCTCACCCCACCTACTACTTTCTGACACGCTCTTTAATGTGCTTCCTTATTTTGCGTATTGGCTGTCTTCCCCCAAACCAGAATGTCAGCTCTGAGGGCCGGGACTTTTGTCTGCGGGGTTTCTGGCACACGGTGCATGCTCAGTATTATTTTTGGTTATCCAATAATTGCCGTGTGATATGTAAGAGTAAGCGATCGCAGAGTGTTTACCACGTGCCAGGCACGGGGCTCACTCATTTATCCCACACGGTGCCCCCACAAGTTACACACTGTTGCTATTTCCTTGTTTACAGATGAGAAAGTGGAGGCTCAAAAAGGAGTTTGCTTAAGGTCCCACAGCAAGGTTGGGGCTAGAACATGTCAGAGTCAGGTCCAGAGTCATCCCACGAGAGCTGATGGAGTTAGTGGAGTCCCAGTACCGCCACCATGGGACCTTGACATTGGCAAGTTCCTTCTCTCTGAGCCTCAGTTTCTTCATCTGTAAAATGGGACAATAGCAGCCTCACCTTGGCAGGACTGTTGAGAGAAGCCAGGATGACAGTGGGTGTGAATGATTTATGTAAAGAATGGTGCCTATGTCGCTAGGTGTTACGGTGGCAGCTGTGTCTCCAGGTGCCTGGGCGAGCCAGTGGGACTCCTTGTTCCCTCAGACAAGCCAGGGGCCTCAGGCTCAGTTTAGGATAATCCAGGCGGCTGGGATCAGAAGTCAAGTTCCTCCTTCCTGGGCCCCTCTTTCCTCCCAGCTCCACAGGATGCTGCCTCCAGGGGACTCCTCACAGCTGTCGGGTCAGGGCCGCCTGGGAGGGGCAGGTGGGTGGGACAGGAAGGCGGCAGCGTTTTCCCAGGCTGCAGGCTGCTAAGGAACCGCTCTCTCCGCCACAGCTGGGCCGGCCCCTGACATGGCTTTCCCAGACCCCGCTGGCCTGCGTCTGCTGGGGACAAACGCAGAGGAGCCGTGCTCAAGAAGGGGAGGAACAGGCCTTTTGAACAGGAGGACTCACGAGGGCTCTGGGCCTGCACATGCCCTGGCTGCTTGGCATACAGGTTGTCAATCTCTTGCCAACTCTGAGCCTGTTTCCTCACTTGGAAAATGGGTTTGGACTAGATGATTTTCCCCAGGCTGCCCAGCGCTACAGGCCAGAAGAACAGACCAAGCAGCCCCAGAACCTGCCCAGGAGCCGCTCCCCGGCCCCACTCACCTCTGCATGATGGGGGCAAGTTGTTCCCTATCTCTGGCCTCAGGCTTCATGTCTGGAAAATGGGCCAATTGAGCTAGAATATCCCAGAGGTCCCTTCCCCCTCTGCCATTCTGTTGTAGCTGGAAGAGGAGAGAGGGTTAGTGCTGGGAAGGAAAGGGCATTTAGTGAGCTTCGACTGTATGCCAGATGCTTTTGTACATTACCTCATTTGTCTGTGTGTTAGCTTCCTATTACTTCTGTAACAAATTACTGTGAACTTGGTAGCTTAAAACTACACACATTTATTACCTTATAGTTCTGGAGGTCAGAAGTCCAACATCCGTCTCACCGTGTCAGAAGTGTCAGCAGGGCTGGTTTCCCGTCTTTTCCAGAACAGATGCTGCCTTTGTTCTCATGTCACATGCTCTTTTCTCCTTCTGCTTCTGCAGCCTCATCTCTCTCTGACGCTCCCGCCTCCTCTTAGAAGGATCCTTGGGATCACCCTGGGCCACCTGGATAATCCGGGATAATGTCCCTATCTCAAGATCCTTAACTTAATCCCATCTGCAAAGTTCCCTTTGCCGTGTAAGGCGACATTCACAGGTACTTTGGCAGTTAGGATGTGTATATCTTCGGAAGGCCATTATTCAGCTTGCTACCTCTGCCCACATGTCTGTTGAGGTGCTCAAGTTCAAACCCCAGTTCCCGTTACTTTGTTGCTGTGTGACCTTGGGCAAGGACCCAACTTCCTCGGCCCTCAGTTTCCTCATCTATAAAATAGAGATAAAACCTGAGGATTATTAGAGATAATGTAGGGAAAGCTCTGCGCACAGTGCCTGCTACTGTCGCTGACTGAACGTATGCAGTAACAGTAATGGTAATATATTAAAATAGCTCTTGCTTATTGAGGACTTTGTGCCAGACACTGAGCTGAGTGTTGAGTTTATGTAGATGAGCCACACAGACATGAGCCTGGCCCTCGTGGAATTTACAATACAGCCAGGAAGACAGATTTAGGACAAATAATCACAAATAATCAGGTAATTATCATACATGCTCTGGGAGACCCAAGGTCACACAGCTGGGAAGAGGGGTGGGCGGGATTCACACTCAAGTCTGTCTGATTCCCAAGCCCTTAGTTTTCCATGACACTTCCAGCTTCTTGAGGTTGGTTGAGGCCAAGCAGAGGACCGGAGATGGGAAGTGACTTGCCAAAGGTCACACAGTGAGGGAACAGTCGATTGCAGACCCAGACCTCTGGGCATCCTGCCTAAGGTTCTTCCCAGAGGAGACTCTGAGGTGTGATACTAAATTACAAAGCCATACTAATGACTGGTGACAGATAGTGCTCATTGACGCTTGCTCTGTGCCAGGAGGCAGAAGGGGCATTTTACATGCCCAATCTCTTTCAGTTTCCGTGATGCCTGGGAGAAAAGACTGGTTATCCTGCTTCACAGAGCAAGAACCCGAAATCTCAAAGAGGTCCTAGGACATGCCCAGGGTCACCCAGCAAGTTAATTGCCAAGCAGAGATTCAGGACATTCCCCAAGAGGACGGCTTGGCTTGGAACTCCCAAGTTCAAATTTGTCTGACCCCCAAACCCTTCCTAATCCCTGCACGTCCTGTCTCTGCCAGCCGGCAGATTGTCAGGGGCTCCTGCCAGTGGGAGGAGTAACGTGGCTGTCTGTGGTCCTTGGGGCTTAATCCCAGAGGTGGAATTCCTCCTGAGGTCAGCCTGCAGGGAGACGGGTGACCCGCTGCTGCCATCTAGTGGCCTTGAGGAGACACGCCGCTTCCCCGGGGAGCCTGGGACCCAGGGACCCAGAGACGCAGGGGCAGATGCTGACATAGAAAGCCCTCAGCCTCCATCCAGCCGCATCTTTGTGCTAAATTGAAAGAGGAGCTAAAAGTGATAAAAATGGTTGTCCTCGTTTTGTGGCTGAGGAAACCGAAGCTCAGAGAGGGGAATGACACACCCAGCCAGTCGGGGGCAGACGCAGGTGGCTGGAGGGAGCGGCAGGGAGCTGGGGCTTGCCCTGAGGCTGAGCAGGGAGCCTGTCCGGCCCCTGGGAGGCCAGGACAAGTGGCTGGGACCAGGAGGAGCGCACGGCTGGTAGGAGCTGGATTACGGGCCAGATCCGGAGGAAGGGAAGGAGCAGGCTGGGGCGGGACATAGACTGTCCTGGCTGAAGGGGTCCGCAAGGCTCTTCCATAGGGAAATCTCACAATTCTTAGGGACAAACATGGCTGGAGAAATCTTATGATTCTGAGAGATAAATATAGTCCTTGCCTTCAAGGCACTTGATATATTATTCACTGATTCAATGAACCGTCGCTGACCATGTGCTCTGTGCTGCCCCATGAAGGGTGCTCAGGACCCACAGACCAACCAGGCCCAGTTCCTGCTCTGCAGGGTCCCACAGCCCAGTGGGGATGAACAAATGACAGATCACGAGACTGGACGAGATAAATCCATATGGCCCCCTAGAGGGCCGTGGGCTCTGCAGCCAGACGGATCAACAAAAATAGTGGAAGGGCAGGGTGCAGTGGCGCGCGCCTGTAGTCCCAGCTACTTAGGAGGCTGAGGCGGGAGGATCGCTTGAATCCAGGAGGAGTTTGAGCTGCAGTGAGCTATGATCACGTCAGTGAAAAGCCACTGCACTCCAGCCTGGGCAACAGAGTGAAAGGCTGTCTCTCTAAAAAAAATAAATAAATAACAGAGTGGCCAGCATTTATTGAATGCCTACTATGTGCCAGGCACGAGTATAAACACTTTCCATATATTAGCTAGTTTGGTGAAATCCTGACCCTCTCGTACCAGCTATGTGACTTTGGGCAAATTACTCAGCCTCTTTAATCCCAAGATTCTCATCTGTAAAACAGGAGCCATCATGCCTACCTTGCTAGATTACTGTGAGGTTGAAATTAAATGTGGTGTGTGGGGGGGGTGGTGCCTGGAACAGAGCAGGGACTCCATAACTGGTAGCCACCATTGAAATAATAAGGACTATAATACAGAGTGCCAGAGAGGCCCCACGACCCCATGTGTATCCTGTGCTACCTTAGGGCTGGGGACAGCCATGTCTGAGGGCAGGGAGAGGATGCAGGGAGTGATCAGGATAGTCCCCTGGAAAGGACTTGGCCAGGGCCTGGAAGGGCGGGAGGTCTTCTCCCCTTTCCCCTCCTTCCCGCCCCCCAGCTCCCCCTTTCCCCTCTGGGCCTCCCTGCCCACCTCTGTTCCCACACCTGCTGCCCTGGGCTGGGCTTCACCATCTCTTGCCTGGCCTCACTGCCCACCCCCTCCCTGCAGCCACAGGAAGCTTCTACAACACCAGTCTGTCTGTCTACACCCCCTGTACTGCTCGTTGATCCCCACCCCACAAAAAAGCCCACCCAAGTGTGACAGTCAAGGCCCCCCACTTCCTCATGCTGGCCTGTTCCCCCCTCTCCTTCCTTGTGTCCACAGAGACCCCGAGTTTCAGCTGCCTGGAACCACAGCAAGCTGCCTGCTGGCCTTACAGACGCTGTGGCTCCCCAACAGCCGGCGCCAGCTGCCTGGAAAGTTCTCTACTCCACTCCGGTCCCCCTGCATCGGCTCTCCAGATGGCTTGTGTCATCCTGGGGGAAGGTTTTTCAGGCACCCCTCCTTGATAGGCTCAGAGAGATCACCCCCCCTCCCTCCCCTGCCCCAGCTGTGCTCCCACCCCGTCCATGGGGTGTTCTAGTGCTTGGCGTGTGAGCCCATCCCCCATACTAGATAACTGCCTTGAATTAAGTGAGATCATCGTTAGGAAATGCTGGGCGTCACTTACAGCTGGGGCCCGGTCTTCGTCATCTTTGCTTGCCACTGCTGAATAATGACAATGACACACACATGTCTGAGCATGTAGGGCCAGGCACTGCACTAAGGACTTCACTCAAGTTATCTCCCTTAATCCCTCCAACCCCATAGAAGGCAGAAACTGTTATTATCCCCTTTTGTTTATTTATTTATTTGGGGACAGGGTCTCACTCTGTTGCCCGGGCTAGAGTGCAGTGGCATCATTATAGCTCACTGCAACCTCCAACTCCTGGGCTCAAGCCATCCTCCTGCCTCAGCCTCCCTAGTAACTGGCTATCCCCTTTTATAGATGAGGAAACTGAAGTCAAAGAGGGAGGCAAATGAGTACCAAAGCCTGGCAGGCTGGCTCCGGGGCCTGCCACGTGGCCACCTCCCCGCTAATGTACCTTCCCCTCTCCCTGGCCCAAGGGGGACTTTTTTCATCTTCGGGCCTTAATCCCAGAGCCTCCTCCTTGACAAGGCCTCCCCTATAACCACTCCGTTATACACCATCATGCCACCCTGTTTGTTTTCTTCATAGGATTTGTCTCCAGATATTTCTTTGAGTTCTCTCTGTTGGTTTCTGTACCTGATGTGCATGCACACAAACACACTCACGAACACACTTGTCACACTCGACTATAAGAACAAGAACTGTGATTTCCTTCATGGTTTCATCCCTAAAGCAAGGAGTTTGGCCTGCCTCCCAGATGGTCCCTGGCTTCCTGGTATTCACACCTTTGTGTAATCCCCTCCCACACTGAGCAGAGGACCTGTGTTACCGATAGGACATTGTATGAAGGCCAGTGTGTGACTTCTCAGGCTAGGTCATAAAAGATAGTGCAGCTTCCACCTGGCTCTCTTGGATCACTTGCCCTGGGAGAAGCCAGCTGCCATGTTGTGAGGACACTCAAGCAGCCCTGTGGCGAAGTCCCCGTGGCGAGGAACTGGGTCCTCCCACCAACAGCCTGCGTGAACTCACCAGCCGCGTGAGTGGGCCTTCTTGGAAGTGGCTCCTCCCGCTCCCGTCCAGCCTTCAGATGACCGTGGCCTGGACCAACATCCTGCCCACAGCCTCATGAAAGACCGTGAGCCAGAGCCCCCCAGCTAAGCCACTCCCCAATTCCTGGTCCTCGGACACTGTGTGAGAGACTAAATGTTGATTGTTTGAAGCCACTAAGTTTTGGAGAACTTTGTTATGAAGCAATATTGAGTTCAAAGCTTCCTAAGTATTTGTGTATGAATAGGTGGGGAGACGGATGCAGAATGATAACAAGAGCTCCCTAACAACAGCTCCCTGAGCCCAGTCTCTGTACCAGGCACTCTGCTCATGTTAATTCATAGTAAATTATCACAACAGCCTTATGAGACGGTAGCTACCCTGTGCCCCCTTTATAGGTGGAGAAACAGGCACAGTGAGGTTAAGAAGTTCACCCAACATCACACGAGCTGAACTGGGGCCTGCACCCCGGCAGATTGCGGCTGCAGGCTTCATGGCTACACTGTACCCCCCGGGTGACTCCTGACTCATCCCAGAGCCCTCATCAGCTCACCGGGGGCCAGAAAGGGCTCCCTGCCACAGGTCATGTGGTCTCTGAGGCTGACCTGGGGCTGTATCCTGTGCAGAGCCAGGACTGACGTGGCTCACAGCCTGGAGCTGGCTCCTCTCGTCCCACCACTGGGAGCTCTGCCCTATCACCTACCCCTAGATGCCAGTTAGACAGGGCAGGAGGGGAGGGCAGCTTCTGTCCAGTCACGCCCAGTGGGGGAGTTGTTGTAGGGGAAGGAGGTCAGAGAGCCCAGATTCCTGTCACTTTGTCATCCTGTGCAAACCCACCAAGGTGACACCCCAGGGTACTGGCTGGGCACAGGGAGGACCTCAGAGGCAATATGGCAGGGACAGGGCTGGAAATGACAATGGATCGTCCCTCCCCTCTTGCCCTCTGAGAAGTGGAGCCTAAAAGAGTGTTCGGGCTCTGGGCTCCGGGGGATTACACAGGGCTCAGGCCCACACTGTCATGGGAGGGAGCTGGGCTGCAGAGCCAGGGCCCTTTGTGGGAGATGTGAGGTGCCTGGCACACTCACTGTGTGACCTCAGACAAGTTCCTTGGCCTCGCTGTGCCTCTGAAAAATTCATCTGAAAAAACGAGGGCGACGACAGCACCTACTCCCTGAGAACGAGCAAGGCTGGTATGAGACAAACACTTGGGTGTAGCAGGATTCAGCTTACACAGTAGTCACCTTTCCGATGACCTCACAAGGCCGGTGTCATCACTGCCGCTTACACATGAAGACACTGAAGCTTCGTGCTGTTGTCAAGCTAACGGACTGAGTGGGTTGCTTGGGGAGGCAGTGAGCTCCCCGTCACTTCAGAGGTATGCAAGCACTGCCGGGGTCTGGAGTTGAACTCAGTGCCATTTAAGGTCCTTTACTGCCCCTAGATGCCGGGTTCACCACTATCCTCCAGAAGGCAAAGAGATGCATGGTTATTAGGTTTATTTTACAAAGGGGGAAATTGAAGTCCGAGCCAGGATTTGCCTAAGGTCACTCAGCAAGCCCAAGGTGAACCTGGGTCGGGACCTCGGTCAAGGTAGACACTCAGTCGAGCCCACCCTACGCCACTCGAGGCATGGGGGAGGAAAGGGAGACAGGTGGGCTCCTGCCCCTAGGGGACTAGAAAAGGCAGGTGGGTGCAGATGAAGCCACAGGGCCCTGGGCAAATGGGGCAAACCCTGGAGCCAAAGGCGGCCTCTCAGGGGGTGTGCGGGGCCAGGGAGCAGGTGAGAGTCATCAGAAAGAGGGGGCGCGTTGGGGACCTTAGACTTCTTTTGCTCTAATTGCCTCATTCGACAGATGAACATGTCATGGCCAAGGAAGGCTGGTTCTCCTGTCCCGGATCTGTAGCTCCGCGCAGGGCCCAGGACTGCTGGGGACATAAGAGGCGGGGGACGGGGGCGGGGGCTTCGCAAAGCCTGTGGCGCCGGCACAAGCAGAGGATAGTTCCTGTGGGGCAGAACCAGGACGGCACTCAGGGCCTCCCTCCCAGCAAGAACAGTACTAATGGCTATTACTACCATAGTATTGTTTTCCAAGCACTCAGGATGCGCTAAACCCAGTTTGAGGTGTCCGCAGAAATGAACTCATTGAGCCTGACAGTGGCCTGTGAGATGAAGACCAGGAATAGCGTCATCTCCATTTCTTCAGAAGAGGAACTGGGACCAGAGAGGTTAAACCACTTGCCCCAGGCTGCAGAGCAGCAAGTGAGTTAAACGCTGCAGTGGCTGCTGAGTTGTGGTCTTTGCCCTCATCACCCTGGTCTGACGGTCCCCTTCCCGAGGACAGAGGATGCGCCCTCCTTCCTCCCTCCAGCATCCTCTCAGGTGACATTTAGGGTGAGAACATCTCAGCCTCAGCCTGCACCCCCTGGAGGATGGCTCACACTCCCACCCTCAGCCAGGGCAGGGCTGGGGCTGTAAGCCTCGAGCATGCATGTGGCACCGACTTGTTGGTCAGCTTTATGGGGCTGTAACTCACACAGCATACACTTCACTTGTTTAAGGCACACACTTCAGTGGGTTTTAGTTTATTCACAGATGGGGAACCATCACCACAATCAATTGTGGAATATTTTCCTCCCCACAAAAAGAAACCTTGCACCCGCCTGCAGTCACTCCTCATCCCCCCGACTCCTCTAGCCCTGGGCAACCACCAATCTGCTTGCTGTCTGCATCAGTTTGCCTATTATGGACATTTCATATAAATGGAATCATATGATATGTGGTCTTTTGCAGGCATCTCTTTTTGAAGCCTTATGATAACCCTTTGCGGTAAAATGGCGTTCTCTCAATTTTATGGATGAGGAAACTGAGGCTCCGAGTGGTCATGCAACCGCCCAAGATCACCCAGCTCAGCAGTTGTGGCAGGATTTGGACTATGTCTGACTCCAGAGAACTGGCCACCCTTCTTAGGCAAGGAGAACAGAGTGGCCTGGCAGCTTCAGGGGTTTGGGGGCAGGGATTTGGGGTGGGAGAAAGGCTGGGGCGAGCTTGTGAGTCCCCAGGGCCAGGGTTGGAGGGCAGAGGGCCTGGCAGGACGCTGGGTCAGCCTCCAGACTCCCAGGGTCAGGGGGATATGCAGGGCAGTTGTTGGGGAAGGAGTGTGGGGGCTAAATTTGCCCTCAGGGGCGGAGTCCTGTGCCACCTCCTCCCCTGCTGCTGACTGGCCCAGTCACACCCTCTGGACGATCCCCTCCTGCCTCCTCTCCCTCTGGAAACAGTCCTCCCCTCACCCTCCCAGACCCTCCAGGATGACTCAGCCTGAGCCCTGAAGCACTGTCCCCTCTGCCACCCCCTCCCTCCTCAGCCACCTGTCCCTCTCTGGCTAAAGCTGCCTCCCAGGACGTAATTATCACCAGCACCGGGCAGCTGTGCCAGGACTGGCCTTGCCAGCACCTACGGGTGGGGCAACTCTGCCCTAGCCTGTCCTCTGGCCAGCCTCGCTGGGGTCCTCATGCTGTTTCAGGTAGGGGGCCCTTCCCAACCCCTTCCTGGCAAGCCCCCTTTGGGTAAACATAAGAACCTCAGGCCCTCTTGAAATGCTCTTTGTATGTAATGATTTCCATATCTTGACCAAAAGAAACAAAATTTTGGAATATGCTCTTTCAGGCTGCTCTCTGCAATTTGATCCACCCCACCAACCCCCCACCTTGGGAACCACCGACTTACTGAGCCCCTGACACACAGGTAAAGTTTCCCCCTTTGATGGTGAGGAAACTGAGAAGTGACTTCCCCAAGGTCACTTGGCTGGGAATTGGTGGACCTGTTCCTCGCACCACTGTCCCTTGGAAACGGAATTCTGAGGGTGCGGTTGTGGGCCCAGCCCACCAGGTCCGGGGGCAGGGGGGAGGACTCTGTGACCTTTGGTGGCCCAGGAGTCAATGACAGCAGCTCTTTGCTAAGCTGGAGTACCAAACCTTTGCTCCTTCCTTCATCCATTAATTCATTTAGAGCCAGGCAGCTTGGCTTGGAATACCTGCTCCACCAAACTCTGAGCTCTGTGACTTTGGGCAAGTCAGTTAACCTCTCTGGGCCCCTCTCCTCATCTGTAAAATGGGTGTGATAATAGCTCCTGCTTCCTATGGCTGGTGTGAAAGTGAGTTAATATGTGTACAGAGCTTAGAACGTGCTTGGAACACGTGAGCTGCTGTCATTATTATTATGGGTAAGTGCATCACAGGGGCAGACCCAATCCCGCCCCAGCTAGCCTCAAGAAGCTCACAGGGCAGTGTGGAGACTGTCAGGGAAGTAGGGCTGCTGTGGGCTAGAGAGGGGAGGGCGGGATGAAGTCTGGCCCAGTCTCAGGCCCACAGGGAGGTCCCTGGTGTGTAGAGGGTGCCAGCAGGGAGTCAGAGGCCCAGGTTCAGCTCCAGCTCTGCTGCCCACCTGCTCTGTGACCCTGCTCTGGGCTGAAGTTTCCTGCGCTGCATGGCGGAGGTGCCAGGCTGTCTCTCCAGGGCCTTGGGCAGGCAGAAGCCGGGTGGCCAGCCACTGCCTCCTAGGCTATTTTTACCGGGGATCTGGGCAGTCACTTCGCTGCTCTTGGAATCAGAGCCTGGGCAGGTGCGAGGGAGCCCCGAGGTCACCCAGTCCAGTCTGAGCTGGGCTGTCTTGCTCACCAGCCTCCCTAGGCCTGTAGGCCGTGGCCAGGCTGCCCTGCACGTCAGGGCCCTCCTTCCAGACAGCTCTGCGCTGGGGGAGTGGAGCTGCCTCTGCCTGTCCCTCTGCGTCTCCTGCATGTTGCTCTCTCCCCCCGCTGTTCTTTCCTCTGTGTCTTTCCTCTCTGCCTCCCTCCCTCTCCCTCCATTCTGTCTGCTGCTGGAGGTTGCAGGACAGAGTTGCCTTCCTGCCCTCCCTGCACCCCAGCGATCTGCAGCCTATTCTCATCCCTACTCTGGGCTTGTAAATTTTTTTCTTTTTATTTTAAGCTGTTTACAAAATCTCAGAAAATTTATGGGATTGGAGATAGGAAGAGAGGGAGGGCTAGAGGGAGTGAGGCAAGAAGCCAAGACCAACAGTATCAGCACCAGCGTGTGTGCCGTGAGAGAGGGGCAGGGGAGGAAGGGGCGAGGGGCAGGGAGAGAGGATGCGGAGAACTAAGCAGGAGGAGAGAGAGAGCCAGATGGAGCAGGCAGAGCAGCAGAGGCAGAGGCAGCCTCGGCTCTGCCAGCAGAGAACCTCTGGGAGGAGGTGCCCTTACCCGCAGGCCTCTTCCAGCCATGGCAGCCTGACCAGGGTTTGTCTTCTCTAAGCCTCAGTTTCCTCATCTGTAAAAACAAATCTGAGCTAAGTGACCCCCAAGGGCTCCCTGAACTCTGACGTTCAGCCCCTGTGATGCTGAGGCCGCTTGGGAGTGGGTCGTTCGGGGTGACAGGTCCCACCAGCCTCCTCCTTCTTCAGATTTGGATAATGCTTTAATACTCGATCCTCCATCATCAGCTCAAGATGGCTAATCCCATCTAGCATATGAGAAGGTGGAGCTCAGAGAGGTGGAGATGTTTTCCCGAGGCCACACAGAAGCTGTGATGGACAGGACCTGGGGCTGCTGAGTGCAGTGGGTTCGACTGTTCCACCGGATTTCCTCCTCCCGGTGTCCGCAGTGCCTGCAGTCACAAGCCTGCGTCTCCCCCTTGGCTGTCCCATCGCTGCCCTTGCTTCAGCTGCTGCATCCCCCCTCTGCCCTCGGTGCTCCCTGGACAGGGACAGAGGTGATCCAGCCGTGCACACATCCTTCCGTGAGGTCTGTGGGCCCTCTCTCAGCAATGTGTGCGCCTCACCCGGCCCCTCCTCCCTCCCTCAGTGAGAAACTGCAGCCTGGGACCCCTTCACTAAGGAAAGAAATAAATTCAGGGAAAAGGGGCCCAGTTCCTCCCTCCATCCAGCTGTGAGGCTGCTCTCGCTAACCGGAGTGTTGATGATGATGGTGAAGAACAAGCGGAAACGTCAGGCACTGTTCCAGGCGCTTGACGAATATTAGTTCATTTGATCTTCACAAAGGCTTTTTGGGGTAAGTAATAAGAAAAGTTATTATTTTCATTTCACAGGTGAGTAAACTGAGGCACAGGGTGCTGAGTAACTGGCCCCAGATCACACTGCCAGGAAGAGGCAGAACTGGCTCGAGAGCTTCATTTAATGATGACTAAGTGTTGTGTGGCACAGTCTATACATTCAGACATGAATCTGCTCGAGCATCACAGTGCACCCTCACTGAGTGTCACCACGGTCCCAGCACTGGGCTTAGGGCTTAGCACGCACTACGGAGTGTCATCCTCACAACCAACACTGTTGGTTCCCTGCCCTACCAGCCTCCCCTACTTCCATCCCATCGCCCCTGCCTGAAGAGTCTCCTGTTGGTTTGGACACTTATCCTCCAGTGGCGCCCAAGGAAGATGACTCCAGCTCTGGCCCCAAGGGAGAGTCACAATTGCTCTCAGCCCATCATGGTGGTCTTGCCTGTGATCGGCTTAGGCGTGGGCATATGACCCAGTCCTGGAAAATTGGGGCTTAGAGGGAATCTGCCAGGGTGGAGGGAGAGGGGCCTCTGGGAAGTCCCTTCTTGCTTTCAAAAGACAACATGAAGCAGGGACTTGCTTTTTCCTGCCTTTGGATGCTGGGTGAGGACACACTCCCCAAAGTGAGACTTCAGAGTGCATAGGAGCTGCAAAGGACCGGAGCGGACAAAGGGGTGCAGCTGTGCAATGGTACAGGCTATTCTAGGAACAGCAAGTCCAGGGCACAGGCACTGCAGGGTGAACAGAGAAGCAGGGGAGAGGTCAGGCCACGTTGTCTGAACTTCTATCCTGTGAGCCATGAGGAGCCATTGAAAGATACTCAGCAGGCAGTGATTTGGGCAGAATTGCAGAGTGGTCCGGGGTGGGACCTTGGGCTATGTGTGCAGATTCCTGCCCACAGCCAGACGCGGGTGTGATTGAGCCCTGAGAGGGTCACTGTGGGTCAGCCTGCGGGAGTGACCCTCGGTGAAAACTCCCTTGCTGAGCCCAGCCAGCCTCTGGAGCCACTAGAGGCAACGATAAAATATAGAACTGTTGTGTTTCAAACCATTACAATTTGGAGTGATTTATTATGCAGCTATAGAAATTGTAACAATAAGCGTTTCCTAGGTATTTGGTGAGTGGAGTGTGTTGGGCACCTAGTTAGGTGGAATTTTTTTTAATTAAAAAAAATTTGTTTTAATATTTGGAGAGAAGCTGCCATTGAAAAGTATACAAGAATTTCGGCTGCATGGAAGTGACTTCAGGTCCGCTGGAGCACTTCGTCTCTGCTGAGTAGAGCCCCACAGTGTTCAATGGCCTCTCGTTGACACTGCCACGTAAGGTGAGAGGTGAGAAACGAGGGCCCTGGTGGCCTTCGGAATGTCACCCAAGGCTGGGGTTGCTCGCCTGCAGGTGCTTAGCGGGGATTTGGTCACTTGGCTTCAGCTGGCAGGTTAGTGAGTCTTGCCCTCAGAATGTCAGCAAATGTCGTCAGCTGTGCCTCAGGGTGCCTGCAGGGTGGAGAGCAGAGCCGTGGCAGTACGCTTCTGACCTGCTGCAGGAGTTCCAGGTTACAGTGAGCTATGATTGCACCACCGCACTCCGCCCTGGGCGACAGAGCAAGCCCTAGTCTATTAAAAAAAAAAAAAGAGTACAGATTCTAGAAGTTACTTAAACTCTCTCTGTCTTAATTTCCTCATCTGTAAAATAGGGATGATGATGGTAGAAGTCAGGGTTCTCCAGAGAAACAGAGCCAATAGGATGCATATAGGAATGTAGGAGAGATTCATTTTAAGGACTTGGCTCACACCATCGTGGGGGCTGATAAGTCTGAAATCTGCAGGACAGGCTGGCGAGCTGGAGGCCCAGGGAGGAGTCAATGTTGCAATCTGGAGTCTGGAGGCAGAATTCCTTTCTCTCCAGAGAACCTCAGTCTCTCCTCATCAGGTCTTCAACTGATTGGACGAGGCCCACCCTCGATATGCACAGAATTGGCTTCACTCCAAGTCTCCTGATTGAAATGTTAGTCACTTCTGAAAAACACCTTCACAGCAACATCTAGACTGGTGTTTGACCACACAATTGGGCACCCTAGCCCAGCCAAGTTGACACATAAACTTAACCATCATGATGATGATGATGGTGATGGTAATACCTCGTAGGGCTGTTGGAAGAATCAACAAGTTGGAATATATTAAAAACATTTAGAGTGTTCTGGGCCCTCCTCAGCCTGGCTGTCCCCTCCTCTGGCCAAGCGTCAGTATCCTCATCACCGCAATAAAACACTCCTACAAACATCTGAATACGAGCCCCACTGAGAGCCGCCAATCTCAGCTGGTGGTTTAAGCAAACCTTCTCCAGCAGAGTAACCCCGCTTGGCTTACTTCTCATGAAACAGCACGCAGAACCCCGATAGATGCATTGGCTAAAGGTACCGCTGCTCCAGCTGAGGCAGAGATGCCAGCTCCTGCTTCCCAGTCCTGCCCCTCTCCGTCTGTTGGGGGACTCTTGGTCCCAGTGCTAAAAACCTTGCACGCCACGTCCCCCAGTTGCACAGTTCACTCGGTCCACAAAATCATCTCTGCTCTCTAAAGCATGTGGTGAGGGGTGGCCCGCTGAGGGTTTTGACTCTGATACATTGTGGGAAAGCATTTGAGGAGGCGGTTAGAATCTGCACGCACCACTGTGGGGGAAGAGCCACCCACAAAAATATGGGGAACCCCGGACCTCAGACAAGACATTCGTTTTCCTTGAGGAACCGACGTCCTTTGGTGAGTGGAAATATTTGCAGCAAAGATTCTGCTCCTCTGAATGTGTGAAGAGGTTTAATATTTTGTTTCTATTTCTGTGTCAAATGCCAGCTTGGGAAGAATTTTTATATTCATGGGTAAGCCACAGTCGGACAAAAGCAACAGATTTGATGTGAGTCTATAGAAGGTGAAGGTTTTGTGGCTATTTTTCAAAAAGATATACCTTTCACTTGTTTGGGAGCTCAAAATGAATGGGTGTGTGTGTGTGTGTGTGAGAGAGAGAGAGAGAGAGAGAGAGAGAGAGGGAGAGAGAGAGACCACACAATGAAATGTAAAATATAAGATACCATTTAAATTACTGGCCTGGCACAGTAGCTCCACACCTGTCATCCCAGCACTTTGGGAGGCCGAGGCAGGAGGATCGCTTGAGGCCAGGAGTTCAAGACCAGCCTGGACAACATAGTGAGATCCCTGTCTCTATAAAAAAATTTAAAAATCAGCCAGGCGTGGTGGCGCACACCTGTACTCCGAGCTACTCTAGGGGCCGAGGCAGGAGGATCACTAGAGCCCAGGAGTTCGAGGCTGCAGTGAGCTATGATGATGCCACTGCACTCCAGCTTGGATGACAGAGGGAGACCCCATCCTCCTTCCCTCCCCAAAATTACCAATAAAATGGTGAATGTGCATGTGGGGGCAGGGGTACACAGTACTTTATTGAGCTAGTCCCATCATTTTTCTGCTGTCACCTGATACCCTACCTCTGCTCAGCTAAAGGTCGCTGCATCTAGTGCTCCAGTGAGTCACCACACATGCAGCTGTTCACAGTTCCTCACTTCTGCCCCCTCCGATATTGCCAAGCCCTGGCTCTTCTATGTCCTCTCCAATGTCTCATCCTGGCTCCATCCCAAAAGCCACAACCCCAGGCAGAGTCAGGAGAGCCGGATTTTAAAGAAGTCACTCGGCTGTCCCGGGGAATGGCCCACATGGATGTCAGAGCGGCAAGTAACGTGTGCTGGGGGCCGAGGTCAGATTTGACAGCAGGGGAGGCAGGCATGTGTTGGCACAGTCAGACGTACACACACCACGCCACACACCCGGCATTTCCACAGGGACACACACACCCACGTGGATACACACAGATACATACATATACATGAAGCTCAATTTCGGGAATCAGGTGTTCAGAACCAGGGTCCTACTGGTACATCCTAAATCATTTAATTTTTAAAATGCTCTACAGTTTACAATGTGCTTTTGTGTCTATATGTATAGTACTGTGTACCATGTACTCAGCCACCACTAGGTGAGCATCTATGATGGGCGAGGCATTGGGCTATAATAACAAGCAAACGGAGAGGATCCCCTGCCCTCTCTGTCTAATGGGAGAAACAAAAACAAACAAAGAAAAGGTAAAAAACCAAACAAATTCATAATTATAAGTTGCCATCAAGATTTCCATTTCTAGAAGTACAGCAGCCTGGATATCATGAAATGTGCTCCACTCCTAGTCCCATAATAACTCTGGATTTTAAAAAACCATTTAAAAAACTTTAAAAAATGTATACCTGAGCAAGCAAGAAAATAAGGGAAATCCTTATTCTGAATAGCAAAGAGGTGGAAAATACGTAAGAGTTGTGGAGGATAGTGTGAATCCATCTAAAAAGCATCTTACAGGAATTCCAGGAGATAAGGCAATATTTGAAGAGAAAATCTCTCTCCTGCAGGCTTTGTTTCTGTGGAGCACCCTGACAATACACCGCCTGGCTCCTCGTCACCTGAGTCTACCATGGCTGCCCCATGGGCCGGCCTTGCCACCGCTATTCGCCCACCCCAGGATTCGGCCTCATGATTCTTCATACGCCAGAGCCCTGCACCTGGTAAGTCTCCTAAGGCAGGAGCTGGGCCTGTCTGCACCCCAGAGCCTAGCCCAGTGCCTGGCCCATTGTAGGCCTCAGCAAATATTTGGTCAATGAATGCATTAATGTACCATTGACTGAATTAATTTTGGAAGGCTCTCCTTAGGCAACCCCTGCACCTGAAACTGTCTTCCCTCTTCTCTACTTATCAAAATCCCCCAGTGTAACTGAGGCCTAGCATGGGCTACTTTCCTCTTCATTCCCACACCCCAGAAGCTTCCTGAGGGCAGAGACCATGCCTGCCTTACTCACAGCTATGACCGTAAGTCCCCATCTGGGGCCTGGCACATAGTATCTGCTCAATAAATATTTGTTAAATTAATGCAGAATAAATGCCATGGCAGTATGATATTTTAAAAATATTAGCCTGCATTTTCCCCAGGACTTTCTTTTTTCCTTTTGCCCTTACCTTTTCTTCAGACAGCAGGGCGTTTCTGTGCCCAAGCCCCAGGGAAAGAAGTGACAGCTTAAAAAAAAAACCTCTATGTCTCTTGCCTAGATTTGCAGATTCAGAAGCTTCGGCCGCAAGAGAACCAGAAAGAACGTACAGAAAGGATGAAAGATTTGGAGGAAAACATGAGGCTTCCCTGCTCTCCAGCATGGAAAATCATTTTCTGAAGCTGTCAGGAGGGAATCGAAAGGAAACCATAAGATTGTGCATAGTGGTGGTTCCCCAAGAAAGAAGTTCCTTCCTTGCTCAGGGCCACCACTAGCTCTTAGAGCACCTTTGTGTGGATTAGGAAGAGGCATCCCCTCTGGGTGCACAGCTTGGCAACTGGAGCACAGACTGGATACAGCCCTTATTAGCTCCTTTGGCCAGGCATTCATGCAGAGTGCACAACCCATACAACCGTACAGGGCAGCCCTGCATAAGCCCCACCAAATCCTGGAGGAGATGGCAAAAGCTCAGCCAAGTCTGTAGGGTCTGAAAACAAAGGAAATCTGTGCCTCACATCCAAGGTAGAGCCCTCACGGGGCAAAGGTGTCCCAGGGAAAAAGTGGCCCCAGGCAAAAATGGCCTTGGGTAGCCCCAGAATTTCCTCTGCAGAGGGTCTGATGGGGAACAAAGACTGAGGACCAAGTGGGATGCAGCAGCTCTGAGGATACCACTGGGGACAGATGGCAGCAACAACCAGATTGTCACCTCCCCACTCACACACACAACAACTCTGCACTCAGCACACATAAGCCCCTTGGAATTAGCTGAAACCCGGGTTGGAACTAGGGAAAAACCTCAAACTGACATTAAGTCATCTGCCACCCAGGCACAATGAAGATTCAGAACAGAATTCAGTTGAGTTATAGGAGAAAAAAAAAGAAAAAAAGAAGTTGCATTTTGTGGGCATGCAAAGTGTAAACTGAGATTTTTTTTTTAACCTGATGTGCTTGACAAATACTTGAATGAATGCCGAATGAATGGCAAGCAGCTGAGGCTTCTCTGAAACCTTAGTTTTATTCTGCTCTGATTTAATTATCAGAGCGCATCTCCCTCCCTGACTAGATTGTCAATTGCTTGTGGGCAGGGACCCGGTTTATTCAATTTTAAATCCTGCACACGAATCCTAGACAGAAGTGCTCATTGCCTGAGTGTTCAATTGAATTATGATATAAGTGTTTGGCATTTTTCTCCAGGCTCCAAGATCAAAAGGTCCCCCTCACCCTGAACTTTCCTCCCTTTCTCTCCCACTTCACAGAGCGTGAATATTCCCAACGCCTGGCGAAGAAGGGAGGCAGGTGCCCCTTTTTGCCGTCATCCAGCGCTGCAGCACAGGCAAATAAATGAGTGTATTAGGATTTGGGACGTGTCTACATGCAGCAGACGAGCTCTGCCCTGCTCAGCAGTCATGACCATTGATGTAGTCTGACATTTAGGGGAGTGAGGTCAAGTTCATCATGGTGGGGGCTGGGCCCCCAAGACAGACACTCGAGGGCAGGAGGCATGAGGTCACTTGTCCAGGAAGCCACTGGAGATTTACAGTGCCTAAGACTTGGGGCTTCCCAGAGATGGCGCCCAGAGTCACGGGTGGTATTCTAGACCCTCATGGCTTGGGTGTTCTGGCTGGCTCAGCCGCCTGGCCCTTGGCCAGGCCCCTTTCCACAGCCTCGGCTCCAGCCTGCTCCCTGGCTGCTGCAGTCACATGCCAATGTTTTATTGTGGGTCCTCATGGCAATACTTAGATATTCTGCCCGAGTGCTCTGCCTTTGTAGATATGGATTTTGTCTCCTGGCCTGTGTTTGTAAGTTATTCCCCATTTGTCTGTCCTTCCTCTGTGGCCAGAAGGTTAGCGCCTGCTGCTGGCTGGCCACCTCGCTCTGTCTCCCCAGCTGGAGTCCCTGCTGCTGCCTCCCAGCCCACAGTTTGAGTCCCAGCTCTGCCACTTACTAGCTGGGTGACCTTTGCATGTTACTGAAGTTGTTATAACCATAGTGATGATCTCCTCCCTGGTCCCCTCCCCTCTCCTCTGGGCTCCCATGGCCTGGTGCACCTGGCACTGATCGCCCCACGTCCCAAAGGTCTGCTGGCCTGCCCACTTCCCCGCTAGGCTAGGAGCTCCCTGAGACCCAGGGTAGAGCGCCCTTCTCCAGTCCCATGCCCTGCCCTGTGCCTTCCCCTGAGTGGGGGCCTAGGGAGGGTGGGCTTCAGCCCCTCTCGCCCTCCTGCCTTCCCTCTCCTCCCCTCTGCACGCACATTCCTAGTGTCTGCCTCCCTGCCATTTCTTCCTCGGTGTGTGGGTGGCGGGGGCTTCACTTGCTCTAGAGGATGAAGAACGCCAGGCAGAGACTGAGATGTTGCAGTGTATTTTATTAAAACCAGGTGAGCCACCCCAATACCTGAGAAGGCACACACATGTTCCAGATACCCGAAGCTTCCCCGGCTGCCCTGCCCTGCCCAGATCTCCTCCTCATTGCAAAGGGACATTCTGCTGCCTTTTCAGTGGCGGATGATGGATCAGAGAATGACTATGGCTGGGGCTTAGTTAATGGCTTGGATTTCGGGTTAAAGTCAGTTTGGAGGTTGGAAGGAATTGGGTTGGAATTTAGAAGAAAGAACTAAGTCTGACCCAGACTGTGCAGGCCACAGTGACAAAGGGCCACACGTCTCCTGGTTCCCAGGGTGATGACGTTCCGCAGGGAGCCCCATTGCCAGGTGTGCAAAGCCAACTTGAACACCCCACCCCCAGCCCCTCAGCCTCTCCTGCCCACCTCTCACAAACCAAGCAGACACTCAAAAGCAAACTCTACATGGCTACATGAGACTCAGTGCCCCATCCCTGGGTCCCAGGGCCCAGGTGGGTGGGGGTGGGGCAGCAGGGGCTTAGCCCTGGAACCCCAGCTCCTTGTACTTGGCAGCAATGTCGTTCCGGAACAGCTCCAGGGCCTTGTTCATGGCTCCCTGGGCGTCGGCGCCAAAGTCCCCAGGGTGCTTGCTCTGAAGAACATGGATGATGGCTTCCGAGATGAACTGCAGGAGAGAAGAGAGGAACACTGGTCCCTGGGTGGAGCCAGGTGGGAGTCAGACCTCATCCCACCTGCTTTTTATTCCAGGGCTGTTTACTGAGCACTTACTATGCACCAGGTAAGGTTCTGCGTGACCTCCACAGATTAACACCTTTCACCCCACAACCACCATGAGATAGGTACTACTACCACCCCTGATTTACGGATGGGGAAACTGAGGCATGAAGAGGTTAAGCTGTGTGCCGAAGTCATATAGCCAGGAAGGGACATTTGAACCCAGGTGGGCTGGCTCCGGAGCCCACGCTCTTACCCATGGCCTCGCCTGACTCTGCTCAGATTGTGGAACCAGCTACAACAGGGCAAGAGCTTGGGGCACCACCAACATGGGGGCAGCAGAAAAGAATAGAAATGCTCAGATTCCATTATTTTATCCAGGATTTTGAAATCAGAAAATAGAAAGAGACTATTTTCCATTTGTGTGTATTTAATTTTTGACTTGATGACTTGGTATGGTCATGGCTTTAAAGAGCCTATTTTGGGGGGCACAACCTCAGATTTTCTGTGCTAAGCACAGAAACACTGGTGGGAAGGAAGGAGAGAGGAAGAGGAGAAGGTTGAGCCCCAGGATTGCTAAAGTCTCCCAGCAGCCTTATCACCACCATTAGCTTTAATGTCCACAATCCCATCACCAGGAAGTGGAGTTGGGAACATCTGGAGCCTGGGGCTGCTTTAGAGACAGAAAGGCCCACACGTGTAAAATGCCACTGTGCTTCCTCAATGGTTAATGAAGATTTGATCCCAACTACAGCCCTGGCCGGTGCACCAAGCAGTGTCATTTCAGAGGAGACAACCAAGTGGCCAGACTGAGGTCACGCAGCAAGTGGACAGCA
Organism: Daubentonia madagascariensis; assembly: GCA_023783475.1. Taxonomy (NCBI): domain Eukaryota; kingdom Metazoa; phylum Chordata; class Mammalia; order Primates; family Daubentoniidae; genus Daubentonia; species Daubentonia madagascariensis. The sequence goes on along the minus strand of JAKFHU010000600.1, from coordinate 11,023,645 downwards.
GAGCTGAACCTGTGCCTAGGAGGCTGTGGATAAGCCACTGCCAGAGATGGGAACAGAGGCAGTGGCTGAACCGCAGCTGGGTTTTCTCATTTTCTCGGGGCCACAGGGAGTAGGCGCCTTAAAGCCGGCATAGGGTGTGGAGAGAAGGACAGCCTCAACACCCAGTAAACACCTTTCCCTCAGAAACAGGGACAGCTCCACAAACACCTGCCTTTGGGCATTGATTTAGCCATATGTTTAAATTCACCTTTAATTTCATGAATGCAACAAAACAAAGTGGGGATCCAGGGCACTGTGGAGCAAGCACTTGGGAGACCTCTGCCCTGTTCCCATGTGTGACTTCACCTGCAAAATGGGGGCCTAGATGACCCCATCAGGGCCCCCAGCTCGGCCTTTCTGGAATCAACGGCAGAGCCACTAATGTCTGGAGAATTGTGGAAGGGCAGCTGCACAAGTGAAAAATGAAAACACCTCCAGCGCCCACCACCCTCTGCAGCCCCCTCAGTCCCCGAAAGAGACGATCGCCCACAGGTGAGGTGGAGAATGTCTTAGGAGGTGCGCAGGAGGAAGATGGACATCTGGGCTCTGTCTTAATTTTTTGCAGAGCTTATGCATTAAATTGAACTTGTTCTAGGTAGACCCGGGTTGAAGGCCACTAACTGGTTGTGCTACCTCGGCTACATTGTTTTCTCTCTCCAAGCCTCTGTTTCCTCACCCCTAGAGAAGGGACCTGGTCATTCAAATTGCACTGTGAGCCTGCCACATGCCACTGGGCCCAGAAATGGTAGCAAGCAGGCGCTGCCCCTGAGGGGCCCAAGTTCCAGCTGGGAGGCCCCTGGGTGAAGAGAAAAATTACAATGCAGGCTGGCGAGTGCCAGGACAGGAATGAGGATAAAGTGCCCCGGGTGGGGAGGGGTCAGAAGGGGTCAGCTGACTGCCTCCTGGGCTTCTGAGCTGGGCCTTGGAGGATGAACGGGGATTTGCCAAGAGAAGACAGGGAGGCAGGGTCCTCAGCACGTGCAGAATTTCTGAGGCAGGACTGGCCCATCACGTTGGTGATGCTGAGCAGGTTGGACAGGCAGGACTATTTGTGCGTGGCTGCGAGGTGGGGGGTACGCAGGGGGGTGGGGTGGAAGAGGAGCGGTGGTGGTGGTTGTTGATGGGCGATATTTTGCCACAGTGGATTAAGAGCTTTGAGTTCCGAAGTACCATAAATCTGATTGTACCTCCTGGCTTATTAGCTGAGTGACCTTGGGCAAGTTATTAACCTCTCTGAGCTCCCAGTTTCCAGATCAGTAAAATGGGGGTGAGAAGGGCAGAGACTGCTAGCTGCCTGTGCAATATCCATTTTCCCCTTCTCCCTTGGTAACAGCATACTAGTTGTATTTGGAGTGGTAATAGACATTTCCCAGCTTCCCATGCAGATAGGTGTGGCTTTATAACTAACTTCTGGCCAATGAGATGCAAACAAAAGTTTTGGATGAGATTTCTGGGACTTTTTAAACTCCTTAAGAGAGAGGCTTCCTCTCTTTCTCCTGCTTCCTGTTTGGAATATGGACCAGGTGGCTGGAGCTCTTGCAGCCATCTTGGCCATCAGGCAACTTCGAGAGCGACGCCACGTGCTAAGGATGGCAGCACAGAAAGAAAGAGCCTGCATCCCTGGTGACTTCAGGGCCCCACACCGGGGCTGGACTCCCTACTTCTGACTTTGTTTTATGGGAAAGGAGACGAAGACACTGAATGCAACTCCCAGCCTTATGGGGTAATTGTGGGGATTCCAAGGGGGGACCCAGGCAAATGCTCACCGTGGCCCATCCCAACTGGTGGCCGCCACATCCTCATCCTCGTTGCTGCACCAGCCTTCCTGCTGTCCCTGCCTTCAGGGCACGCTCCCATCCACATGGTCCTGCACCTCCAGCTCCCTGGCCACTGCTCTCCCCACGTCTCCTCCCACCCTGAAGCTTGGGCTCCTGCCCCCACCCCAGGCCCACCCAACTTTCCAGCCCAACTCAGGAGGGTCACACCAATGGCTTGTGCCTGGGACACCTGAGGTTCTATCTCTGCATCTGTAAAGATACTGGACCAAATACAGCCAGCCTGCAGGCCACCCCACCCTGGACCGAGCCCCAGCTGCCAAGCTCCTGCCACACAAGTCCTGTGTGGCACGGTGGTTAGAGGCTGTGGCTCTGGAGTAATAGGGACCTGGGTTTGAATCCTGGTTCTGCCATTTGCCACTTCTGTGACCACGGACAAGCTACTTAACCTCCCTGTGCCTCAGTTTCCTCATCTATCAAGTGGCTCTAATAATGGTACCTACCTGTGGAGAGAATGCAAGTTGTGCACCCAATATCAACTCTCCCCTTCCTCCTAGGTAATAAGATACTGTAATAACTTGGCATTCTAAATGAAAGATACTACATCTGGGATATTCAATGTGTTCATTCTCAATGATGCAGGGAGGAAAGCAAAGCGGGTGTCAGTCCACTTTATGAATGCGAACACTGGGGCACAGAGAGGAGAGACATAGGACAACCCACAAGTTAGTGGCCAAGCTGGGACTTGAGCCCAAATCTCACCCACTTGAGTTCTCTCCCCTCTCCCTCCATCCTCCCACCTGCCCAGCCCTGTCCTACCTCCAGGTATTTGATGGGGATCTTGTGCTTGGTGGCATGCGACTGGGCCAGGGGCTTAATCTCCGCCTCATGTTGCCCCTTCTTCTTGAGGATGCCCCCCAGGGCAGTGAGCACAGTGGTGCCATGCTTCTTCAGGTCCTCGGACGCCTTCATCTCATCCTGCGTCTTCAGGTGCTTGAACTTGTCGAACTTCTCCAGAGTCTCGGGGTGACCTGTAAAGAGCCTGTGGGCACAGAGGGGGCTGGAGTCAGGAGTGAGGATGTGCAGTGAGGTCTGGAGGTGGCCAGACTTGAGTTCAAGTCCAGCTCCCCCTCTTTCCAGCTGTGTGACCCTGGGCAATTTGCCTCACCTCTCTGTGCCTCAGCTTCCTCATGCAAGGAACGTGGATAAGGCATCCCTACACATCCCTAATGCATTGAATGAGGTGGTCACAGATGTGTGTGCACACTCACATATGCACACACAGATGTGCACACTCACACAGAGGTACACGTAAATATCTTCCAGCACACACCTTATGCACATGCATGCACACACAGACACACACACAGAGGCATGCGCCGTGTGGGCCGGGAGCAGTCCCTTCCCCCGGGAGCCTGCCTCTCATGTTTCCCCAGAACACAGCTGTGCCCACAGCCGTGACCAATATCACCGCCTCACCCCGGGGCCCTGTCCAAAGGCTTGTGCGTCACTGACAGCTTGTCTCTGGCACCTTTCACGCAAGGATCCCTGAGCTCCCGGCTATTATTATCTGGCGACAATGATCCTGAACTCCCGCCTGACAGATGCAAGGCCTGGCACCCACAGGCAATGGCCCGAGGTCGGGACGCTGGAAGGAGACTGGGGCAGAAGAGGGCCAAGGACCTGGGAACCAAGGCAGCTGGCGATCTCAGACATTTTGGGACACCCCCTCCCCCAGATGTCTAGGGAAAAGAACATGGAACTGGAAATTATAGAAGCTGAGTTCTGGTCCTAGCTTTGTCACCAGTATGCTGTGTGACGTTGAAGAAGTCACTCAACCTCTCTGGGTTTTGTTTCACTCATATGTAAATCAAAATGGTTGGTCTACATGATTTCTGTTTCCAAAAGATTTGCCCCTGCCTCACCCTCCACTCTCAGTACTAGGCAGCCAGAAGGAGAGCCCATATTTACTGTCAACAGTGCAGGAGAATTGCGCTAATTTTCCCCACCAGATCATTCTGGCACCACATAGCTGCCTGCTTCCCATGGGCCCAGGTCCTGCAGCTGGGAGCCCCCAGGGCAGCCACGGAAGGACTCCTGGATTTTCCTGACAATGGCAATCCAAAAGATGAGCAGATAGAAGCCCCTCACCCTGCAGAAATGGGCAGAGGGCATTTTCTCTGTGTTTCAGAAAGCCTCACGTACCTCTGTTTTCATCTTTAATTCTATTCTCAGCCTGCCCGCTTCATCAGACAGGTCCTCAGGCAAGTCAGAGAGAAAGGAGGCCAATTTCCCTCCTGTTCTCTGAACTGAGGCCCAAATAGACACCCACACGGAACACTGAGCGCTCTCTCAGCCCCATAAAAACCCTCTTGCTCTATTAGAACAAAAGAACCAGAGTGCACATGGGACCCCGTCTCTAGAGTGGGGCAGTGTTGTACAATAGTCAAGAGCAGGGATGTTGGATCCAAGCTACTGGATTTGAATTCCAGCTCCCCTCTTACCAGCTGCGTGACTTTGGGCAAGTTACTTAGCCTCTCTGTTCAATGTGGTGCTCATAATAATATCTACCTCAAAAGGTTATTGTCAGGCTTAAATGAGTTAATATTGGTGAAACCCTTAACACAGGGCCTGGCAATCCATATGCAGCAGCATCTCCATCACCATCACCATCGACAAGAATTTTAGGTTCTGCCCGTACCTGCCATTGGCTGGTTGAAACACTCAGTTTCCTCCCTGTACTGTGAGAGATAGTGGCCACCAACAGTAGTTTTCAAACTTTCCATGTTCTTGAAATCCTTTGTTCCAACAAAAATGCCAAAGTAAATAAAGCAGAAAAGGTTTGGGCAAGAGCAGGAAAGGCAGACGCCTGGAGCCCCCTCCGCAGCCCCCCCGCTCTTGGAGCCAGAATCTCCAGCTGACCTTCCAGCTTCTATGTTCTAGAGCTCTGTGTTCATGGACTTCCAGGGAAGGCCTCACATTTTACTAACAGACTGGGACGAACAGAATTTGTTCTGTTTTATAATCAGAGGGTTAGAGAAATGACCTTTCCAAGGTCAGGAAGAAAGCCCAGGATCAGCATCTGGGACAGAACCAAGAGGCCAGCTCCCATGGGGGCTTTTGTAGCCCTGGGAGTTAGCATCCTCCACCCCTCCTGGAGGCCATCCTCCCTGGACCCCAGACACCGAGAGGGCCAAACCAGCTGGCATGGTCTCTGCATGTCCCAAAGCCTAAGACATGACAGGGCATCAGGCCTTCCGGGACCTTCCAGGAGCCAGCAGCCCCAGGCATCATGTCTTGTCCCTGGCTCCTGGCCCCTGGCACCTGGCCCCTGGCCTCTGGCAGGCTTCTCTAATCCTCCCTGATGACACAACACCCTGAGTCTCCTTCAAGACATCCAAGTCACTGCCTTAGGGCTGGCAGCCCCCAAGTCACTTTGGAAAGACCTTTGCTCCGCGAACTTTACTCTCCCACCTCCAACCGACTGTCCCACCTCATCTCCAAAAACAAGGGAGGATCATGGAGTCAGAGAATCCTAGGGCATCAGAATGGGAAGGGATCTCAGAGACCATTCCAGAAAGTCTGCTCACTCAACCAATAGAGAAATAGGACCCAGAGATGGGTAGTGACTTGTCCAAGGTCACACAGCAAGTCCGTGGCTCAGGAGTTGATATCAACTTTGGGGGGAGATGTTCATCCAATCAAACAGGGCCTGCTGCAGCTCCAGCAGCCAGCTGACAGGGACAGGGACAGGAGAAGAAAGACATAAGGGAACACCCCATGATGCCATTAGAGTCACAGAAAACTCGACTGTCCTTCCTCAAGTGTTTCTAGCGTGGACTGCTAAGGGCTCAAACTTCAGATAACAGAGCTTCCAGGACCGGCCATTCTTCCCGGGCAGATGGGAGCTGGAAATGGGCAAAGCCCAAGGGAGATGAAAGGACATCTGAGTGGAAGAGAAACACTTGCTCTGGTTCATAAACAAGGAGAAATTAATCTGTAAATTAAAGCCCCAGGACAACCCACTCACCGGTGGCAACCCCAGGGCCCACTTCCTCCCAGGGGCAGAGATGTTGACTCACAGCCCATTAGGCTTTTGACGGAACTAACCCGGAACACGAGGGAAGGGGCCAGAAGAGGAGAGTGCATCAGCATTTGGGGTGGAAGGCAATGAGGAATTGAGATCCTACGGCAAATCACGGCCAGCCTCTATTTACAAAACTCAGAATTTTGTTTTCTTTGGTTTATTCTACTGCCTTGCAGTAGAAGGCAGGATATACTTGGAGACCACATCATTCTGAGCTCTAAAATTCAAGACATATTCAACGTCAAAGGTCACTAATGGGCCTCTATCTTCTGTTCTCTGATTACAATGCTTTGAAAGGTCCCCAGTCTGGGCTTTATCTACAATAGTTACTAACATTTCTAGAACTCAGTGTACACCAGGAGCTGTGCCCGGCGTCTTACATATATCATCTTATTTAATTCCCTCTACTCCTCTGTGATGTAGTTATTAGGATTTTCCCCCATTGTATGGGAGAGAAAATTGAGGCTCAGAGAAGGTGAGTACTTTTCCAAAGGTCACACAGCTGCTCAGTGGCAGAGCCAAGTCTATCACCAGATCTGTCTCACTTTGAAGGCCAAGACACTTAGGGACTTAAATGGGCTTGTGACACTGGGAATGTCCTTCCCCTCTCAGGTCCTTTTTGTCCCCAGACAGTAAGTGAGGTGACTGGACAAGATCTCTCAGGGCCCTTGTTAACTGTGACTGCCTATAATTCTAAGATTCCTCCTAGTGAGCTCCAGGCACCCAGGGTTTGATCCTCAAGCTTCCTCCAGCTGCTGACATCAGCCAGAAATGGGTCCTGTTCCTTTCCTGAATTCAATCCCTGACACTTAAAAGCAAAGAAAAACCAAGTGGGGGTTTTAACAACCTCAACTAACACAGCCAACTGTTCTGCCCCGGGGCAGATGTCCCACCTTGCAACTGAACACGCTTGACCTTTAGGGTGTGGGTGTCAGGGACAGTGGGATCTCTTCCTTTTACCTGATGAGGATTTCCTGCCCATGGCCCGCGATGTCGGCCTCCACCTTGCCCCAGACGTTGAGCACCAACTGCCACTCCCCGTCGCTGAGCCCCATGGTGTGGTCTGCAGAAGACAAAATGAGCGAGTGCGGGCTGACTGGGTGTCCTGGCCCCGCGGCTGGGGTTTGAGGCTGCCTGGCCCCAAAGGGGTTTTTATACCTTCCCGGATGCTTGACACAGGTCACCTGATGGCTTGCGCCCTCCTCCCCCACCCTCCTTCCCTTTCTCTCTGGCTCATCCAGGGAGGGGTCTAATCTCTTTCTTTCTCTAGCCCTCACATGGGAAGCTATTTTGGGGCAGGAGCCATTGTGGGGAGGTAGGACAACTCAGGCCACAGGGGCGGGGTGGGGGTTGTGTCTGTGGAAAGGGTGGGGAGAAGGTTGGGCCCCTGTCTGGACTCTCTCCTAAGCCGGCAGAAAGGGCACCACCAAGGCCAATGCCAGCAGCCTGAAACCCAACGCTCCCTGCGGTCAGCCACCCCGAGGGGACCTGTCATGTTTCTAAGCTTGGGCACCAGGCGCCCTGGCTGGCCCTGGGACAGCCCTGGCCCTCAGCAGTCTCCTCGCCCACCTTCTGCCCGTCTTGCCAGATGCCCCCACCCTGCCCACAGTGCTGGGAAGGAGGCTGGCTGGTTCTGTGCGTACAGCTGGGTGAACCCAGCAAGTCCATAACCTCTCAGAGAACGCCTGGCTCTGTGACCCTGCTCAAATATTTCCCTCTGGAATGTTTTGCTTGACGTGCTCCTTCAAGGCACAATTAGTTGCTCCCTTCTTCCGTTTATTTGAATCGGTTCCTGTCACATTGCTTACCTCATTGCGTCCTATTTCCCTGTTTCCACGCCAGCTGCTCCGTTAGTACAATATTAATAGCAGCCAGTCCTCACAGAGGCTTTGCTGGGCGCCAGGCCCTGTTCAGGCACTTGACATGGGGTAACTCATTTAATCCCCCCAAGACCCCTGTGTGAGAGATACTGACATTATCCCCATTTAACTCCCCCCCCCCACCCCCCCCCCCCCCCACCCCCCCCCCCACCCCCCCCCACCCCCCCCCCCCCCCCCCCCCCCCCCCCCCCCCCCCCCCCCCCCCCCCCCCCCCCCCCCCCCCTCCCCCCCCCCCCCCCCCCCCCCCCCCCCCCCCCCCACCCCCCCCCCCCCGGCCCCCGCTCCCCCCCCTCCCCCCCCCCCCCCACCCCCCCCCCCCCCCCCCCCCCCCCCCCCCCCCCCCCCCCCCCCCCCCCCCCCCCCCCCCCCCCCCCCCCCCCCCCCCCCCCCCCCCCCCCCCCACCCCCCCCCCCCCCCCCCCCCCCCCCCCCCACCCCCCCCCCCCCCCCCCCCCCACCCCCCCCCAAAAAAAAAAAAAAAAACAAACCCAAAAAAAAAAAAAAAAAAACAAAAAAAAAAAAAAAAAAAAAAAAAAAAAAAAAAAAAAAAAAAAAAAAAAAAAAACAAAAAATTCAAAAAAAATCAAAAAAAAACAAAACCCCAAAAAAATCACCAAAACTCCACCATCCACCTCATCCACTCCAATCACTCACACTCCACGTCCATCCACTCACCCATCCTCACCTCCATCCATCCACTCATCCGCTCACCACTTCACCACCCTCACCATCCCTCCATCCATCACTCCATCATCCTCATCACTCCCCCATCCCTACACGTCCATCCACCACCCATCCCTACCTCCTCCACCACCCTCCATCACTCCATCTCACTACCTCCATCCACCTCCTCCATCCTCATCCCCACCTCATCACCTCCCCTCATCATCCCTCCCTCATCATCACCAGTCCATCCACTCACCGTCCATCACCACCCGCCTCCATCACCCATCCTCCACATCCTCACATCCATCCATCCCATCCATCCACCCACCACCATCATCTCCACTCATCCTCCATCCACCCACTCACCATCCATCATCACCACCCGTCCATCCACTCACCACGTCCATCCACCATCACCGTCCATCACCACCCTCCACCTCCATCCATCACCCATCCATCCATCCACTCATCCATCCATCCATCCACTCATCCATCCATCCATCCACTCATCCATCCATCCACTCATCCATCCATCTACTCATCCGTCCATCCACTCATCCATCCATCCACTCATCTGTCCATCCATCATTCATCTGTCATCCATCCATCCACTCATCCATCCATCTGCCCATCCATCCGTCCATCCCACAAACAGTCATAGAGTACCTACGGTATGTCAGATACTGCTACATGCTGAGGACAACAAAATCAAACAAAATACATCCCTGTGTTCAAGAAACTCACAGTCTCCTTGGGGAGATACATAAGAGGAATTAAAAATATGGTACAGTTTATTTAGTACTAAGGTCAAAGTAGGTACAGACCCTTCCTTCCATCTGCACAGGGCTTTACAGTTTACAAAGTGCATCCCTGGCAAGATTCCATCTAGTCTTCACAATGCCCCCGGCAGCTAGCAAGCATTACCCATTTTACAGCTGGGGAAGGTGAGGTTCAGAAAGCATAAGCAAGCGTTTGGGCTGTCCTGGGTCTGTACCGGATATGTCAATAATGACTGCTCCACCCACACAGCTCTTTTTAAAGATAACTGCCCTGCCCAGCCCCTGCTGGGGCTCAGGTGTAGGCAGTCATGTTCTGGGACCAGATCAGATCCCTCTTTTGAATGTGAACAGGGATGTTTGGTAAGCATTGGCCAGCTAATAGGAAATGTAGCCAGAAAAAGAGTCAAATTCAAAGAATCCCTAAACTTGGAGTCCACCCAGTGCAGTCTTGGGTCTAGAACGCCCTCCGTTCGAGTCCCTGCAAAGCCTGGGCAGTTGCCATTCCAGGATTGCCATGAGCTGCCCATTAGGCTTTTGACTGACCCAGAACATGGGGGTTCCTGGATGACCCCTCATGTCTCCTTCCAGTGAGTCCTATTTACTGGGTCAGATGATTCCCAATGACCAGAAGGGTCAGAGGCACACAGGCTTCTGGTGCCCCTTCCCTGATGACCACTCCAGAAGTTAATCCAGAAGAAGTGACCTCTTGGAGGTCAGCCGCGCAGCCTTATCAGTAGAAGATGCAGTAGCAAAATGAGTAGCTAAGAACGCCATGGGGATTTTAAGGAGGCTCTCATTTGTTCATTCATTCATTCAACAGCGCAGTACCGAGGGCCCAGGCTGTGCAGGCATAAGAAGGAAAGACAACTCTGAGAGGGCTTCAGCCGCTACTGCTGGTCACTTGCTGGAGGGTGAGCACAGGGTGGGGGAGGTGAGAGCAGGCAGCAGTGAGCTGTGCCGGGCCTGGCTCCGGGCCACGTGCCCTGTGCACTGGGGAAGGCCGCTGGAGCACATCCTTAACACCACTGTCAGAATCAACAGCACTAGTTTCTGATTGAAGCCCTCAGGCCTAGCGATCAGTACATGGTGCGCGTGCAGCTTTCTTCTTTTTTTTTTGAAACATGGGGTTTCACTCTGTCGCCCAGGCTGGAGTACAACGTCACAATCATAGCTTGCTGTAACCTCAAACTCCTGGGCTCAAGCAATCCCCCCACCTCAGCCTCCCGAGTAGCTGGGACTACAGGCGCACACCACCACGCCTGGCTGATTTTTAAAATTTTTTGTAGGGACAAGGGTCTCACTATGTTGCCCAGGCTGGTCTCAAACTCCTGGCCTCAAGCGATCCTCCCACCTTGTCCTCCCAAAGTGCTTGGTTTACAGGCGTGAGCCACCACGCCTGGCCCTGTGTGCAGCTTTCAAATGCCCTCCAACCTGTGCCCACCTGAGGGTCTCAGAACAACCTGGAGGGTGGGGGAAGGGCAGGGCTGATTAGTACCTGAATCTCCAGCTCGTCCCCTAGGTTGTCTGGGGACAGCCTGAGTATTTAAAATCTCATCAACTCGTTCCCAACACTGAAGTGTTTAATATGAAGCTGTCACCCACTTGCCAGGCGCTCCCATTAGCTGGAGTGCTCATGGAAACCTGTAGCTTTGAAGTTGATGAAGCTTTTAAGTTTTGCCATTTAAGCTAATGGGAAGGCACTGACATCTGTTTGTACTTACACATCTCTACAACAGAGCAGCGTTACCCAATGGTTGCCATGGCTACCTGGAGTCGCCAGCTCTGTTTGGGGGCCATTATTATCTCAGTGACAGCCTTCGCTATGGCCGGGGCAGGGAAGCTGCAGACACGAGATAGGAAAGCCAGGCTGCCTTTGTGTGCAAAGCTTTCTGCAGCCTTACACTGTCATGCCACACACACACACACACACACACATGCACACACACACGCACACATGCACGTGCACACACACACACGCACACACGCACACACACACACACAGAGGCTGCTTAGTTTGACACCCAAAGGGGCAAAACTGGATCCCACCAAGTCAGACCTGTGCCCTCCTACTTTCCTCTGTCTTATCACAGAATCCCTTGAATCCAAAAATCTGAGACGTGTAGAATCACCCTCAAGTCTTCAAATTCTGGAGTCTTGAGACCTCAGAACTAAAATTTTACAGTGCCAAGGGCTTCAACTTTCATCACTCTAGAAACTCACAGATTCCAGAATCATAGAAAGCTAGAGACGGAGAAGTCTAGAATTACAGGGCCATAGCATCTTGAAGCTAAAAAAGGCGTTCAATGGTATATTGTCCAATTTCCCACTAAATGTACTTCTCCCTACGGATCATCATCTGGCATCTGCTGGAATACTCCTAGGAGCAGTGAGCTCACTACCTAAAGCTTTAAAAATTCTTCTTTATATTGAACCGAAAGATGCCTTCTTGTCACACTCAGTCCTTGTTCTGGCTCTGCTGGCTCTTTGGCGGTACAGAGGACCAGCCAAGTCTCTCTCACAAGAGAAGCAGCAGGCTCACCTAAGACTTTTCTCCAGACTAAACATTCTAGGACCTTCACTGAGCACCCTCTCTGAGCAAGACAAGTCAGGAGCCCCGGTCTGGTGTAGAAGGATGTGTTCTGTGATCTTCAGGCTCTGGTCACACCTACACAAAAAGAACTCTCCAGCAGGGGGCTTCCAGCACCCACTCGTACAGGTTTGAGCCTCCAGGCAACTGTGCACCTAGCCCCACTATTCCTGAGGGTGGAAAGTCCAGTCTAGGTGACCTGGGAATTTGCCAGCCCATGGGCAGCCAACAACTCCGCCAGATGAGTCTGGGAGATTATACTTGAAGACTTCACCAAGGCGGACCAAAGATGGAAAGAAAGTGCTTTGGCTCCTTAAAGCCAGGGGTCCTCTCATGCTTGACTATCTCCCTTCCTCCTCCTGGGAACCAGCCTTTGGAGGCCAGCTGGGTGGTGCCTCCCTCCTGTCCACAGGCCCCCCACCCCCAGCTCGGCCCCCGCCTTCCTGGCAGAGCAAACCCTCCTGGGCCAGCGCCAGTCAGGACTCAGAGCAGGGCTGGGGGCCTGGGGTTTGCAGGACCTGCCTGAGGCCCTGGCCGGGGCAGAAGGGCCCCCAAGCTTGCTCTGGACCCCCATTGGAGCCCACCCCCCGCAGCAGCTCTTCTCTAGCCCCTCAGTGACCGTCATACTGACCCAGCTGTCCTCACAGAGCCTCCAGCCAAGCAGCCTGGCTGGGGGTGGGGAGAGGTGTCTTATAGCAGCTGGGGAGAGGCACAGGGAACTAAAAATACAGTTTACATGGCAAGGCTCCTCCTCTCCCCACAAGCCCAGAGGGGTTTATTGGAGGAAGGCTGGCAGGGACACAGCATCCTAATCCCCAAGTCAACAGGTGTGGCCTGGGATTCCAGCCTGCTTCCCCCTGTCCCCCAGCTTTGGATGCTCAGGGTGGCTCCTCCAGCCCCACTGTCCACCTGTCACCTGGACTGAGCCCAGCCCCACCTCCACCACCCCTCCCCACCCTGTCCTCCCTTCCTTTAAGGCCCATCTTGCAGGAAGCCCCCCACTCTACTTGCTTCCCAGCAGGGGTACCTCTTTCCCCTCTGGGCTCCAACACGGTGCAGGCTTTTCACTTCCTTCTGCTCTGGGGTGCAACCCATCTGGACTGGCTTCTCCCCATTACTACCTTGTGCGTGCCTCAGAAGGAGGAATATAAAAGCCACAAGCTCATTCTGCACTTATTGTATGCCTGGGGTACCACTGTCCCCAGTGGCCCCTTTTTTGCTGTAGACACTTGTACAAGCCCCACATTACACTTGAGGAAACGGAGGCACAGAGAGGTTAAGTGTCTTGGCCAAAATCACACAGCTGGGAAATGCCAAGCCCAAGATTGGAGCCCAGGTAGTCTGGCTCCAGAGTCCATGATCCATGGCTAAGAACTGGTCTAATTTGGGGTCCTTCCCCCTCACCCTCTCCCCTTCCTGATGGCACCTAGCAAAGCACCAGGCCAATAAGCTCTTTAAATGTTTATTTTATTGTATCGAGTCGGTCCAGGGTTTACTGGAGGTGAAGGCAAAGGCAACGGGTGACCTTGTCCCAGCAAGCGACAACTGGGGGCCCTTCTGCCACCTAGTGGCGACAAGGAGAAATGCTCCACCTCTGGCGCGCCCGTTCTGTCTACGCTCTTTGTTCATCCATCCAGGCGCCCCGCCAGCCAGGATGGGGTCTTTTTCTGTCTCTATATCCAAGGCGCCTTGCCTAAAAGACTAGGGGTGGCCTGCCAGATTATTAAAGGATGAATAACTCCTTGCTGTCAGAGAACTCAAAGTCCAGTGGAGGTGACACCCCAGTGGGATTCAGAACACAGCAGAGATTTCAGCAAAGAGCTACGGGAGGGTGAGCAGGAAGTGCCTCAGTCCGCGTGGAGAAGGCCTCTTGGCAGATGGGACAGTTGGGCTGGATATGAAAGTAAGAGGGCCTGTTGTCCAGGTATCCTAAGCAGAGGTACCAAACAGTGTATGCAAAAGCCTGTGGGTGGCGCATGGGGCAAGGGTGACTGGGGATGGTGACTGGGAAGGACCTCACGTGCCAGATGAGGACCTGGGGGCTTGGAACTGACAGTTCATTTCCACAAACACTCATGCTCACCTGGTATGTGCCCTGGGGAGACCAGGGTCCCTGAGATTGGGGAGGGAAGGGTGTGTAAACAGATGATGTCAACACTTTGTGATAAGGGCAATAATGGAGGCAGTTCAGCATGGGGTTAAAGGCTTTGGAATGAGACCCCTGGACTTGATGCTTGGCCCTGCCACGCACTACTTTTGTGATCCAGGCAAAGTGTCATAACTTTCCAAGGACAACGCTTTTTCATCTGTGAAATGTGAATTTTGTAAAGAATTACCTATCTCAAATGTCATTGTGAGGATTAACAGAGGGAGCACACATACAGCACTCAGGGTGGTACCTGGTACACTGTAAGTGCTAAATAATTGCTCACTGTTATATAAGGTACAAAGAAATCACAAAGGAGGGAATGATTAGCTCCATGAATGGACATGTAACAGGGGAGGTGATCCCTGAGCAGGGATTTGCAGAATCAATAGGAGTTTGTTAGGAGCAAAGTAAGGAAAGGATATTGCACGCACCAGGACCCAAACATTCAAGGACGTGGAAGTTGATGTGTTAGGACTAGGTTTAGTTGTGGGTGACAAGAAACTGAAAATAACACAGCTTCAACAAGAGAGTATTAATTTCTCTTTCATATGGAAGTTCAGAGGCAGGTGATTCAGAGCTGATATAGCAGACTACCATGTCAGGGACCCAGCCTCAGTCTACCTTAGTGCTCTGCCATATTACACACATGGCCTCCACCTCCTGATCCAAGATGGCTCCTTGAGCTCCAACCATCGGGTCCTCATTCCAACCAGCAGAAAGGAGAAAGGGGTGAAGATTATACCCCCCTGTCTTAAAGAACACTTTCCAGAAGTTGCAATTAACACCTCATCTTACAGCACATCCAATGGCCACACCTCACTGTGAAGGAGGCGGGGACATGTAGTCTTTATTTCTGTGTGGCCATATCCCTGGATAAAAACTGGGGGTTCTATGACCAATTTCTACCCTTACGGGGCATAAAATAGCATGACATATGCAGGAAGTACAAAGATTTTGGTGTTTCTGTGGTGGGAAAAGTGAAGGGGAGAGTGATGAAGACGTAGCCAGAGAAATAAACAGAGGCCAAGCACAGGTGGCCTTGGGAGCCACAAAGTCTGGGTGTTTCCCCGGGAAGAGCCACGGAAGGGTTTGTAACAGGCAAGGGCCATGGTCTGGTTTGCTGTCCTAGAAACACCACGCTAGTTGCAGATGTGGTCAACATACTGGAGAGGACAGGTCTGGAGGCAAGAGACCTTTCTCCCCAACATTTTATTATGAAAATTTTCATACATGCAGCAAAGTGGAAAGAATTTCACAGTGAACACCACATACCCACCACCTAAATTCTACCACTGGCATTTTACTAAACTCATTTTGGCATATATCTGTCCATCCCTCTACACATCCATCCATCCTTCTTATTTCTGTGGCATTTCAAATTGCAGACATCCACCCACTTACTTGTAAATACTTCACAGTGCATGTCATGAAGGAGAGTTCAGTATTTGATTTTTTTTCTTTTGATGTAGACTTTACATCCTATGAAATGCACACATCTTAAGTGTACATTTGCTGAGTTGTGACGAATGCATACACCTGTGCCACTGAAACTGTATGCAGATACAGAACTCTGTCACCACCCCAAAAGGTTCCTGCATACCCCTTCGCAGCTTCCCGGTCACTCGCCTCCCAGGGACAACTGCTGTCCTGATTTTTTTTTTTTTTAACCCGCAGATTGGTTTGGGGAAGGCAGACATCCAAGAGCCCGCGGGGGGACCATGTCCAGGGTGGGGTGGGGTTCAGAGCCGAGGGAGCGGCAGGCAGGGGGAGAAAGAGGGATCTCCAGGGCTTCCCTGTCGGTTGAGCTGGAGGCCTGGGGCGTTGTTTGGTCGCAGCGACCGCGTCTTCCGCCGGTGGGGTTTCTGGCTGCGTGACCGGGCGGGCGGTGGCGCCATTGACCAAGGCGGGGTGCCGGGAGGGGGTGGGGTGCCGGGAGGGGGCGGGCCAGGGCTGGGCTGGAGACCAGTTGCCTCTGGGACACGTAGCCTCGGAAGCATCCGAGGGGGATCGGTCTGGCAGTTGCAGCGACACACCTGTGCCCCCAGGGCAGCTCTTCCTTCTGAGCACTGCAGGGTGTGCGCCGCCCTCCAGCGACGGGGTGTCGGGGAGGGGTCGCCACGTGTCTCCAGCTCCTTCCCGGCCAGTGGGCAGCAGCGTCCAGGATACTCCCTCCACCAGGAAAGGGGGGTGGCCTGCTCCGTCTGCCCTAAAGGCTGCACGCGGGGGCGTGGGGAGGACGTGGGCATGGTCACTTCTGGGTGGCAGGACACCAGAGAGGAGACCCCACTCCTTAGGGGGAGCCGGGGGAGGACAGGGGCCCGCCTTTCGTGCTTTCTCGCTAGCGTCCCACAGCCACGGGCCCTGCCCTGTCTCCGCGCTCCGCCCCTCCCTTTCCCAGTGCCTCCCCCGTCCCCTGGAAGCCATGAAACCCGGGTCTTAGCTACTGCAAGCTCCTCCTGGGAAGAGGTTTCCGAGGTTTCTGTGCTGCTCCCACGGAGGGGCCCCCAGGGAGCGGGCGGGGGAAGCCAGAGAAAAAATGAAACATGCACCACCCCAGGCTGAGGTTGGGCTTTCCCTAGTCTCTCTGAAACAAACGCAACCCGCTGCAGCAGAGAGTCATTTTTTTCTTAAAAACCCATTTGGTCCATGGAAGATACTCCTATTCTTCCCATTCGCATGAGTTGAACTTATTTCTTGGGAAATAGTGCCCTGACCTCATTCTGCTGAGAGAGGATTTGTTCCCTCTTCCTCCCCACAGTTCCATCACAGAACATCCTGGATTCATCTGGCAATTTTGAGAAGCCTCGGTTTACCCCATCGGGCACAGGATCACAGCCACAGGAACTATCTGTGTAGAGGCGGTAGCAGAGATCACCTGGGAGGATGCGAGGGAAGAAGAGAAGGACCTAGGGGGAGAGGAGGAGGAGGTGGAGAAGAAACCTTCCCAGGACAAGGCGGAGCCCTGACAGATTTATAAGGAGGGGATGACAGGGTCAGGCCTGCACGTGGAAGAGAAGGAAGCCACGTGGGAGGTGAGGAGAAATACTAAGGGCTTCTTATATGCTAGGCTTGGGTGAGGGCAGAAATACAAATATGGCTCCATTAGTGTGCTCGTCAGAACACTAGCTGCTGGAACAAACAACCCCCCAAATATCAGTGTCTTATTTGTTCTTGACAGTGGCTTAATAGGTTTAGTTCTCGTTTACCTCACAAGCCAATGCAAGTTGAGAGGAAGGCTCTCCTCCACGCAGTGATTCAGGGACCCAGGCTCCCTCCCCAAGGACTTCAAAGACCCTGATCCGTATCTAGCAGGTAAACAATTAGAGAGACAAATGAGTGCAGAGGGTCATGTGAGAGGCTTTGGGGGCTATGCCTGAGAATGATGCACATCGTTTCTGCCCAGATTCCATCAGTCGGATCTCAGCCCCGTGGCGCTGCTAACTTGGAGGGAAGCGTGAGAACAGTCTCTCTCTGTGCCCGCGAGGAAATGAAACAGGGTTTGGTGAACACATAGCATTATGTCTGCCACAGCCATGGCCTGGGATCATAAGATGTTTTATAATCTAGTGGAAAGATGAGAAAAGGAACCTGGGAATAAAATACTTACATAAATAATACATTTTAACATCCCACATAGCACATAGTAGGTGCTCGTAGTAATACTTGTTAAAGCTGTTCAGCTCATTCTCTTCCAAGTGAGTGTTGTGTCGCCACTGATGAAATACGTGGCAGCTGGCGAGAAGGACAGGTGAAAGGGGCTGGAGAGCGCTGACCACGCAACAGAAGCTTGAAAGATGGTAACGGCAAAGTTAGGGAAGCAGGAACGCATGTGGAATATTTAGGAAACCCCAAGGAGACCAGTTTGGCCGGGTCAGAAGATTTGTGAAGCGGATTGGTCATGGATGGGGTTGGAATGCGGCTTGGAACAGATCAAGAATGACTTTGAACTTGAAGAATTTTGGCAGCTCTTCAGCAGGCCCCAAAGAGGGGCTGTGGTTGTGGTGGGGTGGGAAGGGGGTTCCCAGGCCTCTCGGGTGAATCAGCAGGGTCAGTTAAAATTAGTCACCACCACCCAGCATGGAAAAACCAAGGAGCAAACAGTCGTGTTCACTTATGTGGCAGCCAGGGTTTGCATCTCGGGGGGATCTTTGGGCTTCCTATTTTGGAGAGCTTGCAGCTCAGGGTGGGAGCTGGTACTCTGTGCTGCCCCAGGAACCCCGCTTTCACTGTTGGGGCTGTACCCCCAGGCTTCCAACCTTGGCAGCAGAACCACATGGAGCAGTTTGGCTCAGCTCCCTGCTCAGCCTGTCTCTGACCACTGTGGCCTGGGGTGGGCCTGACCTTGGCAAGTCTTCCTTCAGGGCAACCTTCCTCACCAGCGGGACCAGGCCTTTCCCATTAGAGGCTCTCTGGCCCCTTATTCACCTTTGCAGCACTATTCCCAATTGTCATTGCAAGCTGGATAATGATTCAAAAAGCTTTAAATAACCTATTTTAAGTTGCCTTACCAGCCCCACCCTCCCCACTCCCTGTGGGCCCCCGCACCCCCATTCCCTTGCCATCATCCACCATCATGGCCCCAGGAAAGTCAGGAGGGCAAATGAACCCTTGGAAAGGGACTAAGGAAGTCCCCTGCAGACCCTCCCTTCAGGTCCTAGGATGAGGGACGAGAAAGAAGAAGAGACAGAGGGAGCAGGTCAGATGGCGGGACCCCTGCATTCAATCACCCTTCTCACAGCTGAGCTTAGAACTGTGTGTGTTGGGGTGGCGTGGGCTTGGCAGGGAATAAGGACATCGGGGCTACTCAGCAACCCCCTGTGTAAAACCACCAGCTCTCTCTCCGGGCATGAAATCTTCACAGCAACCCTAGGAGGTGGGGACCCTCATTGCCCCACTTTACAGAATAGGAAATGGAGGAAGCAGAATTTAATTTCCTTGACCAAGCAGCACAGAGGAGGCTGTAAACCTAGAAGTCCCCACCCCACAGTGTGCAAACACTAAGGTAACATGGTGGAAGAAGTGGATATGACACAGTTTGGGGGTCTGTAATAAAGGCAAAACAATAGTAAGATAAATTATACATAAATGTATTACTCTCTCGTGGAAGAGTCCCAGGCTTGAGTCTCCTAGGGCTGTTCCACAGAGGGTCCGTGGTTGCTCCTGTCCCGTGGCTCAGCTGTGGCCTGCATGTCCACATTCCAGCTGGCGGAAAGGGCAGCCGAGGGACAGGGAGGGCACCCCCTTCCTTTTCAGGGAAGGGGCCCACACTCTGCTCATACCCCATTGGCTGGAAGGTGGTCACGTGGTCACGTGGTCACACCAGCAGCAGGGGAGGCTGGGAGGCCATCTGTGGCTATGTGGCTGTGGCATAGCTGAAACTTGGGATCCATCGTTAAGGGGAGAAGGGAGACCGGGTGTCCCGGTACAGGAGCCTGAGACTTTCCTACTGGTTCCCCGTGGACACTGCAGTGTCTGGAAATTTCTGGGTGCCCCGCTGAGGGAAGGTGGAGCCGTGGGGGTGGCTGGTGGTCCCCAGGAGCCTGACTGAGACAAAGGAGTTCAGAGCACAGAAGCTTAGCAATCAGAGGCGAAAGGCCAGGGCCATGACCCTGGGCAGCGCAATGCCACGAGAGGCCAGGTGAACTAGACACACCCCAGCAGACACCACACAGGCATCCGGGCCCCAGAGCAAATCAGCCATCCTGGAGCAGGGAGCAGGGAACCTGGGGACAGCCCCAGGACCCACACACCTATCCAAGGGCCATCTTCACATCTACCCTCTCCTCCCATGTACCTGGCACCATCTTGGAGAGGAGAAGGTGTGGGGATAGTCAAAGGGGGAAACTGAGGTATGGAGCACTTACCAGGAAAGACTAAGATGCCCCCCAACACACACAGCAGTCAGGGGTGCTTCTAAGCAAAAGGTAACATAGTACAGTGGTCAAGGGTGTGGATTCTGGAGCCAGACTATCTGCATTTGAATCCTGGCTTCACTGCTTGCTTGCTGTGCGACTTTGGGAAAGTTACTTACCTTTTCTGTGCCTCACTTTCTTCATCTGCCAAATGGCAATCAACAGCACCTGCCTCCTAGGGTGTTGTGAAATTTAAACTAGGTCAAATATGAATACCTAAAACTGTGCCTGGCACAGAGTAAGCACTCAATACACGTAGGCTGTTGGTCTCAGTTATAGATAATAAATAAATCACATTTTTGAAGAAAACACACTTCTGACATATGAGTTGAAATGGTTAAAATTTTGGCCAGTTATATAATTAGTGAATAAGGTTCTTCTCCCAGATGCACTGTGAGCCTCGTGAGGGCAGGTGCCATATTCATCTTGTGTTGCCATCGCTTGGTTCAAGGCCAAGTTCATGCTGGTGATAACAGCATCACCACCAGCACTCAGGGCACCACCCCCGAGCATGTCCTGCTGGCCTGCCAGGGCCCAGGCGCAGCTTTAAGTTCTGTACGTGCAGGGACTCATTTGATCCTCACGACCGCCTTAACTAGGAGGTGCTTTCTAATCATTGTTGAGTAAAGGAAATGCCTACCACCCAGGACAGGTGGATAATGCACGGGAAAGCACTTTGTAAACTGTTAAGCGTGCTGCTTGTGAGGATGCAAACACTCAGGACCCCTTCCCCCAGGGCCCAGGGCCCAGGGCCCAGGGCCCCAGCCTACTTTTGGCTTAGCTGGAGTGCCTTGGGAGAATGCACCCTGTGTTCTAGAATTTTTCCTCCGCTTTCCCCTCTATCAAAATGTAGCTGTCTTGAGTACCCCTCACGACCTGTCTTAATAGTCACTCATGGAAATCCACTCTTCTCCACTCCCCCACCTGAGACATTTTATCTCAACAAAGGCCAGCACAGGCTTGATACTTAGCCCAAAGGAAGGACGCTTTGCTCCTATTCTGCCCTGGACTGGATGCCCTGACCCTCTGGTATTGTGTCCTCTGGACCCATCTGTCCCTGCTCTCCCCAGCTATGCAAAGTCCACCCAATGAGGGCCTTCCCACGTGATACCTCTTCCAGGAAGGCCTCCCTACAGAGCTCTAGTACCACATAGACATCTCCCTGCAGGCCTCATCCCTTTCTTCCTGTTTTTGGCCCTTGTTTTTCTGGGGTTTTTTTGTTTTTTTTTTAAGACAGGGTCTTACTCTGCTGCCCAGACTGGGGTGCAGTGGCACAATCCTAGCTCACAGCAGGCTTGAATTCCTGGGCTCAAGGGATAGTTCTACCTCAGTCTCCCAAGTAACTGGGACTACAGGCACACGCCACCATGCCCAGCTAATTTTTCTTATTTTTTGTGGAGATGAGGTCTTGCTATGTTGCTGAGGCTGGTCTGGAATTCCTGGCCTCAAATAATCCTCCCGCCTCAGCCTCCTAAATGGCTGGGATTACAGGCTGGGCCACTGCACCCAGCCAATGGCCCTTGTTATAGCTCCATGGGAGGAAACACTGCCTTTATTCATTGATTGATTGATTGATTCAGTAGTTCATTCATTAACTCACTCAATAATATCTGTTGAGGGCCTCTTCTGTGTCAGGCACTACAGCATTTTTAAAAAATCCTTCCCAAAGAGCCTAGCACAGTGGCTAGCACCTAGCATAGGAACAGACACTGAATTTCAGAAACTGAGGACAAAACGTGGGCCAACTATTTGGGGACTACAGTTTTCCTTCTGCCTCTGCTGATACATGTGTCACCTAGGGGGATGGCAGTGCTGCTTTCCAGTTTGTAAGGAAGGAGGGGAGGGATAAGAGGAGAGAGGTGAGGTGTGTCTGGATGCGCCATGTAAACGTGTGCCTGGGACTATGTGTGTGTCTGTCTCAGGGTATGACACCCAGGTCTTTAAGGATGTGGAGAATCACCCCAGCTGCTGAGGGAGAAGGGAGCATTAGCTACAGGGAAGACAAGCAGAGGCGCAGCGGTGTGAGAACCTGCACTGGGCTCAGGGAACAGGGAGTGGTTGGCTCATATGATACAGTGCAGGGTGTTGAGGCTGGACAGGTGGGCAGGATCCAGTTGTAGAAAACTCTGACATCATGGCCAAATCCTAACCATCCTCCAAGGCCTGACACGAAGGCCACCCCTCCAGGAAGCCCTCTGTAGTTGTCCTTTGTTATTTTTGTCTGTCTTTCTAGCGTCCCCCCCCATTTCTTTCCTCCTGGGAACTTGCTGCACATGGCTGATCCTGCCTCTTGACTGCAGTGATTGGTTCAGAGACGGGCATGTGATGAAGCTGGACAAATCAGAGTCTTCCCTGGGATTTTTCTGGAGGGACATTGCCAAGTAAGAAAAATGTGAGTTTGGGGTTGCAGGTGACCCAGGGCTTGAAGAACAAAGTCAAACAGAGACAAGGACAGCCAAGAGATATAGCAAAACAGCCCTGATGATTTTTTTCTGAGTCACTGGATCCAGCTGTGCCTAAAGCCATGGGACCCTGGACCTCTCAGTTGAATCATTTGTCCATTCAACAGTTATTGAATGCCTACTATATTAGTCAGGGTTCTCCAGAGAAACAGAACCAATAGTAGAGAGAGAGAGGGAGAGACTTGAGTCCACTGTCATTGGATTTATAGCCCACCCTAAATCCAGAGAGAGAGAGACTGATATATAGATTGATTCATTATAAGGAATGGTTCACATGATTATGGGCTGAGAAGTGCCATGATCTGCCATTTGCAAGTTGGAGACCCACGAAAGTCAGTGGTATAATTTAGTCCAAATCTGAAGGTCATATGACACATGGTATAACGTCCAGCCTGAGGGCAGAAGAGCAATGTCCCAGCTCAAGCAGTGAGACAATTCTCCCCTCCTCCACCCTTTTGTTCTATTTAGGCCATCAGTGGATTGGACGGTGCCCATCCGTGTCGGAGAGGGCAGTTCCCTCTACTCAGTGTACTGCTTCACACACTAATCTCATCCAGAAACACCCTCCCAGACACACCCAGAAACAATGTTTAATGAAATATCTGGGCACCCCTGGTTCTGTCAAGATGACACATAAAATTAAACATCACACCCACTATGTGCAAGGCAAGGTCCTAGATAGTAGAAATACAGCAGTTAAAAAAAAAAGAAAAGAAAAATCCTACCTAATGGCATTTACATGGTTAGCGGGGGAGGGCATGGGTAGAAAGACAATAAATAAAATAAATAATAGAAGTAGCATGTTATATGATGATAAACGCTATGTACAAAAAGAAAGCAATAGAGCAGAGACTAGGCATAGAGAGTGTTGGGCAGGAAGTAGGGGATACATTTTTAAATTTAATTTTAAAATGCACTTTAAATTTTAGTTTGAATTTATTTGATAAAGATCCAAAGGAAAAAAAAAGAGAGAACTCTAGAAATATCTGGGGGGAAAGCATTTCAACAGAGGGAACAGCAAGTATAAGGGTCCCGAAGTAGGAGTGTGCCTTGCTTATTCAAGGTACGGTAGCAGTTACATGTACCAAAATATTCTGATTTGTGCACAAAGTAGTTTGAGCTGGATTTCTGTCACTTGCAATCAAAACCTTCCTACTAACCTAGCTTCCCTGATCATCCACCAAGAAGCAAACTCTGTCTCCTCCCTCCCACTGCCTCCTGTCTGTACCCCTTACTACATTTATTATCAGTTCTCTCTGCTTCACACAGCTGCCTTTATTTTAATTCATGTGTTATTCAGAAACATCCCTAAATGCCTCCCATGTGCCAAGCAGTATACATGCGCACACCCCCATATCGATGCTGCCCCCCATTTATGGGTGTGGTTAGAAAGTGCAGAGAGGGTGAGTAATTTTTCTCGGGAAAGGGCAGAGCCAGGATTCAAACCCAGGCTTGTCCAACCCCAAAGCCTGCGTTTGCTGTAGACCTAGGTCGCAGCTGTCTTGAGTTGAAGTCACTGGGCACACATTCTGGAAGAAAGTTAACTTGTCCTTTGGAACTCCTGTGGAATTCAAGCAACTGCCTCTAAGAAAAGCAATGCCTTGAACAATAAAGCTTTGTCCAGATACTATAGCAATCGCTTTACGCACATCAGCTCATTTCGTTTCATAAAGCCTGTGTAAGGCAAGGATTGCTATGTCCAGGAGAAGAGAGTGAGGCTCTGACACCCTGCTGCAACCTCATCTGTCTGCCTGATTGGTCTTGGCATGGCTGGCTCCTGGTTCCTAATAGCCACCTCTGAGTCCTGCAAAGCCTTTTGCCCTGCTCTCGCTTGGGAAGATCTGCACCAGGGAACCCCCTGAGCTGAGACCCTTGAAGCCCAGAAGCCCCTCTGCTGAGCCAGCTCAGCCCCTGTAGAAGATACTGGCCCAGATGGGACTTTAACCCTGGCTCCCTGACCTAACGGGGGTGGGGGGGATTTGAGCTCCCTGGAGGTAGCCCTGCCAGGGCTGACATCCCACCTGCCCTGCTCCACCCGCTGAGGTTTCTGGGGGGCCAATCTTCTCTATGGTTTGAGTTTCTACCCTCCCACCCCCCTGAGGCAGCCAGGTTGTTCCCTCTGTCCGGAAGCCCCCACCAGCCTGGGCAGCATGGGTTTTAGATATAGAAGGCGTATTACATTGGAGCTTGAAATGTGATGATTTGGTGCAGGTTTTGGCTTCTCAACTTAACTGTCAACTTCTCAGGGTAAGGGCCAAGTTCAATCTCTTACTTACCTCTCTAACCCCCAGGGTGACTTCCTGACCCAATCTATACTCTCAGAGATGGTATATGAGGATTGTAGGCCTCCTGTAACAAATGACCACAACTTTGTGGCTTAGAACAACAGAAATGTACTCTCTCACAGGTCTGGAGGCCAGAAGTCTGCAATCAAGGTGTCAGCAGGCTTGGTTCCTTCCCAGGGCTCTAAGGGAGGAAGTGTTCCATGCCTCTCTCTCAGCGCCTGGGAGTTGCTGGCACTCCTTGGCTGGCAGCTACATCACTCCAATCTCTGCCTCTGTCTTCACGTGGCTCCCCTCTGTGTGTCTCTGTGTCTTCTCTTCTGTCTCGTTTAAGAACACTGTCATTGGATTTATAGCCCACCCTAAATCCAGGATGATCTCATCTTGAGATCCTTAATTACATTGGCAAAGACCCTGTTTCCAAATAAGGTCACATTCACAGGTAGGGGGATTAGGGCGTGGACATAACTTTTTAGGGTCACTATTCAATGCACTACAGACGGGAAAGCGTCGGCTCAGAGCAGAACAGATTTGCTCGGGATCCCACAGTGCGTCGGGGCAGCCAAGGGACTGGCCTGCTCTTATGCTGGGCCAGAGCTCTGTGTCCAGCCCCGTGCCGCCCTGGGTTCCCGAAACTCTCTGGGAAAGCGTTCAGTGAAAAAGCGTCTGGAGACTGTCTGGGCTTGGGAGAGCCTGACTTTCCGGCCAGAGTGGCCAGGAATGTAATCATGGCAGGGAGTGTTCCTTCCTGGTTGGCTCCGTGCCAGGGGCCCTGGCTGGCGTGCAGGCCCCACTCTGGTGGATAGGCCACATCACATCTGGCCGCAGAGTCCCTGCTCCTGTCCATGTCTCTGCGGAGGCCAGAAGCAGCCCTGGACGCAGGGGGAGGGGAACAGGACTGAGGTCCCCCTGCCCTCTGGGGCACTTTTTTCTCCGGAGACAGTTCCTGCTCTCTTTGGTGAGAACCAGAGAACACGCATAAGATTTAAATTGACGAATCTGACTCTAAGTCCCTGGCTCTCAGAGGCTGCAGAGAAGAGTGGTTGGATTCTGGCCTCGGAACCCAGCCTGTCTGGGCTCAAGCTCCAGCTCTGCCGTGTGCTGAGCATTTAGTCTTGGGCACATTTTTGCTTCTCCAAGTTCTCTCACTGGTAACACAGGACATCAGCAAACTGACCTCACAGAGTTATCAAAAGGATTAACCTAACACACATAAAGCCGTGATCACAGAGCCCATAGTAAGATCAGGCAGAGATGGCTACTGCTGTTTGCCATTGACTACGGGCTACAAATAAAGTCAAGTGTCTGCTGTAATCAAACTCATATTGACTCCCAGGCATAAGTTCATCCTTGCTGGAAGATTCTCTCTTCTTCACACTAGTACCATTCAGCCCCAGGGCTTTGCTTTTCTGTGCAAATCGGAATTCCAATCCATGCCTTAGGGAATGGCCACAGGTCACCTTGAGCCAATCCTGGTTTTAAGAACTTCTAAGAGAAAGGGGTGGACAGAACCATCTCCAGTCTGATGTCATCATTTGCATTCAATGCTGGTCAGGAATGTGAAACAAAAGAGGTCTTTTCTTGCCTTGATAAAATAACCTAAGATCAGCCTATAACACCTGTCCAAGGACAGGACAGACTCCTGTGATTAGGCCCCTTTTTCTAACCGTGTGCTCCCCTCCCCAGGCAGTCTGATCACAGCCAGCAGTCCAGACTGGGGAGGACGAGCTGCCGGCAGGGCCTCCAGGTATCTCATCCACATCCTCACGGGCCCACGATGCTGCCATAGACAGGGAAGGAGTGCGCAGCCTGCCTCTCTCTTGCCTGGAAGACTTCTTGGCCTCTCTGCAAATTCACCTGACCCATGGATAGCAACCCTTGAGCTCTGCATAGCATAGGAAGAGATGCAAATTGGGGTAGTTCTGTGTCAAGCCAAATACTTGCTTTCTTTCCTATGGAATTTTCAGACCTAAGCTTTAAGACTCTTAGAACCTTAAAGAACAAGAATCTAGAGCCTTAAATGCCCAGTGGGGCAGGACATCCCTGCAGCCCAGGTGTGGCCGTCTCCAGTGGCTGCCATGAGCCTCACTCTGACCAGCACTTCTTCAGGGCCACGTTAGAGAATCCAGGCCACAGACAGACAGAGTTGGCAGCACCACAGGGCTGTGGGGAAGACGATCCTACTGCACACCAGGCAGCAGCAACCAGATAAAACTCCATGTGTGGTATTGGCTCTGCCCAGGCCCCACACCCCGCCAGTCCTTCCTGCCCTGTCAGGCCTCTCCCAGGCTCCATACCTCCTCCATCACCAGATTCCAGGCTCACCCTCCTGCCCCCAAATCTGCTTCCCCAAAGGACTGGGGCAGGGTACTGCCCTGGTTGCTTTGCTCATGGAGGAGGCCAGTCTAGCAGCCGGGCCTACCCCATTCTCTGGAATTCTGGTGTATGCAATTTTCTCCATCTCGTTAGATTTGAATCACACGTACTATGAGCTGTGGAATTTAGGTCCCTTTGGGCCAACAAAGATGCACTGTGCTAATTGCCAAGGCGAAAAGATGAAAAAGATGTCGGCCCTGCTCTGGTGTCACCTAGCAATGGGTCGAAAGATGGGAGAGCTCAAACTCATCACCTGGAAGCTAAGTCCCTTAGACAGGCAGGGGCCCGATATGAGAGCAAGGGAGGCACGAAAGTGTGTTTTCTGTGGATGGCCTTCTTGGGGTGCAGGGGGCAGTCTGAAAATACAAATCCATCGGCTCGGGAGAGAACAAGGCTTGGATCCGAAGCAACAAAAATGTGAAAAACTCTGAATTGTAGAATCGGAGAATCACAGAATGGTGGATTCTAAGATCATAGAATCACAGCCAAGAAAAAGACCCTTGGTGTAAGGGTGAGGAACTCACTAGGTGCTCACGGCGTGGGAAGAGAAAGAATTCTCACGCAAAGATTAGGATATAAAGAAGTAAAAAGTTTATTTACTTTCCCAAGAAAGAGAGAGAGAGAGAGAGAGAGAGAGAGAGGGAGAGGGAGAGGGAGAGGGAGAGAGAGAGGGAGAGGGAGAGGGAGAGAGAAGGGAAATGGCACAGAGGGAAGGGGCAGAGCTAGGTGTGGGCTCAGGTGGCCCGTGGACTTTCACCCTTGGCCATGCCAGGCGGTTCCCTGGCACTGAGTGAGCAGGGAAGTGCCGGCATCTGAGGAAAAGCGGCTCTGGCTTTTAAAGGGCAAAAATGGCTTTTTTTTGTTCCCTCTGCTGCAGGCTGATAACAGGAGGTGGTTGGCAGCCTTTCTCCCTTTCTTTTGCTGCTGTGGAGACTCTCTTATCTTCCGGAATGTAGTCAGGCTCCTTTTAATTGCTGTGTAAACATCTCTGCAGCTGTAAAAAGAGGATCTCCGCAGACAATTAGTTAATCTTAAAAGAGGTAATTAATCTCAAGAACAGCAAGTTTAACATCAATGTCCCTGTCAATTTTGGAGACAGTGAGTTAGATGGTTTATATTTTTTTGTTAGAGATTTCATTAGCAAAGCCATCCTTTCACCTAGCTCAGACAACGGGATTCCCTCCTTTTGCAGATGTGGAAACGGAGGCTCAGAGAGGACAGGGACCCAGAGGTTCGAGGTGAGCCCACCATGTCCCACACTCATTCCTGGAGGCTGGGGCTCCTCCTTCTGGAAGATGCTCCCTATGGTGAGGAGGTCACGGGGGGCCTCCGGCCAGCCAGCTGGAGTCCAGCTGCTCCCCTTGCAGGGGAAGTGGCGTGCCCATAGCCACAGCAGGAAGGGCAGAGCTAGGTGCGGCCTCAGGTGGCCTGTGGACTTTCACCCTTGGCCATGCCCAGCAGTTCCCTGGATACACAAACAAAGCCTCTGGGAGACGGGAGACTACACCACCCCCAGCCTAGCAGAGAGGAAATTCTGACCAATTCTCTGTGAGGGATATGGAAAGGTAGCCCCAGGGAGTCCTAAGCCCAAGCCTAGAGAGGTCAGTGGACATCCTGAAATGGATTCTTCCATTGGAGCAGAGTGAGCTGCTCAGCCCAGGCACCCAGAGCACCCAGGTACCCTCCACCATGGAGGACCCGCTGCTGGGGAACATGCCACTTCACAAATGCTGTCCAGGTGGGCCCTGGATCAAATCAGCTGCAGCATCTGTCCTCTACATCTGACCCCTCATAGAGGACGTTCATCAGATGATCTGTCCAGAAGGGCACTCCTGTATTTGGGCCCCGTTTTTCCCTCCTTTCAACCTCATGGTTCCGACAAGGACCTCCAGAAACAGTACACTGCTTTTGCTATGGGACAGGGAATGTAACCGGGCTGGGGAGTCAAAGAACCCCAGCCGCAGAGACCAGCGGGACATGGGACACAGGTTAGCCCAGAGAGAGCTTCCTGGGAAATCTTCTTACTGGATCTGGTGGGGAAAACTCTCCTGCATCTACAATCCAGGAACTAGAAGGACATGAACTGGAATAGGCTTGGGGCTCTGCTCTCTCTGTTAAGGGAAAAGCCACCTGTAGTGGGACAGAATGAGGCTGGTGCAGAGAGAGGGGAGAGAGCTAAGATGGGGCTGCTGGTCCCTGGACCTGGAGCTGCCCCAAACCCTGCAGATTTTCCTTTGATTCTGTGAGCACATCAGTAGTTCTCAAACATTCTATCTGTTGCAACCCAAAACATACACACACACATGAACACATGTGTGTTGTGATTGTACGTACATGATTTCCATGAAACAATACTCACACCCTTATTACGTATGATACACTCTGGCACCTTCCACTGTGCCCCGTTCATTTCCTTTTGTTACTACTTGAGACCCAGGAAGCTGGTTTCCCGACGCACTACATTGTGCCTCGAAGTGTAAAAAACAACCGAGCTACATCAATAGCCTTCCAATAATCCTTGTTTTTGCTTCTGCTAGCCCAAGGTGATTTGGCCACTTGCAGCCTGCTAACTAAAATGGGAACTAAACTCAACTTTCTAAGTCTCGTCCCAGCCCCTGCCTGCCCCCATCCCACACCTGGCCAGGCTGCCACAGGGAGCGCAGTTTGCAAACTCAGTATCGTTCAGCCATAGGAGAGAGACGTGGGCTTCTGTGATGTGCTTCAGTGGAAAGAGAACCGCAGTCGGACAGACCTGCGTTCTAACCCCAGCCCTGGCCGCGTCCGACACTGCGGCTTGGGTAAGCTCTTTAGACCCACGAGCTTCAGTCTTGGCAGCTATAAATCGGGCTTGTTCTTCCTGCCTCGTGGAAGGAGCATGTGGATGAAATGAGACCATGTGTGAACTATTCCCGGTACAGGGCTCCACATGGAACATTCTGCACGTGGAGGTTCTCATCCCTCCAACTTAGGGTGACAAACATCTGCATTTTTAATGCCAGGTAGGAGAAGGAAGGGGGATGTCTCTCAAATCTCACACAAAAGACAAGGCCTGTGTCTTTCACAGACTCGATTAAGAGCACCTGGTATGTGCATCAACCTTTGCCATTGTCAAGGTAACTCATTCGATCCTTACGAGAACCCGGGAAAGTAGATGGAGTGGAGTAGGTGAGGGTTAGGAGCTGATGTAGGACAAGCAGCAAGGGTCTGCGGTCCTGGGGTCAAGTTCAGTGCTCCTTTCTCCCCTTGTAATGGCGGCTGCCCTGCTCTGCTCTCTGGACTGGGCTCCCAGGATGCTGGAACTGCTTCCAGGCTAAGCAGTAGAGGCAGGGATGGAACTTTTGCTACATTTGGCCAATTGCCCTCTCTGGGCAGTGTTTGCTCAAACTCTCCCTACATGCTGCAGCCGGAAAGAAGGGAAGACATTCCCAGAATCCAAGAATTTCAGGGTCAGAGTGTTCTTCGAGGCCCTTTCCTCATCCCTCATGACAGTCACTGCCTGTCCCAGTTTCTGCCAGTGGAGCTTCTGAAGGATCACAGGGCCCTCTAGGCCTGTGAACACAGGAGCTGTGATTTGGGATCATCATAACCTATGCCTGAAGCACCCTGCTGTGAGCGGACCTGCAGAATTTAGGAATGTTGATGTTCATGCTGTCAACTGCGCTGGGGTCAGAGGAACGGGTCAGCAGTGTGGCTGTCTTCCATGTGCCGTCAGCGCCTCGCAGCACCTCTGGGAGGGGGAGGGATCGCCGTGTGCCAACAGGGACCCCAGAGGGCAAAGAGTAGCATGTTCTATGGGATATGGGGGGGGGGAAGTTCAATTGTGATAAAATACACATAACATAAAATTTATCATCTTCACCATTTTTAAGTGTTCACATTGTTGTTCAGTGGCATTAAGAGCGTTCACATTGTTGTGCAACCACCACTACCATCCATCCACAGAACTTTCTGTTATAAAACCTCTGCACCCATTAGACAATAACCCCCATTCCTGTTCTCCCAGTCCCTGGAAACTACTGTTCCACTTTTTGTGTCTACTAATTTGACTACACTGGGTACCTCATATAAGTGGAATCATACAACATTTGTCTTTTTGTACCTGGCTTATTCCGCTTAGCATAATGTCCTCATGGTTCATTCATGCTACAGCATGTGTCAGCATTTCCTTCTTTTTTAAGACTGAAAAAGATTCCATTGCATGGATATACTGCATTTTATTTACCCATTGACCATTTCATGGACATTTGGCTTGCTTCTACTTTTTGGCTATTATGAATAATGCTGCTATGAACATTAATGTACAAATTTTTGTGTGCACATATGTTTTCATTTCTCTTGGGTATATATATACTCAGGATTGGACTGCTGTGTTATATGGTTATTTCGTTTAACTTTATTTTTGACACAGCATAAGAATGCATTTATTTCATAAAATCCTAACCTTTTTGGACTCAAATCAATTTTTCTGATATCTTTTTTATTGAGGTGAAATATACATAAACTAAAATTCACTATTTTAAAGTGAACAATTCAGTGGCATTTCGTACATTCATACTATTGTGCAACCACCACCTCTATCTAGTTCAAAAATGTTTTATCACCACTAAAGGAAGCCCATTCCCATGAAGCAGCACCCCCACCCTCTCTCCCCAGCCCCCAGAAACCAAAACCACCAAACTGCCTTCTGTCTCTACGAATTTGCTTTTCTAGATATGTCATGTAAATGAAATCACACGACGTGTGGCCTCTGTGTCGGGCGTCTTTCACCTACCATAATGTTTTTGAGATTCATCCACATTGTAGCTCACATCAGTCCTTTTCCCCTTTTTGTGGCTGAGTAATATTCCATCTTATTGATACACCACAATTTATTTATGTATTCATCTGTTGATGGCATGTTTGACTTTTTAAGGAACAACTAGACTGTTTTCCAGACTAGCTGCACCATTTCAGTTTGAGCTGGCCTTTTTTTAAGTTGAATTTTTATTTTAAAAAATTGTAGTAAAATACACATAAAATGTAACAGCTTTACCATTTTTAAGTATACCAGTGCAGTGGCATTAAGTACATTCACGTTGTTGTATGAGTTCCTGAGCTATGAGGCAAATGGATAAAAAGGGGATTATGTTCTTGGCAAAAGTGGCTGGTCATAGTCATCAACGGGGAGTGGCCTTGCCAGCATGCACTAGGTGCAGGGAAAAGGATCTATGCCTACTCTCCCCACCATGGCCACGGAGAAGGGCTGTTGGAAGACTCACTCACCTGACTCAGGGCCACGTGAAGGTTAAGGTCTTCCCTCTGTGAAAAGGACTGCAACCTACCAAAGGCAAGGGCATAAGGAAATGGATAACCTCAGAGGAAATCATAAAAATCCACTAGGACCTTAAGTTCATACTTGCAAAGCCCTTGGAACAGTACCTGGCATGGTAAGCATCAGTAAATTATAGCTGTCATGGTCACTACTGTCATTACTAATATTTTTCTCAAGCTAGTAACAATAATATTAATTATTAGATTAACAAGTAATCTAATAATTAATTATATATTATTTATTATATAATAATTATTAATTACAACCAAAAGATTGTAACTCCTTGTTACAACCCTGTGTCATAGAATATTTTTTTAGAATTTTCCTTCTCTCTCCTCTTCCTTGCCTTTACTGTCTATTCGTGGTGGTTAAATTTGCTGCTGAGACCAAAGATTCCAGAATGTCGGTAAGGCTGTGATAGAACAAGAGGCCAGGGATCCTGGATTTAGTCTAGTGGCTCCACTGGGTAGAGCCACTGCCTTTGGATGCGATCACTGAGCGTGACTTCAGGATACTGACTGTAGAAAGTAGTGGGGACGTGCAATGCTTTATCTGGGTTGTTACATTTTATAAGGAAAGCATTTTTTATCCTACACGTGGAAGAAGAGAGAGAGTGTGTGTGTGCATGTGTGCTGGGCAAAGGATGGGGTGCCGTGGACACCTGCTGCTTTTGCCTGCCCAACACCCTCCCTTGGCCTTTTCTGGGAGCAGCACCCCCTCCGCCAGGTAACTGCCTCTCTCCCCGGCATGTGGTTCTAGTGGGTGCACTAAGCAACAAACCTCACCTTCGTGCCCACCCCCCCAAAACCCAGCGGTGGGCCTGTGACCTCAGCTAGGCCAACCAGATTCTGTCCCCAGAATACAAAACTTGAGTGGACAAGAAGGGACAGACGTGGGCGAGGCATCTGATGGATGCAGTACCTTTTCTTTCTTTTCTTTTCTCTCGTTCTGCCAGTGTATTGGCCTTGGATCAGTGGTACCTTTAAGTGAGGAGCTGCCCAGTGGCCTTCCAAAAAATTCTTAAACTTAAATTAGCCAGATCCGTGTCTATTGCTTGTTTTCAAAGAAACTGAATAAAATCACAACTCTGGACGGTCCCTGAGGAGTCCGACCTTTAGCGGCATGGTTCTTGAGCAACATGACTGCGGCCACGGCAGGGGAGTGGGGGTGAGGGAGGGCTGGGACAGGGGTCTGATTCCCAGCAATCAGACTGCTTGAACTAATTACCACTCCCACCATGCTCATTTGGGTTATAAGAGTTAAAACAACGTTTGTTTGTTTTTTAACAGTAGAAATTTTCCAAGCCTTTGATGTATGCAACAAGCATAATTTTGTAACACCTCCCAATACGCATTTCCCTCTGTCTATAAGCTGACCCTACATCCTTTTTATTATTAGGGCTAAACCATGGAAGTCTCCGCCAGAGAGGGATGTGGGGAGAAGCCTGTCAGGATCAGGAAGGAAAGAGACAAGAGAGAGGCTGGGGCAAGAAATCAGAGGTAGGGTCCCAGCTGAAGCGCCTGCCGCCCATCCTGTTCAAGCTCCGTGGCAGAGCTGGTGGCAGAGCTCTGCCCGGAGTGGATTAGGAGGAAACTACGCACACAGGATTTGGGGAGGAGCTGACACCACCCCCTGAGGCAGCCACAGGACAGTGGAAAAGCCCTGTGGGGTGTTTAGGCAGGAAGGGGCTAAGACACCCCCTTGCTCCCTGTACTCTGTCCTCTTCCCGGGCCTGAGCAAGGCAGGGAAGAGATGGGCCACTGGGATGGGGTGCAGTGACCTCTTGGCAGGGGTAGACAACTTGTGCCCAGGGTGTGTGTGGGTTGTGGCTGAAACAGAGTATCTGCAGCTCCTCAAGAGCTGAGGTGGCACTGAGCCAAAGAGAGGTGCCAGGGTGGATTTCAACCCTGGCATCCAGGAGCCAGTGATGCCTGGCAGAAGGGGGACCAAGGACATCTCTGTGCAGGCCAGTGGGGCCCCAGAGGGCCAGCACCGCACCCAGATGCCATCCCTGGGTGAGGCAGACTTTCAAAGGGAGAGAAAAAGCTCTGATAAAAAGTTTGAACTTAAATTTGCCTGAACTTTCACCCCCAAATGACTGACTTTACCCCAAAAGTGTGTTTTAAATTGCAAGAGACCAGGGGAGACTTCAGGCAAGTTTGTGTCTTTGCAGCAGAGCTGGGGGTCCCTGAGGAAGGTGAGGTGAGTTCTAGGAAATGAAGCCACTCCCTGCTTTGCTCATCTGAGCTATAGGGCGGATGTTTACTCCCAACACAAGCGGAGCCTCCTGCGTTTGGCTTCTCTTGGGGCAGAGAAGCCACGTTGGTAAACATTCCCCTAGTCCAGTGGCCAGCCTGGTCCCTCAGGCTTCCAGGACCGAGCAGCAATCTGGGTTTGTTGCCAAGGGAAACAGCAGGCAGGCCTGGCTGCTCCGGTCAGCCATCTCCTCCTCAAGGACAGTCTCTGTTCAGAGTGTTCTCCAAGTGCAGGAGGCAGGGGTCAAGTTACGGAGTCTTGGTGCCTGGGCTGGAAAGGCCCCTAGGAGACCCAGCTCAGTGGCCCCCCACCCTCTGGCTCTCCTTCCCAGGGGACGTCAGTTGGCCCCCCCAGCCCCTGCAGAGCCAGGACTGGCTGGGTGGACCACGCCTTCTGCAAACAACAGCCCCCATGTGGCCTCAGCTAGGGATGGGGAGTAGCAACTTCTAGGCATAAAAATATGAACAGTCCACACGGTTCCTGATCTCGTTTGCACCCAAATGCTGGAGAGACACACAAATCTCAGCCTATAGCCACACTGCAGGCTCATTACCATAGACAGCCTAGCACTGCTTCTGCCCTTTCTTAGCTGTGTGACCACAGGCCACCCGCCTAACTTCTCTAGGTAGGCCTCTGTTTCCTCTTCCGCAAAATGGGAGACTGAGTACCACAATCCTGTCTTTCAAATCCTTGGGGCCAGATGCATGTCAGAGTTCCCAATTTTTTTGATGTTTAGAAAGGTAACAGGGTGCAGGTATTATATATTTTGTAACATCTTCCCGAACAGCCCTCCTTAGTCAAACATACTATTTCTGCAGTGAATCTATGAATAGTCAAATTAAGTGGGATACATAAAAGCCATAAGTAAATTCACGCCAGATCAGGTCAGGTTTTGCCACTAAATGAATTAATTACACAAAAAGTTTCCACTTCCAGGGGATTCTGCATTTCAGAATTACCAATAAGGGTTATTAGCCCTTTAATGCCATGCACCTCACCGGGTTGTTATACTGATTCTGTGGATGAAGGTGGTTTCACAACAATCATCACAGCTGCCACTAATCCACTGCACGCAGGCGCCGCATCGCTTGCTCATGGGCTTCAGTCCCAGGAGCTGTTATAACACCCATTTCACAGATGAGGAGCCAAGGCCAAGAGCAGTGGAGCAGCCTGATGATCGTGATGCAGTACTGAGGGTCTGCTTGACTTCAGAGGCCTTGCAGGACAGTACCCACCGTCACATGGCATAGCCAGGAAAGAGAGACGGGAAACTCAGGACTTCTGACTTAGACTTTGCTCTGCTGCCTCACTGTGCATCTAAAGACACATAAAGAAAAGTAAAAGTAAAAGCCATTCCTCTACAAGTCCGCAGTTCCCTGGAAGAGGCTGAGTTGCTGTGGGCGTTGCTTTCCTGTGCCTTCAGCAGTTAACCCTGAACCCAGTTTTGCAATCCATCCCTTCTCAGAAGCCACCCACAGAGCCTGGGACATCTCCCCTACTCTTCCATCTGTCCTTCTGCAGCCCAGATCCTCACAGTCCCAGGCTGGACAAGAGGCCCTCAGAGAGGCAAGGAGAGAGGCACAGGACCAGAGGCCACCCCTGAGAGCTCCGTGGTGAGAAGGTGGAACGGCATGGGTGGGGGGTGCGGGGGTGCGGGGAGTTGTTGCAGTCCTTTAAGGACAAGGTGACCAAGGGGTGGCTCCAGGCACCTGGTTCAGGGAAAACAGCTGTTGTCAGGGCAGCCAGTATTCAAATCCCAGCCAGCTACTCACTTTGTGAGCTTGGCTGACCTGAGGGTCAACTTCTTAGTGTTTGGTTTTTTTTTTTTTTTGAGACAGAGTCTCACTTTGTCGCCCCAGGTAGAGTGCAGCGGTATCATCCTAGCTCACTGCAACCTCAAACTCCTGGCTCAAGTGATCCTCCTGCCTCAGCTGCCCGAGTAGCTGGGACTACAGGTGTGCACCGCCACGCCGGCTAATTTTTCTATTTTTAGTAGAGACGGGGTCTTGCTTTTGCTCGGGCTGGTCTTGAACTCCTGAGCTCAAGCGATCCTCCCACCTTGGACTCCCAGAGTGCTAGGATGACAGGCCTGAGCCACCATGCCCAGCCAGCTTCTTAGTGTTAAACCAGGCAGGAATCTCTCCCTGACGGGGACACGAAAACATGGTTAAGAATGTGATATGACTTGCCAGGTCGCATCTTCCCGTCCATTGCTGGGGATCCAAGGACCCACATGGAGGTGGCTTGGCCCTTAGAAAGTAGGAGACTACATTGGCCACAGGGGTTTTCCTAGAAGTTCTGTATAGGAGGGTTTGGGGGTAGCATCCTGGTAGAAAGGAAGATGCTGGGTGAGTTGTCTGGAAACTGCAAAGCCAACCCACAGTGCTTTCTAGACTGTAGGTTTATGTACAGCAGTTTGGGGAAGGGGTGGGGGAGGAGGTGATAAAGATTAGAGAGATGATCTCAAAGCTGGGTTTTCAGAGTAAGCAGATTTTCCTGCTCAGGCTGTATGCCTGAGGCAGACGGTTTTCGGGGGAAGGGGCCATTGGCGAATACGGTGGAGAAGAGAGGCTCCCCGATCAGGCGAAGAAATAGCGTCATAAACATAAGCTTCCAAACGAAAATAATGTCTCAAATCTCCGCCCATCAATTCCATCCCTCTCCCAACATAACTGTCCTCTCACATCCCCCGAGACAAGGTCAGTGGGGAGGGGAGGGGAGGGGACCTGCTCAAACTAAAGAGTTTCCTGCTGTCCCCTTTGCCCTTCATCTGATAGGATTAACAAGAAAAAACGGGGGAGATGTCGGAGGGTGCCGGTAAAGAAGGGGGTTCTAGCCAGGGTTTCTCAACCTCAGTACCCTTGATGTGCTGGACTGGATAATCCTCTGCTGGGGGGCTGTCCTGTGCATTGTTAGGTGTCTGGCAGCATCCCTGGCCTCTACCCACTGGATGCCGGTAGCAGCCTCCCCTTCACCCCTCCAGTTCTGACAACCACAAATGTCTCCAGACATCACCATGTCCCCTGGGGAGCAAACTCGCCCCTGAATGGGAACTACTGCTCCAGACTCATAGTGGCTGGAATCACACTTGGGCTCTTCCACTTACTGTGTGGCATTGGACTCCCTGTGCCTCAGTTTCCTCACCTGCACAATGGGGATCAGATTAGCATCTACCTCACAGGGCCATTGAGAGGATTAAAGGTGTGTAAAGTGGGCAGGTGCATGTCTGGCATAGGTGAGCACAAAACGGTGCCAAACCCCCAAAACCTAGCTTTATACACCAGAGAGGAGAGAACATTGTTATCTTTGATGCATTAATTCTACCTCAAAGACTATCTCAAAGAAATAACCAAACATGTGGATAAACATCTATATAAGGATTTTAATCAAAAATTATTTATAAATACAAAATTTTAAAAAACACTGAAAACAACTCAAAGATTCAACAGTGAGTTATTAAATATGTAACAATACATTCAGATAATGAAATGTTACACGGCCTTTAAATATCCTGTTTGAAACTAATCATATGGGGAACTACTACAATACGATGTCAAGTGACAAAAATTCATACAAAACTATATGAACAGGCTGGGCGCAGTGGCTCACGCCAGTAATCCTAGCACTCTGGGAGGCCAAGGTGGACAGATCGCTTGAGCTCAGGAGTTCCAGCCTGAGCAAGAGCAAGACCCCGTCTATACAAAAACTAGAAAAATTAGCCTGGCATGGCAAGCTACTAGGAGGCTGAGGCAGGAGGACCACTTGAGCCCAGGAATTGGAGGTTGCAGTGAGCTATGATGATGCCACTGTACTCTAGCCGGGGCGACAGAGCAAGACTCTGTCTCACCAAAAAAAAAAAATAAATAAATAAATAATAAAAAATAAAAAAATAAAAAACTATACGAACAGCATGAGTCTAGATTTTTTTGTTTGTTTGTAAAATAAAATGTCAATAGTGGTTATTTCTGTGTGGTGAGAGTACAGGTGAATTCTTTATTCTCTATTTCTAAATTTCCTACAGTAAACCTGTATTTATTTAAATAATTAAGCAACTAATGGTTATAAGAATTTGTGTCCCTTCAAAATACGTATGGGAGGATTTTTCCCCCCAACTTTTTTAGAAAGAGAACAAGAGGAGAGGAGGAGGGAGAGGAAGATGACCATGCAGGGGAAGGCATATCTAGGAAATGTCATTGCTGCCATAAGCCCTGGGATCAAGTACCCAATATAGGGACGAAATGAAAGAGAACTTAGGGCTGCCGTCACAGAGCACCGCAAACCGGGTAAAATAAAACAGGATGTTTATTCTCTCTCAGTTCTGGAGGCTGGAGGTCCGAAATGAAGGCGCCAGCAGGCACACTCCCCCTGCAGGCTCTGGGAAGAACCCTTCCTTGCCTCTTCTGGCTTCTGGCGGCGTCTGACAGCACAGCTCTAATCTCTGCCTTGTCTCCACATGGCCTTCCCTGTGTCTCTCTCTGTCATCTCCTCTTCTTGTACAGACACCGGTTATTGGATTCAAGGGCCACCCTAAGTCCAGAATGATTTTACCTGGAGATCTTTAACTAATTTTATCTATAAAGACTCTATTTCCAAATAAGGTCACATTCTAAGGTTCCAGGTGGACATGAATTTTGGGGGCACACTATTCAACTCACCTCATGGGAAGACCCTATTGCGTAAGGCATCACAGACAGGCACAGGGGAAAAAACATTGATACAAAAAGTATCAAAGGGCATCCAGTAAAAAGCAAGCTTCCTCCATTCCTGACCCTCAGTCCAATCAGTGTTACAGACTCTTGTCTGTACAGTCACGTGTATCTATTTTGTATACAAGTGGACCTTGGCTTTTTAATTTACCAATGTATATGGGAGATCCTTCCACATCTGTCCTTGCAGATTTGCGTTTGGCTGCATAGTATATCATCGTTTGATAAACCATAGTCTATTTTTAATCCGTCTGCTTTAAATGGAAACCTAGGTGGTTTTCAGACCTGTTTTTCCCACTATGAATAATGTTGCAATCCTTCTTTTTTGTAATTGCCTGCCGTGTTTTTTAAGTTTTTATTTTGAGATAACTGTAGATTCACATGCAGTTGTGATAAGTAATACAGAGAGATCCTGTAGACCCATGACCCGGTTTTCCCCAAAGGCAACATCTTGCATAACTATCGTACAATTTCGTAACTAGGAAATTGACATTGATACGCACCACTGACCTTATTCAGATTTCACCAGCCTTACTGGCACTCATTT
Organism: Daubentonia madagascariensis; assembly: GCA_023783475.1. Taxonomy (NCBI): domain Eukaryota; kingdom Metazoa; phylum Chordata; class Mammalia; order Primates; family Daubentoniidae; genus Daubentonia; species Daubentonia madagascariensis. The sequence goes on along the minus strand of JAKFHU010000600.1, from coordinate 10,983,832 downwards.
GTGTGCGTGTGTGTGCTTGCATGCACTCACATGAATTCAGTTTACTATCATTGTCTCACGTGTACATTTGTGTGGCCACTGCCAGTCAAGATACAGAACAGTTCCACCGCAAGGATCCCTCTCACAGCCACAGCCACTTCCCTTGCCTGTTATGATTTTGCCCATCTTTTTAGTTCCAACTTTTTTGAGTCACTGTTTCAGATGGCTCTCTTATATGAAGCATATGCTGTAGCTGGGGTTTGCTTTCTGAGCCAGTCTGAGAGTCCTTTCCTTTTAAGACAGTCTTTTATCCTGTTTATAATTATGAAAAATTCAGAAACTATTACATTTATTGAGCCAGACATTGTAATAGCTATTTCACAGATAAGAAAAGGGAAACTTGTAGCAGTGTCCTGAATGTCTGGAAATCACAGAACTGGTAAGTGCTAGAGAGGGGCTCTGAATCCACTTTACCATGCTGTCTCCACACTGATGAGAAGATCTGTTTCTTCCTCTAGAAAGGAGCACAGCATCTCTCCCAGGCCAGCACACCTGTCATTCTGATGGAGAAGTGCAGAGACACGCTTTTCAACACCGCAACCACAGAGACACCTCCAGCCTGCCCAGGTATGCTCGCCTGCATTCCAGCCATCGTCACTGGTGGGGAAAGATGAAAAGCAAAATGACCCAGACCTTTGAAAATACAAGGAGACACAAAGACTTGTCCATCATAGCCAAATATTTCACTTGGATTCCAAAATGTCATTCTCTATTAGTTCTCTGGATGCTTCACCACCTGGCCCTGTCTCCATTTCTTGCTGCTTTCTCCTCTCCCCTGAGCTCTAACTGTTGGCGTGCTCCAGCGCCCAATCCTTGTGTTACTGTCCTCTGAGTGGAGGTATTTTCAGGTTCTTAGTGATCATGGGAGAATAAGAATTTCAGGACACACCACGTAAGCCAGAGCAAGCAGCTTTTGTTGAAAGTGAAAGGGAAAATATGCATGCGTGCTCTCTCGAGAGGGAGTGAGCAGGCTCAGAAAGAGCAGCTGCACCAGGAAGATGTAGTCTTCGGCCTTTTAAAGTCTTGTTAATTGAGGGGAGGAATATTCAAGGTTAAAGGGTTGGCTTTTATTAAGAATTTGGGTAGTAATTCCTAGATTTGGGTTCCCTCCCATTTTCATACTTTATATAGTTGTTTTGAAACTGTCATGGCCATTTCAAGGGTGGAGAAATTTTAAAACCACAATGCAAATGATATCGTAATTAGCTAAAGTTCATGTAAGGTGACCTAGATAGCTGACAAGCCAGTTGAAGCCAGTTCTTGTCTGTGGTTGTCAGCACCCCCTTAGTTAGAGTTTAACACCTGCATCCACTCTGCAAGCCCCTGCATCCCGTGTCAGTCCTTGTCTCCTAGTCTCCTACTCTAACACTCGGACTACATTTTGCCTCTGTTATTGCTCTTTCCCTCATGTTCTCAACCAAGTCATGGCTTTAACTACTTCCTGCACTAATGGCTTCTAAATTTGATCTCCCAGCCAGAACAAGACCCAGATACCCACTGCCTACTCAACCTCACTTGGGTGTCTAATGGGTATCTCAAGCCTAACTCACCCCACACTGAACTCCATTACACCCCACGACACACACACATCCTGCCAAAAAACCTCCAACCCTTCCAATCTCACTAAATGGGATCTTCATTGCAACAGATGTTCAGGCTGCAAAACTTGAAGTCACCCTTTACTCTGCCCTCCCACCTCCCGCATCCCCTGGTGTAGCCTGTGAGTTCCTGCCAATCCAGCCACTCTCGTCACCCCACCAACATGTTCCAAGTGCCCTCTCCCCTTGCTCTAACTTCTGTGATCGCTTTCAAGCTTATCTCCCTGCCTCCTCTCTTGCAATTTGTGAAATAATAAAAAATATATACATACAGGTCCCTGCCCCCAGCTCCTGTCATACAGCTCCTAAAACCCTTGTAGGCAGGAGCACTAGGAGAATCTTTTGCTCTGTCTTAGTCTGTTTTGTGTCACTATAAGAGAATACCACAGACTGGGGAATTTATAAAGAAAAGAAATGTATTTCTCACAGCTCTGGAGGCTGGGAAGTCCAGTATCAAGGTGCCAGCATCCGGCGAGGGCCTTCTTGTGACGTCATCCCATGGTGGAAAGCAGAGGGGCAAGAAAGCGTGTACGAGAAAGGCAGGGGAAGGGGGCTGAACTTAACCTTTTATCAGGAACCCACTCCCAAGATAACTAACTCACTCCCTTCCCGTGACAACAGCATTAATCCATTCAGGAGGGCAGAGCCTTCATGACCCAAGTCACCTCTTAAAAGTCCCACCTCTCAACACTGTTTCATTGGGGGAATTAAGCTTCCAACACATGAACTTTGGGGAAAACATTCAAACCACAGCATGTTCTAATATATGGTCTTTGACCCCAGTTCCTGACACAGAGCTCCTAAGACCTTTGTAATTTCCAGAGTGATAGGAACTTCTGACACAGAGCTCCTAAATCCTTTGAAATTTCCTGGTGATAGGGGCGTCTTTTATTCTAATGATGCTCTTGGTGGGCTCCCAGATGTGGCAGGTCACCAGAAAGACCAAGCTATGATTAGGAGGTTAGAACTTTGAGCTCCACCCGCTGTGCTCCAGGAAAGGGAGAAGGGCTGGAGATTAAGTTAATAATTGATCATGCCAAACAATGAAGTCACCATAAAAATCCCTGAACTACAGGGTTTGAAGAGCTTCCAGATTGCTGAATACATGGAGGTATATTCTAACCTCTTAATCATGGCTTGGTCTTTCTGGTGACCTGCCACATCCGGGAGCCCACCAAGAACATCATTAGAACAAAAGACGCTCCTATCACCAGGAAATTTCAAGGGATTTAGAAGCTCCGTGTTAGAAATTCCTATCACTCTGGGAATTACAAAGGTCTTAGGAGCTCTGTGTCAGGAACCGGTGTGGTGCACCTGGAGACACCCCTTCCCACACACCTTGCTCTGTGCATCTCTTTAACCGGTTGTTCGTCTCTATCCTTTGTAATATCCTTTATAGTAAATGGGTACATGTAAGTAAAGTGTTTCCCTGAGTTCTGTGATCTGCTCTAGCAAGTTAATCAAACCTGAGGAGGGAGTCGTGGAAGCCCCCATTTTATAGCCTGTTGGTCTGGAGGCCTGGCCTGGTGATTGGCATCTCAAGTGGAGGGCAGTCTTATGGGATTGAGCCCTTAGCCTCTGGGATCTGACGCTATCCCCAAGTAGATAGTGTCAATTAAATTGAATTATAGGATACCCACTTGGTGTCCACTGGAGAATTGATTGTTGGTAGGGAGAAAACCCCACACACATTTTGGTCACAGAAGTATATTGTGTTGACTATGTAAGAGGAGAAAACGTGATTGCTTTTCTGATATATAAGCCTACAGACTCTTTTCCAGCCAGAATGATCATTTTAACACATACATTATATCAGGGCCTATCTGGTGCCTTAGAGCATATTAGAAAAAGCCCTCCCCTGCCAAGTGGATGCAGCTCTGCAGACACATGGCTCTACAAGTGGATGGCGCCTTCGTGCAATCAATCAGTCAATAAATAAAAATGCCCCTTTCTCCAGATAGATGGGGCACCTCCCCCCACCCCTGGCCCCCAGGTCTCACCACTTGGCGAGTAGATTCTGGGATAGATTTCAGACCCCACCTGTATGCTCAGATGGGCCTTCTGCAGCTCTCATAATGTGAGGAAAACTCCATCTCTTCTCTACTACTATTCTCAACACTCACACCAGTTTGCTTCTGTTGGTTACCAAAATGTGTGGGTTTTTTTCCCCACACCAAGCAACTCTCTCCTTCTCGGTGGGAACCCAGTGGGGGTCCTACAATTTAACTCAATGCTGACGCTATTTACACAGAGATAACATTAGGTCCCATAGGTTAAGGTCTCAGTCCCACAAGACTGTCCCCACTTCTGATGCCAATTGTAAATGGTGGGTCCTCAGGTCACCCACAACCTCTGTCCGACTTGGCGACAAATAGGTTTCCATGACCCTCTCCTCAGGTTCAATAATTTGCTAGAACAGCTCCCATAACAGGGAAATATTTACTTACAATTACCAGTTTATAAAAGGATACAAGTCAGGAACAGCCAGGTGGAAGAGATGTACATAGGGCAAGGTATTGTGGAATGGGCATAGAGCTTCCACGCCCTCTCTGAGCATGCCACCCTCCACATCCCTCCATGTGCTCACCAACCCCAAGCTCTCTGAACCCTGTCCTTTTGGGTTTTTATGGAGGCTTCATCACATAGGCATGATTGATTAAACCATTGGCCCTTGTGATTTACTCAGTCTCCAGTGCCTGTCCCCTCCTGGGGGTCGAGGGATGGGGCTGCAAGTTCCAACCCCCTAATCACACTGTTGGTTCCCCTGGCAACCAACACCCCGTCCTTGGGAGCTTTCGAAGTCACCTCATTAACATAAACTCAGGTATGGGTGAAAGGGACTTGCTATGAATAGGGGAAGATGCTCTTCTCACTGTATTCTCTTGTCACTTAGGAAATGTCAAGGGTTTTAGGAGCTCTGTGCCAGGAATGGGGATGAGGACCAAATACATATTTCTTATTATACTGTAAGTCACAATATCACACATAATATTATGTCCTTGGGAATATAAGTGCAAATGTGCCTTATAAATTATTGCTTTGTCCTGTGAAAATGACCCTTTGATCATTATAGTCAATTTGTTCATAATACCTGTGAGAGACCAGAATATGCCACCCCAAAATACGCCTCTTGGCATAAGGATTGTTGAGCTTATGAAGGCAATTAAAAAGAAGCAGGTGCAGGAAAGTTCTCTGTCTTTTCTCTATTTGCCTAAAAGCAAGACTTGGATTTACAAAGACAAAAGGTCTTTCTGATGCAGGGGATGCCCCAAGGAAGAGAAGAAAGTCCCCTGAACTTGCCCAGTGGGTTCTTGGTTTCACACAGGAAAGAAGTCCAAAGTGAGCCAACCAGTGACAGAAATGTTTATTGAGACAGAGACAGACAACAGATCCTACCCCTCAGACAGAGCAGGGGTCCTCTCCCGAGCAGGAGGGGGAACCCTTTATGGGGCAATGGTAATGTCTGTAAATGTTTCCCCATTAGGAAACAGCCGTACGTGACCAGCATGTCGCAGAAAGGTAAGCGCAGTGTGTAAGGCATCCGGCTTAGTCATTCATCCATCTTCAGGTGGTCCCGGGGCCACGAATTGCTGGCGACTTCCTTGTTCAGGGTGGGTAGGGCCCGGTATCAGCCAAAATGGCTGCGCTCAGGTTCTCTCAACCTTCCTTTTCTGCCCTTATCCCTATACTATTTCTACCAGAGAGAACAAAGATTAAACACAGAAGACAACTTTAGACCCTTTGGGGCCTGGAGATGGCACCAGAGGAGTCTACATTAACAACAAGATTTACTAATGAGCCTACACCTGCCATTTATTTGCTGTCCCATAAGTTGCTGCCCCTAAAGACTCAAAGTCCTTTTCCATCGTCTTGTCACTTCCCTAAAAATTTACTGTTCTTTGTTGAAGATGCTATATAAGCTGGAATTCAAAGCCGCCTCTTTGAGAATTATTCATTCCCTGGGTATCTGCTATGTACATATGAAATGTACATGCTAATAAGCTTCTGTTTGTTTTTCTCTTGTTAAACTGTCCTGGGTTACAGGGGTCTGTCCCAGCTAGGAACTTATGAGGTTTGAGGGAAAAATTACTTTTCCTCCCATACACGGCCAATGACTGGCAATAACCCAAATACATCAATCAATAGAAGAATAGGTAAACAGACTGCAGTGTATTTATGTAGTTAAATACTACATAGCAATAACAATTTTTAATACTATTGATACCCACAACAACATGGATGAATTTCACAGACCTTATATTGAATGAAAGAAACCAAACAAATGGCCCCACTTATATGAAAAGTTCAAGAATATGCAAACTAATCAATGGTTAAAAGAAGAACCATGGTTACCGCCGGGGTGGGGTGAGTATTGCCTGGAGGGAGGAAGTACAAATGTCTTGCTCTGTATCTTGATCTGGGTGGCGATTACTTGGGTGTTTATTATAAAGGAGGAAAAAAATAATTTTCTTTCTAGTCTTCCGAGTTCTCAGCTGGGACCCTGTAACCCGACACAGATCAACAAGAGAAAAACAAACAGAAGTTTACTAACACGTACATCTCATGTAAACCTGGGAGATGCCCAAGCAATCAATAATTCTCAAAGAAGTGGCTTAGAACTCCCTGTTTATATAGCACCTTCAACAGAGAATAATACAATTTTAGAGACATGAGAAGACAAAGGAAAAGGACCCCGAGTGTCTAGGGCCAACAAATTGTGGGAAGACAAGTAAATGGAGAACTAACGGCCGGCTAGGGTCAGCAGAAAGAAACAATGGGAAACTAGTGGTAGAAAGAGGCTAGCTAGTAAAGATTCCTCCAGTGCTGTCTCCAGGCTGATAGACAAGCTGTCTTAGGTGATCAAACTTTGTCCTTTCTGGTAGAGAGGAGAGGAGGGACACTTTTATCTTTGTAATTCCATGTCCTGCTTTTAGGTGAATAGGGGGAGGGCAGAGAACCTTTCCTTATCTATTTCTTCTCCATTGCCTTCAGCCCAAGATAATCCTTATGCCTAAGTGGCATGTTTTGGGGTGGCATATTCTGCTACCCTCCAATATAGATGTCAAAATGTATTGAACTGATCATGCAGCTGTCCGAAAAGAAGCGATGGATTTGAGTGCATCAAAAGTACAACTTTTAGCCAGCCATTTTGTCCTCCCATGACGGTTACTGATCCTAACTTTGGACAGACATCAACATCTAAAAATCGAAGTTGCATTGAACGCATTTTTGTATAGTCCAAATGTTTCTACATGGAGAACAAAGTATTGGTTCTATTAACTATTGAAAGCGTGTGTATGGGTAGGAAGGATGTTTCTAATAAAAGCCTTTAGTTTTCATTAAAAAAAAATGTATTGAACTGAGTACTTCCTTGTGTGTACTTATAGTACATAAGCTACACCTCAAAATAAAATTTAAAAATAATAGTTTGCACAGATTTAGTACACCAAAAGTGTTTCATTATTATTTTGATTCCACATAATCTAAAATCCCTCCATACTTGAATTTCATAAGGTTTCACGATACATGCAATAACCTTGTTTTCCACATTCCCAACCAGAAAATCATTCGACTCGTGGGGACATGGATTTGGTGCCACAGAGGCTGCTGGACAACCAGGCAGGGAAAGAATGTGAGGCTGGCGTTGGTTTGCAAAGGTAACTGAAGAGCTTGGTCCCTGGGGAAAGGGCTGGCTCTGCCGAGCTGCTGCGGGCACCTTCACAACAGGCAATAACCGCATTCTGCTGGCGTTAGCAGTGAAGGGAGCCTGTCTTCCCACCAGTCTCCAATGTGCATGTGAAAATACATTCTCCTAGGAAAACAATATTCCACGGAGCTCAACTAAATATTTTGGAGAGTAAGTCAAGATTTGGTCAGGTGCGCAGCATCAGGCAACAGAACTCTAAGGACAGAAATTGCCCCACCCTGAGGCCACCTCTGTGAGTCCCATGAAGGCAGGAACTCAGTTTTTTTGGTTCATAAACCACCAAGGAAGCCCTTTAGTGTTAACAGATTAATGAATTTAAGCCCAATTATCTGTTAATCAGCAGATGTAGTACCACGAGCCTCCAACACAATGTGGGCAAGCAATAGATATTTGCCAAGTAAATTAGGTGAACTGTATGTGTGGTGTCCCATGGACCTAGACCACACTCTTGTCTGATGCTGGTAGAAGTCACCGCCTGATACAGGATGTACTGAGGCAGAGATGTCCACATGTGAGATGTTTGGTTAATTACGAAACTCACGAAGCCAAGCTTCCGTTAACTTCAATCACGTTAAAAACAAAACTTTACAGCTAATACCCAGTGGCATTCTTGATCTTTGCAGCTGTGTGTCTATTTGCTGTTTCTTTTTATCCAACACACCTTGTGGAAAGAAAGAAATCAGGGTGGGCTAGACTGTGGCATCTGTAAAGTCTGGGGTTCCTCGGCAGGGTACCCCCATTGCCTTCATCCCGCCCCTTCCCCACCACAAGCCCCTGGCGACCTTCTGTTCCGTTAACTGATTTACATCTGCTTATTAGTTGGGCCTAAATTTATTAATTCGTTAACACTAAAAGGTTTTCTTGGTGGTATATTTGGTTTCTACTATTTTCCATGGAGGAATTGTGTGTGTGTGTGTGTGTGTGTGGAGAGAGAGATTATGTGGAAGGTGAATATATTTCCGTGAGTCCGTACATTTGGGTGAGGAAGTCCTGGCATTGACTGACAGATAAGAGGATGAGCAGGAAGCCCTGAGAGTCCCCAGGCTCCGACCCCATCCAAAGCTCCGTCCTCACCTCGCACATTCCTCTGGGACAGCCCCTGTGCTCTGTGGGTTTCAGGTCCCCCCACCGAAGACTAAAGGAGGTGGCTCAGGTCCCCTCCAGGGCTCCTTCCAGCTCTGCTATTCCCCTGGGCCAGAGCATCTGTGTCATCACCAGGCCTCTTTGGATGGCCCTGAGGGAAATGCACCAATGGCCCCAGGCAAGAGAAAGTGCCCCACATTGTGGGCTTTGCTTTCACCCAACACTGCTCTCCCACAAAGGCCAAAGTCAACCAGGCTGGCAAAGATCCCTTCACCCTTTGTCCTGCAAAATGTTGGGGGAGAGGGGCCTGGGTCCCTTTGTCCCAAACTTCTTCCATGAAGGACCAATCCTGTCTGCTTGAGGGGCCAAGTAGAGCAGGCCAAGAGCAAGGAGAATGTTCTGAACATTAATAGTAATTTATCCTCACCTTTCCAATGTGCAACTCCTGATAGAAGCAAAGGCACACCCAGAGTAGCCAAATTCAAGGTCATCGAAGTGGAGGATGTCTCATACCACGTGGCCCTGCCTCCCTCTGACTCACCTGAACCTACATAGCATGCCCATCCCCCGCCCAACACCTGCCCTCCTCTTTCTCCCCCTTTTCTTGGCTCTCTCCCTCCACTGGTCCCAAGTTCCTAGTCTTGAGTGGGATCTTAGCGGTTCCCCACTGTCCCTCCTCCGCGGCAGTGCTAGCATCTCTCTGAACAAGGCTCACAACCTCCCTCAGAACTAAGTGCCTTCCCCAGCTCCTTGGCCAAGGCTGAGGTTGCTCCCATCTGTCCCTGCAGAGGCCCCTCTTACATGTTGCTTTTCTTCATGGAACCAGTAGCTTTCGACGAAGGTTGAAGTACTCACCGAGGCCCTGGAACTTTTCAGGGAGATGCAGGGAGGATTCTAAGTTGAGGGTGGAAAGAACATCCAGAAGCCATGGGGCCCTGATGAAGAGCTAGGCTTCCCCCTCCGAGAAGTTGAAGCAAAATCTTTGTTTCACTCATGCACAGGGATGAGGATGATGTTCCTCCATGTGAAGATGTGGAGCCACAAGATGGAGATCTGTCAGCTGAAGAAAGAATATTTTTGAGAGCGTTTCCCAGATTGAAGCAAGATCTAGAAGTGAACATTGGAAAGCTCCGCGCGCTTGCAGAGGATATCGACACAACCCACAAAACGTTCACCAAGACCAACCTGGTGGCCAGCTCCATCGCTGTCTTCTCTGGAGTTGTGGGCATCCTGGGGTTAGCCCTGGCTCCAGCAACAGGAGGGGGGAGCCTGCTGCTCTCCACGGCTAGTCAAGGTTTGGGGACAGCAGCTGGGGTCACCAGCATCGTGACCAGCATGTTGGAACGCTCTCACAATAAAAAAGCCCAAGCTCAGGCCAGCAACCTAGGGGCCACCCGTGACACAGGAGCTGGGGAGGCTGGGGCGCAGAAAGCATCCTATGTCATAGGCGCCAGCAAGATTGCCTATGATTGTAGAAACACCATCAAGAATATCAAGAGGAACATCCGTGCCTTTCAGGAAGCCAGAGTGCACCCCCACTTGGCCGATGCTGCCAAGCGCCTAATGACCACTGGCCAAGTCTCGGCCCAAAGGAGCAGGCAGGTGCAAAAGGCCTTTGGGGGCACAACATTGGCAATGACAAAAAACGCTCGCATGCTGGGAGGTGCGGTGGCCGTCTTCAGCCTTGGCCAGGACTTGGCCGCTCTCTCAAAGGACTGGAGGCAGCTGAAGGAAGGAGCAAGGACAGAGTTGGCAGACGAGCTGAGGGCCCAGGCTGGGAAGCTGGAGAGGAAGCTGATGGAACTCACTCGCCTCTACAAGAGCCTGCAGCAGAGGGTGAGGTCAAGATTTCCCTCTTTGGGAAGGGCCGGGGTGGGGACTGGGGGATTAACTGGGGCCTGTAGGAGCCTGTGTGTGTGTGTGTGAGAGAGAGAGAGAAGGGTGCATGGATGTTCCTCAGGACATGGGCATATGGTGGCCCTGGAGGTCCAAATAGTATCAAGTACACCTTGAAGGTGAGGTTGCCCGTCCTGGACAGACCTGGTCGTGACTTCTGTCTTTCCCTGACACTCCCTAAGCCCCACATGCTGGGAAAAGAGTCTTCCCAGTTTTAAACACTGAGCCACAGGGAGTGTTTGGGACTGAATTGTGTTTTCCCCAAATTCATATGCTGAAGCCCTGAGCACCAGCATGGCTGTATTTGGAGATGACGCCTTTGGGAGGGAATTAGGGTTGAATGAGGTTTAAGGGTGGGCCTGACCTGATGGAATTGATGTCCTTATATAAGGAGGAGGAAACACAAGAGGGTCCTCCCTGCCAACTGTATTGAGGAAAGGCCATGTGAGGGCACAGGGAGAAGGTGGCCCTTTGCAAGCCAGGAAGAAGAGAGCCCTCAGCAGAGACCCTCCCGAATGGGCCAGTGCCTTCATCTGGGACTTCCAGACTCCAGAACTGTGAGAAAATGATTGCTTAAGTCACCCAACCTATGGGACTTAATTAAGCAGCTGAGGTGACTAAGACACAGAGGCTATGTCACTTGCTAAACGTCTTAGTCTGTTCAGGCTGCTATAACAAAATGCCTCAGACTGGGGAATTTATAAACAATGGAAATATGTTGCTCACAGTTCTGGGGCTGGAAGTCCAAGATCAAGGCACCAGCGGCAGCAGATTCAGTGTCTTCTGAGGGCTCACTCTCTGCTTCACAGACAGCACCTGCTTGCTGCATCCTCATGTGGCAAAAGGGGCAAACAAGTGCTCCCTTGGGCCTTTTTTGTAAGGGCACTAATCCCAATCATGAGGGCTCTACCCTCATGACTTTATCACCTCCTCAAAGGCCTCACCACTTAATTCGATTGTAGGGCAGAAGGAGCTTCTTTCCACTCCTTGAAGTTTCAATAATTTGAATCTTTAAAACAAACTGACAGTAGACAGATTAACAGGAGAAAAGGCATATAAATGTATCAATGTGCAAGCACATGGGAGCCACACAAAATATGAAACTCAAAAAAAGGGCCACATGGCTGAAGCTTAGATAGCATCCTGAGCTACAGAAAGAAACAAGGGCCTCTGATAGGGAGGCAGTGACACAAGCCAAGGGAGTGTGAGGGAAGGGGAAGCATGTGGCGAGCAAGGTTCTTATTGTACAGATACAAGCCTCTCACGCAACAGCCCTCAGAAGGACAGTTGGAAGAACAGTTGGGACAGCTATCTGGGCGTGGTGTCCCAGGCATAGGGACGTTTAGTCTCCCCTCCTGCTGTACAAGTTAATCTTCTCTGGTTAATGTAGACTCCAGGCAAGGGTTCCAAGACAATTGCGTTCCTCTGGAGGAACCTCTCTTAGTCAGATAAGGGAACTTCGGAGAGAGCCCTCCCCATATTTTGGAAGGGAAATGGGGGTGGGGTAGGAGCAGGACAGAGAGAGACCTTGGTTCTGAGGTTTATTTCTGAGGCTTTTCAATCTCCTTTGTTCAAAGCACTCAGAGTGCCAAAGTGCCGTAATTTGGGGTATCTTTTCTGAGCCCCCAACACTATCAAATTGAGGATGTCGGCCAAAAAAAAAAAGACACTAGAGAAAATTATCTCTAAATATGTTGGATTTTCTTGGCAATGGAAATGAGGATTATAATCAGGAATGCAGGCCATGGCGAGCCACCAGTGCATTTGGTGAGGGAAGGGGAAGGGGAACTTTGATTGGCAAAAAGGAGATTTACATAAGCTGTCTAGAAACAGAGTTCATTGGTTCTAGAGGTTCAAAGCCAGAGTTATTGTCAGTTCATGGGTGGAGATGACAGGACTAGGCCAGTGTTCTCCCAAGAATGTCTTATCTGGATTACTGCAGTCCTAAGGAACATCCAGTGATAAGCCTTATCAAAGCAGGAGATGCATGAAGGGTTTTCAGAAAGTCCTTGGTTCTTATCTCAGACATGTAAGCATGAAGCTCCTCTCCTTTGGGCCTTCCCAGCCCTATTTTGTCTGGGTCTATCAAAAGTGATTTCACCCTGGTATCTGCAGCTTTCATACTGATTAGGTTACAACATACGAATTTCGGGAGGACACAAACATTCAGACCATAGCACCCAGTTCTTGAAGCCAGGTGGTGGCAGACTCAGGATGGCCAACCCAAGAAGCCCGACTGCCGAGCTGGGCTCTTATCTACTCCACCGTGCTGCACCTGGGGCTTTGGAGCTTGCCTGTGATTGGTGTTTGGTGGTGGTTGTTTTTGTTTGTTTGTTTTACAGAAACGCTTGCAAGAAAAAAGTCCTATGAGCTCATCTTTGGAGGGAGCCGGGGGGACTCTGCCTCAGCCCCCAGCCAGACAAGGGGAAGCAGGATCCCAGGTGACAGGGGGCAAGCTGAGCCCAGGGGCCTCTGAGTGGAATGAAAGGGCGCAGGGGCGGGGGCTGGCAAGGCTGGCAGAGGAGATACCTGGAGACTTACCAACTGGGAGGTCCCAGGGGGACTTAGGAGGGATGAGTCCACCTAAGAGGGCACTGTCAGCCCTCACTGGTGAATGTGGTGAAGGCCATCCACCCCCATCACTACCCTCATCCCTTCTCTCTAACTCAGTCCCCTACTTCTTCAGTCCCATGCGCTCACCTGCATGCACAGTCGGTCCTCAGTAGACACGCATCACTTTATGGCAGCCTCCAGAGTAAGTGCCAAGACAAGACAGGGGGACGCCTGGGGGAAGAGGCATTTTGCGCTGTCTCTTCCATGTCTCTGTGTCTTTTCCTCCCTAACCCTGGCAGTAATCGCTGGCTCAGATCAAGGGTTTGAGCACAAAAGGATGCCGCTGCTGGAACCTGCTCAACCACATTCCAGTGGGAAGGAGAGACCCAGGAGCCCCTCTGCATCCCCCCAAGACTCACCTCCCTCAGGACTTCAGAACATGTAGGAGCTCTCCTGACTACCCAGTTCACCTATCTTAAAAATATTTTTTTTTCTTTTCTATGCCTTAACTGCTATTTTTAAAGTAGTGCATAGATATTAAATACAAATTTTTTTTAATTCAGGAAAGTAAAAAATAGGAACAAATAATGCACCAACCAAGGGTGACAGCTGTTGGTATTTTGGCATAGAATTTCTTTCCTGTGCTTTTCTTGCTTTGGGGGTTGAAGTGCTGGCTTTATGTCATTACGATATTGTCATTAGACTGTCTGCAGGGGACCCTCCCTCAGGGCTGCATTATAAAATATATATTGCTGCAGCCCACTGAGTTTTCTTTCTGTCTAACTTCCAGTTCCCTCATTTGCCTAGAGCTGCAACTTTCTGTCTTGCTGTTTTCACTGAGCAGTATTTTCTACCGTTCAGTGCTTTCCTTCATTTTTCATAGGTATTGTTTTTTATGTTACAAAATATTCTCTTGACTGTATGTACAATCTTTTAATCAGACAACAATTGATTTGTCCTCCTGTTTTAAGTGTTCAAAACAAACTCAAACTGGCTTACACAACAAAAGGAGTTTATTGGCGCAGGTACTTAACTAGCTTAAGATGTCTGGATCCAGAGGGTAAAAATGTCACTGTCTTTCTGCCTCCCATACAGGCTTCCGCCACCCAGGTGAGGTGGCCGCAGCACCCCCAGGTGCACTCCTAGCCCAGAGTGGAAGGGGGCGGGCAGAAGTCCAGGGTCCTCTCTGATTGGTCAGGACTGGGTCACATGCCTTTGCCTGCAGTTGCTGGGACAGCTTGGGGGCAATATGGTAGGGTAAAGGAGGTAGAAAATAGGAAAGTGACAAACCGTGCACTTTTGCCTCTTCCCTTTCATGAACATTTAGGTGATTTCACATTTTTTTATTACACGTTGTGGTAAAATGAACGTCTATGTGCCAAAAACTTTTTGCATGATTAAGATTCTTTTTTAAAACTGGAATCCTCACAGTGGGCTCCCTGAGATAAAGGCCACAACCTTCTAGAGGGAGAGGGGGAGGACTTTTACTGTTACAATAGTAAAATAGATCACGAGAAGTTTAGAAAAGATTTTAAAAGTGGCGGGGGAAAGAGCCACTATCAACATTTCGGAGTACAGCCTGCTGGTCCTTATTTTATAAATCTTATGATCTAGAGGTTTCAAATAGTTGTAGTCCTGTGTCTGTGCAATCTTGTTTCCTGCTTTTGTTTGTCTCATTTCCTTGTTGTTATAATTATTTCATAAGCATAACTGTAAACAGCTTTCCCCGCATTTAATAATGTTTTCTTAGTGTTTGAAAATCCTTAAGTGTAGGAACATTTGTAAAGTTCTGAATAAACATTATCGATAATCATGCCTGGCACAAAATATTCACTAAGCTTGTGGTTTTGTTGTTCTGTGCAATCGCTGGGGGGCGGGGAGAGTGGGGATTTGAGACTCATCTCTGGTGCTTATTTGCTGGATCCCCTTTCTGAGGTTAAGTTTTCTCAGCCATGAAATAAGGGTAACCTGAATAAAATACAGGACTCTATTTGGGCCAGGACGTGTGGTGCCCCACTCACAGAAACATCAGTCTGGGAGAAAAATACCCTTGGGAAAGACTCCAGTCCTACTAATGCCCTTGGGCCAATTTCAAAGGGGGCAGGAGACAGTTCTCTCCTTCTGGAACTTCCTCCCTGGCAGGGCAGGAGCTCTTGAACAGACACTTCCTCTTCCCCTCTCCCCAGCCCCTTACAACCCTCCTGGCAGCCCCGGGGCACTCTGTCCTCTCCCTTCATGCAATACCTTCAGCCCCAAGCTGCTCTCATCAAGGTCTACCTTTCCTACTCATGCCCTCCTGTGCCACCTGGAATTCTGGGGAACAAATGCTTTCCCCTCATTATATGTCCCCACCAGTTAAATCTTTGCTCTCCTTGCCAGGCACTCAGGGCAACCCAACCCCCACCACTCTCCTCCTCTCCCTTCTGGGTTGAGTGGGATTCTTTATGGGCACTTCTGGAGTGGCGCAAGCCCCGCCACCACGGTCAGCCAAAGCGGGAGTACACCCGTCAGTCCTGAGATGGGATCTATGTTTCAGAAAGGTGAGGAAGGGGCACCACATTCAGGCCCTCATGGGGGCAGTCAGCTATTAGCTACCCCTTGACACCACAACCAACCCAAGTGCAAGGCTTTTCCAAAAGTGTTGGGACTTCCAAAGTGGCCAGTGAATTTGTCCCACTCATGCTGAGGGCTGGTACAGCAGCACATATAGTCAGCAGTCCTGCTCAGGACCCTCCCTCCCGTACTGGAAGCAAATTAGGGATCATGGTCCTCAAGCTGAACCCTAGCCTGGCTGGGGAAGGGGAGAGTCCCTGATCGGGTTTGAGAACCCCCAATTATCCAGCTCCATCGGTACCTGACCAGCTAGGGGTGGTGGTGGGAACTAAAAATAAAGTGTTAAGCCCTCTGCTAACTGAATGGACCCCTCTCGGCCAAGGGGGCCCCAGAAACACCTTAAAACTGAGTTCCCAGCCATGACAGGGTGGGAGAGATAAAGCACAATTACATGTGTATGATTTCCCTTCATAAATATTCATGACTCCTCCTATAGCTTGTTGAATATGTATATTTGACCACACCACTCAGTATAAAATCCTGTTGCCTTTTGTCTCTTCTTTGAAGCACGCGTGCCTAGCTTTTGGCCAGGGCTCTGCTTCCCAACCTGTTGGAATGTGTGCCCAGCAGCTGGCTATCCTTTATGAGAACTAAAGCTCTCCTTTTTCCAAAGTATAAACCTCATTAATTAATTATTTTTTTTTAGTTAACAGTGGCCTCAAGGGGCCAAGGGACCTTTATGTGTCAGTCTGACTCACCCAGGTCAACTCTCGCCAACCATGAGCTTCGGGTGGCCCATGATTGTGTGATGACAGGCAAGCTGTTCTCAGCTATAAATCACACTCACAATGAAAAGAAAACCATAAGGCCATTGTGTTCTAGTCAATGCACAACAGTACATTCAAACAAACAGCTATCTGGGGGAAAGTATATTTGAAAGCAATTTGAACCCTTCCTTGGCCTCTCAAAAACATGAAAAAGGTGTATGTTGAGGGGGAAGGAGGAAGATGAGTGTGTATTCTTTTTGTTGTTGTTAATTTTTCTTTTGTATTTTATTTTCTGAATTACTTATAACTATATTGAAAACAAGGATGTGTCTTATATTTCTTTGTGCCCTATAGTAGAATGCCACATAAGTACTAGGGGTTCTAAAGGGATTAGATAATAGTGATTTATTTAACTGCTTTGTTGTTGACGTATGAGTGACAACAAGAAGCTATAGATATTTAGAGTATACACCTTGATGTGTCTGGAGGTAAGTATGCACCCATGAACCACCAAACTATCATCATTATCAAAGCCATAAACTTGCCTATCACCTCCAAAAGTTTCCTCCTGCCCCCTTAGGTTTTTTCTCCTTTTGTGGTAAGAGCACTTAATACAAGATCTATCCTCTTAGCAAATGTTTAAGTATACAATACAGTATTATTAATCATAGGCCTTATATTGTACAGTAGATCTCCAGGTATTTATTGTGCATGACTGAAACTTTGTACCCTTTTACTAACACCTCCCCATTTCTTCCTCCCCACAGACCCTGGCAACCACACTTCTACTCTCTGCTTTATGTGTGTGACTATTTTAGATTCCACATACAAGTGACATCATGTAGTATTTGTCTTTCTGTGCCTGGCTTATTTCACTTAGTATAATATAATGTCCTCCAGGTCCATCCATGTTGTGGCAAATGGCAGGATCTCCTTCTTTTTAAAGGCTGAACAGTATTCCATTCTATGTGTGTGCCACATTTTCCTTATCTGTTTTTCCATCAGTGAACATTTAGGTTGTTTCATATCTTGACTACTGTGAATAATGCTACAATGAACATAGGAGTGCAGAAATCTCTGCAAGATCCCAGTTTCAATTCTTTCAAATACATACCCAGAAGTAGGATTGCTGGATCAAACGGTAATTCTATTTTTAATTTTTTAAGGAACCTCTGATTTTCATAGTAGCTACCAATTTACATTCCCACAAGCAACATACAAGGTCCCAATTTCTCCATATCCCCACCAGTGCTTGCTATCTTTTGTCTTTTTTATGCTAGCCAACCTAGCAGGTGTGAGGTGGTATCTCATTGTGGTTTGGATTTGCATTTCCCTGATGATTGGTGATGTTGAGCACCTTTTCATATATCTGTTGGCCATTTATGTATCATCTTTGAAGAAATGTCTGTTCAGGTCCTTTGCCCATTTTTTAAATTGGATTTTTGATGTTTTGTTTTGTTTTTGTTTTGCTTTTGAGTTGTAGGATTTTCTTATATATTTTGGGTATGAATCCATTACGAGATATATTGTCTGAAAATAAGTTCTCCCATTCTGTAGGTTGCCTTTTCACTTTATTAATCATTTCCTTTGCTGTGCAGAGGCTTTTAGTTTGATGTAACCTTACATGTCTGTGTTTATTTTTGTTGCCAGTGCTTTGATGTCACATCCAAGAAATCATTGGCCAGTGCAATGTCTACAAGTTTTTCTCTATGTTTTCTTTCATGAATTTTATGGTTTCTGGTCTCTGTTTAAGTTTTTAAGTCCATTTTGAGTTGATTTTTGTGTATGATGTGTCTTAGTCCATCTTCTGTTGCTGTAACTGAATACCACAGACTGAACTAGAGGTTTCTTCAGCTCACAGTTCTGGAGGCTGGGAAGTCCAAGAGCATGGCACTGGCTTCTGGTGAGGACCTTCTTGCTGCATCATAACATGGCAGAGGGCATCACATACGTGTGTGTCAGCTCAGGTGTCTCTTCCTCTCCTTGTAAAACCATTATTCCCATCACAGGGGCCCCATCCTGATGACCTTATCTAATCCTAATTACCTCCCAAATGCCCTGCCTCCAATCAACACATGAATTTGGGGATTAAGTTTCCAATACATGAAATTTGGGGGACACATCCAAACCATAGCAGTGTGAGATAAAGGTCCAATTTCATTCTTTTGCATAAAGATATCCAATTTTCCCAACACCATTTATTAAAGAGATTATCTTTTTCCTATCGTGTATTTTTGGCACTCTTTTCAAAGATCAGGTGACTGTATATACATGGGCCTATTTCTTGGTTCTCTGTTCTGTTCCATTGATCTATATGCCTGTTTTTATGCCAGTGCCATACTTTCTTGATTACTGTAGCTTTGTAATACGTTTTAAAATCAAGGAGTGTAATACCTCCAGCTTTGTTCTTCTTGTTCAAAATTGCTTTGGCTATTTGGGGTCTTTTGTGGTTCCAAATAAATTTTAGGATTATTTTTTCTATTTCTGTAAAAAATGCCATTGGGATTTTGATAGGGATTGCATTAAATTTATAGATCATTTTGGGAAATATGGACATTTTAACAATATTAATTCTTTCAATCCATGAACACAGGATAGCTTTCCATTTGGTTGTGTCTTTCTTAATTACTTTTGTCAATGTTCTGTAGTTTTCAGTGTAGAAGTCTTTCACCTCCTTGGTTGAGTTTATTCCTAACCAGTTTTTTCTTCTTGGTGCTATTGTAAATGGAAATGTTTTCTTAATTTCCTTCTCAGATAGGTTTCTGTTAGGGTATAGAAACACAACTGATTTTTGTGTGTTGATTTTGTATCCTATGACTTTACTATATTTGCTTATTAGTTCTAACAGTTTTTTTATAGAGTCTTTAGGGTTTTCTACATTTGAGATTATGCCATCTGCAAACAGAGATAGTTTTACTTTTTTATTTCTTTTTTTCTTTTTTTTAAATTTCTTTCTTTCTTTCTTTTGTTCATTTTTTTTTTAGGCAGGGTCTTGCTCTGTCACCCAGGCTAGAGTGCAGTGGCATCATCATAGCTCACTGTAACCTCAAATTCCTGGGCTAAAGCAATCCTCTTGCCTCAGCCTACTGAGGGTTTGTAGGCACACACCACCATGCCTGGCTAATTTTTCTATTTTTATAGAGACAGAATCTCACTCTTGCTTAGGCTGGTCTCAAACTCCTGGTCTCCTGCCTCTGCTGGGATTACAAGCTTGAGCCACCATACACAGCCTACTTTTTTCTTTCTGATTTTGATGGCTTTTATTCCTTTTTCTTGCCTAATTGCTCTGGCTAGAACTTCAAGTACTATATTAAATAGGAGAGGCAAGAGTGTGCATCCTTGCCTTGTTCCAGATCTTGGAAACTTTTCAGCTTTTCACCTTTAAGTATGTTAGCTGTGGGCTTTTTGTAAATGGTCTTTATTGTGTTGAGGTAAGTTCCTTTCATACATAATTTGTTGAGAGTTTTTATCATGAAAGGATGTTGAATTTTGTCAAATGCTTTCTCTGCATCTCGAGATGATCACATAATTTTTATTTTTCATTCTATTAATGTGACATATTACATTGATTGATTTGCATATGTTGAAGCATCCTTGCATCTCAGAGACAAATTCTACTTGGTCATGGTGTATGACTCTTTTAATGTCCCATTGCATTTAGTTTGCTAGCATTTTGTTGAGAATTTTTGCATCTATGTTCATCAGGGATGTTGACCTGTAGTTTTCTTTTCTTGTGACATGTGTTTGCCTAGCTTTGGTATCAGTGTGACGCTGGCCTCATAGAGAGTTTGACAGTATTTCCTCTTCTTCTATTTTTTGGAAGCATTTAAGATTGGTATTAATTCTTCTTTAAATGTTTGGTAGAATTCACCTGTGAAGCCATCTGGTCCTAGATTTTTCTTTGTTGGGAGTTTTTGGATTACTCCTCCAATCTCCATGTTTGTTACTGTTCTGTTAATGCTTTCTATTTCTTCTTGATTCAGTCTTGGTATGTTGTATGTTTCTAGCAATTTCTCTATTTCTTCTAAATTATCCAATTTGTTGGCCTAAAGTTGTTTGTAGTCCCTATGATCCTTTTTATTTCTGTGGGATCAGCTGTAATGTCTCCTCTTTCATTCCTGATTTTATTTATTTGCATCATCTCTCTTTTGGTTCTTAGTCTAGTTAAGTGTTCATCAAGTTTGTCTATCTTTAAAAAACAAAATTCTGTTTCACCAATTTTAAAAATTGTTTTCCTATTCTCTATCTCATTTATTTGTGCTCTAATCTTTATTATTTCTTTCTACCTGCTAATTTTGAGTTTAGTCTGTTCTTTTTCTTCTACTTACACTTTGAGGCATAAAGTCAGGTTGTTTATTTATGATCTTTCTTGTTCTTTAATGTAGACATGTATTGCTATAAACTTCCCTCTTAGTAATGCTTTTACTGCATCCCATTGGTTTTGGTATGTTATGTTTTCATTTTTGTTTGTCCCAAGATATTTTCTAATTTCCTTTTTTATTTCTTTTTTGGCTTTCTAGTTGTTTAAGAGTGTGTTAATTTTCAAGTATTTATGAATTTTCCCTTTTTCTTTTTGTTATTAATTTCTAGTTTCATTCCATTGTGATCATAAAAGATACGTGAAATGATTTCAGTCTTCCTAAATTTGTTGACTTGTTTGATGACCTAGCATGTGATCTATCCTGGTGAATGTTCCATGTGCAGTGGAGAAGAATGAATAGTCTGCTGCTGTTGGGTGGAACATTCTATATAGATCTGTTAGGTCCCTTTGGTCTACAGTGTTGTTCAGTTCTGCTATCTCTTTATTGATTTTCTGCCTGGATGATCTATCCATTATAGAGAACGGGGTAGTGGAAGTCTCCTTGTTTATAATTTGGTATCTTATTGCCACAAAGAGTCTGTTCTGTCAGTCTTATGATCTCTACTTTAACATTAATGCTGGTCAGCTGTGCTGGTCATTATAACAGGGAGGGAGTTATAATGAGGTATGTCCAACCTCCTGTCCTGTCATGGCCAGGAACTGAGTTTTTAAGGTTTCTCTGAGGTCCCACTGGCTAAGGGGGAGTCTGTTCAGTGGTTGGGGGGGCTTAGGATTTTATTTTTAGTTCTCAACCTCTTGTGATAGTTTTTGACTTGAAGTTTGTTTTGTCTGATCTAAGGATAGCCATCCCTCCACTCTTTTGGTTACCATTTGCATGGAATATCTTTCTCCACCCCTTCACTTTCAGTCTATATATGTCCTTAAATCTAACATAAATCTCTTGTAGATGGCTTATAGTTGGGTATTGTTTTTAAAAAATTACATTCAGCCACTCTATGTCTTTTGAATGAGGAGTTTAGTCCATTTACATTTAAAGTAATTATGAATAGGGAAGGACTTACTATTGCCATTTTGGTCATTTTTTTTTCTGTTTTATAGTTCTCTTGTTCTTCTATTCTTTTCTTGTTGCCCTTCTATGTGGTTTGATGACTTTTTGTAGTGAATCTTTCCTCTTTATCTTTTGTGTATCTGCTGTACTTTTTTTATGTGTGGTTGCCATGGAGATCACATCAAATATTTTATAGTTATAACAGTATGTTTTAAGCTAATAACAACTTCAATTGCATATGGACACTGTACACTTTACTCCCGCCACCCTCACACACTCACTTTATGTAATTGATGTCAGATTTTACCTCTTTCTATATATTGTTTCCATTAACAAATTTCTGAGGTTATAGCTATTCTTAATACTTTTGTATTTTAATTTATGTATTACTGTTAAACACCATTATAGTATTACAATATTCTGTGTATGTCTTTATATTTATAATTAGGAGTGAGATTTATATTTTCAAATACTTTTGTGTTGTTGAGCATCTTTTTATTTCAGCTTGAAGAACTCCCTTTAGTACTTCTTGTAAGGCAGGTCTAGTTGTGATGAACTTCCTCAGTTTTTGTTTATCTAGAAGGTCTTATTTCTTTATTTCCTTTATTTATTTATTTATTTTTGAGATAAGATCTCATGCTGTCACTCAGGCTAGAGATCAGTGGCATGATCACAGCTCACTGTAGCCTTGAACTTCTGGGCTCAAATGATCTTCTTGCCTCAGCCTCCTGAGTAGCTGGCACTACAGGCACGTGCTACTGTGCCTGGCTATTTTTTTAATTTTTTGTAGAGATGAGGTCTCGCTATGTTGTCCAGTCTGGTCTTGAACTCCTGGCCTCAAGCAATCCTCCTGCCTCAGCCTCCCAAAGTGCTGGGATTACAGGTGTAAGCCACCATGCCAAGCCATCTTCATTCTTAAAGGACAATTTTTCCAGGTATTCTTGGTTGGCAGGGTTTTTTCTTTCAGCACTTTGAACGTATTATCCCTCTCTCTCTTAGCCTGCAAGGTTTTTGCTGAGAAATCTACTGATAGTCTTATGGAGGCTTTCCTGTATGTGACAAGTCTCTTTTCTCTTGCTTCTTTCAAAATGTTTTGTCTTTGACTTTGGACAATTTAATTATGTGTCTCAGTGTAGATCTTCTTGGGTTCAACCTATTTGAGACCTTTGGGCTTCATGAATCCGGATATCCCTTTCCCTATGTAGATTTGGGAAGTTTTCAGCCACTATTTCTTTAAATATGATTTCTACCCCTTTCTCTTTCTTTTTTCCTTCTGGAGATCCTATAATGCATACAGCAGCTCATTTGATGGTGCCCCCCTAGGCTTTCTTCACTCTTGTATTCTTTTTTTATTTTTGTTCCTCTTACTGGGTAGTTTTAAATGACCTGTCTTTGAGTTTACTGATTCATTCTTCTGCTTGATCAAGTCTTCTGTGAAAGATCTCTATCGATTTTTCAGTTCAGGCATTGTATTTTTCAGCTCCAGGATTTCTTTTTGGTTCTTTTTTATATTTTCTATTTCTTTATTGAACTTCTACTTTTATTAATGTACTGTTTTCCTGATTTTGTTAAGTTGTCTGTTTTCTTGTGACTCATTGAGCTTTTTAAGACAATTATTTTGAATTCTTTGTCAAGCAGTTCATGAATCTCCATTTCTTTAGGGTCAGTTACTAAAGCTTTTTGTTTCCTTTGGTGGTGTTATCTTTGCCTGATTCTTCATGACCCATGCAGCCTTGCTTTGCTGTCTGTCCACTTGAAATAGTCACCTCTTCCATCCTTTACAGACTTGTTTCGGTAAGGACATTCTCCTGCTGGGTCCCCAGACAGATAAGACTTCCTTTAGTACCATGGACAAGAAGGGCTGGAGCCAAGTCCACAGGTGCTGCTTCTGGATCTGGAGCAGATCTGTGAGGTGGGCCTTCTGCTGAGGTATGGGCCTGCCTTCTCAAAGCAGCTTTCCTCAGTCTTTGGCTCCACCAAGGTGTTATAACCTCTTACCTGCATCCCAAAGCTCTCACAAAGGCATTTTTGTCCAGGGATGGTTGCCAAATTCTTGTTTCTGTGTGGGGGTCAAGGGATGGGAATGTCTTATTCCACCATCTTGCTGACATCACTCCAGGAGGTATATTTTATTTCACAATTATAATTAATCTAGACAAAATCACAGCAGAAAACTAGTCTGCCTCTATCTGATATGCAAGATCGTGTAGATCTGTACTGTTCAATATGGTAGCCACTAGCTGTGTGGCTATAGAGCACTTGATATGTGGCTAGTCCAAATTGAGATGTGCTATAAAGGTAAAGCACACACTGGCTATCAAAGACTTAGTATAAAAATATATAAAATATCTAATTAATATTTTAAATAATTCTAATGATCACAAGTTAAAATAATATTTTGGACATATTACATTAAAATATATTATCAAATTAATTTTACCTATTTTTAATGTGACTATAGAAAATTTACAACTATATTTGTGGCTTGCATTATGACTCCATTGAACAGAATTCATGTAGACAAGAAAATAAGAAAAGATGAAGATTGTTTGAACGAGGAGTTAGGGTTTGTGGGGAGTAATAAATAGCACCTCTTTTCTCCCACTCAAGTTCAGAACCAATGAAGAGGTAGGTAAGTCATTCAGATGGAGATTAAGGTATTAGCTTTATTAAAGTTGTTGGGGGAAGTGGCTTTAGGTTCGTTGAACAAGTTGACTTGCTAATACTTCACTCCTGAATTAGATTGTCTTTATAGCAGCCCTATAATGCTCAGCTGCACAACATAATGAGCACTCTTGGCAGGCCAGCAGATCCCAAATCAATGCTGGTTCCTTCCTGCCAACTCATCTACTACATAACTCACTCACTCTTCCTTGGAGTTGGTAAGCAAGAGGATGGAGAGAGGCCAGAAATGCTACTTTGATGGAATTCCTCCCAATAGAAACAGAAGTAGGGAATGGAATCTTCCTATTACTTTCTAACTTTCTTTTAATTAAGCATTGGACTTAACCATTAGGTCCACAGTCAGCAAGGTGGCAATCACCTGTGTGGCAGAGCATCCCTGCTCTCACCTGCACCAGGTTGCTCCCTTGGTACCAACCACTGTTACTGTCCAAGTCTTCCAGGGTCTGCTCTTGGGCAGCATAAATTTGCCACCAGGAGGTTCTGAAATGGATCAGATAAGAATGTTGATTAACTCTAAGGTCTTGCTATAATCAGGGTTAAAATTTTACTCTCTTTTCCTGTTCCCCATCCCAAATGATATCATGTCATGTTCAATATAGCTCTATAGAGATTTTGCAATGAGATCAAGATTTAACACAAAGATATTCCATAGTAAAGTGCTAACAATAAGAAACCCCATATTACATACAAACTCCCTTCCATTGTGAATTTCCCAGGGAGAAATACTAAAGTATAAAATTCAATCTCCTTGCAAATTAAAATTTAAAGGAATTCATCTGAAATCAAATTGTGTTGCCTTCATGAGTTAAAAGTTCAAAGAAATCAGTATTTTTTAAAATCCAAAAGAATCAAAGTCCAAATGCAGTAGAGCCCAATGCAATTTTTAAAGTAAAATAATCATCATGCCTGATGTCTTATTTTCTCCAGTTTCAGCTAAAGTGGTTCTTTTATTTAAGTTTTAAATTTTGAGAATAATTTCAAACATATAGAAGAGTTCAAGAATAGTACAAAGAATTCCTGTACATCTTTTGTCCTTGTTAACAACCATTAACATTTTGTCCCTGTGCCAGGTATCAATTTACTGCCTCTTAACTCCAAATCCACTCTGCAGTGCCCTGCTGTGATCCTGGAGCTAGACTGTCTCCATATTTCTTTTTTGCCAGCTGGCTCCATGATTTTTTTATTGTGGTAAAATGCACTTAATGTAAAATTTATCTTTTAAACTATTTTTAATGTACAATTCAGTGGCATTAAGTATATTCATGTTGTTGTGCAATGTGCCTTGCCAGAAGAGGGCATATTGCAGGAAGTAGAAGCTTCTCCTGGCTCTGGTGAGGGCTCCTTTAGTTGTTCTTAGGGAACTCAGCCATCAGGGGGACACCAGTGGTGGTCACCCCAATAAGTTCAACAGCATCTCCAGAGGCAACTTCCTGGTGAGTCTTATGGGCACCCCATCCAGCTTCCCAGCTGAGGCTTTCCCTGCAGGTAGCTTCTGCCCTGTTGGGTTCCCAGTGAGGTCAACTGCACCACCTGCCCCCCCCAACCCTGTGAGTTTCATCAGCACCCCAGTGGGCAGGTTCCTGCTTCAGCCTTGGCCTGCAGCACCTCAGCAAACTTCTCTGCCTCCTCCTTTAAAAAAAATTATTATTAATAAAATCGACTACTCTTCCCTGAGTGAAGCCACTGTTTGAGTATCCGAATTCCAAAACCATGAGAAAGCTTCTGTGATAACCCCAGCATAATGCAGTGATGCATGCCTTGGAACCTACAGACAAATACAAGGAAGTCAGGATTAGTCCTTAAATGGTACCCTCTTTAGGTCCTGAAGGTGGATTAAAATAATATATTTAGAAAAGAGGAACAGAATTTGGGGTAGCTGAATGAACACAGCCTACTTGTGTCTGGCGTTAACATTTTTTTAAGCTGGGTAAATGTAATTCATTTTCTTTCTCTCTCTCAATCTCTCTTAACTTGTAATAAGTTATATATAACATAAAATTTACCATCTTAACCATTTGTAAGTGGCATTAAGTACATGCACATTGTTATGCTACCATTTCTACTCTCTATCCCCACAACTTTTTCATCATCTCAAACAGAAACTTTGTATCCATTAAACAGTAACACCTCATTCATCCCTCCTCCTAGCACCTGGTAACCACTGTTCTACTTTATGACTTTATGTATTTGACTACTCTAAGTCCCTCATATGAGTGGAATCATACAGTATTTGTCCTTGTGTGTCTCGTTTATTTCACTTAGCGTAACGTCTTCAAGATCCATCCATGTTGCGGCAGGTATCAGAATTTGATTCCTTTTTACGGCTGAATAATATTCTATTGTATGTGTATCCCATATTTACCACATTTTGTTTATCCATTCATCCCTCGTTGGACATTTGGGTTGTTTCTACCTTTTGGCTGTTGTGAATAATGCTACTGTGAATATTGGTGTATGAATATCTGTTGGAATCCCTGCTTTCAATTCTTTTGTGCGTATACCCAAAGTTGAATTGCTGGATCAAATGGTAATTCTATTTTTACTTTTTTGAAAAACTGCCATACTGTTTTTCACAGCAGCTGTACCATTTTACATTTCTACCAATAGTGCACAAAGGTTCCAATTTCTCTGCACCCACGCCAATGCTTGTTTTTTTCTCTGTTTTATTTTTTATAGTAGCCATCCTAATGGGTGTCAGATGGTATCTCATTGTGGTTTTGATTTGCATTTCCATAATGATTAGTGATGTTGAACATCTTTTCATGTGCTATTGGCTATTTGTATATCTTCTTTGGAGAAATGTCTATTTAAGTCCTTCACCCATTTTTTAGTTGGATTAGGGGGTTTTTTAGCGACAGGGTCTTGCTCTGTCTCCCAGGCTAGAGTGTAGTGGCACAATCATAGCTCAGTGTAACCTCAAACTCCTGGCCTCAAGCGATCCTCCCACCTTGGCCTCTGAAAGGGCTGGAATTACAGGCATGAGTCACCATACCTGGTGATTTTTTTGTTGTTGTTGAGTTTCAGGAGTTCTCTATATATTCTAGATATTAACCCCTTATCAGATATATGATTTACAAATATTTTCTCTCATTCCATAGGTTGCCTTTTCACTCTGTTGATAGTGTCCTTTGATGCAAAAAGTTTTAAATTTATCTATTTTTTGCTCTTGATGTCTGTGCATTTGGTGTCACATCCATGAAATTATTGCCAAATCCAAAGTTGTGATGCTTTGGCTCTATGCTTTTTTTCTGAGAGTTTTACAGTTTGAGTTCTTAAGTTTAGATCTTTGATCCACTTTGAGTTATTTTTTGTATGTGGTTTTAGGTAAGGATACATCTTCATTCTTTTGCATGTGGACCTCCAGTTTTCCCAACACCATTTGGTGCAAAGACTCCCTTTCCCCACTGAATGATTTTGATACCTTTGTCAAAGGTCATTGACAGAATATGTGCAGATTTATTTCTGAGCTCCCTGTTCTATTCCGCTGGTTGATACGCCTGTCTTTATGCCAGTTCCACACTGCTTTACTACTGCTTTGTTGGGAATTTGGAAATCAGGAAGTCCTGTGAGTCCTCCAATTTTGTTCTTTTTCAATATTGTTTTGTCTATTCAGGGTCCCTTAAGATTCTATGTGAGTTTTGGGATGGATTTTTCTATTTCTGCAAAAAACATTGTTGGGATTTTGATAGGGATTACAATGAATTTGTAGATCTCTTTGGGTAGTATTAACATCTAAACAATATTGAGTCTTCCAATCCATGAACATACAATGTCTTTCCATTTATTTATGTCCTTCTTTAACTTCTTTCATCAACATTTTGTAGTTTTCAGTACACAAATCTCTCACCTCCTTGGTTAAGAGGCATTAATAATTTAAAGATGGTCCCTGTACACACTGGTTCCTTACAGCAAATATGGAACACAGCTAATGTTGCAGTTTAAAGGTGCTGAGTGCAGCCCTGGCTGAGAGACTCTGTAAAAGGATGAAAAAAAAATTGTCCCCTATCCCTGTCTATCCATACCTAAAAGATCTTTATACAGAATTTTTCTTTCCTGTAATTGTTCATTGCCTCAGCTGCACCTGTTTCCTGTTTACTAAGGCTGGCATCAACTAGGAGCTATTCCAGTTAAAAAACAAACAAACAAAAAATCCTGGCTCTATTTAAAGCAGCCAGTCATGAGAACAAGGCCACCCAGCTCTGTGAGCGCCAAGTTCATAACCCCACATAACCTATGTAACCCAAAGCCAAAGGCCTGAATTTAGGTTCCGGCAACACAATCTCTGAATATTATTTTGCTACTTGATTTGCACTCTTTGTACACTTTTCAAAGTTTCTGGCCCCATGCAGCAACCCAGAAATAGACACAAGAATTAGGCAGATGGAAATAAAAATAGTGCCTTACTTACTGATGAAGCTCTTGGGGAATGAGGTTTCTTCTCTGTGAGGCATGTGGGCTTGTGAATATTTCGCCTCACACTGGGCAGGTTTCCTTCCCGGTAGCAGGCATTCTGGACAACTGCAGGCCTCCCCATGGGGTTGTCTCTCTGACACCTACAGCTCAGAGGAGCAGAACAAAATACATGCTCTCTTGCAGGCAGGTAGATCCTGAAAAAAATTGAGAAGAAAGGGCTGAGCTATGCATGGCCCCACCCCTCCAAAAATTACAGATAAATTTCTCCTCCTCTCTGGGGAGAGGCTGGGAGTACTGCTCTGATGGAAATTCCTCGACATAGAGATAGGAAAAAGCAAAGTAAATGTTTCCTCCTATATAATGCAATTTAAAAACTTAATTTACACCTATAAATTTGTTCCTAATAAGCAGACAATGGATTGTTTTCAAATGATTGGGGAACATTTGTAATAATATATCAAGCACTAATCTACAAAGAAAATCACAATAAGATTTTTTAAAAAGAAAGAAAGAAATTATACAGGCTACATTCTGCAACCAAGTTGCCATAAAACTAAAATTTAACAACATAAGGATAATGAATTGCTTATTCCTTCTCTATTTTTAATTGGATTTTACACTATTAAGTGCACAGCTTAATTAATTAATTTTTGTATACTTAACCCAGAAGGTAACTACTACCTGATCAAGATATGGAATATTTCTAGCACCCCAGAAGTCTCCCATATTTTCCCTCCCAGTCCATACTGATTGTATTTATTTTCTGTGGATGCCATAACAAACTATTCCAAACTTAGTGGCTTAAAACACCCCTTATTATCTCACAGTTCTGTAGGTGGGAAGTCCAGGTAAGGCTCAGCTGGGTTCTCAAGCTTGTCTTGGCTCTGACAAGGCCAAAGTCAGGGTGTTGGCTGGCCTGAGCTCCTGCCTGGATGCTCTGGGGGATAAACCACTTCCAGGCTCACTCATGGCATTGGCAGAATTCATTTTCTTCCCCTGCTTTCTAGAATGATGGCTCACATCCTTTTCATACTTTGAATCTTACTGACTTCCTCTTCTGCTGCATCTCTTCTACCTCCAGCCAGAGAAAGTTCAAAGGGCCCGTGTGAATAGATTAGGCCTATCCATAGAATCTCTCCCTTTTAATGTCAACTGATCGGTAACTTTCTTGTATCTGTGAAGTCCCTTTGCCAGGTAACATAACATATTCATAGTTTCTGGGGATTAAGATGGGACATCTGGGGGCTGTCATTCTGCCTGCCACATCCACTCTTCCGATTTCTGTCACCATTGATTGGTTTTGCCTGTGTTTGAAATTAATGTAGATGAAATCATACAGTATGTATTCTTTTGCACTCAAAGGTATATCTGTGAGATTCATCCATGTAGTTGTGTGTAGCTTCAGTTCATTATTTTTTACTGCAGTGAATATTCCATTATATGAATATACCACAATGTATTTATCTATTCTAAAGGTGATGGACATGTTTGGGGCTATTGTAAATAAAGCTGTTGTTAATGTATCCATCTTTGTTAATGTATATTTTGGTAGGTCTATATACTGACTTCTCTTGGATATATACCCAGTAGTAGAATTGCTAGGCTGTAGGGTGTACATATGTTTAGCCTTAATAAGGACATGTAATAGTCTTCTAAAGTGATTGTATCAGTTTTCATTCCCACCAGTAATGGATTAGGGAGAGTTCTGGCTGCCCCACATCCTCACCATTTGTTGGCATTGTCACTTTAAAAAATTTTAGCCATTTTGCTGAGCATGTAGTGATACCTTGGTGATTGTGATTTTCATGTATATGTCTTTCATGACAACTGATGTTGAGCATCCACGTGCGTGTTGGCCACTTGAATATCCTTTCTTGTGACGTGTCTTCCAAGCCTTTTGCCCACTTTTTTGTTATTTCTCTTATTGACTGTAGGAGTTCTTTACTTTTTTTAAAATATATAAGTCTTTTGTCAGATACATTTATCACAAATGTTTTCTCTAAGGTTGTGGCTTAAAGCACTAACGACTTAAAGGTGGTCCCTAAACTGGTACTCTCTTACTGGTGTAAACCCTCTTACTGGAATATATATTTTAAAATTCGTGGTACAATATACATAACATAAAATTTACCATTTAAACCATTACTAAGTGTACAGTTCAGTGGCATTAGGTACAGTCACACTGTTGTACAACCATCACCACCATCCATCTCCAGAACTTTTTCATCGTGTAAAACTGAAGCTCTGCACCCATTAAACCATAACTCCCCATTGCCCTCCCCATAGCCCCGGCAGCCACCATCCTACTTTCTGTCTCTACGAATTTGACCATTAGAATTAATAATGAATCACCTGTGGATTCTTTTGGATTTTCTACATGTACAATTACAGTTGACCCTTCAACAACATCAGGTTTGAACTACATGGATCCACTTCTACATGGATTTTCTTCCACCTCTGCCGCCCTGAGACAGCAAGCCGAACCCCTCCTCTTCATCCCCCTCCTCAGCCTCCTCAGCGTGAAGATGATGAGGATGAAGACCTTTATGATGATCCACTTCCACTGAATGAATAATAAATACATTTTCCTCTTCCTTATGATTTTCTTAATAACCTTTTCTCTTCTCTAGCTTACTTTATGGTAAGAATACAGTACATAATACATATAACATACAAAATATGTCTTAATCAAATGTTTTTGTTATCAGTAAGGATTCTGATCAACAGTAGGCCACTGGTAGTTAAGATTTTGGGGGGTCAAAAGTTATACGTGGGCCGGGTGTGGTGGCTCACACCTGTAATCCTAGCACTCTGGGAGGCTGAGGCAGGAAGATTGCTTGAGGCCAGGAGTTGGAGACCAGCCTGAGCAAGAGAGATACCTCATCTCTACCAAAAATAGAAAACTTAGCTGGGCAAGGTGGCATGTGCCTGTAGTCCCAGCTACCTGGGAGGCTGAGGCAGGAGGATCACCTGAGCCCAGGAGTCTGAGGTTGCAGTGAGCTATGATGACTTCACTGTACTCTACCTGGGGTGACAGAGTGAGATCCTGTCTCAAAAAAAAAAAAATTATATGAGTATTTTTGACTGTTTGGGGGGCCAGTACCCCTAACCCGTGTTGTTCAAGGGTCAACTGTATATCATCTGCAAATAATCAAAGTTATTTGCTACAATGGGAGGAGAAACCAGAAACTCACTCATAGGCTATGAAATGTGAGTGGAAACCACACGGCACATTTTCCAACAGAGCCTCAGAACTAATCACACGCCCCCATCCAACTCCAAGGAGGCTGGGACGCACAGAGAGCAGGTGGGGTGTCTGTCCAGCATTGCTATTACTTGAGTGATGTCACCAGTGTACTGACAGAGAGTAACTGGCAACTCAGGATTTGATACCCTGTGAAAATACCTTCTGAAAATGAGGCCCTAAAGAGGTCCTCTTCCACAAAAACTGGCTTTACCCACAGCCCAGGTAGGTCATCACCACCAAGCCCCTGTCCTTGGTGTCACCGGGCTTCTCCCATGGAACAGGCCCTAAACCAGACAGGGCCACAATCCACCCCTTCCACCTCAGGGGACCAGGAGGCCAAATGGGGAATGGTGCACGGGAGACTTGAGGATTCCGTTTCCTCGTCTCCCAGAGACCCTGGAGGGAGAAAGGAGGATGCGTGGGATGCAGGCGAGTTGACTGGCAGGAGGTTGTTTGTGTTTGTTGAGATACTTTTGTGTCTTGCTCTCCTCTCTTGGGCAGAAAGACAAACAGTTCTCTGATATCTCCAAGGACAGAGAGAGAAAGGAGGAGAGAGGAGAAAAGAGAAGGAGGGAGAGGAGGAGGGACAGGAGGGAGAGGAGGAGGGAGAGGAGGAGGGAGAGGAGGAGGGAGAGGAGGAGGAGAGGAGGAGGGAGAGGAGGAGGGAGAGAGAGGAGGGAGAGGAGGAGGGAGAGGAGAGAGAGGGAGAGGAGGAGAGGAGGAGGAGAGGAGGAGGGAGAGGAGGAGGGAGAGAGAGAGAAGGGGGGAGAGACAGAGGAGAGAGCAGGAGAGAAACTGAGACTGGCTCTAGTGGGCATTTGCAAGCATTTGGCCGCCCTGCGCTGGAACTACAAACTCACTTTGGCAGCCTCCTAGCAGTTAGGGTGAAGACAGGATCTGCCCTGGGCCGGACTGGAAGGTGGCTTGGAGCGGGTTGTAGTAACTGATGTGTCTTGATCCCCTTTTGAAAAGAGAGTATTTTTGTGTGTATGTGGGATAAGAGCAGTTTATGCGCATTATTTTCTGTTACCTTGTTCACTCAACTCTGTGCGTGTGTGTGTGTGTGTGTGCGCGTGTGTGTGTGTGTGCGTGTGTGTGTGCGTGTGTGTGTGTGTGTGTGTGTTGGTGTTGGGCAGTCAAAGGGTTTGTCTGTAGTGGACATTTGTTATTCCTTCTGCCCATTAAACACTTTTCCTCCATTTGGGGGAGCTCCCTGCCTTGCAGTTCCCGGTGGGATGGCGAGACTGCCCCTGACCATGGCCATCAGGTGCTCACCCCCAGCCTCTCTTGATGCAGAGGCTGCCAAACAGATGCACCCGCGCTAGACTGCGAATCATGAGCTCCATCCAGAATCTATTCTGGGGATAATGGCAGCAGCTACATCCTGTTTCCAGAGCCAAGAGTAGAAGAGGCTCTGGTAGTGTGTCCAGCACTGGTGACGTTGGTGACATTGGTGCTGCAGTTAGAGGTGTCTGTGCACAGCGGTGCTTCCCACTAAACCAGTTTTCAGTGTGATTTTGGGTGTTGTACCTGGGTGTGCTGTTTTTCAATACAGATTGTATGTGGACCTGTTTTTCTTCTTTCCTAGAGAGTCTCTGAGATACCCAGTGGTCTTTAACACATTGCTTTTCTGAGCAAGCCAGTTTGGGTTCATTTATGTTGTTAGCAGCTACGAATGCTGACTGGTTCAGGGGTGCATTGGTTCATATAACTGAACAGTCCAGTGGTGTCTCTGCTTCAGGCAGGGCTGGTTCTAGGTGCTCAACCTTATGTTATTAGGACCTTTCTTGCTGGCCCTCTCAGGTCTGCTTTTCTCCAGGGAGGCATCCTTCCTAAGCAAGACCTTTGCACGCAGTGGAAGAGACGGACACCACAGGTCTATGCTGTTCTCAAAGCTCGCACCCCGGAGGAAGGGGAACGCAGCCCCCCTGTTCCGCCTGCCAAAGTCCTGGGGGTGACCCGGGTTGGTCTGATTGGGTCATATGCCTCTGTCCAAAGTAACCAATATGGCAGAGCTTCCCAAATTAGCATCTGAGAGCCTTAGTGTCCCGCAGTTTTTTTCACAGCATCCTTATGTCAGAGAAATACCTACAAGTTCAATTACCAAGTGGTTAGGTCCAGGTGATTTGTGAGCCCCTGCAATATGGTCACGGGGACAGGCCAGCTGAGTCAGGCACCCACCCTGGGGCAAAGGAGGTAAAGCGTATGATTGACAGTTTCACCAAGTGCGGGAACCACAGTTTGTTGAGCAAAGCATAAAAGATGTACACTGTTCCCCTTTTCCTGACGTCACAGTCTTGGCAGGCCTGTGTCTGATGGATACGAACAGAGCGTGCATGGTGGTGGGGTAGGGGGTGGGTCAGCCAGGGAGCCGGGCTGGGGGACAGGACTCTGTGGGTACATCCTGCTTGTTTATATGACACTTGGATCCCCAACCTAACTCCAATTACCTCACCTGTAAAAACAAGCCATGCCACCAAAAATGGAGATTTGACAACGGCCCAGTCATGATCCAGGATGGCTCGTCCTGAGGGAGGAGACCTAGGACGTGAGAGGCCCCCACTTGAGATAAGGGGTGTGCAGCTGTGGCAGGGGATGGCTGAGTTGCACCCCTCCTTCCTTCTTTGTCCAAAATCCCAATAAACAGATCTCTTTCTTTTGTAGTTCCTGTGCTGTGAGGGTGAATTCCAGCAGGCCCGGAATTAAACAGGGCTGTTGTACTAAAGTTCCTGCCTGGCACTGACCTTGGTCAAGGCAGGAAACCTGATGAATAGTGTTGCTCTGTAAGCACGGGCCCAAGTAAAAGTTCGGGGTGGTTTGTACCAACTTGTCAGCATTATTTATTGATAATAGTAAGATTGATTTGCTCTTGGTAAGACCCCCAAGGGCTCTGCTGTGGAGGCTGGTTGTGTAGCAGGAATTTGCCTATGTCACCAGTGAAACATAAAAATCCCCAGCCAGACTATCTTGGGCTCCTTGGTTCTGAGGTGATCTGTGCACCTGTCAGGGGTCCCGTACCTGGAAGGGAATGTGCATTCGGCCACAGCCATTCAGAAGAGAGGAGGCGAAGAGCCCAAACCTGGCCCTGCCAGACCCCTTAGGCTGTGATGCGCATTTTCACTTTAGTACTGTTGCTATCTAGTATCCCCTTTCCTGTAATAAACTATAGATTTGTCAGCATTGTCATTTTGGGCCTGTAAATCTTCGTTAGTAATCAAGTCCTGATTAACTGCCATTGTTAGTGAAGTTCCTGATGTACAAATGGCTCGATTCTGTCTAACTGGGCTGGAGAGGACATAGATGTGTTAGTCTTTAATTTCTCAAGTGAATCCAGGTGTTATTCTGCTCATAGAGGATTCATATTTAAAATTTTGATCTTAAATATGGCCAAATTCACACTTCTACCAGCAACATGTAGAAAGGCCCTGTGCACCACACCATCGTCAAAAATTGAGGCACTGAATCAGTTTTATTTTTGCCAGTTTTAGAGATGAAACATTTGATGTTGTTGCCTGAACTTGTACTTGGCAAAATCAAGGATGCCAGGGCAGGGATGTAGCTTACCTGTCTCCCCTGGTGTCCTGTTCAGAAGGTTGCCTGAAGTATGGTGGTCTCTGCAGCCCCTAAGGAGTAAAGAATCCATTATTTCAGAGGAGACTGGAGCAAGCCAGAACTTGTGGCTAAAATATTATAAAAATATTTTAATCTGGAAAATATTTTAATTGAATGTCCATTAGCATTCAAGATTCATCCTTTTAACATTTAAGGGGATGCTTCTATATCACAGGTACCTATGTCTGCAGTCTACTTCTTGCTGCACCATTGTGCCTACTGAAGGTTTCAGCGCAATGAGGCTGGCCATGGCCTACCACACCTGTTCAGATCCTTGGTCCATTTTCTTTCTGATTGCTTATACTTTTCTGGTTATTTTATAGAAGTGCTTTATATATTATGCATATTAACCCATGGTCTGTTACATGTGCTGCAAATATGTTCAGTCATTTGCATTTAACTTTGCTTATAGTGTTTTCCTCTATTCAGAGTTTTAAATTTTGACATGGTCATTTTCCTTGAGGTACCTGGATTTCATGCCATGATAAGAAGGCCTTATTAATCCAAAATTATAAAAATATTCTCCTATATTTTCTTCTGGCATCTTACACTTTTATATTTTATGTTGTCAAATAAAAAGCAATGCTAAACTTTCTCTATATCACATTTGTATAGATATATGTTATTAATATGTGTTCCAGAAATTGTATGAAATTCCTAGAAATCTGGTATGCCCTGGTATTATGTTATCAGTTATAATTCTAGTTGTTATCTTAAAATGTTGTATGCCACAGAAATGTCAAAATTTCCTCATGAAAGTTCAAACAAACTCTCAAAAGATCTTGAACTATGGTCATTTAAAGTTGTTTGTCATACACAGGCAGTTACTGTTTTACTCCGATACTTTTCTGAAAGCTTTCGCAAGTAGCCATGATACAAAATTGCAAGAGATTCATAAAAAAGATTCAAACGTGTCAGTTTCTGATAATTTTAAGATCACAGCATTGGGCTGGGGCTGTTCTTAGCCTCACAGCCCTGCTCAGTGAGGCTGGATGACTCGGTGTGAACGTCAGAGATCAGCAGAGCAGCCCATACGTGGATGACTTCCACATCTGTTGCTGTGTGGGCCACAAATAATGTTCGCCGGAAACCTGACAGGATCACCAGAGGTGTTCAAACTGTAAACCAGGAAAGCCCATTAGATCGAAACTGCCAAATGGGGAAAAAAATGCTCTTTCTATGTCAACAAGTCAGGATAGTAGCCCCAAATCTTAAAGAGCTAAAAGATCAGATCCAGGTACTCCACCAGATTTGGGAAGCAGAATCGATTGATCTATTTAGCTGGTTAGATCTTGGCTCCTGGGGACCTTGGTTTCAGGGTATTTTTCAAACTCTTGGTGTCTGCGTCCTGTCAATTATATTGGTAACGTCCCCTGAGCATTGTATTCTCTCAAGAGTCTTAGAGGCCTGTCGGCAGCCAAAGACTTGATCAGACAATCCCATGAGGCTTGTGCAAAAAAACTATATCAATTCGAATTGTCAAAAAACCTACTGAAATCCTGCTTTGCCATCTTCAGATGACGACGGAAAGAAAAACATGTGGTAACCAAGTAACGCTAAATAGTGGGTCAAACTCTGAGTCCAACTAGGAGAATGACCAAAAGGGGGAAATTGTTAAAGAAAAATAAAAATGTAGGCCACAGTTTTGATATACCCCAAGGCTGACTACCCATAGCCATGTAACTGAAACTTAAGCTACCCTGATTTCCCCCAAAATTTGCTGGCTCTAACTGTAAATAAAAATTAAGCTTTTCTTCCTTGTCAACATGAAAACATTAAACCAATACAAATAAGTTTATGCACCTCTGCTTGCATGATTGCAATCAATGTACTTCGTCATTTGTGCTTTATAAGCTGCACTGAAACTGCCATGAGCCAGGCTTCCTCTTACCACGTTTGGTTTAAGGTGTCCTGGTTTGTGAACTGTTGTTTTGCATGCTCAGTAAACTTTAAACACGTTTTAATTTGATCTGATTTTATTTTTGACAAAGTTACAGTATAATTTTGCTGTTGGTTTCAGATAATTTACTATTATGTGATAGTTATTTCTTGTATTTGTAGCTTAATGTAAGTTTTTATTTGGATTTCATTAAATGACTTTAAATATTTGTTCCGTAGAGCCTTCTGGCAAGGAGGTCATCATAGAGAAGGGGAGGAGGGCAAGGGACCTCTGAGGGGGAGGGAACCGAGGAGGGGGCTTGTGTGTCTAGTGGCATCATGCAGAATCTCTGAGTCAGAGCTCCCAAGGGTGGCAGCAGCCTGGGATTTATAACTTTGAGGCTCCATCTTATTAATAGGTAACACCTGTCCCGCAAGGTTTCACAGGGTGTGCAAAGCAGGCAGGCTCTATGCGGCTAACATTTGCTTGTTTGAGCTATTTCAAAAATAATTGTATATGTAAAAATTTGAATTTGGCCTCAGTGGGCTTTTGAGCTAACAGGTCAGAGTCTGTAGTGAAGAAATAAACAACCCGGGGGCTGATGTGCCGAGGCCATCATTGGTTCATTGATAGAACAGCAGCTTAGAGACAACCCAGGTCTGAAGATTTTACTAAAAGCGGGAGTAAAGGCGACCCTGACTTCATCGCGCACTATATTGCAGACCGAGAGGTTCTCTGCTTGCGGCTGAGGATGTGAAGGTGAACTAGGATGGCCTCGAGTCGCAATAATGAGCTGACAGAGAGGATTAAGGGTGTTGCGCTACGTGGAGTTACACGCACTGTGAACAAGTGGGGGCCGAACACCCTGAATAGTATTAACACAAGTTCCCATGGTGAGATTTCCTTCTGTGAAACCCCAGGGGAAGAGGCAAGTCTCTGGACAAAGGCCTAAGATGGCAATACTAAAGCAACCACAGTCAAAACTATCTGATACTATCTAACAATTACATTGTGCTTTTCATGTATTAACTCATTTAATCCTCCTAACAATCACTGAGGTGTCCTCCCACTTTAAAGGTGAGCACGCTGGTAGACAGAGGTTCATTCACTTACCCGAGGCCACACAGCAAGTAAATGGTAAAGCCTAAATTTGAACCCAGGCAACCTGGCCTCAGGGTCTGTGCTCCTGACTCGGTACAATCCATGAAATCAGGGTTGGGGGCAAAGAGATTCTGGGAAGGGAAGAAAAGGAAACAGGGAATTAGCCAGGTGGTCTCGCTGGTATCACCTCCCCCCTCCCTACACTCTGTACCTGTCTGTCCTTGTCCCCACCTTCTTCTTTTCCCTCTACTTACTTTGCTCTGTGCACAAAAATAAATAGCCTTTCCTTGGAGAAGAGCTCACTCTCCTAACTGGGGAGAGCAAGAAGGAAAGCCTGGGCTGGAGATGGCCAGATGACATCTGGGGTTCACTTCATCCCAGGACCAAGTCTCCAGGACAGAACAGGCCAATGACTGCACGTGCGTAACAAACAGGCTCGGAGGAAGCACGCACAGGCCGTGTTTGGACACGAGCGTCTTGAGCCCAGGCTGGGGCTCGGTGAAGAAGCCTCACTAAGCAGGCGCCGCCCTCGGGGTTGTGCATCTCCTGGGGCCTCTCCTGGCCCTCCCCTTCACCCCTCCTGGACTCCTTCAGGTTGTTCTGCCTGGGGACTGATGATGTAGGTGCATTTCTCATTGCGATGAGATCTTAGGTCACTGCAGGGCTTTGACAGAAGGGTCAAGGCCTGTGAATGACCTCAGGCCCCCGGCACAAATGGGCTGGGGTCTCCTTAGTGTACAAGGGGCGGGTCCTCACCACCTGCTGACTCCTCACAGCCTGAGAAAGATGTGTCTATCATTGTGTTTTTAATTTGCATTTGCCTAATTACAAATTACACTCATGCACCGTATCATGATGTCAACAATGGACCGCATACACAATGGTGGTCCCATAGATTATAATACTGTATTTTTACTGTACCTTTTCTATATTTAGATATATTTAGATACACAAATACTTATCATTGTGTTACAGTTGCCCTCAGTAACATTACTAGTACAGTAACACTATTAGTACAGTAATATCCTGTACAGATTTTATGCCGTACAGCTTAGGTGTGCAGCAGTCTATACTACCTGGGTGTGTGTACGCACACTCTGTGATGTTTGCACCATGATGAAATTGCCTAACAATGCATTTCTCAGAATGTATCCCTGTCGTTAAGTGACATATGACTGCACTGACTAAATTGAGCATCTTTTCAAGTATTTAACTGGCCATCAGATATCCTCTTGTGTGAAGTGCCTATTGAAGTTTCTCATCCATTTTTCTATTGGGCTATTTGTCTTTCTCTTATTAATTGTAGGAGCTCTTTATAGTTTCTGGATGCGGGCCTTCCATTGATCAGGGGACCATCCAGTAGCGAGCGCGGAGGAGGCGGAAGGCAAGCAGGGGCCAGTCACACGGGCCATAGAAACCGTGGCAAAAAGCCTTGACCTCGACCTGAGGGCCGTGGGGACGCGGGGCAGCATTTCTTCCCGCCTACATACTCAAAGTTTGCTCTGGGACTGGCAGCATCGGCATCACTTGGGAGTTTGGTTCAAAATACAGGATCCCAGGCCCTGTCCGAGACCTCCTGGAACAGAATCAGCAATTTGACAAGATCCCCAGGAAGTTATGTACACATTAAAATCCGAGAAATGCTAGTTTGTTGGGAAGCTTCAGGGTCACCTTTGTGCTTTACAAATATCACGCTAAATAAAAAGGGAGATGGGGCAGAGCTATTCACGGTCGTGGTTCTATTGCCAGGTAAAATAGACTCTTTCCTATGAACTGTTCATTACAAGAGTTTTTTCCTGGCGAGAAGCCCAAGATATTCATGCAAGTTCCCTGAGTGGCTGTTTATATACAGAGCAGGCAGTGGTCAGCGGCAGCCAGAACCCCGGGAAACCTTGCTCAAAGCCACCTTGGCGCATCTGCCGGGAACTCCAAAGCTAGAGAGTCATGTTTTGGGGACCCAGCATAGAAGCAAAACGTCGACCAACCTGCACCCACACTCTGGGAACACAGGGGTGACTTCAAGTAAGTACTTCCACAGAATGAACTTTCATTTCCTTGGCTACAACATGCAGACAACTCAGACACACTTACCTTACAAGGCTGTTTTGAGCAATATGTGAAAAAATGGATGTAAAGTATTTTTTTAAATTAAATAATATGGTGGTTATTATGGGTGGTAAAGTCAAAAGTGACTTGTATTCTCTTCCTTTTGCTCATCTGAGTGTCTACATTTCTTGTAACGAACATAGGAAAGTATGTGTATGTAGGTTTTGAATAAAAAGCTAAAAAGATATAACCATTATCAGTTTCTAGATACATTTTAAAAAGTCAATCTAAGATATTATTATGAATCAAAATGTCTTTTCTTCTATGCTCCAAAGAATTAACGGCATGCCACAAAATTGCACTAAGATACAAGAAACACCAAATTTTCACACACACACACAATCACAGTTCTTGGGAGGATTTCTGTAGTCACGGCATTGGTAGGAGCTGCTCCATTGTTCCCGTGCTGAATGTCATGGAAAGTCTGAAGTCAAAACACTTGGCTGCTCAAGACATTCCTTTGTCATGTTTGAAGTCTAATAACGTCACGAGACTTGTCCTGGTCGCCACGCCTGGGGACCGAGGATGCGGCTGCATTTTTCATTGCTATGGTCGCCATCCTGTGACCATACTTCCTGGGACATGGTGTGCTCTTTTACTTCTAGAAAGAGTTCTTGAGTTTTATCTTTAAATATTTGTTCTGTTCCCATTTTTCAGTTTTCTTCTTTGAGGATTCCAATTAGCATATGTTGGAATTAGCAAAATTCCAACTTATTCCTTATGTTTTTGTCAGCAAAACATTTTTAGCACTTTATTTTCACTTCCCTTTGCTCACTTGTCTCTGTCTTCTGTGGCTCTTACTTTAAAAAAAAATAGTGTCTGTTTTCTCTTGTGTGAAGTCCAATGAGCATTTATTTTTGGGATGACTTTTTCCTTCTCTTCTTTCCTAAATTCCATCAGCTTCCATTTAATTTGCTCCTGTTGTCTGGCCACGTCTTCTCTGAGCCCTCGATCTCTGTTTTCTGCTCTGGCTCCATAGAGGAAATTGCTTCACTAACATTTTATCAATTAATCCTAATTTTCATCAGCTTTTTGGCAACATTTTTCTGGTGAGTGTTCTTGATCTGCCATTTGTTTTTGGTGTTGTCACTGTCTTCCTTTTTGTCTTATAACATACAAGCATATACATTTAACTGTGGTAGAATATAGATAACCTAACGTTTGTCATTTTAACCGTTTTTAAGTGTACAGGTCAGTGGCATTAAGTACAGTCACACTGTTGTGTAACCATCACCACCGTCCACCTCCAGGACTTTTTTCATCTTCTTAAACTAAAACTCTATACCCATTAAATAACAATTCCCCCATTCCTCCTGCACCTTAGCCCCTGGTAACCACTATTCTACTTTCTGTGGCTATGAATTTGACTACTCTAAATACTGCATATAGTGAAATTACAGAGTATTTGCCCTTTTGCAACAGGCTCATTTTACTCAGCGTAATGTCTTCGAGTTTCGTCCCTGTTGTACCGTGTGTCGGGATTTCCCTCCGTCTTAGGGATGAGTAATATTCCATCCTGTGAATGTACCACATTTTGTATATTCATTCACCTGTCAATGGACATTTGAGTCGTTTCCACATTTTAGCTATTAGGAATAATGCTGCTTCATAATCATTGGTATACGAATATCTCTTTGAGACCCTGCTTTCAGTTCTTTTGCATATATATGCGCAGAAGTGGAATTCCTGGATTATATGGTAATTTTATTTTTAATTTTTTGAGGAAATACCCTATTGTTTTCCACAGCAGCTGCACCATTTTCCATTCCCACCAGCAAGGCATGAGCATTCCAATTTCTCCATAATCTCACCAAACTTTGACATTTTCTGCTTTTTCATTTTTTTTTCCAGTTTTTATGGTTTTATTTAAACACAAATAAAATGTGCACATGAGCTGTCTATTCATTTTCTTCGCTGTGCAGCCTGGCATTGGGATTGGTGACTCTGATGGCCAGCTGGGCTGCTCTTTCCACAACGGCTTTGCGGTTCTTGGAGGAAACATTATGAGCAATCTCCGCACAGTAAGATTTGTTGCACTTCCAGCTCCTTGACATTGTGGACCAGGAATTTCCGTAAACCACTGGGCAGCATGTGCTTTGTTTTCTTGTTGCTCCCGTAACCAATGTTGGGCATCAAGATCTGACCCTTGAATCTTCTCCGAACCCTGTTGTCAATACCTCTGGGTTTCCGCCAGTTACGCTTAATTTTGACATATCGGTCTGACTGGTGCCGGATAAACTTCTTGGTCCTCTTTTTGACGATCTTGGGCTTCACAAGGGGTGGGAGGGCAGCCATGATGCCGAATAGGAGATGGCAGCCACCTCCGTAGGCAGCGCCGAGGAAAAGAGCTCATTTTTGGTTTTTGATAATAGTTATCCTAATGGGTGTGAGGTGGTATCTCATTGTGGTTTTGATTTGCATTTCCCTAATGATTGGTGATGTTGATTATCTTTTCATGTGCTTATTGGCCATTGGTATATTTTCTTTCGAGAAATGTCCATTCATGTCCTTTATCCATTTTTTAATTGAGTTGGTTGTTTTTGCTGTTGGGTTAATATTTTTTTGTGTAGACCTTGTGTGGGTTGCTTTTTTCATGGACCAGCTATTTATAGGAGATTAAATAGGAAAAACGCCAGGCTGTGTTCTAGGCAAGCATAACTGTTCTTTATGACCTGGGCCTTCTACCTGAAATTTTAGTCTACATTTTCCCCCAATGAAATTGGTGGTTTTCAGACCGTTCACAATGCAGAGTCTTTTATTCTCTCTGCCTCAAAAACATACTGCTTCCTACAGACATGGCTTATCTCGCTGTGTCCTCATTTGGTCCTCTCTTCACTGCTTTGGGGACATGCAGATTCTCTGCCGACCTGCACACCTTAGTCTTACTGTTTTAAACATGGTGTTTTATTTTTGCACATTGGGGATGCCCCTCACCTTGAAGAGGGGCATTTTCCCCCCGAAATCTGCAGTTATCAACACCCTCTCTCCTCTTCCTCCCTGCTCCTTCCCATTGCTTTTGGCATCCTGTCAATCTGCTGCATCTATTAATATTTTCCTTAGTTTCTAATAGATGGTGTTTGTGTCATTTTCCTTGTTGCTTTTGGGTAATTTCTGAAAGAAGAGAAATTGGTAAAATTTATCGATTCATGTTCAAACCAGAAGTCCCTGCAAAAGCTCCTGAGAGTGACCGTATTATAATGCAGGTAGGAGAGAGGCTAGACATCAGAAGAAACGTGTCCGGGTGCCTCCCTGTGTCCTCCCTCCCTGGCAGCTTCCTCTAGGCTGTTCCTGGTGTTTCCCAGGTGCCACGCTCAGTGCTCTTCCCCCCCCCACCAAGCTCGCTGTCTCTCACAGATTTCCGCTGTTTAAGAATTCCCAGCTCTGAGTCACTAGGCCTCAGCGCTATATGATGCGCCAGCCACTCACTACTTCTCTGAATGACTGCGGGGTCTGCTTTCTTCTTTATGAGGGTGGAGCTGCATCTCTTCCGGCCCAGGATTCATTGTCACCTGCAGAAAGAGAAGCGCCCCCGAGGAGTCCTCAGAGACTCCACGACTGCAGCACGGACTGAAATGCACCCAGGTAAGCCTCCCAGGTAAGCCTCCTGGGTTCTCAATGAATTCTTTTGACTCCAGCACAAGGTCTCCACCTACAATGGGGGGCATGACTTGGGGCTCTAAATGTGGGTGATCACAATTTCCCAAGTGAAGGTGAGATCTAAAGTCCCATCCTGTCCTATTCCCCGGAGATTCTGCTCACACTCCTCCTGCAGCTAGTAGCCTCTCATCCTGGGCCCCCTACGGTGACTGTATCTTATGAACCCCACATCAGGATACATATTCGAATCAGAATATGGTATCTGTGTTACCCCCTCTGGCCCCTGCAACTCTCCACTGCTCCAGTTTTGTGGTCAGTCTGGGTGCTGCCATCTGGCTGTGAAGTCAGGAACCCCAGAAGTGCCTGAATTAGTCCTTGGTCATCACGTGCCCCTGGAGATATCAGCATAAGAGACAATGGCAAGCAAGGCAACAGGAAGGAGAACACCATGTCTTACCATGTGGGCGTGGGCTTGCATCCCCAGAGCAGAGCTCTCTAGCAAAATG
The DNA here is from genome assembly GCA_023783475.1 of Daubentonia madagascariensis. NCBI lineage: Eukaryota > Metazoa > Chordata > Mammalia > Primates > Daubentoniidae > Daubentonia > Daubentonia madagascariensis. The sequence goes on along the minus strand of JAKFHU010000600.1, from coordinate 10,939,121 downwards.
GACTTAATTCTGTGGTTTAGGTCTGAGAGAGCCTCTAAACCTAAACCCCAACCTCAGGATCACTTTGCCCTCCAGCTGATGAACTGAGTATGCTGACTTAGAAGAGACAAGAAAGCAAGACAAATGAGCTCAGGCATTCCCCCTTCTGCGTGGAGAGAGGCTGCAGAAGAGAGGAGGGGCTTCCACGCATATGTGTGTGGTCCTTGCGTAGTGACCACAGCCTCCACCAAATGTGGCCCTGTTGGTGCCATGGAATGGACACCCAGCAGGCGAGTGTGAGGCCCTCTGCGGGAGAAGTGCAGCACGGCAAGGCGAGAAGGGTGGCTGCTCCTTCACCCCAGGGTGATGTTCTGAGCTTTCCCAGCAGGAGATACATTTTTTAACTATCGGAAATGTGATAGAATATGAAATATAATGATTCCTGAAACAGCTATGTGAGTGACAAAACATGAGTCAGGGTTCTATTTTACCTCTAGTCCCATGTATATACCACACAAGTCCCGTAGAGGATGAACTAAACTGGAAGGAAACCACAAGCCCATTTCGGGGAGACCCACAACCTGCCCAGCAGTTTCCCACTCCCGCCATTTGATTGTTCTCTGCTCCTGCCAAGCCCAGCCCTGCTCACTCCCTTCTGAGCTGCTCCCCAAAATAAAGTCAAATAGAATCACCTCCCCAAGATCTATTATTCTAAGCCAGGACAAGGGAGAGAGTTGATCAGGATTTTAAACATAAAAAACTTAGTATCATGAACTATGAGACCTTATTCTAACGTGTCGCTAGTATCTGTCATTTACCAAGTATAGAGTAGGTAGGCAAGCAAAGATAAGACACGTCTCCGCTGTCAAGGCGAATTCCAGGCAGCCACTTATAAACCACTCACTACATCAGCTGAAACCTCTTCACCATACCAATCTATGTAGGATGTAGAAAGACAGCAAAGAAATAAAAAGCAGAATTCCTAAAATAATGTGACAAAGGTTGAACAAGTATAACAATAAATAATAACTAATATGAGTATAAACAGCACCAATAGGAGTATCAAATTGGATAAAAATCAGATTTGAATAATCTTCTACATACAAGAGATATCCTGAAATAAATATGACACAAAAGGCCAAAATACAAGTTAGAAAAATTTATTACATGGAAACAATAAAAAAGAGGACAATAATAATATTTAACAATATTAACTTCTCAGACATTTGCCTGTCTTACTGTGTGCTTGGCAGCATTCTCTGCGCTAAATGCACCATTATACAAGTTGGAAACTTTATAACAATAAAAGAATGAATAATAGAGACATCTCCCTATTAAATTGCTTTTATCTTATCGGTTCTTATTGTAAGTAACACATGATTATTGTAACGAATTAATCGATCTTCCACCAAACAGTGGATGAGTGAAAAGTGCAAGTTTTCCGTCACCCTCAGCCCCCAAGCACCCCTCCCCGGGCAAGGCCTGCTTACCACCTGGTGTTTCTCCTTCCAGAATTTTCCCTTAGTCCTACATCACATGTATAATAGTTTTTAAAAGTTGAGGCCGGGCATGGTGGCTCACGCTTGTAATCCCAGCACTTTGGGAGGCTGAGGTGGGAGGGTCGCTGGAGGCCAGAATTTTGAGACCAGCCTGAGCAAGAGCGAGACCCCGTCTCTACAAAATATAGACAAATTAGCCGGGCATCGTGGCACGCGCCTGTAGTCCCAGCTACTCGGGAGGCTGAGGCAGGAAGATCACTTGAGCCCAGGAGTTGGAGGTTATAGTGAGCTATGATGACATCACTGCACTCCCACCCAGGTGACAGAGTGAGACCCTGTCTCCAAAAAAAAAAAAAAAAAATTGAGAACATTCAACTTTTTTTCTTTTACTTACTATATCCAGGACCTCTTTCCAAGTGAGTCCCATGTAGATTTGCTTCATTCCTTTCCATGTCTATAAGCCTTTATTTTGTATTGGTCTGTAAACAGTCCCCCAACTTGGGTATCTCAGAAGATACCCAAGAAGAAGGGTATGCCCTTCTTTTATACCACTTCAAATAACTGGATGGACATCCTCACACGTTTCCCTGTGTACCTGCCATTGTACCTGTGTAGGATGAATTTTGAGGTGAGATGCTGACTTGCAGGCATGGGTACTTTTTATGTTGAGAGATACTCCAAATCATCCTTCCAAAAGTTTTATCATTTTATGCTCCCACCACGTGTCTGTGAGTGCACATTCTCCTATCGCTTTTCACCAACACAGGATGCTTTCATTTTTTTTATTTTGCCAAACTGATCAGTGAAATGGTATCTGACCATGGTCTAAATTTGCATTTTGCGGCTACTAATGATGTTAAGTGTCTTGTCCTTTACTTAATTGGCCATTGTACATCTCGTATGAAACACCTGTCCAAAGAACATAAGGAATTACTATTTATAGAAAATGAGAACCAAGTGCAGCTTGAAAGATCAAGGACTTTGCTATGGCTTCTCAAGTCTCTTCGAAAAACAATACACACGGGGGAGGAGTGGGAGAGACAGGTTGCAGGCATGGGGAAGAGAAATGGAGTCACATTGATTAATCACATTAAAAACATAAATTTTAAAAAATCAAAAACATTCCATGTGACAAACAAGGAAATTTGTAAGGTCCCAGCTCCAGGGTGTTACCTGGTAAGTTACTTTAGGCTTTCAGAAAACAAGCAATTCTCATGTTATATAAATTGTCCCAGAAATAGAAAAGCACAATGTTATTGAGTATATTCTATGAAGCAAATATTAACACTAATGATAAACCTTGATCACAAGGAAAGAAAACTATAGCTCAATATCATTCATTACTCTAAGATGAACATGGTGAATAAAATACTAGAGAATAAAACTATATAAAATACTGATTCAAAAACCTACAATGACCAAGTTGGTTTTCATGGAATGTAAAGATAATTCAATATATGGAAATTTATGCACATAATACGCTATTCTCATGGGACAAACAAGAAAGGAAAAGTATAATCATCTCATTAGAGTCTGAAAATTCAGCACTTAATCCTAATAAAAATATTTAAGTGTAGAAATAAAACATACTGCCTTATGACGAAGAGCGGCTTTTGTAAACCAACTGCCAACAGTGAAATATTATAGTCAATTTCATAATATAAAATCTTTTCAGAATCTAAGCTAACCCAATAAGGCATGGAACCAAAATAAGAAAAATAAGTATTGAAAACAATCAGGAAAAAAAATCCAGCATCATTCATTCATGATTTATTCATTCAATAACTCTTACATTAACAAAATTTTAGTCAAGCACAAGAGGAGTATTAGAAATGAATGACATTTCTACAGAGTAACAAAACAAGTTAGAAAACATTACATTAAAAGATACTATTCATGATAGCATCAAAACAATGTAGGATGCCAAGGAAATAAATGTTATCAAGAAATGTAAAGAAGTAACAAATCTTATTTGAAAGAAAATGGAAAACTTGAATTTCTGGAAAACCATACCCTGTTGCTGGGTAGAAATACAGCAGATCTGTGGCTTTCATTAAGGGTTATATCCTGAGACCTCAATTGCTCATACTTGCAAATACTACAGCAGCAATAACTTCCTTTGTACAGCTCAACTAAAGATGTAAGCAATTCCCCAGGCCCTTCCATGAAGCAAAGTGGGGATGGGGTGGGTAGTTGGGGGGACACAGGAGCCAATCATTTGTTCCATCACTGGTCAAACTGGAGGCAGCACACAGGACAAAGCAGTGACATCACACAAAGGACACATAGGGATGACAAGAGCATTAAGACCCCAGGGCACCACAAAAAGGGAATCTTCTTTTTTTTTAAGAGACAGGGTCTCCCTGTGTTTCCCAGGCTAGAGTGCAGTGGTGCAGTCATAGCTCACTGCAACTTTGAACTCCTGGGCTCAAGGGATTCTCCTGCCTCAGCCTCCCAAAGTGTGAGGATTCAGGCGTGAGCCAACACGCCCAGCCAGAAAGGCAGTGTTTCTATAAACGTGATGGTGTATCTCCTCTCAAGGAAATAGCATGGAGTCATCACAAATAATAGTCATGACAACTGTATAGTAATATGGAAAACACTTGTAGTATAATACTATATTTTAAGAATAGGACACACAGTTATAAGTATATTGTAAATATAAGAGCCATGTGAAAAAGAATATACCGTTGAAAAATAACTGGAAGTGAAGAATAAAATTGATAGTTATGTCGTGGTAGTACTGGGGTGATTTTTGTCAAATTATATTGAAAATACATTTAAAGTGATTTTTGAGCAACAAAAGAAGCTGCAACGTGAGAAAGAGTGTTTAAATCAAGGTCACTGTGATGTTGCCGGCTTGGCTGAAACGAACTACCGACTGACCGCTGAGCACCTCGTCTCCAGGAGGGCTTAGCAGAGACTGGGCCGTGCCCCTCTCAGGCCTGGAGACGGTCGGGGACGGACAGAACGACCAAATATCATTCACGTGCTTCCAAGTTAATGATGTTATAAATAACATGTCCCTGATCATCTCTGTGCCTATTCTTGGGTTATTGGATGGCTATCGGAAGACTTTTGTGACTAAATATGCAATGTCAGAATTTTAAAAGCATTTTGTGAATCTACTTTGCCACCAGAAACCTAAGAGATCACCTGGTCAACATTGGGTATGGCCATGGTTTGTTTGGTTAAAATCATCAGACAAAAATGATGTGAATTTTTTGAGACATTAAGATTTTTGATGAATTTTAACCTTGCTTTTTTAAAAAAATTCCCAAATATTATAATTAGACAGCCTGCTTTACCAGAGTGTTGCTCAGTCTTTTGGGCCTAGATGAGTGGAGGAGACATGTTCTGGCTCCTCTGTCACCGCAGGCTTGGGAGAAGATTACGGAGGAATCTGATCTGGAAAGGTAATTGGGAGAGAGGTCTGGGGAACGTCACTAGAACACTGTGCTCACAGCCATCATCCCAGCAACTAGAACAGTGTCTGGCACAGACCCGGCAATCAGTGAATTTCTGAATGAAGGAATAACATTTGATTGTTAATATGCAAAATTGTTGCTATGCTGCAGCCACCTTCGGAGCATGAAACATGCAAACGTGTTGGCCACAGTCGCTCCTGCCTTCCCATTTACCTCCATTTGCAACTAGAGATGCGCAAAAAGGTGGGCAATTTACACATCCTCATGAAAAATCTCTTAGTAAAGAAAATTAGAAGCCCTTGGTAAGCACATTATCGGTGCCCAGACACGTGGCCCCCTGGGTGATAGAATTCTAGAAGCAGATTTTGCTCCTTTTCCCGCAATCCAGGCATATTCCTTCTCTGGCCTTTCTTCACCCTCTCCCAAGCCGTGGGAACGCCTAGGCCTTGCCCTGAGATCCAAACTTGCGGTTTGCCTGCTCTCCCAGAGCCCAGATGCAGCAGCTGACTCACAGTGGATTCTGCTGCCTGACCTGGGCCGTGCGGCACTCTTTTCCAGTGTCCATGAGGTTCTCTGAAATGAGGTGCAGCGCTCCCTCGACTGATAGCAACCAAGCTCCTGAATGGTAAAGCCCTCATACGTCGTGCAAACAAGAGGTGCCTGCCCACTCAGGCGAGGGCACAGCCATTCCCCTTACCCGTGCCCCAGCCCGGCCTCCTTCGACTCCTCTTTCTTCCATTTCTGCTCTCCAGACTCCTCCCTCCCGCTCCCACTAGGCCTCAGATGGTGTCACCAAGCTGAATGGGGTCCATCTGCCCGCGTGCAACAGAAAGCCAAACACCAAGGCACTGGGTTTTTGCAGAAAGAAAAGTTTATTGCAAGGCTGCTAAGCAAGGCGTCAGGAGTCTGGCTCACATCTGTCTCCCGAAGCTGGGGCTGGGGCAGGTTTTACAGGCAGAATGTAATGAGGTGTGATCTGATTGGAGCTTGCAGTGAGGCAATGCCGAGAGGTGTGATCTGACTAGATCATGCCATGGGGTGACACCAGGGCTTGACCTGATTGGATTATGGATCATGCTGTGCAGTGTCTACTTCTTAATTTGGCCCCTACTTCCTTGGTCTGAGCAATCAGGTTCTGCCCATGGTTGCTTGTTTGGTTCATCTGGGCATGCTCAGGTTATGCAACTTGAAACCTGGGGGGCCAGGGCAACTGAAAAACAACTCACCATTTTATTACACAAAGTTGAATCAGATTGGGCTGGTTCTACGGTTACAATGGCTTCCAAAAAAGTCATTTATTTTTGCTGCTGGCTGATGAACCCTACTTGGGCTAGAGTTAATGGGGTCACTTCCAATGTGCTTGTGCACATGTTCATCTCTCCTCCTTTGGTGATTATAATATCATTCGCATTGTGGTTTTAAAATTTCTCCGCCCTTAAAATCGCCATGACAGTTCTGAAGCAACCATATAAAGTATGAAAATGGGAGGGAACCCAATTCTAGGAATTACTACCCAAATTTTTAGTAAGAGCCAATCCCTTAGCTTTGAAAATTCCTCCCCTCATAATTGAGGGCACTCCATAAGATAAAAAGCCCTTTTGGTGCAGCTGCTCTTCTTGAGCCTGCTGGCGCTTGCTCTCTTTCTCTCTCTCTCTTGTGTACTTTAGCTTTCCATCTTTCAATAACAGCTCCTTGCTTTGGCTTACGTGGTGTGTCCTGAAATTCTTTTCCTCCGACGATCACCAAGAACCTGAAAGAACCTCCACTCAGAGGACGGTAACAGTAGCACTTGGCACCTAGCAGGTGTGCCAGAAATACATGTTGAATGACATGATCAAGATGATACTTCAAATGAGTTGGGAAAGGATTTTTATTTGAAGAATAGCTTATATCTCTAGACTCTCCTATTTAGAGAAATTAAATATCTAGACATAAAAACTGAAACAAGAAAACTACTACCAGAAAATAAAGAATTTCAAAAACAGTTTTTAATCTTATAGAGAATAGAATGTGACCGGATAACAAGGTCACAGCCTGAGACCTGGGAAAGGGACACATCAGCCTTTGCCAAAGATGTGAAGGCTTATAAATTCATTCATTCATTTGTTCACTCAACAGATTTTCAATTAAATGAGGCCTGTGACAGGGGCCGAGGATTTAGGAAGCAGCTCCAAACTTGTCTGCATGTTGGAATTACTGGGGAAGCTTCAAAAAATACTGATGAGTGGTTGGATCCCACCCCCAGGGATTGGGCTTTAATTGGTCTGGGGTATGACCTGGACTTTGGAATTTTACCTGGATCTCTAGGTAATTCTGTTGTGCAGAGCCATGCTTTGAGGTGTGGGGGGTTTCCTTCTTGCTCTGCAGCACCAATAACTTTCACCCTGTGGGCACATATTCTGGCTTCTGAATAGCCAGGGGCAGACTTCTCTTTTGTAAACCGCTAGACACTGGGACTTATATCCCACAGCGCCTCACCCACCTCCTCCCTTGTCTGTCACGGAGCAGCAGCTTAGGCCTGGCCCTGGCGGTGCACTGAGGGCACTGTGGGAGAGAGGACAGCCTCTGCCCCAGTGGTGCTTGGGCCCCAGGGAAGCCATTCACAAGGAGGAGGTAAATGGGATGAGGCAGGAGGTTAGTGCTGTGGGAACCCCTGACAGATGGACTTACCATCCCCTTCTCTGGTGGGCGGGCCTCAGCGGGAATGGGGGTGGAGGGGGGGAGCACTTAGTGGGGAGGCGCTGGTACCTTTCGATTCTGCCACCGGCCACACGTGTTCCCGAGCTTGTGCCTTTGCCAGTTATCTCACTCAGATGGGCCATTCATTAAGTTATTCGACGCACAAATATTAATCGGGCACACCTCTGTGCCGGGTGTTACGCCAGACGAGAGCTGGCTGTGCAAAGTGAAGACTGACCCCCCCCAGCCCTGTAATATATGGGGGCACAAGCGAACCTACTATGGGACCCCTATTATGCTACAGCAGTGAATAAACTATTTCCTTTCCCTTTTTGCCCTAGTTGGTCAAGCTGTCTCTATGGAAGCTCGGTTCAGCAGAGGCAAAAACACAAGTCTTCAAATAAGAAAACTGAGGGTAGAGAAACTTCTAGCTGCAATGATGATAGAAGTGAGACCTGCAACGGGGACTCCAGAAACACCTGGGATGGAAGAGAAATTTGCAAGAGACTAGATTTTCTGTGTGTATAGATGGGGTTGGAGACCAAGAAGACCTAAATATTCATGTTAATTAAAACTGAAGCTGGGACATGTTTAGGACTCATGTATATAACTACACAGTACATTTACAATTAAAATGAAAAACATTTTTATTTTAAAATAAACTATCCTCTGCCACTCCTCCCCTGACCCCTCCTGCCATCTCCCGAGCCTCTACAGTCACACCCTTGCATGGAGAGTCAGCTGCTCAAGCTCCAGTCTACATCCCCAGGGCCCACAATGAAAAGGGAGTGATCTGAGAAAAGCTGTTATTGAAAGAAAATTACCCCTTTACTGCAGCATAATTTTTCTTCTTTTAGCATAATTTATAAACATGAAAAATTGGAAGTCATTAAAATGTTCCAACACTAGGGAACTGGTTAAATACAAAATATTCATCCACTTGATAGAACACTCTGTAGCTATCAAAAATGATGTTCACAAGGGTCAATGCCTGGGTTAGCATGGAAAATGTTTATTTTATCAAGTTAGGTGGGAAAAAGCAGGATAAAATTTATATATATACTTTCTTACCTTTTACCTATCCAGGGGAAACACATCTCTCAGACTTGTGTGTACGAGAACAAAACCCCAAAAGAAAATACAGCAAGGTCACAATGCAGCTCTCTTCCTTTAGAGGTAATTTTGGTGACTTCCCCCTCTTCTACCTTTCTGTATTTTTCAAGTTTTCTGTTATATGAATTACTGTTTTAGGAAATGGAAAGGATAACAAATATTTACACCAAATATTAAATAAATTTTTTTTAAAAGAGGACAAACTCATAGTCTTCTGGTCTTAATTTAGCTCCCTAAATTGCGTGAATGAACACAAAACCTCCTCTTTAGTGAATGAGGCTACAGCAGGAAGAGGACATGTATGTTTCCATGAAAGACCATCCCCATGGTGTTGTCAGCGCCTGGAAAGCCTAGGGAGCCTCCCATCCACCCACCCATCCACCCATCCAAATCCGCACTGAATATCTTTTAGGGGAAAGGCATAGTTCTAGACGTTGGGATAAAGCAGTGAACGAAACACACCCCTGCCTCATGGAGTTTACGTTCTCATGGTGGTGGTGGGGGGGACACAGAAAAGAAACATAATAAATAAGTAAATTGTACAGTATATTATAAAGTAATGGGTGTTCAGGAGAAAAATAAATCTGGGAAGGAAGATAAGGAGTGTAGGCTGGGTCAAGAATGCAGTTTTAAATAGAATATCAGGGCAAACCTCTCTGACAGGCTTATATTTGAGCAAAGATGTGAGGATGTCTGGAAGAGCATTCCAGACAGAGGGAGCAGCAGGGGTGAACACCTGCATGGCATGGTCAGGGAGCTGCCAGGTAAGGGCGGGTACCAGGAGCAGAGTGAGGCTGGGGGACCACGAAGTGGGGTGGGATGAGGACAGAGATGTAGCGGGAGCTCAAGAGGTCTTATTTGCTACAGTCAGGATTTGGGCTTTCCCTCCAAGTGACGAAGCAGAGGAGTGGCATAATGACTCAGGGGTCACTCTGGCTGTTGTGGTGAGAGAGGCAGGGGCAAGGCTGTAACAGGGATACCAGCTAGCAGGTTACTGAAACAACCCTTGGGAGAGAGCACAGTGGCTTGAACCAGTGTGGTAGCAAGAAAGGTGATGAGAAGTGGTCAGATATTACATATTCTGAAGGTAGAACCCACAGAATTGCTCATGGATGTGTTGTGGTATGAGGGGAAAAGAAGAGCCAGGATAACGCCAAGGTTTTAGCCTCAACAACTGGCCAGATGGAGTGGCCAGGGCCTGAAATGGACGGGTGGGGAGGGAGTGGGGCAAGATGGAGGAGCTCAGTGTGGATGTGCTGAGTTTGAGATGCTCTGTAGACACACACAGGCGGTGAGATATATGCGTCCAGATTCAAGACGTGGGATGTCCAATAACAAATTGATTGGAGATACAAATCGGTAAATAGATGGTATGTAAAACGGTAAGAGTGAATAAGATTATCAAAAGAGTGAGCATGGGTGCAAATGAGTAAATGTCCAAGCTCAGCACCTGGGCACCACAGCGTGAAGACGTGAGATGTGGAGGAACCATCAGAGGAGATGGAGAAGGAGCAGCCACCGCGGTCGGAGGGGAACTGCAGTGGGTGTCCAGGAAACCAAGTGAAGAAAGCCGCAAAGGAAAGAAGGGACAAACAGGATCAGATGCTGCTGATAGGTCAAGGGCAAGGAGATCTGAGAGCTGATCCAATTCAGCAACATGGAGACCACTGGCAGCCAGGACAAGGGCAGGATGGTGAACTGGCTGAGCACAAAAAGCTCGAATGGAGAAGGTTTAAAAGGACGAGGAAAGAAATCGGAGACTGAGTATAGCCAACGCTTTTGAGGAATTTTGCTAGAAAGTCTTCCAGAAAAATAGGACAGTAGCTGGAGGGGGAAGTGAGGTCAAGAAAGGAAAACAAGTTTTCTAAGATGTTAGAAATACTAGCGTGGTCCTACACCAATGGGGATGATCCCCTGGTGAAGAGATGGTAGAGGAAATGCCCAGGGACTATCCTCTACTCTCAGCTCCTGGTGCCCATGCTGGACTGCACCCTGCACTGGAAGCCATTCTCTAGACTTTACGCACCTGGTGGTACCTCTGGGTCCACTCCATCCTGCTTCCCCACACCCGCTGCAACATGGTTTTTAGAGCTACATGGAGATACATGGCAACTTAGCAATAGAATCTGATATATGACATTCTAGAGGTAAGATTTTAAAAGAGTACAGTCCTGGGGAATCTTCTGCTCTATTTCCTACCAGCCATAAGATTCATTTCAACCTTCCAGCCTGCAGATTCCTTGTACATGTCCAGAAACTCCCTGATTCCCATTCTCAGAAAGGGAAGACATAATCACTGAAAATTTACTATGCCTTAGGAGCTCTAAGTGCATTACCAACTTTATTGAATAATAAATGGCAAATAGTTACTGAATACTTAGCACTTTCTAGACACTGTGCTAAGTACTCTACACATATTGTCTTATTTCATCCTTGTACCACACTGCTACAGTAGGTACATTTATTATCTGTATTTCATAGATGAGGAATGTAAGGCACAGAGAGGTTAAGTAAATTGTTCAAGGTCATCCACTTAGCAGGTGGCAGATCAGTCAGAATCTTCCAACTCTTGAATCCTTGCTCTTAACCACTGCTCTACACAGCTTTGGTTAATAGTCACAATCATGCCTTCAGGTAGATGCTGATTACTTCAGTTTTGCACATTAGGAAATGGGAGCTCCAAGAGGCTACATAACTTTCCTGAGGTCACACCACTGAAGAGTGGTGGTGGGGGCGGAACTCATACATGTCTGTGCTTGTAGGCATAAGGCAGAAATTTTAAGTTTGAATGAGCCAATTCTGGCAACACTTACTTTTAAAATTATTTGGAGATTAGTATTTTTCACACATGCACATCAAAATCAATAGTTGCATTCAGTCTGTACTTGGCAGGGATTTTTCACAAGCATTCATCTAAACTCTTCCAGAGATTTCTGGAGCCTTGTGATTTGTCTAAGGCAAGGGTTAGCAAATTACAGCCCAGGGGCCAAATCTGGCCTACCACCTGTTTTTATAAATAAAGTTTTATTGGAACATGGCCCACATCCTTCATTTATGTTTTGTCTATGGTTGCTTTTGTGCTACAACAGCAGAGTTGAGAAGTTGTGACAGTGACCATATGGCCTACAAAACCTAAAATATTTACTATTTGGTGCTTTACAGAAAAAGTTTGTTGACCCCTGTTCTAAAAGGTTCAAGAGAAGCAACTTTTGAGTGTCTAGAATTCTAGCTTCAGAAATGGGAAATTGCCATGTGTGAACTGGGAAGTCAATTTTGAGGACCACAGGGTGGTGGGGAAGCTGTAGTAATTGTGTGAGAGCATTTCTTGCACTTGCTGCCTCTTGGTGGCAGGGCCAGACAGCCCCTCGAGCAAGCACACGCTAAAGGCTGCAGGTCTGGAGAGGCCCAGTGCTGGGCAACCTTCTCTGCCGCTGCTCCCTCTCCCCCCTCCTGCAGCCCTGTTCTCCCTGTGTTACTCCTCAGCTCACTCAGGGCTCCAGATGGACAATCGGGGCCCTCCGCCATTTTCTGCCCATGTGAAACTGGGCGAGGTTCCTGGTATCACCGCGTCTTGACTTTCTCACCTGTAAAATGCAGATGGTGATTAGGATCTCTCGTGTGTTGTGAACGCTCAATGAGATCCCAGGTGTGGAGGCACCCAATGCCATCCCCGGTACATGACAGATGCTCAGCCAAAGCTGTGTTTGCAGAAGGCAAAACATGACACTCGGGAAGCATTTGCTGAATGCCCTCGATGAATAGCACCCTAGAGCAGGAACCCCAAGCTGGCACAAAAGACCCTGACTTTGGAGAACTTACCATACTTCTGGAAAGACCATTCTATCCTCCTGTTTTTTCCATCAAGCAAAAGATTTCAAACACCAGCAAGACAACATTTGGAAAAGGAGAGGCCCCTCAGGTCCCACCCTATGAGTAACTGGTATGGTCTTGTGCATAGCCTCTCTGGGCCCATTGCTCCTATTGGTCGAATGGAGGGCTGGACTATTTGAATGTCATGGCTTGCACCGACCTCTACAGTTCCATGACTTTGACTGAGCACAGATGAAGAGAATAAGCTCTGGGTCAGGAGTGAGAGGACCTCCACTCAGTGACGAAAGGCTATGGAGCCCTAGCGACCACGGGGAGCAGGCTTCAAGCAGGGCCCAAGGGCCTGACACCAGCAAAGCTGCTCAGGTTCTTGCCTGGGTTTGAGTCCAGGCTCCACCACTTCCTCACTACATGGCTTAGCCCTGTGACCTCTCTGTGCCTCAGTTTCCTGAGGAAACGAGAGGCATACAATTATTCAGCAGGGAAGAAGGACATGAACAATTACAATTGGGCAGTTAAGGGGATGTCAAGGACTTAAGGCTCAGAACCTAGGTCATTGTGCTGTCATTGGAGCCTGGGACAGTTGTCCAGGGTACTTGGTTGATCCCTGTGGACCACATTATTAATAATGATGATAATGATAAACATTTATTGAGCAAATACTATGTGCCATATATTTCTAAATATTTTATATATATTAACTTTTTAAATCCTTACACCAACCCTATAAAGTAGGGACTACTAATATCCCCACTTTGCAGATGAAAACACTGAGGCATGCTAAGCAACTTGTGCAAGGTCATACATCCAGGGAGTGGTGGAGCGGGATTTCAAATCTAGACAGCCTGGCTCCACAGCCTGTGCTTTAAAATCCTAAAAAGATATTGCTTTCTCAGAGCAGAGGAGCAGACCATCTTGAAGGGGATCGAGACACCTTCTCAGGCACATCCCTCTCCTTTCCTGGGCTCACGAGCTCCGTCTTCTGTGGAGCAAGCAGATCTACAGTCACATTGGTATGAGGTAAAAACTACATGGGCCTCTGCTCAGACAGATTAGTCCTGACACCCACAGCAGGCCTGGCAGTCCCTACAGACACTGAGGGATGCCTGGCAGCTCCAGGGCCCGCGTCTGGTACTGGAGACAGCTGAGCAAAACAAAGTACTGGCCTCAATGAATTCAGAATAACACAGCACAAAGCCAAGTATGGTAAGAATAAAGTCACGCTGCAGAGCGCTCAGAGGCAAGTGAGACGGCGGGGGCTGGAGTATGTTGGAAATGCTCACAAAGAAGTGGCCTTGAGGGAAAATGAGGTGGAAGGCAAGGCTGCAGGAGAAGAGAAAAGGCAGGAATTAGATGGCGGAGGGGGGACCACGCACACCTACCTCGAGCCAGACCCCGGTCTAGGTCCCTGCCCTTGTGGACCTTGGTCATGTTCTAGGTCCTGGTGGTGAAAAGACAGAGAGACAAGATCCCTGCCCTGGTGGGGCTTGTGGTCTGGTGGGGGTGGTCTTTCAAGGCTCTTTCAGTTTGGGCTCCTCACTATTGATTCTAAGCCTGGAAAGCTGGTTTGGGCCAGAACTGGAAGAGCCTTCAATGCCTGGCTAAGGATTTTAGAATTTTGCCCACAGACAACAGAAGCCTTCTGTGGAGATAATCTGAGAACAAAAGTGTTCAGGAAGAGTGATCTGGTCAAGAAGCACAGAACCATGACCCTTAAATATTTCCATTGACCCTGTCATAGCCGAGCTGCCCCTTCCCTGCATTTAAAAAATTTAAATGACTTTATTTTTTAGAGTAAAATTGAGTGGAAAGTACAGAGAGCTCCCACACCCCCTCTCCCATCCAGCACCACAACATCCAGCACCACATGATACATTTGTTACCACTGCTGAACCTACATTAAGACATCAATCCCAGGCTTTTTAAAAATGAGCTCTTCTGTCTTCTATCTCTTAGGACCCTTTGAGAAGGTGGTAGGATCCAAAATCATGCAGTGGTGGTTTCCCGCCGGTGTGCACATTAGTATCATCTCTGGCCTCCTCACAAAATCCAGTTGTCCAGACCCCACTCAGGCCAACTGAGTCAGAATCTCTGGCTATGCAGACTGGGTATGTAAATGGAGTTCTGACTTGCACCTTTCGTTGAGAACCTCTAATGTATGGCCTAGAACTGAGTCAGATAGTTTCCAAAACTGATGCACCGTTTTCCTGACAAGCTACTAAGTGGTGCCAGCTTTTGTTACCACTTAGTCACAGTGTTGGCACAATTGCTACCATTGCAGCTTCTGACAGGGCCTGATAGGTGCACAGGCATTTTATGTGCTGTGAAGTAGAAAGGACTTTGCTCCAAAGAGAAGGCGGAACATTTGGGTGGGAATGCATGGCCAGATCATCCCACTCCTAGGACTGAGTATGTGTTTAGGCCTGTTTTTCACCTGGAGAGACAAGTTAGCAATATAAAGTCACACTTCAGAATTGGGAGGGACCCCACAGAATACCTGGTCTGTCCTAACACCCTATAGATGGGGAAGCTGTGGGGCAGACAGGCAGAGACTTGACCAAGAGCACACAGCTTGCTGTGGCTGAGGGGGAAACAGAAGCCTGGCTGATGGCGCCTTGCAATCAAGTTCTCTTTTCAAACCAAAACATCCATCACTGGTTGCCCTCACTGTAGCCACTGGCAGCCTGGGGAAACGGAGGGGAGGCTGCTATCTGAGTACTGCTCAATGGAGGCACAGAAATGGAAGCCTGAGGCTGGAGCCACCTTTCGACCCTTGTCTTAAAACATCTGTAAAGTCATCCCATGTTTTAAATAAAATCTCTGGGGATTGTGTGTGGCTTCATTCTCAGAAACACACTCTTGTGTTGTGTTTGTTGTATTCCTGGCTGTGAGCTCGAGTCTGCTTCTTTTTGTGGCACCTGCAGCATGGTTTATATGATGGGCACTCCAGCAGGTGCCCAGTGAGGCTTTAGGAAGCTGGACATGATTAATCTGGCCCTTTGTCTTCTGGAAGCCCACAGTCTGGTTGGGGGGAAAGACATGTACATAATTACCTAACAGAGAATCCAGTTTCTCCAGGTTTTGTTTCCAAATGGCACCAATATATGGCTGCATGTTGCCAACCGATGTGATGAACAGATGCTTTGGGCCTGGGCTGAGCTTGAATCAAAGAAAAACATCATTGCTAAAGCCTGTCAAAACAGGAGGAATTATATAAGTGGAAAGGGTTCAAGCCAACAAAATAAAAGTGTAAAGAGCATACTATGGTGCTAGATAAAGATGAATTGTCTTTGGGTACCTCCCGTCCAGTCCAGAGGCCAGCACCTATTCACCCCTGATAACAGAGGTCAGATGGCCACATGCTGCACCTGAGGAATGGCATGCTGATGAGGAAAGGAAGGGAGTTGAGGTGACATCTGGGCTGAGCCATACAGGTTGAGGACAATTTTATCTGGAGGGAGGTGGAGGAGCAAAGGCAAGGAGTGAGGAGCACAGCTTGTCTCGGGGCACAGGCCCTGGTGACATGGCAGAGAACACACAGAAACCAGTGGGCAAGGCGGCCTGAGCCCAGAGTGTGGAGGCCTTGAGTGCCACGTTAAGGAGTTTGGATTTTAGGTTCTGGAAAATGGATGTTTCTCAAGGATTTTGAGAAGAGGGACAGTATGGTGACATTATTTTAGGGGAATCCAGGTGAAAGTGTTGAGGATTGACTGACAAGAGGACAAAGACACAGGAAGCAGAGGTCAGAGCTTTCTTCATTCAACAACCACTTTATTGAGTGCTTGCTACGTGTTAGGGCTCTGGGAGTACAGCGGTAAGACTGCCCACACCCCACCCTCACCGTTAGACTCTAATGGCAGAAGTGAGACAAACCACAGACACACAAACACATCAGTGAACGAGATAACTTCAGTACATTCGGAACAGTAAGTGCTGTGAAGGGAATCAAAAAGGGTGTGGGGGGAGTGAGAAGAGGAGGGGCTTGTTTAGACTGGCTGGTCAGGGATGGCCTTCCCGAGGAAGCAGTGTTCAATCTGAGACTGGAAGGATGAGAGCTGGGGGCAGTGTTTCAAGGCAGAATAGCTTGGGCAAGGATGTAAGATGGGAATGAACTTGGCTTAAAGAACAGAAAGTAAACCAGTGTGCCTAAGCAAAGGTGCCTAAGCAAAGGTGAGGAGAATGGCAGGAGACCAAGGAATCAGGGGGACTTGCTGATTGGCTGCCAGTGTGGAGAGGAGGTGGGAGGGGTCGGAGGTGGAGAGGCTCCTGATTTTGGAAAGTGGTCGGGGATGCCACTAATCACCATAGGAAACACTAATGAGGAAGGGGTCTGGAGTGGGCCTGGGGTTGGCAGGGCTGTCTCTAGGGTAAAGTGAGTGCTGTCAGAATCAGGCACTTGGCTCAAGGGGGAGCAGAGCAAGGCAGAGGCAAAAACTCACCAAAATACAATAGATGCTGGAGACCCACATGGCAGGAGGGTAGTAGTGGGTGAGGGATAAAAAATTACCTATGGGGTACGACGTACACTACTTGGGTGATGCGTACACCAAAAGCCCAGACTCCACCACTGTGTAATATACACATGTAATGGAATTCAACTTGCACCCCCTAAATCTATAAGCAAAAAAATAAATAAAGCTCACCAAGAATCAGCACCTCCCCAAGACCAAGGTGGCAGCACACAGCCCTTTCGCAAGACACTTTTTTTCTTTTTACATCATTTTCTTTCTTTTCTCCTTAAGGTTTTAACATGGTTATTCCCAACTGTGTTTCAATTTATTGGCCTAAGGAACTGCTGTGGCCTAAATGTTTGTGCCCCTCCCCGCCCCCCCCTGCCATTTCCCCCCAGTGTGATGGTATTAGGAGATGGGGCCTTCTGGAAGCTGATTAGATCATGAAGGTGGAACTTCCATGAGTGGGATTCGTGCCCTTGTAAGAGGCTCCAGAGAGCTAGCTAGCCCCTTCCGTCATGCAAGGAACAGGAAGAAGGTGCCACTAACCAGGAAATGGGCCGTCATCAGACACGGAATCTGCTGGCCCTTGATCTTGGGCTTCTCAGCTTGTAGAACTGTGAGAAAAAAATTTCAGTTTATAAGTTACCCAGTTTATTATATTTTGTTATAGCAGCCCAAATGGACTAAGACAGGAACATAGGAGTTTTTTAGTAGAACGAGCATTTATTTTAAGCACACTACATTTAGGAGCCTGTGGGACTGCAGCTGGCTCTGAGTATAGGCTTTAGGAGAGCCTTATGGACTCCAGTTATGGATTTGAGAGTCATTAGCTTATAGGCAGAAATTGATGTCTAAAGTGACCTTTTCAGGGGAATGTAGGAAAAGGCGGGGGGGGTATATGACAGCCCTGGGGAATAGCGAAATTTAAGGGAGAGGTCGAAGAAAAGGACCCTACAAAAAGGGCAGAGAGGCAGCCAGAAACATGAGCGCACTGTCAGCTCTCGGATTTCTGCATAAGTTTCTGCAAGAGCAGCACTAGAATCATTAGAGCTCAGAGGTTAAAGGCACAAACTTGGGGGCCAGAGTGCCTGGGTACAGATCCTGGTTCTGCCACTTCCTATTTGTGTGACTTTGGGCAAGTTATTTAATCTATGCTTCAGCTTCCTCCTCTTTTAATAGCGGAATAACAATACCGTCAGGTCTAGGATTTGAGTTCTCTCTCCTTAGAAGCTAATACATTAGCCTGTTACTGTTTCGTAGATACTGGTGACAGACACAAGATGGGGTCTGAGACAAAGGACTCTCTTACTCACGGCATAGTAGGCAGCACAAGCATCAGCATATGAGATGGCTCCATGAGCCCCCAAGTCCCAGGGGCCTGGATGGATGGTGTGCACACCGTAGGTCTGCACTGCAGCAGAGGAATGCTGAGCTTAGGGAAGCCTCTCTTCTTTTATAGCAGTCAGTAAGCAAGCTTGTTCTTTGTCCTGGAGAGATACAAGGTTTCCTGCTGCAAACAAAACCCTCAGAAATGGCCTAGGGACAGTGCAATCCAGGCTTTTCATGCTTGGCATACCCAGCAGGAAGTACAGGAGCAGGAGACCCAATGAAGGGTGCCTCACAGGAGTGCCTGCCTCGTAGGGCTGCTGGGGAGATGAAAGGAGTAAATCCAGGTGAAGTGCCACCAGCAGTGCTCTGGGTGTCCACTGCCATTACTAGTGGTGGCCATATGGAGGAAGGTGGGGTTGGAAACCGCATCACTTACATCTAAAATTGAAAAAAGTAATTCAACAAATATGTATTGAATGCTTACTATGTGCCAGGCACTGGGGATACAGCAGCAACAGAACAGTCCTTGACCTTTAGGTGCTTACCTTCTATGACAGGGAGACAGATACCAACTAAACTGCCAGGGGAGCAAATTATATAGGGCCTTACAGACCAGGATAAGGACTTGGAACTGGCTAGGGGATGAGAAGCCATCAGAGGTTTGCACAAAGGACATTGTGATCTGATTGAACAGGCTGGCTGCAGAGAGAAGAGACTTGGGTGATGGAGTGCTGCTGGAGAAAAGATGTAAGTGGGGCAACCAGTTTAGGAGACAAGCTGGGATGAGGACATGCCAGCTTGTAGCAGGTGGCAGTGGTGAGGTACTCACCCACCTGGACCTGTCACAGACAGACATGCAAGCGAAAGGGCCTTGAGCATACTGGGCAGTCAAGCACGTGGACTGAGGGGCGTCTGTCAGCTGTCATCCTCAGGGGCTGCTTCCTCATACTGGAGGTAAAAGCCAGGTGGCAGCAGCGTAAAGAGCAAGCAACCACAGTCAGTGGGCAGAAACTTATTCTAGAAGTTTGCCATAAAGGAGAGAACTTGAGATCTTTGAAAAAAATTTTTTTAAATGTGTAAGAAGATTTAAGCATGTTTAAATTCAAAAGGGGCTATCAAGAAGAAAAGGTTAACCATGCAAGAGAGGAAAACAAAGCAACATCCCCGAAAAGGTGGGAAAGCAGGCTGCAGGGCACAGGTACAGGGTAATACCCAGCAGAACAGAAGAGAAGGGAAAGAATGGGTGTAACTCAGGTAGGTTTACACATCTGGTAGCAGAAACTCGTGCAGGGAGAGCGTATCTGATGGCCTCTATATTCTCCATGAATCAGAAAGCACAATGGTCTCACATGATGAAATTAAGGGAGTTGGAGGTTTATGGAGAATTTCAGAGACTTGGGCATTATTGGCTGAGAAACCAGTGCAGCAAGGGATGGCTGAAAAAGCACAGGGAAGGCAGAAAAGGGCCAGGCAGGATACATTTCCTACAGCTGAGGAAGCAGGAAAGGAGCCCGGGTGGCTGGCAGCAGGAGGGCCAGGGTGGCAGGGCAGAGGTGGCACGGCAGGCAGGGGCAGACACTGCAGGAAGGTCAAGTGGGGCAACAGGCCCCGGCAAGCATAGTGTCCAAGGTATGGTGAGGGCAGCAGCTGAGTCCAGGGGAGGATGAACAGTGAAAAAGTGAAGCTGAAAGGAGATTTCAGAAAAAGAGGCACAAAAACAGCTCTTGGACAGACTGGAGCTCAGCAGCTGGAGAAGCGGGAGAGCAGCTGACATAGGCCCAGCTGTCAGCCTCCGTCTCCCCCCGCCCCTCCCCTCGACCCCTAGCAGCTTACCACCATTTATACTGCCTCAGGTTAGGAAGCCTGGAGGGTTTCCTTCTTCTTTTCTTCCCATCATAAGAAGTCAAATCCAAGCCGTATCTTTGGAGCCTCAGGCAGAGGCAACAGGGAATGAGGATCAATACACATAGGCCAAAGAATGGTGTTTCTCTCTTTTATTTAAAAACAGTGCTTCATTACCATTTGCAAAGGCTGAGGCAGTGCTCTTCCTTTGCTTAGAGTTTATAAAAGCCAGCAACATGATCAATAATTTATACACATGGAGAGTAATACAAAAAAATAAGGAATAAAAGCTAAAGATCTAACTACTCCGACCTTCACAATTCCAGCTACTTGATAATAATAGGAGTAACCCAATGAATACTGTATGGTCTGAAAGCTACTATACAATATGATTCTTAACGAGAAGGGAAGGGAATAGAGACTGTCACAAAGCCCTGGGATGCTTCTCTGGAGTTAGCAGGGAAACAGGACCCTGGGCAAGCAGCTCGGGTGTCCTAGGAAGTGATTCTGGGAGAGGACGGGAGGGGAGAGAGAGAAGGCTAGGTGGTCAATTACACAAGCATCCCATGTGATGCCCCCATGCCCCAAAGGTACCTGTTTTGCCATGGCAATGGGAGGGGCCAGAGAAACTGCATGTTGCATGTAGGGATGGCCCAGTCCCTGCCATGGGGAGTGGGGAAGAAGAGAAGAGGTTCTGTGGCATTTTGAGCCTTGCAAAGATTTGGACTGAAAGCTCAGAGACTCAGGTAGGTCAGCCTGTCGGGGACAAGTAAACTCCACTGGCTCTCTTCTCACTTTGCAGCCCTAGCTTACGTGTGTCAGCCCCAGGTTGCTCCAGCTATTCACAAGCAGAATTATAACACAAGAAAAAAAAATTCATATCCCTTAGGAAAAAAAGAGGATCAATTCATCACTCGATATATAATACAGCCAAAATGAGCTGCCAAAACAAGCACACACACACACACAAAAATACTGTGAACAGAAAAATACAAGAAAATGACTAAGCTGGGAGTCTTGTTGGGGTATAGACATTGCTTAAAGCACTTAGTCCCCAGAAAAACCAAAAAAAATTTTTTTTAAAATCCAGAAACTCATGTACCCCCTGGGAAACTGGTGTTAGTAATAGGGGTAGGGGATGGGGAGAGGAAAGAGAATCGCTGTTCCCTTTTTGCTCACCAGGGTGAGTGGAGCCCTCATGTCACCGGCATGTACACAACCGCCAGATACGGAGGACCAGGCCCCCACGCTGGTGATCTCCTTGAAGGCAAGGTCTGCATTTTGGCTGAGGAGCAGTTCTCTCAGTTACCAATCCCTGCCAACCAGCACTACCATGGCTGAATTGATCTACCGTTTCCTGAGTAAACTGTAACTGGCTACAGTTTCGGTAACATGGATAAGAACTCAGCTGCTACAGCCGACTGCGATACTTCAGGAATCCTCTCCACCCCACCTTTCGGCTCCTCATTCCTAGTGCATCTGATGGAGGAATTTGATAACTCACTGCAGTCTGGTCTGTATGCCTTACTTTCAGAGAAAGGTGCCAGGGACTCTATTACACTCACTAAACCAGAGGGCACACACTGGCTTAGGACACCCAGAGCCTACTTGGAAAGGGCCCTGTTTCATGCTCTAGCTCTTGGATGGCTATTGCCTGGTTGATCAATTACGCAAGTATGAAGGAAGTACATAGGAAAAGGAAAGGGAGGGAAGAGGCTTTTGGACAGTAACATTTCCAAAAAAATAGTGTTTTATGCAACAGAGAATCAAGTTTCACTGTGTATACTACAAATGGTCAAACATTTTCAAGAGCATGACAAAATAAAAACACACAAATTTACGTCTGATGTTCACCTTGCCCACTATTTTTTTCCTATCTTAAAACAGTGCAAACAGGTAACTTATGCTTTTAAAACACCACGATCCCTTCCCCACCCCCCAAAGTCCCTTTCCTCCTAGTATCTGGGGGAAAAATCTGCAATTCTGCAAATGTTACTGTGCTAGACGGTTGCAAGCAGCAGAGAGCTGCTGGACTGGGTGAAAGGGGACGGTCCATCCGACAGCTTCCCCTTTACCCTCCCTAAGTGTCTAAGCGCTTTCCAGACTGTCCCTTGGTCGGCCTTGATCTGCTGCCAGAGGGAAGGGGGGTTTATCATGCCCTTTTTGCATATTCTTGGGGTTGCTTCCATCCCTATTTGACACCTCCCTTGAATCTGGAAGCTACATGACTAGTTATAGGATGGTAGTGATTAACCAACTTATCTGCTATATCTCTAGTAAAGCATATCCTAAACTAAGAGCAGTTCAGCCCCTGAGGAGTCGCGCATTTGAGGAAAAGTTGCTATCACTGATTTCTATTGACTAGATCTCCACTAGCTCCCCTTAAACTAAGAGTTGAGCCCCAGGCCCCTTCTTTTTCAAGGAAAAAATCTGTTGGCTCAATTCAGACTGTGGCTGTTGGAGGATGATGGTGATAGTAGCTTTTGTTAAATCTGAGCCTTAAAAATGATGAATCACAATGGCTGATCTGAGTTAACTGGAGTCAAACTAAGTAACACAAGGAATTCTGGCAAAGACCTAAGGGCAGCTCTCTGGGCTAAAAGAGGGATACTGAGATAAAGGTCTCCACTAGAGGTCTCTTTAAAGGAGCCCAGCTTCTAAGAGTAAGATGCTCGTATAGAAAGTCCAGATCATAAACTACAGCAAAGCTGAAAAAAATCATTCATGTACTGTGATTCAACATCAGTAAGTGTTTCGGAATTATCAACCAGCATCCTCTAACAAACTCACAAAATGCCAGACTCCTCTGACTCTGTATCTTAATCCGATGGGAATCAGAGTCAAGAATATACAAGCATTGCTGCTTTGAGGAACCTGCCTCTGATGAATCTGACTGTATGGAGTCTCAAAGTTCAAAAGCTGATGGGGAGGTTGATACTGTGAAATCTAGATGGTTATGAGAGCCCCATTTCTCAGTGTTGACACTGAAAACCAAAGACTCTTTCATAAAAAGCAGAACTCCATTTAGTCTTTCTTAGAAAAGGGAGCTGGAGGAAGCAGTTATTAAGAACCATCCCTGGAAATGCAGCAGAAACCCACCAAAAAACACAGAGCTTGCCTTCAGAGGCCTCAGCCAGAACCAGCTGAACTGAAATGCACAAAAGGTACCTCAAGCTCAAGCTTCTGCCTCTTTTAAAAGGGCTGTGGGAGCTGCCTTCTCTACCTTTCCCATCATCCTTATCTTTTTCTAGGAAAAAGAAGAGGAAAAATTCTTAAACTCATTCCCCTATTCTCCTCCCCTGCTATGGATACAACCATTTAGAATTTGGCCTTGTCTCCACTAAGTAAGTGGCTTGCCATTTTCTCAGAATGGCCCCTATTTGTCATGACCCCAAATTTCTTTCAGTTTCTTTAGTCCAGTAAAAGTTATCCCTCAAAACAAAAGCAAAATAAGAATCCTCCCTGCCCCCATTCCCTAGAACTGTGAAAGACCCACATCCCACTCCCCCCTCCTCTAACTAAAATATTTATATACATACAACAAAAATTGTCTTAACAGCAACAAACCAAACTTTGGCTTGAGGGGTGGTACCTTTAACAAATGGCCAATGGACTGGGCAGTTTGGTGTCCCCTTAATTCTGTGTATTCCTCCCCAGAATCAATAATAATTGCATCGAGGCCTCTAGCTTCCTTGACGTCCCCTCTAGTTTTAGGCACAGCCTCTCTCCCAGTTATTAGGGGAGAGGATTCTGAAGGGGGAGAAGATATGTATTATATATGATAGGCCAGTGCCCTCCCAGATATATCACTCTGCTTACAAAGAATGCTTGATGCTGTCATATGTCAGTCATTTTAATTCAGGGACATGAATCAGTTACCAGTCAAGAACATGTGTGGAGGCAGGAGTTAAAAAAACAAACCAAAAACAAACCCATAACAAACCAGAAGCTCCATGTCTCTGAATTACTCCCTTTAGCAGCTATCCCTTGGGTGAAAGGTCACCCTAGTACCAACGTGAATAGACCAGGGAGCCAAAAAGACCGTGCTTTCCTATTTCCTAACGCCTTCATTTTGGAAATGCTGTAGGATACTTGCTTTTATCAGTTACCTCTAATAGCTAGAAGAGAAACACTTTCTCCCCTACTTTGATAATATATAAAATTAAAGCCAGATAGCAATAGCAGTGACTCACTGCTGTGGCCACTGCATGATTCTTTCTGGCAGTATATAAGATCCTTGCCATTTCAGACCCTCCTTCCAACATGGGAGGGGAGCAACCTCAGGGGCTCTGTATTTTATGTCCTGTAGTGTTAATGTATACCAAGTGGTCCAGGTGCTCAGCTGGGTGTCTTTGGAGGATAATGAGAAGTTGTGTGGAATGGCCACAAGGGCTCGACTGTGGATAGAGAAGTGACTCATAAAGGCTCTGGAAGGTGAAAATTCCTA
Organism: Daubentonia madagascariensis; assembly: GCA_023783475.1. Classification (NCBI taxonomy): domain Eukaryota; kingdom Metazoa; phylum Chordata; class Mammalia; order Primates; family Daubentoniidae; genus Daubentonia; species Daubentonia madagascariensis. Next base: position 10,914,523 of record JAKFHU010000600.1, on the reverse strand, counting down.
TGGCTTTGGAGCAAGTACAAAGTGCCTCTGCCTGCCCTTACATGTCCTAATTACCAAAACTTCCAGGGACAGCTGACCTAGGACCTCCTGTTTTATCTTTCCCCAACAGATTCTTTATTATATTTTTTATACTTTGTACTTTCTGAAGCAAGAAAAACATAAGGAATATCAGAACTTTTAATATTCCCTTCCTCTTCCTTACCCTCTTTAATGGTTGTCATCAATTTGTACTTCTAATCCTCAAGCTGTGTCCAGATACCTGGGGCAGAAATCTGGCCAGTGGCTTATTCTTCTGTCCCTGGGTCCTAAATTCCTGAATCTTGAGGACATGGGAGCAGGGTGTTAATAAAAGAATAGATGAGCTAAGCTGAGGTTCAATTAAAGGGGAAGAAGCCCAGCAGGAATGCTAGCATTGCAGGAATGCTAGCATTACAGGAAAGAAAAGAAATGATCTTTTTCATACTCCAGAGTTCATTCTGAGATCAGTTTCCTAATGAGGTGTTTATTATCCACAGTCTGAGAGCATGTTTGGAAATATCAACACTGTAATTCCAAAAACTATGCCAACTGTCTCAGGCTGTGCATGTAAGATGATTGTAAAAAGAATGGAGAAGACAGGAGGAAAGAAGAGAGGAAAGCGTCTTTTTAATTCTCCTGCTTAACAAGCACAAATTCCTATCTATCAGCATGTGGATTCCAGCCACAGCCAATCAGAATTGCCTGCCAAAGACCAGAAACTCAGAAGACTAGAAGAATATCCTGTTGCAGAAAGATCTCTTCCACCTCTGCGTGTCCCCCAGCCATTCAGCACCAGATACACTTAGGTAATTCTGTCTGCTGACTTACGATCAGATGCACTTATCAGCTCCTAACGTCTCTCCTTCCTCCGTAACTGCCTCTTCCATGATAGAATAAGCTAAGCACGGACATACAGACATGGAAATGCATTATTTTTTTTTTTTTACCACAGTTAAAAAAAAGAAAAAAAAAGAAAAAAATGCACAATCTTTGGAACAAAAGAATTAAAGGCAGAAATTTAAAGGAAAAATACATATTCAAAGAACATAGTGAGGTATAAAAAAGTATTCTCTCTTTTTTTGTGTTTTTTTGTTTGTTTGTTTTTCCTCTTCATCTTGCTATAGAGTTCCTCTACTAGTAAATATTGCAATAGCCAGGCCTCATGAACTGGGGGCTGTCCCATTTGCAGGGTTCTCACGTCACTTCAGTAGGGGGCAAATCGGCTGTAGCCACCTCGGTATAAACTCGCCTGCAGTAATTAAAGACATAAAAATAATTAAAAAGTTGATAAGAGAAACATTAAAAATGAAAAAAAATGTCCTGAGAAGGGGGATTTGGGAAAACAGCTTCCTTTGAAGCCTGAAAGCAACTGACCAGATGTTGCCTTATGCAGTAAAGTCAGGAAACCAACTAATACCTCTAAGGTGCTCAAACCAGAGCCCAACAAATATATTGCAGACATGATGTTCTCAAGCAGAGTTTGATGATGGTTTATTTCATTATTTACACGAATTAGCACAGAAGGGAAACTTAATACAGCTTAAAACCAGTTCTGCAAATAGTTTGATTTTTGAAAGCACAGGTCTTTGTTTACCTTGATACATCCTTACAATGCTGACCAAAAACAGATCACTGATTTCCCCTTCTCACACATTACCCACCAGCGGACACATGTTACTTCTGACCACTATCTTTGGCATGTGTGGTCACAGCCCATGTTTGAGATGGTGCTGTATTTATACCTGAGTCAATCTTTAATAAAGTTTATTTCCTCTATCATCTATAAAATACACCAACTAGCTTGTTTCTTGACATGTTCAAATTTATATATAAAGCTAAGGTTTTAACTAGGCATTATTCCTTTGTTTTATCTTTATCAAATGGCTTTATCTAATGGCTTATTTCTTTCAATTTTAAGTTCCCCAGGAATGTATCTTTCTTGGGTCATTTTTTGGAATGGATATAGGTTTTATATCATTTTTGCACTAAATAAAACCTCAGGAACTTCCACTATTGTCCTTCTATTGTAGGTCTCTACCTCAATTCTAAACATACTTTCCCTCCAGGACCCTATTACTTCCTTCCACAAATCTTCATCAGTAGCAATTTAGTGTGAGAAATAACTGACTTTCTTATATTCCTTTTCGCCTTAAATTTTACACTTCATTCTGTCTCCCTCTCAAACAACTTTGCCCATGTTCAGAGGCAGTTGCCCAGTTGCATTTTGGCTCGGAGAGAATGCCTGGCATTAGGAAGAGTCATCGCGGAATGGCCTATCTTCGTTGTAGTCAATGAGTCCCAGTCACTGGAACTGGAGGCATCCAAGCCAACACAAAAACATTGCAGTGAGGATTTTGGTTAGGGGAGATTATTCTAGATGAGCTCTATGGACTTCTTCTATACTTTCATGAGAACATATTTTGCCACAACTGTTATCAATAAAATATCTCCATAAAGTGTTCACTTGGTGATTTCTAGTATTATCTACCAGAAGGCTTAGGAATAGCAGAGACATCCTTTGGTATTTGCATTTGAAACTTACATACATTAAGTTTTTTGAAAAGTCTTATGCTCACAAGTCTTTGCTAATACCTGTCAATGGAACTATGTCACAGGTATGCACCCAACATTTGAACCAATATAAAACGTCAACCTGTTCCCTTATTTCTCTCCCAAATGATGCCATTACTCAGGGCAGACTGTCACTATTCATTCCTTTCTGTTGCCCTTAACTAGGCTATGTGGCTCACCTTATAATACATGGATAAAGAGGGTGACATGAAACTTCCAGATAGACCTTTGTGGCTTTAATACTTTGGCAACAGACAAAGGGTTGCATTTACTACCTCCCTAGATTTTTGTAGTCTGTGGGTTTACTCCTCTAAAGGGAGCAAAATAGTTTAAGAAGAAAAGGTATGTATACTTACCACAGCGCCAACTCCATAGCTAGCGGCAGGGGCAAGGGCATGGTAGGGGTCGGCTGTGTACACCCTGCCGTAACTGAAAAGAAGAAACGCAATCAGAGAGAATAAAGGAAAGAGTGTGATTTTTAAAAATTCAAGGGTTTACTGTGCTAAAGACTTGTGAGTCACTTGGTCTTGGACTGTTATCAGGAAACTGGCAGGATAGAAAAAACTTTTCTATTTCTACTCCTAAACTTAGTAACTCTGAAAAATTCTGAAGCAATTCTAAAAAATGGAAAAGAAGAGAGCTGAAGAGGAGGAAGAAGGAGACTACAGGCAAAGGCAAAGAAGAGACAGGAACAAGAGAGGGAGCAAGGGACAGTTAGTGCCTTGTGCCTTGTGTGTGACGGAGGCCATGAAGAGAAGGTCTACAGAAAACCCAGGTTGGCAGGATGCCCAATGTGCTAAGCTGCTGTGGGAATGGCAAAGGAAGGAAAAGGGTGATGTTTTGGGATGGGACAGTGATCACGGCATCCCAAAGTTCACGTCTTGCTCTCTCTACATACCCGTCGCTATAAGCGGCTGCAGCGGCTGCAGCAGCGGTGGCTGCGGTTGCAGTAGCAGGCTGTGCATATCTGTAGGCTGCATATCCACCCTACAGGAGAGAAGAGAACTGACTTTACAGATACCTCTCCCCCCGGGTGGACAGATAAACACACACCCACCCACACGCAGACATATACTCACATGTGGACACAGGGACAGACACAAATACAGACACACACATGGGAAGAAAATGTTTCAAACTGCATCAGTCTACATGTTGTTATTCTTCTAATAGAAAATTAAGCTCTACCCAATGCAGGGATTTGCTTTCCAATTTGTGATAATATTAAAAATAAACTATACTGGTAATACCTGTTAAATATAAGAAACAAAAATATGCTTTTGGATCTGTCTTACTTCAATAGTCTTTGTTGGAACTTTCAACAGGGAAAATATTCACAGAAAGCTGAGAGAGCTCTGATAAGAAACATAAATTATAGAGTCAGAACCTATGAAGTTCATATGTGTTAACTTCTGATTCTCTGATGTGTACTGGATCGATTCATTACTAAGAGACTACAGTATGTAACAGAAAGGTCAGCTATGGAGTTCTGCTCCACCCCACAGAGCACATTTGCCAAGAAGCTAATATAATAAGACAATATTTAGAAGGAAAAAACAATATAGATTAGGGGTCAGCAAACTTTGGCCTGTGAGCCAATGCAGCTTGCCACCTGGTTTTGAAAGTACTTGTGACAGAGACTGTATGGACTACAGAGCCAAAAATATTTACCACTTGGTAAGTAAGTCTGCCAACTCCACTCTACATTTCAGACCCAGGCAAATCAGATTACAAATTTCTGAGGATTCTTTGGCTAGATTCAAATAGATCAGGAGCCCCATCTCCAGCATTTAACAGCATTTATTTTCCTTCCCTAAAGGGGTTTGAGATTATTACATACTAATCTCATAGCAGGCTCTGGAGCTTTTCTTCCAATGGTTCATATATTCCCTCAGTCCTAAAGAGTTTCAAACCATCACATCCTCCTATTTCACCTCTGTTTAGATGAACTAAATACACAAAAGCTTTTACTGTCAGTGTGACCCATATGTACCCTTTCAGAAAGTATTTCAAAGACAATGACGACAGCAAATGCCACACAAGACAGGCAATTTTAAAAGTGGCAAGCCCTACTTTTTCTTTACCCTTCCAGAATTCATCTATTTTACCTAAACCTAATTCAGATGGGAATTTTTATTCTTGCCCTTTCACTATAAAAAAATAACTATGTTTAATTGGTCCACCTGAACACCATTTCAGTACTGAACAACAGCACAAACATTTCATTTCTGCAGATTGAATGTGTCCATTTCTCATGGAAATTTGGAAACTTTCTGCTCTGTGCTTTCCACTTTCTATTCTTTCAAACTGTCAATTTTTGCTAAATCTACAAAAGAAATTTCAGATTTACTTTGGCATCATTTCTGAGGATTGAAAACAAATATTTTCTAACCCTTGTTCTACTTAGCCATCTTATACGGCAGCCTCTAGCTTGCTTTTTATTTTTCTTAAATCTTATTTTGAAAATACCTATAATTTTTTATGAGCTTCTAAAGCATTTTCCTTCTTAGATAATTTATGCTTTCTCTAACAGAAGAAAATGCACTATGAGGGAAAATTTACTCTCGCTCTTTAAGTTTATGCTGCTTGAAGTCATCAAAAGTAGCTTGGAACATACATTAAAAAAATCCCTGATTGGCTTTCAGTGGTTATGTATTATTCCTTCTTTTTTCTTCAAGTGAGTAACTTACAAAAGTAAATATTTCCTTTTCAATTACAAATTCTTCTACAGATGTTCATATAAATAAGAAGATCCTAATTAATATTACCAAGCACTGACAATGAAATGGTAACAGATAGGGACCTGGCAGGAAGCACCCTCGGTGCTGTTTGTCATCAACAGTCCCTTGGAACTCTAGCCAGATCCATGGGAATAGGCAGGCCAGACTGATCTGGGCAGAGCTGTGTATCCCAGCAACAAATACTTAACTAGCTAAAGTATTTCTTTCCCTGACTTCTTTTTTAAAGCTTCGAAAGAGGAAATGAAGTAGTTAAAGCATTTGCTAAACAAAGCAAAAGTTAATTACAGCTGAAATTTTAAGCTTTAAATGAACCCTAAAGGCACAATTTTTCATCATAACTAGATATGGTTACATTAGTTTAAAATTAAAGGTTGCTAGTGTAAAGTGTGGTTTGTTTCTTTAGTACTCTTCCAAATATCAAAATAATATTTAAAAATTTAAAAGTTAAGGTAATAAAAGCAGTTAAAGCTCTATTCATGTTTACCTAAGTAAAACATTTAAAAACTGAAGTCCTATGACATATGGCAGAGGTATAAATTCTCATTAAGGGATTCTGAGGCTCAAAAGTACTCATCTGAGGAGAGGTTTCAGACCTGACTCTCAGGAAGTCTGAGTGGAGATACTGGGGTTATAATCTCTCTGAATATTCTATCAAATCATGGTTTTGAGCTGTATTCCACTAATTCTAGAAAAAAGAGGTTCTAAGCAAGGTTACCGACAGAACCATTTCCCCTCACTTTCCTAGGCCTGCAAGAAGCCATCAGAACCTGAGTGGTTTAGGAGTAATATTATTGCTAACCAAAACAATTCAAAGTGGATCAGACTGTGGGAAAGAATCTTCCTTCCAATTCAGGAGATGGAGAGACTCTATCTGCAATAGTTTCCTTCTTTTGTAAGTAAACTCTGACTTTGGAGTTTGAACTTGGTGAAGTTATCTGTTATTCAAATTCAGGAATGCAAATATTTTATGGACAACACAAGGCTTGAGAATATCAGCATTATGAAAAAACACATTAATAGGTTTTTTTTAAACAGATAATATTTCAACATCACTACTCTAATTACTTTAGGGTAATGGTGTTACAGAGAGGCCCTTTAAAGGAGGGCTATGCTTAGGATAGATAGGTAATATCCTACGAATTTGGAAATTCACCAATGACTACCCCAAAAGTAGAAAAATTAAATCATAAATCATGGATTTATTCCTCTTGGATATATTCTTACTCCAAAGTATTCTGCTGCTGCTTAAGTTACTTATTCAGTAAAACATATCACAAAATGTAAGAGAAAGAAAATTCAGATGTATTTATTTCTATTCTGGATTTTGGAGTACATAAAAATTCTAGGCTGAGAAGCTGTTTTCTCAACTTTCATCCCTACTAGCAAATCTGAAGGGTTTTATAAAACATGAGAACAAAGTGCAGTTTGAAACACCAAGGTTTTCATTACTGTTTCTTAAGTTTTTCAAAAAGAACAAGGGTGGGAAGGAGGTAAAAGAGACAGGGTTCAGGCGTGGGGTGGGGATATGGCGCCACATTTATTAATCACATTAAAAACTAAGCATGCCAACATCTGGAGCTAAAACAACCAGCAAAATCACCACGTTCAGACTCGTATTGGCTAACTCTATCTATCCCAGCATTCTCTTGGGACAGCGGTTTGCCCTAGGCTCTACCACAAGCTCGGTGAAGTACACAGCCTCAATTACTAGAGCGTGCAGCCACAACGACCTGGTATTACGGAAACAGTCAGTCACCACTTGAGTTAACATTCCATACCCTAACGCCTGGCCCCTCCCCAGCCCAAAGAAATAGTAAATCTTGCCCACCCTCGCCCTGGCCCACACCACAATGTTAATAATTATAACAAGCAGTAACCCATCTGTTATATCAGAGAAGGGAACAGAGACTCCACTGAGAGATTTAGAGTGAGATGTTAACATTTCTTCAGCTGACTGCACAAACAAACAAACAAAAAAAAAGAGGAGAAATAATTCATTTGGAGATATGAAGTCATGAAATAGCTGATGTGTATTGCTTTTAACCATGCACTGATGCAAAACTGAAGCAACCATTAATAATAAAAATTAAAAAGGACATATGTATTTACACACAATCAGACCTGTTTGATCTGAAGCAGTTTGCAGATTCTATCTGTGTGTGATTTGAAATAAAACAAAAAATGGGGATTAGCATGGCCACAGCACACCCTAATGTAGGAGGGCACACACGGACAGCTTTTTGGAACTCTGATAGCTGGATAAATTTGGCATGGCTAAGCTTGATTCAAATACACACATGCCCCTTTAAAAAGAATTACTTCCTTATTCCTTTGCAGTCCATTCTGAATGACTCCTAGTGTCCCCAGCTGGGGCAGCCCAGGGCTCCACCACTCTCCTATTCAACCTGCCTGACCCACAGCACTCAGGTATATGTTCACCCCCGTCAACAGTCATATATTCTGATCCACGGCATTCTTCTAAAATGTTTCCTGTGTTTAGGAATTTTATTTTTTTCACATATCTGTAACGTATCTGTCTTCAACTTCCAGCTTTTTCAAAGGAAACTGCCTTTGAAAAGTTGCCTTTAAGATTCTTTTCTGTAATGTCTTCTACAGTTGTTAAAGTCTCAGTTTTCCATGGCTCAATGTCAACTCCTAGGGATTTTCTACTCTGCACTGAATCAATTTTATCATCTAATTAACTTTATAATGTTGCCACGCTGATCACATGATTCTTCCGCAGTTCCGTAGCTCTGTTTTAAACTAGAACAAAATGGAAGGGTTCTAAATATCATCCTTCCTATATCTGACCTTTATCTGCCCATCTGTTAGTTTAGTCTCACACTGGGAGACTTTTGCCTTGTCTTGATTTTAACCTAGCCTTTAATTTTATTGTATTTTTGTTTTAGGTTTACATTAAAACAGGACTTTGGTGAGCATGTGATGTCAAGACACCTTCTTTCTACCTGGAAGACAATGACATTATGTGACACTGAGGAGGAAAGTGTATTTCAAGACCAGCAGACAAAATGAAAGCTTGTTACCTACATGTAGTGTATTAATCAATAGAGCAAGGTGAGTGGGGGAGGGGAGGGAATGGCAGGTGCGATGCTTAAAATCACTACAGCAGAGCAGAGATCTATTCCAACTAGCGTGGGTTCAGTGCTGGGCCTCTGGGAATCACTTTATTTGTCCCTAGATGATTCTAACTCCCTCTTCTCTCTCCCCAGCCCCCCACCCATGCTGAGAACCACTGCTCTAGGAGACATTATAGAGTTCTTATGTGGCAATACAGCATCTTTGATTAAATATGAATAATGCAGACCTGAATATAAAAACTTAAAGTAATGGTAATACTGTTATTGCTTTTGATTGAGAGATCTATCTACTTTGAAAAGTAGTTATAAAAATGTTTTTAAGTATTTAAATTTTCTTATTATCACTTAAAATTAGAGTTAAGGGAAGACACTATTATGATCAACTTGATGTCTTCCACTTATCACTTCTATGATAGATGAGAGACAATCTTCAATGAATCAAACCTTTCTAACACTTTACTATTTCACATCTGCCTGATAATAGTTCTTTTCCAAAATCTTGCTGAGTATTACATAAATAAACTAACTGGATTGTGAAAAGCCGTTAACTGTCTTCTTTCTCCAACATCCAGCTATCAGATGCTAGCATCCAGCTATCAAACCTTCTAATAATAGTGTGTTATTATGCAAATGAACTCACTGATCTTCTGAGGTGAAAGGAAAAGAGGGCAAGGGACATGAATGTCTCAAGTTTTGAGTCCCAATATGTCTAGATTTTTAAGGCAAATTCAAACTTATGTCCTAGCACACTACAATTACTACCAGGATTTCACTATAGGGCCCAATGTGGGATTCAGGAATCCTGTGTGGACAGGATTCTACTTCCTCTCTTTTCGTAGTTCTTTCACAGTAGTAAGAAATGTCCCCAACTGCTGAAAAAACCAGTTTAAATACCCTGGGTAAATGTGATTGGCAAATTAAAAGGGGTGGCAGTGATGGGACAGTGCATATAAGACACCTGGCATGGATATGTGGTAAGGGGACCGGAGCACTTAATTTTGGAGGAAGTGCTATTATGTATGGAACGTGACTGTGTGCACTGCTGAGGTAGCAGGGCTTAGATCACACGCTCACAAGTCTTGATTGTCCAAAAAAGCCTCTGTTCCCATCTCTAACGTGGAGCTGGAATGGTTAGTATAATTCAATTTTTTCACTGCAATCCACAATCTGATTGATTGGCAGGTCACACTGGCACTCCTACCTGAGGTATTTTAGCGCTAATGATTGGTTCCTGTAAGACTATTCTATAACAGAACACAGGAAGAGCAGTTCAAAAACACAGCTGTAGAAGGAAAACAATCATACAAAAAGCCCACTAAGGGGCCCACCAGCCTTTTCTTTCCTTTGGATGCAAGCATGCTTTTCATAGGATGAGAATTAGGAGCAGTTTGTTATCCCATTTAAAAAGTGAATTAGGGTGAACTATGCCTTTTCTACTGGTCAAAAGAGAGGAGGGGTGGACACAATCTGCCACACTCCCAAATCCTATCACGGAGGGTCTCTTTATAAACTAGGAACACAATTGCTAGATCAGTTCTCCAGAGGGGAACATGCCATAAAAGAAACAGAAAGAAAGAAAATGGCTAGCAGGGATCATTGTCTAACAACGTACCACGGAAAGGGATTACAAAAACCTTCTACGATTAATAGCCTAATTAATATAAATTAAGCAAAACCAGCAACTTAGAATCTTTTCCCTCGTGTCTTCTCTTCAAGCTCTGATTCAGTGCACTTTTTATACTAGATATTTTATACTAAATGTATATTGATAGATTTCCACAAATACAAAAATATACAAAGAGAAGCGAAACAAACTCAAGGCAAAAGACTAGGTCTTTTTTGTTTGTGTATGTTTTTAAGAAGCATACTTTGCTTCCTCACATGTGGAATACAGAATTCACTATTTTAAAAGCTGTAGTTACATTAGGCCTAATGTAACAGTTACCTCATAACGTATTCTTGCTTTTCATTTGTGGGCTTGGATATTATTTCATCACTAGCAACTAACTTTTTTCTCTAAATAACCCTGCTTTAAGATAGGAACTAAGAAAGATAATAACATTACTAGTAATTACTTTCACTAACAAGGGGCCACTAGTCAAAAAAAATATTTTGGCAAAATCACTGAATTATTTATGTTTAGCTTGATAAGATAATCCAGTTAGTAGATTTAAAAATAAGAGTATTTTCTTGAAAGGTACAGAAAAATCATCTCTCTCAATAAAATCTTATAAAATAAGGAAATAACAGAACCATAAACAAATATTTGGTTGGTTGACTTAACAAGGTGGAAGTAAGCAAATCTTAATAAGATAGAAGTAGGCTGTACTTTAAAAAATTCCCCATATAAGGAAGATATTACTGAAAAATATTTTGATTTAAAAAATGATTCAAATAGAAAATCTTGCTCTAACAGACCAGATTTCAATAAAACAACTTAAATAACATAAAGATGAGTTTCATGAGAATATGGATACTAATGTATATGGAAGAATGTACATGCTAACATCATATGTAAACATGTACATTAAAAAATGTGTAATTTGGTGTAAAAGTAGGATAGATTTCCCCAGTCCTCAAGTTTCACTGTGAACCTGGGGGAAAAAGATATCTTTCATTACGTCTTGAAAACATTTTAAGGAAAGAGGTGGATTGTAATTAAAGTACAAAGAAAGGTAATGAAATATGGATTAGTGGGGTTTTATGCTTGGCTATGTGAGTAATTTATGTAATTCTAGGTAAGTCACAATCTTTCTAAGAAACATATCTATAAGTTAGAAAGTTGGATCAAATCATGGCTAAATTAAGGCATACCTTAAAGGCCTACTCTAAGTAGTAGAGGTGAATCACCTGTACCTCGGAGGATTATAATTATCCTATCTCTACTTACACAAAGCCTCTAAAGTGCATTCTGAAAGTGCATTAACATTTTCAGATTGCTAGTCTGGTAGACTGTGTAATTAGACATGGTTCACTAGAAAGGTCCCCTTATTGATTTTGGAAGGTAAGGGTGGAGAAAGCACTTCCAGGCAATTTTAACCTATCCCTGCAGAATCATTTCATGCTGACAAGTTTTTCTTATAAAATTGTCTCTTGAGTGGTAAGACCAAGCTTGCATTCAGAAAAAGACCATTTGGAGAGGTCCTAATAAAAGACTTCAACACTCAAAAACTCCTACCCTTTGTCAGTTAGATCACTTTGTCCATAGTTTAAATAATATGTGACAAATCAATTATGGAACTTTAGCTATAGCTAAACAGTTTAAATAATGGGTTACATGTTAGTAGAATCAACAAATCTTGTATGATAGTCAAACGACTGTAAGAAGAGCCTAGGCTGCTAATTATGCCACTCATTTCCCCCTGCCGGCTCTTAAGAAAAGAGATGCACTGGTTGTGGACCTTTTGATCAAAAAAAAGGTCTTAAGCACTGAATTTTTGGCATCCTCTCATTACTACACACTCTTCACTGGCATCGGTTTCTTATTTCACTTTCACAAGATAACAGTCCCTCAAAATATGTAAAATAGGAAAACACACAGTTCAGAAAGCTTACTACCATCTACATAAATCAAAGCTCTAATGATCTAAAGAGGGATATGAAATGAGAAGAAAAGCAGAAAAGGGAAAGAGCTGGTTTAAGGCTAAGCTAGGCCTGTTATTTATGTATGCAAATGACACGACAGTAATAAAAGACTTTAAACCTGCTGATCATCTCGCAAATAAATTAGTGATCCACAGAACATCTGTGGGTATAGGGAAGGGAAAAGAATATGTCCAGTAGACTGACCCTAGCAATGATCAGGAAACCCAAAGGCTCAGTTTTTGCACCCAGGGGCAAGCGCAGTGGCAGAGAAGCATGCTTGCATTCTTAAATATATAAATATATATATATATATATCCACAAGGAAAAAGAAAATAAAAATTAAATAAATTATTTAAAAAAAAAAACAAAAAACAAACCAAACCAAAGAAACAGAAAAAAAAAGGCTGGCTTGTCAGGGGATGGGGTCGAGAAGGCCCCGGTGTGTGTACTTACATAGAGGTCAGCACCGTAAAATCCGTCCTGGTAAACCACACTGCAGAAAATCCACACAAAAACAAAAACAAAAAAAACAAAAGAACAGAAACACATTCCGGTTATTGAGGACGGCAGCATGCACATGCGCTCTACACAGGCAGGTGATGTATGAATACAAAACCTGGGCTTGGGGCCATAGCAAGTCAGTGAGAAAAATGTGAAAGTGCACACACAAGTTATACAGCTCCAGGACATGCGAGGAGAGGGACAGGTGTGCAAAACTGCAATGCGAAATCTGGGTATTTGGTAATTAAAGTAAGATTAACACAATAAAAAGCACTCCCAGAAGAGCCTATTATAGCTATCTAAAATCTGCTAGATTGGAAACATCAACTTTTTGTATATGGAGTATTTTTAAAAACAAGCTTGCCCTAGGAGTAAGTTTTTCTTTAAAGAGCTTACAAAAGGGGTCAGGGTGGAGAGGAGTTTAATACGAAAAAAATAAACCCAACGAATTCCATTAGGGCAGGACTGTATGCAAAGTATGTTTCAAAATTATGTTTAATATTTTGTTTTCAGTTTCGTACTAATATATAAATTTTTTTCTGATATCCATACATCACCTGCTTTTTACCCTGCACATTAGACATGCGATAAGATTTGGCTGATCACACAAGCATGCAAAGTATTATTATTCAGCATTTTAAGAACCAATGCAACACCTCAGAAAAACAAGTCAATCAATTCTGACCAAAGTAAACAGAGAAATGTAATTAAAAAAAAAACACAACCAAAAATACCCACAATGCATTGCTTTCACAAGCAGAGATAATGAGCTAAAGGTTAAGGTGATTGGTCCAAGGTCCAAGAATTGAAAGGTGCAGTGGGGATCCCAGATAGTAACAATATAATCCAGAGTGGGAAGGAGTAACTGGAAGATTTTAAGGGTTCTTTTTTGACCATAAGAGTATTCATGGAATTCTGAAAAATACAATTGATAACTGAAGTTCTGGGTATGACCAAGGATCATTAGGAATAGAAAGGTTCATTTTCCTGTTTAGATAATGAATTTGTATCAAACATACAACGCATGACTTTTTTTTTTTAAATCCTGATCAACACTATACTATTACTCTTAAATACAGATTTTCAACTTTTGAGGTATTTTTGTACATAGAGACTTTCCCCAAAACATTATTTTGGGACCAAAAGACATGGAATAGTAGTAGAGATACAAGATAAAACTTTCTTCTCCATATTTGTTAAGTCAAGATTTGGCTATTTTTATTTAGATGATCTGTTTATTGTTTATTCAACTAAACAAGCTAGAAAATTTCACCACTACCTTCTCTGTTACAATAAACAAGCTGGCAAGTAAAGTCATCAAATCATATTTTCAACTTGAATATGAAATAACGGGTTTCTTATAGGTAGCTGAAAAGTTTCTTAATTCTATTTCCAATGACATTTTGTTGTATTTACAGGATAGTACAGTCATACTTTGTAATGCCTGAAATATGCTAGGCCTTTGTATTACACAACAGGCAAATAAATTAAACTCATCTTTGATGTTCATTTAGCTAAGTCCTATCCATTTGTATAGCTTCCAATTGCAGTTAAAGTCTGATATTAGAAAGTAATCTACCTCTCAACTGTATTTTAGTAAAAAAGAGACTTGTTCATAATGAGAAGACTAATAAACTGGAAAGCATTGAGGTTACGTAGTGATTAATTAACCTTCAAAGATTTCAGTAAGGGGATATAGGCAAAGATTTTAAAATATTCCTTCTATAGAGAAGAGTGCTGGCATTAAAAACATGAATATATTTTATCCTAAACGGAATCACTTATTGGGACTACTCATCTAAGCTCTGGAAGAATTCCAATATTCCTTGTATCAAATGCCACAAGGAAGCTAGAACACAATGATTAATGATGAAATTAGTTTACTAAGCTGAAAAGCAATTCTAGGCCATTCCCCATAAAATACTGGACTTATTCCTTGCCATCTTCCATGTAAACAGGTGGTTTAGTTAATAAAAAGGAAAACATGGGAAATTAGTGTTCAATGTAATGCACAGAAATTGATGTGATTAGACATAAAGATAAAATATTTTTGAGCAAATATATACCTGACATAGACTTGGTAGAGAACGGATTCTCAAGTTTGGCCAATATACTGAAATGACCTACATTGAATAGGAATGAATTTAACCACTTTATAAAGTAACTTAGGAATGTTACAAAAATAAAGAAGTCCCATGTTTCTGGTGAGCAGTCTCTCTTTGCAAACATGACGGTAAACTCTCTTGGGCTGAAATGGAAGACGCTTCATGAACAATTTTCCTAGTGTCTAGAACTGCCAACAGGTTCATTTTTATGTTGCACTTGGATATTTCTTGATGAAATAATATTGCATATTCACTTCTTTAAAAGAGATGTCAGAGGTTGAAGGTCAAAGGTCAAGTTGTGAGAAAAAAGGATAAAATTAAAAGTAATGGTAGAAGATGGAGACGATGGAATGCATGGGATTTAAACATCTATAAACTGCAAACAAAAGTTAATTTCTGAAGCAGTTCCCCTGCAGTGTCTTTTGGAGCCTGCCCACTTCAACATGCATACTTGCCTTGTTTGATAAAAATGCTTTAATTCTGTGGAATGGAGAACTCCTAATGGTATGTCCATTTGGTCTATGAATGAATGAATGCTAAATTAGTACACCTCAAGGCTAAGCCAAGTTTGTTGTCAGAAAAGGACAAAGGAAGCTCTTTCCCTTATAGTTTAACTAAGTAGCAGCCAATAAATAGGCTTGTCTGCCACTATTTATCCCTCAGTAAGAATACAGAAAAAAAACCTGTTATAGGCAGAGAAAAGATAAAGAAGAGAAATGTCACATCTCTGAAGAGAGAAAGTCCTTGGTATGACTGACTTATAAAAGTCCACTCTTTATAAAAATATGCATTTTAGGCTGACACTGAGAAACAACTAAAAACAAAACCTGCCATCTTCACTCCTTCTCCCCCATTCAATAGCAAAGGATTTATTTGTTGCTATGGAATCATTCCACTGCATGAGACACCCTCCATACAAAAATCAAAGGGTGAAGGATGCTCAGCTGCATTAGTTGTTTTACCATCATTCAGAAGCCAACTGCTGTTTAATTCCTCCTACTTCTCCCTTTCTCCCTTGATTCAATTGGACTTGGCTCATCTTAGAATTAACCTCTTTTAATCCATTTCCTACAAAGAAAGCAAATCCATTGTGGGTAACTAGCTCTGCTGCTCACCACCCAGGCAGTGAAACCAAACGGGAGGGCACATTTGACAGCCTCGGTCCCACAATGGGGTGGTGATAAGGGGGTGAACACAGCAGATGCAGTCTTGTACTACAGTCTCGAGCTCCTCTTTTGGTTCTCTGCAGTAATGTTAATCCATATTCGTGCGCTGCTGAGTGAACTCCATGCCAACACACTGCTAGTAAACACAAGACGGTTCTGGCTGTCTTAAGCCATTACCATGAGGGCTTAAGGTGGCCAAAATGAAGGTTTATATAATGAATTGACATTTGGTTATATTCTGATGATGGTATATTTTGGTTCTTTCCATCTAATCCATTTATTTGCAAATATTCATTGAATGTCTACTATGTGGTATGTCAATGTCCCAGAAGTTATGAGAGGGCCATGGTATTCTTTTTTGTCCCATTGCTTATTTTAGAAACATATTGATTTTGGAATCTAATGCTTACCCTGGATAGGCGGGGATGGCTGTTGGAGGTACTGCTCGGACTGCACCATATACTGTCCGCCCTCTGCCCCTCAGATGGGCTCCTCTGAAAGCCGCCGCTGTGGTGGCTGCAGTCGGGTAAGGGAAGCCAGGAACTAAAGGGAGACCCAAAATATGACAGAAATTTCAACTTGCATTCAATAGCAGGTATACAGGCGCAACTTGCTGTGAAACAATTATAGAAAAGATGAAAAGATGTGCACCGCATCTTTTGAAAAGGTGGCACACATAATATTCAGTTAATCTCCTACCCTGGGTCTCTGACTAGGAAAGAAATGGAAACAGAAACCCAACATGCAAAACCAAATGATTCCATGCCTCATTCATCACAAATTGGGAGTGAGTTTTCTCAGCTCCTTCCCAATTTTGGCATTACAATGCAAGCTGGTGAGAAACAGGTCAAGAAGCTCTGAGAACTACTGCCATAATAAGAGACAGACTTTTAATTACTATAAGCAGTTTAAATCAGATTGACATAAACTCTTTAACGGGCCAATTGTTAATCTTGTTTCTAACTGTTAAGTGCATATAATAATTATTCCTCAAAAGAATACTCCTTTTGTATTTTTGCATGATGCCTGCATACAACAGTCTTTAGACATTTCATTAGTCAATTTCATTCATTTATCTAAAATGTTTTAATCCAGAAACGAAGGTGAGAGGGAAGCCACTCCTCCCGTCGTCTTGTATCCTTTAAAGAGGCAGGCATTTTCTAAGGACCTATTTTAAGTGTGCCATCCTCTGGAAAACATGCAGAGACATTGGTTCCAAGTACACTGAATCCTGTTCAATTATACCTCTTGCTGGAGTAAAATATCCAGGTCAAAATGACTTTAGAGATATCAAGAGAGCTGAGAATAATCAATAATATTGGAGGTGCTTTTAAGTGATACTCTTCTGGAAGGCTTAAGGCTGACTTGCAGAGGATGTGTATAGTATACTTGGCACACACTTGCTTTTTTTGTTTTCTTTATTATCAAGTACAGACTAAAATATTCTTTATATGCTCTTACCCCCTCTACCTTTTCCAACTATTTTTGTTTTGTGGCAATCTGAATGCATGATCAGGAAAATTCCAGCACAGGTTAAGCAGGACAGGGCATTGTGATAGTATTTACTACCCCTCTTGAGAATGTTTCCTTTTCAGTTATGCATTATACTAGGAAAAACCCCAAACCCTAGCACATCACTGTTCACTCACAACAGCCAAATCCGCGCCAGGCCAGTGTAGGCTACTTACTGATTAGAGGAATGTAGGTGTTGATACCCCCTCTTCCTGACAGGGGCACTGCCGCATCATTGCCTAGGGACACATCTGCTTGAAAGCTGGATGCTGATTGCATTTCAAAAAAATTTAAAAATGCAAAAAGATTACAAAGGAATAGCAAATTGAAAAACAACAGATGCTGTTACAGTTAGCACCCACGGAAACATTAACTCAAATACTACCTGCATATAACTCAGGACCATATACAGCTCCAACTACTGGGCTTAATTTCCAACCTGAAACAGAAAAAAAAGGACAGTGAGCATTTAAGACTACATGGGGAAAAGGAGTGATCAATGCATGTCAAGCTGGCTTCAGACATCTCTGGGTCTATTTTTGCTTATTATCGACTTCTCTTAACAATGCCAGCTTGGGGGTTTATATGAGAGGGTAATAACAGCATTGTTTTTAAGCAGGACTAACACAGTACAGAGACAACGAGGGGCAGGGGGCTGCGGTGGGCAGGAGTAATGGGGTAGGGGTTGGGGGAGAGGGAGAAAGAGAAAGAATTGGGAAGGAGGGAGGAAGATGGAGAGGGAATGATGGGAGAAAAAGGAAATATAAACAAATCCTGAGGTTTGGTTTAGTGCTCGCACAGAACTATCCCAGACGACCTATTCTTAGTTTAGAAAAAGGAAAGAAGGCAGAATATATGTCATTCTGTACCACACTGTGATGTACTTTCTTTTATATATCTTAATCCTATTTATTACTCTAGTTGGTTCTTTTTTCCCCCTGAGATAAGGTCTCACTCTGTCACCCTGGCTAGAGTACAGTGGTGTCATCACAGCTCACTGCAACCTCAAACTCCTGGGTTCAAGTGATTCTCCTGCCTCAGCCTCCCGAGTGGCTGGGACTATACAGGCATGTGCCATTATGCCCAGCTAATTTTTCTATTTTTTGTAGAGATGGGGTCTTGCCATGTTGCTCAGGCTGGTCTAAAACTCCTGGCCTCAAGCGATCCTCCCATCTTGGCCTCCCAAAGTGCTAGGATTACAGGTGTGAGCCACCATGCCCAGCCTACTCTAGTTGTTTCAATAAAGGTATCTTTTGACTGAATTCTTATTTGGCCTGGAGCTTTGACTCCATGTTCAATTATACCATGCTGGTATTCTGGGTAAACGGAAATCCCCTTTCATTGGGATCTACCATTGGGATTTCATTGGGGTTCACCAAGTAAAAAAGGAAAGACACACAATAATAAAATTCAAGGTACATTCCCAACTTCAGTGCATGTCTTCTGAGGTTTCAATTTGTAATGAACACATTTAAGTTAATCAAACTTTTAAGCTAAAGGACATTAGACTCCTATAGAACATTAGCTTAAACATTCAAAAATTTAAGTTTCCAAACAACAGTATGCTTAATGTCAACTTTATTTCTTCTTTGCCTTTTTCATATTTATAGGAATATGGCAAGTATTTTTTAAAAAAGGAAAAGTATATTACTGCCCACTGACAGTAAATGAGAATTCCATATGAAAACTTTAACCAATATTGATTAAATTTTATACATAATAAGCAAACATACCCTATTTTTTTCCTGAAAGACTGGCTCTTTTATATAATCTTAAGTCCCTCACATTTTGTCACAGCTACTCTATAAATGCACGAATGGAAAGAAGAAAAGGCCAATTCTATTGAAGTTACCAGATTTAAATGGCCATAAGCAAAGACATTATTCAAGAGAAAATTCCATTTATTCTGATTCACTCCAATCTCTCATTCATCATTTTATGTGCTCATGATGGTGATGTCTCTTCATGATTCTACACAAAATTTTGGCAAAATCTTGGTTCAAATCCTACTTGAATTTTAAGAGCATAAACATTCTGTAATGTCAAATGTCTACAAATTGCACAAGTATTGCACAATGTTTCTGCAAAAAGTAAGCGATTCCAACCAACATAAATGAAAATGCTGACTAAGAATTCACCAGAAGGCACCCAACACACTCTTCTTAGGACCTTTAACAGAGCAACAGCAGGTTTCCTGAATATTAGGCTTGAATATTAATTTAGAATAATATTTTTTAAATGACCTTTTTCTTTCCTACCAATGGCACTATTTCCTGAGCATTCCCTTTAAATCCAAACAATGGACGCACCTTGATATGTTCTTTGCAATACTTTGAGTATGTTTGATTTTGTAGAATTTACAATGTATTTTCATAGATGTCATTTGACCTTCATAAAACCCAAAGAGGAAGATAAGATAGGCACCACATCTGCAACCTTGGGTAAGTACTGTACTTCTCTGGGCTTCATTTCCTAAATAATAAGCTGAGAGGGTTGAGTTTTGGTGATTTCTAAAGAAACTTCTGGTGCTAAAATTCTGTGGTCTCCAATTTATAGACAGGAAAACAGAATTAGGTTAAAAAATCGGTCCACTCTCACAGAGTAAAATGAGTTAAATCTACAGTAGAATTTTTGTCTTCTGAATTCCAGTCAGAGACTCTGTCACATCATTTTCCTTGGATATAAAGGAATTTGTCATTCTTTGCTTCTCCTTTCTATTTTGTTTACACTGGGTTTTTATCGAAATTGCAGAAACTTGTTTTTGTAATAGCAGTGAAAATAAGAAAACAAGAGGCAAAGTGGGAAGCAGTGGTACCACATGATTACACCACTGATAAAATGGGTGGGGAAAACACAAATTATGCTGATAAATTTGTATCATCTATGTGAAAAGCTGTGCTAAATATATTTATTAAAGACTTTATGTGATATACTCAATACTAATATATTTCTACTTAAGACATTACTAGCACATGCAGCCACATGCTAGCCCAGTGGGTTCAAACTTATTTAAAAAGCAGCAGAAACTCCCTGTTTTATTACAGATAATAATCACATGCAGATCCCTAAAATACACCACAGTGAATGAGGAGTTGCTCAGGCTAAAGTACAGCCGGAGATCTTAGGACCCAACTCAACTTGTTTCCTCTTTTTCCTTCCCCAAGCTGGCTCTGTAGAACATAGTCTGCAAAAGTACTGTTGGACCACAGATTAAAATTATACTCCATCTCATTCACAGAACATGACTAGATTAAATTTGAAATTGATGTAAAAGTTCTGTTTTTGTTAAGACAAATTATTCATAGAAAATTTCCTTCTCAGTAAGAAACATTTATAAAACTCAACAATAAAATATGTAATCATGGAATAGAAAATTACACACACATCCATGGTAGTTAAGGCCTAGAGGCCTTCTAAGGACAGCAAGGGGTCCAGAATTATAAAAGTGATTAAAACAGACTTATCCTTCCAACTTATTCCTTCCATGCTTGGAGGAGTAGGAATCAGTAGTAAAAGTGAGAGTTGATGGGCATCCAGGGGTATTATGGACAAATCTAATTACAAATCTCTTACAGAGAACTACAGCAGGAGAAAGAGGGTGCCTGAGTTGACCTCATTTGGGTTAAGAGGCAACCTTAAATGGCATGTTTGTACTGTGTAAGAGATAAACTTTACTTAGAACATAACACCTTAATAACTAAAAACCTTAGCTTAATTCTAATGGAAAAATTGATTTGTAAAGATAAAATACTTTCTTAGGTAAAGAGACTACTTCACCGTAAATTTAACAAACTGTTTTAAGACTGAAACAAAGAGAAATTCTTAGAAGTTTATAAAAAGTTCATATATTTATATGAGAATAAATGACATTCTTCTAAAGATGATTTGTAATTTCTTACCATTTGCATATGGTGTGACCATCTTCTTATTGGTCATTACTCGTGCTGTAGCATTATTCACCTAAAAATAACAAGTAGAAAGAAGGGCAGGGAAGAAGTAGACCACATTAGGGAACATGAAGTTGCTCATCCAATAACACAGTACTTAGTTTAAAATGTAAATTTCTGAGAGCATTGATCTAAATAATTAATATAGCAGTATAAAATATTAATATATAGTATTTGAATTAAAGTGCTTATTAAATGAGGCTAACAAGAGTAAAATGCAGTTTCTTGGTCTCAAAATGGAAACCTAGGGCTACTTTACTACCCAGTACTCCAAAGAAAAAACACATTTACTAGTTCTTTGGAGATTTTTTAAAACAGAGAAGTCTCTGTACTAAGGAAAATGTGGAAAAAAGTAAATAGGAAACAACTATATTAGCAAATAAACTTTGAAGTTCGTTAATAAAACAGAGGCTTACCACATAGGTCATGAAATAGATTTATGGGAAAGTAATAAAATAAGTCTATTAACTTCACCTGTCCTAATGTTCAGCATTTTTGACATGTTTGTCTAAGATACTACTGTCTGAGGTTAGCAAACAAATACAGGAACTTAAGATTCCCATGCTGACAGTCTTCAGGACCATTCTGAAGTTTCTAAGCTACATGGTGTATTCATTTAGCAATAAAGTTTTCAGAAGGCCTTTAAAGTAGGCACGTATAAGAATTGAGAAAATAAAGTATTTATTTTGTTTTATGGTACTCTCTACCCTCATTACAGAACTGCACAATTTAAACATTCTCAGTGCTAGGGTATGGAGGTGTTACAAAGATGGTGCTGCTGAAGAAAAGATGAATGGAACTTAAGAAGCCAAGATACTGCAGCCCAATGTCAGAACTAGCCTCAAAGCTCTTGCAAGGAGGGTAAAGCCTCACCATAGAACTTGATCATATACTATGTTGCCTGGTCATAAAACATGCCAATTTTTAAAAGAATTATAAAATAATGTCTTACTTTGCCTCTTCAAATTTACATTGTGCTAAAGTTATACAGTGATAAATTTGTGTTATAAAAAGACCAATTTTAGGTAGCACTGGGACTAAAAAACCTGTCTGTGTCTTTTAAGGTCTGTACGGTGATAATAATCCTCCTATGTGAGGAAAGAGCTTGAAACTCCATTTACTCTAGTTTGACCCACCAAATAATATAAACATTTCACATTTAAAAAGAAAGAATGGGATATACAACAACGATGAGACTGAGAGCATGCAGTTAAAAAACACACACACACAAAGAAAAGAAAGAAAAAACAACCAATTTTGGAAGGAAGGGGAAGAGTGAATAACGAGGTTCTCACAGATAAGGATTAGAATGGAGCAAGAGCTGCTGGAGCAGAACGCAACCAAGCACTTGAAAGGAAAAATGGCCAGAACTAATCAGAAACCACCAGGCAGCAAAAGAGACCAACAGCTGCATGGAACTGAAGGGATGGGGAAGGAAGAATAGGGAAAAGGACAAGAGCAGGGATTTGGGTAAAGTGAACCATAAGGTAGGGGAGAAGAAAAGAGGAAGTCAGGAATGTTGTAGTGGGAAGAAAAGATGTGGCCAAGGGCAAAGAAAGAACAGTCAGAGCTACAAACAGAGGTTGGGAAAGAAGAACAGGGGGAGAGGAAGCAGGGCAGGAAGTGCATTAGTAAAACCAGCCAAAATGGAGTTTAGTGACTCCGAGTAAGATGTGCAAGGGGGGAAATCACCATGAAGTCAGTAATCAAACAGCTCAGACTGCTACAAAACAATATGTACATCCCAAGTCCAGGCGGCATTACTCAACAGCATTGAAAATAAAAGGGGGAAAGGAAAAGGAAAAGGAACAAGTCAAATCACATTTTGTAGTGTTAATGTGAGATGGCAGATGGACTTTTTCTTTCTTATTTAATTGTTTTGTAATTACATTTTTAAAAGCTTCTTCTCTAGTGCTTTTGTTTCACTTACCGCCAACGGGCACCATCGCCAGCATTGTGTATAGTTACCATGGAAAGAGTGAGTCAAGTGAAGGGCCCTAAATGCTAAACCATTGGAAAGGAGGGGAAAAAAAGCAAAATATGCAGACATCTTACTCAAAATGGTGGCTTTTATATTTAATACTTTTAAAAATTGGGAAAGGGGAAAGGAGCCAGTTAACCTTCAATGCATTATCAAAAAGGGCAAGTGAACACCAGGTGGCTGACTTAATCAGAATCACAGTACCTTTGCCAGCCAGCCATGAAATCCTCTATTTGAGGATTTTATCTGTAAAAATTTAAGAATTAAATGTTGAAATTCTTGGTATTAGATACATTTAAAAACTACACGAGTTTTGGATTCTTTCCTCCCTCCCCACAACCTCTATAATCTTCTACTCTGTGCTTATCACGTGCACATAGAAGCAAACTGGCCTCCCAAGAGAAAAAGGATGCTGGCTGGTCCCTTGATCATCACAAAACACAATGTTATAAATTGGATAGTTTTTAGACATTTTTAAAGTTAGTTTTGCTTAGGCCTGATCACAGGATTTCAGAGTCTTGCAAACTGAAGCAAAGGAAAAAAATCAAGAGAGCAGAAGGATGAACATTTTGCAGGAAAAATATAAATGAAAAACAAACATATACACGCACACAAAACAATCAAAATTAAAACCCCCAAACAACAAAAAAATGGGGGAGAGGAGGCAGATAGAAGCGTCACTTTTATATATTTAGTGCAAGAAGGTGAAGAACACAGAGATACACACGTACATGTGCACGCGCACACACAGACAAGACAGAGTTCCAAATGTGAAATAAGTGAGGCAATACAAAAAAAGAAAAAGAAAAATATAAACCAGAAATTGAATTATTGAAGACATGCACCTCGATTTTACGGCCCTCTACCACGGTGCCGTGTAATTTCTCCCTGGCCCTGTCTGCATCAGCACTATTCTCGAAAGTTACGAACCCGAATCCCTGCATGCAGCGGGAGAAGGGGGGAAAACATGCACATCGTTATATTGAAATACTGATCTCTTGGTAAATAGAGAAAAAATATCACAGTATGAAACTGACATCAGCAACAACTCAGCAATACTCTCCCAAAGTCACATTTTTGGTCCATGCATATTTTGTAAAGGGAAATTAAATCCAATAAAAGATAAAGAACTGTAATAATGATAATGATAATTTAATTAACAGCAATATAACAATAATAAAATAAAACATAAAGCATGTGAGGCCAGACCAAAATTAAGGTATAGAGTTACTCGGGTCAAACTATTCCATCAAGAATCTGAACAGGCCGGGCATGGTGGCTCACGCCTGTAATCCTAGCACTCTGGAAAACCAAGGCAGGAGGATTGCTTGAGGCCAGGAGTTCGAGACCAGCCTGAGTAAGAGTGAGAACCGTCTCTACAAAAAATAGAAAAAATTAGCCAGGTGGCATAGCGGCACTCTCCTGTAGTCCCAGCTACTTGGGAGGCTGAGGCAGGAGAATCGCTTGAGCCCAGGAGTTTGAGGTTGCAGTGAGCTGTGATGATGCCACTGCACTCTAACCCAGCTAACAGAGCAAGACTCTGTCGTGCAAAAAAAAAAAAAAAAAGAATCAAATGAATTTTTTTCTCAAATGATTTTTAATGTCCTCCCTTTCTCTCTCAATTCATGCTGTTAATTTAATGTACATATCCCTTTATGTAATATTATTAAAGATTTAACTAAATTGACTCTCTGACATCCAAAATCTATTATTCCACAGTAACTGCTACATGAAATCTGATATTCAGGTTCAATCATGGCATGAGATCTTTTAGCAGGTCTAATAAGTTTAGCTCCACTTTGCCTGTTGCTTGTATCACTATTAATTGCGCTAGAAACAGGATAATTCAAGACAGCCTTGAAGTACACTTTTGTATGTATTTGGTGTGGAAGAGGCAAGCACTCATATTCTAAGCAAATGAAAATATTACTAAGCAGTGGTCAGTCAATCATGAATTTTCTTCAATGCCAATTTTAAATGACCAGATTGGCACTTACAGTAAAAATATGCAGCTGAATTTCAGAAAAATGCTAGCCCAAATTTGCCTAAATTACCATTTGTTGATGTTTACATCTGCTATTAAATGTACTAGTGATTTTCCATGGAGAGAGAAGAAAGGACAGTCAATAGGCAATGGGAACGAGATCTGCATTAGTGGTATCAGTAGTAAACTTACTATCCAACAGGAAAAGAATACCATAAAACAGCAATATAACTGCTACAATGAGTTAAGATTAATTTATTTGTCCCTTGCAGATGCTACAAAAATAGAATGGAGCTTTAATTCATTAAGTAGACAAATCAGGAGATCAGGGAGTTAACTAACTTCACTCCTCTGTTCACATACTACCATACCAACCTCAACAGATTTACTATATACTTACACGACTATTTCATAAAGCATCATATCAAGCTTTATTTCAGGTGCTTTGTCCTTATCTTTCCACTCTGCAACTATAATTTTACAAATAACTTCTCAAGCTATTTATATCTGCAGAGTTGTAAATTCTTAGGATTTTCTGTAAAGTCCTCATTTCCCAATAGCTTCGTGGTCCCTCTATTTCAAACATTTCATCACAGGATAACCCAGAACCCTTTATTTTTAACTGAAGTTCTGCCTAGCTGCTTAATAACATGAGTACTCCTTTATATAAGAAACATATTCTTAACTGAGATGGTAGATAGTATCCATTGCTCAATAAAAAGATTTCATAAAAGCAACTCCATTGTTTTGAAAAATCTGATTACTCAGTAATCACATTATTCTAAAAGATTATGTTGGATGGGTGGTGTTTGGAAGATTCCAACAGATTATCTCTACCGACAATTTGGATATCACAAATACCCTACAAAGTCCAATGCTAAGCTGATAGAAATTTAAAATGTATGTTGCTTAGAATGGAATACTATTATTGGTAATTTTACTTAATACTCTCCTAAAGAATGTATAAATTTGTTGAAAATATCAATGAGAACATATTTTCAGACAAATTTTTTATATCAACATGTTATAGCCATTTTGACACCTTGAGGTATAAAATAATATTTAATTATACCATTTGTCATCTATACCAGCATCTGCCAAAGACAAGCAGCCAGTTCTCCAATCCCGGAGAGTTTTCCAATGGGGAAGTTAAACTTTTGGAAAAAGGTACAGATAGTGATGAGTTTTTATAATATACTTGGGAAACATTATAAGCTATATTCTAACAGATTCTCACAGTCATAAATTTTATACCTTGGGTTAAATTAATAAATTATAAATTAATAGTTGGATTACTATTAAGTTATATAATGCCTAATACCCAGGTTTTTGATTTTACATTATGACTATCTACCTATATCTACACACCCATATTCAAATATATATACTTGTTTGTCATCTTAAATAAAACTATGAGGTAGAAAGGATAGATATGTTGGTTTCATTTTGAAGGTAAACAAACTGAGTCAAACCGAGGTTAAGTACCCAAGGATATATGGCTAATGGTGAGAAAATCAGAAATGAAGCTCTGCAAATCTGAGCTCAGCATTCTATTTACTAAACTACATTAGTCCTAAAATCCTTCTAATTTTCTTTTTCAAATCTAGTTACTAAATGTCTTCTATAATCTTCCTTTCTGGAATCTGTTGATAGAACATCAGTGATATAATAACTACATCGAAACGAATGGAGGGTGGTATCATAAGCATTAACATTTTACAGTCAGCAAATGACAAATTTTAACATTAATGCCTGTATAAGATTTTCTCAGTAATGACTTTAATATTCTGGAACAAAATTTCATTTTTAAATGTTTTAACAGTATTTTATTTAAAAAGGTGCTTATTATACACTAAAGGAAGTGCTAATCAAGATACCAAAGATATAAAAATAAAGCAATCTTTACAAGCATATTTTCCTAGGGTAATAGGGGGAAGAAGGCCTTGTTGATTCTTTGGGACTCTCTAATATGAAACATAGAGGTAAGAGAATTTCTTTCTTTCCTTGAATATAAATAGACCTTTTGGTAGGCAGAATAATGGCTCTTCCAAAGTTGTTCATGTCCTAAACTGGAACCAGGGAATACGTTATGTGGCAAAATGGACTTTGCAGATGTGATTAGGTTAATGAATCTTGAAACGGGGAGATTATCCTGGATTATCCTGTTGGGCCTAATGTAATGCAGTGGCCCAAAGTGGCCACTGTACTGTGCTTGTAAGCAAAAAGCAGAAGCAGGAGAGTCAGAATAAGAGTAAAGTAGACTGAGAAAGACCTGACTAGCTAGTGCTGGCTTTGAAGACAGAGGTGGCTACAGTCCAAGGAATGTGGGCAGCCTCTAGAAGCTGGAAAAGGCAAGGAAATAGATTATCCCTTAGAGCTTCCTGAAGGAACACAACACCTTGATTTTAACCTAGTGAGACCCATTTCAGACTTCTGATCTCCAGAACTGTAAGATAATAAATGTATGGTTTTAAGCCACCAAATTTGTGGTAATCTGTTCAGAAGCAGTAGGAAATTAACACATAGCTCTCATGATTAAAGTCGGAGATTAAGAAGGTGAGAGGTATAACCACCATTTCTAAAGTATTGTCCTTAAGTACTTTTCTCCCATGTTGAAACTTTACACAGGTGATTTTTCCATCAACCCAAATTTCACGTTTCCTTATCTATTACATTTACAATTCAGGTTCAATAATATTAACTCAAAGCTTAAAAAAAATTTTTAATGTACTATTTCTTCAATAAAATTTAGCATTTTAGAAAATGTGCCAGTCCTTGAATGGAAGGGGCTTAATGAAGAAAAAAAAAAAGAAAGTGCTAAAAACAGTGCTAAGGATATTCCGAGATCATTCAGGCTTAAAAGTTACCAGTAGGAAAGTCAGCTTACATGAAATGATGTTTTAATGTCCCTTCATTCTTAGAAATCTAATTGACATTAAGTTTGGTCATTCTGATCTCCTGCTTTGAAAATAAAAGTTAATAAAATTATGTCAAAATCTAACACATTTTCCTTAGAACAGCTTCAAAACAATCATATAATGTAACAAACACTGAAACATAATAACCAGTCTACATAGGCATAATATATAACAAATAGATTATGTAATCTATAAAAAATAGATTTCATAGATTTAATCTCAAACTCTTGACAAGAGGAAATATTTCAGGTATGCTGAATGGAGAATTTTTGTTATCTAAACTCTTATTTATAAAAACAGATAAACAAAAAAGTAGACTTTTATTTATTTTTTTGATTTATTATTATTATTTTTTTAAACTCAGCCAAGTTGCCCATCCCTTGTAAGGGCAAAGGATACATTTCCCAAATATGCACAAGCTCAACACTTAATACCACTCAAGGAAATTTCTTTTTTTTTTTTTTTTTTTGTGAGAGAGGGTCTTGCTCTATTGCCTGGGCTAGAGCGCAGTGGTGTTACCATAGCTCACTACAACCTCCAATTCCTGGGCTCAAGCAATCCTCCTGCCTCAGCCTCTCGAGTAGCTAGGACTACAGGTGTGAACCGCCACACCAAGCTAATTTTTCTATTTTTTTTTGTAGAGGCAGGGTTTCGCTATGTTGCTCAGGCTGGTCTTGGACTCCTGGCCTCAAGCAATCCTCCTGCCTCAGCCTCCCAAAGTGATAGGATTACAGGTGTGAGCCACCACACTGGCCCACTTTTATTTTTAATTTAAAAAAATGATATTGACACATTTATCTACACCAGCAACATAGACAGAAATATAATGCGAGCTACATATAAAAATATTAAATTTTCTAATAATCACATTAAAAAAGTAGAAAGAAACCGGTGAAATTAATTTTAACAATGTATTTTATTTAACCCAATATATATAACATATTATCATTTCAATATGGCATCAATATTAAAATATCATTAGTGAGATGCTTAACATTCTTTTTTTTGTGCTAAATTCTGGAATCTGCTGTATATTTTACACTTAGAGTACATCTCAGGTTAGACTCTCCACATTTCAAGTGCTACATGTGGCCACTGTACTGAACAATGCAGGTTTCTATGCTTTATATTCCTATTTAAGGTTCTCAGTCCCCAAAGTCCTTCTATGTTAATAATTTAAACACACCATTAGTGACTTACCAGCTATCTTAGCTGACTTCTAGAAATCAAAGAATGGTATGTTTATTAGGTGTATGGTTGTAGTTAAAACTTCTATAACATGTGACAGTAATTTCTTCACTTGCTTTGACATCCATTTATCATTAAGGACATACAGGAGCCAAGTAACTATCACCTTTTTAGTCTGGCCTCAGACTGCGATAAATAACAAGCAATAGGATGAGTACTGTAAAAATATTTTTAAATTTGTATAATCTTTGAATTTTTCCATCTCAGAAGAATGAGAAAGAAAATTTACCATGTAACTTTTAAGGGAGAAATCAAAAGCAGACGGATCTCCTGGGTATGGCCAGAACACAGAAATTAAAAAACAAATAAAGAAAAATAAAACCAAAACCATAAAATGGTAACAAAAGAAAAATAAACTAAACCCTTTGGAAATACATGCACTGTTAATTCAGTCTTAAGTATAATAAAAAACATTTCATTTCAGCATTACCTATCAAGTTTTACTGGAAAATCACAAAGGCCTACTTAGTATGACTTCAAAAAAAGTATTTTGACCACATTTGGAAATAACTAATTTCCCTTTGCATGAAATTAAAAGCCAAGGTAATAGGTAAGAAATTACAGCATGTTACTTGTGTCTGAGGAACAGGACTAGAGATTTTTTTTATCTTCCCTAACTCCAGTCTAAACCCAGATCCCTATTATTCCAGAAATCCACCTGAGAAAAGTAATGAGAATATGTTAATTAAAAATTTGCTAGAATAATTTGAATGTTCCTAGCATAAAGAAAAGATAAATATTTAAGGTGATGGATATCCCAATTATTCTGATTTGATTACATAAACATATCAAATTATCACATGTACCCCTAATATATGTGCATCTAATACGTATCAAAAACAAAACAAAGAACAAAAATATTTGCTAGAAATCTCAATAATTGTTGCTGTGCTCTATTATGTAGTCCTTTAGTGGACTTAGTAATTGGCACTGTCTGAAGAGATGAACAACTTCTACATTCAGTATTTATAACACACGTCCCTTTAAGGGACAGCTATACCAAAAGCACTTCAACGAAACTCTGTAAAAAGATAAATGTTAGAATCTATGTATTCTTTTATTTAATAAATGTGATAATTATCATAAAAATTGTTATGTGGCTGGGTGATAGTGAATAGGATGGTGGAAAGTCTGAAGTTCAATAATGGAATAAACTTTTGAAAAGCAACAAGTTCTTGGTCATTAAAAATCTCTAGCAGAGAAGGCAAGGTCAAGAATACAGCTGGTTGAACAAGGTGACCATTATTTCAGGCTCTGTTTTAAGATTCTGCGTGAGAAAAATGACTGGAAGGATACACAAGAATATCAGTAGTGAATATTCTCTTTAATTAACTATGTGTGCTTTTATTTCTTTCTACTTTTCATTGGGCACCATGTTTTCCTTTTAAAAGGGTGTTTTTTAAGTTGTTACTTAAAGGATCTATAAGGAGAATAACATAGTTGATTGTTAAAACTGGGACACCCTGAGGGAGAAAAGGGATATTATTAATAATTATGCTAAGATAACAGAAATAAATTGGGGCTATCCTGGATAAACCAGGACATATGGCCACTCTACCTAGGCATTATCTTATTATTTGTGTTAATAATCTGTCATTACTGATGAAATTTGGAGAATTAATAAAGCTATACATACTCACATAATCAATTTTCTAGATTCTATTTGAATAAACTAGTTAATTTTTTGTCAGGGATACCATTTTCCATCATATGTCGTAATTGTACATTTTCAAAAGTCTGGTGTTTGTTTCAGTTAATCATAGAAAATTGGATACAGCTGACTCTGTTTTTTTACAAAGGAATGGGGAGTAAAGACAAAAAAAATCACATAAAATATATACGTATGCATGTATATGATATATATTCATTCCACAATACAGGTAAGCCAAATTTAGAAATTCTAAGGTCAATGAATAAGAAATGAAAATAGTCAACAACAAAAAAACAACTACTTTTTGGAGCACAGCAATTCTACTCTATAGGCAAGCTGGAAAAGGTAGAATATTGGCAAGCAGGGAGGGAGTGGGCATGTCAGTGTAAGACTATTTACTTATGTTTTCAAATAGGTATATCCTAGAACCCCTAGGCCAACAGTCTCATAAAAAATAAGATATAGTGAAGAGTTGCTTTTTGTTTTGGAACAATTTGATTAAACACTGTTTTACATGTAAGTATTACTTATCTCAGAATTATTTTGTGATTAGTTTTTCCATTTACTGCTTCAAAAAATTCAATGAAACTAATTTCTGTACAGAAAAGCACACTTTTAAAGTCAGAGCTACTCTCAGCTAAACAATAGGACCAAATAAACTCTCCTTTTCTCTGGTTCTTTTCAAAACACGTAATTTTATAGTCAATCCCAAACATACAAAACAAATGAGAAACTAAACCTAATTCACAAAAAGAAAAGTACTCATTAATTTATCTTTGGTGGATCCCAGAGGAGGCATCTATGAGTTTGATTCCAAAATAAATCTCTATTAGGAGCCTCAGAGCAGTTTCAGGGAAACCCATTCTAGGAAAGAACTTTAGGTAACAGTTAAGAAGGTCAAAGGACGAAAACAAGGTTTTGTATCAGTCCTTGAAGGTAGATCCCAGGGCATTTCTGAATTCTGTGCTTTGTTTTAAAAACATTTACCAATTAGTACATCTGTGCATCCTTTAGCAGCCCAAAGAAAAATGGGGCAGTGAGGACACAGCATCAAGCTAAGAGAAGCAGCATATACTTTTAGATTACTCAAAGAGAAAAGGAAGGCTTATGTCATTATTTTAAAATGAAAATTACATGGGAGAAGTAATTGGCTCATGTAAATTTTAAAACATTTGGTAGTAGGCAAATCCTTAAATCAATGAAAGAAGCCTTAAGAAAGATCAATTTCCTTTGCTTCACAATAATTCAATCAAATTATTTTCTTGGTAAGGAACAAGTCCTCAATGCCTGATAAAACTATATTGGGCTTCCAGTTTTAAGAGTCTAGTTGAGAACAATCTAAGTGTATAACCTTAAAACCAAAAATATTTAAACTACTACTTCAGATGAACGGTGAGGTCAATAATCTTCATGTATTTAGTTTACATTCATGTGTTTTCCATCTATAAACCACTGTCATTTCCCCACCTTGCAGCTAAAAAGATCACAAAAATTAAATGCAAACTATACAACAAAGGAATAGAAATCCATTGGGAGGAAATTACAAGCATTAATAGTTTTACTAGTTGTGGTTTGAACAGACTTCACTTTAAAAAATACTTACCAAGTGTTGGAGAAAGTTCTGTATAGGCATATTAATCTTTTTTGTTTTAACTGAAAACTGGAAGCTTAGAGTATAATTACCTCTTTAATAATTAACAAATAATTGTTATAGTCATAATTAAACACTTTTAGTGTTGATACATTCTATAAAGGAAGGGAATAATAATAAGGAGCATTAGAACAGTGCATACATTTCTATGAGTACGGATGGGGGCAGGAGGTATAATATATGACTCTGTATATGTATGTTATCAATTCCCAAAGTATGGTGAATTTGGAGTATGAAACTGAAGGGAGGTAAATACTAGCTCATTTATTGGCTTTCTTTAGCTTTTCCTCAAATTACATTCTTA
Organism: Daubentonia madagascariensis; assembly: GCA_023783475.1. Taxonomy (NCBI): domain Eukaryota; kingdom Metazoa; phylum Chordata; class Mammalia; order Primates; family Daubentoniidae; genus Daubentonia; species Daubentonia madagascariensis. Next base: position 10,881,542 of record JAKFHU010000600.1, on the reverse strand, counting down.
GGACATTTAATCATAGCCAAGAGCTATTTTCAAAGTTCAGCAGAGGTGACCAAATAAAAATTAATTTAAAAATTGCTCTAACCTAAAAAATGAAAGTAGAATTGAACATAGCAATACCAAGATAAATATTTACAACCTTGGTTGTGGCTCATTGTTTCAGTGGAGTGTATTTCATTTGTTGAGTAGTAAGCAAACTTTCAAATAAAACTTCCCAAAATTCAAATATATTTTCATCAAATATTTTTTCACAACACTGTCGTAAGACTTTGTCATTCCCTTGTTCCTAAAAACATTGCTGCTTATTTTAACACATAGGAATTCTAAATCATATAGATTGGGAACTTAGAATAGTAAATTAATAGGGGAAAATAAATTTTAATTAAAAGTTCCAGTTCTTATATAGACCACATTTAGAAGAGAATACATACATAAATGTACACTGTTACTACTTTCGTTCTTATGCAAAAAAACGAACTCATTGTATTCGTAATTTAATTGACTCTACATCCTGAAGATTGCCTATCTGCGTGTAACTTAAAGGAGGAAATCAGTTCACAGCGAATTCCTGAGCCACTATCCACTGTGTTTAAGCCATGTCAAAATTTATTCAAAAGAGAGAGCAAGTCAACTGAATAACTGAAACATTAAATTTGTTCTAAGTATGCCATTTTGAAGTTGGATTTTCAAAAGGCGAATTGTTCTGATAGATTTCAGAATGGAATTCTCATAGAATTTCACTTTTGTCAGTCTTCTTTCTCTTCCTGTAAAATGAGAAAGCTTAGGCCAAATTTAGGACTGACAAAGGGCCGTCATCTCCTACATCCTGTGTTCCATAACTGCCATACTCTCCTCTCAAACTTCTCTGCTTCTTGCCCCATCACCCTCCCAATATAATTATTAGAATGAAGTTTGGCCACACGTGGTAGCTTATTTTTAGAGATAATCTAACCCAAGGTGGATACTTGGGATATTTTTAGGCAGGTCTGACAAACAGCTTATACTTTCCAAATACTTACTATTTAAAATAAAACAAAACTCAAAAAGAAATCAAGCACACTTGATATTGAAATGGAGCTTACCTTAGAGCCACGTTCATTAAAGATTATTTCTACATCTAGGATTTTGCCAAACTGCTGCAGAGACAAAAATTAAAACATTTATTTATGATCAGCTTTTTATGCACATACTTCATTCTCTTCTGAAATGGGAATAGTTTTAACTTCTGTGTTTCTGTTTGTAGGTAAGCCCCACACCAGTTTCTAATTTTTCCGATCACCAGCTGACGGCCACCCCTCCTTCACTCCTTGCTTAATGCACTCACTTGAGCACCATCCACCTCTGTGTGGGAACTGTTGTCCAAAGACATTCAGTGTTAACCTGCTATATACGTCTTCCTGTGGACAAGAACTAAGAATTTTCCCAACTACATCTCTAATTCTTTTAAATGGCTCAGTTTTGAAAAGTAAATCCCACTAAGTAGAATGACATACTATCAAAGGCTGTACTCCTCACTTTTTTTATTTATACAAGTAAAACCATTACCTGTATAAAACTTTGGAAAAACTAAAACCAACACATTGAAAAAGTGAAAACAGAACATAAAGCATACTCTTGCAATCCCTCCATCATAACATTATTGTAGCATTTTAGTACACAGCCTTCCAGGCTCTCCCTCAGGCACACAGATGTAAGCACCAGACATCAGACACACTCCACATATTGCTTGTATTTTTTTAACTTAGCAATAGATTATGAACTATCTAATTCAATAAATATATATATGTTACCATTTCCATAGGTTACATGCTATTTCCCACTTCAATATTTTTGCAACAAACTTGACGAATATTTTAAATAACAACTCTCTTTTTAGTAATTATTTAAATATTTTAACATTTGGAAAGGCAAACAAAGCTAAAGACACAAGGCCTAAACTCCATGCAGTAGCTAAATACGACTAAGCGGTTACACAAAATATAAATAATTATTTGGAGGGGGAGGCATATATTTAATATAAGGAGACAAAACTAACTGTTTTAATCAATACTTGGGCAAACTGAATTGAAGGTATATGCTCTAAATTTCCAGGTATCTTTTTGGCTGATACTTCCCTCTGCATAGTGAACTCATACCCAATTTTCTATTTCACTTGGATTTCAAACCAGACTTTAGGAAATGTGAAAAAAAAAACTGAAAAATGGAAAGAGCAAAACAGAAACCATGCTTTCCAACTGGACTGAATCATTACTATCTTTATGAAAACACATGTACTAAAAACCCAAATTTTCCAGAGTAAGACATCTGGGTTTGATTCCAGTTTCATCATTTAATATAAAATTCAAAAAAATCAAGGAAATAAGAAAATGCCTTCTTTTTAGATAGGATGATATGTTCTTTTATTTATATGTCTATCCTATAAAACTAAGATTTGTATGGTGCTTTAGAGTTTGTTTTATTTACATTTTCTAATGCATTCTTATCCTTCTGGAGTAAGGACGGCCTTCCTTTTTATAGCTAAGGAAAATGAGGCTGAAAGAAGCTATTTGTCAAGTTTACAGAGCTAATGAAGCATGGAATCCCTGCTCTTCACCAATGCTACTGTCCTTCTAAGTGATAGATATCAACCATGTGGAAGAAAATAAAGCAACTAGGTATTCTGCAAGGAAAAAATTATTTCTTTTGCACTTTATGCTTCATAGGAAGAGAACAGTAGCAGGTTATTAAGTATGAAATGTCCGATTTCCTTAAGTACTAAGTTTGACAGTTGATATCTCTGACATTTCACTTTGACACTTCTTGTTTTACGTTTATTGTGCAGGTACATCCTCAGTCTTTCAAATGCATGTTTTGGTTTGTGATTATCTTTCAAATTTTTTTTAAGAGCAATTTTTGTGAAACCATGGATAAGTCAAAAATTCGTGTTATTTTTTAATATTAAAAATGCAGCGCAGACAGCTCGAAATATCAACGTAGTGTTTGGGAAGGATGTGGCTAATGAACGTATAGTACTTCAGTGGTTTGAGAAGTTCCCTTCTGGTGATTTTAACACTGAAAATGAGCCACGTAGGTGACCTGAGACCAAGGTGGATAATGATAACTGAAAGCTGTAGTGGAAGCAAATCCATCTCAACCTATGCGTGAATTAGCAGTGAGGTTTACCATTACTATTTCAACAATGTCGGACCATTTGAAACAAGTGGGCAAGGTAAAGAAGCTAGATAAATGCGTTCCTCATGAATTAAATGAGCATCAGAAGAGAAATCGTCTCGAAGTTTGCTTTTCTTTGCCGTCACACAAACCATTTCTACACTGTACTTTTACGTGTGATGAAAAATGATTCTTTTTGACAATCGCAAGCATTCAGCACAATGGTTGGATAAAGATGAAGTGCCGAAACATAGTCTAAAACTGAATATTCATCAAAAAAAGCTAATGGTGCCTGTTTGGTGGTCCAGTACTGGTATTATCCACTACAGCTTCATGAAACCTGGTCAATCGATTACAGCAATGTCTACTGCAATCAATTGGATGAAATGATGAGGATGCTTGTGATGAAGCAGCTGAAATTGGTCAACAGAGACAGGCCAGTCCTCTTACTGACAATGCTCGACCACATGTCGCACGAACAACGCTGCTCAAACTACAGAAGCTGGACTTGGAAACTCTCGGTCACGCACCGTATATACCAGACCTTGTACCAAATGACTACCACTTCCTTCCAGGCTTTGGACCACTTCTTGCAAGGAAAAATATCAATTCTCAACAAGGTGTGGAAAACACCTTTTGCAATTTCACTGCCACTCGCTTTCGAGGCTTCTTCGCTGATGGCATAAACAAGCTACCGTTAAGATGGCAAAACTGTGTCGATAATTTAGGTGCATACTTTGATTAATTGTACTCCTTCTTGTTTGAGATATAATAAACTACACTTTTGATTCAAAATCAGACATTTCATATTTAATGATCTAATACATTTTAAGAAATCACTAACTGGCCTACACTGTCTTCAATGGACACTATTTTTTGGACTCAAGAGAAAACATGGCTGGTCCGATGGTAGTGGGTTATCAGAACTTATTAACATTAGTGTCACTAAAGTTGGTATACAACCCCCCACTGCTGAATTTGACTGGCCAAAAAAAAAAACCCAAAAAACACACCTCTGACAAATGAGAATGTACTCCATTCTCACAGACCTCCAAAGACTAAGATTCTATATTATAATAGCTCTGACAATTCAGCAGAGAACCTAATAACTCAATGCTCCCAGGAAGTTTCTTCTGTGTAACCTAAGTCCTTTATGCTGCCCTTTATATTTTCTGTTGCTCTCTCTTCTGTAGAGATGGAGAACAGATGGTTATCATTTTCTGCGTAGAAGCTCTTCAAGTACTTCAAGAACATCATTAAATCTCAGCTCTGGCCTTCTTTTCAGTGCAGAAAGTACATCCAGGTAGTCAGCCCTAAATGACAGAACTTTGCTCCAGTGTCCTGTCACCATGAAGTGGCCACAACCAAGACTTAAAGAAGGGCATTTGCTTTTCTAATGAAGCACCAGGCAGCTATCCTAATGGAATTTTAAAAAAACTATTGATTATCTCTTGCCCAAGTTAAGAGTTTGGTCAAATTCAAACAAGCAATAATACACAGGCTCAGAAGAAATGAAGACTCTCAGCAGCCATTTACTTCCGAACAACTTAAATCTTTGCTATTACACTTTTTTCATGACAGTGATTTTAGGAGGAAGTAAATAGCTGAAGGAACACATCACAGATAGCAAACCAATCCTCAACACCTGATTTTAGATATTGGTCTTGACATTTGAGTATGAGCAAGGAAGTAAAAACAAAACACTCAGGTACTATCTGCTTCATAGATGTTATTTCATTCAATGCGTGAGACAGAAAGGTACTATCCTTGTATTTATAGATTTGATATTCAAGCTCAAAAAAACTACATGAATTTCCCAAGTTCACACGCAAATAGAATTTGAACATAGGCTCTTTGATACCAAACTCTTTCTTACATTAATGAGCCACCTCTAAACCTGTATTCTCTACATTGTGTTTCTTCTTAGACATTGCAAAGGCTGAATAGAGTGGCAATAATGCATCCCTGAACCTAGTTCCTTTGGTTCCTGCAGTTGAGGGGGATAAGATAAGGCCGTATTGTGCTGGGCTTTTATCTGCACATTAGAATCACCTGGTGAATCCTGCAAAAATGCCTAAGCCCAAGCCCTACCCCAGGCCAATCAAATCACAACCTTTGGATGTGGGCCACAGGCATCAATATTTTTTAAGCTTCCTAGGTGATTTCCAATGTGCAGACAAGTGAATTGCTGCTCTATAAGAATGTGTATGATTGCTCTTTTAGGTGAAACTAAACATATTATTGATATGGTTACTACATTTGGTGGGTGAGGGGGGTGACCACCTCATCTTGGCTTTAGCACTAAAAATCTCATGGCACAAGAAACCCCTCAGTCCCTGAAAAGTGGGTCATACAGTCACCTTATGTGTATGACAACTTGCAAAGCCATTTCTAAAGTAGACTGGGTGGTAGAAAAAGGTTCCTAAAGACTGATGAAAATACTGATTTACCCCAGGCTCTTTCTCAATTTATTTGTAGTTTAATCCTGAAGTACTAATTCCTAACAACACATCTGGTGGATCAAATTCTATTTTAATTGTAAAATCCATAAAAGGACTACAGAGACTTACCCCAAACATCTGCCGGAGGTCAGGGTCCCGGAAGCGGAAAGGAATATTAGAGACATGCAGCCGTTTTGGGGTAGATTTACTCTCTGAATTTTCACTACTTTGTGTCTGTGACTGCTGGCCATCTGTCTGTGCTCCACCTTCTGTCTGCTAAACAAAGAAACAACACATGAAAAATAAACACAATTACTTCACAAGAATTACGTAAAATATTTAAAGTCCTCTCCCACTGAATCATTCCCAAACAGGGTATCTTTAAGGAAAAATTGTAATTGTCCCTTCAAAGAAAAAACAACAAAAAACCAAAGATGTTATCTATGTTCCAAATGCTATAGTCTACAAAAAAAATTTTGGTCTTTTGAGTATTTATAGTACATTAGCAAAATGAGAGGTAATAGACACAGAAACACTAAGTGACTTGCCTAAGAGCACATGGAGATATTATAACTGAAGATGTAAAAATAGTACCTTTATTCTTAGATTCTTAGTAGAGCTATCTATTTCTGAGATCTTTCTATTTTGAAAATAGAGAGTCTGTTGTACTTAGTTGTGGAGGTCTCTGTATTTTTGGGTCTATTACAAGCTCTCTCAAGGAAATGAAATAAGGGAATATTTTTATATTTCTTTCCCTCAATTAGTTCTAGAGTTTATTACTACCAGTTTGCCAAAGTATTATTATAATGATATTATTTATGAAGAGAAGAAACCTAGTGACAATGAGCAATTTGCCTGAAAACTGAAGAAGCTTCTCACTCTGAAACAAATCTGTACTCTCCTCCCTAATTTATGCAATTCCAGTTAACATTATTATAGGGGAACCCATTCTTCTGCAGCCCAGAGCAAAGTGCATTTAGAGAATCTAACTGGCACTTTAAGAACCTTACATTTTTACTATTCCCTAGGAAGTGCATGCCAAACCAGATGGCTTGCTGAACTGATTAAACCAACATACTTTTAAAACAGGAGTGGAACTTGCTGTTCTTACTCTCTCAATCAGGATAGAACTGAGTCCCTAACAGATTCTTCTGGGTGACACAGTATGGATCCCCTCTTCTTTGACCCAACGTTCAGGCTAAAAGAAGCTGTGAATCAGAGATACTTTTGGCTCAGAGATGTTAGCAACCATCTTGAAACGAAGTTTGAAACTTTAAAATATAAAGGATAATCAGGAATGAACACCAAATGAATACTAGCTTTTCAAGTGTCAATCTAAGTGATGGCAGCTTTTTATCTCCATTCAGGCCTTGCAGATGGCTTAAATGTGCAATGATTCATGTGATATAAAAATAGCAGAAAAGGGAAGAGCTACAAAGCAATGTTCTGCGAAAGTGTAAGGTTTTCAATCATCAATCTGGGCACAATGCAGACTAAACAAAACAAATTCCATTCAAAGATGAAACTCACTAAGTTACTAAAACAGCATCATGGACACCAACATGCAGTCAAAACAATGAGCATCAATTACAACTAATGCGCATTCAAGCACCTTCAAACTTGCCTCTTAACATCTCACAGCTGGATCACATAAAACTCTCTCTTCAACCAAACAGTTAAAACCACCAGATATGATCTGTGAGATGATGATGTATCCCTCTGAGGAAAGTTAAAAAAATTGATTCTAAAAAAATTGAAGCTCCAAACCAGAGTTTTATATACAACTTACATATGTAGTCCATGTAACCCGTCATAGTGTATGTGAAGTGGCAAGACAAATGAAAATTAATGATTACTTTAAAGTATGTTGCTCAAGGTACTTATCTGTTGCTCTTGATAGTTCTTTGCTGTCCTGAAGACACAATTTAAGGTCAGAAGCCAGACTGGTTAATTTTCCAGTATGTGGTGAACACTCTTATTTTTTAAAAGTATGAAATCTTTAATTCTAGGGATATCTGCCAAGTGGAAAAAGTGAACTATCATTTTCAAAATTCTCAAGCCTTCTGATCTAATGTAATTTTTAAACTGAAGTTTAACATACATAGATAAAAATCACATCAGATCAGAACCTGGGCTGGATTACAAAAATGCACAAATCATAAGCACAGAACTGAATGAATTTTCACACAGAAAGTACACCCATGCAACCATCAAATTAGATCAAGAAACAGGATTCCAGGGGCACCCTAGGGGCCCACTCCAGTCACTGTTCTCCTGCCAAAGGGTCACTACTATCCTGACTTCCAACTCCACAGATTAGTTTTGCCATTTGAAAACTTAATTTTAAAAAAAGGAATCATACAGTATGAACTCTTTTGTATTTGGCTTCTTTCCCACATTATATTTATGTAACACACACATATTGTTGTAATTTACCCATTCTTATTCCATCGTATAAAACACAGAATTTATTTGAGTTGCTTCCAGTTTTGGCTATTAAGAATGTTCCTTTGAATATTCTTACTTACCTGCCTTGGTACACAGCAGGTATTTCTGTTGGGTGTATATATACATCTAGCAGCGGCTTTGCCAGGTCAGTGATTTGTGCATGTTCAGCCTTAATAGTACCACCAGTTCTCCAAAGTGACTGTACCAACTCACACTTCCATCAACTGTGTGCAAGAGTTGTAGCTGTTGGTAGTGGTGTCGTTTTCATTTTAACTATTCTGGTTAGTGGCGTCCTATTGTGGCTTTAATTTTCATTTCCCTGATGATTAATGAAATTTATCACCCTTTCATGTGTTTACTGAACATTTTGATAACTTCTTTTCTGAAATTTCTGCAAATCTTTTGCCCATTTTCTATTAGGTTGACTGTTTTTTGCTTACGATTTATAGTTCTTTATAAATTTTGGGTATGAGCCCTTTGATAGATGTATTACAAACAATTACTTTTTCATGCTCTGTATTCCAGCTCTCAGATTTTTAACACAAATATTTTATCGTTGTCATCAACTGAAACTGCTCTACCCCCAAAATGGCTAATTCAAACACCCTGTTTTTTAAAGACACTATTATTTTTTCAGTTTGTCTGCTCAAAAATCCCCACAACAATTATTTGACCTCATTGGACCCAACAAACATTGATTCTCCACTTCCCTATCTATAAGTCCTTATCTATAGGTCTTTACTTCCCTTTCTATCCAATTTAGGTTTCAGAACCTGTCATTTCAATCTCCTTGGTAGAATATGTCTACAAAAATTGCAACACTGAATGAATCCAACCATCAATTAAAAATTTTTTTTTTTTTAGAGACAGGGTCTCGATCTGTCACTCAGGCTGGAGTACAATGGCATGATCATAGCTCACTGCAGCCTGGAACTCCTGAGCTCAAGCAATCCTCCCACCTCAGCCTCCCAAAGTGCTAGGATTACAGGCATGAGCCACCACACCCGGTCTCATCCATCAATTTTATCTAAGCTTGAACCTGGGTAGGTAACTGTTGCTGAAGGAAAATCATTCAACTGGGCTACTAAATAGCACAACAAATGCACAATCACTAAACCAAAAATGTTGCACAACAATCTACTAAGTTTCTTCAGTTAGATAGTGTTCCTACTTTCTACAAATCCTATTTCAAACTTGCTTTCCTCTCTTTAAATCTCGGATCTCTTTTTTTTTTTTTTTTTTGAGGCGAAGGAAAGAGGAGTTTATTAATTTGCCGGCAGATCAATCTCGGATCTTTTCTTCTTTCAACTTATAAAATTTTGTTAAAAAATGGAAATTCTCTATAAAATAGCAACTATTTATTGAGTGCCAGACCCTGATATAAGCCTTTTAATACTATTAAATAGTGTTTGCTAGTTGCAAGACACTGGCCTAAGTATTTTACGTATTTTAATCAATATAATTATTTCAACAACCTATACAGTAAGAACTTTTTTTAAAAAAACAAGAACATAGTAGGTACTATTTTTTATTCCCATTTTTCAGATGAGGAGTCTGATGAATAGAAAGACTGTCTAAGTTATGGAGCAGGGATTCAATCCTAGGCAGTCTAGCTCCAGAGTGTATGGTCTTAACCACTATAATATATTGTACTTTACATGTATTATTTTCTTTAATTCTTACAATAATTTTATGAGGCACGTACTATCACTATCCCCAATTGACAGAAGAAGAAACTAAGGCATAGAGAGGTTAAGTTACTTGCCCAAGGTTACATAGTAAGTGGCAGAGTAAGATTTCAAAACTAGGCATCTCAATTTCATATGCTAAACCACTTCTTTTCTAGCACTGCACCCATCTTCTCTTCTTTTCTTCTCATTAGAAGGGAGAACATGTGTGGATCTCACCCTCTCTCACCTTATAGGACTCTCATCTAACGGAGCAAGAGTCTCCTGGGTAGAGACAGGTCTGGGTAAGAGACAGGGAAGGCTACATGAAGGGGAGGAGAAGGGAGTGAAAGAAAACCAGCAAAAGCACACTGACATTTACTTAGCAAAAAAGCCGGAGAACTACTAAACTGATATTCAAAGGGGCTGAAAAGTGATTTTCTGTACATAGTGGAAATAGGAATAGGAAATATTGGTCATACTATATTAATGTAATTAAATGAGATCTTATCTCCCACCTGACATTCTCATTTTAAGTTTATCCCAATATAGGTTACTAGTTGCTAAAGTATACAAACCAGACAGAAAAATTAAAAGTTTTTAGGCCTTATTTTTGTGAAAAGTAGACAGTTAAACTGTTCTAAGAAAAATCTCAGTTAATAACAGCACTGGTTTGCATTATTTTCTATTGTTAGCTGCTGAGCAACTTTGCTGACTATATGAACAGCCACCCAAGGCTGTGTTCCCCCTTGTGATCATTCTCTGACGTACTGTGCCCACTGTGCAGGGAATGAAACAGAAGATGTGGGGGTGTGTTTACTGAGAGTTTCCGGCGCGGACTGGCAGCAGTGCTGGCCTGAAGCAATCACGCAGCCAAATCCTGCAACTGTCCACACCACGCAGGAGCCCGGTGCCGCTCACCTTAACAGCAAATCAGATTTTTAAGTCTCAAACCCTCATCCTAGAAATGAGGACTGAAAGTTTTTTGTTTTTTTTTTTTTTTGATGACTTCAAACTTTTAAAATTCTTATATGAAATAACAGGGAAATGGATTCATCTTTCTGACTCTTTCCCCTATGAAACAATGGAAATATTTTAACTATTTATACATTGTGAACAAACGTTCTGTCATGGTCTGAAAGGGAATTCTGGATGATATAAGATAAAGTATAACTTTCCAAGTCTCTATAAGTCTGAAAACATAATCTGAGACACTAAGGAATCTCTTGATGAATTCAGGAATAATATTTTGATTTATGGATTATCCATTTTCTTCAATATATTTTTTTCTCTTTTTTCCCCCCATAGATGTCTTCATTTCTTATTATCACCTCTGTGAGGCTAAAGGAGAAGAAAAGGAAATAGGAAATTCAATTTAGCACAGTAAATTCTTTGAGAATCTGATTCACGTCTGAAAACATCTATTTAACCATCCCATTTTAATGACAGTTTGGCTGGGTACAGAATTCTACATTGGGGGAAAAAAACCCTTCAGAATTTTAAAGGCAACTCACAAGTATCTTCTAGCTTTTAGTCTTGCTGCTGAGAAATTTGAAGACATGATCCTGATCCCCTCATATGTGACTTTTTTCTCTTGGCTTGTAGGTTTATCTGTTTTCTACAACAGTGTCCATAGTGATATGCCTTAGTGTGGGCTAATTTTATTTTCATCTATTTTGCTGAGAATTCTGTGGTATCTTTCAAGTTGGAAATTAATGTCCTTCACTCCTGGGCAGTTTTCTTGAATTATTTTGCTGATGATTCCTACCCTACACATTTTATCTTTCTTTCTGGAACTTGCATTATTAGATATTGGATCTTCTGGACTGGTCCTCAATTTTCTTATCTCTTCCCTTGTATTTTACATCTCTCTGCCTTTTGGCTCTATTTTCCCGGATATAGGTCCTTAATCTCTTATTGGAAACCTCTGGTGTCAAATGTGTATCAGAATTCAGAATTTTTAGAATTGTGGAGAGGTAATATGGGCGTAAGGAGAAACCCGTTTGTATAGGCAATAGGTTTCTCAGGCTAAACTAAGATGACTGCCAGTGTGCTTTCTGGCCTGGCCTTCCAGTAAGGCATGAGTCAGCACACTTATGTAACTATGATGTAACCTCTTATGTAAGATCCACATGCCCACCCTTTGTTTGGGCATGTTGCCACTATTGCCCTGAGCTGTATATATATGAGTGCTCACCATGTCACAGGTGCTCACTTGCTGCTGCGGTTGTTGCTACACCCCGACAATAAAGAGTATGTCTCATTTGCCTGCCGCTGGCTCACCTCTTCTTCCAATTCCTGGAATCCGCTCTGGTACCCTCGCTGGCCGTGGAACTCGAGCCCCACATTTGGCGTAGTCACCAAGATACTACTGGGGTAAGTGTCCCCCCAGCCCCTGTAGAGGACGACATGTGGCCTCCCACGGGCTTGTGGTACCCAGTGGCAGTGGTCCTCATGTCGTGGGCTCCTGCCACGGAGTGGGAGCAGGTGGAGTGTACAACTGCCACCCTGGAAAAGGCCTTGCAGGCCCTGAAGAGTCACTGCAGCCTACGGAGTGAGCGGCAGCTGATTGGGTGGGCTGGCTCCTCCTTACAGCCCTCCACGAGCAACATGCAGATACCCTGTGGCAAGAAGCCCAGGTAAGAGAATTACAGGTGACAGAATAAAACCTGGAAGCCCCAGTACAAGCTTTGGAGAAGGAAGTACTGAGTGCCTTGGCTGTGGATGCCGGGGAAACCTCAAGCATGCATGAGACCGAGGGTGGGTCACTTCCCTGCTGAGTGCCTGCCTGGTTATGAAACAAAGAATGGAGCATGAACAGCCAATGGGACGCCGGAGGGTTCCTCAGGGCACGCCCACAGTAACAGAGCACACCTCATACTCCACCTATATACCTGCTGACCTCCGGGAACTAGGGAAGCAGTGCAGGCAATGCCCTGGAGAGACCATACCTACCTGGTTGTTGCGTTTTTGGGACAAAGGGGCAGATAGTGTTCTGTGTTCCCCAAAGGAGATGGAACAATTGGTATCCATAACTACACATACTTCCTTGAGGCAGAAGCTACAGACAAGTAGCTGCCAAAGTGGGGGCGACCATTCCCTGACTAAATGGCTTACGGCTGCTGCACACACGGTATGGGATGATCCCAGTGAACTACCTGAAACCATGAGTAAATGGACCTCATACATGGACTTAGTCCAGATTCTTTGGGAATCAGGGATGCGCCAGGCCATTTTCAGGGTAAACAACTGGCGGGGGCCTGATGAGGAGCGCTTTACCACACGTATGCGCGATTTGGTCCTAGCCACGGCTCCCCCTGGTTCATTAAGTTCGCTGGCAGCTGTGCTTACTCCCTATGTGGGGAAGCGCATACATGAGGTCACTACTGCCATGGTGGCTCTGGGAGATGCCAAAGGACAGAAAGGGGGGAAGGGACAAGTGCGTCTGCTACAAGGACCCAAGAAGGGCCCATGACGTCTGGGCTCCTTGCAGAAGAAGTCAGCACAAGAGGCCCAGAAGGTGTCGCAAACTCAGATGTGGCTGGACCTCATACTAGCAGGAGTAGATAAAGAGAAAATAGATAAACAGCCCAATGAAGTATTGCTGGCTCTGTGGAATCAGCTGGCCCCCCACCAGCATTTAAAAAAACCACCCAAGAAAAGGGGAATTGAAACGCCTGCCAAGGAAACTCATAATGTGTGGCTACAAGATTTTATGGTCGAGGCCCCCCTTTTCGATATGGATTAGGGGTCAGGCCAAGGCGCCCAGTTAGGGGGGACCCTGGATGACCGGAGGCCGCACGTGGCACTAGCCATTCATTGGTCCCCTACGAATGTAATGCTGGTTTTGGCCTTGGTAGATACAGGAGCTGACTGCTTTCTAATCTATGGAAACCCTGAGCAGTTTACTAGACAAACAACCTATATAGATGGCTATGGTGGACGAACTATTAAGGTTAAACAAGTCACTATTCCATTGGGGGTAGGGCATCTGGTCCCCAGGTTTTATACTGTGTATGTGTCACCCGTGAAGGAGTATATTCTGGGTGTTGATATCCTGCGGGGCTTAACCCTGACTACCTCCTCAGGTGCGTTTTGCCTCCGAGTCAGGGTTGTAAAGCCAGTGGTGCATGGCCACCCCCATCACCCACCGCAGGTTTTGCCTACACCTCGTCGCATGGTGCACACCCAACAATACCGTTTGCCTGGGGGGGCACGAAGAAATTTCACAAACCATATTACAACTGGAAAAGGCTGGCATAGTGAGCCCTGCTCATAGTCCATTCAACTCTCCAGTGTGGCTGGTTAAGAAACCGGATGGGACTTGAACAATGACAGTAGACTATTGGGGACTGAATAAAGTGACTCCCCCACTGCATGCAGCAGTGCCGTCTACGCTGGATCTGATGGATCAATTGACTTTGGCGCTTGGACAGTACCACTATGTGGTGGACCTGGCCAACGCCTTTTTCTCCACAGATGTAGCAACGGACAGTCAAGACCAGTTTGCCTTCACATGGAAAGGGCGACAACGGACATTCATGGTATTACCACAAGGATACCTACATAGTCCCACCATATGTCATGGTTTGGTGGTGCAGGACTTGGTCACATGGAGTCGGCCATCCTCACTGAACTTGTTTCACTATATTGATGGTATAATGCTAACCTCTGATTCCCTTACAGATCTACAAGAAGCTGCCACCAGCCTTGTAGCCTCGTTGGAGCAATGGGGTTGGGCAGTGAATGACTCCAAGGTCCAGGGACCCGGCTTGTCAGTCAAATTCTTGGGTGTTGTCTGGTTGGGTAAGACGAAAGCAATCCCCAAGGCAGTTATAGATAAGATTCAAGCCTTCCCCCGACCCACTACAATAAAGCAACTACAGGTGTTTGTGGGGTTCTTGGGGTATTGGCGTGTCTTCATTCCCCACTTGGCCCAAATGTTACGGCCTTTACACTCATTATGTAAAAAGGGGACACAGAGGGACTAGTCCCCGAAGGCAGAGACCGCTTTTATGGCAGCCAAGAGGGCTGCTGTAGAAGCCCAGATGCTATAAGTGATTGACTGCTCACAGCCGTTTGACCTCGATGTTACGGTTGACTCAAGTGGGATGGGCTGGGGGTTGTGGCAGAGCCAGCATAAGCGGCAAGTTCCTATTGGGTTTTGATCCCAGACACGGAAAGGCCCCCAAGAGCACTATTCCCTGGTTGAAAAGCAGCTGGCGGCTGTCTATGCTGCCCTTCAGGCCTGTGAAGCTGTAACAGGGCAGTCTAAGGTGCTAGTATGTACCACGTACCCTATTGCAGGATGGGTAAGGTCATGGATAACCAGCCCATGACCAGGGGTAGCTCAGATGCCCCTTTTGGCAAAGTGGGGAGCTTACTTGGAGCAACGAGCAGAGTTTAGCTCCCTGGACATGTCCAGTGGGGAGACCATCCTCTGGAAAGATGGCAGGTTGATTATGTTGGTCCCCTGCCTCGGTCCAACATGGCAGTGTATGCCTTCACTACGGGCCTCCTTTTTGCCTACCCGGTTGCCCAAGCTGATCAAACATCTATCATTAAGGCATTGGAACACTTAACCACTCTATATGGATGACCACTCACTAAAGAAAGTGATCAGGGTAGTCATTTTATGGGACATGAAGTTAAAACAATGGGCACACCAATTAGACATTGAATGGGTAGCCCATGTGCCCTATTGGCCTCAGGCCACTGGCATGATAGAGCAATACAATGGCCTGTTGAAGGGGAAGCTAAAAAGTGGAGTCTCTCCCCCATCTCTACGACACTGGATGCAGAGATTAGATTAGGCCGTTCGGGTACTGAATGAACAGCCCCGAAAGGGTGGGTCTGCCCCTTTAGACTATTTGATCCACAGACAAACCACTCATCTCCGATTGACAGATGCTGCCAAAGACGCTTTGACGTGACTCCATGTAACCCAGGACGGAACTGTTCTGCTTCCGGCCCCAACTCCTCTCAAGGAAGGAGAGACGAGAACCTGGAACTGGTCCTGGAGTATAACGGGCCCTGAATCCCAGTGGATTGGTCTGTTAGCCCCGTGGGAAGATGGGTTACAGTACCTTTCCAACATGTCACCTGCTGTGCTCACCCCTGGACAGCAATTGGTATCGGTCATGGCAGCCACCATGGAAGGGGCACCATCTTTACAGGTACACTAGTCCTTGCCCTTTCGGTGATTCCCCGGGTTCCCCTCATTTTGGCACCTGAAACTACCAGACCTATTGTGGGTGAAGCAGTGTGGTACCATTGCCCAGGACAAAAGGCAATCCCAGCCACAATCTTGTCCCAAGGCAGACAGGCAGCCTGTGTGTTGCCTGAAGGGCGTGAATTACCTTAGGGGTCTCCCTGTCTGCCCTTTCTTACCGACCAGGGTAATCCAGGCTAACAGCATCACCTCCTGGGCCCACACTTATGCTCGAGTCATGAACATCTCTCACTGCTGGATCTGCATGGAGTTCCCGGTAGAAACTATTGGCGGCCAACCTTAGAGTATCGCCCCACCTCTCTGCAGAACTGGACTTTCTTGACCACATGGGGGCCCCAAGACACAGATTACGACTCCACCTGCGTAGCAGTTGAGAAACATCTGCCACGAGACCACCACACCGCCCCACAATGCCACACCGCCCCACAATGGGGTATAACCTATAATGTAATATTCCCACCGCCCCAAGATACCTGGAGCAGTGATGTTCCTTTAGTAAAATCTATAAAGACTATAAAAAGGTTGTTGACTTTGTTGCAAATTTATGAAAAATCATATGATTCTCAGAACTTTTTGGATTTTGGAATTGTGGGTAAGAGACTGTACACCTTCAATTTCATCTTTAGGCTTACCAATGAAGTTTTTCATTTTGTTGCCATGTTTTTAATTTAAAGGGGTCATTTTCCTTTTCTGAAACTCAACACCCTCCTCTTAAAACTAGCATTTCGTTATTAAGTGGATGCAGTAGCTTCTCTTATCTCTCTGAGGATATAAATGAGTATTTTGGTAGTTCGTTTGAGAGGGTCTACTCCCAACAAGGTTTCTTTTTTTTTTTTTCCATTTTTCTTATTTATTTTTCCATGTTATAGGCTTTCCTCAGGTATCTAGTAATCCTTGGTTGTCTGATCACGATTGAGAAGTGAGGGGGGCGCAGGTGGCTAAAAAACCAAGTGGAAGTTCTGAGTGGGTGGAGTTGTGGGGTTTGATGACTTGGTGATTCATTCTAGATTGTTAAGCAATTTGTTCTTTAAGTCTTTCTTCTTGAGCCAGTCAGGCTCTCCAGAGAAGAGTCTTCCAATCTTTAACTGATGCAATCATTTTCTGAAACTTTTGAAATTTTTGTGGTGTAAGCAAAATTAGCTTCATGTATTCAAAAGTAACCTGGAACTAATAAGTACTTAATAAAATGTTACAATATTGTACGTACGTATTTTAATGAAGGCAGCAAAATAGAGCAACAAGGCCTATGCTTGTTTTAAGCTGATATACATAAAACATTTTGGGAAACATTATGTGCTTTCAAAATAACCTTTGTATTTCAAGTGAAGGAGATACTGCATGACAGCCCTTTTCCAATGCATACATGAAAGGTCGAAATAGAATAAGCAGAAGAAATTGGAAATGAGACATGGTTATCATCTAATACAAAGTTTTTTCCTTTCTCTGTTTTTTAGAGCCTAGAACTCCTTAAGATGTAAGTTGAGGATGATTAAAATATTTTGGGATAAGGAGACATGACAACTAAATACAATGTGGGACCCTTCATTGGATTCAGACAGAAAAAATAAACATTACTGAAAAAACTGATTAAATTTAAATAAGGTCTATACTTTACCTAACAGTTTTATACCAATACTTCTTATTGCCTGGTTTTAAAAATCGTACTATAGCTATGGAAGATGTTGACTTTAGGGGAAGCTGGGTGACGAGTACACAGGAACTTTACTGTATTTGCAACTTTACTTTAAATCTAACATTATTTTAAAATTAAAAGTTTAAAAAAAGAAAAAAGTATTTTGGGATGTCAGATTCTAAACCCGTAAATATTAAAACACAAAGAATAGTTGCTTTAATGATTATATACAGGCACAACTATAAACAAATACTTACATTTGTATTCAAAACATGGTTGGAACTCTTATAAAAGTCAGAAATAGGCTAAAAAGTACATTCACTTCAAATTATTTGCTTGGTGAAGGAAAAAAGCCATATTTAATCTAGTATTACTATTATCCATCCCACAATTAGAAACAGTTTAACTTGTAAATCTCATGATTTTATGTACAAAAAACCAGTTACATAAAGCTTCATGTCCTATAGCACTCTCTCTCTGAAGATTGCATGGTTTTAAGAACAAAAGTATAAATCATTCCTAGTTGGGCTCAATTTCTTTTGGATGGGGGCAGTCTTCAGACAAGGTGACCAAATGAATCCTCTTCATACACTCAAATGGGTATTTTCACGATATTACAAAGTCAGTCACATTTAGTGCAAGGGACATGGTTCTGAAAATGGCATAATTCAAGACTAAATCTATCAAAAGATAGTAGATATCTCTATTAACTGCTAAAAATAGAGCTGCCATGTGAATTACCATGCAAGTCATACAGCTTTGAAATTAGGCAATCATTAACAAAGTTTTCATTTGGAGAGATTCACACTGATTCAAAATTTGCACAACAGTGAAACTTCATTAATTTTCTATATCACACTATTTCAAATCAGAATGATTTAAATTTGAATAAAGTAAGACTGTGATATATTTTATATCCAAGAAAATCAAATGGAAACCACACAGTCAAAATAGCTTGAAGGCATCTAAAGGATGTGTGTAAGCTCGAGTGCTTCAAAAATCACAAAGCAGCACTTCCCAAAGGATAGGACACCAGTTCTGCAGGATGTTAACTGGTATTTTGTAGAAAATGGGTTTCATGGTCAAATAAATTTCGGAAACACTGAACTAAGCAAAGTTAATAGGTTTCCTGTGAATTTCTAAGAAGGAGAACTCACTTTTCTTCCCAAGCATATATTTACCCCTATCATTTACTCACTCATTCATTTGTTCATTCGTTATTGTAGACCAGGCTGTAAAATCCAATTTGCAAAACATTGCTTTTATCAGAATGGATTTTAGGACACAAGTTTTGAAGGGCATGAGGGAAGAAAATGGCAAAAGAGAAAAGAGTTATAGCTGGGTGGCTTGTTAATCTAGATCGTTTTATAAGTCAGGGACTGTCTATAACACTTTCTTTGAAATGAAATAATTAAACACTAACAGTATTATAGCTAATATTTATTGAGCATTTACTATGTGCCAGGCATCATACTCGATATTTATTTTCTTATCTAGTCCTGAAAACAACCCTATGCAGTGGAGGAACTATTCTCATCATTTTTACAGATAAGGAAAATGAGCATTAGAGTTATAATTCTCTCATGGTTACACATTTAGCAAATGGAAGAAGCTGAGAGCTGAACCAGCTCAACCTGATTTACAGGGCTCATGCTCTCTAACCTAGTATTATATAATAAAAATAGTTTTTTTTAAAAAATAGCTTTTAAAAAATTCAGTTTTTCTTACAATATTTTAGAAAGTGGGGTAGGATACTTTTCATTAAGTCATTATATAACGCCTTACAAAAATAGGAACATCAACTAGATTTGTTAGCATTTAAAGTTAGCTTGCTTGCTTGCTTGTTTATTTATTTATTGGAGACAGGGTCTCATTATGTCTTGCTTATTGACTGACTGATTGATTGATTGGAGAGAGGGTCTCATTATGTTCTCCTGAGTAGCTGGGACTATAGGACCACACCACTGCACCTGGCTTTCTTTATTCTAATGCACATTTTAGAATGAGAGAGATCTGTTTGTATGTTTAAGCTGGAGTTCTGGGGTTTAAAGTTGAAGAATAAGTGGAAGCTAAGATGATAAGGCTATCTTTATGGATGTCTTTTATTTTTTTTATCCTCATCCATATGGATAAGCAGGAAAAAAAACACTTGACTGAGATTTCCTGAGGCCCAGATCTGTAACCTTGCTCAAGTCACTTAACGCTACTGACCTCAGCTGTAAAAGGAAGGTGATTTCTAAAACCCTTTTTAGCTTTAAACTTCAAAGATTCTGATCAGAATTTATTCACTTCAAAATGTCGTATAGAATATTTGTGAAAAATGTAGACAGGTTAAAAAAACCATGCCCCCAAAATAATCTTTATTACTTCATCATCCCTGCCATAAGTAAGATATGAGAGCAGTAAGGGTCAGGAAAGCATAGCATTACTGTTCCTAGCAATTTTTTAGTTTGGTTTCTTTGGCATTAGGGGTAAGTAAATAAATAAATGAAGGCATACAAAGCAAAAGAATCAATAGTCATGAAGTTAGTAATATTAACAACGTGCTGAAAGGGTGTCTTGGGTTTTACATGATCCAAAGGGCAGTTTTTCTCTATTCAAAAATATCCACGCCTGGGATTTCTGTGGCAACTTTTGCATTCTTAGACCAGGCTAGAGCTTCCTTATGCATCCAGCTTGGAAACTGCCAAGCTGATCAGGGGCTGCTCAAAACTCTGGAGTTGAAGGACACATGTAATTATTTCTAAGGGTAAATTGATACAGAATGTAGCTATTTGATGTAGGTTCAGTGTACTCTACCTTTTATTACTTTGGGGGAAAAACAAGAGCCTCTCTTGGAAAAGTGGACGGCTCCATTAATAAATTCCTTTGCAGTCCCAGACCTCTACTTCTAGCCCAGAAATAGAACATGCTAATGATACTGACCTGCAGACCGAAGATAATATGGCCAAAATAATACACAATACAATAGAAGGACTTTGGCCCCATTTTTTCCATTATGTTCCAGAAGTCCTCATTTGGACAAAGGGACACACTGGAAAGGGCTATAACTTCTTGGCTATGTTGTTAGTGGGTCATCAATCTGCCAGGCAGCTTCAAAGTGTTATCAGATAAAGGAGTCAACAGGCAATTCCAGGTGGCAACAGAGAAGTGAAAGAAAAATGGGCTGTGACTCCGGAGAAAGGATGTGACAAAGCAAAGAAAGCCTCTGGGGATGATGGGCAAAAGGGGGCTGAGTTATCTTTATTTAGGTAGCTTTATTTACCTGAACATCTGCCAATGAGGAGGGTTGTAAAACCCACAGCTGACTAATGTAGTAAGGGGGCCACTCAGATATTTCCTCAAATCTCTGCTTTCGACTCATCAACTCTGTTCAAATATTTCAAATGATCCCCAACTATTTAGAGTCTAAATTGTCAAATTCTTTGCCCTTGCATTCAAAGTCCTCTATAACTTAGCCTTTACCAATTTCTCTCATAGAGTATTATTGCTTCAGAAGGGCCATCTGGGCCAGCCACGGTGGCTCACACCTGTAATCCTAGCACTCTGGGAGGCCAAGGAGGGAGGATCCCTTGAGCTCAGGAGTTCGAGACCAGCCTGAGCAAAAGCGAGACCCCATCTCTACCAAAAATAGAAAAATTAGCCAGCCATGGTGGCCCGCGCCTGTAGTTCCAGCTCCTCTGGAGGCTGAGGCAAGAGGATTGCCTGAGGCCAGGAGTTGGAGGTTGCAGTGAGCTATGACGCCACTGCACTCTAGCCAGGGCTACGGACTGAGACTCTGTCTCAAAAAAAAAAAAAAAAGGGCCATCTGTTCCAACCAAAGACACTATACTCAGAATATCATCCTGTATGCATGCAATTTTATTTGTCAATTAAAAAAATAACCTTCTACGTACATTCCCGCCTCTACACAGGAACCCCTTTTAACTCTTAAACATTACTGAGAATTTAAAGAGCTTTTTGTTTCTGCTGGTTATATTCATTGTTATCCATTATATTAGAAATAAAGCTGGAAAATTTTTAAAGTGTTTTAAATTAATTTTAAATAAGCCCATTACATATTAATGTTTTATGAAAAATTAACTATATTTTTGAAAATATAATAAATTTAGTTAGAAGAGTGGTGATCAATTTAATATCTGCATTTACTTTATTGCAATATGTTGTTCTAATTGAAGTATATAAAGAAAAATCTGGCCTCACACAACTAGTTGGAAAAGGCAGAAGTATTTTATTAGCTTCCTCAGATAACTGTGGATAGTCTGCTTTGATAATACACCAAAACATGACAAGTGGTAGATTCTTAAAGGTTAACTGCAATGTTGAATCTGAAACCTATTAATGAACTTTTCATATTTTGTTACACTAAAATATATTAGACATTCATGGGCTTCATATGGATCTTTTACCAATGATTTTGTAACATTAAACATTAGTCATTTGTAAAATATTGGCTTACTGAGTTATGGAGCTCTTTCAAATGTCAGTGCACAAGATCTGTTCCCCTCCATCACATTTGTTAACATCACCACTGATCTGGCTGGGCGTGGTGGTTCATGCCTATAATCCTAGCACTTTAGGAAGCTGAGGCGGGAGGATCACTTGAGGCCAGAGTTCAAGACCATTGATCTCATCAGAAAAATCTTTAAGAATTCAGCAGCTCTCAAGTGCACAATGAAGGATATAACTTTTTCAAAATTCTAATTTTTGCAGGAAAGCTTAAATTTTACCAATGGAAACAAATACTATCAGTTTTTGCCCTTGAAGTGACATGCCTTCATTTTCAAGAAAATGTTTGCCAGATACCCAAATCTGAATACCATAGTCTGTCCATCATTTGTTCTTACAAGAAAAAAATGATATTCCATGAAAAAAGTAGCTAGTTCAGCTTGCAACTCAATCACACAAGTACTTTTCCTTGAGACAATGAAAATATCTTGGTGTGTAGCACAAATGCTTTATGAATACTTTCCATTTTGCCATGTAGGGTATGAAAAAGATCACGGTGGGAAATTAACAAAATTGATACTTTTTACTGTTTCATCAAAGACATTTTAAAACAAATATACTTTTTTTTGTTTTCCTGTGAGTTCGTGACAGTGAAGAATACAATGACTGTCAGCAGCACAGTTTGGTGTCACTGCCCTGATTCATGCTAAGGTACAGACAATTTTACCCACCACTGCTCTTGTACTGATGGCCAAAGCCAATACAGTGAAAACAGCAAGTAATGTCTTGTTATTGTTATGAAAATAGTTTGACATTGTGGCCTCCCACTGGAAAAAGGGGGAGCTGCCGTGATTTGTGGACCAAAAAAACCACTGTTGTAGATGACTGTACCTGCCTGCAAGATCCTCCATTCAACCGTGGACTATGGGTTCATCAACATTTAGGGGAAGCAGTTCCTACCTCCAAAAGCATCTCTGAATGAACCTGCTTCACTTCTCTCTCTCTCCCTCTAGCACTTAATTATATTTTATTTTTCTACCTGGACTTTTATAGGTTCATTGAAGGCAGGGGCCTTACTTTACATTTTTAAGTATACCTAGGTATAGTAATGTACACATAACAAGCATATATAAAATTCTGTTATAATGACAATAACAACGTAATTAATGGGAAAAAATACAGGCTCTGAAAGCCAGATAACCTGTTTTCAAATCCTCACACTGCCACTTACTAGTTGTGTGATCTTGGAATAGTTACTGAATCTCTCTAAGCCTCAATTTCTTCATCTATAAAAGAGGAATAATAACTATATCTGTTTCACAGGGTGGTTGTGATAATTCAATGGAATTCATATATAGAAAGTGCTTCAAACAATATCTGGTACAGAATAAGCACTCAAATATATTAATTTTGTTGTTATTATTAAGTAGCCTCTGTATATGTACCTTATTTTTTAAAAACTTATTTAAGGACTGATACTCAGATTTAAAATAAGATAGCTCTAAATTATATTTTGAAGAGTATGTAAGGGAAAATAAAACTTTTTAAATTTTCCTAATTATCCAGTTAGGAAAACCTTCCATTTAAGTGAAAGACTCAATTAACATGCTATTTCTCCTAAGTAAAGAATTCCAATTATGTCAAACTAAGAAAAAGAAAATAAGTATTTACATTATGTGGAAGAATGTTGGAGAAATGAATTCTGTTATCTAAACTGGCATGTTAAGTCAGCATTTTTACTAGCACATTTCTAACACCTTTAGAACAACTATAAGCTTTTTCCCACCCATTAAAAAGCGTTTACTAAACATCCATCATATACTAGTAGGGCAGATAAAAAGAAGGGAAGTATTATTTCCTGTCCTCAAGAAAAATATAATCCAATATGTAGTTAGAATATGTACACAAATATAAACCTCATATCCGAAGATTATTCACTAAAGCTTGTCTACTGCAAATAGTTTGGTTATGCATGCCTGCTGCCATTTAGCAAACTATCTAAACACACAGGAACAGAGGTCCTTTATTCTCTGCAGGCAGGCCCAGTGATGATCAAGAGTCTGCAGACCCAGGTGGTAAACCCCTAACCACTATCTCTTTTGCTAATGCACAGTATGGAACCAACTGACTGTCAAAACAAGCTCTCATCTTAAGAGCAGAATAGAATCTTCTAGCACAACATTAAAACAATTTCTAAAATATATCTTTAAAAATAAAAATTCCAGATTTCAATGCTTTGTTCTCATTTTTGTATGATAAGTCCTTTCTTTTTGTTCTCTCCATGAAGTTAAGACTTTTCCACATAAATAAGATCTACACTAAAATGTAGGTGTAGCTCACAGTAATAAGAAGCACAAATAGTACAAATAGGGACAACTCTCCATTTATGCTCACTACAACCCTGTACAGTCAGGTAGGCATTATTAGTCTCATTTGATAGATCCAGAAAGTGAAACTTGGGGACAAAATGATTTATTCAAGACACAGTTATTACAATAAGGACGATACAATCTTTATTCACCTTCCTATTTTACTCATCCAACCTGCTGTCAAATCCTTTATATTCTACCTTCATAATTCCTCTTGAATTCATTCCCTCCTCTACATAACCACTGCAACCCCCTAAGTTCAGACCCATGCTGCCAGCTCTAAGCATAAGACTATTTCCTATCCATTCTACCTGCTCCTCTGTTTGTCTTGCATATGCTGCTACAGATTAATCTTCTGGAAGCACAATTCTATCTGTTCACTTCATTTCCTTGCTCAAAACCTTCAATGAAGTCCATATTTCTGAGCCTGGCATTAAAATACCCTTCCCAGTTTGGATTCAATTGATCCTTCTCTCACCTTATTTCCCACTAGTCTCCACTAAACACCTAAAGCTTCCATCAAATAGAATCCC
This sequence comes from Daubentonia madagascariensis, assembly GCA_023783475.1. Taxonomy (NCBI): domain Eukaryota; kingdom Metazoa; phylum Chordata; class Mammalia; order Primates; family Daubentoniidae; genus Daubentonia; species Daubentonia madagascariensis. The sequence goes on along the minus strand of JAKFHU010000600.1, from coordinate 10,856,623 downwards.
ATGCTTTTATCCAATGACATTTTGATCTTTCCCATCTCTCCAACTTTGCTTTGAGAACTTTCTTAGCTCTTCCCACCACCACCTATGCTTGTTCAAATTCCAGTCCCTGTTAATACAAGGTCCAGATCAATGCTGTCTTCACCAAGAAGCCCAGGCTTCTCTCTCCTCAGAGCGCCATAGTACACCTGTACCGAGTTTCATTTTTCTCCCAAGAAGTATTTACTGAGTGTCAAGGAAGACTTTTCAGCAGAGATGACACTTGGAATGAGTGGGAAAAGATGCTAAATACCTGCTAGGAGGACCAATGATTATAAACAATACCCAATCTTCTTTCACTGGGTTGGAGATGGGGAATCAGAGTGGTAGAGTGGAAAGTACAGACTTAGAATTCTCCAACTGTAAAAACCCTAATACACCCCACAAAGGGCTATTTTACAAACCACAATAAGATATTGTTTGTGGAAGCAATTTTTAAATTGAGAAGTGCCATACAAATTTAAGATATCGATTAATTTGTAAATAGCAATGCTTCCTATCTACCTTTTGAATTTAATTGGCCACATGAATTACTATACCATTTTTTAAAAGTGATAAGCAAACAGGATAGACCATTTTAAGAGACATGTAAGCAGATAGTAAAAGTTTATATTAACCTAAATGTTGTCAAATTTAGGTTTTATGATGTACTGCTCTACTGCTCAATCTCTCTCTATACAACACATCCCCAAACACACACTTTCCAAAGGTAAATGATTTAAGAACAGTGAATTCACCCTCACATTTAAAATGTACACTTAAAAGAGAATCTTTCAACCAGCACTTCCTAATAATTTCTCATTTTATTGTTAATAACTTCCTAAAATTATAGAACTTGTGCCATCTCTGTTCATAGGCACAACTCAAAGGATTTTCCATTTTCTCTTCAGCTATTTTTAGCATCAGTAAACTCACAATCTATACATATGGATTCCTATTCTTATTTCAGTATCTCTTCAGGAACTCAAATTGGTTGATATGCAAATTTACATAGTGAACACTTTCTGGTATGGCTGAGGAACATAGTTTTAATCATATATATTTATATTAAGGAGCACAGCTTGCTCTTAATCACTGTCATTAGAAATATATAATTTGGGGGTCTGAAACAATTGGAAATGTAGCAACAAGGGAAAAAAGAGAAAGAGAAATGGGCAATGGTGAGGAGAGGTGCAGTGAGTAAATGTAAAACACCATGATATGATTCAGGGGAAGGACTTCTGGCTATGATGGCATGAACAGGTCAGTGAACCCCTTCCTCAAAACAAAATGGCAATAGGAAATCTGGACAAAGCTGTCAAAAACAGCCATTTCAGGGTTCTGGAACACAATTAAAGCAGACAATAAATAGAGAAATTTCCTGAAAAACTGATAGAGCTTAGAGTATAACTATTAGGAATATGCAAACTTAATGCCTTAAAACTTAGCTTTATCAGGGCAGGGAAGGGGCCGTGAAAACCAGCAGCTTTCGCTGCCAGAGAGGGCAGACTTGACTTGGGACAATGGGGGGATGAAGGGAATGGTAGAAAACTCACAGCTTTGTCAGCCAAAAGTGGTAAACTTGGTAGGAACCTCACAGGGAGAACACAGCTTGAGGTTGTGGTCTGTGGGGTGAATGGTGGACCAGCTAGAAATCCAAAGGGGAGAGCCTGGAAAGAAGAGAACCATAGAAGGGGTAGATATGCTCTCCTCACATTCCTGGCTGGGTGTGAAACTACCTGGATTAGGAGTAGGACATGAGAGGTCTCAACAGAAAGAAAAACCCAAGACAGACTTGAGAACTGGCTGAACTCTGAATGCACTTTCCAACCCACAAGCAGTTGGACTGACAGAGGGTGAAAGCTCTACAAGCTCCAAGTGATTTAGCACAACCTCTGCCTTAATCACTGGTTGACTATTAAGCTATGGAGACACAGGGGTGACTGCCAGCCAGGCTTAAAAGTAAAATAAAGAAGGAAATCATGAAGCAGAAACATCAGCGGCCACAAACCGTGCAGGAGTCAGATTCTGTAGTTTAAGTATGGGCAAATTACTTAAAATACACATACACCCCTCCAAGAAAAATAAATAACACTCCAGGGTCACTACAGTATATTACAAAAATGTCCAATTTTCATTTAAAAAACTATAAGATGTGCAAAGAAACAGAAAAGTGTGAGCCAGATTCAAGAAAACAAGCAGTAACTAGAACTCAGGCCCAGATATTAGATTTAGCAGACGACTTCAAAGTAATAAATACAAATATACACAAAAAAGTTAAAGGAAAATATGACAAGAAATTTCAATAGGGAAATATAAATTATAAATAGAAATTCTAGAGTTGAAACGTATAATAACTAAAATAAAAAATTCACTAGATGGGCTCAACAGTAGATCTGAGATAGCAGAACAAAGAATAAGTGAACTGAAAAAGGGATCAACAGAAATTATCCAATCTAAAGAACAGAGAGAAAAAAGATTAAGAAAAATGAATAGAACTTCAGATTCTGTTTAGATTTACACTGAATTTTAAAAAGAAATAAAAAATCCTTTGGGGGCATAGCAAGGGTCCCAATATATGTGTAATGAGAGGCCTAGAATAAAGGAGAAAAGAACAAATATTTGAAAAAATAATAGTCAAAAACATCCCAAATTTGACGAATATTAATCTACAGATCTCCAAATCTCAAAAGACCTCAAGTGTGATAAAAACAAAGAGACCCACTCCTAGGCACACCACAGAGAAACTGCTCAAAGCCAAAGACAAACAGAAAATCTTGAAATCAGCAAGAGAAAAACAACTCATCACCTACAGGGAAATAATACAATTAACAGCTGACTTCTCATCAGAATCCTATGACTCCCATGGGGATAGGCAGAGGGATGACATACTTAAAGTGCTGGCAGGAGGAAGAAACCAGCATCCAAGAATTCCAGAGCTAAAAAAAATATCCTTCAAAAATGAACACACAAAAAAAGACATTCCCAGGTAAACAAAAACAGATTTATATGTTTCAAGCAAGCCTACCCTAAAGAAAATACTCAAGTAAGTCCTGCAGGCTGAAAGGAAGTAACATCGGACAAGAACTTGGATCTACAGGAAGATATGAAGATCACTGGAAATGGTAAATTTCTTTTAGAAAGATAAGATTTTTAATCTTGTCAAGAGACCAAAAAAGACAAGTCACAGAGTAGGAAAAAATATTTGCAAAAGACATTATCTGATAAGGGGCTGTTATTCAAAATACACAAATAACTCTAAAACTCAACAACAATAAAACAAATGACCTGATTTAAAAAACAAGACAAAGACCTTAACAGACACTTCACCAAAGAGGATACACAGATGGCAAATAAGCACACGAAAAGATGCTCCACATCATATGTCATCAGGGAAAAGCAAATTAAAACAACAATGAGATACCAATACACATCTATTGGGATGGCCAAAATCCAGAACACTGACACTATCAAATGCTGGTGAGGATGTGGAGCAACAGGAACTCTCAGTCATGTTGGTAGGAATGTAAAATGGTACAGCCCCTCTGGAAGACAGTTTGGTGGTTTCTTAACAAAACTAAACATACTCTTATCATATGATCCAGTAACTGTGCTCTTTGGTATTTACCCAAAGGAGTTGAAAACTTATGTCCACAAAAACCCCCGCACATGAATGTATATAGCAGCTTATTCATAACTACCAAAATTTGGAAGCAACCAAGATGCTGTCGAGTAGGTCAGTGGATAAATAAACTGTAGTAAACCCAGATAATGGAATGTTATTCAGCACTAAAAAGAAATGAGCTATCAAGCCATAAAAAGACACGGAGGCCGAGGCAGGAGGATCACTTGAGGTCGGGAGTTCAAGACCAGCCTGAGCAAGAGCAAGATCCCGTCTCTGCTAAAAACAGAAAAAATGAGCCGGGCATGGTGGCATGTGCCGGTAGTCCCAGCTACTCGGGAAGCTGAGGCAGGAGGATTGTTTGAGCCCAAAAGTTGGAGATTGCAGTGAGCTAGACTGCACCACTGCACTCTAGCTAGGGCAACAGAGCAAGACTCTGTCTCAAAAAAAAAAAAAAAAAAAAAGACACAGTGGAAACTTAAATGCATATTATTAAGTGAAAGAAGCCAATCTAAAAAAGCTACATACTGTATGATTCCAATTACATGACATTCTGGAAAAGGCAAAACTATATAGACAGTAAAAGGACCAGTGGTTGCAGTGGGGTGGGGGAGAGAGCAGGAGGAGGGAAGGATGAACAAGCAGAGCACAGAGGATTTTTTGGGCAATGAAACTACTCTCTATGATACTATAATGGTAGATACATGTTATACATTTATCCAAACCCAAAGAATGTACAACGCCAAGAACGAACCCTAATGTAAACTATGAACTTTAGGTGATAATGATATATCAATATAGGTTTATCAATTGTAACAAATGCACCACTTTGGTGGGAGATGTTGATAGTGGGAGAGGCTATGGGTGTGTGGGAGGAAAGAGTATATGGGGTATGTCTATACCTTCCTCTCAATTTTGCCATGAACCTACAACTGCTCTAAAAAAAAAAAAAGTCTTTAAGAAATAATCACATAAGATTGTTTAAAACAATCACATAAGATTGTTTAAAACAATAATTATGATATTGTATTGTTGTATTTCTAATATATATAGGCAAAATATATATGATAATAGCACAAAGGAGTGAGGAGAATGAGCTATATTGTAGCAAAGCTACTATATTTTAGCAGAATAAACACACACACACACACACACACATATGACTATCAGTAGGTTCTGATAAGTTAGATGTAATCCCCTGACAAAGCACTAAGAAAATACAAGAACAACCACGCAAACAAAAAATAATTAAAAAAAAAAATCACAAAGGAAGTTAAAAGGTACAGGAAAAATTACTCAACAGAGACCAGTACAGAAGGAAAAAAAACACACGAGACATAGTAAAATGGTCGACATAAATCTACCTATGTTAATAATTACATTAAAACATAAATAGACTGAATGTTCCAATAAAAAGATGGAAATTTTCAGACTGGATAAAGCAGCAAGATCCAGTTGTACTTTTCAACAAGAGATACACTTTAGATTCAAAGCATTTGAAAGAAAATGATGGAAAAGGTATGTCGTGTAAACGGTAACCGTAAGAGGTCTTAAATGGTTATATTAATATCAAATAAAATAGACTTAAGACACGAAATAGTAATAGAGACAAAGAGGGACACTTCATATTGATAAAAGTACCAATTGGTTAGGAACATTCTGTAGGATAGACCATCTACTAAAACAAGGCTCAATAAATTTTTAAAAATTGAAATCATGGAAAGTATGTTCTCAAACCACAAAGGAATTAAATTATAATTCCTTAAATTATAACCAACAACAAAAAAGAAATTTGAGAAATCCCCAAACATTTGGAAATTAAACAACATACTTCTATGCAACCCAGGATCGTTTTCTTTTCATTACTTTTTTTTTCCCACTTGCAAGCTAACAAGTTAGCAACCCAGGATCAAAGAAGAAACCATAAAGAAATTTTAAAAAATGTATTGAATGAAATAAAAATGGAAACACAACAGATCACATTTTATGGGATGCAGCTAAAGGGAAACTTCAGGGGAAATTTACAGCTTTAAACACAGAAAGGAAGAAAATCTAAAATCAATTGACTAAGCTTCCAACTCGAGATGTAAGGAAAATAAGACCAAATCAAACCCAAAGCAAGTATAGGGAAGCAAATATTAAAGACCTGAGTGGAAATCAATGAAATATAAAACAGAAGAATGACAAATAAAAATCAATGAAACCAAAAGCTGGTTTTCTGGAAAAATCTGCAAAACTAATAAACCTTATATAGAATGACCAAGAAAAAAAGAGAGAAGACATAAATTACCAAATCAAGAATGAAAGTGGGGCTATCATTATAGACCCTATAGAAATTAAAAGGATATGAGATTATTATGAATAATTTTACACCAACAAAATCGACAATTTAGATGAAATAGACAAATTCCTAGAAAGACATAAATTACCTAAACTGACAGGAAATAGAGAATAAAGATAGAAAAAAAGAAATAGACTGATAACTAGTATAATAGACTCAATAATTAAAATACCTTCAAAAGGCTCGAATATATATCTTATTTTTTCTTTTTCACTTCTTTAGTTGAAATAGATGTTCTGCTATGTCTGTGAATTCACGATCAGTTGAAAGTTATTTGGAATGCAGCCTGTATATTCATGATTCTAGAACAAATGCTATGGAAAGCCTCATTTGTTACCTATCATGCCTAGACTCTTCAAATAAATTATCTATTGCGGTCCATTTACTTATGAAATACAGAAGTATATATTTATATATAACTAATTAACATTGAAAACATGTTTTCAAGGAAAGAAGGGATTTCTTTGTGGTTCAATATCTAATCTGAAAACATGGAAAGTATTTGCAGGTTAAGTCCATCTTTATGCAACAGAAGCTTCTACTCTAAGACTTTATTTGGGGCCCGGCACAGTGGCTCACGCCTGTAATCCTAACATTTTGGGAGACCAAGGTGGGAGGACTGCTTAAGGTCAGGAGTTTGAGACCAGCTTGGGCAACACAGCAAGACCCCATTTCTAAAAAAAATTTAAAAATAAGCCAGGGGTAGTGGCACATGCTTTTAGTTCTAGCTACTCAGGAGGCTGAGGAGGGAGGATCACTTGAGCCCGGGAGTTCGGGGCTGCAGTGAGCTATGATCGCACCACTGGACTCCAGCCTGGGTGACAGAGCGAGATGCTGTCACAAAAATAAAAAATAAAAAAAGACTTTATCTGGAAGTAAATCTTACCAAGTGGCTTAAAGGCTGAATAAATCTCTCCTTCTGATAAACAGATACAGGAAAGGAAAAAGGAAATCTAAAAACTAAAGATAGGTCTTTCTATGCAGAGTATAGAACACTTCTCTCTTTAGAGATATACCCATAATCCCACAGACAATATGATTTTACATATTGTTGATATGTATGTGATATATACCTATTGTTAATTTATGACATTTCCTTTACTTTAGCAAGATAGTAGTAAGAGGTGAAGTCAAAGAGGTGGGCTGGGGCTAGGGACTAGTAAACCAAGCATAGAGTTTGGATTTTATTCTAATTGTGTTAGGGAACTATTAAGAGTTAAGCAGGAAAACAGCAGATTTCCCTTAAAAAAAAAAACCCATCTTGGCTGCTAAGGGGAGAGTGAATAAGTTAGGCAGAGATAATACAGGAAATAAGTGATGAGGTTTAGACTAGAGTGGTAATGATGGTGACAAACACCTTATAGGAATTAAACTCTCTTAAATCTCTTAACAGCCTCTTGAGGTGAGTACTATAATCTTCATTTTACAGCAAGCTGAGGCAGAGAGGATTAAATAACTGGCCCAAGGTCATACAGTGTAGTAGAGGCCATATTGAGACTCAAACCCAAGCAATGTAGTAGAAAAGCTAAGCTCTTCCATCTGTAGTAGTAAAATGTAGAGACGAGGTTGAAGTAGTAAATGTTTTACAGCTATGATTGTCAAGACTTGCTAATGGATTAGACGTAGAGATGAAGGAAATAAAGAAAGAATGACTCCTAGGTTTTGCTCAAGCAACTAAGTGAATCTGGTAATATAATTATACAGAAAGAGAATATAAAATAAGAGGAAAAGGGGTTCTAGGACCCAAACTTGGAGTACTGTACCATTTAAAAGTTGAACAGAGAAGGAGGAGCCGGCAAAACACTGAGTGCTTGGCAGGAAAATCGGGAAAGCACAAAAGCCAAGAGACTAAGCATTGCAAGGAGGAGGAAGGAGAATGTGCAGAATGCTGCTGAGAGATTGTGTAGATGAGAGCATAGAAGGCACCATGAGATTTTGCAAAATGAAGGTTACTGGTGAAGTTGAAAAGAGCAGCATCCTCCTAAATTTACTTTCACCACTATACTTACCTTGTTATACTGTCTATCTCATCTCTAGACTAAAGGCTCCTGGGCAGTTACTGTGAGTTTTAATTCTAAATCCCTATGTTCTAATTACAATGCTTGGAGTAGAACTGAAATTACATTAATGCTACGTACTGGAATGTAAACGCTAAATTAACTCAAAGGGCTTTCTGGTCTTATGATTAAGGTGAAGATTTCAATATGATTGACATGCATCCTTCCATTTTCTACCTCATAATTCACATACCGTAAGAGATCCGTTTTGTGTGCTGGGTGAGTTGCTACTCTGCTCTCCATGGGCTTGTGTACTTCCATAGAGTGTCAGGTTATGCTCACTGGTCTGGCCGGCATAGTCCTGAGTGTGTGGCACTCCATATTCTGTGGGAATTCCATTCTGTGGAGGTGGTGGAAATGGGATGGTAGTAAAAGGCTGAACCATTGCGTCAGGAGTTGTTGTTGGCTCCTGGTTACCCTAAAACAAACAATGAGAAAGAGAAAAGAGGGAGAAAAAGTGACTTTAAATCCCTGTTACATAATTATTTTTGAAGTGAGTATACAGAATTCTCTGAATATTCTCTCACCGTACAGGTAAAACAGAACACTTATTGCCCGAGGATTGGGGAAAATATTATTATACATATACACACAGACGTATGTATGCAGACACACACACACACACTCCGACTTATGTCAATGTTGTGGTTATTAGACAGGTCCACAACCTTATTAGTGGACTAAATGCCAAAGGGTTAAAAATTTTTCCTTTAAACCAAGTTTTTTAAAAAATGCCAGGAAATTTCTCACACAAGATAAGCTATAAGAGTTGAAATTAGTTTGGGCCATTAGTATTTTCTTTAGGATACTCTCTAATTCTTTACCAATTCTTAGGAAAAAACCAAAGGGAAACAAATCAATTTCTTTAAAATTACAATTCATAGCCAACTGGTAGAACAACATTATAAATTAAAGTCTCAAAACAAGACAATGTGGACCTCTAGATTTTAAGGCACTGAGTTCAGAAGAAAGTCTATTAGTAAAAAATTAATCTTTGCATATCAAGGTAGAGATTTATTTAAGTCTTGGTTACCAGGTTAATAAAAAAAAAAAACAACTTTCTTTTAACTCAAAATACTAGATTAAAACTTCCCAAACCAAAAAGAATTACTGCTACCATATAAGGCTAACAACATAGCAGGATACCCCTCCACATAACATCTATTCCCAGATGCTTATTTGGGATCCAACATGATACCCGAAATATCAATCAAGAACATGCAGTAACTATGGGAAACTGTCAGAGGCCATTTTGGCTCCATAGCCTCTCTCCTACTTCCATTCTGATACTAAAGAGGGGTTTAAATCTCGTGTTACAGATTTTGCGAAGCCCTTACTACCCTCCCTTCTCAACAAATGACCTCCTATTTTATTCCATAAAAAGAAAAATCATTGTTTTACTGAAGACACCCAAGCCTATAAAGTCTTGGGCCACTGTCTTTCTGGAAATGGTTGGCGCAGAGGGCAGAAGAGAGGGAGGGGAAAAGAAAGGGGAAAAAATGAGAAATAGACTTTAAAGTCAGAAGAAAAATCAACTAGGAGAAAATAATAGCAACAGGTAAGACAAATGCTGGGTGGTTATCACTAGTGCCAGAGTGGGTTACACAAAATTGATAAGACACACACACACACACACATATCCCAAGAGAAAAAGAGGCAAAGGATATGACTGAACAATTCATAGAAGATAAAATACAAACCGCTAATATAATGAAAATGCTCAACCTCACTAATAGTCATGGTAATACATATGATATCAAAATAATTTCTATTTTTTTAGTCATCAAATAAAAAAATTTTTTTGCAAGTTTTATCAAAGTGTAAGTATCATACAATAAACTGCATCTGTATTACTTACAGTATACAATTTGCTAAGTTTTGATATATACACATATACTCTCATGAAATCATCACTATAATCAAGACAGTAAACACATCTATCCAAAACCCCCAAAAGTTTCCTTGTGCCCCTAATAATAAGCATGTATTATTTTTGTAATAAAATCTACAAAATATATTGTTTTTCATATTAAAAAGAATGACAAAATATATATATAATCAATAAGGGGAAGGCAATATGCTGACGCATTGAAGTATTGTGCTCTTAAGAAAATGGCTGGCTGGGCGCAGTGGCTCACTCCTGTAACCCTAGCACTTTGGAAGGCCAAGGAGAGAGGATCACTTGAGGCCAGGAGTTTGAAACCAGCACGGGCAACAGAGCGAGACCTCGTCTCTACAAAAAATAAAACAAAAAGAAAGGAACAAAGAAAATGGTAGTAACTTACCTAAAAACAAAAATTCGTAATTGTCTTCCACTTAAAAGTTATACAACCCCAAAATATAGCTGGCTCCAGTATCCAAGAATCCTTTCTACTTGGTACTAAAAACTGCTTTATATGAAAATTTTCCCTTTGCCTAGTTCTTAGAAAATATGCTATGAAAACATTCAATTTTTTTCACCCATAAAATTTTTGAGGGGAAAAGTCTATCTTTGTCACCCATCACTACATAACTTCTTTTCATTATCTCTAGGTTGGGATATCATATATGATTTCTGTGTAGCTATTCCGGGCATCCTAAGAAGGAAACAAAATAATTTTCTCCCTTCTCCTTCAAATTACTCAGTGCTCTATTTATCTGTATATATGTCTGGCCATATAAAACACATTGCTTCAGAAGCCCTCGCTGGATTTACTGGCCTGAAGACAAGTATGAAAGAGAAAAGAATTCAAATGCAGGTGAATTGATAAATGAAACAGAGTAAGAGCACCAAAGGTCTCTACAGATCTATGTTCTAACTCCAAGCATAAATATAATCTTACAGGAATCCACGGGAAATGTGTAATAAATCACTGGTAAAGGATAAAAGATACAGTTTTCAAGTTAAGATCAGCATGGCCAAGGGCACTATCCTCAGGCTCTGACATCACTCCTCCTAGACTCCCAACTTTTACTCCAGCTTCCCCTCTCCGCCCCAGCCCTACTGGGAATGAGACTTTGGCACACGGTACACGGTATGAATCCTCCCACGGGGTAGTCTTGACAGTGCTGGCTAAGTCAACTGAATAAACACATCAGTTAGCAGTGGGAGATGGGGAGAAAAGTAGAAACATTTTCTACGATCCACTTGTAGCCTAGGCACTAGGCGTTTCGCCGAAATGCAAGCCAGGCAGAGGCTTTGTTTTCAAAGAAGGGAAATGTGAATCTCTCTTAGGAGGTCAAGAAGAAATCCTTGGTGGATTATTTTGTTACTTATAGAAGTACTTTTGTTGTTGTTGTTGTTGTTGTTAAAAATGTAACAATTATGTTTACATACTAAGGGAATGAAATTGGGATAGGAGTGATTTCACATTTTGTCTCACACACTCTGCAATGTCTGAATATTTCCCCAAGTATATATTATCAGTAGTAAAAATGTTAAATGGTCTCATATTTCTATTAAATTTCCAGACCATATTCCAAATTTCTAAGTTGAGTAGAGAAGTACAACAACCCCCAGAGAAACTATGAGATAATAGTTCACATGATTATTTCTAGGCATGAATTTACCTTTATGCTTATGTAAAAATGTTTTGTTTCTAATAAGCAGCTTAAGTATATCTCATCTAAGAAAATAAATTATTAATATTAACTTTCTCTTGTAGTCCACAAGGTTAGATAGAATAGCTCTCTTTTCCCTAATTTAGCAGTATATAAATTTTCTCCCATTTCTGGTTAGAAGTAATTCCTTCCTCTTCTATATTCTCATAGCATTTAGCTTGTACCACTAATGTGCAAGACATTAGAATTTAACAAGACATTTAAATTCAAAGCTTTATACTTAGCAAATCTAAATATGTGTTTTAACTCCCTTACTGGATTAAAAGCTTCATTATGATGGGTGGGGACTGCCTTGTTCAATGTAGAATCCCACATGGTGCCTAATAAATATGAAGTGTTAAATAAACATTTATTAAATAAAGGAAGATTAAGATACAAAGTCACATGTGTGCACACTACAGCAAATCATTTTGTTTGGCTAGAGTAGAAGGCATAACAAGGAATAATACATAATGAAATAAATGTGGGTATCTTGAGCTGATATCAAATTGGAGAAGAGTATGGGATGGGCAGGCAGAAGTGGTGGCGTACCCTTAGGAAAGAAAAGAATCCACATTTATGTGCTTGTGCTTTATGCACATGATTTCATCTTGAAGAGTGTTGATTGGCTGTGAGTGAAAATCAGATGTAACCATTAATTTCTAAGTTAAGAATGACGTCTTTCTCCTTTAAGTCACAGATACGTAAGTGGCCTTCTGGTATACGATATAAAATATGCTAAATGTTTTCATTCTAAATTCAAATATAGTCGTCCCTTGGTATCTGTGGGGGACTGCCAGGACACCCCCACCATATGAAAATCTGTGGATGCTTAAGTCCCTGATATAAAATGGTGTAGTATTTATATATAATCTACACATACCCTCCTATATACTTTAAATCATCTCTAGATTACTTATAATACCTAATACAATGTAAATGCTATGTAAATAATTGTTATGCTGTAGTGTTTAGAAAATAATGAGGGGGCGAAAGCCTGTATGTGTTCAGGAGAGACACAACCATCCATTTCCCCCTCCTAACATTTTCAATCTGCCGTGCAGAACCCATGGATACAGAACTTGCAGATATGGAGAGCTGGCTGTACCACCCCAGTAATTAATTCCCATCACACAGGAACCCTTTCATCGTCCACTACCTCACCCATAGCAGTCTCAGAGCTTCAACTATCACCTACCTATGGGTGACTTTCAAATAGTTTTTAGGTCCAACTACGTTATTTTTCTCCCAAGCTTTCATGGGAGGTAGAGTAAAACAGAAGAAAGCATGAACCTGACAGGCAGACCTGAGTTTAAATCCCAGATGTGGATGAATTACTTAGCTTTATCTACCCTATTTCTTTATCTGCAAAATGAATTGTTTACTTCAGACGGTTGTTGTGAAAATTAATTGAGAGAAAGTGAAACTGACTGTTTTGTTGTTTCTTTAGCATATTCTCTCTTCCTACTGAATTTTTCTGAATATTAGAATCAATTACGTATTAACATTTAAGCATCTACAACATGCTAGTCTTTAACAGGGGGAGAGGCATGAAGGCAAAAATAAAATTCTTGCCTTTGTAGGACAATTTTAGAAGGCAAGAAAGGCATGTAAACTAATTGATGTTAATTGGTGCTAAAAATAAAGCTCTGCATAAAATACCATCAGAGAACACAGAAAGAATGGCCCCAAATATGTAAGTGTCTTCATTTTTCTAGGATAATTAAGTCTACGTAATCTTGGAGAGAGAAGGGTATGTTTTTGTTTATATCTTCTCTTTTATTTTTCAACTTCACTCTAGTTTTTTGTTTGGTAATCTTGAGTCACACTTATATACACAATCTGCTATTATATTACTTCTAATCAACAGGCTGTAATCCTGAAAGTTTCCCAATTCCCATTTACATATATGGTCAGAATGGATCATGAATACAAACAGATCAGTATTAATTTTATTCACACCATCATAAAAAGAATCATTTCATTATTTAGGTAGAGCATATTCTCACCAGTTTATCACCACTGACAATGTCACTAATCATTTTTCTAGGACTGTATACAAACGGAAATTTATTCTCTAGAATTATAATAGAAAAATATTTTTGCTTTTAAGTATTTTACAAATTATGCCCTTTTCACCCCCTGGGATTTGCTTAGATAGGCTCAGATTTCAAGCTCTATCTGCCTTTGTTTAAAAACAAAAACAAAAACAAAAGAAGAGTACCTAAGAAAAGGCCTGCCATTCTTCTCAAGTCTGGTACTAAAAGAAGTGACTTCTGCCCAAACATCTGTGACAAGAGGAAAAAAATAGCTATATAACTGTTATCTCAGAAAGATAAGAAGAGAACACTGGATTTAAAATTATCTAGGATCAATTTTGAAAAATTAACTCTGTAGAAGAAAGACAAACTAAGAAATTCCAGAAGAATAAAATGGGTAAACACACACAAAGACAAAACAATGCTCATTTGCTAGACTTAAAGCAAAATTCATCCTAGATTCTTAGCTTACCTGAATTAAATTTAACCCTAAAATCTCCTTCCTTTGGTATCTAAAACATTCTGGTTGTTTTTTTGTTTTTTGTTTTTTGGTTTTTTTAAGTCTAAAGACAGCCAAGTTACCTTGTACTGTCCTTATTTTTTTTCCTTCAAACTACCATAATAACCTAGAGGGAGAGTTGGAGAGCTGTAGAATAAGAATGTTTTCCTTTTCTCATCTCAACAAGTTTTACAATCTGAATACCCAGAGCAGAAAGTGTTAGTATCTAATAATCCTGAAAATATTTCTGGTAACTTAGATAAAAGTAATGTATTTTCTATTTTACAATAAATTATACCTGGAGCCATAAGATGTTAGATAACTTGTAGATAAATTTGAAATTGAGAGGAAAAATCTATACATTAAGTCTCCATGGAGTCTCCAATATTTATATTCACATAGAATTCTAGGAGTTCATTTTTCACTTTGTCGTTTGGAACTTAATGGATAGCTGGGATCCCAAAGAAGCTCACAAAAACAGATTTAATTATTATATAATAATGATTATGGTAATAAAAACCTATCACCATTGAAATACTAAATTTAAGAGAAAGTGCTGTCTAATTCTAAGTAAGGAGTTCAGGGACACACCTATTCCAGCTTCAGTCTCACAATAAGATCACCGACCCCATGAAGTAAGGAACTACTTCCATTATACTCAGCTCACCACACCCACAAATTCATCTTTTACCTCATTCCTTGACAGTAGAGATGCCCATATTTTATTGTGTATAACAAACCATTTGGGCAACATTATTAAAAATGCAAATGTCAAGATCCTTTCCCCACAGACTAGGATTCAGTGGGTTAGGGCAGGGCCCTGGTACTTTTTGGTATAGGTGGTATGGGTACCACACCTGAGAAACACTGTTTTAGAGGCTTTGGCTGGCAGAACAAGAGAGAATTATGGTGGCAGCATGCCTCCAGAAAATGCCCTGAAGCATCGACACCTCTAGAAGAGGAGCAAAGAGTAGGGAGGGCCTAGGTTATGAGAGGAAGTAACAGTGGCTATAAATGTAAGTTTCTTGAAAGTAGAGGATTACCTTCTTATATGGAACCTACAGATAAAAGAATAAATACTAGTTGTTTTCTTTCCCCCTAAAACGCAAATCTACTGAAATGCAGGCCTCACAATGGATCCTTCCTTTAGAGTGGGTGCAACTAAAGAACCAGGACCCAAAGACTAAGCGTGCTACAGCTTCGTGAAGGGGAGATGGAAAGCGGGAGGGTAACTAGTGCAACTGTGAGCTCTTGTAAACAATTAATAAAATAAATAAAATAAAAATAAAACAGGCAACACAATATACTCTACATCCATGCTTAGAATTAAAAAAATGACAGAAGCTAGTATACATAAGTCTAAGGGCAGTTAGAGGTTTGGCCAACAAGAAAATTGCGAACTTGCCTCCAAATCCCTTGCCTTCAAAACACACACACACACCCTTCTTTTGAATTACTTAGAAAGAAAAGCCAGACTGACCTCTCCCCTAAAGATGAGTTTTGCCATCTCACGGCAATGAATATTTAAAGAGGAAAATAAATATTTCAGAACAAAGTCATTCAAACCAATTATCTATTAGGTTAAAAATGACAAACCCTGTAATAGTCTTAATGTCTCCAACCTCTTAAAAGCTTTCTTCTATTTCTCTTTAAAGCAATATTTATAACCTCAAACATCCACGAACCATGTCTTCCCCTGGCAACAAGAGACCACAAGAACTACTCTAGTTCAGCTACCTTGGAAGGCCCCTACGGACAATCACCCCTACAGACAGTGTTAGATGTCTATTCTATTCAATGTAATTGGTGATTTACACAATCCATGGATGATTATTCTTTTTCTCAACAGAATTTTTCACTACAATTTAAATTCATTTACTCTTTATTTTGTCTTCATGGACAATTAAGTTTGCATCTTCCATATGCTAAACCGGAACATCCCTAAGAATAGTCATAACTCAGGTTCAGAATAAAACATTGGCAAGGTTTTATAGTGCCTTCTGAGTCACAAAATATTTAATTATGCTTTACAGATTTTATGTCTGGCATTCTACTGTAGTCCACTGCTTTAAAATGGAAAAGTAAGATGATATACATATAGTAACAGACAAAAATTTTCCCTATCCCCTTCCAAAAACAAAACTGCATTTTGTCTACAACCATGGGTACACAGTGGCTTATATTTCCTCTAATCATTTTATAGGTAAAGTCCTTAAGTTGACCAAGGACTGAATTATAAACTTCTTCATCGTAGCTTCCTCACCAAACGAAGTGATAATGAGCACATGGTAGTTGCTCTTTAGAAAATGCTTATTAAATTGAATTAATCAGGTAGCTGAAATACCTGCTTTTGCAGTGTAAGTCTATAAAAAAGATAAGAGCCGTTCTCTCAATAGCTTATCGACTCTGCAGGAAGTTTTCCACAATATAAATAATCATTCATAAATATTTACCCCATAAAATGAGTTATTACAGTTCTATTAAAATATATATAATAATTGAAAGGCCAAATGTGAGAGTCCTCATTATGTACTGTGGGAAATGAAAAGAAAAATGAGTCTCTGCTCTCATACAGGCTATCTAAAGAATCTTTCTTGTAACAGTTCTTTCTTCTAATTAATGTCACCCTAATTAATTCTCCAAGAAGCTGCAAGAATGGTCTTTCTAAAATAAAACCTAAATCTGATACTGTTAATTAATCCTCTTCTTAAAATCCTAGACTCCCAATGTCTATAGTCTGAAGTCTAAATAACTCTGCATGGAAGTTATGTTCCTTGCATACTTCACCTATTTAGCGTCAATTCTTGCCATCAAATGTTTACTGAGTACCTATCATGTGTTAGACATTCCACTGTAGCCCCCACTGGGGAAACAACAGTGATTAAAAAGACAAAGTCCCTGCCCTTATGGAGTTTACATTATAGCAAGGAGATACACACAAAAAATGAACAGATGGTGTGCCATGGAGAAAAATAAAGTAAGAAAGAAAGTATGGGAGTATTAGGGTTGGAGGGATAGAGGATTTCTATTTTCTACAGGGTGGTTAAGGAAGGTAACATTTGATCAGATTCTTTTAGAAATTAAGGCAACAAGCCATGTGTATATTTGGATGGAAGCTACTCCAGACAAAGGGAACACAAATGCAAACACCCAGAGGTAAAAATACACTCAGCTCATTCTAAGAACTAGGAACACGAAGGCCTAGGCCTGTGTGATTGGATTGATAAGCACGGAACACAGTGGCAGGAGATGCAGTGAGAAAGGTGGAAGAGTGATGTTAGCAGAAACCGTGTAAAGCTTACAGCCACTGCGGGGATTTTGACTTTTACACTCCACTGAGAGTTTTGAGCACAGAAGTGGGTGGTCAGACTTAGGCTTTAAATGGATCACTTGGCAAAGGCAAAAGCAAAAGTAGGTAGACCTGTTAGAAGGCTATCCTAATCCACCTGAGAGATGACAGTGGCTCAGCACAGATAGTACTCTAATGTGTATGGAATCCTGAAAAACACCTTGTGCTGCTTCACTCTCCAGTTTTTTTGTACCTACTCTTCTTTCTGCTTAGAAAGTCATTCTCCTTTCTACCCATCTGGTTAATTCGTATACAATCTTTAATATGTAGTTCTAGCATCTACTCCTCCCTAGAGGTTTCTGATTCACCCAAATAGGAAAAAAAAAAATCATTCTTTCCACTTACCCTCCCCAACTTAATACTTAACTTTATTGTAGTACTTATATTCTATTACAATTATTTGTTTACATATCTGTTGTCTTTACAGAACATGAACTCTTTGAGGGCAGGTAATTGTCCAGGTCTAATTCATCTTTATATCCCCAGTGACCACCTTACACACTCTCAGTTAAGTGTTTCTTAAAGAAATAAAAGATGTTACAACCTCGTAGACTATATAAATAACTACAAACTTTTGTTACTTTAACAAAAGTTATAACCCAAATGATGTGGTAGCACAGGAAGAGATCAAAACCTAGCATGGGGAAAAAAGGCGATACGAGGAAGGGGAGATCAGTTAGAAGGATACTACAAACTTTGAAGGACTTCTAATAAGGCCATGAACTACAACAGAGGCACAGGGATACAGATTAGGGGACACATGCTAAAGACAATCCCAAGGTAGCATCAGCAGAACCTGGCAATGGGTATGAGGGAACAGTTTTGGAGCAGTAGAAAACGACTAGATTTCAACCCTAGGGGACCATATGCTAATGGAGAGGTCAAACAGCACAGGTGTTTTTCAGGAAAAGGTAGGAAAGAAGAAAGGGTCAATTCTATAAACCCAATAAGATTATCCTGATATAAATGAAGTAGATTTTATCTTTAAAGATGTGAAGTTCATTCTTTTTAAAAATGCATTCTAAAAGAACTTTGATAGTTATTTCTAGGGTGTTTTGGTCATTCATTTTTCATTTTTATTTTTATCAAATTAATACATGCAAGTGATAGCAAATCAAACAGGTACAGAAGGGCTTATGATGAAAAGCAGCAGTCTCCTATCCTTCCCTCCGTCAGTCCTCTGGGGAGCGACCCTTTTAACAGTTTTTTACAAGGCAAAGTCCAAGGTCAGAGGCGGCCATTAGGGGTCACTAACTCCTCTGACCATCCCCAGGCTTAGGCCACACAGCCCTCTGTGCAGATCTCATCTGCAAATCAAAAGTGTAGCACCTGGCCTCCCTCTTAGGCCACTGAAGGGAGAGGTCAAGTGAGTTAACTGTATGGCAAACTTTGACCAAAACAGGGAGGAGCAGGAGAGGGGAAGAAACCAACAGATAAAGCACCACTCCACAGCCTCTGGGGATAGACTAGCCAGAGAAGCAATAGTTCTACACAATCTCCCTCAAGACTTCCAAGCAATCAGCATCACCTGTTACAAAGCTTGGCCAGCCTTTCCATCATTTCACTCTCCTTTCCCTCCCGCTTTCCTGAGATTGTACTCTCCAATAAAGTGTTAGCGGGTAAGATTTTGGCTTCGGCTCAGTTTTCTAGAGAATGTGGGCTAAGGACATAGTCTACGTCTTGTCTCTTGTATTTTCTATCTTGGTGTCCTAAACCTCTACACGTTGGGAGATATCTCCAACTCTGTTTTCCTATCCTTCTACTGCATGTTTTCTTTTGACAATCATGCTCTTAATCTTCTTTCGCATTCCCTAATTGTTCTCTTTTCATTACACCTACGACGGGTCTTATAAATGTATTATCTTCTAGAATTTCTGAGTATATTAGTTAAAAGATTTCTTTGAAGTTCAATTCTTTTCCCTGCATTATCTGTTGCCCCTAGGGGTCAGGTTTTCTCTTTGTTTCTTCTAGTCTCTTTCATGCTGAAAGTTCCTCTCAGACTCCTAACAATCCTCATGCCCTGGTCTCGCAGGTAGAAGGACTCCCATTAGCTGGTATGGGTTTCTTCTGCTGATCTGCTTCCTGATTAGGTCTCTCCCTGGAATTAAAATTCCAACTGGGAACTCAAGTGTGGGATAGGAAAGAGCATGTCACTGGTAGGCTTTATTTTAGTGTAAGCTGCTAGCAAAGTAGGGAATACCCTCCCCCCATCTCCCAAATATCAGACTAAAGGAAGGGGTGCCAATATCTAATACAAAATCAATTACATTTCCCCAAACATTTTGATCAACTTCTCTAGAGACAAATAATCACCCTGGTTTTTTTTTTTTTTTTTTTTTTTTTTTTTTTTTGGTTTTGTTTTTCCTTTTTTAATGCTGGAGAAAGAGGGCAGCACAGTAGATGACACTGGGAAGGGGTTGGAAAGGCTCTGGCAATGTTGGGTAGTTGAGTTATCCCTATATAAACACTGAATTCCTCTGTTTTCTATCCCTTCTTCACTTTTGCTCAGAGAGCCCTTGAGGGTTCCTGCTGGGTAGACTGGCTTCCATCCCACAAGCAGCCTCCTTGTTTCACTGCCCAGCTTCAGTTTATTCTCCATTTCATCCACCAATTGGTCTCCACTTGCTTTAGCTTTTCCAAAAATTTGTTTAACTCTCTTGTTGATTAGTAATATCACACTTAACCTTTTCTACTTGCTATTACTGATTTATTTCTTTCTGTACTTCTATACTGTTATTCCAGTGGAGTCTTACAAGAGATGGGAGGCAACTGAAAGCATCTATCTATCAACTTGACCCAGACGCCATGATTTATTTTTTGCAAAAAATTTCAACCATATGTAAGCTCTGGAATTCCAGGTTCCTTTACAGATGTGATAAAAGTTAATCAACTAAAACTTGTATGTTTCTTTAAAACAACCCTTGACCAACACTAAGATTTATTAAAAGCAAATTAGAGAAGGTTAAAAGGAAAATAAGAAGTGTTTACAATTCTTGAAACTGCTCTTGTACTTATGCTTTAATAAATTAGGCGCATTTACAGTACAGGAAGCAAAGCAACTCAGAGATGTATCAGAAGTAAACGCATGCTGTAAGTCACAGTTCAAGTGCCATCTACAAGTATACCTGGTACTATGTGCTGAACATTATTCTAAATCCTTAGAAACAAAAAATATTTGCAATAGTCTAACCACTCTCAGAAACAAAAGAAATCAAATATTTACCAGTTAGAATGCCTAATTTTTCACCTCCCTCCTTCTTCATGATTGTGATGATGGCCAAGATCAGAATGCAGACTAAAGGGAGGAAAACAATTCCTGTTACCCCACTGATCTCTAACAAATGGATCAATAAGGCATGCCACGGACTCTGATCCTTAAATCAGGAATGGCAATGAAATATAAACCAGTGATTGCAACATTTAATCCTTCAGCACGAGACAAACCTAGAGAGAAAATTAGAGTCCTATGTAAGAAGAAGCCATCAAAAAAGATATTATAAGGCCAGGCACGGTGGCTCATGACTGTAATCCCAGCACTTTGGGAGGCTGAGGCAGGAGGATCACTTGAGCCCAGGAGTTTGAGACCAGCCTGAACAACATAGTGAGAACCCATCTCTATAAAAAATAGTAACAAAAAAATTAGCGCCTGTAGACCCGGCTACTTGGGAGGCTGAGGCAGGAGGATCACTTGAGCCTAGGAGTTCAAGGTTACAGCGAGCTATGGCCATTGCACTTTAGTCTGGGTGACAGAGCAAGACCCTGTCTCTAAAAATAAAACAAAACAAAAAGCTAATTATAAATAGGATGTTATTACTGAACAGGGAAACCTGTCTCAAAGTAGGGGAGAATATTCAACTTAAGAAAGGTGGCATACTGAAATATGGATATCTGAAACCAGCCACTAAAAGCACCAGAAAGAAGCCATCAGGCCAGGCACAGTGGCTCACGCCTGTAATCCTAGCACTCTGGGAGGCTGAGGCAGGAGGATCGCTTGAGGTCAGGAATTCGAGACAAGCCTGAGCAAGCGCGAAACCCTGTTGCTACAAAAAATAGAAAAATTAGCTGGGTGCGGTGGTGTGCACCCGCAGTCCCAGCTACTTGGGAGGCTGAGGCAGGAGGACTGCTTGAGCCCAGGATTGTGAGGTTGCAGTGACCTATGATCACGCCACTGCACTCTAGCCCAGGCAACAGAGCAAGACTCTGCCTCAAGGGAAAAAAAAAAAGCCATCTATACTTTAATGGTTGCTTAGTAATGAAAACATTCCCAGATTTCACTCCACGTTTCCTATGAAAGTCAAGTCAATGCTAAAAAACAAAAACAAAAAAAACAAAAAACTTCAAGCATACTTAAAAAAAATAAAAGGGCATATCTATTTCTTCTCTCCACTTACAATCTTCATCGCCTGAAACTTCATTATTATCATTATCAAATCAACTAGACTATCCATCTTCATTCAAAAATAATCTTCCCATGCAGAGTGGCAGCCCAAGATGCACGACTTTGACCTTTTCTTCATTGTAAGATTTTCCCTTTCAGGAGTGAGGAGCATAAGGATCTGACACTTTAACCTCCACAGACTAAATGTTTTTGTTAAAGGTCTGAAATTCCTAAAGGATGTTCTGACTATAGAAGGTACACCAGAAAGACTATAGAAAAAGGAATTCTAGCTCCAGTTCTGCCATTACCTTGCTATATGACCTTGGACAACTCACTTTCTCTCTGGATCTGTATCCTGATTTTTAAGATAAAGTTCACTTAGCTCTAAGAATATGACTCTATGATAAAGGGGCTTTACCCAAGGGATAGAATGTAGTCTTTAAAAGAAGAAGAAGAGGGGGGAAAAAAACATTAGGTATATTACCAAGTGAAACTAAGTATTTTCTTCTGTATCAGAGTCAACAAAATGTCCTTAAGTAGCTTATCTGTTCCCCTGCCCAAAATAGCTAAGAGCTACTCTAGAGAACCAATACTTTTGGTTTTTCTCTTACCCTGCACAAATGCTCCCGATGTGAAATACTAAGCCATCGAATTGTAAAACCGCTATGTTAAGTTAAATTTCAGGAATCTAAAGTATATCAAATAGTCAAATTCATCAATTCTGCAGCACTTATCTGAGAGGACCCTAAGGCTCCAAGAAAATTAGCAAGTATTTCTCAAATTTAGCCAAAAGTGGGTTATAGAGATTTGATTGGGGAAGGCAGAGCTTATGTCAAGAAAAAGCTAAATAAGTATTAAGGGCTGTATTCTATATATTATACTTAATGTAACATCTGTCATCAAAAGTGGGGGGAGAGAAATAGCATAAACTTTAGAAAGATAAACATAGGTTCAAATCCAGGCTCTGCCGTGTACTATTTGTGTAACCTTGGACAAGTCGCTTAACCTCTCAATGACTCAAGTTTTTCATCTGTAAAATGAAAAGAAGGATCACTACCTATCAGGGTACCTGTAAGAATTAACTGAGATCATCTACACAAAATTCTTTGCTTTTGGCTTAAAAAATTAGAGATAATAATTACCACCATTATTGTGAAGGAAGAAGAAAAAAGGGAAAGAATACATAGTCCAAAATATAAGCACTAAATTCTCCACGTCCCTTTTCATATAGTCACATCAATACAAACATAAGAGGGGAAAAATCACATTCTTCTTACTGAAGTCTTTATATAAAACATAGGCTAAGTGAAATAAAAACACACACATTTCCTGTTTCTCAAAAATGCCCCCTGGCTCCTCAAGAAAAAAAAGCCTTTAAAGGATATATAGTAGTCCCACCTTATCCATGGAGGATGCATTCCCAGACCCCCAGTAGATGCCTGAAACTTCAAATAGTAGCAAACTCTAGATATACCATGTGGTATTTCCTACATATACATCCCTGTGATAAAGTTTACTTTATAAATTAAGCACAGTGAGGAGATTAACAATAACTAATAATAAAATAAAACAATTATAACAATGTACTATAATAAAACTTATGTGAATGTGGTCTCCCGCGCTCTCAAAATACTGTATCTTAATATTTTCGGACCACTGTGGATTGCAGGTAACTGAAACCTCAGCAAGGGAAACCACGGATAGGGGGGACTACCTTACCCAGACGAACTTTTGGTCACAGTTGTTATGGTAGCAAACAACAGTCAGGCGACCACTGTAACTGAAGTTAAGAAAGCTCTAAACAGTGCCATCCACATTCTTTAGTTCCACAGCACATTCCCACTGAAATTTCTAGATAACCTGATTACCATTTAAATAGTAATGATTGAAAGAGTCTAAATATTGCTTACTGAGGTTTTCTAAGGCTCCATAAAAGTTTAGAGCAGTAATCATCTTTTTCACAGTCCAAAGCACCCTTATCTTCTACATTGTTTAAGTGAACAAATGGTACTTTGAATGTTCTCCCTCACTATTCTGCTAGAATTGCAAAGGCAGGTAATACACAGGAAAAAAAGATGTTTCTCCATTTCCACAATGGACCACAAATCACACTGAACTACAAAAACAAAGAAACTCTATTTTTTCTGTGTTCTTGTCCATGTAATTCTAATGAACCATTTTTACCTTTAATTATAGCAGTCCTAGACTCTCTCTGAAACTACCCTTCCACTAAACCTCACTCAATACTAAAGAATTCAGATAATGTCTTGCATAAGTCATATACACACAAAAAAAAACCAATAGTGCCACAGCCTTACTTCTCACCCTTTCCACCTCTGCCAAACTTCCCAGACTAATTTTTTCCTCATATAATCTTCTAACAGCACTTTACTGACATCATATTCATGTAATTTACCATATTCTACCTTGTATTATAATTATTTATACATCTTATGCATTCTTCCCTAATACCCCTTGAAATTACTGTTCAACTGATTTTCACTTATAAATTAAGAATATATTCAAGGAGACACTGCTGATTTTCATTTTAAAATAAGTGGTCTCTCTTCTGCTTCCAATCAAGATAGAGTAGCAAGAACAAGATTTATCTTGCCATCTCAAACAACTAAAAACAGAACAAAATATATAAAATAACAGCCTTCAAGACATTGT
Source organism: Daubentonia madagascariensis (assembly GCA_023783475.1). NCBI lineage: Eukaryota > Metazoa > Chordata > Mammalia > Primates > Daubentoniidae > Daubentonia > Daubentonia madagascariensis. The sequence goes on along the minus strand of JAKFHU010000600.1, from coordinate 10,832,071 downwards.
TCAGCAGGCAAGGAAGGGCTGTGATCCCTGAGACAGGAAATGAACAAGGTGAGCTTTACAACTGTCCCAATTTACTGAGTGAAGTAAGTTTCCAGGCTGTGGTGGTGCTGACAGGGTGTACCCAGGCAGCGTCCAGTGTGCTCCATGAATTGAGGAAATAAAACTAAGAGTCTGGGGAAGCCAAGAAACAGCTAGAGTTCACAGGGGAGATTACTGGAGAAGAGAAAGCTGCAGAGAGAGAGCTCTAAAGATCTCAAGAACTCAGTTGAGTCATAATCACCATATCTATGTGTGAAGCTACCTGAGGCTAGAGAAAGAGCCACCTGAAAGAAATGGAGGGAGTTCACCCAGTGCCAAGAACAGAGCCTGTTCTTAACAGTCAGACTGGAAAACCTAACAATTTAAGGAGCATCGATTAGAGTACTAAAAAGAGTCTTGCCTCAGCAGTAGGGAAAAATTAACCAAAGACTAAACACAGCTCTGGTCCTGTCTAACAAAGCTTAAAATCAAGACCTGAAAGGATCAAACTATTTCCAAGAAACTTAGCTGTGCTGTAGATATGGCTCAAGAATATTTATAGAAATAAAAAATTATCTAGCATCCAACAATAAGGTAAAATCCACATCTGGCATCCAATCAAAAATTACCAGGTGTGCAAAGAAGCAGGAAAATACAACCCATAATGCTGAGAAAAATAAACAAATCACAACTGACCCAGAACTAATACATATGTTAGGATAAGCAGGCAAGGACATTAAAACATCTGTATTCCATATGTTCAAGATGTGAGAAGAAAAAATGAGCATGTTAAAAAGAGACATGAGAGGTGTAAAAAAGACCCACATCAAAATTCTAGACATAAAAACTATAATGTCTGAGATTTAAAAAAAAAATACTGGATTGGATTACAGGGAGATCAGACATTACAGCAAAGAAAGATTAGTACACTTGATGACACCACAATACAAACTATCCAAAAGGAAACATACAGAGAGGAAAAAAGACTAAAAAAAAAGAACACTGAACCTTGAAAACAACATGGAATGGTTAGGGTCTGCCATATATCTGGGTTGACAGCTTTTCAAAAGTAGTATGTAAAGGATCTAACTTTTAGTCATCTTAAGCGGAAGGCAAAGGAGAGAGGGAGATGCTGTACTCCATATACCAGATTTGGTATAATTACCATGGGTTGCCAATCCCTAAAATTTCATTGTCACCTTTCCACTTCTCTTTCTTTGTCATGCCCTTCTTCCCTCTTTCCTGACTTCCCAGGAGGCTAGAGCTCCTATGCCACTGACCTTCACATTATCTTCTGGATATATACAGCTTTCTACTAGAACATCTAGAAGAGTTTTGTGTGTCCCCCAAATAGCTGTTTATTCCAAAATTCCCCTGTCTTCTAGCCAAGTAAAGCATCTGTTTCCCAAACTATATTTAAGTATTAAGTGATTTAAGTAATAAGCATTAGGTTATGAGTGATTACCCAATTTAACTTTCCCATTTTACATTTCAAAAGAGGACCTTGTCAGTGAATTAACAAGTTAAAAATCATTAATTCATTCAAGAAATATTTGCTGGATACTAAAATTGAACCAGACGTGGTAATAAACACTTGTGATACAGTCTCAATTCTGAAAGAAACTACCTTCTGATGGAAAAAGCAAATATACTCATAATTACAGTACTATATATAACAACATGAGCTAAAAGAACAACAGACGGACAACTATGTGAGACAAGGCAAGTTTTCTGAAGTAGGTGAAGTCTAAGATGAATCTTTAAAGACAAAAAATTAATCATGTGGGAGAAAAATGCATTCTGGCCCAAAGTAATAATAAAGTCATTTGTCACTTAACGACAGGGATATATTCTGAGAAATGTATCCTTAGGTGATATGGTCATGTGAACATCACAGAGTGTACTTACACAAACCTAGACCGTACACCTAATGCACACCTAGGCTACATGGTACAGCCTATTGCTCCTAGGCTACAAACCTGTATAGTACGTTACTGAATATTATAGGCAATTGTAACATAATGCTAAGTATTTGTGTATCTAAACATAAAAAATGGACAGTAAAAATATGGTATCGTAATCTTATGGGATTCCCGGCATATATGCAAACTGTCGTTGACCGAAACGTCATTATGTGGTGCATGACTGTACATGGAAAAAACATAAAAAATAATATATGAAAAAATATATGAAAACCAAGAAGGTATAAAATATGGCATATTTGGGGAACTGCAAATAGCTTAGATTTGGGGGGGTGGGGTGGAGGGAGAAAGGAAGTGAAGAAAGGAGAAGAATCTTCACACTTTCTGGGGGGGGAAAAATGAGAGAGCAAATCAGGGGTTTCATTTTAACAGGGATACATGATGACTGTCAAAACCACTCCAAACTGTGTCCCTGTCATCAAGCTATATGGGAAAATCTTATCTATGTTAAAAAAAAAAAAAAAAAGGATAGCAAAGGCCTGTAGTCCTCTAAGTCAGGGATCAGCAAACTATGGCTTCTGGCCCAATGCTGGTCCACCACCTATTTTTGTATAAACTGCAAGCTAAGCATGGTTTTCACATTTAAAAATAGCTGGGGAAAAAATCAAAGGAAGAATATTTTGTGACACACAAAAATTACATGAAATTTAAATTTCAGTGTCCATAAATAGTTCTACTGGAATACAGCTACACCCATTCGTTTACCTATCGTCTATGGCTCCTTTAACGCTGCAACAGCAGAGTTGAGTAGTTGTAACAGAGACAGCATGGCCTGCAAAGCCAAAAATATTACTATCTGGCCCTTTACAGAAAAAGTGTGTATGGATCCTTGCTCTAAGTTAAGAATCTTTCAAAATCCAATCTCCTTCACTTAAGTCGAGTTTGTCTCTTCAAAATTTCTTATGAGGAATTTCATAATCAACATTAGGTAAAAGAATATAGTTATATCATTTGTGGATATAAAAGTATTCATTTATAATTTCATAAAATAAATACTGACTTCCATTACTGTATTTTCTGCTTAAATATTCCTTTAAAAATCAAATATCAAAATTCAGTTGCAGAACTTTATCCTGCATTCTGAATGAATTTAATATCTTCAGTTATATGATTTCAACTTAAAATTTTTATTTTTATTTTTTATTTTTTGAGACAGGGTCTCGCTCTGTCGCCCAGGCGGGAGTGCAGTGGCGCGATCATAGCTCACTGTACCTCAAACTCCTGGGCTCAAGGGATCCTCCCACTTCAGCTTCTCCAGTAACTGGGACTACAGGCACAAGCCACCACACCTAGCTAATTTTTTTTGGTTTTTGTGGAGATGGGGTCTCGCTATGTTGCTTAGACTGGTCTCCAATTCCTGGTCTCAAGCAATCCTCCCACCTTGGCCTCCCAAAGGCTGGGATTACAAACATGAGCCACCGTGCCCGGCCTCAAATTATAAGTTTTAAAAACTATATTTTCTTTTGTTAATAGCAATTTAGCTGTATTTATTTCCTGAGTGATTAAATAAGAAATGTTATTCTAATATTCTGAAACTGGTAGCCTTTCGAAAAAAAATTCAAGAGGCATGATGAAAATAGTATGCCAAAGTAAGCTAATCTCAGAATATTTCTACGGTTTTTGTTTTATAACTAGCATAGAAAATCAGAATATTTTTCAAGGTTTTATTTAGATTTTTATTGTGTTTTACTTCTATTTTCAATAGAAAATAAGATATTTTGTAGTTGCTACTGATCTAAAAGGCCCTATAATTTCCAATTTTGGGCCAGGCGTGGTGGCTCACACCTGTAATCCCAGCACGCTGAGAGGCCGAGGTGGGAAGATCACTTAAGGCCAGGAGTTCAAGACCAGCCTGGGCAACACAGTGAGACCCCGTCTCTACCAAAAAAAAAAAAAAAATTAGCTGGGCATAGAGGCATGCCCCTGTAGTCCCAGCTACTCAGGAGGCTGAGGCAGGAGGATCCCCTGAGCCCAGGAGTTTGAGGTCACAGTGAGCTATGATTGTGCCGCTGCACTCCAGCCTGGGCAACAGAGAGCAAGATCCTGCCTCCAAAAAGAAAAAAAAATTTCCAATTTTGGTTTTTCAACATTCTTTTTTTGATATAATTTCAACATCTCAAGGGAAGTGCTCAAATTTGCTGATTTTCAATATGTCATTTGTGAATTCAACTGTCATCTTCAAAATAGCATTTTTAATAAGTTTAAAAAATGAAAATTGCAGTGATAGTAACCTCTGAGGGATCAGGCAAGGCCCAGAGGTTAGAACACAGGTAGAATCTTGCCAATCAGCTGACAGCATGCTTTATAAGGGAACAGAAAAATAATATTCTACTTAGGAGTTAAAGATAATATCCTTTCATTTTTGAAGTTATAAATTGCTAACAACACTATCTGATCAATAAGCTATAAAAACTGAGTAAAGTGAAACATCATAAAACAAAACTTTTAATAAAGATATATTTAATAGTACTCATATTTGTAGAATAATGGTTACCAGAGGCAGAGGATGAAGATAGCTCGGGGAATGAATATAAAAATACAGTTAGATAGAAGAAATAAGTTCTAGTGTTTGATAGCATAGTAGGGTCACTTTAGTTAATAACAATCTATTATATATTTCAAAATAGCTAGAAGGGAAGATCTGAAATGTTCCCAATACAAAGAAATGATAAATGTTTTGAGGTGATGAGTATTCTAATCTGATTTGATCATTACACATTGTATGCATGTATCAAAATACCATGTGTACCCCGCAAATATGTACAATTATAATGTATCAAAAAAAATTTTTTTAATACTCATAGTTGATATTTTTACTTAGTAATTAGACATAAATAATAAATCATTCATAAAAATTAATGCAATTAGTCCAGAACAGCCAGTGAAGACTCTGGAAACCATGTTTCATGTCCATGAGGAATAACTTAAGGAAGTAGGAAAAATGAGCAAATAGAAGATTTGCTCTTCGATTGCTCAAAACAACAATAGAAGATTAAAGGGAACATTCAGCAGTATCTTCAAATATTTGGTTTTTATGTAGAGGAGATTAAACTACTGCACATGACTCCAGATGACAGAACCAGGAAGAGTAAGAGGCAACAACCAAAACAGACTTCAGTCCATCATAAGGAAAACTGCTTTGTAACAGCCAACAGTGGACTATTTACCTCATGAGGCTCCCAGCATAATAAAAGAGTATGTGAATCTGCAATGGGATAGGGCTCCGGTTTGAAACCTAGGTTTGTCTATATCCAGAGTTGTCTGGTTGCTTGACCTCTAGAACTTCAGGCTCACGCAAAGAATGGGAGGAACAACACCTGCCTCAAAATGTGACTGACAAGTGATACATGATATGAATACAATAACTGTAAATGTGATACATATGTAAAACTGGTGCAAAGTAGGTATGCCAAAACAAAAAGTCATTTCAGTAACAGTCATCATTAGTGTTGGTTAAGAACAAGGATGCTAGAGCCAAACTCTTGGGGTTTCCTAATTTCCACAATATGGATATTAATAGCACTTATCTCACAAGGCTGCTGAGAGGAATAAATGATTTAATATATGTAAGGCATTTAAGACAGTGCTTAATGCACAGTATGCACTCTACAACTACTATTAATTAATGTTATTAAATGATAATATCCTATAATTATATTTTATCATATAATATTATAATAATGAATTCCTTTTATTCAACAGTGAATTCTGTTATTGCACATGCTTCATCAAAGTGTTGAATAAGTCAGAGATGGTAATTCCAGAAGTGATTCAGAGAGTATTACCTAAATTAATTCATTCACTCATTCAACAAATATTTACTGAATATCCAGTACCTACAAGGGGCATTAGAGTACAGTCGTTAAGAGTATCAATTCCCAAGCCAGTCTGTCTGGATGTGAATCCCTACAACATCTCTTCATAGCTGTATGAACTTGTGCAAGTTACCCAACCATCATATGCCTGGTTTCCTCTTTTGTACAATGTGGATAATACAGGGTTGTTGAGAGGATTCAATGAGTTAGTGTAGGTAAAGTGCTTAGAACAGTATCTGATGTTAACACATCATAAGTATATATAAGAATTAGCTATTATTATTATGACTATGTTCTAGACACTGGGAATATAACAACAGACTGTGGATAAGGTCCCTGACTTCATGAAGTTTATATTCTTTGGGGATGGGGGTGAGGGGAGACAGACAACAAACAAACATATAACAAGTAATGATAAGCACCAAAATCAACAAGAAGTGAAGAAAAGGCAGGATATGGGGACGAGGAGTGATGAGGGAGTGCTAGTTTAGATAGGAAGGTCAAGGGAGAGGTGTCCCTTGAGAAGTAACATGTGAGTAGAACAAGCCACGTGGATATCCGTGGGAAGAGCATTTCAGGCAGACAGAAAAGCAGAAGGAAAGGCCCCGAGCAGGAGTGTGTAAGGTGTGTTAAGGGAACAGCAAAGAGGCCAGTGTCACCAGAGTGAAATAGGGAAAGAAAAGAGCAGCAGGAGATGAGGCAGGATAGACAGCCAGGTTCCTGATCACACAGGGTCTTAAAGACCTTTTTAAGGCCAGAGGATTTTGAGTCTGAAGGGAAACAACTCTAAGGTTTAAACACAGGGGTGACAAAATCAGACTTACATTTTAAATGATTCACTCTGGCAATGACCCCTAATGAAATATTGGACTCCAGGGTTTCCTGAATTTAATCATTCTAACAGTAATAGAGAAACATTAAAGAGTCTAAGAAATAGAAACAATACATCATGATGGCAGACTGAAGCATTTCTGACTGCCTAGAAGAGGCTGAGCACTGAAGCCCAACAATAAAGGTGCAATAATCAAAACTGCAAAGTATTTATTGCAGGAGAGCATTCTATTTGTGCTTGATGGATTTCACATATAAAGTGTTGTGGAGAAATGTTCAAAAAAGATTTGATAGTGGTTTGGAATGTTGGGAAAAAAACAAGTGAGGAATCACAACTTCAGAAGGAACCAATTGGTATACTAATAATGTCAGATCCCAGAGAGGAATGGTATACCAGAAGGAGACTGGGTTGTGCATAGGGGCTGTATCATTAGTATGACTGGTTCCAAGTGACAATCTGTCTGAGTATCAAAAATAGATGTCAAATAAACAACCCAAAGTAAGGAATTACATGATGAGAAGTTAAGATTTGAGTACGCCACGAAAAATCAAAAAGAGATGAAATTGTTCCCATATGACATATGTGTAAATGTGAGTTTCGAATTTTTTAGGGAAGAACAGAAGACTGGGTATACAAAACCAGGAATTTCAGCTTATGCTCTATCACCGAGAGGGATGAAAAATGTCATTACCTTTCAACATGGAGATGTCCTCTGTAGCAATTCAAACTTAAATAGTAGGTTGTCAAACACCAAGCTTACCTAGATTCAACTGCAAAACTAAGGAGAAAGACAAAGGAAAAAAATAATAGAGGGAAGGGGCAAAAAAAAAAAAAAAAAAAAGTGTATGTGGTTGGGTTGTGACTGAGAAGGAAAAAACATTTAATTAATCAAAATTGCTCAGATTTTATCACAGCTACACTTATGGAATTCTAGGTATCTTTTCAGCAAAGCTAAAGCATTTTTAGAATAGCAATACTTTTCAAGAGCCAGTCTTGGACTTGGCAAGGAAATGGTTATAACTGAAGATATGGGGAGTGTAGAATTCAAATCTCTGGAAAAATAAGGCTTTTTTTATTCATTGTAAAGGAACATAAATTTAGTCTCCAGCCAACAATCCTTGCCTATCCTCCAACTTCCCTAAATCCTGTGCAGCCTGTAGAAAGTGGAAAGTGCGCCAAAACAAACAGCGTGGGCTGCAGCCCTGTGGATGAAGGGTGGGATGAGGTTCGGGTGGCAAGGGAGCATGACTGGCAGGCAACAGAATGGAATCACTTTAAAGCAATACCACAAAATGGAGACAATAATCTGAGGACTTCCAGAATTCTCAGAAAATGGGATATGCTTAGCAAAACCACAGAATAGATTTGCTACTCCAACTCATTTCAAAAAACAAACAAAAACAGAAAGGACAGGGGAAAATGAAACAAAGCAAAACATACCTGCTCTCTTATCTGTCTTTAATTAAAGCATAAAATACCCTCCCTCTTCTCTTCTCCCAACCACCCAGAATAGAAGAGCAAACTGGCAGCAGCTCAGGTGAAAGACTTCAGCCTTCCAGCCACAAAAGAGGGGAGATAGCAGACAATGGAACTGGTGATTCATTACAAAAGAATACACTTCAGAGCGGCCTGCTGCCACATGGACTCACAGCACTATTTAAAGGAACAGCAACCCCCTTTCCAACCTCCCTTATTCCTAACACCTTCCCTCCTCTTGGTCCTGATGGAAAACAGATTTTGAAGAAAATGCCAGCAAAGCACTAAGCTGTCCAAGAAAGGGAGGGCTTTGTGTTCCACAGAAACTGGCAGTCTTATACCATAGTAGAGTACAAAAATTTTCTTTCACATCCACACTGTAAAATCTTTTCCTCTCTACCTAGTACACTTTCCCTTTCAACAATAAAATAGTATAACTGAGTCTGAGTCTGGCTAAACCTTTTTGTTCACTAATTAGAGTTGAAATCATTTGCAATTTTGTTTTTCTAATTTTACACATAGTATGAGAATGATTTCTCTTTTCCTTCTTTTTATTCCACATTGTTATTTATACAGATGTGAGAAGATGCAATAATTTTGTTAATATGCTCAAAGAGAAGATCTCAGTGAACTACTCCTACAACATACACATGAACAACAGATAGTTATTTTTTAAAATGTCACATGAGCATGTCTGCCTACTATATTAGAATTTTGTGATTAAATCACCACTTGCTTTCTTTTGATTCCTTATTATTAATATAAATGACAGAGCAGTTTACTAATTAAAACAAAAACAGGCCTTAGAAAACTATATGTAATAATAAAGCACACACACTGTGCAAATACTGATATGGATCCAATATTGTATGGTAAAAATGTCATCTACTGAAACCCCTTCTTCCACCAGCTGCTTAGGAAATTAGGGACTAGAGAAATGGCATAGTCTGAAGATGGAAAGAACCTAGGTGGCAAATAGTGAAAACATGTCTATGTATCTCTTAATATACTTAGTCAAGACACTAAATATTATGATAAACCACTTAACTTTGATAACCCAGTCCTACCCAGTATAGACATTTTATATTGAGAAAGCTTATGTGACAGGTCATTATCAAATGTTGGAATTGGACATGTGGCTCAAAAAAACACAACAAAACAAAAAACGAAACAAAACCACAAAACAAATGAAAGATTTGGACCAGCTGGTTATTTCCTTAGACTTTTTCCCCCTAGATTACTAACAACTATGTACATTACATTAACATAGAAAATGTATACAACAAAACAAATTTGCTAGAATACTGGAAATCCACAAATTTGATATTCTATCCTCTCCAGTTGTACAATTTCAGCATGGGCAAAAACTAGTTGCTTCTTTCCTTCAGCATTGAGTACATCCTGATAAAACATGGTGATTTTAATTTATCTATCAGAATTCTTAAGCATCAAAAAATCCCTCTTTCCAGTTTCCATTTATTTCTTCTACTTCATTACTAAAATTATAGTTTCCTTAAATACTATTAAGACCACAATATTCAGTGTGCATAAGCATATGCATTCTAACTTATGCTCACACATATTGTACTTACCACCTCCTCTAGACACTAAGGAGGAATGTTCCAAGAGGCCATGGAAAACTCATTATAAAAATGCCTAGTTTAGATAACTTTTTCACTGATTTAAAAATATGTATAATGAAAAGTCAAGTAGGTGAAAAGCCTTCAGTAATATCTGAGAAAGAAGAGACCTGTTACCCCCTAATATTGCCAGTTAATAAAAATTGAATGAGAGCTCCAAGGTTAAGCAAGTATCATCTCCCAAGCAACCAAGAGAATCCAAAAATAAGTTTTCTCTTTCATGAACATTTTTTAAAAGCAAAGCAATATTTCAAAAGAGTTCATTAGACCGATGATGAGAGGATAAGAGATAGAAGAGAAATATTTCAAAGGTTTTTCCACTTTCCAAAAGAGGGAGGGGGTTCTTGACAATATCCAATCTCAGATCTGGTGAAAAATTACTTTGGAAAGGTATATTCTTTGAAGCTTTCCTTTCCTCTGGGTCACAATGGGAAAATCTCACTACAGGTTTCCCTCCTTTTAAACAGCACTGCAGGGCATTATATAACATTTAACCGAGTAGGATTCCAGCTCCTAAAATGATGCTTCTATCCTGATAGCTAGCTGACTCTCTCGCCCTCCGGTGGTGATTTGGAGAGGAAGAGGAGAGAGAATACAAAAAAAAGGGCAACCTCCTTAAAAGGAAAGCACTATCCAGTGATGAAATTTCCCTACAGAGGATAAAAGCCTGGAGTGAAACTGATCCTAAGTCTGAGACGAAAGGACTTGAATGTTCTATAATGGAAATGATTTCTCATTGATAAATCACAGCTTTTTTATTCCCTTTCAACCTATACATAAAGAAAAAAGGGTAAAGGGACATACAGAAGGTTGCCAACAAGAAAAATTGCCCCACCAGGGAGAACTGTGGAAGAGCATTCACCTTTCCATTTGTCAGGGATGACTTGCTAAAATGCAGATTAGATATTGCCAGACATAACCAAAGACACGCAGGGAGAAAAAGGCAGAGACAGAGAGGAAAGGCGGTGGGGGGGAGGGGAAGAGAGGGAGAGGGGGAGAGAGAAGAAGGGAGGGAGAGAGCTCGGGAGAAAGAGAGAGCGAGATGGAGAGGGGAGAGAGGGAGGAGAGATATCTTCCATTTCCTACTCCCTCTCCTTCAAATGTCTTTTAAAGCCTGTGTGATTGTCATTTATACATTTAGACTCGTTCTCCTGTCAGGAAAGGCTCTACCTGCCTCTGTTACACCTGGATGCTCCTAAGGTTCCTACTGAAAATCCTCTTTGACAGTAACAAAGCCATGAAAATTAAACATTCTTTTCTAACCTTCATTTTTAATAAGCCATTTACAGCGAAGGCAGCAGAACTGCAATTCCATAGCCAGTTCTGAGAAACCAAAGTGAACCAGGAATCAGATTTCCCTATAACACAAATTCTTCTGCAATTCTAAAAGGAAGTCAATCCCTCTCCCCTTTTTTGGCAGTCTACAAGAATCTCTTCCTACCTCTGCAGTCTTTCCCTCCCTCTTCTCAGAACCAAGACAAAGAGGTAGACAAATCCCCACAGGGTCTTTCCTGAGCTACAGCTGCACAGTACAGGAAACAGGAATCTGCTATGGAGCTGAGGGAGGGGGGAAAAAAGGATACGGATACATAACACACACATAAACGGACTCGACAGACACAGACCAACACTTTTCAGCTGATAACAATAAGTCTGGCCTTTTCTAAGAAGACAATAATAATTAAAACTCTGCTTACTATACCCCACCCCCAAACCTTTATTTAGATCCCAGAGACGACAAAAGAAACAGACCAAGGAAGCACAAATCTTACCTGAGTTACCATTTTCTTTTTCTCCATAAACCGGAGCAGAAGATAAACCCTTCAAAGCAGCCGTGCTGGGGCACACCTCCACAGCTTTCTTTTCCACCCCCCTCCCCCCCCAATCTAGCTATTTAAGGGTGGGTAATTGATCTCCCTTTATACCAGTTTCCTTCCTTTTTCTTTCTACTGTTTCTTCCTTTCTTTTCTCTTCCTCTCTGGCAGTCTCTCCCCCTCCTTCTTTCTCCAGCTCCCTCCCATATCTCAGGCAGATGGCTGAAGGAAGCCCCACCCCTGAATGCCTAAGGTAATTAATCAGAGTAGAGCCCCACCTCCTCCTCCTCCCCCTACCCCTCCCAGCAGGCTGACATCTCCCAACTCCAGAAGCAGGCCTGCTGGAGAATGGCAATTCGTTGTGCGCTTTGCGCGTGCGTGTGCGTGTGCGTGTGCGTGTGTGTGTGTGTGTGTGTGTGAGTGGGGGAAGGAGGGAGGGGAAAGTACCATGTGCTGGCATATTTTAAGGATGCGATGGTGGCATTAATTATACAGCACTGAAAGCATTTGTAGCAGCTTACTATGGTTAACACAGATTTAAGAGATTCCAGCCATGAATATCTGATAATTAATAAGAAATGAAACAGAATCATTTTTTAAAAAAATTTTCAAGGATGTACAGTTTATAGATGTAGTAGACTTAATGAAAGCTATGAAGAAGTGAAAAGCTGTTGAATGACCATTGACTGGAAGGTTTTTCCAGGAACAGGAATATGGGAGAACTTGCTTGTCCTGGAAGACCAAATCAGCCTAAAGAGGGCAAAGGACTAAAAGAGAGGAGGTAGGCAATTTAAGTGCTCATTTTTTCTACTGTAAAAAACCTGGGGATTCTGAAAAAGGTATCTACAAATATGACCACTTAAAAAACTTAACGTGTACACAAAGGTGTATACAAATTTGACTGCTTAAGGCTTCCAGCTTCATTAAAAATTCCAGTTAACTGAGAATTCACGCTTTGTGTTCCCTAGCCTTCTGTGTTTCAGCCTCTATTGGAAAAAAAACCTTTCTTATATATATATATTGTACATCTGTTTCATTATTATAAATAGTAACTGTTACTATAGATGTATAAATATAGAAGGTTTAGGAAAATGTTTATTGAGTGTAAGCGTTACTTTAAAGTTCTGTTATTAAAATGATGTAATGAAAAAAGCATCAAAGATGTGGTTCAGTCCAGAAGTCCTTTTCTAATTCTGCCCTTTATTAGTGACCTTGGAAAAGTCTTTAACCTCTGAATATAAATTTCATAAATTCCCTGCATTATATTATTAAATATTCAAACAAAAAAATGAATATTTGATGGGTTTGTTATTTTTATCATTTGTCTCATAAAATTATGATTTTGTAATTTTTGGTATTCTAATAAATAGGAACCCATTATAAAGGATTTATTACATATTTTAGTTATGCTATATTTTTAATATCTAATAGACTACCCAAAGGTCAAAGAGATTAGTTTCAAAATTAAGCTTCCCATTTTTTATTTTTTTAAAAATTGTATAAGCCCACAGCTAACATCATAAACTTCCAATTTTTAAAATAAATACCTAAAGAAATCAAAATTCAAAAATCCCAAATCACTCTGAGAATACATAGGTTTTTGCTGTCTCCATGAAGATTGTTTGGCAACATGTAGAAACAGGATCTTAAAAATGTGCTGTGGAATACTGTTGGTTGGCACATTGCCAAAGCAACATCATAACACTTGCCCCTAAATTAATAATCATTTTAACAATTCTGAAAAGAACACAGGAACTACAAAACCATCTGTGGAACCTGGAGAAACAGCACAATCATAGCTATTTACTGAGTACCTACAATATGTCAGGCTCTATTCTGTGCGTTTTACAAGTATATATATACTTTTTGTATAATCCATAACATATATAGAAATATGTAAAAAAGAATGGGATCTTCAAATATTAGAAAAAAATTATGAGAAAAGGAATAGATCACTACTAGGCCTGTTCTTACTTAACACTTTTAGAAATGATCTGGAAGACAGAACATATACGAATTTGCAACTGAAAAGTCAATCAGAAAGAGATAAAATACAGTCAAATTTTTTTAAAGACAAAGTGAGTAAGCAGAATAGGACTAGATGAATTTCACTGAAAGCAAGAGCAACCCAGTGTACTTTGGGAAAAAAATCTAAATCATATTAATGGGATAGTTGTGTTTTCAGTTCTAATATAGGAAATAAACCTGAGAATTACTGTATACTCATTCTCTGATCCACTGGGTCATTATATTATTCTTCCCAAAAGCCCCCAGCACCAAGAAGATAGAATCCCCTACTCGCCCCACCCCACCCCCACACCTTGGCTTAGGTGTGACTGCAGCCTCTATACATCATGGAAAGAGAAGACAAGGCCCCAAGAGGAGATTTTTTAAATAAAAAGGCAAATGAGGGATCCTCACACGCAAAAAGCTGGGACTACAATAAGGGTTTCCCTAGGCCAGGATTCATGCTGCTCTTCTACATTTACAACCAGTATTTTACACTGCAAATAACAGGCTTAAAAATTCATTACCACAAGAAAGAGTTGGTACAAGCTAAAAATAAAAAATATTAAAATGATTTTTATAAACTCACTTAACAGGATCATAATGAGCATTGGACTAGCACAATGATATTTTGAAGTGTGTCCCCGACTTTAAAGGCTGGCACTATAGAGGACAATTTGCTCCCTGGTATCCAAGAGAAAGAAGAGCAATTGAACAGCCTCAGTCTGACCCAGCAAAACTGGGTCCTCTGGTGGCTGAATGTACAAAGTAATGGACTAAGGAGAAACTCATTTCAGGGCATTTCCTCTGTGTGTGTGTGGGAGGGGAGGGACAGGCAGGGGCTGGGATGCTGGGAAGGGGGGCAGGCACAATGAGGATGTCAGCTAAGGGAGGAGGCCAAGACCACCTGCATGGACCAATCACCAGCTTCTAGCAAAGTGTCTGGGACATGGTAGGCATTCAAGAAATATTTATTAAATAAACAAGTGAAGGAAAGGTGCACTTCTTATTGTCTCAATTCCTTGTTTCCTCAATGTTTTATGCAATCTCCAGAACCCCCGCTCCCTTTGTCACATACTACTCAATTGAAATTTATCATATTTAAGTCACCAAAAACCTCCAAATGATGGCCAAATTCAATGGACATTTTATGTCTTCTTTGACTTATTTCTGGCATTTGGCATTCCCTCCTTTGGGAAACTCTCACTCTTAGCTTCAAATGATAACTGTCTTTCCTGTTTCCCTGTTCACCCCCTTCCCCATCTTACTCTTTGTGTTTTTATTGCTTGAGGTGCCACCCTCAGACTTTTTTTACTTCATACCAGAAGTTTTTTTTGTTTTTTTTTTTTGGAGACAGGATCTCTATCTGTCACCCAGGTTGGAGTGTGGTGGCCTGATCATAGCTCACTGCAGCCTTAAACTCCTGAGCTCAAGCAATCATCCTGCCTCAGTCTCCCCAGTAGCTGGGACTACAGGTGCATGTCACCACACTCAGCTAGGGTTTTGTTGTTTTTTTTTTTTGTAGAGACAGGGTCTCACTATGTTGCCCAGGCTGGTCTTGAACTCCTGACCTCAAGTGATCCTCCCATCTCAGCCTCCCAAAGTGCTGGGATTACAGGAGTGAGCCACTGAGCCCAGCCCATATGAGAGGTTCTTAACCCAAGGTGCACAGTCCCTCACATAGGCACCCCAGTGGAAATTTTTCTTATGTGCATTTCTGTGCAGAGCAGATCCATAGTATTTACGAGATTCTCAAAAGAGTCCAATCCTGAAAGAATACTGCTGAACACACTTGCTCTAGGTGTTCTAACTCATTCTATCACTTCAACTACCACCCATTTACACTAATGACCCCCACATTTCTATTTCTAGCCCACACATCACTCCTGAATGCCATGTGTCTGTTCTTATTCCCTTGAATATGGCCTTCTATCTGGCTAATTCATCCTTCAAGGCTTACTTCAGGGATTCCCTACTCTAGAAAGCCTTTCCTGATGCTACCTGCTCCCACATTTAGGTACCCCTTACCTGTGTGCATACTTTACCTTAGTACCTAATCCATGGTGCATAACTGTTGGAGTTATTATTCTGCATGACTATGACTAGACTGTGAACAGTCTGAGGGTAGAAATTATGTTTCATTCCATATCCCCAGTTTTCAACCCAGTACCTGAATGCACAGTAAATGAATAAATGTTGAAATCAAATAATAGTGCCTTGATTTCTATCTCTAGTCATTTATTTATCTATACATGAGTTTGTAAGAATGAAGAGTATCTATGTAGTTACCAAAATATTATAAAAGCATTCTTTCTTCCAAGAGCATACTTGGAAATATCTTCAAATTTATAAATTTACTTCAGTATCTTTTAGAAATCTGAAACTGAAAGGAAGATGTACAAGAAGAGTGGGAGAAAGGCTTTATTTTCAACTTTATTAGAATAATTCAGATTCTAGATGAAATAATACCCACTCATTAAAAAAAAAAAACCATAACTTTAGGCTCTTGCTCTTTGCAATTTTACACAGATGTGACTCAACTTCCCTACCTTCCACCCACGCACCAGCAATGCTATAAAAGCAGATCCAAGAATCCCTGACGAGAAGGCAGGGCTTGCTCCTACTTTCCCAGGCTGCCTCTGACACCCAAGTGAAAAGCAACTTTAAAGGGAGAGCATTTCCTGCAATAATAAAAACTTGTTAGTATAAAAGCTCTTCATAGCAGCCCCCAAACAATAACACTAGTTAAGTGTAAATAACAATTTACACCTAATAGAGATTAAATACCTTCCCAGAAGCATCTCTAACACAATACCACTCTAATATCCTTTACCCCAACATTCCCTTTAACATAAATAAAGCCAAATTATAGCTAATTCTATTATTTCCCTAGCTTCTTTACTCTAGTTTAGGCAGGGTTCACTTATATAGATCCCAACCTAGAAAAAAAGGTGAGTGAAATTTGTAATCGATGGCTTTAGACCTTATATGTTTATAAAAAACAAATAATCCTCATATTTATTTCTTGTCTACCAAAATCAAACCTTTATAACAAGACCACAAATAACAAAAACTAAGACATTGGTGAGGCCAGAGAAATTAGAAAATATTAATTCATAAATTAATATCTGGCTTTGGGTAACTTACATCTTTAAGATATCTCAAACCCTAGACAACTAGAGTCATATCTACAACTGAAATTATGTATACATTCTCTGTATTCTGTGAGAGATTAAGGAAAAAGTTCTCAGACAAATATTAAAAGGGATGAGATGTAAACAAATCTATCAATAACTGGATTATCAAGAAAATAATACAGATGATTAACCTGTGAAAACTGAAGTGCACTGTATCTGCAATACTAAAATATTCTATACCTCTATTATTATATTACAAGACTTTGTTGTCTTGTTTACCATTATATCCCTGTCCCTGGCATGGTATCTGGCACACATTAGGTACTCAAAAAACATGGTACACAATAAACTAATTCAGAATGAGAAATTAAAGAATGAAATATATATTGTTCTACATCAAGGTCATCTTCTCACAAAGAATTGGATAAGCCTATGGGCTAATTCATTCGATGGCATTTTGCAGCCGCAAGCATATCTCAGTATCAAAATTACCTTTTAGATAGATAACTTTCTGCCTGTCAATCTTCCAGATGCCTAATATCCTTAAACTGTCCTTTGCTGTCCTAAACCCTCAAACAAGACACTTAGCTATGCCTCCAAAAACTTAAGACCCTGCTTCCTCTTCCCCCAACTGCTTCATTCACCACTTGGGTGACAGGTTAAATGAAAGTGCCTAAGTAAAAGTGGTAATAGGCAATACCTCTAACTTGCAATAATTATATATTAACCATCTAGTCAGAGGCAGTAAATGTTTAATCCAAAAAGAGTACCTATAAGAATAATTTCAGAAACAGCTTCTTAAATAGATCTTTCTGGGCAGGGAGACTATACTCATTGTCCCTTAAATCATATCCAGCAAGCCCCTATCTATTTACTCTGCCTATATTTTAACCTAATTTGGCCTAGACTGGGTTCTATAAAAATTATAACTAATAAAATAATCATTTTCAATTGCACACTCTTATAACAGGCATGATTTTATTAACAATAACAGCAATGAAAGGTCAAATACCTAAAATACTACCTTCTGTTGAAAAGAACTCACCTTTGTTTCATTATCTCAAAATTAGCAATGCTAGAAATACTTAACACATTAACTGCCATGTGAGTTGTATTTAACTCACGCTAGTTTTGAGCCCGGGGCTTCATGAAGCATATGTAACTCACATGTCTATTCACCTTGGGAGCCACAAGAACTATTTTTCAAGATGCATATAACTCACACACAGAAAACAATAAAAAATAACAAATTTTTCATTAAATTAGAAAGGATTATTTTGTTTTCAAAGTTTTTATTCTATTTTTGTAATAAAACACTGTGGCCCCAAGGTAAAAATTTTTTTTCCAGTGTGGCAGTCAATGTGTTAATTAAAAATAGGCACAAAACTTTTAATTAAAAAAATACTATTCAATCATATCCTCAATAATTTCCAATTGCATAATGCATTAGTACACAACTGCAAGTATTATGCAATGAGGAGCTTTGATTTTAACTAAGCATAAGAATATAACAGAAGCCAGAAAGAACATTTTATAACCATAGTTAAGAGTTTGGGTAGCAAATAACCATCTATTACTCATTTATAAATGCATTGAAAGAAAATTGTTAACTTAAAGAATTAATAAATAAGATTGTAAAACAGCTTTGGATCCTTCAATTTAAAATTGTTTTTTCAATCCCATTAATTTGCTGATGTGGTGGAATGGAGAATGCACCCTTAAATTTTAACATCCTACTACCTCCATTTCTAAGCCACCTTAATTTCAGACAGATTAAACCTACTAAATGGAGCAAAGCCAGGAAAGTGTAGTTTCAAATACTGAGTACTACATTCATCAGTACTAAATCCTAACGACCAAAAAAATTGAGGGTGGCAAATTCATCTTATCATGAATGAATAACATTTCACTGCAAAACACTTTATCAAACCATGTCATAATTTCTAAACAGGAAATCTTTAATCCCCTCTACAATTTGGAGGGGGGTCAATTTTCTACCTCAAAAATTCATTTACATTCTATAATTATTTTTTCATATATCTCCAATACCTCAATTCTCTTGGGAAACATTTTTACTTTTTCAACTTTTTCCTCAGACAATTTTCCTTATGTTACACTTATTACAAGCCCCATACTTTGCTGGTTGGGTCTCAGAAATTTACTGTTCACAGATGTTTCTCATCAAAAGCACATCAGTATTTACTTGTAAGAAGATTTGGTTCTAATCTAGTCTCATGACACTTTCAGCCTTAAACTGTTACACAGATCAATCTATTGTTTTATGTCAGTTGAGAAATAGTTCACAGATAAGTGAAATCAACAAATATATCAAAACCTCATTATGGTAAACATAATATACTCTTAATCTGAATAATCCAAAATAACAGAAAGTTATATAGTTAATATAAAACATACAATATAGACCAATGTATTAGAATATAGTTAAAGAGAAACATAACCACATCCCTTCACATATGATTCTACTGGTAGCTTTAGACTTTAATGAAAGTTGTGAGTTTACTCTGAAGAGCTTACCCAATAGGCCCAATTCAAAATAGTCTGGTTTAGACTTTAGGCCCCAAATTCCTAATAAGATGTACTAGTTAATTCACCGTTTCTTTTATCCCTATGCATTCCTGTCTAACCTGCAAGTTAGGTGCTAATTATTAGAGAAATGGCCATTTGAAATCAAAAAAGTAATTAAGGGGAATGAAAACAAAAACAAACTAAAACAAACTGATAGACCGAGTAGTACCTATAATTCAGAATTACTTGTATTAACTGTTTCTATTTTCCTATTCTAGGTCTTCAGCACACTCAATTAATATTTCAAAGTCTCAGCACACATGAGAGATCATCTGGTCCGACTCCTTCATTTTATAGACAAGGAAACTGAAGTTAAGAGAAATGAAGTTATTTGAGCATGAACATGGAAGTTGTTAACACTGGAACCAGAATCCAGGACTCTTAATTTTCTACACCGCTACTTATTTAAAGGCAAATAAATATTCAGAAATATGCTTGATAATAGCCTAACATTTTCTGATTCTAGATTTCAGTAAGTTAATAAATAAGATGGTACTAATCCCATCACAAAATAATCTAAAATATTAAACTAAAAACAGTCTAAAATAGTCTAAGCAAGGAGAAAGATGCCCTCTACTACATATTACTTTTCTGAAAAATATAGCAACAACATTTGGAAACTGCCATCTGCATCTCTCATCTGTGCAAAACACAGCCTAAAGTTTATTATAATATGATGATTTTGTTATGGTACCTTTATATTGCCCAGCCCACCCTGTTTAAAACACACACACACACACGTGCGAGGATCTAAGTTTCAGAACTTCTAGAACTGTAAGCCAACCACCCCGGTCTGGTTGCTAGCACTACAAAATTCAAACCTTCTGCTACAGCAAATTAGCAAAAAAACTTGGGAAATCTATGCCCTAAATGGTACCAGGTCAAAAGACAGAAAGCCTGTAGACATTTCATTCCACCATAAACCTTCATATCAATCAAATAGTACCTAGAAAACAATTTATAATCCTTAGCTTACCTGGACAATAGGATATTGATAGTCCATACAATATACACCATACATAGCAAAGGGGAAAAAAATCTTCAGATTAGAACAGTACAAAAAGTGTCTAATTTTTGCCTTGTTTGATCTGGCTGTCCTGTCCAAAGGAACTAGGTAGCACCAAAAAAATGCTTGGCTGACTTCCAGTCTACGCAGATAGGTATGCTGGCTCAGCTGATGAAGTTGGAGCTTGGTTCAGACCAGGCTTCCACCCCAATAGAGTTCAACAATACGCAGAAGAGATTTTCAGGAAAAGCAAAAAGCTCCAACTGAGTTATTAGTTATACACTGAAAACTACTCTAGAGATTTGCTGTTACTATCGGTTTTAAACTGACAACTCTACCAGAAACTCAAGAGGCAGAAAATGACAGCCAGGGAAGGGAATATCAGTTCCTTAAATTGGCACACAAAAACGGTAGGAAGTATAATATATCCAGGAGCCAAAATAATATATATGTTCCAGGCTTTAAGTGCGTCAGAGAGAACACTCCCAATCCAGGACATGGAAAGGCAAATGGGACTGGTATTATTTCTCTATTCCTTTCTGGGTGGGAGCACACACCCGTGCGCGCACGCGCACACACACATACAGACATGCAGACACACACACACACACACACACACACCCCCTTCTCACTGTCTCCGGCAGAGACAGGTGTTAGGATTAACAGCATAAAACCCTTATGCCATGGAAAGGAATGGGAGAAAAAAAGTCACACTGATACATGCAGTAAAGGGATCCCTTTCATGACACCGTATTTTTTTTTTTAATCATTTAACACCTCCCCCTACACTGTGCTTTAACAGAAGCTAGGACAGCTGGCAGGATCAGCACTAGAAAAGAGGAAGGTGGCCCCAACTGTGAGGCAACATGAGTCCACTGGAGGCCTCCAGATATGCAGGGTACACTCTCTCAGCTGTTCCAGTCAAACTTGGAAGGATTAACTCTGGCTGCCTGCAAAAAGGTGGGGGTGGAAAGGTCTTTTCAGAAAAGCCAGTTGCTTTTCCCCTTTTAGGAAGTTGCTATACCCACCCTACTATTATGTACAAACACACATGTGAACACATATTTCTGTAACAGATATTAAAAGCAGTAACAAACTTGGACAGGTGTTAGGTTAGTCTGACAAAGCACAGCAGGTCAAAGAGTTGGCTTTCAGAACCTAAACAGCCTATCTAAAATCAGAGAACTGCTAAGTAATTCTTAGAAAAAGGACACAGAGTGAGCAGAAAGTGAAAATAAATGGTTATTAAAAGACATACCAGTTAAAACCATTGCTCTTAAGAAATCCTCTATTTGGGTCAAACATTCAGAAGTTTAAAATGATAAATAATTCTACATTAGTTTCAGGGGCTATGACCTCGCTAATCTTGCAGAGCCAGTAATAGTAATATTGTAATATGCTTTCATAAAACTAAACTGTGAGGATTAAATGCAACTGTAAGGATATCTGTGAGAATTTATGTACTACTGTGCTCCCCCAAACCACTCAGTGCAATTTTTCTCCTTTTATGGTTATTGCAATTTATTTTAGGATTATTCAAAAGAAATTATTTTTTAAGAGTCCTTAGTACATGGCCTTAGTACATGGCCTTAGTACATCTAAGGATAGTCCTCTTGGTTAAACATTTACCTTAAATCAGTTCTACTTGATTAGGAGGAGCACTGTACTAGGTTCTCTTCAAATTACTGGTACTGATTCTATGTGTATTACACAGGAAAGACAAGAATCAATCAATTCAGTATAACTTAAAAAAATTTACTGACCATCTATTACATACAAGGTATTGTGCCACTAGAGAAATGAACAGACACAGTCCTATTATCTGTGACTTTACAGCTTGCAGGAGAAATAGATAAGGACATAGGTAAAGCCAAAAAGCAAAACAATGCTACAGCACAAAACTAAACATTGTGAGCAACTCCCCATACATGGAATAACATTTTTTAAAAGTTACTTTTACTGAACACTACTTCTATAGTCTCACTTTCCCACCATTAAAGCTATGAACTTCTGTTTTGTTAATTCTTAACAGCGATTATCAGAGCCTCACAACATTTCAGATCTAATTTGCCACAACTTAAGGGCCTGTAATATATAGGGGGCTTTCCTTATCCACAGGTTCTACTTCTGCAGATTCAACCAACTGCAGACCAAAAATATTCAGAAAAATAAATAATAACAATCCTGTGCAACAATAAAAAAAAAAATACAAATTTAAAAACCAGGCTGGGTTCACTCTTGTAATTCTAGCATTTTGGGAGGCTAAGGCAGGAGGATCACTTGAGGCCAGGAGTTTGAGACCAGCCTGGGCAACATAGCAAGACCCGGTCTCTAAAAAAAAATGTTTAAATTAGCCGAGTGTGGTGGCATGCGCCTGTAGTCCCAGTTACTTGGGAGGCTGAGGCAGGAAGATCACTTGAGGCCAGGAGTTCGAGGCTGCAGTGAGCTATAATGACTCCACTGCACTCTAGCCTGGGCAACAGAGCAAAATCTTGTCTCAAAAATAAATAAATAAATAAAATGATAATAATAAATAAAAACCAATATAGTACAACAACTACACAGCATTTAAGTGGTATTGGGTATTATAAGTAATCTAGAGATGATTTAAAGTCTACATACAGGAGGATGTGCATAGGTTATATGCAAACACTATGCCATTTTAAATAAGGAACTTGAGCATCTACAGATTTTGGTGTCTGCAGGAGGCGGTGGTTCTGGAACGAACACCCCACAGGTATTGAGGGAATGACTGTATATTCTAACTGTCTCCTATATAGTTATTAAAATGGTAATTAAGAAATAACAAAAGGAAGTTTCTGCAATAAAATCTTACACTAAATTTCCTCTTCTAATCTAATCAAATAGTTCTCCAATCCTTCTTCCTCCCTGTACACTTTGCCATTTCATCTTTATTCTACTTCATTTCATGCATAGCAGTATTGGACACATACACACTTGTAAACCTAGTATCTTACATCACTATTAAATCTTCTAAGACTCCTCTTGCTATGAAGACTGGAAAATGATGATCTTTCTCATAAACAACAGAGGGCCATAATAATGAACTATGTCTGACAAACTTAAACTACATGAGTTAACCCAGTTCAATATCTTGTGAATTAATCGAAGAAGATGAAATTCCCAGGCGGTGTTGTATTTAAGATAACAGACTGTAACTCAAATCCTAAAACAACTGACATAATTTAAGCCTAAAAGTGGTCCCTAAGTATGTTATTGAGGGCCTAGTCATTTTCTGGAGATTTAAATTCTTCTTGAGGATAGATCTATCTATATGCAAGGTGAAAAGCTGTGACTGATACATTATTAAGTGAAAAAATTATGTTATTGAATAATGTGTAGACTATAATTCCATATTTGTAAATGAAATTATATGGAGGTATGCATGTACGTATCTATATGTATGTCAATCAATAAATTATATACTAATTAGTAAGCTTTATAAGTCACATATAAGTTATACATGTGTGCATGTGTACACACACATATATATAACTTGTTGGTTGACATACACACCAATATATGCCATATATACACATATACCAATATATGCCACACATATACATTTTATATAATATATATTATGTATATAAATAAAAAATACATATGCATAAGACAAAATTAATACCTATGCGGGAGGTTTGGGGAATGGGGAAGCAGCTGGTTTTCACGTATTAATTGAGAGATAAATTTCTAATTGTTCAAATACATTTAAATTAGCATTTATTGATCCTATAATTCATCTTGTTAAAAGTTTAAAGGAACCAAAATAGATTTTACTTTCATTATAAGTACTTTAAAAATTAATAATACTATCTCAGTCTCTAATTTATATTATCACAATTGCTTTACCTAACATGATGGCATAACCATAAACTCTCATTTAAGACTGGAGAATACAGACAATAAACAATCTTAATCACATAGCTCACCTAGGTTCTGCCCAAACCGCACCCAGGTCTAGGTTAAATAATCAGCCCTTCAGAAAAATGGCAAAATAATTCAATATTTGAATTATAACTCCCTATACTTTATCTTACCTTTTTACCTACCTCTTCCTGTAAAAGACTTTAAATTATTATAATTTAAAGACCAATAACTCAGTCAAACCAAAATTCTTAAAAATACTTATAGGAAATAAAAGGTGAACCTTTCACCTGTAAGACAAAGCACACTACAAAAAATCAAATTACAAATGTTAGTGTTGAAGGGCTTCTCTCTCCTTTCCCGATATGGTCTTTCTGCAGAATAATGCAGCATTAGTTATTAACGGGAAGAAATTCCATGCATGGATCAGATGTTCAACATCATTGTTTTAGTGTTTTTCCCCATTATCAAAGTGATTTAAAAAATAGAAATGAAAAATGAAAATATTTTCAACCCAGAAATTGTAATTAAGTGAGTCCTTCCCTCAGAACAAACTAAGTATTTCCTTAAAATTTTAAATGCTATCATATTCACTCAAAAATTCCAGAAATAAAAAGACTGATTTTCCACAATAAGCTCAGAGTTACTGGCTGATGATGCCAATTTATTCATTTGAAAAAGTACACACTCTACAATATTATGAATGCTTTTATACTATTAAAGTTCATGTATACTGATCAGTTAGAAACATGATTATAGAAAATGGCCTTTCACGTATATTTCTACATATCTCATTAGCAGAGACATGCATGACAATTCATTTTCAACGTAAGTTTCAATACTTCGTACACCCAGAACCTGTTAAACAGAATGTAATATCAGAGAGAAATAGACCTAGACATAGAAACAGACCTGGTAATTCAAGATCTAGACCTAGAAATAGACCCAGTATTTAAAAGTGAGATATCTGGAAATTATCATGAGATTTATAAACTTTAAGTTTTGCTATGGATAAAGTAGATAATCTACCTTTAGTCCCATGCCAGAGGACATGGTTGGTGACACTGCAGTATTACTTGTATGTCTACAGCCCTTGGGATCTCAGGACTTACCAAGCACTGGATAAGTCCAGTCAATCAAATTAACCAGTAAATATCTGAGATTCCTCTCTTTCTCTTCTACTCTCTCATTCCTGTTTTCTTCTCTCATTTTCCTTTCCTCTGCCTATGCCACAATCCTACCAAGTATTCAAGGATACTAGTTAGGCTTCAGGGTACAATGTTTTAGCACAGATTGCAGACATTTCTGCTTTGAGGCATAAATGTGTCTTTTTTTGTTGTTTTGGTTTTTTTTGAGACAGAGTCTCGCTCTGTCGCCCTGGCTAGAGTGCAGTGGTATCATCACAGCTCACTGCAACTTCAAACTCCTGGGCTCAAGCGATCCTCCTGCCTCAGCCTCCTGAGTAGCTGGGACCACAGGTGCGCACCACCATGCCCGGCTAAGTTTTCTATTTTTTGTAGAGGCAGAATCTCACTCCTGCTCAGGCTGGTCTTGAACTCCTGAGCTCAAGTGATCCTCCCACCTCGGCTTCCCAGAGTGCTAGGATTACAGGCATGAGCTGCCTCACCCAGCCTAAATGTGGTTTTAGTAGCAATATTCTTAGGAGGTTCCAAAGATTGCTATGCACCAGGGCAATACAGAACTTCAAAAAGAGAGAGGACTTGAGCTAGACAGATGAGGATGGAGGGGATTGGGAGAGGAAGGTATGTATGCAGGCAAAATATGTCATTAGAAATATGGAAGACTGACTTAGGGATCAGTGTGACCAGTCTACTTAACTGTGTATGAATTGTGGCAAATGACAAGAAAAGTAGGTAGGAACCATTGTGGAGGGCCCTGAACATCTAGCTATGTATTTCAGACCTGATCTTTAAAGATTGTACAAGAGGAAAAGAGTTCTACAAAAATAATGTTTTATGAAAATGGCTTTCGTGGCTGTAGGTTAGAAGAACACAAAAGGGAACAACCTGAAGATGGGGAGACCAAATGCATAAAACAGCATGGCATAAAAGAAGCCATACTTACAATAAGGCAGGCAGGTAAATAATATCCAAAAAAAGTCAAAAGCCTATCAAAAATTTTTATATATGAGTTCTATTGTTTCTAAGGTACTACGAAAATTATTGAATTTTCTACACCAATGGAAATGTTTTTAATTATACCTACCAGAAAACAGTAACTCACAGTTAAGTACAGAAACATTTCTTCGCATGATACACGGTGTGAAAAAAAAAAAAAAAAGTATGGGTAAAAACAGAGTAAACTATGGTATGGCTGAAATGCATTATTGTATTTTTGAATGAAAGATATGGCATGGAAACTGCGAGGCAAGGAATTAGCATTTTTGTTAAAAGTATCCTTCATCACTCTTCCATTCTAAAGCAGTACTACTAAGAAGTAAAATGTATCCGTAAATGATAGGACAATAGTTATTCATTTTAAATCTGGAAAGATAATATATAAAGGTTAAGGGTAAAGATATAACTTTTAAAGCAGAAAATAATTGTACATATTCTAATACTGTTAGGTAAATATGTCTAAAAATGATTTCATATACATTAATCTTATATAACAGTCTTTTTCCCTCCACAAAAATTTTTATCTCAACTAACTCATATCTCTGTGATAAAGTGCAAAAAAACCCACAAAAAATGGTCACAATACTTCACAGCTCCTCCATCAAAAAGTGGAATTTTTTTCTCCACTCCCTGAATTTGGTCTTAGCCTTGTGACTCACTCTGGGTATGGGGACATTAGCAAACATGGTACAAGCAGAGGCTTGACAAGTGCCTGTTCACTGGGGCTTGCCCTCTCTAGTTCCTCTCTGGAACCCTGACACTACTGCGTGAAGAAGTGTGAAGGATAAGAGAGGAAGTGGAATAGAGACGAGCTATTCCAGATGAGCTATTCCAGTTCAGCCCCCCAGACTGACCTGCCAGACATGAAAGTGAGGTCATCCTACACCATCCAGGACCAGTCAACCCAGCCAGGACTAAAAGAATCACCAAAATTCCTGACCCACAGAATTGTGGGCAAGTAAATGTTTAAGGCTGTTGTAAGCCATTACATTTTGGGAAAGTCTGTTACACAGCAAAACCTAACCAACACAGTATCAATGCATAAGATTTAGATAGTCAACGTCAATATTGACACCAATACTACACTATATTAATGTAGCTTGAAATCAGGCTGTAGTAGTTCTCCAGCTTTGTTTTTCTTCTTCCAAGTTGTTTTGGCTATTCTAGGTCCTTAGCATTTCCATATGAATTTTAGAATCAGCTTGCCAATTTCTATAAAAACCTGGCTAGGATTCTGATTGGGATTCCATTGAATCTGTAGACCAGTTTGGGGAGAATTAACATCCAAGAATATTGAACTGTCTAGACCATGAACACAGTATATCTCTCCACTTCATTCCACTATTCAAATAAAGAGTTTTTGGCCAGGCGTGGTGGCTCACGCCTGTAACCCCAGCACTTTGGGAGGCCAAAGCAGGAGGATTGCTTAAGGTCAGGAGTTTGAGACCAGCCTGGGCAACACAGCGTGACTCCATCTCTACAAAAAAGAAAAAAAGAAAAAATTAGCTGAGCGTGGTGATGTGCGCCTGTAGTCCCAGCTACTCGGGAGGCTGAGGCATAAAGATTGCTTGAGCTCAGGAGTTTGAGGTTACAGTGAGCTATGATCACGCCACTGCACTCCAAGCCTGGGTGACAGAGCAAGACTCTGTTTAAAAAAAAAAAGAAAGAAACCCACACATAAATAAAGGGTTTTTAAAGATTATAACTATCTTTTCTCTAGGAATGTACTGAAATCAAAAGCCGTATCTGAGGTTTTGTGATACTTACCACTTTTCTGAAGTCCACTAGGATCCCGTAATATTCACTTCCCTATAAGACTGTGTGGTACTGGTGTCAGGAGAGAAAAATAGAGCAGTGAAATAGAATAGAAAGTCCAGAAATAGATCCACAGGTGCAAAGGCAATTCAGTGGAGAAGGAACAGTCTTTTCAACAAATGGTACTGGAGCAACTACATATCTATACACAATAAAAGTGAACCAAAATCCGCATCTCTTTGCATATATAAAATTTAATTCAAAATGGACCATAGACCTAAAAACATAAAACATGAAAATATAAAACTTCTAGGAGAAAACTTTTGTGACCTTGGATCAGACAAAGATTTCTAACATATGACACTAAAAACACAACCCACAAAAGAACAAATTAATAAATTGGACTTCATTAAAAACTTCTGCTGGTCAAAAGACACTGTGAGGAGAATAAAAAGACAAGCCACAACTGAAAGAAAATATTTGCAAAGCATATACCTGATAAAGGACTTGTATCCAGAGTACATAAGAACTCTCAAAGCTCAATCATAAGAAAACAAAACCAATTTAGGGGAAAAAAAAAAAAGGGCAAAAAATTTGAAACCTTGACTAAAGAAGATGGTAAATAAGGAATGGTAAATCAGCACATAAAAAGATGCTCATCATTATTCACTAGGAAATTAAAACTACAATGATATCACTACAAACCTATTTGAATGACTAAAATTTAAAAGACTGACAATATAAAGTGTTAGCAAGGCCACGGAAGAAGTGAAAGTCTCATACACTGCTGGTGAGGATGTAAAATGGTATAACCAATGTACAACACAGTTTAGCAATTTCTTAAAAAGTTAAACACAACCTATCATATGATCCATCCATTCCCCTTCTAAGTATTTACCCAAGAGAAATGAGAACATGTATCTATATAAAGACTTGTACATGAATACTCATAGAAGATTTGTCACAGTTTAAAACTGGAAACAGCCCAAATATCCATCAACAGATAAATTATAAACAAATTGTGGTATATCTACAATTAATACTACTTAGCAACAGAAATGAATGAGCCATCAGTATATGA
The DNA here is from genome assembly GCA_023783475.1 of Daubentonia madagascariensis. Lineage (NCBI taxonomy): Eukaryota > Metazoa > Chordata > Mammalia > Primates > Daubentoniidae > Daubentonia > Daubentonia madagascariensis. The sequence goes on along the minus strand of JAKFHU010000600.1, from coordinate 10,802,896 downwards.
AATAACATGGATGAATCTCAAAATAATTATGCTGGGTAAAAGAAGTCAGGCAAAAAAGTATTTATTGCATGATCCCATTTTTTATAATACTAAAAAATGTAAACTAATCTATAGTGACAGAAAGCAGATCAGCGGTTGCTTGGAGATGTGCTGGGGAGGGGGAGGGGTGTTGGGAGGTTTACAAAGGGGCATAAGGAAACTTTTGGAAATGATTAGTATGTTAATTATCTTGACTGTGGTAATGATTTCACGGGTACATACATATGTCAAAACTTAAATTATAAATTTTAAATATGTGCAGTTTATTGTATATCAATTATAACTCAATACAGTTATTAAAAAGATAAAATAATGAATTCCTGCCCCACTTAATGCAATGAGTTTTTGGAGATTAGTTATTTTCTTTGGGGGAGGGGGATAATAAAGGGAGATGGAGGTAAGGTACCAGTCTGCCCTAAAACACTACAGAAAAAGTCTTATGAAAAGGATGATTAGGGTTATGGTGGCAAATTAGGTCTGAGATTTAAGCAGAAGTAGAAGGGCAGGCTTTTCTGAAAATTACTTTTGATTAGACTAGGTTAGACCCTTGCTACATAGCCCTTTAGCAATTGCACATATTCTTCTCAATTTGTCATACACATCATTTCCGTCTCCCCCACTCTGGAGGGCAGGGACTGTACATTCTATCTTATTCCTTAAAGTATCCCTAACACCTAGCAGAGTGCCTGGTTGGGTACATAAGCAACACAGCATGAAGGTGAGAGTTCATGAATAGAACTCTGAAGTCAGACTACTTGGATTCAAATCTTAGTACTACCACTTCCTAGCTGTGTAATTTGGGAAAAGTTATTTAACACCTCTCTGCCTCGAGTTCTTCTTCTGAAAAAGAAGATGATAATAGCACCTATCTCATAAGGTTGTTGTAATGACTAAATCAGTCAACACATGAATAGGCTTGACATACAGTGATTATTAAATTATAGCTGCTGTTACCATCATCGTTGCTGTGATCATTGTCATCAATTCTGATAACTTAAGAAGGGCATTTAAGGGAGACTGAGAATTATCTGAATTATAAAGCCAGATCTATACCCGAGGAATAAGTGGCCTCAACAGGAGGCAGCAAGTATGTAAAGAGCTACGTAATTGTGTTAGGAGGAGGAAAGGCAACTAGGGGCGGGGAGAACTACACACACCCAGTACAGGGCAATAAATTTCTGTAGAATGAATCAAGTGAGAAGACCATGCTTGACAAAGACGGGAATATTAATACATAAAGGAGGAGAGAAAATACAAGTGATTTTTATGTCCAAGTAAAAAAGCATGTAACATGTTCTCTCTCTTTAATAGTTTTGAAAAACAAAGAGAAACCATTCCCTTGTGTTCAAAATAAAAGGCTAACCAAAAGGGTCTTGAACGTGTAACTGCCCCTCTTTTTGGATTGTGTTCACCATGCCTGTGCCTTACAGATGAACTGTCAAGCATTTAACAGCTTCACCTGATTCTCATCCCTACTGGGGATAGGGACAAGGCTCTGATAGCAGCAATGCAGCAGTGTGGGAATACTTGGGTTGGCATCAGCCCTTTCCTCCATTCAGACCTGTAATCTCTTCTGACTTTGATTTAATGCAGCAATTACTGGTAATGTGGTTTGAAGGAGATAAATGCCCAGTGTAGCCGGCTGTCGCTTACCCTGCTCATGATGCAAGAACATTTTTAAATTAAAATTCCCTTTATGATAAAGGAGCTGCTTCACTGAATGTTTCTGTGCAGCCCTGATATGGAGCTTCCCCCAAAGAGGATTAGAAATCAAAGGTGCCCCTCCTCACTTCTGGCAAAGCATGCATATATACAATTACTTTATCACCTAAAGTGAGTTTCTGAACCCTAAATTTTTCCCACTTATATAATTAGATCCTGGTAACAACTTCTTTCTACTTCTCATGATCACAGTGTCAGCATTACACGATTTTCATTAATGATGACTCCTCTCCTTTTTGTAAAGAAATTCCTTTAATTTCTTTTAAAATTAATATACAAAGTAAACATTCATAAACATACATGCATAATAGACTATGTACCCATTTCACTTGGAAAAAAAGTATAGCTGAATATAAAATATCAAAAAATAAGGCCAGTTTTATTCTAATTCATAACACAATGGTTTGCTATGCCTTTTATATCTAGGAATCTTTGCATAATTAGGTAATAAGTAAAATAAATGTAGAAGGGTTAATAGAATCTTCCAGGGTTTTTTTCCCCCACAACATAAAACCATCATGATATAGCAATTTAAGGAATTTATATTAGTTATTCCAAGTCAAAACTGTGTAATATTGGCAAGCTAGTTAAAAACAACAATAACAAAAAACACCCATAACTACAGGGAAAATAATCACATGAAGCTTGAAAAGAAAACATTTGGTACAGGCTTACTGGTTTGTGAATCAATCAATAAAACTTTTGATTCAATTACAACACTTCCTACACTTAACGGTAGAAATAAGAAAAAATAATATTTTATGGTTAGCTAGGGTCTATTTCTTTGATTACCTGGCAAGGATGTTCATTGACAATTATCCCTTGAAAAACAAAAGAGAAACAGAGAGCACAAGGTTTGAATCAGTTATATTCTCCAAAGTGGAAGAAAAGCAACCCAACACCAAATGTGTATTTTCTTTTCCTAATGCGCACAGCACAATTTCAGTGTGAAGGTCAAAAGTTAAGAACTGATTTTCTGTTCCACTATAGGACAGTGGTGTCTCTATTACAATTAATTCAAACTAATATTTTTTGACTAAGTATCTCTAAACTCAAATAACATCCCACTTTCAGAAGAGTGCCATATGTCCTCTCAGGAAATCCAAGACTAAGACTAGATTCCCTCTCAGGAGGCCTTGCCAAGACCTACTTTAATCTTAGGTGTAAGAATACAGACTGATGTCATCCCCGCAATACCAATGCTACTCTGGAGAAATATGCATGGCTCTATAGCTGTTTGTGAGAAAATGGATCTCCCTTTCAAAGACAGGATAGATAGATATAGGTAACTTTGGAAAAATAACTGTATGAATATACACACACATACTGGCCCTTGGGAAAATAGCCTGGCATAATTAATAAGATTAAAGAGGGATTTAGGATAAAAAAATGAAAGTCTAATTCTTACAGGATTAAACCCCAAATCCTAGTACAAATCCAACAATTTTTTAAGATCAACACCATATAACAGGATTAAACCAATAGCTGCTTTTGTTTTCATATTGGAAAGATAGTTTCATAGTTGGCAAATACAGGCCTACAGCATCACCTTATCAGTTAAACACTGGAGAGTTCAGGGCTAAAAATAGGGGCTTTTACTCTGACTCGGCTTGCTGAATGCCTTACCTACACAAGTCCAAAATCCCTTATCTTTAATTCCAAGGTTCATAAAGCCTGGAAAAGTAAGTTTCCTTATTTCTTCTCTATCCTTCCCCCTCCCTTTTTGTTGTGGTGGTGGAAGAGGGATGCATTTAGTGACAAATGTGACCTAAACCAATGTGGACACAAAGCTATTATGGTGCGCATATTCAAAAACATTTAGCTGCAAAGAGATGAATGATTGTGATTACAAGATGTTACATGTACCCAAATAGGGGTGTTACTCTAACACAAAGTATATGTGTTGCATATCCTTTCTAAATTCCAAAAGATACCAAATTATGATACATATCTGACCCCAAGAGTTTCAGATAAAGGACTGCTGTGTCATTCTTCAGCTTAAAAAGACAGCCACGACACGAATAACAGCCAATAAGGGAAACAAATTAAAACTGCTGACACAATAAGCAACAACATGCCAAACAATGGCTATCAAACTGCAGCAAGTATGTCTAAGATGTGTATGCACTGGGGATAAGTTAGAAGTGACAGAGACTCAGCTGGAATCATATATGCTGCAGACTGATAATCACATTTTAATAATGACCAGAAAAACAGTATGTTTTAAGGAAAATTTCTGGTTGAGGAGTAAGTTTTAAAAATTTGTCACCAATCCAATGCAAAGGCGCAGTGGCTCACGCCTGTAATTGCAACAGAGACCAGGAGTTCGAGACCAGACTGAGAAACAAATTAAGACCCTGTCTCTACAAAAAGTAAAAACAGAAAAAACTAGCCAGGTGTGGTGACACGAGCCTGTAATCTCAGCTACTGGGGAGGATGAAGAAGAAGGACTGCTTGAGGCCAGGAGTTTGAGGTTACAGTCAGCTATAATTGCGCCACTGCACTCCCACCTAGGCAACAGAGTGAGACCCTATCTCCAAAAAAAAAAAAAAAAAAAAAAAAAAAGGCAAACAACAAAAAAAGCTTTTGGGGGGTGTACCAGAAAAGGTAACATGAAGGTTCTATTCAAAGTACATAATTAGATAAATATGTACTTTTCCTGAATACCTCTGAAGTCCTATGATGCTCAGAATTTTAAATCCTAAAATAAAATTAACACAGAAAGGCAATTTGGAAGATAATATCTGTACCATTTATTCCTCTTGGAGCATTCATATTAGTAAATTAATTTAAAAACTCACATTTATATTTATAACTTAATTCAAACACTATTTCTCTTGGAATATTTATATTTATACATTAACTTACACACACATTTCTCTTTGACAGACACACTGTTCAATTAATGTAAAACAAAACTGACTTCTGCTTCTAGGAAGATGGAATACACGTACTTTTCCCTATTCCCCCCATTAAGTACAATTCAAACCCCTAGACATTTTACATATTAAACAAACATAAGAAGACTCTTAAGGGTGGAGAAAAGAAAGCAACCTAGATAGGGTGTTGTGTTCCTTAGGATTTCTTTTTGCCTCATATAGCCCAGACTTGGAGCTGAAGAACCTGGAAACACCAACAGGCTCAGACAAAAAGGCCCCTGACAAAAGCCTCCTCTCAACAACCAAAGAACAAAGAAAGAGGCAGCATAGCCTGGCAGAAAATGTGTAGATTGCTTTAATTGAGCCAAACACCACCTCACTCCCACCACGTCAGCAAAGGCCACGTGAGGAGCCTTGACCTCTACCCTGGCCAGACTGTAGTAACCAGGAGCCCCAGTATCACTGTCAAAGTAATATTATAGAAGGAGAAGTAGGGACCCCACACATTCATCCCCACAAAACTATATAACTTTTAAAAGGAAAAACAGAAGATCTTTAAAACTTAGGGCTAGGCAAAGAATTCTTAGAATTGATACCAAGAACATGATCCATAAAAGGAAAAATTGATAAATTGGACTTTATCAAAATTAAAATTTTGTTTTGTTCTGTGAAAGACTCTGTTAAGAAAATGAAAAGACACACTACAAAGTAGGAGAAAATATTTGCAAACCACATATCTGACACATATCTAGAATATAAAAAGAACTCTCAAAATTCAGCAGTAAAAAGAACAATCCAGTTAGAACACTGGCAAAAGGCACTGACATCTCAGCGATGAAGATACACAGATAGTTAAATAAGCACACAGAAAGATGTTCAACATCATTAGCCATTAGGGAAATGCAAATTAAAACTATAATGAGATACCACTACACACCTATCAGAATAGCTTTTCTTAAAAAAAGCAGTAACACCAAATGCTGACAAAGATACAGAGAAATTAAATAACTCATACATTGCTGGTGGGAATGTAAAATGGTACAGACACTCTGGAGAACAGTTTACCCATTTCCTAAAGAACTAACTACGCAACTACCACAGGAGCCAGCGATGGCACTCCTGAACGTGTATCACAGAGAAATGAAGACTTACGTTCACACACAGAAAACATACACAAATGTTTATAGCAGCTTAATTCATAAACCCAGATGTATTTCAATGTGTGAATGTTTAAATAAACTACGGAACACCCATACCATGGAACACCACTGAGCCAAAAAAGGGATGACTGATTGTTACATGCAACAACCTGGATGAATCTTCAGAGAATTGATCTGAGTTTAAAAATGCAATCCCAAAAGAATTCCACTGTATTTCAATTACATAACATTCTTGAAATGACAAAATTATAGAAATGGAGAACAGATTAGTGGTTGCTATGAATTAAGGAGGGAGCGGAGGCATATGGGAAGTGGGTGTGGCTATAAATGGGCAACATGAAGAATCCCTGTGGTGACAGAAATGTTTTCTATCTTGACAGCAACACTGTCAATATCCTGGTTGTGATACTGTACTATAGTTTTACATGACGACACCACTGGGAAAACTGGGTAAAGGGAGTACACGAGAGCTCTCTACATTATTTCTTACAACTGCATATGAATCTAAAATTATCTGAAAATAAAAAGTTTAATGAAAAGTCTATCTGTTGCTATCAAGGACATTATTGGGACAATTGACAAAATCAGACTGTGGGCTGCAGATAATTGCATCTACATTAAACTTCCTCATTTTGGTAACTATACTGTAGTTATATAAGAAAATATCCTTGTTTTTAGAAAAAATATGGAATTATTTGGTACTAAAGGGATTTATACACACACACAAACACACATTTTAAAATTTACTTTAAAACGGTTCAGAAAAAAAAGAGAATAGTAAAGCAATTGTGGAAAAACGGTAAGGAAAAAAATCTTTCAGGATTGATGGAAATATTCATTATCTTGCCTGTGAATGTGTCACAGGTGTTTGCCTATGTCAAAATTCCATCAATACTATACTTTAAATATGTGCAGTCAATCTAAAATTATTTCAAAACAAAAAGTTTAATGAAAAAAAACTCAGCACTAAAAGCAAGAATAATCTGAGTATATCTACTACCAACACTTTTATACTCTGATGACACCCAAAGCACCACAAAGAGATCATGCATAATGTTTGTAATTATTATATCATGTATTTCTTCCTATGGAGTTACTAAAACATTTTATGGACTGTACAATGTATTGTTTGTGTTCACTAGACACACAGTGCCCACATTATAGGAGAAAATCAGTATGCAGACACGTCCTCATAACAGCCTTTTTATTTATTACTCATGTTTCTTAAACATATTAACTAAATGTTGTTGCTTTGGTAAGGGTTACTAGAACTTAAGAGATGGTCCCTTCTATTTGTACATTTGATTAGCTTTTTTTCATTAGCATTCTTAGAAAATTATTTTATGAAGAAAAAAATAGGCCAGGAGTGGTGGTGCACACCTATAGTCCCAGCACTTTGGAAGGATGAGGCAGGAGGATCACCTGAGACCAGGAGTTTGAGAACAGCCTGGGCAACATGGCTCACACCTTCCATTTGACCACCAGTTTCACGGTTTAAAATTTTTTTTCTTTATTACATTCACAGGAAATTCCCTTGAATCATCTTAGCCAAAAACAAAATATGAATATCAAACAAAAGACACAAATATTTTTAGTTATTATTATTTTACCAAATGTATTATGCAGCATATCACACCACTTTTTAAAAACTAGTTTTCATATTATCTACATGAACTATACAAACTTAAAAAAGAAAGAAAGAAAAATTAAGATAGAAAGAAGTTCTGGTTCAAATCAAGTATGGACCAATACTAATATGTAGAACCTTCCTAGAAAGTCTGGCTTAATACTATAGTACTTGTTACTTTCCATTTAAAACAACAACAATGGGAAAGGATCTATCACAGATACTTTGGAATCACCTTTTAAAAAATAACATGCACATGATTACTAAGAAAAAGATCGTCAAAATCATGTTTCTTATGAAACTGCATGAAAAAGTGTGATATTATTCATCACCCAAAACAATTTAGAAAAAAATCAATCCCTAAGTTCTAAAATATTTGTGAGGAAGGAAGGAATACTATTTTATCTGCAGGAATTGTCCTGCTCTCTCTTTCCTTTCACTCCAGCCAGGCTGTCTCACTCACACCGTCTGCCAAGCTTCAGGGCTAACAAGCTTAGGGATTCGTTCCTACCTTCACCAGAAACACACAAAAGTAGCTCTGTGATAAGGCAATGTATGGATTCAGCATCCAAATCAAGCCTGCTTCGTGTCCCCAGTACTTTCAACAGTGTTTGGTCCATAATAGGTTTGCACAATGTATTTGCTGAATAAAAGAAAATAAATGAAGGAATAAATGGTGTCCAAAACCTATTTACTGGAAAGGCCCTGAACCCTTAGTGCTCAGGCATCTCACCCAAGAATCTTATCCCTAACATACCCGCTGGGATATTTGCCACAGGATCAAAATTCACCTGCCTAGATGTTCTCCTTGGATTCTAGACCTGGCCCACGGATCACCAATATTGCCTGACCTTTCCTTTGAGTTCTTACTTAGCCCCAATGAGTTAAGCCCACTCTGGCTCTAGTTTTTCTTATATATTCAGGTCCTCGCTCCAAACAGATTGCTACCTCTACCTTAACCACAAGCTGCTGTATAGTGAAACATCCAATTTTCAGTGGTCCTGATTCCCTGTCTTATAGTTCTATAATACCTGTGGTTTTAGCATGGGAAGTTACAGGACCTGGAGCAATTTTGTATTTGTTCCTTTTCATATCCTACAATTCAGTCTGCTAGCAGTATCCTTTTATGATGTATCCTTTTATACAACAGGATAAGTGACTTGTCCAGGGTCATGGTGAATGACAAAGCCTGGAATGCAGCTTATTTTCCAGAATCTTCCGTCCAGTCCCTTAAACAACATATCTCATACCTTGGCTGTATGAATTATCTTCAATTAAAAAAAAAAGTACTAAATAAAGAAACTTTAGGAGAAATTAAGTTCTTTAAAATCCATATTCTATTATCATCTGGCACAAGCATAGAGCTCTAGGCCAGGCACAGTGGCTCACACCTGTAATCCTAGCACTACTGGGAGGCTGAGGTGGGAGGATCGCTTGAGGTCAGGAGTTTGAGACCAGCCTGAGCAAGAGCGAGGCCCCGTCTCTACTAAAAATAGAAAAAATTAGCCAGGCAACTTAAAAATAGAAAAAATTAGCCGGGTGTAGTGGCACGCACCTGTAGTCCCAGCTCCTCAGGAGGCTGAGGCAGGAGGATTGCTTGAGCACAGGAGTTGGAGGTTGCTGTCAGCTAGGCTGACGACGCCATGACGCTCTACCCCAGGCAACAGAGCAAGACATCTCAAAAAAACCCCAAAAAAACCAAGAGTACAGCTCTAGTACACACAGACTTTTTTTTACCTTTAATTTAATACATTCTTCATCCATATGTCAAGCAACATAGATCATCTTTTAGCCTCCAAATACTTCTGTGGTTCCAAGTTCAGTATATTTTCACTAAGTTTGGGCAATAGTAACCACAAGCTGCTGTATACTGAAGTAACTCTCTTCTGGTGACAGAAGAGACAGTTAATGTGTTCTTAATATGGTTGGGCTTCACATGGTCCATGATCACCTGAAAACTGTGTGCAAAATGTTATAGATATGTACAATGTTCTGGGGCCTGGTCCAGAGCTTTCATTAGATTCTCAATGATGTTCAAGACCCAAAATAAAGATTAAGAAACAATAGGGCAGAAAAGGTTATAAGATAATTCCTTCTGTAACACATTAACTGCCATGTGAGTTGTATTTAACTCACACTAGTTTTGAGCCTGGGGCTTCGTGAAGCATATGTAACTCACACAACTCTTCACCTTGGGAGCCACAAGAACTGTTTTTCAAGTTGTATATAACTCACGCACAGAAAACAATACAAAATAACAAATTTTTCATTAAATTAGAAAGGATCATTTTGTTTTCGAAGTTTTTATTCTATTTTCGTAATAAAACACTGTGGCCCCAAGGAAAAAAAATTTTTTTCTAGTGTGGCAGTTGATGCATTAAGGAGCTGTTCCATTTAAACACTCCTATTTTTTCCTTGGCAAATAATTAATATTTCTAGTTTCAGTATTTCCTCCAAGTCCACTTTCTAATCCTACCTCTTTTCAATGTTTTACTTTACCTTTATTTCTAACCCTCACCTTTCACAAAAATCCCAATCACCTTCCCTGCTAAAGGCTAGGCCAGAGATCCAAATCCTATTAATAGATCCACCCCACTGCGATGCTTTCAAGTCAGGGACCAAGTGACAAGAAACATTCCAGCTCTGACATTCCAACTGTCTTACTAAGGGCCTAATCCACTAAGAGAGACCTTTGTGGGGGGTTGTTGGTTTGTTGGGGTTTTTCTAAAACAGTTGTTTAAACTAATCTGGCTTCAAACCCTCAAGAGAAAATCTGAGGTCAAGAGTATATTGCCCCTTATGGTCATGCCTGAATTTTCCTCAAGTCATCCCAAATCTTTTAGTCTGAACAAGCTCTAATAACACACTTATTCAGACTTACCAAAGTGGAAATTCTTTTAGTCACTGTAAGAAAATTAAAGACTCTAAACCAGTGTTTCTTAACCATTTAAAAAACCCTTATTTTATAATACTTACATTTATCTTCTGAATCTTCCATCAACCTAGAATAGCATGTACAACCTACTTTCTGTAATGTTTATTATGACTTAGAGGTTTAAATATTCTTTTGTGAACTATATAGTTTCTCTTACCCTAATACAGAGATTCTGATTTATACCTCCCACTCATTCCTAATTGAGATCATGGCTCTAAACATACAGAATGTAAATATGGAATTTTGTGACAAGGTCCCTTTAAGAGGTTCAAAATAGCAATTTATACACAAAAGAATAAGGATAGCAAAAAAGAGGTTTTCAACTACTGCTGTGTTATTAGAGAAACAATAAAGTTGGGGGGGAAAACCTCAGGAGTTGCTGGTTAACCAAAAACTGTCATACATAAAACTATACTGAAAATATCTGGATCACATTAGGAACATCATCTGTATTGCAAGACTACATGCGGACAGTGTAGGAGAGCTGGCTGGATTTATACAGATCACATGCTTTTTTGGATAAATGGCTGATAAAAGCAGGTCTCAATTTCCTCTCAAAACAGTAGGGTATATTATATTTTTAGGTTTTGCCTTTCAGTCATTTGAACTTTCAGGATCTGTCTGAGGACAATAAGCAAGAGTTTAATGAACTATATTCCTTTGACTTTTTATTCAGAGATGAGTAAAAAATGTCATTTTGTCCACTTAGCAATACACTGAGAGACACGACTACACGGCACATGAAATTTAAAGAAATTAACTCACTGGGGCTTTCAATGTATTCTTAATTGCCTTTATTATTGTTTTTAAATCTTTCCCCCGTTCCCCTTGTTTTTCTGGCTTACACTTGGTTCCACACTTTTGAAACTGTTCATTGTAAAAGTTTACTCTTCTTGCTCTTACTTCTTCATGCCAACTGGCTTCAACTCAACAGTATCCTGGGGGAATTGGTATGTTGGCTACCTCCTTTGAAAGGTATTCTAAAAGGTCACTATTTTCACTTGTGCTAATTACCTGGGGAGAGAGAGACGAAGGGAAACTAACTTTCCCTATGCATTGAAGGCAATGCATAAACATGTTTCCAAGACCCACGCTTTAAATATAACTAGGTTTTCCCAAGTAACATGTATTGTATGGCTGGAGGTCAGGGAAACAAAAGAAATGACAAGGTCAGAGAAGGGAATAAAGAAAAGTAGGAAGTTCTGAAGGCCCAACACAAAAGGAAAGGCATTCTGAACAACAGTTAGGAGGAGCTTCAGTTTGAGTATAACATCTCAATATGCAACAACGGAAATACAGGGAAATGGTGAAATCTGGGAGCAGAAATTATGAAATTGAAATAAAGGCTGGTCAAGGTAGAAACTGGGAAGACTGATCGGCTACAGATGGGCAAGGTCAAGATCTAAATGGTCAAGTCTTAAGAATATATCCTTAGAAGAAGGGGACTTCCAGTTTAAAAAAAAAGAATAAGAACATATTGAACTAGCCTAATCTGAGCTGTTCTTATTCAAGGGGTTTAGTGTAAGAGGACAAGGCAAGGTCTCACTTTTCTTAGCTACACGGGGAGGAATATCATCAAACTCAAATTTTAAAAAAAAAGGAATTGGGGTCAGGCACGGTGGCTCACACCTGTAATCCTAGCACTCTGGGAGGCCAAGGCGGGAGGGTCGCTTTGAGCTCAGGAGTTCGAGACCAGCCTGAGCAAGAGCGAGACCCCCGTCTTCAAAAAATAAAAAATAAAAGAAAGGAATTGAGATCCAATAAGCTCAAAAAAGGCACTGGCAAAAAATGGTTGAGGAAGTCCTTTGTTAACTGAATTCGGTCAGTGTTGGGCTCAGGTCCCAAAAGAAACTACAGTACCACAATGTACCAGGGCAAAAAGACCAGGTGAGTAGACTAGCCAATCTAATAAGGCTAATGTTTAACCCCTGGCACATGGGAAATGAGGCATCAGATTATTTGAAGACCAAACTGACTAATGGGAAAGGAGCTCCTTAACGTAAGGCCAGACTAAACTCTGAGAGTTCTATGCCTTTTTATAAGCCTTCTGTATGCACAGCTAGGCAGAAGGGCAGGCAGAGAAGGACAATTCTAAGCAAGATGGTGTGCTAGAGTTCAAATCAGTTCAACATCTACTGAGTACCTGATATGTATCCAGCACTGTACTAAGTGCTGCCTTTAAAGAGTTTACAGGAGAAGCTACAATGACCTGTACGTGAAAACTTACCATGGAATCGTTCTTAGGATTCAACATGTTAATGACTGTGAAATGTTTAGTATTAAGCCTGGCAAAGAGAAGGCATTTAACAGTCAGCAGCTGCTGACCAGCATCTTTACAGTTATCACCACCATTACCACAATGCCCACTACCACATTGTAGGGATTACACATTTTCAATTCTAGAAGAAACAGCTTTAAACTGCAAAATGTGTTACTGAATGGTTTGTTTCTTAAGACTGTGCCCATCAGACTAACGGGAATATTAAAACTAGGCCAAGACCTCTCCTAACTGATGATCTAGTTCCTACAACAGTCCTAGTGACATTGTTTCTGGCAAATTTTCTCAATCAGTCATGCAAATGTTAGCACCAACATAGTCTCGCACCTATGTTACCCAAATTTTTACATCCTGTGAAGCTCAAGCTGACTTCATAGTTTGTTGTTGATATTCACAAAAGAACCACCATGACTGCAGAACAACTATTAATACTTTCAAATGTCACAGATCAAAAGGGAGAAATTAGAGGGGTTAGCACAAGGTCTTTCCTTCCTTCAAGAATGAAAAACACAATTATCACAATTCATACTTACTGATCTCCCATAATGAATTAGATGCTTTAGTAAATCATACATGAAAAACAGTATCACTAACCTCTTCAGGTTAAAGCCTAAGAAATAATGCTGTGAGGAAACTTGCCTAGCAAAGGGTAGTAGACTACAGGAAAATAAATCAAATATGTACAAAAGTAACTAAAAAGCAATTTATCTAGAATTAAGTTTAATTTAAAGGTTTTTAGTGTGTTCAACAGAAAGAAATTGAAAATACCCTATCTACTTCCTAAACTTTTAAAGGGCTAATAAATACAGTAAACTTATTAAGTTCTCAGAAAATATGTCCAATTCAGAGAAGGAGTAGACAGAGACAGAGAACATAATGTGAGACATAAAACAAATAAAGGCACAAAATGAGAGAAAAAGAAGGGCAAAAAAACATAGAGGAAACTTGACACAAACAACCCTAAATATCTTAGGGAAGGAGGAAAATAGGGAGGGGCTATGAATATGGAACTTACAGTGATTAAGCTAGAATGAATCATAGCTATCAACCAGTTCAACTCTTCTGTTTTACTGATAAAGGAATTGTGTCCTGGTGAAGTTAAGTAATTTCCTTGAGTTTTCACCGCTAGATAGTGGCAAGTCTTAATTTTTATGAATTAAAAAGACAAGTGTTACAGGCAATATTTGTGTCCCCCCCTAAAAAATTCCCATGTTGAAGTCCAAACCCACTCCCCTACCCCATCCCCACAGCAGTATTAGGAGATGGGGCCTCTAAGTAATTAAGGTTAACTAAGGTCATTGGAGAGCACTGATCCAATAAGATTGGTGTTCTTATAAGAGACATCGAAGCTGGGCATGGTGGTTCACACCTGTAATCCTAACACTTTGGGAGGCCGAGGCAGGAAGACTGCTTCAGGCCAGGAGTTTGAGACCAGCCTGAGCAACATAGGGAGACCCCATCTCTACAAAAAAATCAGCCAGAGGTGGTGGCACATGCCTGTAGTCCCAGATACTCGGGAGGGTGAGGCAGGAGGATCGCTTGAGCCTAGGAGTTTGAGGTATCAGTGAGCTATGATGACACGACTACTCTAGCCCAGGCAAAAAAAAAAAAGAGAGAGAGAGAGAGAGAGAGAGAGAAACAGACACCAGAGAGGTCAGTTCCTTCCCCACTCCCCTACTCCTATGCACAAAGAAGAGGTTATACGAGCAGAAAGCTAGGTGGCAGCCGCTTATAAGCCAAGAGAAGAGTCCTCAAAATGAAATCTGTCTTGCTGGCACCTTGATCTTGGACTTTCAAGATCAAGTTTCTATTGTTGAAGACACCCAGTCTGTGGTAATTTGTTACAGCAGCCCTAGCAGACTAAGACAATAAGCACTGAAGTCTTTTGGCAAAGCATTCAAAAAGAAAAATTTAGGTAATTAAATATGAAATGTCCCATTTCGAATCAAAAGCTTAGTTTATTATATTTCAAACAAGAAGCTGTACAATTAATCAAAGTATGCACCTAAACTATCGACATAGTTTTGCCATCTTAATGGTAGCTTCTTGTTTATGCCAACAGCAAAGAAGCCTAGAGAGTGAGCAGCTATGAAATCACGAAAGATGTTTTCCACAGCTCATTGCAAATTGAATGTTTTTCCTTGCAAGAAGTGGTCCAAAGCCTGGAAGAAGTGGTAATCAGTTGGTGCAAGGTCTAGTGAATATGGTGGATGATGGAGAGTTTCCAAGTCCAGCCTCTGTAGTTTGAGCAGCGTTGTTTGTGCAACACGTGATCAAGTGTTATCTTGCAAGAGGATTGGCCTGTCTCTATTGACCAATATCAGCTGCTGTAATCGCAAGCATCCTCATTTCATCCAATTGGTTGCAGTAGATACCTGCTCTAATTGACTGATCAGGTTTCATGAAGCTGTAGTGGATAATACCAGCGTTATTATAATACCACCAAACACACACCATTAACTTTTTTTGATGAATATTCGGTTTTAGACTGTGTTTCAGCACTTCATCTTTACTCAACCATTGGGCCGAATGCTTGTGATTGTCAAAAAGAATCCATTTTTCACCACACGTAACAATATGGTGTAGAAATGGTTCACCTTTATGTCATGACAACAAAGAAAGGCCAACTTCGAGACAATTTCTCTTCTGACGCTCATTTAATTCACGCGGTACCCCATCTATCCAGCTTCTTTACTTTGTTGATTTGTTTCAAATGGTCCAATATTGTTGGAATAGTAACATCAAACCTTGCTGCTAATTCACGCGTAGGTTGAGATGGATTCGCATGCACTACAGCTTTCAGTTCATCATTATCCACCTTGGTCTCAGGTCACCCACATGGCTCATTTTCAGGATTAAAATCACCAGAAGGGAACTTCTCAAATCATTGAAGTACTGTGCATCCATTAGCCACACTCTTCCCAAACACTTTGCTGATATTTCAAGCTGTCTGCGCTGCATTGGTTCCATGACAGAACTCATATTTGAAAATAACTCCAATTTTTGACTTATCCATGGTTTCACAAAAATAGCTCTAAAAAAAAAATTTGAAAGATAATCACAAGCCAAACCATGTGTTTGAGAGAATGAGGATGTACCTTCACAATAAACATAAAACAAGAAGTGTCAAAGTGAAATGTCAGAGATATCAACTGCCAAACTTAGCACTTAAGGAAATTGGATATTTCATATTTAATAATCTAATATTTATTAAACCTAAAATAAGTATTACCTTACCTCCTCTTTCCTTCACTTTTCTTTTCTGTTAGAGAATAAGAAGGGGGCCACTGGCTAGGTTTAGTTTAAGCAAAATTCCAGGTTAACATTCCTAACAGCAAAGCTTCCTTAAAGGTACCTACAGATAGTAGAAACTCAATAAACTTTCATTCAATTACTGAGTGGTCAAAATCGATTCTGTACTTACAAAAGTAACATATCTTTTACCCAGTCCCCAAACTATGCACCACCAACTGTAAATAACAAATGCTCACAGGTGTGTGTATACTGCAGCCCTGCCATAAAGATACAGACTGCCATTTCAAGAATCTGGACAAGTCCCCAAACACCCTTTTCTAACCTGTCTATGCTCCTATCCTCTTCTTTTCCCCTTAGGAGTTTAGCCTTCATATTTTAAAATTTACATTGTATTGGCAAAACAAAGATGAATTTTTTACTAACAAATTTTAAGAAATCTGCCTAATATATTTTGTTTTGTGAAATAGTAAAAATAAAGGTAAAGAGCTTTATTGCCCAATTCTAAAGTAAAATTTTAGAAGCTGTAGTTAAAATTTAGTTTACTTCTCAAGTGAAAGAGGTAAATCTTAAGAATTCAAAGGAAAATGAAAGTTACTGAAAAAATACAAATTACCAATAAACGAAAGTAGAAATCTAACACTTTTAAGTGTGCCTTACAATACTATTCATTCCCAAAATTGCTGGTAATTAGCATGGCCTCAATAACTGATAAATGAATAGGCTAAATATATAATAGAAAAAAGAATAAGAATCCAGAGTTTATAAATATGGGGGGCGCACACTTTTAAGAAGTATTTTAATGGTCTTAAATTTGTTAATCAACTATGCCCAGAAAAAAAGGATTATACCAAGAAAAGGGAGCAAAAACAGCCCTGTTCTCCTTGTAACATTTATTAGGTAGTATATAATAGGTAATGCCACAGCTAACCTTACAGATGAAAGATCCTTAAAGCCTCAAAATAAAACTCCTTTAAATGGATGCCTAAATGGGTTCACTTCCTCTGCTTTGAAAAGGATATCATAGCCACTATATTATATAATGTACCTAAAATTTATAAAATCGGTCATATTCTAAAAATGCCTTTTTATTTCATTTGTTTAGAACTCTGATCACATTTCCCCATTAACACACACACATACACACACACACAATTTATAAATGGTGACTGGATTTCCAGACCAGACCACAAGAGCCTAGTAATGTAATGGAGGGAAAACATTTGAGTCCACTACATCAGTAATGTACCTGAACTACTATACATCTGAAATAAAAATGAAAAACAAGGTAGCTAAAATAGCAGCAAATTACAAATAACACCAATGTAATTAAATAAGAAATGATTTCTTTCCCCAAATTATCTTGCATGTTGGTTGGTAGTAGACAAATTTGATAATTGACTAAGAAAGTGGAGACTTCTATGGAGATTTAGAGGAAGGAGTAGAAATATTTTCAAGGGCTTTAGTGACTGGTGCAACTTTTTAAAAAATTATTTCAATTTTATTTCAACACCTACATCATTTCCATTTACCATGAGACAAATATAATTCTAGTCAATCAACCATAAGTAAGGTAAATTTTTATTTGATAATGGAACAAAAGCATGAAGATAAGGAAAAGGAAACATAGTAAGATTTAGAACAGAATGGGAAAGGGAGAAGTTATGCTTAGCAAATACTTGCTGAAAGGAGAGAAGGGGAGAAAGGAAGAGAATGAAAAAGGGGAAAATGTGTATATCTAAAAGAATGCTGGAAGTGTAAACAACTGAAGATTAAACAGTAAGACACAGAGAGACTGGGGTGAAGGGTACAAAGGAGGGCCAAACATACCCACGATATTTTCAAAGGGGGGAGAGAATTGGTAATAAGGTGGAGACCCTGAGTCAGAAAGTTCTCAGTATTGCCACTCAGGAGCACAACTGACTCAGAATAGGTAGTCTGGGTCTAGAATGGTAACAATCACAACATCTAACATGTATTGAACATTTACAATCTATCACGAACTGTTTCTGAGAGCTTTACATGGCTCAAAACAACCCTCTGCAAAAGATACTATTTTTGTTCTCATTTTATAGAGGAGAAAACATGGTAATTTGCCCAATGTCATTCAAATACAATGTATTGGAACCAGGTTTGGAACCCAGTCAATTTGCTTCCAAAGCCCGAGCCTTTAAATTACTACTGCCTCAATAGTACCAACAGTACAAGCCACTGGTCCCTGGGAAGTGAGAGCGAATGACTACTGACAACAAAGAGAGTTCCACCACTATAAATTCCTATAGTTACTAAGTATTCGCTTGTTAATGAAAAAGTAACAAGTAGAAAACCTCTGGAATTTAGCACCCATTTGACAAGCATTTATTGAACACCATTCATTATTCTAGACACTGAGGGTACAGCAGCAAATAAACCAGACAAAAATCTCTACAGGAGGAGGTTAAGTAGTTAAAAAAAAAAAAAAAAAAAAGTTTTTATAATATCTAGAAGTGCTATGCAGAATTTTAAAAAGAATGCCTTTAAAAGGTCTTATTGAATAGGTATCATCTGAGCAAAAATTTGAAGGAGATTAAGTAAGACATATCTGGAGAAGAGTATTACAGGCAGAAGAAAACAAGTATAGCCAGCCCTCCCTGTATGTGTGTACTCAACCAACCAAAGATTGAAAATATTCAGGGGAAAAAAAAAAATGGGTGGTTGCATCTGTACTGAATACGTACAGACATTTTTCCTTCTCATTATTCCCAAAACAATACAGTATGACAACTACATACATTGCATTTACATTGTATTAGGTATTATAAGTAGCCTAGAGATGATTTAAAGTATACAGGAGGATGTGCGTAGATTATATGTAAATACAACACCATTTTATATAAGGTATTTGAGCATCCTTGGATCTTGGTATCCTTGGGAGGCCCTGGAACCCATCCCCCATGGATTCTGAGGGATGACTGTACAAAGTACCTGGCAAGTTTGAGGAACAGCAAGAAGGCCAGTGTAGCTGGAAGGGAGAAGTAAAAAGAATAGGAAGAGATGACAAAGAGGTACCTAAGGAGCCAGCTTGATGGCAGCCTTGCAGAGACTCTGGCTTTTCTTCTAAGTGAAACACATCAGTGGATTTTGAGCATGATCGGCTTTATATTTTAAAAGAGATGCTGTGATCAAAATAAATTATTCAGCGTCAATGGTGGCAGCAGGGAGACCAGGTAGGACACTATTACAATAATCCGGGCAAGAGAGGATGGTATACTGAACCAGGATAGAAGCAGAAGTGCTAGTGAAAAAGGATCAAATTTAGATTATTTTTGAAAGGCAGAACCTAAAATGATTTGCTAATTAACAGGACTGAAGTGAGAGAGAAAGAAGAATTTAGGATGACTAAGTTTCTTTTGGCCCAAGCAATAGAAAGATGTCATTATCTGAGAAGAGGAAAACTGTGGGTTTAGCAGGTCTGAGGGTGGGAGAAGGTAAGTGAAGGCCAGGAATTCAGTATTGGACATGTTAGTTTGAGGTTAACTATTACAGATGGAAATGTCAAGTAGGCAATCGGATATACGATTCTAGAGAGAGGTATAGCTATAGGTATACATTTGAGAGTTGTTAGCATATAGATAGAATTTAACCCTCAGTATACCATCAGAATCCACTGGGCCCAGCTTTTCATTATGAGTAGTTCTATTCATAAGGATTTATATTTTATGACTTACTCTTTCTGAAAGATATTCCAAAAAACCAAAGAAAAATGTTACTTTAAAAAAAAATAAAACTTATTCTATCCTGCAATTAACATATATGGGTTCCTTGAACCCTTTTATAAATCTAAGCTTCACTATGAGATTTTAGGGATCTTATTTTTCCTATACATTGAAAAATTCTGATTTTTCATCAACCTTTACTCATTAACTATTCCCAGCCATGTAAAAAAAAGAAGATAAATAAAATGATAAACCAAAGGCATATTCACTTAGAAGAATGAGGCACAGTGAAGTGAATCAAAAGGAAACTTGACGACCCCAGAGAGAGGAGAGAGAGTTACTGGATCCATGTCCCAAACAGACTAGCAGAGACAGGACGCGGAGCGTTCGCCTTATATAGGAAAGCAACTGCTTCATAGAAGGGGGGAAATTTATTGATACTGATGATAAAGGTGGACAAATGCAGGGGTGAGAAATCCCTTCCTGACTGCTGTGGTTTTACACATATACTCTGGTACTATAGGATTTGCTTGTGAATAAATATGCCAACAGAAGTGAACAACTTAACAACAGACAACATTCTGGGGAGTCTGCTCTAGATGGGTACCTTTCGCACTTGCCCTCTGGGTTTCTGTTCTCTGAAGTCTCTTGTAATCACCAAATGGCATGACTTTTTCTTCAAAAGGAAGGCAGGGAATGGGGGGCATAAAGAAGTCACTTGTCTAGCTAGGCCAAAGCTAGGAGTTCCTTGATTAGGTCTCAATGCTGGAGGAATAATTCTCCATGACTTTTGCCTCTAATGTCTAGGCTCTTGGTTCCAACCCCTGAGTCATCTTTCCTTCTTCATGAAAGGTGGCATGTATCAGCAGCTGAGCAGTTTCTCAGCCTACTTCCCGCCAGCAGATTTTTATGGGTGTCCCACAGCCTCTTTTTAATTTGAACTGTTTCTTTTCCTGTTCAGTCCTAGCTGCAGTGGGCCTCCCGTGAATCTCACAATATTAGACAAAAACTATACCCACAGATAACTTCAAGATGAGCCCTTTTCTACCTTGTGCTCCTGTTAAAATGACTAGAAGCCCTATTGTTTGACTGAGAGGCCCTTTGTGTGACTGGACAGCACCCTAAGGCACTACCTTTGATTTTCCTTAGGTCTTAACAAGAAGCTTTACAGTCATACCTTCAGCTTCATCTTTAGACCACTGTTGTCCTGACAGTGCCCTTGAACTGATCTTTGATGTGTCTTAATTTTACTATCATTTGCCATCTGGAAAGGCTGAGAATTTTCAAAACCATCAAGTTCTGGCTCCTTTTGTGATTAACAGCCTTCCCTCAATTTCTTTCTCTCCCCTCACACTGTACTCTAAGCAGCAAGAAAGAAACCGGGGGGCACCTTCAGTGTTTTGCTTGAAAGTTTACTTAGCTAGATCTCCCAGTTCATTAGGCCGATTTTCTGTTTTCTACATAACTACAAATGATAGTGTTGCTAAACTTTCTGCCACTGTATAACAAGGATCCCCTCTCCTCCAGTTTCTTTTCTTTAAGGCCTCGTAACAATCCCTTCAAAGTCCCAAATTTTACAAACAATGTGTTCGAAGTACTCTAATCTTTCACTAACACTCTCCTCAAAGTCCACCGCCCAGTTCCAAAGTCACCGCCACGTTTTAGATTGGTACTACAAAGCACTTCACTATTGGTACCAAAATCTATAGCTATCTATTTCTATATAACAAATCACTCTCAATCATAGTAGCTTAAAACAACATTTATTATCTCAGTTTACATGGACCAGAAATCCATCTGGGTTAGCTAGGTACCTCTGGCTCAGGGTCTCTCACAAGCCTGCAATCAAGGTGCTGGCTAGGGCTGCAGTCATCAAGGCTCAACTAACAAGGATCTACCACCAAGCTCACTCACCTGGCTGCTGGCCCTGGACATCATCAGCTTCTCGCCACGTGGGCCTTTCCACAAGGCTACTCAGCTCGGCAGCTTGTTTCTCCCAGTGCCGGGACGCTGAGAATGAGAGTTAGAGAAGGCAAGCACCCAAGATGAAAGCCACGGTCTCTTTGTAACCAAACCTTGGAAGTGACATTCCATCACTTTTGCCATATTCTATTCAAAGTGAGTCACGAGGTCCAGCCTACACTCAAGGGGAAGAAAATACATAAGGGCATGAATACCAGGAGGTGGGAATCACCAGGGACCATCTTTGATGAAGCCTATCACAGACTAGTTGAAAGCATTATAGCCTACTGGTTAAGAATACTGACTATGAAGTGAAGTAAGACTGCTGCATCTGAATCTTGCTTCCCCATCATAAGATAAAATAAGGAACACGAAATGAGGTAAGAGTTGTGTTGCTTGAAGCCAGGAGTTTGAGACCAGCCTGAGTAACATAGTGAGACCCTGTCTCTACAAAAAGATTTAAAAATTAGCCAGGCATGATGGCATGAGCCTGTAGTCCTAGCTACTCAGGAGGCTGAGGGAAGAGGATCACCTGAGCCCAAGAGTTTGAGGTTACAATGAGCTATGGCTATGCCACTGCACACCAGCCTCAATGACAAACTGTGACCCAGTCTCTTTAAAAAAAAAAGAAAAAAGATAATAGCTGTGAAAGTACCTGACCCAGTGCCTCATACACAGGAGGCATCTGGAAATTTCTGTTCCCTTCTCTCTTCCAATCCCAATTGTCTTTAACAATCTAAGCTGGGCACAGTGGCTCATGCCTGTAATCCCAGCACTCTGGGAGGCCAAGGTGGGAGGACCACTGAGGCCAGGAGTTCAATACCAGCCTGGGCAACACAGTGAGAACCCATCTCTACAAATAAAAAATTTAAAAACTAGCCAGTCATGGTGGCATGTGCCTGCAGTCCCAGCTACATGGGAGGCTGAGGCAAGAGGATCACTTGAGCCCAGGAATTTGAAGTTACAGTGAGCTATGATCGGGCCAATGCATTGCAGCCTGGGCAACACAGCAAGACCCTGTCTCCAAAAAAAAAAAAAATCAGGACAATCTTGAAAATTTCTCTAATATTGAATGTTATCTGTAAACATCCAATATCAGGTCAATAGGGTATTGAGCAACATGCAAAAATGACTTTGATTTTCAATAAATCCAGGAAACTTATTTTTAATAAACAACTTCATAAAATTAAACAAGAAAATTAAAAGGTATAAACAAACAGCTACAAATACTGAAATACAGCAAAGGGGAACACAGACACAACAGCAATTGACCCCACCCACCCAAACACATGCACACATACCCCCCCCAAGCTCTGGCATTACTGTACTGTTTAGTGAGATCTTCAGTCTAATATTGACAAAAAACCATCAAATGCTTTTTACCTAATTGGCAATTACAAGTACTGTATAATAAACAGAATAAATCAATCATTGAGAACATTTTTATTTAGATGCCAGTTTATCTGAGGAATAAAATTTAACAATACTACTGGGAAGTAATCATGCCCATTTTACAGATGAGACAGAGAGCATAAAGATGATATAACTTGTGTATAATCACACAGAAGGTTAGTGACTAGGCCAGGGACAAAATTGTAACTAGCATATGATGTGATATACAATAAAACCATAATCAGTTATTTCTCATTTTCATGGACATGAGAATCTTGCTAAAATACCTAGTGACTAAAGGATTCATCTCACATTCAGGAAAAACAATTTGACAGTTATTTTAAAGAATGAATACTAGGCCTTAATTTATTTAACCTCTGAATTAATGGTCTAGATTTAAATAAGCTAATAAAACACGATATAAGTTAATATGCAAATAAGACAGTATAGAACCTATAGATTGAAGTGGAACCAAAACCCATTTTAGCTGGACACTTTGCTACACAGTTCATTATACCTAGAATATCTAATTAACCAATATGGGTTGAATATCTTTCAACCAATATTCGTGGAATGCCTATTCTACACTGGCTGTATATTACAAGTAGTATATGTTCTCTTTTTAATAATCGTAAAAGATGCTGAAAAAATATTTGTGAAGAGGAGCAGCAAGCTCACATTCACAGAGTGATGTTAATTCGAAAAACAAATGCAATGCTTTCAATCAGATCACAAGTTTCAAAAGCAATACAGTCATGCCTTGCTTAACGACAGGGATACCTTCTGAGAAACATTTTGTCATTGTATGAACATCATAGAATGTACTTATACAAACCTAGATGGTACGGCCTACTACACATTTAGACTATATGGTATAGTGCCTATTGCTCTAGGCTACAAACCTGTACAGCATGTTATGTTACCACACTGAATACTATAGTCAACTGTAACACAATGCTAAGTATTTACATATCTAACCATATTTAAATGTAGAAAATGGACAATAAAAATAAAATATTACAATCTTATGGGACTACTGTAGTACATACAGTTGTTCAATGACCAAAATGTCATTATGCAGCACATGACTATATATATTTCCAGAACGAAGAAGGGAAAAGGGGAGTTAGCGAAGGAAGACTACAACTCCGAAAATTTTTTTTTTTTTTTTTTGGTTGGGAAAAGGACCTGAGAAAAATGTATCTTGAGAGTAGACTTTCTCTGCCCCCCACCTTGTCAGTATGTATGCTTTGATCACTCTGATTTTCTACCCCTCCAAATGAACAATTTAAAATCTACAAAAATGAATATTCACTTAATTCCAAATTTATCTTTAATTTATAAATTTTACAGCAACAAAATTCCATATTCTGATTTGAAACGTGACAAAAGATACTTGTTTAAGGTTAAATGTCATATTAAAACAAACAGTAAAGGCAGCTTTCTTATATAACTAGGAGCTTACCATCTTTTAGCATTCATACATGAGACTTTCATCTCTAACTACTTAAAATTCTTATTCTCACTGACAAGCCCTGACCTCAAGGCCTTTTTACCTCACATCTGAACAACTACAATGGTAACTGATGTCCATGCTTCTAGTCCCTCCTCAAACCATCCTATCTACAGAACCAAATGGCAAAGCAGTGCAGATGCTCCTCAACTTAATGATGGGGTTATGTCCTGATAAACCCTTCATAAGTTGAAAATACCCCATTGAAAATGCATTTAATACCCACATAAACACATTGTAAAGTCAAAAAACCTAAGTCGAACCATCCTAAATCAGGGAACTTTGTATTTCAAGGCGGCTAAATGTTGCTGTGCTGAAAATTTTTTCAAAAATTCCTTATTTTCTATAGAATGGTAATCTAGTATTCAAGATCCTCCAATTTATCCATCAAACCATCTCTTCCATTTCTATCTCTTCCAATGATATTGGTCTTCTCATTATTCCCCAAACTTTCCTTCCTCCCTTCTTTTCGCTCTACAAATGTCCAATCAGTGCCTACTACATTTCAAGCACCTTTCTAGGCACAGAGGACACACCAGTGCCTTCACAGGGGAAGAAAGAATATATATATTTATGGCATGTCAGATGGTGGCAGGTGCTGTGGAGAAAAATGAAGATGGGGGAAAGGGGATGGAAAATGTTAGGCAAAGGGGTAGGGAATTAGCATCTATATTGGATGTTCAAGATAACATGACATTTCACTACGAGAAAGGGAGTCATGCTGATATCTGGGGAAAGAGCAGGGGGATAGGTAAGTGCAAAGGCCCTGAGGCAAGGGTATATTTGATATATTCAAAGAATAGCCTGAAGGTCAATATGACCAGTCGAGTGGGCAGGAAAAAAGTATAGAAGAAAATGAGGTCAAAGACTTAGCAAGGAGAGCCAATCATACAGGGCCTCATTTAACTTTCAAGCTGAGTGAGATATGAAGCCACTGAAGAGTTCTCAGCAGAGGAGCAATATAATGTAACATTTAAAAGGATCACTCTGGCTGCTGTATTAAGGAGGACCTGAGGAGAGGAATGGGGAAGAACAGAAGCAGGAAGGCTAATTTGAAAATAACCATAATAATATAGACAAGAGATAATGGTGGCTTGGACCAGAATGAAAGCAATGGGGCTCATGAGAAGTGGTCAAGTGTCATGTTCATTCCTGACACCATTCTTTGCTTGTGCCAGTTCTCCATGTGGCTAGTCTCCATTTAGTTCTGCCAGAATCTAGCTTAAATCACACCTCTCTCAAGAAACCTTCCCCAAACAATCCAGTTTTCAGTGATTGCCTGTTTTTCTGAACTCCTGTTAACAACTGCCCCTGCCATTTACTGGCTAGCACGCAGTCTTTGCTACAATGTATGGTTATTTATCTATTGAGCCTCTATGTCCTTTTACTCCATTGTCCTTCAGAAAGAAAATACTTTACAGATCTTGGTATCCTCATTTTGCTGCATAAAATAGACATTCAATAAATGTTTGCTGATAATCAAACTAAATCACTTAGAAATTACTCTCCCTCCAAAAACATTATCGTATACTCACTTCCTCCTCAAATGTCCAAAATCAAAGAGATGCCCGTCACAATTGTCCCCAGGAAGCCTCTGTTCATCTCTCAGGCCACACACCATCTTAAGCTACAATACGTATAGCTGCTTACTACTTTCTCTAAACTAATGGTTTTCAAAGTGTGATCTCTG
Organism: Daubentonia madagascariensis; assembly: GCA_023783475.1. Taxonomy (NCBI): domain Eukaryota; kingdom Metazoa; phylum Chordata; class Mammalia; order Primates; family Daubentoniidae; genus Daubentonia; species Daubentonia madagascariensis. Next base: position 10,776,752 of record JAKFHU010000600.1, on the reverse strand, counting down.
GACCAGCAGCATCAGCATCACCAGGGAACTTATTAGAAATGTAAAGTCCCAGGCCTACCCCAGTTTAAATGAATTTTAAACTCCGGAGGCAGGACTCAGCAATCTGTGTATTCTGACGCACCACTACGTCTCTGTGCTGGTTTACATCTTCATTCACCTCAATCACTGTCACAAGTGCAATCCTTTCAGCTGGCTCACCCCATACAGCTCCGTACATCTGTTTTTCTGATCCCACCTCTTGCTCTTCCTTGCCCTCCCAAGCCCTGGAAGTCATGAGCTAGCCTCAGCAAACTCCTCTACATACTTGCCCTATTTTCTGTGATGTTCCCTTTGCCTTTTTGCTCTAAAGGAAACCTGACTGCCCCTGAGGATCGTAAAAAGCTACTTCTGTTGTAAAAAGCTTTTCTCTTACCCATCCTATACCTCAGCAGGGGCAAGTATCCTCCTTGCTCCCCACTACCATACGGTGTTGGACCTTCTGGGCACCCTCCTTGCTTCCGAGGATGGCTTCCAAACCACTTATCTTCCTTCCACCCAAACTGCAGATCCTTTAAAACAGGTATCACCTGCTGACCTCCTGAAGTTTTAGCACAGGGCTCCCTGTCTTCATCTCCATCAACAATCTTATCTCTCTTACGATTTCAACATCTATATAGATCTAACACTTTGGTCTCCTAGTCTTTTGTTTTTAAAGTCTTTAGCACCAACTATATTTTTTTTACCACTTCACCTAAACCATGTACCTAGCATCATATCCTAACACAGTCATCACCTACAAAAATTTCGAGCATTTCAAGCATTCTATCATCACGCCATCAAGAGTTTGCTCGAGCTAGTAGTTTCCCCACTCCAGCAATTCTCCAAGAAGTCTTAATTCCTTTGCCCCCTTTTTCCTCAGTCTAACTAATCTGGTAAAACCTCAACCCCTGGTTAGACCCAACTATCTACTTATTCCTCTCTTGCATCTAAATGACAGAAGGTCGCTGGATAATAATCACACAACAGATTTGACACCACTCAAATCAAGTTTATGACCACAAATCTTAAGCCTACCCCACCTCTCTAGTAAATTCACTCCCCATTTTTTGAGGTGACTATTTTATACCTTGCCTCTCTCCTCGAATCTGCAATATAGTGATGAGCCACTGAAAAACAGGGATACATTCTGAGAAATGCACTGTTAGGCAATTTTGTCATGTTTAAACATCTGAGTGCACTTATACAAACCCAAATGGTCTAGCCTACTACACACCTAGGCTATATGGTATAGCCTATTGCTCCCAGGCTACAAACATGTACAGTATGTGACTATACTGAATACTGTAGGCAACCATAACACGATGCTAAGTACTTGTGTATCTAAACATAAAAAAGGTAATGCACCACCCTACAACTTTACTATAGCTATGATGTCACTAGGTAATAGGAATTTTTCAGCTCCATTAATATATAATCCTATGGGACCACCATCACATATGCATCTATCATTGACTGAAATGTTATGCTGTGCATAACTATACTCCACTCCCTACGCTTCCACTTTCAGCTACGTTCATCTTATATCCCATAAAGAAAGCAGACACAATCAGAGGACTCCGTCATCTGTCTAAAACCAATGCCACCAGCCTACCTGGATCTAACACAAACTCTGCCCTCCTCTCCTATTAAAAAGAAAAAAGCGCTTCTGGCCCTGTCTAAGGCCAATCTCTCTTCTCTGTGTTGGATAAAACATATTCTTCTCCTGCAATTAGCTTCTTTCTTTTCAGAATCCTCTATTTGTTCCCCTCTACTTGGATATTTCCCACTGACATAAAACATGCCTTACACCCATGTTTTAAAAATCCTTCTTTGAATCTATATTCCCCTCCAGCTACTGCCCCAATCCTTTGCTCTGCTCCATGACCAAACTACATTTGTCGTCTCAACACCCTCCCCTACCAATTAACAACTCAACCCATTCCAACCGGCTTTTCGCTCCCATCATTCCAAAAGTTCTTACCAAGTTTACCAATGACCAACATCCTACCAAGGCCAATGGCCAGTTATTTGGTTTTAAATTATCCAAACACAGCAGCACTTTCTTCTCCAGAGTCTGTGACATCACACACTTGCCTATTTTCCTCCTACCCCACTGAATTCTTCTCAGTATCCTTCAGACCTCTATTGAAATGACTCAGGGCTTTGATCTCAGCCCTATTCTCTTCCTCAGGCTTTATATATGCACTAATGAATCTCAACCTTACACCCCCAACTCACATTTCTCTTCTGAGCTCCAGATTCATATCAAATGGCCACTGAACTTCTCCACCTGCATGTCTAATAGATATCTCATATTTAACAAGTCTAAACCATAAATATTGTTTTCTCTGTGTAAGTCTGTTCTCTCTTCTTTTCTAAGACAATGGCTCTCCATCCTAATCCCTCAAGCCAAAAGTTGAATAACTCAGATTCCTCTTTCATGTCAGCACACAATCAAGCCATCTTGTTTAGTACTATCAAGTTGCCCTCCAGAGTCTAAGCCACCACCTCTTGCTTAGACTACAGCCTCCAGACTTCCCTTATCACTCTTCCTAAAGAAAGTCACTCTCCTACTTAAAACCTTACAATACCTTCCTATTTTCACCAGAACAAAATTCAAATCTCTACCATGGGGGAATGATCTGGCCTTCACCTACCTCTCCAGTCTTATCTTCCTACATTCTTTTTGCTGTCTACACTCCAACCACACCACCCTTCTTTCTGTCCTATGAATACCCCAAACTCTAAGGACTATCTAAGGACTCTGCATTTGCTACTCCTGCTTGTAATGCTTTCCTCCTACATTTTGAAACATTTTTTGAAAAGATTGTGTTTCTTAACATTCAGGCCTTTTCCACCTAGCTAAAACATCCAGGGACATATTACCTTGTCTTCTCCATGAACTATCTTGTCTGCTCACATGTTTACAGTTTTTCTCCCCAGTTAAAAAATACAAACTGTTTATGGGAAAGGACTTTGTCTTGTTCACTGCTCTTCCCCATCCCTTAGGAAATGACTGGCACAAACCAGTCACCCAATAAATACGTGTTAACTGCTTGAGTCTCATATAGCTAATATAATAATGTGTTTAGCCCCTTACATTTTCCAAGCTTTTAAATTATGTACTAAGCCAATTTCATCCAAATTATACATATGTAAATTCTGCAATAATAATAGAAGCTTCTTGTAACTAATATACAAATCTGATCATACCTGATCCTGCTTAAAATCCATCAGTGGATCTTTATTGGAATAAACAAAAAACCTTAAACTCTTTAGATAACCTGGCCTCTATAATTTTTAATTCTCACCTACCACTATTCCACTCATCCTATGCATACAAGCCACATGGAATTATATATGGTTCCCCATACACATATATTATTTCATCAATCTACTCCTTTGTGGAAAATCAATGACCCTACCTACCCCTCACCCACCCTGCTTATCTATCGCCTCCTCTGTAAAGAACTCTGAATTCTGAGATACCACTAGCTCTCCTGTCTTCTACCTACTTTGCCTCCTGTTAAATGGGAGAGTTCTCCTTACTCCTAGAGTCAATCCCTCCTCTTCTCTCACATATTCCACTTCTACTCAAATGAATTTATTCAATTAAATTTTAAACATGATCAAGTCTCTTTTATTTAAAGTAAAACAAACAAAGCTGCTTCTCCTCAGATCTCTTCTAGCCACCCTCTACATTCCTTTAGAGTCAAACTTTTCCAATAGTTGTCTATACTCACTATTTCTAACCCCATTTTCCTGCTTCCCCATGAACGCCTCAATTGACTCCACTCAACCCTCTGTCCTCATTATTCCACAAAAATAACCCTAAAGTCATCAATGACCACCATATTGCTAAACCCACGGATATTTTTCAGTTCTCTCTTTCTACCACACTCTCTTGCCTTAATTTCCTAATGTCCTGATTTTCCTCCTAAAGAATAAGATCTCAAGAACCTTTTTCCCTGCTTCCTTTGAGAGTTTATTCTCCTTCACGTAATAACTTCTCTTCTTGGTCTACAATTCCTCCCTAAGCCATTCTCATCTTTAGTCATCATCATACCTGCCCATGGCTTCAATTACTAGGGCATACAAATTTCTCACAGTTTTATAGCTTAAGCTTCTATCTTGCCTCATATTTCTAGAATTAGGTAGCCAGCTATCTAAGCATTATCTCCTCTTGAACATCTCAAAGTTATCCAAAAACATCAAATCCATGATCCCCTTCATCTTCCCTCCTACAATGAACCTTGTCCTCTTTAAAATCATCACACCACACTGTCAATTTTACCTTCTGAATATCTCTCATATGGTTGTGCATCTCTGGAGAGCCAGCCCATGCCATCATTACCATTCCCTGTCACTTAGGCTCTTACATGACAATTATCGAACTTCTCTCTGCGCTTTTACTTTCCTCTAATCTGTGTAGATATCTTTGTAAAAATCAATTAGATAATTATAAACTCCACCTCACCCTACTCCAAAACTACTTAAAATCTTTTAATGGCTTTTCACTGCCAAGTTACCTGTATACAGCATCTGACCTTAAATGTTATCTGAACTGAACTGTGTCTACATTTTGTGACAACTCAATTTACTATTAAGTCTAGTTCTCTAATTGTGTAGACCAATTAGAATGGCAAAATAGCGACAAAAAGGGAGCACTAAAAGATCAATCTGACTGAAACCTGAATAATAAGGTGTTGTTATTATTGTTATCACCATATATTTGCTTAGCACAAAATAGCTTCCAAGGAACTTTCACACAGATTATCTCAGTAATCTGTTAGTCCCATTTTAAAGATTAGGAAACTAATGCTCAGAAAGATCATACACTGACAAACAGCACAGCTGAGACCAAAAATTATGTCTTTTGACTCATAGTCCATGATTTCCAAGTTCTGCAATAAAGCCATCAGTTACTGACTACTTTATTTCTAAAACAGTTGACACAGGAGCCAGGCACAGTGGCACATGCATGTAATCCCAGCTACTTGGGAGGCTGAGGCAGGAGAACCACCTGAGCCCAGGAGTTTGAGACCAGCCTGGGCAACACAGTGAGACCCTATCTCAAAATAAATAAATACACAAATCAATAAATAAAAATAGAATGGTTGATATACATTTTGCTGAGATTATTCCCAAGAACTATAACACCCTTTTTATAACCTGAAAAATCAAGGTATATACAGTTAAATAATTTGTCTCAAGTAATTAATGGTGATGAAAACAGAATCCAATTTCCTTATTTTCATTTCTCTACTCTAGCCTGTATCATGCTAATCATAGTACAGTAGTTTCCCCTTATCCATGGGGTATATGTTCCAAGACTCCTAGTGGATGCCTGAAACTGCAAATAGTACCGAACCCTATATATACTATGTTTTTTCCCCATATGTACATACTTATGATAAAGTTTTATTTATAAATTTAGGCACAAGAAGAGATTAACAATAACTAATAATAAAGTCTCAGTCTCTCTACTCTCTCTCTCAAAATACCGTAATATTTTCAGACTGTAGTTGACGCAGGTAACTGAAACCATGGAAAGTAAAACCATGGATAAGGGGGGACTACTGCAGTGATAATCTGGAAAATATTGACTAAATAAGAGAAAAGGTTAAGTGTGGTATAGTAATCTCTAGGGCCAGACACACCAGAGTTCAAATCCTAATTCTGGCAATTGTAAGCTGTATGACTTGAGTAAGTTACTGACATTTCTGCTTTCTTATCTGTAAAAGGAAGATAACAGCTAACTCCCAGGTGTGGTGAGGGCAATGTGAGGCATATAGCTAATGTTATCACTTGATAGATAGTTTAAAACAAAACCAAAACGTGAGCTTTTCCCAAAAGAGGATAGTGTAAAAATAGACCAAGCGTGGCTCACCCCTGTAATCCCAGCACTTTGGGAGGCTGAGGTAGGAGGATCGTTTGAGCAATATAGTGAGACCCTGCCTCTACAAAAAAAAAAGAAAAATTAGCCGGGCATGGTGACGCATGCCTGCAGTCCCAGATACTCTGGAGGCCGAAGCAGGAGGATCACTTGAGCCCAAGAGTTTGAGGTTGCAGTGAGCTATGATGACGCCACTGCACTCTAGCCCAGGCAATAGGGCAAGACTCTGTCTCAAAAAAAAAAAAAAGAAAAAGAAAAAGAAAAGAAAAGAAATAAGAGCCATGGTTCTAAAAAGATGGGATTGAGTTTCCAGTTCTGCCATTTACTAATTGTCATGTACTCTCTCGGTCTCTTTCCTTACTTATACAATAGAGATAATAATACTTAACCTTTAGCAATGCTGTGAGGATTAAATAAGATAACACATAAAAGCACTTTCTTAATTAAATAGCATCATACAAAAATCATTATCTGTGTACACATACTCTACCACAGTATTATAAATTTGTTAAGGGTACAAGATGTCTTTAATAGTCTTTGTATTTGCAACAGCCGGCTGAACTGATTTATTAAGAAGACAGAATTGATCTATAACAAAGTAACAGTTCAAAATGAAATCCAGAAGTTCATCCATACAGAATATGAGGAAGAGAGAGCCTGGTGCCAGTCTAGCTAAGATCAGCTTAGACACGGAGAACATATCCTGCCTTCTGGGAATTTAAGTAAGTAGTCTATAATTTTGTTTATAGAATATAAATTGTATCATCATCAAGCAAGTAAGCTCCCTCAGTACAAGCGTCATGTCTGTCTGTCTGTCTCCTCTCTCTCACTGTTTTAGATGATGAAGAGGAGAGGAGAATAAATGACATAATGAATGCTTAATAGTACTACACCCTCTCCAAAAAAAAAAAATTTTTTTTTTAGAAGGAACAGAAGGAACAATGAGGATGTTCTCCGTCAAGAGGCAACTTTAATGAGGGCTCCTTAGCCACAAGTACTTAAAATACAAACTAAGCAGGAAAATATTTCACAAAAAACTAGTTTGTGTTAATCAAAGTTCTCCCTACATGAATTCAAAGACACCCTCAACGTGACAGAGAAAACATTCTGGAGTGGTGAGTAGTCTGTCTATACAAATGTTCAAAGCAAAAAGTCGGCTTGCACTAGTTATTTACTGAGCATCTATCGTGTGCCACACACTATGTTAAGTGTATTTCCAAGATTATCTCAAATCTTCACAACAATCCCGAATGATCGGCATTGTTTTCCCTGCATGACAAATGAAGACACTGAGGTTCAAGAAGTAACTTGTTCACAGCCACACACCTGGAAATGGCAGCAGAGGTAGGATTTAGACCTAGCAGTCTCTAAAACCCATATTCTTTGCACCATATCATGCTACCCACTGATGCTACCTAATTCATTAAAAAAGAGGAAAACGCAATGGGAAAGTGAGGAGAAGATCTGGCAAATGAGCATATGTAGAGCACAAAATAGCACTGTGTCTCAGAGTAGACACACAGAAGCAATTAATGAGCTGCAGCAACTATACAAACTAAAATGCTTAGATGAGCTGTAACTTTTACTCTTCAGTTCTACAGGTTCTAAAAATGTCTACACCAACTCAGACGTATTGACAACTGAACAGAGTTCAGTAATTTTTCTAGAATACTCAGAAACAGTGCCTTTGACTCACTACTGGTACCAAACCAAGCAGACAATGGAGGTGATACATGTGATACATGTTTCACAGCTTTCTCGTGTTCACCAGGACCTAAATATCCTTGCAAGACTGGGTATCTTTCAGGTATATCCTACTGCTACATAAAATTCACTTCACAGAATTTCAGAATCAAAAGAGGTTCAGTCTAATTCCATCATCTTATGATGTAGAAACTGGTCTCAGAGCAGTCCAATGATTATCCAAAGTCTCATGGTTTGGCACTGGCTAAACCTGCACTAAAACTCTGATCTCCTATTCCCAGTCCAGTAAGTTCTCTCAACAGCAGCTCCTTTAGTGCCTCCCACTTAACGCCTAACCACCTAGATTTCCTTCTCTATATCTGGGTGTCATTCAGCTATGGCTCCTTCTGAATATCCTCATTGAATTCAACAAATGTGTGGTGCATTGGGCTAGATGATACAAATAATAAAGGGAGAGAACTGGCACTTTTTGCCCTCTAGACAGTGCCACCCAAACTTTCAGGTGTCATGGCACACGTAGAAAATAATAATATTTTATGGCACAAAATGGCAAACACATTAGAGTGCACATGGTCAAAGTGGATATGGGAATACCAAGCTCCATCTGGCCGCCCCAAGGGTTGCGTGGAATAGTTATCTTGGCATATTTTTACCTCAAGCCAGCATGTGGCACGTTGGTTGGGAATCTCTGTTCTGGGGCTAATAAGTAAAGTAAAGGAGATTGAGATAAATATACAAATAACTGTAACATAAGCACAAAGGAAATAACTCAGGAAACTGTCACTGTCTGCTTTCATCAAACATAAGTGAGTGGAAATGAGATTAATTCAACTTGCTTCCTTTTATAACTCCTCTTTTGAACAAATCAAAAGACAGAATAGCCTATCCTTTGGGTTGACAGTGCTGATCAGTCCCACCCACAAAGCTACAAAGGACCGAGGCACAGATGACTAGTTCATAGGGAGATGAAACTACTTAATGTACATTAGTACATGGGTCAGAAAAGTTCTTTGAGTTCTTAAAAATATTACAAAAATAAATCAATAGAAGAGAGAAAACTCTACTTCAAGGTCATACTCAAATATGGGAAAAGAAGCCCCTCCCAAAACACACGTGCACACACACATACACACATATACATCCTCTGTGACTAGGCTCCATCTCCACAAACCCAGTTAAAATTTTGCCTTCTAATATTTATAAATTTAGCCTGTCTGAGCCAAGTAGGTTCCTGAAATCCCAGACATCTGGGCTAAAGGGCAAAGGGCAAAGTGAAACTTTCAACAGCTGGCTAGTAGCCAAGGGCATCACATCTAGTAGGCTCCCTTAGCAACACACAACTGTCTGCTCAAGAGAGATACCGCCATCTTTGCAAGAGACTACAGATGTTCTTGTTTTCACAACTAAAAATGAGGGGGGGCAAGAGGGATGTCTATATTATTTTCTCTATCATTCTCCTAAAAGTTATCACATTTCATAATTTACAAATCTCTCTAATCCCAGAATTTTTCCCTTCACCCCAAATTACAATGCCAAAATTAACAGTAAATTAAAATAATGTAAGGTATTAAGTTCCTGGCAAATAAAAAATGATTTATAATATCTGGTTATTAATTACTATTCTAGCTGCTATAGACTTGGTTTCTAACCATGGGCAAGTCACTCTTAGTGACTTAATTACTTTCCTCATACAATTTTAATAACAGTAGTAAGTGATCTACTTCACAAGACTATTGTGAAGGACAATAAAAATTATTAGATAAAAAATTACAAAAGCTTATTCCTAACTAAGAATCATGCCACACACTGGCTCTCAATATCTAAAGACATGGCTTTATGATCAAAATCAGTGCCCCCAAAACAAAACACAAGTCAATCCTGACCCACCAGGAAGACTGCAGCTCCTGAAGAAACCAGCACACTTCACCTGCCCCACTTGCCTTCTCCAAACCTACCAAGCCCAGGGGATGGCACTGCGCAGGGAGTTCAGCCCTTGAGCCTAAGTCTAACAAGATAAACAACATAAGAAGAAAAAAGCAGTATCACAATCACTGCTAGGTTTTAAAAACCTAACACCTGTGAGTAGAAGGGGACGTGGCAGCCTGTGCTCTGTGGGGAAGGCCATTTGTGCAAGAGCAGAACCTCGCAGCTTTCCACTCCTTATATGTGCAAGTGCAACCCTCACCCATAGACTCTGTACTCACCCAGAGGTACATCATGTCAGACCGGGCTGCTCAAACTCAGCGGTCAGCTGATCCTGGACTGCAAAAAGGCACTTCAGTGAACCGTAGGAAAGAAGGTACCAGAACGGGGGACAAGGGTTCAAGATGAGGAGAAATCCCCCAAAATCACTTTAGTTAAAAAAAAAACCCTAAAAAAAAAAACCAAAAACCGACCAGTCTCCTCCCCCCTCCTCCCTCCTCTCCAGCTGACTGTTCTGTTGTTCTCTCCTCCCTCTCACCCTCCCTCTCCCCCCGGGAGTTCCCAGCCCAGAGTGTCTGAACTGGAGTGTACAGCACACTCTCTCTGCATTTGCCTTCAGGGAATCTCTCTCTGTAATTCTACTTCTAGAAAGACAATCACCACTCACAACGATTATTGCAAAAGACAGGGATGGGTGGGGTTAGTAATAAACCACCAGCACCAGTTTCTAGTGCTAGATATAAACTAGTTTAAGATGAGTTCTTTAAATATGAATGAAGCAACCAAAACACTCTGCCCTCTAAGATCAAGACAAGTGAGCCAAGCTTTCCCTCTGCCCCAATTCTTCTGGAACCCCTTGCAGAAGAAGCAAAGTGTGCACATAGAACCTGCTCAGAGCCTATATTCCCTTACCTCAATGTAAGTCTGAAACCACTATTCTTTATATCATTTCACCACTAATAATTCTTAATCTTATAAGGTTATAAAACACAGGAAAACTTAGATATAAACTCAAATAAGCTTTTCATCTTTTTTATTACCACCACCCTAGTTCAGATCAACATAGCCTTTCTTCTTAAGGGGGAAAGGACAAAGGTTTTAGAGTCGAGTGACTCTTGAGCCCCTAGCATGTTACAGACACTTTACCAGGTATGTGGGCAGGACAGAATCTGAGGCCTGGGTTTGTATTCTGGATCTACAATTACTATCATTATGACCTGGGGAAAGTTTTTAACCTGTCTAAGCTTCTATTTCCTCAACCAAAAAATAGGTATTAATACTCTTTAGACTGTAATTAGATCAAATAATATAACTACATAAACTATCTGCCATACTCCCGGTGACTGCGTTTTCTAATTTTAGCTCAGTTCAAACATTTATTAAGTGCCTTCTATATGCCAGGCAAAGCTTTCATCCATTATGTCCAATGGTGAACAAGTATTATCAACACCTGTCCTAATGGTTTTTATTCAGAAAATCAATGAAATATCCTCCATATGCCAATGCTCTTTCCTTACTTCCCTGATCCATTTCTGCATATTCAAACCCAAAAGGCCACCCCAGCTATAAGTGAGCTCTCCCTCCTCTGTGGGCCTGGTGTTTGTAACATAGCATTGGCCACCTCTGCCAGCTACTATCATAGGTATTCCTATACTGATCGTATCTCCTTTCCACATCTTTCAGGGTAGAGACTAAGTTAGTCTCGTCTAAGTTAGTCTATTTTGGGCCATGGAGTCTTTTGCATAGTACCTAGTACACAGTAGGTATACAAAACATTCTCAAAGGTTTATGCATTTTGAAGAATATTCCATTCCTTTAACTTGTTAAAGGAAAAACAAAACAAAACAAAAACAAACAAAAACAAGAGGCCTACCGCCTTCCAGCTGCCTTGGGGTTCTGGTTCACCCTCAAGACATGTCAAAACAGCTCCCTCCTGCTTATAAAATCTCCAAGTAAGGTCTGAAAGTCTCACACTCAAAGTAGGCCCCATGCAGGTCCTAGGGACATTCACTCTCCTTACCTAATACTTCCCACTGTAGTGCTCTGGCCTTTGTACCTGCCAAGGTGGAGTTTCTTTCTCTTAGGGTAGAAATAAAGCCACTCTTCCTTTTCTTCCACATTAAATATGTTCCTTCTGCAGGGGAGCTTACAATGCCTTTTCTCTCCTCCCACCTTAAACTCCCAGCTCATTTAAACTTGGAGAGGTGGGGCACTATTCTTAGCCTCACCCAAACCTTCTCTTTCTCTTTTCATGCAGAACCTCTCTGCTTCCTCTGAGGGCAGGATTACCTCATTTATAGTACAAAAGAGGAGTAAGAACTTCCAAGCCTAAAACTGAGACAGCCTTTTTTCTAATTAAAAAAAAAAAAAAAAAAAGGAAAATAAATCTTGACTTTCCATAAACTGTAACTTAGACTCTTTTATATGTCCATAATCAATTTTTATATGCAATTTTCCTTTCTGGTCTTATAGCCCATGCCCTAAATCTTAAGTCACCAGCCCTCTCTTTACTCCATTCTAAATAACTATATTAAAATCACACTAAGAGATTAGTTTCTTCAAACTCTTTGAAGAATTTGTTATTACTCAACACTCATTCATTCTTAACCAAGTGTCAATAAAACAAATACAATGATATTTCGTATATTCAAACTTTATGTTGCTATCTTTTAATCAAGTTTTGGATGGGATAAAGATAAAAACATATCTACAACAAAGCAGGAGAGAAAAATACAGAGAAAAGAAATCTTCAAAATAAAGTAAGAAAAGTTTAAATATGTCACAAACACTCTGAAAACTACCTCTAGAACTCCCATGGGTAGAACCATTATAAACTTCCTTGGAACCAAAGGAAGGGTTTATAAATTCCTACTGTAAATGCATCTGGTTCCTTTCTCATCATAATGTTAAAAATTAGGTGGATAGTCTGGTCAGAAATAAAACTCTTCTCTGTGTTTCCTTCATGCACACATACAAAAAATAAAAACCCATGGGCTAGCTAAGTGATCTTTTTTAATTCATGCTCCTGTATGTCTACATTTCCCCACCTTTAAAAAAAAGGGAAAAAAGGAAACAAAGAGGTAGGAGAAAAAAAATTTCTTTCCAATCCTCAAACTCACATAAGGAAACTTATGCTTTACAGCTGCGTAGGATTCACATCATGGGTATAAAGCATAGCTTTAAGAGACAAAAAGGTATAATAATTCCACACTCTGAAAAGGGTCACAGTCTTATACACAGAGATTAAGACACATACATACTTTATCCCATCAGGAGAACATTTTATCAGACTGTGTGACTGTACTCTGAAGCTTATTAGCCTCTGTATTAGCTCAGAGGAGAGAATGTGTCAATTTGAGGACTGGAGAAGAAATTCTTCCAGGGAGGGCCCACAGAGGAAGTCTCCGGCATGCTTGCTTCCAAGAAAGAAAAATCAGATAATCTGGGATGGCAATATGGCTGCCGCTAACAATTCTAACCTTGCACCCCAAATTCCTGCTTCTGAAAGTGCTGAATTTTGTAATGTGAAGTCTGGTGGGCACAAAGGGTTTGGAGCCACATTTTAGATTCTCTGCCTCAAAGTCTAATAATTCAAGAGACCACCTGTTTTACCCAAATTTCTCTGTGGTTGTAAAAGGCTGGTGGGGGCAGTGGGTACATGTGGGGAGCCAGCACAATTTCTCAAAGATACACCTGAAAAATCAGCCACTGAAAAATTTTCAAAAGAAATCAGAGGCAACCCTTGTACATAATTTATATTCCTTTCATTTTCAGGACTGGGAGAGATAATAACAGACTCATTACAACAACACTGAACTAGAGAAATGGGACATATGTGAATTTCCCTGAATTTGACTTTAAAAAAAAGTTGAAAGAATGGGGCTCTTTTTACCTCATTTTCCTCTCAGCTTCAAATAGCAGGGATTCCCACAGAACAGTTCTCCAATAGAATCCACATCTGCTACTCAAAATGTGACCCATAGCCCAACATCAGCAGAATCAGCACTGAATGGAAGCTTCTTAGATATGAAGAATTTCAGGCCCCATCCTAGACTTACAGAATCAAAATCAACATTATAACAAAAGCCCCCCGGTGATTCTCAGGCACACTGAAATCTGAGAAGCTGGTCTAGGTAGAGCACTGGCCTTACTCAGCAGCGGAGACTCACGACGCATATACAGTTGCCACTTCCCAGCGATCTAAACCATTCTGAAGACTGACTAGTGAATTGTCCACCCCTGCTTGCTGATTTCAGTATAACAACACCACCAGCTACTATTTACTCAGAATATATGATGTGCCACAACTCTGCATGCATTATTTCACTGTATACGCACAATATCTCTGTAAGGTAGGCCCTGTTATCTTTTTCACATATCAAAGGAAATCGAGGCTCAAGTGGTTAAATAATATGGTCATGGTCTCACAGCTGGTGAGTAAAGGAGCCAAAAGTTGAACACTAGTTTTTAAGAGCCCAAAATCATTTTCACTACACCAACAAATCAAGATTGGTAAAATAACTGTAAAATTTACCCTGGATATAACCCTGCATTCTACCTCTGCCCATTACCAAGACTTAAAACAATAAATGACAGAGATATGGTTGGAACTCAGTGTACACACACTGTACGTGAGTTTCCAATGGATGTGGCAATGGCCAAAACACTGCTGTTGCTACTACTGATGTTATTAAGAGAATGGTGCTAGAATCGTCTTGTGAACTGTGGTTAACTTCTATGATGTCTAAAATAAGCTCTAGAAGTACACATGAAGAAAAGGGTACATCTCAAAGCTGACCTCTTGGGAAAGGCAAATAGGTGATTTGTTAGAGCTCTTACCCCAGTTTTCAGGGAACCCTGGGCTACCATACCTAAAACAGAAAACAGCATTATCTTAAGAGACCTGTTTTTCCTTATTATGTTTTAATAATACTCTCAAAGAACTTCCCCTACTTCAAACTTGTTCTGGTATCCCCTCCACGACAATTTTTGGCTTCATGATGTCTTCCCACCCCAACCACTTTTTCATGACCTACCCACGCCAGTTCTGTCTTCCACTCCCTCTTTTGTTCAGTTTTAACTCCATGTTCCATTGATTATAATCCCTCCCTTGCAAATACCCTCAATCATTTGCCCCCTCCATCACTGCCACCTGGCAAAACTCCAATCCTGGTTAAATACAAGTATCCACCTTCTCTGGCACCTGTGCCCAATCAGCTGAATGTTGCAGGCAAAAAATTACATAAACAAACTGACTGACTTCACTATATATTCGTGATCACAAACCTCAAGTGGACACTCAACAATGCCAAGCAATCCTGTCCTTGTAAGCTTTCCTACTCTCCAAAATGACTATTTCTTGCCTTCTCCTCAAACCTGTTTCATTTTCTCTCCACCATCCATGCTTAGCTGATTTTCTGTCTAAATACCAGGGCTGTCCAGAAAGTGTCCAGCCATTGTTAATATAATGAGAACAGTTTGCACCACATCGATGTAACCTGGCAGCCAAGGAGAGTGGACTGGGATGCGCATGCGTGAACAATGACAACTTCACTGCAGTAGTCAGTGGGGCGCTAGACACCATTGAGTGAGCAGGTGCACTGTATCGCATTCAAAATGACTGAGCAAATAGAGCAACAAATCTGCATCAAATTTTGCATTAAGCTTGAACATTCCTCCATTGAAACTATTTGGATAATTTAGAAGGCTTTTGGGGATAATGCAATGAGCGTGGTGCAAATAAAAGGTGTGGCACAAACGCTTCAAAGATGGTCGAGAATCTGTTGAAAGCGATCCACGTTCTGGAAGGCCTGAACAACAAGCAGAACCCCTGAGAATGTTGAACGTGTGCAGGTTAGGTTAAGAGACGCTGGGAGAACTGTGTGAGGTCCCAAGGTGCCTACTTTGAAGGGGACTGAGGCATCATTGTCCTATGTACAATGTTTCTTGTATCTTGTATCTTCTTCAATAAATGTCTCTATTTTTCATATTACATGACTGGATACTTTCCGGATAGCCCTCATATGTCATTTTAAAAAAGAAGCATTCAGACAGCATCTTCTCACAACCACATCTAAAATGCTACGTAGAAATGCACGCATCTCCTCCTGCTCACATTCTGCTACACTGAATGTGTATCTTTCCCATCAGAGGCCCATCTCACTACTTGTGCTCGAACACCACCCCCAGCACCTGCGAAAAAACGTGGCTGCTCTGTCAATCATCCATTCTCCCTGCATCATTGATCTCTCCCTCTTTCCTGATCTCAGTCATGCCGCCAAGTGAATGTGTGTCCCCCTCTGCGCCCACACACTGATGGGGAAAGTGTATACTGGCAGCACTACATTGGAAGTCAGTTTGGCAACATCTAGTAAATTTTGAAATGTGCACAGCGTGTGGCTCAGCAATCCCACCTATAAGTAGCCTACTGAGAAAACCCCAGCCAGATGCAATGGCTCCTGACTATTATCCCAGCTACTCAGGAGGCTGAGGCAGGAGGATTGCTTAAGGCCAGGAGTTCAAGACCAGCCTGGGCAACACAGCAAGACCCCCCCCCTTCCTCAAAAAAAAAAAAAATCCCCACAAGTGTAGAAGGAAGTTCACTGTAGCAATCTATAAGAGGGGAAAAAAGCTTTAAACATAAATGTCCAATAATAGGTAAATAACCAAAGGAACCATGATTTCTTAAAGTTCTCCTCTGACCCCTCACCTCCCTCTAGCTACCTACCATTTCCCTGCTCAACTCCTCACAGTAAAACTTCTTGCAAAAGTTGTCTCTATCTGTCTTCACTTCTTCACCTTCCATTTCTTCTTCAATCAACTCAAAATAAAAGTTTCCAAACCCTGCACTCCATGAAAGCAACTTATCAAGGTCTACTACTTCCATATCACTTACCCAAATAGACATTTTGCTGTCCTCAATTTATCTGACCTCTTAGCAGGATTCAACAAAGTTAACAACCTTCTCTTCTTCTAGCTTCTGAGATACTACAGTCTTGGTTTTTGTTTTTGTTTTTTCATGCATCACTGATTACTCCTTCCCAGTATCTTTTTCTGGCTTCTCCCTCAACAGACCTCTAAAAAGGAAGTGTTCCTTGGGGCTCAATCCTGAGTCATCCTCTTCACTTTCTCTGAGTTGTCTCATCCATGCCCATTGCTTCAAATACCATCGACATGCCAATGATCACCAAGCTTATGTCCCTAGCCTAGACCTCTTCCCATGCTCCAATATGACTACCTAGCTGCTGCAACAGGCATGTCAAACACAACATGCCCAAAACCAGGTCCTTAATTCTCCACCACCACTACCCTTGAAATCTGGTTATACCCCTGGCATTCCCTACTGCAATACATAGCACTGCCTGGCAATTATGAAAATCAGAGACCCTTCCTTCATCCCTCATGTCCAACCTATAGCAAGTCCTATGTGTCTGATTTCACTTGATCTCCATTGCCACCACCTTAACCCAAGCTACCATCACTTCTTTCCTGAATATCACAATAGTTCCCTCACTTACATTGTTGCTCCTCTTCAAAACATTCATCTCACAGCAGCCAGAGAAACTTTTAAAAACAAAAATCAGATCATATCACTCTCCTTCTTCTATAGTATCATATTACACTTAAAATTTTTTTCTCTATCCAAACTCCTTATGATATCAGGCTTTTAAGGTCCTATACATGATCTGCTAGGCTCCCACGTCTCCAATCTTATTTCATACCATTATCTATTCTCACTCACTGCTCTAAAAACACTGATCTTGTGTCGTTCCTGACCAAGAGCAAGTCCCTCAATCTCCTCTATGCCTCTTTATTCTCTTTTTGAAATTTTTCTTCACCCTACCTTCATTCTTTGCAAGGATGGCTCCTTCTCATCTTTCAGATATCAGCTTAAATATCAATCCCTCAAATAAAACCCTACCTAGTTAGACGTTCTTCCCCACAATCCCATATTCTCTATTACTCGGCCCTGTTTATTTTCTTCCTAGCAGTTATCAAAATCTCTAATTATTTATGCATTTGTTTTCTTGTTTGTTACAGATTTATCCATTTGAAAGTAATATTTTGTATATGTCAAATACAATTGGGACCTAATATGGAACATTTCATCCCTTGACTTTTTGTTAGGGAAGGTCAAAGTTATTTGTAGGAGTTTCTGACACTCAGGCAACTGTCTAACCAAGTTCTATAAATAAAGTTAGAGTGCTACTAATTTCACCCTAGCTACCAAAAGGACTCAGCTTTGCCATAGCTACAAACCATAAATATACACTGGCATCAATGGCTTTAGAATATTATAGTTAGAAATAATCATAATTCACACTAATATGAAAAAATAGTTCAAATTTAATCATTTACTTTAAACTAATTTGATCATCAACATTCTAAACTGCCTCCCTTCCAAAACTATATTCTTCTCAGCACAATACAATAATAGCATCTCAATTCAAGCTCCCCCCTAATCAACTTTGCTGTATGTAAGTTAGGTAACTAGAGTCTAGAACTATTTCATCCAACACATAGCCAGTTATCATATATGACTATTTGAATTTAACTTACTTCAAATTAACCAGGAAGCAAAAAGGCCCTCTAAGTATCCAGAATATCAAAACGGTCATGTGTTTTCATCAGCAGGAAAGCTCCATAAGGCCTCCTCTCTGAATCTATTTATTTTTATTTTAGGAATATTTCTGTCCTGATTATCTGGCTACTTGCTCATCAAAAATTTAAAAAGCAAATTAAGGAAGGTAACTAGGAAGTAGTAGGGAATAAATACCGGAGGAAACAGGAATACTATGTTAGAGGTAGCCACATAAGGAACAAGGGAGATGAAGAGAAAAAAATCTAAAAAGCAGGTATTTTTCTAAAAAGACAAATGTCAAAATGTGTCATTTAGTAAGGCAAAACCAGCAAGAGCTCCTGACATATCACTCTTTTACACTCCTAAACAATAACTGATGTTGACAACTGTGTTAAAACCATTAAGAAAAGTGCCCACTATTTCATTGTTAAAGAAATAAATTTTATAGTTATATAATTTTAGAAAGATTTATTTTCAAAATGACTAAATCTGAAACATCTTGGTCCTTAAAGAAGGGAAAAATCTTCTCAGCTGGTTAAAATAGTCAACCACAAAGAAGAACTCATTCCCAAAATATTCTGCATAGTCAAATTCAATTCAAGAGTTCAGTCCAACTAATATGAACAAATATTGTTTACAGAGCAGGTACAGATATGAGAATAAGACATATATTATTAATTCTGTTTAATGAATTAATTATGGCTCATCCATACAATGAAACACTATACAGTACAGCCTTATGGGGAGGGAGATAAAAAAGCTGTTAAAATACCATTATGAAATACTGTAACACAGTCATGTACCACATAACAACGTTTCCGTCAATGATGGATCACATATACTGTGGTGGTCCCATAGATTATAATATCATATTCTTAACTGTACCTTTTCTATGCTTAGATATGTTTAGATACACAAATAATTATTGTGTTACAAATGCCTACAGTATTCAGTACAGTAACGTGCAGTACAGGTTTGTAGCTTAGGAACAATAGGCTATACCATATGCAATAGGTTTGTGTAAGTATATTCTATAATGTTCACACAACAACAAAATTGCCTAACAACACATTTCTCAGAACTTATCCCCATCATAATGTGATCCATGACTGCATATATTATTAAATGAAAAGAGAAAGGTTCAGAATGATGTATAGCACAGTATCAATGGTTCAAAAAAGGGAAAAAAAGGAGGAATTATACACAAGAAGGTTAAAACACCCAGTGCCTCTAGGGGAAAGACATTGGGGACTCAAAATAGCAATGGGAGAGCAGCTTTTCACTATGCAATCATTTTGGGCCTTTTGAATACTGACTCATGTAAATATGTTATTTATTCAAAAAATAGTAATAATCTTAGAATTTGATAAAAGCAAGTTCTCTACCCCCAAGAAATGTATAATCTAGTGGCTTATCGAGGCTTCAAAAAACTAAAGGGAAAAATCACACTTTTTCCTTTACCAAATCCATACACTTAAATGTTTCACACTTATATTTTACTCTTATTAAAAAACTCATTCTATACCATTTGAATTCCCAATAAACTAACCAATTTCAAGAAAACTCAAAGTTGAACTTAAAATGGAAACTGCAATGATCGTTATCATTATCTCCTATTACTTAACTTAAAAAAAAAAAAACTTCACATAAAGAGGTATACATTTCAATTAAAAAAAAATTGGAAAACATGGCAAAGACTGGTTGAAAATCTCCCAGGGAAGCCACCGAATGGTCTTCTGTATCAGGTATGAGGCAAGGTGAGGTCACTCTGATAGTCTCTGAAGCTGAGAATGCTAGTGGCTTCCCAATATTCTTTCTTCCCTTCTTCCTTAGTAACAAAACCCAGTTTTCATTCTATCACATTACCATACACACTCCCCCAAAAAGGACTACATCTCCCAACATCCACTGTAGCTAGGTGTGGCCATAAGACTACGTTCTGACCAATGAGATATACGCAGAAATGTTATGTGCAACTTCCTAAAAATCTTCTTAAGTAGGGGAAGGGACACCCTTCTTTTCCTCCCCTCAAACTGCTTTATGGAAATGGAGAAATGGAGAAATGATAGCTGGAGCTTAGCAACCATCTGGGTCATATCCTATAGACAGAGAAGCAATCCTAGATCCCTGATAACCATGGAGCACCATATCAGTCCTAGACTGCCTACTTTGGGACTTCTTTTTCATGAAAGACAAATAAACCTCTCTCTTGTTTAAGCCTCTTTTGGGGAGTTTTCTGTTATATGCAGCTGAACTTAATCCTAAATGATGTTTTCAAGAATAAATTATTTTAATTTAACTTACAAATCAAAACTCAATTTCATTTGAAACAACACATAGCTTTATGCACATCAATAGTGTGCAAATCTGATGACTAAGACAGTGATAATCAAAGAATCTTGAATTGTCTAGGCAGGAAGTCTAGGCCAAGCGGTCAACTAGTATGTCCCCCTAATCTACTGTTCCCTAACCATTCTATACCAAAATGACAGAAATAAAATTTTAACTTAACTATTCCTGAGTTCTAGTAATGAGAAAAAGTCAAACATACACACTTTTATTTTTGTCATCTGCAAAATGGGGTTAATAATGCCTACTTACAGGTATGTTGTCAGACTCAAATAAAGTGCAGATATTCCTCGACTTACATTCCCATAAACCCATCATCAATTGAAAATATTTTAAGTCAAAAATGCATTTAACACACCTAACCTACTGAACACCATAGCTTAGCCTAGCCTACCTTAAACATGCTCAGAACACTTATGTTAGCCTAAAGTTGAGCAAAAATCATCTAACACAAAGCCTATTTTATAATAAAGCGCTGAATACCTCATATAATTTACTGAATACTGTACTAGAAGTAAAAAAACAGAATGGTTGTATGGGTACACAAAGTATGGTTTCTACTGAACGAATATCACTTTCACAGCACCATAAAGTCAAAAAATCATTATTAAGTTGAACCATGGTAAGTTGGGATCATCTGTATGTTAAACTATTCTGAAAACAGAGCATTATATATTAATACTATTGTTACCACTACAATGACCACCATAACAGCCAATTAGTAAATGTGAAACAAAATAATATTAGATAAAAGCAATTAAATAGGCAGAAACTTGGGTTTGGGGCCCAAGGAATTCAGTGACCTTGTCAAGCCTCTTTCACCAACTTTCCCATCTCTCTTTTCAGAAAATATTGTATCAGGAATGTCAGTTTCCTTCTTTAAAGCACTGGGAAAAAGAAGGGAGTTAAGTGGCTGTAAGGGGAGAAAAAGAACAACAATAGTAAAAGGCTTAAAGCAATTAGTAAATATGATGCATCTGAAATATGTAATTCTGTTTTAGCATTTCACAAGTTGTCAAAAGGTACTTTAACAATTTTTAAAGTGATGCTAGCAATATTTTACTTCATTCAAAAGAATTTATTCATCAAAAAAAAATACTGAACACATATATGTAATTTCTACTTAGTATGCAAAAATCTATCATTAAAAAGTGAGATGCTTGGCCATCTTTGATTAAAAAAAAAAAAAGTGAGATGCCATCTTTGAGAAATAAGGATAACATATGGGGTCCTCTGACGCGGGAAGACAATTTTTAACCTATGCACTAAGGCATAGACAGTACACATGTAGTCTATTTTGGTGACTAATAATCATATTATAAACATTTAATTTAAACAATGTCATGATTTTTTGCTTTTAAAAAGTGGCTTAATCACTTTAATTTCTGTACTTTAAAATGATTTAACTTCTCCAAAATGTATTTAAAGTTTGAAAAAAGCAAACGAATTACTTCTTAAAGCCATTAATTCATCTTTGAGACTGCTTCTGATGACTACTTTAATCCATACACTCATTGTACATGAGTTATACTGGTACTGTGTCGTTCAGATCATTATATTTTAAAAAGTATTCTATGGTCAAATAACTTTGAGAAACATGCTTTAAGCAATTTCACTATTTGCCCAATTTCAGATTTTCACAGCCTTCTAACTGGATACTAAAATTAATAAATGCTTTTTACAAATTTCACATATACTCATAGAAAGAAAACATGCTATCCAGGGGTGTCAGAGATTAGCTGACAGGCAGACAGATGCCAAGAATTTGCTGCACAATTTAAAGGGCTACAATCAAGATAACAAGAGTGTAAGAAAACAAACTCAGACAGCTTAAGGGTTTTTGTTTCCCAGAAGGGATATCAATGAAAGGGAGAACACTGCCCATTTATATACCTTTCTGCTCTTAAAAGGCATATCCCAGCAGTTTTAATGTGTGAGATTCCTGCAGAATGAGAACTACCCCACCTTCCCTGGATGGTGCACTTACCTTACAATGCCAACTTACGAGTCTGAATGCATGAAAAGGGGGTTGAGGGTCTTCTGAACTAGCAGAAAAAAACTAAAGTAACATTATTTTCTGAGAAGGTAATCTATCTAATCCATACTAATCCACTGGGCTAGACCATTCTACCCCAGATCTAACCAATGGTTTCAACATCAAAGTACTAAAAATTAGTACATACCAAACTCTATAAACTTATTTTCAGGGTATGGTATACTTTTAACAACATAAATGAGTTCAGCGGGACTTACTTTAATTATTTCTGAAACACAGTTTATTTTTAGTAAATATAATAATCCCCCACATGGGAAGCTACAACCATGCCAAAAATTTTCTGAGGAGATAAAATCCTATTTATAGACCTATCAGTTGCTCCTTGCTTAGGTTGTAACATAGTTTCCACTTTAGGCCTGATATGACCTCCCAGGACTTCTCTGGTCTCTAATGTTCCTTTCATCCTGAAGTTTCCCACATTTATCTTTATCTCCACAAAGTACTTAAATTAAGCTACTATGGGTTGGGGGAAGGGAGAAGGAAAGAATCTTTCTTGAAGCCTTCAGATAAGTTTCAGGAACTTAAGAAAGAGAAGAGTTCTTCACTGGGGGCTTCACTGGTGGGCTTTTTGGGAGAGAACCTCATAAATATTCAATAATCATCAAGAATATTGCTACACAGTAATCCATGCACATGGAGAACAGGAATGGCAACAGGGCCTCGTGGTATCTTAATCTGTGTCTGATTTATCTTAAAGTTTTCCATCTTTTAAAAACCCAACAAGAATAAATGTCAAGGTGTTTTAATATAGAGAATACTATATTCTCTAAGCAAGGGAAAGCTAATCAAGGGAACCAAAAGATAAATGTAACAGATTTATTA
This sequence comes from Daubentonia madagascariensis, assembly GCA_023783475.1. Lineage (NCBI taxonomy): Eukaryota > Metazoa > Chordata > Mammalia > Primates > Daubentoniidae > Daubentonia > Daubentonia madagascariensis. The sequence goes on along the minus strand of JAKFHU010000600.1, from coordinate 10,753,403 downwards.
AATTTTTCCTAAAAATTGTGATCTCAGGGATTAAATAGTTGTTGTTTTTATACATTAGCTGCCGAAGTCTTTACATTTCCCACTTAAAATGCTAATTGGTGGACTCTCCCTCCCCCAATCTCTGGTTATGACTCCATCAACAATTCTAGAAGGCATAATAAGTACCTTACACTAATCCAGTGAGCCATTTTCACTGTTTCCTTTCACTAGCAGTAGCATGACCCATATCCCATTTCACCCCAGCTTTTCCCCACTCCATAACCTGGATGAAATTTTAAATGAATCCTGTTTTTACTGTTCTGGCAAATCCTAACTTCTTGTATCTCTGAACTCTAGTAATATTCGCCATCCCTGGTTCACTTATTTTTTTTACAATCTTAATCATATATTGTCTTTTGTTGTTAATTCCATGTTTGTAGGTCTTATATCCCGAATGAGACTGCAAATTCCACTCAAATGTGAGTGCCTAGAGGGCAATGACCATGTCTTACTCATCTCAGTATCACCAGTGTCATGTCAAGTGGTTCGTATATAATAGGCATTGCAGTAAACATTGTTGAAATATTTGTGGAGTTGATGTGGATGGCAGAGACAGTGTTGTATGTATATTTCTCTTATACAAATCTCTCAGAGCTCACAACTGGGAAAAGCCAAAATAATGGATAGTAAGGCTGAATCACAAGCAATTTATGAAGAGAGGAAGGGAGAAAAACACGAGCATTAATTAACACCAACCCATCTTCCATTGCATTCTCATCACCACTTTCCGGAGCTCAAAGAGAGGATGAACACAGGATGCACAAAGTGATGGGGCAAACAATATCATTTCCTTACCCCCAAGAAAATTCTTCAAGCTTTTCTCCATCCACCTATATCTCACTCATCCTTTAAGGCCTAGATTTTCCTGTCTACCCCAATTCACAGTGAAATCCCTTAACTCTTAAGTATGTGAGGATGAGTAGCTAGTTATTTAGCATTTTCAGTTATAACAAGAAGGTATGGATTTAAACTTCAGCAAAAATAATTCAAACTAAACATCAGTAAAATTTACCTTATTATAAAAAGTCAGCAAACACCAGAAAATACTTTCCTTAAATTTTTTTTTCCAACTGTGAAGTTTATCACATAAAACGGTATTTCTCTATTTAAGAGAAGACATATGGGCTTTCTGTGGTGATCAGAGCTGAGGCATGGGCATGGATGATCAAATAAATCTCAAAATCATTTTCCAGAGTCAGCAGGGCACTGAAGAAAAGAACTTAGGCTTGGAAGTGAAATAGACCTGGAACCAAATGGCCAAATCACTAGCAGTGACCTTGAGCAAGTACTTTAACCTCTCTTAACCTCTGTTTTGTCATCTATAAATGCAGGGTTATTATGAAAATTGGAAATAATGTACATAAAACACATAGGCCAGTGCCTGGCTTAATAAATTATAATTGTTAATAGATTTGCCTACTGCCACTTTTCTTAGCCCACAACAAGTGACAGAATACGACTTCCTGGTAAATCTGACATTCTAGGGCTTCTACTGTAATTTTTTTTAACTGGTAGCAATAGAGTATCAATAAGAACTCACCTAAAGAAAGCTATTTTCTCTGTGAATTTAAAAGTAAAATCTTCGGGAAGAGAAACACAAAATGTTTTATTGGGGAAGGTATACCTATTAAATCAGATGGCTAGGGTAAGTTACAAGCAAAAAATAAAGCTCTTAAAAAAGGGGAGCTTCTAACGGGGATTCCAGGTAGGGGTAAACCCAATATTGTGGTATCTATGTAATCGAAAAGCTATGGCTAGATTTTTTTTTTAAAACCTCAAAATTCCACCCCTCCCTTAAACCAGGGATACTTACCTGACAATCACAAACACAAGGCAAAGAGAAAATAAATTATCGCACCTGCATGAGAAAAGGGGGCTAAAGAGAGAGTGGGCTGAGCTGGCTATAAAGGATGAGAACGTCTACTAAGGAGGAAGGAGAAAATGGACTGTTGTTCTTCTTTTGCTGTTTTCAGGTGTTGGAGGAATGTCTAAGCCATTGACCTGCTCTAGTAGCAGGGCTGTGAAAGAGGAGACAGTAATGTTCGGTCCTTCTACAGGGCAGAACTGAAAGCTGTTAAGGGGTTAAAGCTTTCAGAAATTAAAGTGAAAATTCTGGCAGGACTTCCAGGGCTGTTTTAGCCAGCCCAGTGAAATGGAAGAAAGTCTGGACATTCGAGACAGATGGGCCTTCCTAGGTAAGTGACCTTGGGCAAGTTGGACAGCCTCTCTAGCCTCCACTTTTCTCATCTATAAAATTGGGTGAACAGCATTTTGCCCTGCAGAGTTGTGAGAATTTAATAAAGTAACAAATAAAAAGCAAACTGCTTCAGAAAAGGCAAACAATACAGGTTAAACACTTTTCCCAAAACCTCACGCTAGTGATACATAAAAAGCCAGTATAATATATATAGATACACCATAAACGCTCATTCTCTCCCTTTCCTTTTCCTCTCTTTTGCATAAAGCAAAGCAAGTCCAAAAAGGAAAGGTAACTCTCCCAAGGTTATATTGCTAGTTATTGGCAGAATTAGGGCTAAAAACCAGTTCCTTCAAGCTCAATACATTGCATCTTGGCTCATTAGGAACACTCCCTTGGGGATGGGCTCTGAGCGTCAATGCAAACAAGAAAACAAGCTAACTGCAATGTCAGCTGTTTACTGTGATTCAGACACCTAAGAGTTAAACACTCAGCTTCAGCTCCGGCTCCAGAGAGCAGCAGTCCCACAGACTCCTTATGGGAGGAGGGCAGAGAGGCACTGAAATCCATTCCTCTGTGTGATTGGTTGGTTCCCAAAGGGGTGGGGAAGAGGAAAAGGGAGAAGAATGTCACCCGATCCCCACGGGTAAACAACAGCAGGAGCATCTGCTCAGGTTTTCAACTAAATCTGTGAAATATTTCTGAACACTTGACCACCAAACACTTGACCACCAAACTCAGACTATAACTTCTGACCTTCACCAAAAAGGTTGTTCCTTTAATGACCAGATCCTTAGTAATGCAATCTGGATGAACAAATGCAAAAGGACAGTTTAATATTTCTCTAGCACAAAATTAATACCCAATGCTTATGCTCTAGGTGCTTGAAATCGACACCGCCACCATCCCTCCTCTCCACTTGCCATTACAGAGACAAACCAACCTGCTCACTTCTACTCTACCATTTTCCTCAAACTCTGCCATTTCAAAAACATGACAGGACTACACAATTCCTTTCTCTCCCCTGAATTTTTCTCCATCCTCTTTAAGAGGAGCCCTCTCCTTTTTAAAAGGCTGTCTGTTTGTCAGAAGTAACCTCTCTGTAATTATGTTACCACACATGTGCAGAGCAGAGAGAAGGGAGGGTTTGGGCAGAGAGAAACCCAATACCTTGCCAAATCCATTGGGAAGTCTGCCCAAGTTATTAATCCAGGACGGGCCACTTTAATAAATTAGTTGAGGCAATGCCCTTCAATCCTGGCTAGATTCTTGCCCCCAGGGGAGAATACAGGAAGGGTCTGTCTCCTCAAAATCTTATAACCCCCAACAGCTCTTTTTTTCCTCAGAAGTTTCCCTCTTCCATTTCAAAGCTATACAGAAAATACTTCTGTTCTGTGTAAAGAATGAGAGAGGCAGCTGCTCTCCCCCAGTACATTACAGGGAGCCCATGTGACTGATCAGTAAAGAGCTGCTGAAAACTGCATTCCCTCTTTTCTTATGTACAGCCACAACTAAATTCTAAAGTCCCAGTGATGTAAACCCAGGGTCTGGGTGAAGAATTAAAGTTAAACTGAAAAGAAAGCCTTCTGCTGAATTAAAACCTGAGAACCTTTTAAAAAACAAGTAAGTTCAGGAATCAGCTTCAGCTTACCTTATTGTGGCCCGAGGAACCAGGACTAAACCATACCCTCTCTCCCAGGCCCACCCTAAACAATCTGGAATTGCTGGACAGACTGATCTCTCAGAAATTGTGCAGATTACAAATGACCCGAAACCACTCTACACTCAAAGAGCAAAGATTCCTCAACACTGGGCTAAAAGCAAATCAGCTCCAGGAAATAAGTGGCAGAAGCTCCTTATGTCTCCTCTTTGTCTTCACTCTTTAATCCCAAAGACAAATTTAATCTAAACTATGCTACTAATGCCCTTTGCTAACAAAGATGTCTCATTTATGAATCCCAGGGAACATAAGTGACTCAGCTCTCTTTCACAGGAATGTTCAGCAAATTAACTACTCAAGGAGGTTCAGCAGGGTTATTAAAAACATAGGTTTCAGTGGCAGACAGGCCTAGGTTTAAATACCTGTTCCACCACTTTCTAGCTCTATGACTTACACTTCTCTAAAGCTCAATTTCTTCATCCGTAAAATATGGGTTCTACCATCTACCTTATAGGCACAGTGGTTGTTAAGGATAATGAGGAGTTAAGGGTATGTATGTGTACTTAGCGTAGTTCTTGATGCATAGTAAGCATTCAATAAAGAGTAGCTTTTACTATAAATTATTATTAAGGACTATAAAACAAGTTCTATAAAGGAATAACATGGCCATTTGACAACCTTATTAGCATTCCTGCACCTTACGCATCCCATCACAGAGTGGTAAACAGCATGAGAATGCCAAAGTTTATTTAATGACTATATTGAGCAACTGGCCAGGTGATGGGGGAGGAGAGTGAAAGACACAACCTCTACTTGTAAAGAAGCTCATGCTGGTTGGGGAGGCCCCAACAAAAAGGAGGAAGGGAAAGTACTAAAGGGAGTCTCAGTATGGAACTACTACTAAGTTTAAGTGCTCCACTGTGAAGGGGCTGCTTTTAAACTGATCCCAGCAGTTAGGGTCATGCTGAATAGATCTGTTAGGATCACGAGGTAGGGGAGTGCTGGAAAGCAAGGCCCACTCTGGGGTTCTAGATACTAAGGATGAGGGGAGGGGAGAGCGGGAATGTGCCCAGTGGGGAAGGATTTAGGTCTCTTCTCTTCACATTATGCTAGGCAAAACTTACACCAAGCAAGCAGTTGACAACCATGATCAAACATTTTCAGGCAGGCACTACAAGATTACTTCTTGGTAGGTTAGTGCAGGGGCTCTCAAGGAATTATAATCATGTAATAATAAACACATATACTCACTGGACACAGTACATTGGGGAGGAAGGCCAGAAGGGGCTGGGTTCCATGAGTAAGTGACACCCAAACCTACAAACCAGTGCTCTTGCTTTCTTCCTCTCTCACAAATTTTCATTATCACAAACCCAATCTGTCCAACTCTCTCCCACACACCTCAAAGCCTACACTGTTGATGGAGTAGAGCGGGGCTCAGCCACTCCTTGGTCATGACAGCACATGTCCACCAGAAAACAGCATTACACTGGGAAAAAAAGCACTGAACTAAGAATAAAGGCTCTACATCACAGACTCAGCTTTGCCACTAACAAGGGCTATAAGAAAATAAGACTTGGGTAAGTCATCTAACTCCTATGGAATTCTGTTTCCCCATCTACAGAACAAGGGTGATGTAACTAAATCCAGCTCTGACACTCAATGATTTAGGACCTGAGGGCCAAGCTGATGTCCTCTACCTGGGTTCTTCTTTCAGTGTTAGGGCAGACATGCCACAGAAGAGCCAAGGTATTACGGCAAGTGATGACGATTCACGCTCTAAACTAGACTGAAAATTCAGGCACAGGAGAAAGCCAGCCACAATATTTCTAGAGTACAAACTAAAAGGTTTTGGTACTTATAGTCCTGGTCCAGACCACTCATTTTATGAAAGTCAGGACTCTCTGTTCCTTGGATAGTAAATCAAGAAAACAAGCAACAGGAATCAATGAGACAACAGTAAAATCCCCTGGCACCTGGAAGGGCACATTGTTTGCTTGCTAAAGGAGCCCTCCAAACATTACACCTGAGAAGGACATACAGGGACCTTAGAGTTAACATTCATTCCCAAACCACGGAAATGATGGTTGCTATTTCTGCACAATGGGTTGGGATCTGAAAGATGGGTGTAATCTCCACTGGACAAATCATATAGTCAGAAATAATCTTGCAACTGCCAGCACTCAACAAACTGGCAGCTCTTTAGAGAGGACTCTCTGGGGACCCAGGGCTGCAGTAATGGAGGGAAGTGTATCCAGATTAGATCAGCAAAGGCCTCTCTGGTTCCACATGAGCTATTGTAGGGGGCAATGGTGCTGGCCAACACACAAGATTTACACAATGAGCTCCCTGAATGCTGCACGTGTTCAGGTCGGAAGAGCTGCCACTCTGCACAAACAACTCAAGAAGCAGCAGATGCCATCATTCGTCCTATCACCTATGCCTTTAGTTGCAATTCCTCAAGGTTTGATAGGGGTTTTTGCTAGTAACTGCCCATTCCCCCATTTTAAATTAAAAAGAGTAATTCTTATTTCTTGTCCCATTTCCTTCACCCTTCTCTTCCCAACATAAAAAAACATAAATAAGATGTGGTATATCTATACAATGGAATATTATTTAGTAATAAAAAAATGAAGTACTGACACATGCTACAATATGGATTGTGCTACAACACAAAAACATTATGCTAAGTGAAAGAAGCCAAACACAAAGGACCACATATTGTATTGAGCCCATTTATATGAAATACCCAGAATAGGCAAACCTGCAGAGACAAAAAGTAGCCCAGTAGTTGCCTAGGGCTGGGGTGAGGGGTGGAGGGAGATTAGAGAAATTGGAAAGTGATGACTAAGGGGGATGAGGTTTCTTGTGCAGTGATGAGAATGTTCTAAAACTGATTGTGGTGATGGTTGAACAACTGTAAACATACTAAAAGCCACTGAATTGTATACTTTAAATGGGTGAATTGTATAGTATTTGAATTATATCTCAAAAAAGCTGTTTAAAGACTGCCCCAAGGAGATTACAGCCTCCTTTAGAAAGGGAAATTTAGTAAGGGAGATTTGATTCTTCTAGCCATCTCCTGTTTCCAAATGCCTGCCCTCTCCTTCCTAACAACTACTCATTTTGCTATTCCCATCCTTTGCTCCACTGCAGCATCCAGCTCAGGCTCATGCCTTTCCCAAGATAACAACTGGGCTGATGTCAGCTTTGTTTTGTTCAAGTCTACCCCTGCTCAATCTCGACTTAGTGTCCTTCCTTACACATCTAGTTTCCTTCTGTCCCAACAGAGATAATAAAATCAATCTCTCTCTCTCCCTCTCTCCCTTTCTCTCTCTCTCTCTAACACACACACACACACACACACACACACACATAGAGCAGTGGCTAATGACCTGCCATACCATGAAAAAGGAATAAGAATAAATGATAGTATAAAAGCACAGATTCAGGAGTTTTAATATTATATATCTGGGTTCCAATCAAAGCATTTGGCCAAGTTACATTAAGTCTCACTCTCAGTTTCCACTTCCATAAAATGGGAAAAACACCATCTAATGCATGTGGTTATTATAAAAATTAAATGGGAAAATCTATGTAAATGATTAACATGATACCTGGCACATGAAGGTACTCCATAAATAGTAACTGCTATTTATGGAAGCCTTATGCCCAGTTTTTCTCATGCTCTCATCCAGTAGCTCAGCCTCTATGTCAAACAGCCCGCAATAAAAGCAGGTTGTTGGCACCATCAGATTGTTTGTAATCATTTTCCTGACTATTTGTTCCAACCCATTTCACTCACAGATCCCCAGTCCATTCCTGATATTTCTGGCTTTTTACTTCAATTTGTTTTCCTATTTCTGGACTTGCTTTAACTTCAAACATGCTTAGTATTGCCTCTCCAGTTCCACATTCCCTCCTCAACCATAATCAGTATTTATCACCTTAATTATGATACTTTAAGCCACTTTGGATAAATTGTTTATCCAGAGTAGCACAGCATTCAGTATCCTATTCTTCCTAAATGCGTGTCATGAAATCAAAACAATTTAAGATGGACTCAATAAAGAATTATGATGGAAACTTATAACCGTACAATGGAATATTAGGCAGCCATGAAATGATGCTGTAGAAATAGTTAATAGCATGAAAAAATGTTTACAATAGAGCAGGATTGAGCTGGAAGCATATTAAAAAACTTTATACAGTATGATTGACATTTTGTAAGGAATTTTAAGATGTGTGTATATGCAAACACAGTTGCATAGAAACAAGACTAGAACAAACAACAAAAAGTTAAGATAAAGTTAAATATATTAAGGCAATTATTTTATTCTTCTGGTCTGCTGTATATTCTAAATTTTCTTTGAAGAATATATATTACTTTTACATTAAGAAAGATAATTTAAGGACTTAAAAAAAGAATTAATTTAAATAATGCAATGCATCTTAGCATTTTCTTAGCAGCCACTATAGTATGGTTCTAGAGTCAGAAAGACCCAGGTTCAAATCCCTATTCTACCTTTTTTTTTTTTTGAGACAGAGTCTTGCTCTTTTGCCTGGGCTGGAGTGCAGTGGCGTCATCATAGCTCACTGCAGCCTCAAACTCCTGGGCTCAAGTGATCCTCCTGCCTCAGCCTCCCGAGTAGCTGGGGCTACAGGTACACACCACCACGCCTGGCTAATTTTTTCTATTTTTAGTAGAAACGGGGTCTCACTCTTGCTCAAGCTGGTCTCAAACTCCTGACCTCAGGCAATCCTCCCACCTCGGCCTCCCAGAGTGCTAGGATTAAAGGTGTGAGCCACTACGCCTGGCCTCTACCATTCATTTTATGTATGACTTTGGCAAATTACTTAATGCTTCTAGGCTTGATGTTCTCATCTGGAAAATGAAGATGAAACTCCTAGCTGAGCACTTGGCATGTGGTCTTCAGTAAACACCAGTGGCCCTAAGCTCGTCAGGAGAGGGTGTCAAAACAGACTGCTGGACCCCATTTTCACAGTTTCTGATTCAGTAGGTCGGGGGAGGAAGGGGAGACCATAGTTCTGCATTACGTTCCTAAGTTATGCTGATGCTGCTGGTCCAAAGTCACATTTTGAGGACCACTGCTCTATGTAATAAGAACAAAGTCTTCTTATAATATACTACACAGACATTAAGTATGCTTTCAGACCAATAATATTTCAGAAATACTTGCTCACTGGATACTGAATTAAATTAGAGGCTAAAACCGCACATTTACCCAAAAGCCTAACTTTATAACATGGAATAATTCATCCCAGGACATCGAGGGAACTGGTTTTCCACTTAACGTAGTCAGCAAATAACAATTATTAGTACTGCATTTAGAATATTTTGGTTCCAGCATGGGAGAAAACATCTGAGAATGTGGACATGGATCAAACAAAAGGCAAGAGACAGACATTCTGTGAATCTACTGCAAGTTGCTCTATGCCTGACTGGTAAATTCACCTGGGGCAGAAGGCAGACTCTATAGTGTGTCACAGGGCACTTGCTTTGCTCTGGGTGCCCTCTGTTGACAAAAACTGACATAGCCACTTCCTCCATTGTTCCCTCCCTTTTCTTCTCCCACCCCAGGAAAGCCAAGAGTCCTTCTAGTGTGACTCAGACTTGAGGAAAGGTTTCCAGTTATGAAATTTTCCTAAGCCCCTATGTAGACAAGACAGACCTTTTCTTCCTCCAGCTTTCCTAGTTCCCTTCTCTGTGTGTTAGTATCTGTAGCTTATCTGCAAATAGGTTAACTGTTTCAGGATTTCAGAACAAGAAATGAACAGCATTTAGCATAATGGTATGTGGAATTTAAATCACAACTGCTTATCCCTTCAGAAATGGTTAACATTAGCACAAGGGAAATAAACTGCTTTTGTAAATAGTGTCTAATACAATGTAAAGCCCTATTGGTATTAAAAAATATTAACTGGTAAAGTTCTTAAGAGTTTCTGTAGATGAAAATTGCTTAATAGCACCATTCCAACTAAAACAACTAAAAGTAGAGTGACAGGATTTTAGAGCTGGCAAAGAGCTCTATTATCATCTTCTCTAACTTCCTCATTTCTATGAGGAAACTAAAGAGCCCACAGAGGTAAAGTGACATATATACAAGGTCACAAAATTAGTGACAAAGCCACACCTCCTGGCTCCGTCATGACTCATGATCTTTCCACTATATTATACAGTCTTTACAAATAAAACGTTTTTTATTTAGCCATTACCAAGACAAGGATGATTGCATTTTAACCATTTTCATAGGAGAGTAAAGAAACTACTGAACATACAACAATTCGGGGGCGGGGGGGATTCTATCTTTTTCTATTGTTAAAATTAAGCCTTTCCTAAGCCAATAGTTTCCTTAATAACAATCAATTTTTTAATTAAATTATTTTTCACAGGATCAACAACTGCATTTGCTGTCAACAAGAAATATCTAACCAGGACTATGATGTGTGGGACAGATCTAGCCCATCACTTGTTTTTGTACAACCTACATACAGAGCACAAGCTAAGACAGTTTTTACATTTTTTAATGGTTGAAAACAAAAATTATAAGCAGCATATTTCATGACATGAAAATCGTATGAAATTCAAATTTCAGTGCCCACAAATAAAGTTTGATTAGAGCATAGCTAGCTCATTTGTTTGCATATTGTCTATGGCTGCTTTCATGCTACAGTGGCAGAGTTATTGAACAGAAGCAACAGATAATGTATGGCCCAAAAAGCCTAAAATCTTTACTCTCCAATCCTTCACAGAAGAAGTTTCCCCATTCCTATTATACACTATTGATAAACATGATGTCTGAACTTTAGACAAGTACAGAGTACTGGGTTGTAAGCTCTATGGAGCCCCACGCCTCAGTAGTAAGCTCCCCACACCATTTAGCATGAGTCCTGCACAAGGTGAGTGGCAGGTCTGTACTGCCTGACAGATTCATCTTGCCTCCAGAGAAGCGGAGGGTACTATGCTAGATTTTTTGGCATGTTTTTTTGTCAACACTTGCCAGCAATCCTATAATAGCGTCCCATTTTACAAATGAGGAACCAAGCCTAAGAGAGGTTAAATATCAGGCCCAAACAAGAACTTGAACATAAGTCTGCCTGACACCAAAGTTCTTTGATCATTCCTCAGTGGTTTTCAAACTGTGTCTGAAAACCACTGGGCCTTACGGGCAAAAAGAAACCCAGAGGGTAGGACTCCAGGCCTTCCATATCTTTTCTATTAGGGCCATTCCACTTGCCTTTTTAATAAATTATATTCACAGAATTTGTCTAAAAAAGAATTTGCTGCTAAAAATTTTTAAACTCTTTTTTAAGTCTGAAGGTCACTGCACCTCAGTAAAACAAAAGCCAATTCTACGCCACTTATAACCACCTTTAGCAAATCTCTCACAAAACTGGAAGTCTTAATTTCCTCATCTGCCAATGGAGATTAAACCCCCCCCAAATATATACAGACTCACCGGGGTCTCGTTAAGATCAAACAAGAATAAGTATAAAAGCGTTATGTAAACTATACAGGACTATGGAAATATAATACAGAACTATCATCCCTTCATAAAGGGAAAAAAGTGGAGAAAAGAAATAACGTTTGCTGCTGAGTAATGAAAAATCAAACATGCAAGTAAAATGTAAAAAAAAAAGCATTCAAGTAAATAAATAAAAGACATGAGTCCAGTGGAAAAAATCATAAATAATGAAATCTCCCCCCCGAACCCCTGCCTTTTTTATAAGACAAGGTTTGATTATGCTGCCCAGGCTGGTCTGGAGCTCTTAGGCTTGAGCAATCCTCCCACCTCAGCCTCCTTAGTAGCTGGGATTACAGGCTGCATCATTGTTCTATAAACATTGAAATCTAACACATTTAGATTTAAAATCCAGATTCACTCATTAACAGCTACATCGCCTTGGACAATGACTTAATCTCTTTGAGCTTTGGTTTCCTCACCTGCAAACAGGATTAAAGAAAATTATACTGGCTTTACACAGTGCCTAGCACTTAGTCAGTGTTTAATACATGTAGCTCTCATTAAGACACCAAAGCTGAGGGTACTATGCTAGATTTTTTGGCATGTTTGTCAATACTTGCCAGCAATCCTATAAAAGCGTCCCATTTTACAAATGAGGAACGAAGCCTAAGAGAGGTTAAATATCAGGCCCAAACAAGAACTTGAACATAAGTCTGCCCACCCCACGTCCAGCCACTTGTTACTCTGAAATTAAGACACATATGCTAGAATCTTATTGTATGGGTTCCCTGTACCAATAATAAAATAATAGAATTAAAGAGCTAGAAGCATCTTTATCTTACATGATTCTATGATCCCCATGACACCACAAGCTTGTGAGAACATAGCCTAAAAGCACCCTAATGGAACAAAGAAAGATCCTAATACAGGAGATACATGGGAAAAGTTCTACTAATTCAATAAGGATATTATTGAGTGTTTTGAGAGCCTTCTATGGCTCCATAAAATGACAGATTTAAATTTAATATCCACTTGACCAAACCCATTAAACTTGTAAGAGGCACTCTCTTGCTGAAGATCAGATATCTAGCTTCTTAAGTATTAATTTTTCATATCGCTCTGGCAAGGTAATGGCAATAAAAACCTACTGAAAATGTGACCAAAGTTGTTTTTTCCTTTTGTCTATAGGAGAAAATCTAAATGGAGTAGTCTCTGTATTTCAAGAAGGCTGAAGATAAGTTTACTTTTTAATTTATCCCTTTACTACACTTTACCAAATTCATACTAGGCACTTACTTTGTGCAAAGTATTCAAGAAAACCAAGAAGTATGACAGGGTTTTTGTTATCACAGAATTGTACATGTCACCAAAGCTTTTTATTACCATAATGCAATAGGCAATGGTAAAGGACCATTACAAAGTGGAAAGCATGTGCTCTGGGAGTGCAGACGTTGAGAGTCTGCTCCCAAATAAGTACATCAGACAAGACTTCACGGAGGAGGTAACATTTGAAGTGGGATTTAAATGATAGACTGTATTTAAACATGGAAAATACCGAAAGTATAGAAATTAGAATTCAAACCCATATCTAATTCCAAAGCTACACTATGCTACTCCATAGTGTAGCTGGGACACAGAATACCTTACATGAAACACAAGGAAAAAGACTGAGGTCAGATCATGGAAGGCTTAGAATATCACACTAAACAGTATTAAGATAGAAGCTAAGCAATGAAACTCCAGTGTGATCAGAGCTGTGCTTTTGTTCAAATGCAAGATTACACAGTACTTGCTGAAATATTTTCTGGTGGCACCAACATTTCTAACACAAGATCTTAAGTCATCTGCTGTATTCCCCTGCTTCTCTAATCAACCCTAAATCAGCCTAGTATAATAGTACACAGCTAGTGCTACTAAAAAAATTAAAATATTTAATTTATAACTGAAACACCTAACTATGTTATCCACTAATTATAAGGCCTTTGCCTTATCTTATACTTAACTAGTTGGCTTCATTCTAAATCATCTGCCAGTGATAGTCTGTTGAAGAACAAAGGGCTGAAGAGATATATTAAGCTTCTTAAAACTAAATCACAAAGTGGTAGCCAGGGTTGGTGTGAGAAGACTATCAGCTGCTTGGGCAATGACTTAACCACTTCAGCAAGAATACGCCTACTAACTACTCAGCTGCCCTAAGCAACTCTCCACAAATAAATTTCTCAATTTTGAAAACTGCTAATAAAGTAAATTCTATAATTTTCCTTTGTAAAAAATCCTAGTGATTAATAATCTTTAGTCAGATGATTCTTTTTGATGCCCACATTAAACCACTCATTACAATATAAATCAATTGCCTATATACATAGTAATAGGTCAATCTACTGAAAAGCCAAGCAGTGAAATTATGATCCATCTATTTACAAAATACTTAAACAATTGGGTCAAGAGTCAACCAACAATCACAGCCTAACAAGCACAGCAACCCTAAACTAAGCAAAAAGAGGAAAAGCTGGGGGAAGAAGTCAAACTGTGGCATAAAAGGCAGGGTATGACAAACTAGGGACAGAAGAGGGATGAGAATAAAATCTAGCCATATTTTTAATACATCTGGCATAAGTCACTCATCTATCCACAGAGCCACAGCAGCCCTGGATTTAGGAGGTAAGAAGAAGTGATAAAAGCTCCCATCATTTTCACAACAAAGTATGACACTCCCAAGAACCACAAAAATCAAACCCATTAGAGTCAAAGAGCCCTTAAAGGAAAAAGAAGAAACCTGGGCCCAAAGATGAGAAGAGACTTTCTAGATTACCTGGAATGCTAAAGGTAGAGGTTAGTGCAACCTACTTTCACAACATCAACCAATAAATCACTCTTGACCTAGGAAATTTTCGACCACCCTACAGTATCTTCACTTCCACAGATGAGAAAATTGAGCCTTAGAGAAGTAATGTGCTCCGTTTTCACAATATTTCCCAAACTCGCTTGTATCTGAACCTTATAGAAATGCTCATATAGACACGATAAATGAGTTCAAACAATCAGAGGCAAATAGGAAAGATTTCATAAAGGAGATTAAGTTGTGACCAGGGATCTTAAAGGATACTTAAGATTCTAATGGAAAAAGGAGAAACATTTCAAACAAAAAGCACTAAGAAGAAATAAATGCCCAAGACTGATATTTGAAGGACTGTGAAGACGCATACAGAGCAGAATAAATATGTGGATAGCATAACAATGAGAAACACAGTTGGAGAAACTAGGAACAAATTGTAGAGAGCCTTGAATGTCTGGCTCAGTTTGTACCAAATTCAAGTCTCAAAAATGACTCCCTCTTTCTATTGACACTGCCAAGACACATGAGTCAGGTAAATAAACTTACACAGATTCCATTTCCCTCACAAAGACCTTTTTTTTTTTTTTTTGAGATATGACACAGCTATATTCCTGAACTAGAAATTTCAAATCTACAGATATCATTTCACATAGTGAATAAAAATCAAAAGGAAAGTGAGAGAACAGACTTAAATCAGAGTGTGAGAACTAATCATTTCCTTGTAGAGCTTCCCTAAGGCCTCTTTTCCATAAAATAAATGAGAAAAAATGATTTACTGATCCTAAAACATACCAGGAAATTTACATATGTAATCTCTAATCCTATAACAACTTTCAGAGTAGGTATTATTCCTATTTTATAGATAAAGAAATTGACGCTCAGAGAGGGAAAAAATTTGCCCAAAGTCATTTAGCCTAACACAACAGGACTGATATTTAAACCCAAAGCCACTGTGTGAGAGTGTGTGTGTGTGTGTGTGTGTGTGTGTGTGTCTCTACAGAGGAATTCCATGAAACATCCTTATATAGAAACTACAGTGTCTTGGTTTTAAGGAAAAAAAAAAGTCAATAAACCTGGCTGATCCTACACCATACCCCTTAGGACATGCAGAAAGCAGCATAATTTCTCTTTACCACATGAAGAGCTTTCTTGCCCAAACATGCCTGCCACTAAGGATCTGGAGAAGGCTGTGTCAGCCAAGCACAAAGCTACTATAAATCTGCCAGTCTTTCTTGGAGCAACCACTAAGCAGGAGCCAGAGGTAGGCAAATGCCTGTTTTCATAGTCTCTTTCATAAAATAGTTATTCAGGGTTTATCCAAACTTAGCAAATATGAAAACACAGTTTTGTTTTCTTTTATTGGGAGGAGGGGGAAGATTTGTCTTGCAAAATGTCAAAACTGAGAAAAAATATTTACAAATTGTAAATCTGACAAAGAATTTATATCCAGAATATATAAAGAATTCTTACAATTCAATAACAAAACAAACCACATAAAAAGTGGGCAAAATACCTGAAGAGACATCTCAGCAAAGAAAACATATGAATAGCTAATAAGCACATGAAAAGGTACTCTAAGTTGTTAATCATTAGGGAAATGCACATTAAAACCACAATGAGATACTACTACACATTTGTTATAATAAATAAGTTAGATAAAACAAAGCTACTTTGGAAAGTAGTTTGCAGTTTCTTTAAAAGTTAAGCATGAGGCCAGGCCAGGCACCGTGGCTCACTCTATAATCCCAGCACTTTGGGAAGGGAAGGCTGGTGGATCACTTGAGCCCAGGAGTGCAAAACCAGCCTAGGCAACATGGCAAGACCTTGAGTCTACAAAAAAAATTTTTTTTAAATTAGCCAGGTAACGTGGCACACGCCTGTGGTCCTAGCTACTCAGGAGGCTGAGGCAGTAGGTTCACTTGAGAGTTCAAGACTGCAGTGAGCCATGATTGTGCCACTGCACTCCAGCCCAAGCAACAGAGCAAGACTCCATCTCAAAAAAAAAAAAACAAAAAACAGTATAAGAAATAAATTCCTTTAAAAAAAAAAAAAAAGCCAGGCTTGGTGGCTTGGTGGCTCATGCCTATAATCCCAGCACTATGGGAGGCCAAGGTGGGAGGATCAATGGAGGCCAGGAGTTTAAGACCAGCCTGGACAACAGAGCAAGACTCCATCTCTGCAATAAACGAATGAATGAATGAATAAAAAAGTTAAGCATGGGCTTACCATAACCTCAGCAATTACTCCTAGAAATCTGCCCAAGAGAAATTAAACTGTATGTCCTCATAAAGGCTGTACGTGAATGTTCACATCAGCATTATTCATAATAACCAAACTGGAAATAATGCAAATATCGATCAATTGGTAAACAGACAAAATGTGGTACATCCATACAATGGAGTACTATTCAGCAAAAAAAAATAATAATGATATAAGGATATATACTACAACCTGGATGAACTGGATGAACCTCAAAAACATCATGCTAAGTGAAAGAAATCATATGCAAAAGACTACATATACGGTATGACTCCATTTCTATGAAATGTTCAGAAAAGACAATTTTATAAACTCAGAAAGCAGTTCAGCGTTGCCTGAAAGGCCTGGAGTGGGAGCAGGGACTGACTACAAAAGAATGAAAGAATTTTCGGGGATGATGGAAATATACCAAAACTGGACTGTGGCACAACTCTATAAATTTACTAAAAATCACTGAACAAGTACACTTATATTGGGTGAATTTTATGGTGTAGAAATTGTAAAAAAGACTTCTTTTAAAAGCAATTGCCAAATATATATACTTATATATACATGTATATTTATTTCCTATATATGTTTATGTATGTATTTAGTAACTCCAGAGGAAACAAGTATAAGAAAGGGAATGTAATCATAATATTTTATCATTTGGCTATAAAAAATATTTACATAGTCATAATAATCCAATTATTGTGTCATCATAAATCAATAATAAATATTGATTTAACAAAAAAATGGCCTTATTAGAAGGAAAGAGAGAATGTCTATAAAACTGTTAATTTCTCATCTTCAACAGTAGGAAGCCAAAGAATAGTACCAAAAATTAATAAATCAAGAAACAGCAGAATAAGCATGTTATTTAGATGCATAGCAGTAAGCAGCAGAAGAAATAAAATGGTCTTTCCCAGGAGGGAAAGCTTATGAACTATTCACGGAATGGAATGATCTAAAATGCAATAGTAAATAAAGCTAATTACATGGTTTGAGAAAAGTGCTACAAGAACACTAGATGCTGCAGCATTTACCACCCTTTCACCCACTAGAGGGTGTAAGGACAACACCACAGAAGGACCTAAATCACTGATGGGAGACCTGATGTCAGATGTTGGGGAGAAATAACCATTTGAAAAAGCCTTCCACAAAGGCTGAAAGTGGGGTTCTAGACAACCTAATAAGAGAAAAGAAAGTGATTTCACACTGCCAATAGTTTAAGAGCAAAGCAGAAGCATGTTTAGTTAAAAAAAAAAAAAAAAAAGGACCAGAAAGAAAATTATTATAGATCATGAGATATAGAAGGAGTAACATTTCACCCCTGAACCAGTCATTTTAATCCTGTCTCCAGCTTGGGGGCCTTAAAGCTGGGGTGCAGAGATGGAGAGCAGAGGAGTGACTGCAAAAAGGTATGGGGTTTCTTTAGGGTCACATTTTTAAAGACAATTACTAGAATAATGTTTTTCAAACAGATTGCAATCCATTAGTGGGTCCAGGAAATCAATTTTGGTCAATCAATTGTTGCTCACAATCAAGAATTTTTTGAATGGGATGATATAAAATGGAAAATATCACAGTACTTAGAACATAGTAAGGATAAGCAGTATTTGGTAAGACTAAGTCATAGTTACACATACGCATGTGTGTTCTGGGTCATGATGTAAAAGGTATCGTTTTCCTGGGGTTGCAGTCTTTTTTAAGCTCGAAAGCACTGAGCTAGAACTTGAACACCCTCACCATGTCCTCTATCCCACCAACTCTCTCCCAGGGAAGAAAAGCAGGCATCATTTCTTTGCCACCAAGCCAAATGAGTACTACAGAAGATGCATTTGCTATTGTCCACAGCCCCCTATCAAAATAACTAAAAACCCTGAAAGTTCATTTTCAAAAATTGGACTAAAATAAAATCCATTCCAGGGATAAAAGAAAAAACTGGTTAGAAAAATGGAAAAAAAATTCTCAAGAGGAAAGAAAATACTTTTAAAGGAAAAAACCCTTAAGTCATTTTTAATTTACCCTCTATATTACAAGTAAAGCTGCCACTCTGAATTATACCTATAATTGTCTAAGTCATATTTGTCAATTTCAACATCTCCTTTGATATTCCCACTTGTTTCTGTTAATCACTGGAACATATCCACATAGTGGCTTTCAACAAAATTTTGGGAAATTGAAGGAAAAAATTTTTGAGGAGTCACTGATTCATTTTAGAAATCAGACAAAGGTCTGTAAACATAATATTAATTTTTTTCTTTATATTTAAAATACAAAAAGATAAATGTAAGACCATAAGCTATTTTAACAAACAAGACAGGAAGAAAACTTGACAGAAATAAGTTATTCAAGGGACTTTCAGGTCATATGAAGACTTTTCATGCTGCTACATTCTCCAAAGATTCCAGATTATCTTGTCACACTAGCAAGAGAACGTCCACATTGAAAGAAGAGAGACACTGATGGAGAGATACAAAAAGGAAATACAAGATACAGAGGCTGAAAATCCAGGATTCAAGTCCAATTCTTCCACTTACTACCTATGTGATATTGGGAGATTCATTTAAAAATCTGTGCCTTGATTTTCTTATCTATAAAATAGGGATAATAAAACCCAACAACCTACCTGGGTAGAGCGATTGTGAAGATCAAAGATGGATATATATAAGAGTACTTTGTAAACTGTAAAGTGCTTTACAGACATTAGTTTTTATTAATTTACTAACATTCTCAATTCCATAACTGATTCAACACCTGAACCCAAGCAAGAGTCTGTGCTCTCTCTCACCTCAAATGTCAATGGCAACGTTTCATTCCCACTCAGTTCAGGTATCAGTGTAATGTACAATAATTTCAAGTTCTAAGAAAAAAGGATTACACTGAGGTCACTGCTAACTATCAGCATTACTTTCAACACTTAGTTTTGCAAGTATCCCACTGCTGAGCATCCCTTACTTAGTAGACTGCCCCAGTGAAGCAAAACAAATTATCTCTAATTTGTATTTATCTGCTCTAATCCTCTTCCCCTACCCATCCCCCAAACTGAATTGATTCTAAAACAAAATTCAACCAAGTAAGCACTACGGAGATATAAAGTTGCTGACAACAAAAGTGTAAGTCCTCCCTATAGTTGATTACAGTATCAGCTCTTTTAAGCAATGAACTTGTTAAATTAACTAATGTTCTCCATCTCCTGGAGATGGGTCAAGTATGCCAAGGATGCTTCCGGAATTCTTACCACCTAAAACTAGTAAGCAATTCTCTCATACCACTCCCAAGCCCTTCTCCTAGTACCTGAGTTTTATGCTTACCAAGAATCACCTGTGTTTATTCAGCTCCCTGCTTACAGAAGTTAGAAATAATTATAACTATATTATTAAATGTTATATAAATCAGTGAAATAGTTAGAAATGTTTCCTTGAAAACAGCTGTAATTTGAATTCTTTGAGAATTCTTAATAAGTCAAGACACTAAAAATTTTTGCTCAGTCAAATTTGATGTGGGCAAGACAACTGTGAAAGACTGGACAAGAAGGGGAATCATACAAATCTAGACAGTTTCAACCTAAATTACCTTGAATGTCACTAAGGCCTTGTTCCTCTCTAAAAAAACAAATTAGAACTCATAGATGATGCTTTCTGAGTACAGTTCATGCAAAAAAAAATCAACTAGTACTTCAATCAGATCTACATGCATATTAAAGACCTTGACCTTGTATCAGAAGACTATAGAGTAAGCATATATTTGTTCAAATTAGAATAATATGATCTAATTTAAAATAAAAGTTTTAACTTATTTCCCCACTTCAAACAATTGTTTAGATTAACCCATGGCCTATTAGTCCTGATCATATCAGTTAAGAGAACGCTGACTGTATTTTTTTAATCATAGCTAGGAAAACCATACATCTCAGTTTAACCTGGAACTGTTTCAACATAATTATTATCATCCCTTTTCAGTCTCAAAAGTGCCCCAACTTGAATGATGAATGTATATGGTCACCCTAATTACAGCAGACATAAAGTTGTGGCACCAGGAGGTGGCCAGGGGCCAGCCTTAGAATCCCTACCACTGTACTTTCCAGGAATCCCCTAAAAGCCATCCCAAATAAACAATTTTAACAAAAACAGTAAGTTTGCTATGCAGAACAAAGCCCTCATCTAATCAGATTGCTGCTTCTAAGCCCGTCCTATATAAAAACTCTGGAGCTGATGTAAACAAGTATTCTCCCATTTAAAAAAATATTACAAACCCATAAAATATCCTAGCCTTAATCAACACTTGGGAACCCACATAAGCACATGCATAAGTATATAAATCACAAAAAATAGTCAGCTAGGAATCTAAACCACCGTATCGTATCACCAACCTAAAATTCTACATGGCCTTAGATAAAAAATTTAGCTTTTCTGAGTTGGTTTTCACTTTGTAAAACTAGAACAATGTTTGTCTCCTCTGCTTCCATAGAAAGGCCACATTAGCAAGAATGGTGAAATGCTTGGAGTGCTTTATAAATGCAACAGATTGCCATCCCATAAAGCTTGGTAACTGATCAGGAAAGACAGCTGAGGTGAAAAAAAGCAAAACCTCTATAAGGGTGGTTTTCTTCCCCTCCTTTTCTTCACAGGTTTTTAATTCAAATGTGCTGCTGGGGGCTTATATAACATGATGAAAGAGTCACTAAAACACTGGAATGCTGGTCCACTTAGTTCTAATGAACTTAGTTGCAATAATTCTTAACCAGGAGTCTTGGACTCCTAGATCTATGGTTGAGCTTCAAGAGGTTTATGAAGCTCCAAAACGGTAAATAAAATAACGTGAGTGAGTGGGCACATTTGCAAATGACCACATTTTCCCTGGGTGAGTCAATAATCCCCAGTACAGAGGAAAGGGCCCTCAAATAAAAGATAAATTTTGATTCTTATTCAGCTACTAACTCAAATTGCTACCTTGGATAAGTCACTTTACTTCTGTTTGCCTCAATTTCCTTATCTTTCCAAAGGGAACATTTGCCTCATCTACTTCAAGAGGTGGTTGGGAGGATAAGATGAGAAAATATTGATGAAAGTGATCCACAACAGTCAAAAGATTATAATTTTTACCTCTTTTAAAATCACCATTAGATGTTGATAAAAATCCTATCTGGGGATGATTCTTATCTATTTAGAAAGGAACAGCAAAAGAATAAGAAAGGTAAATAAAAGCACACAATTAAAATTCATCTTCACCCCATTCCCGGGCTCCTAGATTTTCTGAGCCAAAACCATGCTGAGGAGATGTAAAAATCCCAAGTTCTGTTTCTGCCCAGCTCAGGCTGCTCAGTGACCAGTGTTTCACACTTATAAATACCTCCCAAATCTCAAAGCACAAAATGAGAGTTCACAAGGTTAGGCGCATTAATTAGCAGTATTCATCTGGATTCTGTATTCATCAAATACAACAAGCAGCTATTCAATATTTGCCTATTTGCACTACTTTAAATCTCTAATTCCAAGATCCAACCAGAGTACAAAATAAAGCCCAAGAAAACAAACTAAAATAAACCTGTCACCATCAGAATGTGCCTCAAAGTAAATTAGCAGCTTTAAACCATGGCAAAGGGTCCACACAAGCCTATAGCAGAGATAGCATGAGTAATGAATGTGTAGGTTATAGAAGGGGGTCCCTGCTGCAAAAGAAAGGAAAAATAAAGTAGTTCCAAGCAAAGAGACTCCTTTTTGTGCCTTAACAAATTCCTATTAACTCCTTTTGCTTAACTCCTTATTGACCTACAATCCCCACAGGAAGAACACAGTATTATACTGTACCCTTTCAGATTCTTTTAAACGCAGTAAGTCTACTTACATACTTTACATCAATTAGCTTTAACTTCCTAGATCCAAAATAAGCAACATTTTATAAATAATGAAATAAATGCATTAGTATGCAAGTCTAGATTAAGAAACTAACCATGATCCCTTATTCATTACGCATCCTGGGTGAAAAGTACAGGATGAAACAGACAAAATGTCACTCCTTTAAAAGCAACTCATAGGATTGCAGTTCTCAACCTTGGCTGCACAGTAGAATCACCTATAGAGATTTCTAAATATATGAATGACTAAGCCCAATCTTAAACCTACTCAATCAGAATCTCTGGGGACTAGATCTCCATATTTTTTCTATGATATAAAACTACTATCAAAAGGCATAAATTTCATAGCTTACAGAAGCTCTAGGGAAGACCCAAACCAGAAAGAAAAACAAACAAAACTTTTATATTCTCTTTAGAGTTGGGGCAAATGACCATATCTTTCACCAAAAGTTTCCATCTTCAATTTCAATAGCAAGAATCCCACTGGGAGATGAACACAGACATGACCACCACCTTTTCTCTCCTTTCTCTCCATACCCTACCTGGGGTCTGTTTGATGTCAACCCAGCACCAAAAATGTAAGAATTGGGCAAATACTCTCAAATCAGAAAGGCCTCCAAATAGGTGACTACTGATTATGGGCCACCCTGGTTTTTAAGAGCAGCTTCAGGGGCTCTGATGAGATTCAATTAACTTCTGGAAAGGGAAAACTACGTCAACCCTTTAGTTTAGCACTATAGTGACTCATATCCCCTGGACAAGCCTAACAATGCTGGCTTTTCTTGACAAACCTATGAGGAATCAAGTGTAGGCATTCAAAGATATTTCTGGGAACTACCCTTGTCAA
The DNA here is from genome assembly GCA_023783475.1 of Daubentonia madagascariensis. Taxonomy (NCBI): domain Eukaryota; kingdom Metazoa; phylum Chordata; class Mammalia; order Primates; family Daubentoniidae; genus Daubentonia; species Daubentonia madagascariensis. The sequence goes on along the minus strand of JAKFHU010000600.1, from coordinate 10,730,239 downwards.
ATCTCCTGAAGAATGTCAATATCCCCCAACAGCAAGGAGACAAATTTCATTCATAGGCTAGGTGACTTAAGCCTTACCATTTCTCTAAAAGGCAGCCTTGCCTATTCTTCTATCCTAATTCTGCCCCAGCCTTCAAACAGCAAAAAGACAGGGAAGGTATTTTATACACTTGCCTAAACCATACTGAGGATGTCTTGTAGGAAACAGTTCCTCTCTGACCAACAATAAGGCCTGGGCTTTTTCCAGTCTTCCCCCCATCTAACAAAGAAAGGCAGCAGAAACTTCAATTTCTCAAGCAAGCCTTCCCTGATTAAAAACATAGGGCTGAATTCCCCCAGGGAGGAGAATGGAATTTTCTTCCTGCAGATTATTGCAAGGACTAAAAAATCTGTGCAGGCAGGGGCTAAGTAGCAGAAAATAAAGAAGACAAGTCCAGCATTTAGAATTATGAGGCATCAAGTAAACCAAGTAAAACCATTATTATATAGCCTATATAGCCTGGAAAAGACAAAACAAAAGCAAAAACAATCATGACTTTGCTTGAGTGATTGTTTTCTCCTATAATATCCACAATTTTAATAACATGATTACAATACTTTTAGAATTAAGAAAGATATTTAATTTACATCTCTAAAAGTAAATTCATTGCTGAAACAAGCCATATTACCTTCCAAAATAAGTAATTTCAGGAAATGCTCTCTATCATAGCATCCTTTGATAAAACACACACACATACATACACACACACACATCATATGAGTTACAAACAGCAGATACCAACCTGGCTGTCCCTCGCTGGGAATCCATGATAACCTGGAGTCAGAGGCTCGTTCTAAGAGAAAGGAAAGAAAAAAAATCAAACTATTAGAAAAAAGAAAATATTAAGAATAATCAAAATCATGCAAACTGATCAAATATAAATTCCTGCCCTGGTTCCTAAAATGTTCCATTACTACATTCCACCCTACCTAACTGCATATACTCCCAGTTAAGCCTCTAAAATGGCAAAACAAACAAAAAAAAACAGTATATGCACAGGAACACTATTCATAAATACTATTTTCCTCCTTCTGCAGCTAGATCTGTTCCCTTCCTAGTGTATCTCAACCCGAGTGCTACTGAGATTTGGGCCAGAACAATTCCTGACTCCACACTGTGGGACTTTAGCATCCCCAGTCCCTACTCACATAAGCCAGCAGCACTCCTAAACACTAAGATAACCAAAAACCTTCCACATATTTCCAAATGCCCCCCGGCTGGAAAGAGGACAAGTACCACTCCTGTAGAGAACTACCTCTTGACCTGGAAAAGTCTTAGCCCCTCCTCTCTCTATCAACCTATTTTTCTCAGTTTTTTTAAATCCAGATGAAATTCTACCTCTGTTCAAGACTTCCTCTACCACCCTATATCATCCTATGGACCCAAGTGACTCCTTCGAACATGTATATATGTTAATATTTGTTTAGGTGATCTGTGCTGTTTACTTTTCATATTATTTATGATTCTAATTAATGTTATTTTTTTAAAGGTATATCATGTTGAATATCTGTCTCATCTTCACATTCAACCACTAAATCAAAATTCTTGATAGCAAGGATGATAGCTAATAAAAGCTATGCAAACTCTAATTTAGCATAAGGTCATACAACATCAGCACTCATTTCTGGCTTACTTGACCCACTCAATCATTCAGTTAACATATACTGAATACTAAAATTTTCCAAGTACTGAAAAGGTGTCTGATAGAGTAAGAAAGGCAAATAAAATAAGGCCCTTGCTTTCAAGGGAACTTTAAAATGGGAGAAGATATATGTGCACACAAAGCAAATGAGAATATATGGTGCTTTTGTAATTTTCAAAGCACTCAACACAGGCTACCTAAAGATAATCATCCTCTTCTTCCATCCATTTGTACTTTTGTTACTACTAGCAGAATAACAACTTAAGAGAAATTTTCATTGATAGGACTTTCAAATATGACAAGAGAAAAAACTTTACACCTAATGGTAGATACATCAAAGATATGACTATATTCATATCTTTGACAGTCAAAAGTCCACACTCCCTTCAAAAACATGAAAGCCAGAAGTCAACTTAAGTTTACTGCAGAGACCTTATGACTTGTTCATCATGGTTTCCCCAAGATCTAACAGAGTATCTAACACATGGTGGAAACTCAAGAGAATGTGTAAATAAATAAATGGAGTTAAATAACTATAAATTATTTAGAAAATTCAGCCACTGATTCAATCATAGAAATCCAAGTTCTCCTTTTCTATTCCTAAGTCCCAATTGTGGACATTTTAATATTTATAAATTAGTCTCCCCAAAGAAAGCATACCAGATACTAAAGATAACTGCCTCAAAAAAATCATGGATGCCAAAATAATCTTGAGAAAGAAGAAAAAAACTGAAGGACTCACACTTCTTGATTTCAAAGTTTACTACAAAGCTACAATAATCAAGATAGTGTGATAATGGCATAAAGACAGACATACAGACCAATGGAATACAATTCAGAGTCCAGAAATAAACCCTTTCAGTTATGGCCAACTGATTTTTGAAAAGGGTGCCAAGAAAGTTAATAGGAAAATAATAATCTTGTCAACAAATGGTGCTGAGACAACTGAATATCCACATGTAAAAGAATGACATTGGAATCCTCACATCATAAACAAAATTAACTCAAAATAGATCACACCTAGGCCAGCCGCGGTGGCTCACCCCTGTAATCCTAGCACTCTGGGAGGCTGAGGCAGAAGTATTGCTTGAACTCAGGAGTTTGAGACCAGCCTGAGCAAGAGTGAGACCCCGTCTCTACTAAAAATAGGAAAATTAGCCACACGTCATGGCACACGCCAGTAGTCCCAGCTACTGGGGATGCTGAGGCAGGAGAATCGCTTGAGCCCAGGAGTTAGAGATGGCAGTGAGCTACAATGACGTCACTGCACTCTACCCAGGGCAACACTGAGTGAGACTCTGTCTCAAAAAAAAAAATCATACGTAAAACTACAAAACTCTTAAAAGAGAACACAGGAGCAAAACATCCATGACCTTTGGTTAGGCAACAGTTTCTTCAGTATGACACCAAAAGTACAAGTGACAAAGGAAAATAGGTAAATTAGACTTCATCAAAATTAAAAAATTTTGTGCTTCAAAGGATACCTCAAATAAATAAAAAGACAACCCAGAGAATAGAAAATATTTGCAAATCAAATGGTTGATAAGGAACATGTATCCAGATATTTTAAAAAAACTCTTACAACTCAACAACAAAAGGATAAATAACGCAATTTTAAAATGAGCAAAGGATTTGAACAGGCAGCTCTCTAAAAGATACGCAAATCACAAATAAGTATATGAAAAGATGCTCAGTATCGTTAACTCATTATGCAAACCAAAACCACATTGAGATAAAACTCACGCCCATATAATCAAAGAGTCAGACAATAACAAGTGTTGGCAGGATGTGGAGAAATTGGAATTCTCTTACATTGTTGGTTGGAATGTAAAATGGTACAGCTGCTTTAGAAACAGTTGGGTAGGCCCTCAAAATGTTAAACAGCCAGTTACCATATGACCCAGCAATTAAGAAAATTGAAAACATGTGTCCACACAAAACCACGTGCAAGAATGTTCATAGCAGCATTATTTCATAATAACCAAAGAATAGAAACAGCCCAAATATCCATCAATTGATGAATGGATAAACAAAGTATGGAACATCCATAAATGAATATTATTCAGCAATTTAAAAAATAAAGTATGGATACATTATGGATGAATCTTGAAAACATCATACTAAGTGGGGAAAAAAAAAAAAACAGACACAAAAGGCCACAAATTAGGCTAGGCACGGTGGCTCATGCCTGTAACTCCAGCTATCTGAGAGGCCAAGGCGGGAGGACTGCTTTAGGCCAGGAGTCCAAGATCAGCCTGGGCAACATAGCAAGACCCTGTCTCTAATTTTTTTAAAAAGGCCACAAATTATATGATTCTTTTGATATGAAATGTCCAGAATAGGCAAATCTATAGAGACAGAAAACAGATCAGTGGTTCCAGGGGCTAAAAGGCAAGAAATGGGCAGTGACTGCTAACAGATGCCAGGTTTATTTTGAGGGTGATAAAAATGTTCTGAAATTAAGTATCAGTGATGGATGCACAACTCTTATGATTATACCACTGAAACATTAAGAACACTTCAAAAAAGTGAAATTTATGGCCTATGAGTTATATCTCACTAAGTAATAATTGTTACAGGCAATTTTGGCTATTTTTCATATTGATTTTTACAGGGGAAACATATACAGTTTATATTACAACAAAAAAACAGGGCTCCTTCTGAAATCCACAAGTGCCTTTTTGTGGATTCTATAAATTTACTTTAACATCATTCCCTATAGATTTTAACAATGATAATGATAAAGATAATGATAACCACCAGATATTGATATCAGTATAGTTCCAGAATGGAGGGGAGGAGGAAAAGAAAGAGGCAAAGAGAAGTAGATAATATGGAGGTATATAAAAATGTATTTCCTATCATTAGGGAAACTAACTCGGAGAAGGTAAGTCAGTGACCCAATAATGCATAGATATTAAATGGGAAAGCCAAACTGCCAACCCGGGTCTGTTGAACTCCAAAGCCCCTGTTCTTTCCATTTTGCCAAGTTATTTTCTCTAGTAACCATTCCATATTATCCCTTTACTGTAAATACTTCAAGATTGTCTAAGAAGGGGATTGTGTGATTAAGAAAGTAATCAAAAAACCCCAAAAGCATATAACAGAAATTCATCACTCCTAGAAAACATCTGGCACATAAACCACATTCTGTGAAATCTGGGACTACAACAATGCAAACAACTTTTTATAAGAGAAAGATCACATTCCTATAAGCCAGTATTGGATTGAACAATTGCTTTATGACAAGCACAGTGCTGGTGTTCTTGCCCTTGAGCAGCTCAGAATCATAATAATTACAAGACAATATGATTGATATCATAACTAAAGTCTATAAAAAAAGAACTACAGGACTCCAGAAGATACTTATAAAAAGTGTGTATGAGCATGGGAAGTGGGTAATAACCTCTAACCTCCTAATAGGACAAGACCTCTAATACCATGATGAATTGATGCATGCTGAAAAGACACACTGGCTTGTTTTTTGGTTTTTTGTTTTTGAGACAGGGTCTCGCTCTGCCACCCAGGCTGGAGTGCAGTGGCTCCATCATAGCTCTCACTGTTACCTCCAATTCCTGGGCTCAAGTGATCCTCCTGCCTCAGGTTCTCAAGCAGTTAGGACTACAGGCATGCACCATGACACCCAGCTAATTTTTCAATTTTTTGTAGAGACAAAGAGCCTTGCTATGTTGCCCCAAATGGTCTTGAACTTCTAGGCTTAAACTCAAGCAATCCTCCCGCCTCTGCCACCCAAAGTGCTGGGATTACAGGCATGCGCTGCCACACCCAGCCAACACAATGGTTTTTAAAGCCATAATTTCTAAATGCTTTCTGGAAATTATCAGTATCATTTCTGAATGATTAGCCAATACACTTTCCTAGAATACTGGCATAACTACCAAAAATACTGGTAAAATTACCCAGAATACTGCACATGAGAGGAGGGAAAAAGTATTGTTTTCTTAAGTATTTTAAAAATATAGTTAAGAGAGGTGCTAAAGGAATTTAACAACACTGAAGATCAGAAAGGCCTGTTTTCAGTAAAAAATTATAGTTGCGATATAATATAGTGGCCATAAATCCTAAGCAATGATCAATAGAACAGTAACCAAAATGAATTTACCTAAGGAGCCTAAGAAAGACACCATGCTACATCTTCCCTGGTTTCATCTGCTTAAAAAATCGTATGTTGAACATCCAGAGCTTTATTATGAAAGTATTTCTTACTGGCTTCTATCACTGATGAGGGTTGGCTAGGAGCAGGGTGCAGAAAACTGGAAATGCACAATGAAGTTAAACCAAGCAATTAAAAAAACAAATCTGAAAAACCATCCTATTGATCTTTTCTTTTGTGTCTAACAAAATCAAACCAGTTTCATGAAATGGAAGGGGAAGAATACTGAGAATGGAAAAAATTAATTCTTGCTACCCTGCAATTTTGGGAGAGGAAAGTAAAAGTAAGCAAAGGAAGATTAGAAATGAAGCTGCCCTCTATAAACACAACCTGGGTGATGGTACAAGCTCAGATTTTTCATTGACTTACTCCCCAGCTGAAAATGAATTTCATATCACCTTGCACACATTTAACAACAGAAGGAAAAATTTAGACCACACTGACCAAAAAAAAAAAAAAAAAAGGCAAATCAAGTTGCTTAGTTGTTCACTACCTTATTTGCTGCAAGTTAACTGTTTTTCAAGTATTATCAAGTCTTTTTTGAATTGGGACACGGAAGGGAATACCACAGCAACAGATGATGTACCTAAATTCCACATGCTATTGTTTGCAAAAACTAAACCCAGCAAGGAGCACCTTTGGCTCAAGGAGATTGCTAAGCAACCATAGGGCATCATTCTGCTTCCAAACCATATAGAGTTCAAAGTACCTAGAGATAGATCTCTTACAAGGGATATGAATCTGGTGGTATCTAACAATACAGTCCCAACATAAGGTCCACCTGTTAATGGGTAAATTCATCTTTCATGTCACAATATAATAAAATAGCTCATTCCATCTCCCCATCAAGACGATCAATGACAGTTCTTTGTTACACTCACCACTCCCTCCCCATTTACCCTTTTTGTTTTTTTAATTAAAAATGCCCTGGTATAAGCAGTATGTTTCACGGTAACATCTGACAGAGGGATTTACTGGGTCCTCGAAGCCCTTCTTTGGAACACACTAAAATTTCTTCTTTTCAACAGTGGTCACAGGTGTCTAATAAATAACCAATCAAACCCCTTTTCTTTACAAGTGAGGAAGCTAAAACTTAGAAGTGTCTTGTTCATAGTCATTCGACTAAGGTGGACACAAAAGAAGACATAGAATTTAGAACTCCTGACTCTCAGATCATATTAACTATTCACCTCAGACTCTGCTAATTGTAAATATATGTAACCCCTTTCATGATGTGGTAAAAGTTTGGACTTAACTTTGGGAGTTGAAGAGATATAGATTCAAATGCTGGCTGTATCACTTTCTAACTATGTGACTCTGGTCAATTACTTACTCTCTCTGAGCCTCAATTTTCTCAACTGTGTAACAGATAATATATACCTCATAAAGTTGTAATACTGAATGAGATAATTAAGTGAAGCTTATCGGGCACAGTATTTAATATACAGGAGAAGCCCAAAAAGAATTCCTTCCCGGCCCCCATGTCTATCAGTTGCAAATGACTTGAGACAAAAATTATATAGTCTATGGAACTAATTCCCACAAAGTAGCACATTTCCAAATAACCAACCTTTAATTTTTAATTAACTTACTTTAATGTCAGTCCCTTAAGAATATGTGCCAAATGGCCACCCTGCCTCACTGCAGGTGTTCAAACACAGGATAAATATCAGTATTCAAGGACAGAATGAGATTACCTCTAAGGTGACCAAAGAAGCTTTGCCTTTTGTGACATATACAGTCATGTGCCGCATAACGACATTTTGATCAACTGTCTAAATATATGACAGTGATCCCATAAGATTATAATGAAGCTAAAAAATTCCTATCACCTAGCAACATTGTAGCCATCGTAGCATAACCCATTACCCACACCTTTGTGGTGACCCTGGTGTAAACAAACCTACTGCACTGCCAGTCATATAAAAGCATAAGCACATTCAGTTATGTACACTACATAATACTTATAATAATAAACAACTATGTTATTGGTTTATGTATTTACTATACTATACTTTTTATCATTATTTTAGAGTGTACTCCTTCTACTTAAAAAAAACGTTAACTATAAAACAGCCTCAGGCAAGTCCTTTAGGAGGTATTCCGGAAAAAGGCATTGTTATCATAGGAGGAGATGACAGCTCCAAGCAGGTTACTGCCCTGAAGACCTTCCAGGAGGAAAGATGTGGAGGTGCAAGACAGTGATATTGATGATCCTGACCCTGTGCAGACCTAGGCTAATGTATGTGTGTTTGTGTCTTAGTTTCTAACAAAAAAGTTTAAAAAAAATAAAATAAAAAGTCTCAAAAATAAAAAAGCTTATAAAATAAGGACATAAAGAAAATATTTTTATACAGCTGTACCATGTGTTTGTGTTTTAAGCTAAGTATTATTACAAGAGTCCAAAAGTTAAAAAAATATTTAGACGTTTATAAATAAAAAAGTTACAGTAAGCTAAGGTTTATTATTAAAGAAAAAATTTTTATAAATTTAGTGTAGCCTAAGTGTACACTGTTTATCAAGTCTATACAGTAGTGTACAGTAATGTCCTAGGCCTTCACATTCACTCACCCAGAGCAACTTCCAGTCCTGCAAGCTCCATTCATGGTAAGAGCCCTATACATGTGTACCATTTTTTATCTTTTATACTGTATCTTTACTGTACCTTTTCTATATTTAGATATGTTCAGATGCCCAAATACTTACCATTGTGTTACAACTGCCAACAATATTCAGTACAGTAACATGCTGTAGAGGTTTGTAGCCTAGGAACAATAGGCTTTACCATATAGCCTAGATGTGTAATAAGCTACACCATCTGGGTGTGGGTAAGTATACTCCATGATGTTTGCATAACAATGAAATTATCAAGTGAGGTCTTTCTCAGAACGGATACCCGTTATTAAGCTGTATATGCTTCATACAGCTAGACAGTCCACTCTGCTTTCATCAATCCTTCCTTGGCTAACACCCTCAGTTCTTTAAATTTCCTTTACAAATCCACTCTGTTCTTGCTTTTACTTTTTTAATTAAAATTCAATCATGATGACAAAATTGTATTTTGAAGTACATAAATAAGAAATAAAACTCCCCCCACTCTACACCTGTTAATCCCCATTCCCCTCTCCCTCCAGCCCCTGCCAACCACCATCCTACTTTGTGTCTCCATGAATGTGACTACTCTAGGTACCTCATATGAGTGGAATCATACGGTATTTGTCCTTTTGTGACGGGCTTATTTCACTTGCCATAATATCTTCATGATCCATCCACATAGCATGTGTCAAAATTTCCTTCTTTTTCAGTCTGAATATTATTATATTAATATTGTATGTAAATACCACGTTTTGTTTATCCATTTACCTGTCAATGGATATTTGGGTTGCTTCTACCTTTTAACTACTGTGAATAATGCTACTATAAATTGGGTGTACAAATACCCTGCTTTCAATTCTTTGGTTATATACCCAGAAGTGGAATTGCTGGACCACTGGTAATTCTACATTTAACTTTTGAAAGGACTGCCATATTGTTTTCCACAGAACTGAACCATTTTGAATTCCCACTAGCAATGCACGAGAGTTCCAATTTCTCTACATCATCACCTACACTTGTTATTTTCTGGTTTCTTTTTTTAATAACAGCCATCCTAATGAGTGTGAAATGTTATCTCATTGTGGTTTTGATTTGTATTTCCTTTACAATTAGTGATCTTGAACATCTTTTCATATGCTTATTGGCCATTTGTATATCTTCTTAGAAGAAGTGTCTATTCAAGCCCTTCCCATTTTCTAACTTATTTATTTTTTAAGAGACGGGTCTTGCTTTGTCATCCAGGCTGGAGTGCAGTGGCCTGATCATAGCTCACTGCAGCCTCAAACTCCTGGGTTCAAGGGATCCTCCCACCTCAGTCTCCCAAGTAGCTAGGACTACAGGCATATGACACCACACCTGGCTAATTTTTTTTTTAATTTTTTGTACAGACAGAGGTCTCACTATGTTGCCCAGGCTGGCCTCAATCTCCTATGTTCAAACAGTCCTCCCACCTCAGCCTCCCAATGTGCTAGGATTACAGGAGTGAGCTACTATGCCCGGCCCCTTTCCCATTTTTTAATCAGGACATTTGCTTTTTTGTTGTTGAGTTGTAGAAGTTTTTTATATATTTTGGATATTAACCCCTTATCAGATACACTATTTGTGAGTATTTTCTTCCATTAATGGGTTGCCTTTTCACTCTGTTGACAGTGTCCTTAGATGCATAAGTTTTTAATTTTCATGAAGTCTTATTTATCTGTTTTTTGTTGTTGTTGTTGCCTGTGTTTTTAGTGTCAAGAATCCATTGCCAAATCCAAGGTTCTGAGGATTTATCCCTAAGTTTTCTTCTAAGAGTTTTATAGTTTTAGCTCTTATGTCTAGGTCTTTGACCCATTTTGAGTTAATTTTTGTATATGATGTAAGGTCCAGCTTCTTTTTTTTTTTTTTTTTTTTGCATATCTTATCTATTTTTGAGGTTCCTTAGATCTCTGCCCATTTGCCATCTTCTCCCTTGTTTCTGAGGATCTGGAATTAAACATCCATTCCACCCATATGCTGGTTACCAATTAATTGACTCTCAGCTCCAAATTCACCCTTTTTGCCTGCTGTGTGAAATATTTAACACACATATTCTGGGTCCTTTAAATATTTTTCCTTTGCCAGCATGTATGATGCCAAGCTTTGTCAGTACAAGGCACAGGAGATACACTGTAGAAGGAAAGGGTTTTGCTTCTAGGTCCCATTGTGCTTGCCCAGCAGGCTCTTAAAAGACAAGCAATTTCCCTTCTTCCTAGCTCATATGGTATACAGCAGCTTCCCCCAGTAACCCTCTTTGGGCTGTCATCTGGCAGAGTGCCTCTGGTGAGACAAGTCCCCATGAACAGCTTTCCCCAGTACCCCAAAGGGCAGATTTTTGGCAACTTCAAAAAGGAAGATCAGATTTCCAGCAAGTTCTGCTGGTATAAAATCATGGGGACTTACTTCTCTGACATTCGGAGAATCACAGCCATGCCCTCTCCAACAAGGTCTGCATCTCAGTCCCTGGGCTGGGGAGTGTTGAGGGTGTTCAAGGAAACAGCTGTTCTTTGGATGTTTTATCTCAGACCCAGAGGTAGCTGCTATTATTTATTAATTATATTTTATCATATATCAATCATTTTATTACATTGTATTATATCTGCTATTATATTACATCTGCTGTTATTTAGAGTTCTCTTTACTTCTTATAAGCCAATCTTTCATTACTTCAATCTCCTCTTATGGCAAATAATTCCTTATATTAAATTCCCTGTCCAAATTACTGTGTAGTCTTTCTCTCCTGCTTGGACTCAGACTGATGTAAGTGAGCTGAAATGAAATGTTAACAACCACTTACTACATACAGGGATAGACATTATGCTTAATGTTTTATAGACATTATCACTTTTAATTCTCACTAAAACCCTGTGATATATCATTCTATAGTAAGGAAAGGAGGCTCAGAAAAACTATACAATTTTCCCTCAGTATTACAAATCCACATCTGTCCGACACTAAAGTCCCTGCTAGTTCTCTAGTATGGCATTTATTTTTCATCACAGACCTAGCAACTCCTTTTTAAATAAACTGAACATCCATGTGCAGACAAGGATTAACATAGCAGGCCTGACTGCTATCCTTAGAAAGAGCAGCTTGCAAGGTTGGCCTTGGCTGGTGTCTGAGAACTTAGATTTCATAGGGTTCTATTCCTAGAACTGATCACAGTGGCGCTTACCAGTTAAACACATGCTTTCCTTTTGGGCATCTGGAATTTTGATATGTGCTAAGGATAGGGCGCCCTCTACCACCACCCCATCTAAAAAATCTCAGCACTAAGTCTCTAACAAGCTTCCCTGGTAGACAACATTGTCATAACTCACTGCTGGAGAATTAAGTATGTCCTGTGTGACTCCACTGGGAAAGGACTCTTGGAAGCTTGACCCAGGTTTGCTCTAGACCACACCACATCACCTTTGCTGATTTTGCTTTATATTCTTTCATTACTATAAAGCACAGCCACAAGTATGACTATATGCTAAGTTCCGCAAGTCCTAGAGAATCACTGGACCTGGGCTAGTCTTGGGGACCCCCAAAACAACCTATGACATGCCAAGCACTTTGTTAAATGCTGAGGAAACAAAAATAAATAGGGCCTTTGCCCTCAAGGAACTTTACAGTCTATTTAAATTTCCTTTCTTTTATTTCTCTGATCTTCACTTCTTAGTCTGTTCACTACTTAAAATAGATTAGATACATTTCCCTGAGCTAAATTTCATTCTTAGTGCTGAAGTGATGCTAAATAAATATTTCATAAGTCCATCAGGCAAAATCTGAGATACAAAGCTCTAATAAACTCAAAGGCTACACATATTTTCTCTTTACTTACCTCGTCTTATTGTGTTCCTCATTAAAAATAAATGGACACGCCCTTGTACATTGCTGCTAGGAATGTAAAATGGAGCAGCTGCTATGGAAAACAGTCGGGTAGTTCCTCAAGAAGTTAAATATAGAGCTACCATATGACCCAACAATTCTACTCCTAGGTATATACCCTAAAGAACTGAAAAACAGGTACTCAAACATACTGTACACACATTTATAGCAGCATGATTCACAATAGCCAAAAGGCGGAAACAACTCAAATGTCCACCAAAAGATGAACAGATAAACAAATTGTGGTATATATACACAAAGAAATAATCATTCAGTTATAAAAATCAAGGAAGTATTAGTATGTGCTACAACATGGATAAACCTTGAAGACATCACACCATACTAAGTGAAAGAAGCAAGACACAAAAGGTCACATACTGTACGACTCCATTTATATGAAACCCTCCAGAAAAGGTAAATTCATAGAAATAGATTGGTGGTTACCAGAGGCTGGCGTGAAGGGGAATAGAGGGTGACTGCTTAACGGGTATGGGGTTCTTTTGAGGGTGATAAAAAATGTTTGAGCTACATGGAGGTGGTAGTTGTACAACACTGTAAATGTACTATATGCCACCAAACTGTTCACTTTAAAAAGGTTAATTTTGTTACGTAAATTTCATCTCAATTTAAAAACTTTTCGAAAAGCAATGTAGTATAATATGGTGCAAATGAAAAAAATCAAACTTCCTGATGGTATTTGAATGAGTACTTGCAGGTTGCAATAGATACAGATTCAAAAGTGCTGTATCTCATTATATGCACTGAAAACTGAAGATTCAAAGCGGTTCTAAGCAATGACACAGACATTGACGCAGCAGAGTATGTACACATTTTTTCCAAAAAACACAAACGACAAAATGTTTCTAAGTCACTGTAATTTTATGTGATTTTGAATATGTATGCATAAAGTAATTAATAAATATTTTAAGTAGACATTTGCCTATTTCATCAATATCCCTAAAAGCTTATTTATTTAGTTTGGCTCATCTTTACAATGGAAAAACAGCATAAAGCTTTACATTCAGGGTTCCCTCATATTCAGGCATACATAACACATATACACACTTTTTTAAGTCTGAAAGGATGTATCCCAAAATGTTTACAGTGATTATATGTCTTAGTGTTGAGTTTAGATTTATGAGTGATATACGTATTTTTGGGAGGAGCGGGGGGTTCTCTATCTGTATTCTCTAATTTGTTCAATAATGAACATGTATTATTTTTACTTAACCACCAAAAAATGGAGATAATAACAGTACCTACCTCAGAGATGCTGTGATTAAATGAGATAATACACATAAAGCCCTTAACACAGTATTCAGCATAAGTACACAATAAATGTTAGATAGTATGGGTAGTATTATGTTTCTGTTTTTATAAATATTCCTCAGGATGTATGCCTTATTATCAATGGCAAAAGCATTCATCTTAATCCAGGCCTGGGTCTCCTTAAACCTAAATTACTGTAACAACAGTCTCTTAGCTGGTCCAGTATTCTCAATCACCTTTCCCCGGGTTAAGTGGGTTAAGCACCAAAAACACCACTCGTATCACTCTCATGCTAATGGCCCTCCATTGCTTGTATGATTAAGTGCCAAACATCCTAAGCCTTGCCTCACCTGGTCATTGCCTTTTTCTTTCCATTTATTTATTCCTTCAAGCAACATTTACTTAAGGGACTTTTATGTGTCTGGTACTGTGGTAGGAATGCAAAGACAAGTAAGTTAGGGATTCTTCTCTCAAGGAACTCACAGTGTAGTAAGGTAGAGAGGCTTGTAAATAAATACAACATGAACCATGCAATAAAATGGAAATATGAGGGCCAGAGAGAACAAGTATACATGGTTGATAATGGAGTGAGAAAGGCATGAAGAAAGCACAAAGAAGAGAATCCACAGGAGGTAAGATTTGAATGGGGTTTGGAAGATAACCATAAATAGCTAATTTCCAGATATAAACTTGACTTTTACATCACACCTTGGGATGTTCACCCACATCAACTCAAGTAAAACCCAGAGAAGTCCACCTCCCCTCACAGTGCAATCCTATAACTTTAGCCCAGTACTTTTCAAACTGTAAGTCAAGACCCATTCATGACTTACAGAATTAATTTAAGAGATCTCCATCATTTAAAAAAGAAAAAAAAAGATTATAACAGCAATTCTCAAACTTTTGGATGTCAGACTATCTAACATTATTAAAAGTTATTAAAGATCCCAAAGAGCTTTTATAACTATTTATATTTGCCTATTAGAAACTAAAACTGGGTAATCTTTAAAATACGTTAATTCATTTAAAAATACCAATAAATCATTATGTTAACCTAAAATACTTTTATGAAAACGGCTAATTTAATTAGTTTAATTCACAAGAAAAATTAGTGAGTGTCATTATGTCACATTTTTGCAAATATCTTTAACATCCAACTTAATAGAAGATGGCTGAATTCTCACAGCTGCTTCTGCATTCAATCTGTTTCACTGTTACCTTGGTTGAAGTATATGAAGAAAATCTGGCACTCTACCAATATGTATTTGGAAAAGGGAGGAGTATTTTAATAGTCTTTTCACATATCTTTGAATACTCTTCTTTAATACTGTACCAAAGATTCGTTGCAATGTGGCATCTGACACCGTATCAATCAATTTTTCCATACTCTGTTATATTAAAATCCATTGGTCTGTCTTGCACTTTGAATGGATTTTTTTTGCCTATGCATGATTTTGTAACATTATGTGTTATTGTTTATAAAATACAAGTTCACTAAGTTATAAAGATCTTCTAAATGTTAATATATTTCAATACATAATATAAAAAAAAATCACATTCACTAATATCACCATCAATCTCATCAGAAAAATCTTTAGTACGAGAACTGTCAAGCTCATGGTCTGGGATACAAGTTTTCCAAAATTCTAATTTTTGCTTGAAATCTCAAATTTTATCATCAGCAACAATTATAATTGTTTTCTCTGAAATGACAGGCTCACTTCATTTATTTTTAATAAAATGTCTGAATAACCATAGTCTGTCAGTTCTTCTTTTAGGAAAAATGGTGTTCCATGAAAAAAGTTCAGCAGGCAACTCAATTACAAAAGCATTTTTCCTTGAGATAACTGTCATGCTTAATATGCAGAAGTGCTTTTTGCGTATTACCCATTTTGTCACACAGAATATTAAAAAGACACATAATCAAAGGTGGAGAATTAATATTAGTAATAATTTTTACTGCCTCATCAAGGACATTCTAAAGTGAAACTGGCTTTTTTCCCCCTTCTTTAACTGTAAGCATGTGGTGGTGAAGAATATAATTACTTAGTAGTCATTATATTCTCTTGGTACAGGGAGTTTGTCTGTGGCACCATAAGCCCATGTCCTAGTTCATGTCACAGTGCCCTGCATAGTGAGGTATGTGGGGAAAGTAAGTCGTTAGAATCACACTGACCTGTGTCTCTGGCAACTTACTAGCTCCATGATTGTGGGAAGTTAATTCATCTCTCAGCCTCAAGTTCTTTCTTCACTTTTCAAATGAGAACACTACCTACCTCACAGGGTCATTACAAGGACTGAGGTAATACATGCAAAGTGACTTACACAGTGCCTGTTCCTTAATGGGACAACCCTACTAAAGAACAATATAACAAGAAACAATGCCTTAGTTGTATATATCACTTCACCACATACACAAACATGGCAGTTCTGACAAGTGCAGAATCACACATTTTGAAGGGACCACACAGATCATCCAATTCGAATCCAGGTACTTTACCTGCAGCCTCCTCATCTTGCACCACATTCACACAACACAGACTGACATAACAGATAAGAAAACCAAAGTAGCACGAGGTTTGAAACATCTTTCCCATGGTTATAGAGCTACTAAGAAGCAGAACTTGGTGTCAAACACAATCCTCCTATTCACAACAATCCTGTTAGATAACATTACTCCCTTTTGACTGATAAAGGAAACTCAGGTTCAGATTCACTGAGTTCAAGTGACAGGTCCACGGTCTTACATGCAGTAAATAACAAAAAGAGGCCTGGAACCCAAGTCTTCTAATTTGGGGTTCTTCCAACTGTAACTTAGAAATCTGTCTAAAAATATGAAATTCACTTTGTGCAATCATTGATAATTATCTGCGTCTGGATCTGAATGGAATAACAGACATGATTATGTGAATACTTATTATGACTAAATATGCCAATTGATAACCATCAACAAATTAGTTTGTGTTGTGATATTCAATTTAAATTGGTGTTTCACTGAAGACTTCACAAGCTTTGGCATTTAAAGATACCTCTTAATAGCCTCAGAGTATAAAAGAAATATATTCCAAAGGTTCATGCTTCAACATTCAAAAAAAATCTCTAGGTTAACATGTTGAATATCATAGTCTAAATTTAAATTAATAATTCTGCCCAAGTCAATAAAGACAAAATGATAAATTTTGTTTTAATTGATATATACTATTTCAATTTAGCTTCGTAACAGTCTCTTCATTCATACTGCTATTCAAAATGATGCCAAACAAGTTCTCTTGCTTATTAGCAGAGTGACTTAGGACAAATTACTCACCTTTCTGGGCATCAATTTTTTGAACTGTAAAATACATGTGATTATGTCGACACCTTGCACAGATGTTAAAGTTTAGGCCTAATGTATACAAAGTATCTAAAAGTGTACCTACCCTATAGAGAAAAGCTATTATTATAACAATTTTTATTATATGCTTTGAGTTCGCAAATCTATCTTATCCTTCAGTCTCCCAAGATCTGTGTAACTGAGTAAAAATGGACCTTTCTATTTCCTACTCCTGCTGTTGCTTCCAATGCCCTACTGGCTATTAACTGCCAACTCTCTGACCTAGATTCTCTGCCATCTACTTCTGGTGTCCCCAGAGCAAGTCCCTGAACTTCCTTTTATTGTTAATTCCCTGGTCAGAAAGAAGATAATGCTCATTTGTATCAACTCAATGATCTGATAATTACCATGTTAATTCTTGCTCAGAATCAATCTAAAAGACTTCAAACTACTTCAAACGCATCTGAGGGTTCTATGGTTGGGTTTTTTTTTTTCTTGATAGCAAGTTTTAAAAAACATAAACTTCTCTTTTTTTAACACAGGTCAATTATTAAGAATTCAAAAAAGATCTGCCTCTTCAGATCTCATCATACCTTGATTCTTGTATCAACTCCATTATTCAACACCAATATTCCTTCCTCTTCTAGCCCTCTTAGATAATAGTATCCACAAAGTAAAGGCATTTTGAGAAAAAAGGAGGCAGGGAAAACTATAGGTATAGTTTTCCGTATAGTTTTCTGTAAGCACAATTAAATACTCGAGACAGCTGGGAGAAGGGCAAGAGGCAAGGAACCTATAGAGATGAGATGGTATTGGAACTCAACTGCTGACCCTTTCAGAGGGAAAAGAACTACTATACAGATCTATCAAAGGTTGAAGACAGAGGAAACGAAAAGGCACTAACATATGCAGGCACTGCAACGCGCTAATTTTTTTTTCTTTTTTTTTTGAGACAGGTCTCACTCTGTCGCCCGGGCTAGAATGCACTGGCATCATCACAGCTCATGTAACCTCAAACTCTTGGGCTCAAGGAATCCTCCTCGCTCAGCCTCCGAGTAGCTGGGACTACAGGCACATACTACCATGCCCAGCTAATTTTTCTATTTTTTAAGAGATGGGTTCTCACTCTTGCTCAGGCTGGTCTTGAACTCCTGGCCTCAAGCAATCCTCCCACCTCAGCCTCACAAAGTGCCAGGATTACAGGCATGAGCCACTGCACCTGGCTCCAATGCACAGGATAATTTATATACAGTTTTCCTAGGTATTATTTCTATTATTAAGTGAGAAGAGGAGGAGACTCAAATTAAATGACTAGACCAACGCCAAACAGCTAGCAAGCAGCAGAGCCAGAGCCACAGTTGTAACTCTCTTCTTTCCATTACATGGTACATGACAGCTTAGTCAAGAAAAGCATTTATCCCTAGGCCAAACAATAGGGAAGGTAAATTCACACTCATCTACACATTGGCCTAGCCAGATTGTTTCCCTTCCAGCAATGGGAATAATTAAGGGCTAATGCATCTTTAACCTGTGGTCATCACCCAGTCATTCCCACTGGAAGAAGAAAAGCAGTATTTCTTAAACTTTAATGTGCAGACAGGTCACTGGGTATCTTGCTAAAATGCAGATTCTGATTCGGGGGATCTAGGGTGGCACCTGAGATTCCTGCATCTCCCAGGAGATGATGAAGATTTTGGTGCTTGAGCCATACTCTAAAAATAGATTACACTCAGTGGTTCCCCCTGGCTGATCATCTGAGTCATCTGGGAATCATTTAAAAACTACAGATTTCTGGGCCCCTCTCTCCTGGATTCTGTGGTGTCTTGGTTGAGGCCCAGGTTGATTCTAACACAGTCATCCCTCAGTGTCCACAGGGAATTGGCTCCAGGATCCCCCTCAGATACCAAAATCCACACATGTTCAAGTATCTTTTTTATATATATACATACATATATATACATATATATGGCATATCCCTTATACTTTAAACCATCTGTAAATTACTTACAATAATACAGTGTAAATGCTATGTTAATAGTTGTTTTTCTGTATTTTTTGTTTGTATTATTTTTATTGTTGTATTCTTACTTTTATTGGTTTTTAAAAATATTTTCAATCTGCGGTTGGTTGAAGCCGCAGATGTGGAACCTGCAGATATGGCAGACCAACTGTACAGAACTGGGACTATGGGACTATACTATCTTCAGGCACATTTTACCTCATAATTCTGTAATTCAAATAAATATGTAATTATTAATGACAATAATCACAGCAAGCACTGACTGAGAACAAACCAGACGTCTAAGTGCTTTACACATTAGCTTACTTAATCCTCAAATCACATTGTAAGGCTGGTACTTATGGCACTATCATTCCCATTTTATACATAAAGAAACCAATACACCAAGAAAGTGTTACTTGTCCAAGGTCAGTTAGTGAGTAGCACAACAGGGGTTCAGACTTGAACCAATTTGATTCCAAAGAGTCTGTGCTCTCAGATACACAACCTAAAGCTACTACCCACATTGCCCAATGGTAATGTCACTGATTTTAAAAGACATACTTGAACAAATAAATCCAAATGGGTCACCTCAGAAGATGTCGCCCAGGGAAGGCTATGCTCTTATTACTCAGATGCTACCAACATTCAAAACATTGCCACTGTTAAACTAAATAATCCAAAAGTTCTTGATCTGAAAATGAAAATGCTTTCAGAAACTAAACCTTTGACTTTAAATATCTTTAAATGGGATAAAAGCTCATCATTTGAGCATAGATTTGATTTTCTAACACCATCACAAAGCCAGGAAAAGCCAATTCAAAGAAACGTAGTGCCTGATCAGGTAGGTGTTTTTTTAATTAAAAAAAATCAGTGTTAGATATTAAAAATGTTTTCCTTACCACTCGTCTCTGAAGCCAATTCCAAATGATAGCCCTTTATGTTTTGCGCAATGGTTGTATCACCAGAGCCAAGGTGACTATTTTGAAGGGCAATACTCAATTGGATGCACACGTTCTGTTATACATGTTTCTTTTTTTAAATCAGCCTCTTAGTCATACCAAAAGGAACACATTTGCCCTTCACTATCCATACAAACATGCATATGTTCAGAACAACTGTCTTGAAGCATGCAGTTTTCCTTTCTGCTACAAAAGCAACTGCTTTGATTTTCTTTTCAGATTTTGTTCACAGAAAGGGTGCTTTATTTATATATACCCATCCCTATAAAAATAGACACCATACTCAGGTATTAATGAAGAATTTAACTGCATGCAGCACCATAAAAGGCATCGTACAAAGGCAACTATATATCCAAAATATGTGCACAAATACCCTCGCATAAAATGGATAAAGGCACACATAAATACTACAGGGGTGTAACTATAAAAAGATATTACATTTCTACATCTAGATGAGCTCCTTTGTTAAATAAATATGTCCTTTTCAACAAAGAAAATATTCTGCAAATTTAGAATGATTTACAGATTTTTTTTAAAAATCAGGCATTAATGCAGATCAGCACAATTCCACATAACCAACCTCTCTGCTTGAACTGGACTCCCCACACCTTACTGAAGCCACAATTCCCCTGCACAAACTCCCACACCACCACCCCACACACACACCCAACTCCCCACCAACCTCACAGGGGTTCCTGGGCTGGTCCATGGAATCTGATGACATCACTCTCTCTTCCTTCCTGGAATTCTAAACCCTGCTGCTCTCCGCTTGCACACAGCTACCATCTCCATGGCAACCTCATCTCCTCCTGCTTCCCTATTGGCTTCATGGAGCAGGATACACAAAAAGGTTTTCCGTTCTCCCCGCACCACCCGCGCCAAAAAAATGATGCTTTCAACAGGAACCTGAGCTAAATTTAGCTACTTGGGATTCAGAATCCTATGACTAAGAAAACACAGAAAAATGTCCTTCTTCCTCCATTCCACCCTCCCCTCAACCCTGCCGCAAAGTGGCTGCCTCACTTCTTTCTCTCTGACCCCCAACCCAAAAGCAAGTGGCAATATCTGCTGAGCATAAAAACAGGCAAACTCACATATAAGGTTGGCAAACAGAAAATCCTCACACTCACCTCCTCTCAATAGGAGAATAAAAAAAGGGAGAACAAAAATAAAAATAGGCCAAAAAAAAAACCAGTTGGGACATTTCCTGTGCTGAACATCACTGGTGTTCTGCTGTTTCCTTCCATCCCAAGCCAAGGATTGGGAACTCCACACCTAAAGGCAGAACAGTCACCAACCTCTCAGAAGACCAAATTCTCCTACTGATATGACTCCCTTCATCACAGGAAGAAAAAATGGGAAGGGGAGTGAGGCAGAAAGACTGCACACTTCAGTGAGCAAACACACTAAGCCTGGAACCACAAATCCTGGGTCCAAGTTTCTATCCCAGGCACTGACCTACCATGTAAACTGGAGCAAGATCTCACATACCTCATCTAAGAAACAGCTCCCACACAGGGATGTTAGAAGAATTACTGACAAAATTAATGTAGTTTAGGCCCCTGAGCCAAAGGGACTGAATAAATAGAGAGTAAATTGACATCATTATTAGTAAAATTCCTGTGGACATTAACAGAGATTAATAATCCCCAGAGGAAGAACATGAACTTCTAGAAAGTTATCCTTTCATTATCCATAAAATACACATAATTTATTGGACCATAGACAGTTTCTACAAAGGTTTCTACTTCTGGTAAAATCTAGCTATACTTACCTCATACATTAGCCAATTTGTAACTAGTACTCAATTTTGGAGCTGGCCATACTTTTCCTTTGCTTAATCCAAACTCTAATTTTGAAATTGCTACTTATCCTCCCTAAATAATGACTGAATATGGACCAGGGCTTCATTTTCTGGCTCAGCTGCTTACTTCCCGTTCTAAGGAAGTAATTCTTTCTCAGAGCCATATTTGATAGCTGAACCCAGTGAATCAACCAGTGGCTATATGTCCTATATGACTCTGAAGGACAAAGCATCAATTGTGACCAAGTAGGAAAGTCTCCAAGCAGGTCAGAGCCTTGTAGTAGGAAAGGGAGTGGATAAAAATATGACACACCCAGGAAAATTATATTTTCAGTTTGCAGGGCAGAGACTCAGCTCCAGGGCACCAACTCTCCAGCAAAAACATAGACATGAAAAGCAAATAATTTAGTATAATAAGAAATAGTCATCTGTCCCAAATAGCATTTAAGTTATTTGGAACATTTAGCAAAGTCAAAATGCCCCTCTAGTTAACACACAGGCATCTAGAATAAGCTTTTAACTGCTGTGGAAAACAGCAAAGGATACAGTATGTTCGAATAAACAACTGAAACTCACATTCCAGTGGGAAGAGGGGCAATATGACTAGCCCATCTCTGAGATATCTGCTTTCTTATTTCACTCCTTACTGCCTCCTGACCAGCCATTCCTCACGTGAAAGCATTCCTCTGTACACCACTTGTCAGATGGTTCCACAGGCTAACTACGAAGAGCACTATTCTCAAGGACCTTCTTATCACTCTTAAAAACAGATAGTCACTTTATTCTACAGTGGCAAGATGGAGCAGTTTCTGAGATTGCCTATCAAATCAATTACTGAACTTGACTTACATTATCATGATGAAATCTATCAACAATAATATGGACTATGTGGAATGCTGTAAATACACTCTATTTATCTACTCTTTCATTCAAATGTACATTAAGTGCACTTATTATGTGCCAGGAGTTTTATATGTCTTGTCACTACTTCTCAAAAATAAAAACAAAAAACAGCAAGTAGTACATATTCTTACCTCCACTTTGTAAACAGAGAAACAGAGTTCCAGATATGTCAACATGACTGACGTTATATAACACATTATTTAATTTTTTTTTTTTTTAAAGCCAGGATTCTAACCCAGATCTGTTTGGACTCCAAAGTCTATGTGTTTTTCTACTTTGCCTCCCATTTACAGATAGTCAGTGTTGGAAAAACATCTAGAAATCATTTTGTATCTGTGTTCTTCTGTGTTATGTCATCAATAAAATATAGGCTGCTTGACATCAAGGTCAAAGTCATAATTTTTATGTACTACTAACAGTGTTAAACCCTAAGCAGGCACTCAATACTTACCAATTTATTATTCTGATCCTATCATTCTTAACTTCTAGACAAATGACAATGATTCTACTCAGATCTTCTAAAATTAAAATTGGCTTGAGAAATTACATGCTGCAATGAAATGACAGAACTTCAGATAACATATTCTGGAATTCAATTTAATAATATTTGAGATGAAAAAAATTATCACTGTCATAATGCCTATGCAGTCTCATCTGTTGGTTTTACTCCACAAACCCTAATGCAGTCAGGATCTATACATTAAATTTATGATTTCTACATTCTACATATAGAACCAGAGCTTTTCTCCAGGGATTCTACTAAAATTAAATCAGCTGATTAGAAGACCGTGCTAAAGAGGCCAAGGTCAAGTGTCTGATACCCATGTGAACCAGTTAGCATCACTCTCTCCTATAGCCACAATATATACCTTGTTGTAAACATACACCTTTGGTTTTACTGAGAAATTAAGGTAAATAATCACTTTTTCTGGAAAAAGCTTTAAAACATGTGTCTACTGATATCAAATATTATAATTAAATTTTGTTCTTTAGAAAATAGCTATTGCCCTCCAGGTAATATGCACATTCATTACTTCATTCAATATTTATTGAACACCTACCACATTGAGAGTCTAAGAACTCTCAATGAAGAGGTTCTTTGGTTCTTCTATCGACACCGGTCAATAGCTTTAAAAGGCTAGCACTGAAGGACAATTAAATACAGCTATGTGTGATATGCAATATGGCAAAGGTGAATACAGGTATGGTAAGAGTATACAAAGAAGAAATGGCGGCTAGCTCTAGAAGGTGTCATGAAGAATGAGCAGGAGTTTGTTTAGGTAAATAGGGAAGGTAAAAGCATTCCAAGAAGGGAGAATAGAGATTTACAAAGGTACGGTCATAAGACAACACGGCAAACTTGGAGAACTTTCAAGTATTTTACTAAGTTGAGAATTGAGATATGACCAGTTGAGAGAAGGCAAGGCAACATATTTTAGATTTTCTACCTAACCCAGAACAGGTTTTCCTAAAATGCCTTACTTTTGTTATCAAAAGTTTGGCACCCAGGGACACCAAATCTGTTACCAAAAGTTTGGCACTTGTCCCCAAGGCCACATTAGAAGAATGAGGACAAGTGGTTTAGAAGGAAAGAGAGATTTATTAATTTGCTGGCAAATGAGGATGGAGACTCCTGCCTAAAATGTCATCATCCTAATAATAAGCAGGAATACAGAGCTCTTAAAGGGAGACCATTCGGTTTTAGGCAACTGTTGCTGAACTATAGTTGATGACTTTGATCATCTATCTCATCTCCATCCCTTCTCTGCCCAAGACAATCCCATCATCTCCGCCCAGGACCTCTGCCCCGACAGTGCCGTTGAGCCATCTCCCGTAGCACAAAGAACACAGGACATTTTCCTGTCCCTCCCGACCACTGGCCTGAGGTAGGGAGGTAGGTTTTAGTTCTCAAAAAAGGTGAGAAGGTTTTAAAGAGACAGAAAACATTTTTGTCCGGTTTTTTTTTTTTTAGGCCATTCCCTCTGTAACACTTTGAATTAGATTTCCACAGAGTGAAGGGGAAAAAAAATTAATACTATATGGAGATTCGTTCTCTTTACAGTCTCCATAAGAATAAAGACCAAAATGAGGTGCATCCTTCTGAAAATGAAGCTTTGGGTGACTGAGAACTCTCAATGAAGAGGTTCTTCTGTCTGTAGAGCAAAATCCAAATTTGTGGCCCTGTGAGACAGAGTGAAAGTTTCCTTATTCTTCTCAGAGAATTAGCTTAAAAAGTAGTCAGTGGAGTTTATTCATTAATTCTCCTTTCTATGGCTGTTTGAAACTCAGTGTTGAGTATGTGACAAGCAAATTTAGATCAATAAACAAAGAGCCTTCACCCTCACACAACACATAAATGTATGTGCACACTCACATCCTACCAGCTTTACAGGCTACGAATTAGTACATGTATGAGGGGTGAAGCTATCTATCAGCTGTAGCAATCATAGAACAAAAGTAGAATTTTTTAAGTAAACTTTTTATCGAAGCAATTATATATATACAGAAATGGGCAAAAATCTTTACGTGCACAACTCAATAAATTTTCACAAAGTGAACCCACCCATGCAACTAGCACCTAAGTCAAAAAATAGAACATTACCAGCACTATAGAAGCCCATCTCATGCCTTTGCAAAGTCACTCGCACCAGCCCACAACAATGACTTTAACACCATAAATCCATTCTGTCCGCTTTTGAACTTTACATAAATGGAATCATACACTATATACTTTTTTGTGCTAGCTTCTTTTACTCCACATTATATTTCTGAAACTGATCCATTTGTTGAGAGTATTCCATTTTATAAATAGATCATAATTTATTAAAAAACATTTCAGTAATGTTGAAAGGCATTTGCACTATTTCCAGCTTGGGGCTATTACTAAAAATGCTGCTATGTACATTCTTGTACATGTCTTTTGGTGCACATACGTACACATCTCTGTTGTGTATACCTAGGATGGAACTGCTTGTTACAGTGTACACTTATGTTAAGCTTTGGTAGATACTACCAACTGCCAGTTTTCCAAAAGTTGTACCAATTTACATTCCCACTAGCGGCACACGAGTGTTCCAGATGCTGAAAATCCTCACTAACACTTGTCAATGTCTGCCTTTTTCATTTTAGTCATTCTGAAGGTTAGTACGATAGTATCTCATTGTGGTTGTTTGCTTTACCCTGATGATTAATGATGCTGACCACTTTTGGGGCATTTGGATATCATCTTTTGTGAAGTACCTATTCAAATATTTTGCCCATTTTCCTACTGGGTTGTTCAAAAGATTGATTCATATGACTTCTTTTATATAGTGATTTGTAGCAGTTATTTATATAATCTAGATACCATCCAGATACATATATTGCAAATATCTTCTACTCTTTAATATGCCTTTTTAGTTTCTTAATGGTGTCTTTTAATGAACAAATATTCCTAAGTTTAATGTAGTCAATTTACCACTTTTTCCTTTATAGTGTTCATGTCCTGTTCAGGTAAAGAATACCATGAAGATATTCTCCTATGTTTTCTTCTAGAAACTTTAATAAACTAGCATCTAAAATGATATTTTTAAGATTCGCAGGCACATTGTACATGTGTATATTAAATGCACAAGTGGAATTT
The DNA here is from genome assembly GCA_023783475.1 of Daubentonia madagascariensis. NCBI lineage: Eukaryota > Metazoa > Chordata > Mammalia > Primates > Daubentoniidae > Daubentonia > Daubentonia madagascariensis. Next base: position 10,704,026 of record JAKFHU010000600.1, on the reverse strand, counting down.
TCTTCCACCAAATAGGTCAAACAACTCAATCTGTGAATTAAGTAAAATTACACTAAATTAAACTCATCAGGCTTCTATGAAGTGCCTCTTATGTACCTAGGACTGTGTTAGGTGCTACAAGAGATGAAAATGATAAGAGGTGCTCCCTGACCTATGTGAATATTAACCTTAGCTAACAGCATGACACTCAAATATTAGCTGTTTTGTGTTTTTAAATAAAACTGAGAATTTTGACATTGGAGCCCAAAAATAATAAATAACCCTCCACCATCCTCAGCTATCCAAGCAAATTTCTACTTCAACAAAGAACAGCAAGAAAAAGGCATTGCTTTACTATTGCCACTGCTTCTTCAATACACACATCTAAAACCCACATAATTTACTACTTTTCATAAAAGTACAAGAAAGATCTTAAAAAGTTAAATAATTAATCCAGTATTTTCTAGCCAGCCCAACTACCTAAAAGAAATAGCAGAATCCAGAAATAATGCAATTTTTCCCAGGATAAAAAAAAAAAATCTACTTCATTCTAGCTAAAGATGAGTAGAGCAGGGAAGGGAAAGCATGTATACGTATATACATATACTTTCACACACCCACACAACCCTACATTTTTTTTTCCTAAATGTTTTAATTACTTATCCCTTTCTTCCTGGTCTTGGGGAGAAAGGTTACTTTAAAAAAAAAAAAAAAAAGGCAAGCTTAAAAAAGGGTCCCAGTGAGTTAAAGATCAAATATTTATAAAAGATAAATTTAGGGAAAGTCAATTCAGGATGAAAAGTTGAAAGGGGTTAAAGGAAAGAATAGTCATTAAACCAATTCAGATGAGCAGAGAGTTTTTAAAGCTAACAGAGTCATCGAGTTTTCTTTATTCTCCTATTCTATAATAAGCCTCAAAATAGAATTGTGCTCCTCTTCTAAACATGCAAAACAGGAGGGAAAGGAACAAGTCTGCTAATTTTAGAGGTCAAGGTGAACCAGATGCTTCACAGCCTGGACTTCTAGGTCTTAAGCACATTTTCTGAAAGAAAGCAAGAACCCACCAGTGGAGCTTCAAAGTAGATCTTGAGCTAAGGTAGTAAAGAAGAAAAGAAGCCTACAGAAAATTAAAACTTTTTATCAGGAAAACTTTCAAAGTCAATACTCTGACCCAAAATAATAGGCAAAGGCTTGACTAGGACCTAAGGATTAAATTTCTCAACAGGAACTGTAATTTCCCATGGCATTCATTCATTCAACAAACTTTTGTAACATGTGTACCTACTACGGTCTCATAGTGCTAGGCAGCATCACAAATACAGTGTAAAAAACAGATGTAATCCTTGCCCTCATGAAGTTTAGTCAATTTGGGCGAAAAGACATTACACCAAATAAATAAATACTTAGTTACAAATCAAAATATGTGTTAAAGAAAAAACAACATGAGGAGTCTTTACAGTGATCCCAACCAAAGATATGTGATTGATTCAACTCTGTCAATTCCAACTATTTTCTTCCAAGGTCTACTACTATCTCCGCCTACAATTGATCCCTACATCCTGAATGTTGTCTCTGCTCAAGCAAATCAGCAACAGTTTGTGGTATGGCCTGAATTCGAAACTGCAAATGGGTGCCTCTCGCAGCACAGCTCTTAAGAATACTTGACAAGTGTAGTACATCCCAAAGATAACTGAGAGTTGTAAAGTGAAGTGGGTGGGTCTCAAGAGCCCCTCATACACTCTACCTCCACACTGCCCTAGAAGATAAGGAGAGGTATCTGTCTGCCTCTGGATCAGAACCTCTGCCTTCCCATCATTTCAAAAGCAGCTTTTGAACAATTGCATGTGAATCTACCATTACCCCCAATAAAAATTTCAATTAACAAAAAAAGCAGCTTTTAGAGCCTTGAAGTCTCTCCATAAACAGTGACTAAATGGTTTGCCTCCTTCCTCTCTCCAGTATCAGCTTTTTATATATCAGGGGCAGGAAGTTAGCACGCCTAAAAAGGGAAGAGGATGACAATAAAAATAAGTTTAAAATGATTCTTTTTAATCTTTTTAATCATTACACTCCCCTAAGAAAAGAGTTTCTTTCTGAGAAGGGTTTGGGACTTACGTATAACTCAGAGTGTGGAAAAATATATATCACCTTTGGACCCAGAATATACTGGGTTGAACCTGTCTGTCTGATACTTACTAGCTGTGTAACACTGGGCATGTGCAGTTTTCTCATCTGCAAATGGACAGGAGGCTACCTAGTCTAGAGTTCTGATAAATTAAATGAGAGAACATGAGTTTGACACCTGGCAAATAACAGCCACTCAAAACACAAAAAAACAACACCTTAGCTGCCTTTTCTTCTTCCCATCTCTTCAAAGGGGATTTAAAAAAATAAAGGTGAGGAAAAAAAAAAAGCTCCTACTGACAAATTGAGAACATTATGACAAGCAGCTGATGGTTACAAATAGCGGTAATTCTCCATCAGCTGCAATTCTATACTGCTCAGGCTCACTCATAAAAAGGGTGACCATATGACTTGTCGTAAATCACCCCAATTTCAAATACTCAGACCCATTATCCCTATTAACATCAAAATATGCCCCAAAATCAAATATTTCAGCATCCAAACTCTATCACACAGACAACCTCATTACCTAAAAACAGCACTAAAATTTTTCATCAGACAATATATTCCACGTTTGGCTCAAGAAAAAATGTGGGCGGGGCTTGGTGGCTCAGGCCTGTAATCCTAGCACTCTGGGAGGCCGAGGTGGGAGGATTTGCTTGAGCTCAGGAGTTCGAGACCAGCCTGAGCAAGAGCAAGACCCCATCTCATTTTATTAAAACATAAAAAAAAAATTTTTTTTAATTAAAAAAAATTAACAATATGTGACCATCACACTTATAAGAGGACAAAAAGGACATTAAAAGTACAGACAAGTCAGGACAACAAAGCAATGTTGCTTAGAGCTTTATGCCTACATAGTATATTTTTACAGTCTATCCTGACAAACTCACATTTATACAACAACATCAATACAACAGCTAAATGGATTAGAATAAAATTGCAAAGACCTAGACGAACCCCTGGGATGGCCGAGTGTCTGTAATCATCAGCTAGATCCAGAAAACTGAAAGTCAATACCAAGCATACCCTCAGTCTAACAGGCATCTGAACCAAAATAAAAAATCAAATATATACACAAAATACATCCGTGGTGGAGTCTACAAAGCCCAAAAGAATGATTCATACTGCCTGCAGCTGAGCGTCACCACAAAATCCTCCTTTAAGCTGTGCCGAGTGCCGGAGATATCCTGCAGTAGTTGGGAAACTGGCCAAATTCAGGCCCATGTCAGACCAAACCCATGTCAGAGCACAGCAGGCATGCTCCCTTGGCAACAGTGCTGCACGGGATCTGAGTGCAAAACACTTTTCTAACTCTGTTGGGTTTAAAGTCACTGTCAAACTCACCCTTTGACATACAGCCAGACAGAACTAGTAATACTTGGTTTATAATGTAAATAAACCATCCCCATGCAATACTGTATTCTGAACCATTCAGAAAGAGTACGAGATTTTTAAAAATTAAAAATAAAGACTGCCTTGGTTTTTCCAAGTCTGCTTCACATTCTCACGTTCCCAATACCCACTTCCAGCAAATACTTCTGAGGCCCAGGAAAAAAAGCCTTTCCTAAATATTCAGCATCTGCCTTTAATTTCGCCATTCCTTCCTCCTTCTCTTCTCTGCTCCCATCCCATAAAAAACAAACATATATGTTTCCCTCCCTCACCCCCACTTCAATGTTCCCTGAAATCAAATGTAAAAGAGATTAGAGAGGAAAGAAGGCTAGAAGTGGGAGGTAAACCAGGCAGGGGAAAGGACAGTTCACAGAATGAGGCACAAAGAGAACACGAGATGGCTGCTCTTGCGCTCCACCAGTAAGGGCTGTTTCTGATTAGGTGAGTACAATTGCAGAGCTGCACAGGAAGTGCTCAGGGGGCCCTCTTGCTCAGCCCCATCCCAAACACACTGAAAACCTTTGTACTGTAGCAGGCCCATCTGGAATTAGTTAGGACCAAGCTCCTAGCAGGCCTTTTCTTTCCGTTCCTTTTTTATTTTTAAAAAACAAACCAACAAAAAAACTCTAAAACCACCCCACTCAGTTTTCCCTCCTGCAACTTTCTCATCCCTTCCTCCTAAATCACCCTCCAAAGCATATTTCTCCATCTCTCCTTTTGGGTTCACCACAAACAAGAGTCATATAAGTATATAAACAAACCATCCTCCCCGTGCCCAGGAATCCCCAGAAAATTATAGTCTTCATGCAAATAAAATCCCTTTTTACACAATTTTGGAGTTTTGTAAAATGCTATTTTTAGAAATTAAAAGTGTCAACAACATACCTTGTTGTAAGGATTTAAGTAAAGCATAACCTTTGTGAAACTTTTTTCATTTTGTTCTGTCTTCTAAATCATGCAAAAAATACAAAAAAAGAAACTTTGGCACAGTTCTAGCATTCAAAAGGAAAAATATTTTCCATTCGCAATCCTAAATTAAACTGCCAATATTCATTTCTACAAAAAATTGATTTTTACTAATGCTTTCTAAAAAAAATGAGACTTCCCTGATACTGTGGTAAATGCCTAGGACTAAGACTCAGGAGACCTGGGCAATAGCCTTGATGGCTGTTAATTAATCATGTGGCTAGGAATAAATTACTTATCCTACCTGGGTCTCTATTTCTTCACCAGTAAAATGTGAGGGTAAGGCAGATTCTTTCCAGCACCACCACCCCCTCAAATTCCACACACCTAATAAAACATAAGAACACACACAAGACTAGCCTCCAGTTGCACCTAGGGATCATCACTTTAAAGCAATTTTCTATTGCCCCCGAAGACTGTACAGAAAGGAGTTCTATATGTACTGGGGAGGAAGGACACAGCCTGTCAGAAGGGTTCTTCTATGAGCCACATTCCCTGTGTTCACATTGCTTGAAGACATCATAACCAAAGCAGGCCGGTAAAATGGTTAAGGAAAAGTACCAGGTTAGCCATCTGGGCACAGCAACCTGATCAAAGAAGTACAGCACCAACACCTGGAGAATTAAATTCAAAGTAAGTTACTGAAATAGAACTCTGTCCTTCATGCTCACTTTAAAAGCTTCTGACGTATTTAATTGATCTCAATAAATAGTTACTGAATCTACCAATAAAGGCCAGATTCTCTGGAGAATACAAAAAGAATAAGAAACTGCCCTGTCCTCAGGGAGTTTATAATCTATAGGCAAGACACAGAGTGTTCAAAGGTAATTTAGTTCAACACCTGGTAATGATGAGGTAATATAAAGTATTGTGTGAGGCCCCTGACTGATGCTTCCTCCATGAGCCTTCCTTGAGGGTCTATACCTTTTTAGAGCTCTTTCTCTTATCTTCTTTCTTCTGTTTAACTGTTCTAACAAATATGAAAGTTTTGTTTCACCATGAAATTTAAAGGCTGGCACTATTATCACTGGGATCAATAAATGTTAAATAAGTAGTTTGTATCTATAGAGAGAGGGACAGACCTACACTGGTGACAACCGGAGTAGGAACACTGAAAATTGTCTCAACAAGAGTACACATTAATACATATAGTAGTTGGGTACCAATTCTTGACCTTAGGCTGGGTTCTATGGATTAAGAACCAGTCAAGCAAGTAAGAAGTTCGAGACTAGAACCATCATTCATTGGCAGCCTTGCCCTCAGACACAACTAGCATGGCAGGAATCGCTGTGGACCACATGTAGGGGTTTTTGGCAAGAGGTACGTACCATGCAATATCTGCCCTTATCTCAAGTCAATGTGATCAATGTTCACATTGTTTAGTTTCCTCACAACTAAAACTGGTTTAGTTCTTAGAGGGCCTGTTTTACCATTTCACATCTAGAAGAGGAGAAAATTAATCCTGCACAGACTGAGACCACTTTCCTTGATCTCATATCCTAAATAACCTGAAGGATGGGTGGGTTCCTTGTCCTTGGCACCCCATTCTGGGTAAGCTCTCTAAGAGCATATTCTCTTCAGTGACTTAAACTGCCCTCTCCCTACACTGGCAAGATTTCAAACACATTCAAAAAGAAGTAAGAATCTACAAGGTGGGGTTCCAGAAACAGCAGGGTCACATTTCCTCCTGGAATGTGGGAAGCTGAACTGTAGGAGATGCAAACGAGGGATCTGCCCACTACTGAAACATTAATACACTTCAAATTAGGTACAGAGAACGTGGCAGCGCGGCTGACTCCCAAACCAACTCTGAACAAAACTGGACTGGTCAGGATTCTTCGTGGCAAACTGCAGTAGAAGGGGCCAATCAAAACTCTCGGCCCTGCCAAAGAATTGCAGCCTTTTCCTTAAAGGGAAAACACTTCAAAGTGCATGTTCATGTATGTGTATTCGTAAGAAGAAGAAAGGAGTTTTCAGACTTTCTGAACTCCTACCTTCAGTTAACTTTATTTTTATAAATTCCTTTTCCTCCATTTGTTCTCCTCTATAACAACATCAGCATTGCCACCCAGTATAACGAAAAGCAGGTTAGAGCTCTACAGAAAGATGCCACAATCCTAACACCACAGTTGCCCAAAGGAAGAAGGGCATCTCCCTCATCTTATTACTACCACTTGAGGGCAAAGTTCTCCCAAAGATTCTTCCCTTAGATCCTCACCTCTTCCCTACTGCCTCTTCCCTCTGCTCTGGCCCTCTCCCCAGCCATTCGGAGCTCAGCAGAAGTGTCAGAGTAAACTCTACCCTATTAACAGTAGGGAGGCAGCATGGGAGGCAGGGCATCTCAAACTGACTGTGAGGAACAATCCTCTTCTCTTTAAGTTTCCAATCCTTCAGGGAATAGTACTTTTCTAAAATGCAATAAAATGAATTACCAGAAAAATGAAATTTTTAAAAAACCAAAGCCATAAAAAATACAAGCCCAAACTTTTTATTATCAGATTCAACACTCATCACATTACTCTGTCAAATTGCTAGACGTTTCTATGTTCTTACAATTTCTGTACCTATCTTGTATGAATTGGTAATAAACAGTAGACTAACACCAGTCTACAAATGACACTTTAATTAGCACTGGCATAATGAAAAGAGAACAAGCTTTGACACCACACAATCCTAGGGGTGAATCCCAGCTCAATCATTCATTAGTCATATGACTTTAGGCATAGAATTTAATTTCTCTGAATCCCAATTCTGCATTTATAAAATAGGAATGTAATGTCATCTAATACTCTGTAGGGTTATGGAAGGATCAGGAAAGGTAATGGCAAGGAGCCCAGCACAGTGCCTGACTTAGACCAGGAATCTAATAAAATAACTATTACTATCAGGTTTTCTAGATATTTCATCATTCTCTTCTAATTTAAAGGCAATTCTAATTCCAGTAAATCCTAATCTGGTAGTTAGTATTTTCATAGGTAATTATAACTAGAAAAATCCAGATCTATAATCTTTTATTGCCTTTAGCATCTTTTCCCTTTTGGTCTCAGGAAAAATCAAACTTTCTTGTTGTGCCAAAAATGAATTCCCATTAGATTTCCAGTGTTTTCTGTTTGCCCCAAGATATATTTCAATTGGATTTCTAGCCAAACTATTACCAGTTCAATCACTAATTTTGCCGTCACTCCAGTCTTGCTACTGTTGTTATTTTACTAAATACTGAGTAGATACAAGAAGAATATTTATAAATTATGTGAAGGATATAAAGAATAACAAAAACATAGGTCATTACAATTCTAGTTTTTCCTCCATCTTCCTCCCCCATGTGTTGCTGAGGCCCTCCTTCACTACTGTCCTTAAAGATCTGAATTTAAGTCCTAACAGTGCCATTTCATGACCCATATAATCTCCAGTAAATTGCTTCCCCTCTGAGGCTATCTTACCTATCAAATGAAGAGGTTGACTGACATAGTTGCTAACATTCTTTTCAGCTCCCTGTATGATTTAATCCAGGTTCAATACTTTCAACACATTCCATGTTAAGTCCCCCTGGCTCCTTACCTTTTCATTTTAGACAATTCTAGCAGCCATTATCCCACCAAAGACTCTGACTGCTGCCACCACCCCTCTTATTTTTTCCCCTCAGTCCTTCCTTCCTTTTCTCAACAAGTACTCTCCAGTCACTGGGGATAGGCAATCCCATCTGATTCTCCAAGACCTCTACCTCCCCCGAAGCCTAGATCCATCCTCTCACAAATATTTCCCTTGGGTATTCACAACATAAGAGCTATATGGAAAGCCCCAAAGAATCCAATCCAACATTTTTATATGCTAAAGAAGCTACATATATAATTTAAAAGTAATGACAAAATGGGAAAAACTATTTGCAAATGCTGAAAAAGGACTTGTAATAAGAATAAAGAATTCTCAAAATGAACTCAGTAAATAACAAACAACCCAACTTAAGAAATTAGCAAAAGATTTAAACAGACCCATCATCAAAGAGATACAGATGGTAAATATGCCAATGAAAGATGCCGAAGATTGTTAATATTTAGGGAAATACAAATTAAAGCCACAAAGAGATACCAATACATACCTACTGGAAGCACTATAATTTTTTTTTTTAATTGGCAATACCAGATAGTGGGAAGAATGTAGATACATTCATTGCTGATGAGAATCCAAAATGGTACAGCCACTTTGGGAAACAGTTTTGGCAGTTTCTCACAAAGTTAAACATACATTTACCATATGACCCAGCAATCCCACCCTTACATATTTACCCAAGAGGAATGAAGACATAAGTCCACACGAAAACCTACACACAAATGTTTACTGCAACTTTATTCATAATTGTCAAGTTGGAAATAACACAAATGTTCATCAACTGGTGAATGGATAAATTGTGGTACGTGCATAAATAAATAACTATACAACAATTAAAAAGCAAAGAATTACTAATACATAAAACTGCACAGATGAATCCCAAAGAATTACATTAAGTGAAAGAAGCCAGACTCAAAAAGCTACATAATACATGATTCCATTTATATGACATTTTAGAAATGGCAAAACCATGGGAACAGAAATCACATCAGTGATTGCCAGTGGCTGGGGATGGGAAAAGGGGACTGACTGCCAAGGAGCTCAAGGGAAGTTTCTGTGCTAATGGAAGTATTCTATATCTTGATTGTGTGGTTACATGACTGTATTATTTGTTAAAATTCATAGAAATGTAGTGTTAAAAGGATGAATTTCACTCATGTAAATTATACCTGAACAAACAAAAAATATATAATCCCCCTCAAAAAATAATAATAGCCCTTTCCCCCTTCCATCACAGAGGAGTTAGCATAGTAGCTAAGGATGCAGGCAGGGTGAGGAGTTGAAGAATCATAAGGGGCAGGCGCAGTGGTTCACACCTGTAATCCTAGCGCTTTGGGAAGCCAAGGTTGAAGGATCACTTGAGGTCAGCAGTTCAAGACCAGCCTGGGCAACATAGGGACATCTCTATAGAAAAATTTAAAAATTAGCTGGGCGTGGTGGCACGCGCCTGTAGTTTCAGCTACTTGGGAGGGTGAGGCAGGAGGATCGCTTGAGCCCAGGAGTTTGAGGCTGCAGAGAGCTATGATTGCGCCGCAGCACTCCAGTGCAGGCAACAGAGCAATACCCTGTCTCTAAAAAGAGAAAAAAATTTTAACTAAAAAAAAAAAAAGAATCACAAGGGTGCACAGACCAGCAGGCCCAGAGGCCAAGACACAGAGTGGTTGTGGTGGGGGGGTGGGGAGACATGAGTTGGGGGACTATATGTAAAGCTGGGAATCTAGGGAGGTTGGAAGGCCACATGGCGGAATGGGCTGAAGGGGCCACTGACTGAAGATTCCAGGCCATGAGGAGTAGGGTACAGAGGTGGAGGAGATAACCATTGTGGCTGGGAAATCAGTAACATTGAGCAAATGAGTAAATATATTGAGGATAAGGGAGCCAAGTTTCTCCCTGCTGAAGAATATATTTACAAAAATGGAAAGGTATTGGCTGGATTTAAGATGGAGTTATTGGTATGAACTCATGGTTTTATAATATAAAATATATAATATATGCACACATATATACACAAACATCATACATACATACATATATAGCACACAGAGATATAGAAATAATTAAAGATGTACATGTGTGGTATATGTATGAATGTGTACCTATATACATACATACATACATATATTTTCTCTTTGCTGAAAGAGCCTAGAAGCAATGACACCCCAGCAGCAATGGGCACACCCAGCACCCAGATTTTGGTTTCTAATTACTATCCTCCATTTAAAAGAACCAGGACTCCTTGGAAATGGCTGATTCCAGGGCTTTGGCAAGTAAAGAACAAAATAGACTTGGAAAATCTTCTTGTGCCAGAAAGCAAATGCCTCATGTGATAGTGACAGGTCAAAAGGACAAAGAAGCCTGCATTAAGCAGGTCCCAGTGGCCAAACAAGACAGCTTGAGGAGCAGAATAATTATAGAAATGGATTACAACCCAATTAATAAAATAGGAATCCATAAGTCCACATTGAGAGAAATAAACAAATGAAAAAGGTCTTCTTTATAATAGAATGACATCTCATAAATATAGACAGACTGATAGAAATAGAATATCAGCAACTGACTGCATGAAGTGGCTGGTTCAGGAAAGAGTTGTCAGTGGATGCTAAGACTGTTAGGTATGGGTCTGTCAAGGTACAGGATAGTGGTGTAATCTCAGAATACCTTCCCAAAAGATAACAAACAATTACAAAAGGAAAAACGATTAATTTAATGTAGAGAAATCTAGCAGACATCAACTTAAACAGGTGATAAAGGTTAACATTACTACTCATGGTGGAATAGGTAGACATCATTTGCCTCCAGATCTGATGCACTGACAACAGCACAGCATCCATTTTTGTGGTATTCTTGCCAAAAATGATACGTCTGCTGTCATGAAGAAACAGACAGACCCAGATCTAGAGTCTTGAAAAATGTCAAGGACATAAAAGAAAGGCAAAGACTGAAGAATTGTTTCAGAATGAAGAAGTCTGAGGAGACATGCAACTAAATGCAACATATATTCCTAGAAAGGATTCTGGACCAAAAGTCAAAGAGACATTACTGCAACAGCTGGCAAAATGTTAATGGGGTCTGTAGATGGATGGTCATGTCATAGCAATATTGATCTCCTGATTTGGAGAGCTGTACATTAGTTATATAGGAAAGTTCTATTTGGGGGAATACACACTGGAGTGTTTAGGGGTGAAGAGGTATCATATCCGTAGCTTTCTCTCAAAAAAGTTCAGAAAAGGAATAATGATAAAGGGTATGTATGTATACACACATACACACACAAAAAAAATGGGCAATTAAGTAAACATAATAAAATATTAACTGGGGAATCTGAATGAAGGGAATATAGAAGCTTGGGTTGTTTTGTGGTTTTTTTAGCTGCTCTGGTAACTTTTCTCTAATTGTGAAATTATTTCAAAATAAATTATTGAGGGGAAAAATGATAGCCGTCCACTGCCAGGAACTGTGAGGGCACAACGTCTTTAATTCTCACAACAAAAGCTGATCCTATGGGACTTGGATCGGAGTGGCAAAAAAAAAAAAAAAAGAAAGCTGATCCTAAAGCTCACAAAGATTAAAGCCTAGTCCAACATCCTGGAACTAACAAGTGCCAAAACCACCCTCACTCAGGTCTGTCCAACTCTAGAGCCTTCAACCTTCTACTACATAATGCTGCCTCATTCAACAAATAGGTACCATCATGTAATGAAGTATGTGCCAACATCTGTACTGCTTACTGAGGATGTAAAATCAATCAGAACATTCCTGCCCTCAAGAAATCCCAGTCTAACAGAGATAGCCTTTGCTTATAAAGTAGTAAAGGGTTATAGGTGTTACGGTTTGCCTTTACTTGTGCAGGGAACCTAGATCCCTCACACCACCACAAATTCATTATGGCTTATTAGAAGGTGGAAGGTAACATTTGAGATGTATAGGACAAATAGATCAGTGGCCACAGTGGAATGTGCTTTGGTCACATAAGTGAAAGGACCCTATGTAATCAACACTCACACACACTTCTCCAAGGTTTGAATAACCATAAAGAAAAAAGGGAGGAGGGGAATCAACTAGTATATTTGAGGGGTCTCAAACTATTCCTTCCATTAGGTTTTCATCCCCAGAGGTGTTCTGTGTTTTGATTAAAGGGGTCATTTTCCACAAAGTAGTGGTTGTGGTGAGACTAGAACTGTTTGGCCCAATTACTAAACTGGATTACTGCCAGAAGTCTTACCTGGTTTTCTCATGGTTTTCTATTCAGATCAAAGGAACAATTCTTGTGTACAAAAGAGCAAAAGTCTAAATCTCTACCAAAGCACCAAGCATCAGGTTTACTCTGAATGCCAAATTTACCCCCAAAGGAAGCAGGCTTTATTATCAATTATGTGCAAGTTAAGTGGTTTTCTTCTGGTTATAAATCAACTGTGGACAGAGGGAGTGCTATACCTCCTGGTATTGCCCTGAGTTTTGCAAGTAGCCTGGGTCCAGATCATAGATCATTTAAGTGAATGGAAGAAGGAAGACCCAATAGTAAACACGACAATCACTGCCCTCAAAAACCTTACGGTTAGCAGGGGAGACAGATAAATTAAACAAATGCTCTGGAAACATCTAGAAAGGACACCTTCCAGATTGGAATGGGACCAGGGTCAGGAAAAGCTTCCTTAAAAAGGAAACATCACTTAGCTGAGATCTAAGAAACAAGAGAGCAAGAACCTGAATTTTCCAGGTTTGTGTGTTTGTGTGTGTGTTTTATTTTGTGGAGAATATTTTGGAGACGTAAAAAGTAATACAAGAAAAAATAGCAAGTGACTCCATTTTGCTGGGACATAAATAGTAAGAAAGAAGCCTGTGAAGGGCTTTTAGCAGTGGAATGATAAACATATAATCACCAAAACAACCCTATGGCAGTTATCACTAGCTTCACTTTACTAATGCGAAACCCGAGGCTTGAGAAAAGTCAGGTGGATTGAACAAGGTCACACAACAAAAAGAATTCCAGATCATCTGTAAAAGCCATCTTCTTTCTGTTCCATTCCCCTCAGAATTGTACCCAGAACATGACCAGTTCCTTGGATTCCACAGACAAATCACCTTTTCCCTGGATATTTGGTCCTTGGTATTTAATACTTTCAAAATCCAAACATTCACCAAAATCAATTTTAGCTCCATTTGGGGGTCAATCCCTCAGGAAAATCTAGTATATTCATTTTTATGTTTTCACCAATGTGGATTTGCGTACAAAAAATTAAACATTTCTCCCTTATGTTCCAGAGGCCCCAAAAGATTAAGGCAGCAATAAGAATACAGCCCACACAGAAATCATTGTATACTCTGTAATGCACAACACATCAGCATCTATTTTATCTGGCAGCAGGAAGAGATATAAGTTAGGACCCCACAATTACCCCTGTAGAGAGGCACAACAAAGGGAACACAGGCATAATAGCTACAATAATGGTAACACAAATAACCATCTGCACTTACAGCCAGTCATGCCAAGAGCTTTTAAACACCCACACCCCTACTGCCTCCCTCTCCCTCCATGCAGGTGGGCCAATTCCTTTCCATTCCTTCCCAACCCACATAATTCCAGAGGAATAGATAATCTGTTGCTAGGAGCAGGAAGCAAAGAAAGCTGCTATACCTTTGAACACAAAAGACCAAAAAGGAAAGGTTGTAACTCCCCAACCTGTGTTCCACCCATTGAGGCAGTATTTCCCTATTCCTTTTACTGTCTAAAACACACAGAAAGGTAGCTCCTCTTACATCTCCCAGGTCCCTTTCCCTGACATCCACCCCACCCCAGCTAGCTTAAGTACCCTCCCCCCATATCGCCCCATGTATTCAACTCTCTCAATGCACTTATCACATTATGTGTCTGGAGAGTTCTAGTCTCCCCACTATACTGGGAGCCCCTGAGGACAGGGACTGTCTCTCTCTGCCTCCCTCCATATCTTCAACAGCCAGCATGGTACTGGGCACACAGATGCTGAACAAAGATTTGCTGGCTGATTACAAGAATTGCTGAATGGACAGGGAAGTAAGTAGTGGAAAAGGAAATGGTTGGACAGTAATATGAGGTCTAAGGGTCCAGGATATCTGAATAGAAACCATGCCACAGTCTCTACACTAGAACAGTATGTTCAGAACAACATTTACATAAGACAAATCATCCTTTAATAGTCTCTAATAGACAGCTTCAGAAAAAAGACGAAGCTAAGAGTATCATTTATTTAAAAAAACAATACTAATCATATTTATTAGTGTTATGTCCCCAAAAGCAAAACATCAACAAGAGAGTGTAGCCTACAAAACTGCCACAGCCCTCCCACTCAGCTCCAGCCCCCAGCACAAATAGCTTTTCAGAGCTCCTCTTTTTTGCCCACCCCTTACTCTTACCCTCTTCGTTCCCTCCTCCTGAACAAGGCACCAAAAGAAAGAAAACAATGAATGCGCTACAATAGCCAAGGATCCTCAGAAAGACATCTCCCCAGTTCTTCTAAGTTTATCCTGAGGGCTGCTGGCAAGACAAGCAATTTGTTCCCAATTATAGTAGACTTCATCTGAATGATGAATGCAGTTACTAATTTCTCAACAAAATGCTGGAAACAATGAGAGATCTCAAAAACATACTTTAGTAGCACACTTGCCCAATCTGCCTTCAGCTCTGCAACTAGGAGGCCTTTACCAGCTCTTCTTTGGCTCTAATCCACAAACTGCTTTCGTCCCCGCTCCCCCACCACAGGGACTTCCACTCTTGAATCTTCCTTACTAACTATACTTGTCAAAATCAAACAGAACCTATCAGAACCTGTTCTATCAAACAGATAGAAAGGTAAGACAAGACAAGAAAAGAATTTAATAAGATACTGAGATTGTTTCAATTTAAACCTTTTGCAGTATTTTTACTTGGATTTTTTTTCTACTGAAGAAAATCATGATGACTTTGGGGAGGTGCTGATTTTCACTAGATTTTACTTTGAATCATTGCATTAATAATAAGATGTTACAGCTAAAAGCAACCTGAGAAATAACCTCATCATATTCCCCACATTTCACGAATGGAGAAAGGCCCAGAGAAGTTAAGAACTGCCTAGCTCCAATTATACCAAAAAATTCCCTAGACGCCAAATTCTAAATGGTTAAGAGCTGTATCTAATTTGTCTCCAGTGTCCAACACACCATTCAGCACTTGATAAATGGTTGGTGAACTGAACTAAATGAACACAACTAATTAGTGGGAATCTAGAACTATGAATCCATGACTGTTTTACTTCAAGTACAATGTTTTTTCATCATATGTGACTATGGATGATAATTTGGAATTCAGGCTCTCTCCCTCCTCAACAACCAGAAATACTTCCTTTATCTCTAATGCCATCTGTAAGATTTCCAACCTCTCTATGTTCCAACTGCTCTAAACATCATACAACATTTCTAAACTGGTTTTCTAAAATATCCTTCCCCTTCCACTCAGATACTCTTTTAATAATTCTCTTCAATTAACTAATCTTCTTAATGACTATCCTCTTTGGGATCCCTCCTTATACCTCAACAACTTGCAACAACCTACAAAAACCCGTCTCCCTTCCCTGGTTTGTGTCCCCCTAAACCAATGGTTTTCAACCTTGGCTGCATACTGGAATCACCTGGGGAACTTTTAAAAAAAAAAAGTGATTCCTGGGCCCTGCCCCCAGAGTTTCTGATTTAATTGGTCTGAGTAGGGTATGGCCTAAGCACTGAAATGTTTAAAAGCTCCCCATGTAATTCTAAAGCACAGCCAGCTAAGGTTGAGAACCTCTGCCACACACCCTCAGAAATTCACTGTTTGGTCCATTATATACTCTAAAAATAACTACGTACTGCCAGTTGTTCTGGACTCACAAAATATTAGACTGCTCTGCACCAAGGCACAGTGTGTTGCTAGACTGAAGGCACATTAGAACCATACCCTTGTTTCACATCTGTTATATAAAGCTCTATAAATCATTAATGATAATGAATGACCAGCATCTGGCCAAAAGACTACAAAGAGGAAAAAGCTGTACTGGAGTTCTTTGACTCAGAAACACATTTAGTTTCTGATTTTTTTTTTTTTTTAAACCAAGGATCCCAGAGTCCCTCAAATTCACATGGTCTTTCTGTATCAAAAATAGCTCTTTGTGGCATATGAACCAACCCCAAAGAAGCACAAGAATATACTGTGTTTCTTCATGTCTTCGTGCCTCTGCTCATACCAGTATCTGTCTGGAACACCATTACTCTGTCTGCACGGAAAACTTCTATTCATCTTTCAAAGCCCCAGTTCAAATGCCTCCTTCAGTCATTCATTCAACAAATACTGAGAATCTACTAAGTGGCAGGCACTGTTCTAGGCAATGGAGATACAACACTGAACAAGACAGAGTCACTGGTCTCATGGTGCTTACATTCTACTTGGGAAGCCAGACAGTAAACAAGGAGATAAATTAAAATAATTCCAGATGGTGGTTAAATGATAGGAAGAATATATGACAACACAATGTGACAGAGTAATGGCACACAGTAATGGCAGTTTCCCAAAGGCAAACTCATTTGGTCCCTCAAGACCAAATCAAGAACAAGGGATTTTACCGTATTCCTTTTCATACTCCCAGAAATGACTCCTGGTACACACACAATGAATATTTTGAATGAATCTTAAAAATTAGGGTAAGAAATGGTAGAAGAAAAAATTAGTAGAAATAATCATAATCAACTAAGAATCAAGAGACAGAAATTCTAAGTTGTTCCCACTACCTACAAGATTTTGGGCAAATCCCTTCCTCTCTTCTGTAAAATAGGTGGACTGGATTAGACTAGGACTGTAACATTCACCAGAGGTAACATCAACAGTGAAGTCCGCAGGCGGAGAATGTGCAGTAATGGAGCAAACAGGCCACTGTGAAAGGGAACAGTCACTATTTGGCTCCTGCAGATTGCCAGATGCAGGAATGTGCCCAGTGCTGCTCAGAGAAGCCAGAAATCTAGGTTTCATGTGAGCACTCCCAATGTTTAAATGTTAAATCCAAAGGTCTTTAAAATATTGTGTTAGCCAAACAAAACCCCATGTGCAGGAGCCAGACCATAGGCCTATAGTTTGCAACCTCTGGACTAGATCACCTCTAAGTCCTTCTTAGTTCTAACAGTCCATGGCTCTAAATGAAATATCTTCTCAAAGAAAACCACTGAAGAGGAGACAACAGGATTAGAGAACATAAAGAGAAAAGAACAGTCTCCTTACCAAGTGTTCCAATCAAATCATAGAAGCCTTCCTCACAATTCATCAGGCAGCAAATCCTTGTTACCTGGAATGAAAATTTTGCATCCTAGACAATAAAAAGACCAATTCTTGTAGACTTACCATTCGACCCAGCAATCCCACTATTGGGTATCTACTCAAAGAAAAAGTCATTTTATCAAAAAGACACCTGCACTTGAATGTTTACCACAGCACAATTCACAATTGCAAAGATGTGGAATCAACTTAAGTACCCATCAATTCATGAGTGGATTAAGAAAATGTGGTGTGTATATATATACATACACACACACACACACACACACACACACACCATGGAGTACTACTCAGCCATAAAATGGAATGAAATAATGTCTTTTGCAGCAACTTGGATGGAACTGGAGACCATTATCCTAAGTGGAGTATCTCAGGAATGGAAAACCAAACGCCACATGTACTCTCTAACAGCTGGGAGCTAATCAATGGGCACACACCAGCACGAAGAGATGTAAAGGTCATTGGAAATCAAGAAGGGGGGAGGGGGATGGGTAAAAACTTACCTATCAGGTACAATAAACACTATTTGGGTGATGGGCACACTAAAAGCCCCGACTTAAGCATTATAAAAGGTATAAAAGATACATACGTGTATATTATTTATGTCCACCCTCTTTAGGAAGGCCTCCATTGGACTAACAAGCCCTAAGTAAACAAAATAATAGGGAATGCAATATTTGTACCCCCTTGATATTTTGAAATTTAAAAAAAAGACCAATAGATCAGTTCTAACCTCTCCTTTAGATTATAAAAGCAGCAAGTCCACTATCACTATATTTTTAGTGATCTGGAACTAAACTGTTGTACTTTTGCCCATGTGTGCTTAATAAATATCCCTATCACAGACAATCAGGAATGCTTAAACAGAGGCAAAACCCATGTGCACACACACACAGACACACACACACCCCACACAGCACAAAGCAAGGAAATCAATTATGCTGAAGACTGGCAAGATGCCCCAAAGACACAGCAGGAATCTGATATGAACAGCAGGATGAGGAAGGAGAATGAATAATTCAGACTCCCTGATTCACTTAACAAAGTCCTGTCAAGCACAAGCTGAGACCCATGGTTTGTGGGCTGAGCTCCCTCAGCTAAAAGGCAACACTAGCTCACTGTCTGAATAGAAAGCCAACTGTGCCTGCTGTGAAGGTGGGAGAAGGAAGAACTGAAAAACTTGCCCCTAGAATATAAGTCAAGTTATTTTTCTGAGAGCCCATTCATCATAAAAGACCAAACTTGAAAGCAGACAATGTTTCCAGACTGTCATTAGCAAAGAAAAAAGAATATGTGTATATTATTTATGTCCACCCTCTTTAGGAAGGCCTCCTTTGGACTAACAAGCCCAAAGTAAAAAAATAATGGGGAATGCAAAAGAAAGAAGTATCAGCTACAGTAGCTACAAATACAGACATTTTCTCATACCTTTTCACCTCCAAGGCTTAAGGAAGTTACCAACATTATCTTCAAGCTAGCAATGATAACTGGACTTATGGACTATTCATCAATTGCTTAACCTAAGTTCCACATGATTTTCAGACACAAGCCTATTCTGAAAACAGATCCAGATCTACCCTGAGCATTGATCAGTCACCAAAAACTCTTAGTTTGCTGGAAAATAGAGTTTTGTATAAAGACTAAAAAAAAAAACAAATGCTACATAAATGACCTAGGGAAGAAAAAGAAAGGTAAACAGTCCATGTGTCTTTATGATAGGTTTGGTGTTTCATCTTCCATTTTTGTTTGTTTTTTAATGACAAGAATAAAATATTTGTAATCACTCAGCATTTAAACCTCTCAAAGCTATGATACTCACTCATGCAAGTAATTTTTTCAGTCACAGATTTGTGAAATGTTACTTGTAAACAACACACCAAGAATGTATTAACTTCTGAATGCCACAGTACTAAAATTGTGCTTGTATAAAAATCAAGGAAAAATAACAAATTTTAGGTGCTCCTCAAATCCTTCTAAGTCTATAAAGACACCAAAGTTCTATGCAATGCCCAGATTCTAAATATTATCCTAGTTAAATAGCACAAAATAGATTTTATCAAGCAATTACTACCACAAATAAATGTACTCAGCATGAGCTCATATGTTTAAAAACCATTTTAAAAATTAACCTGATTCCTCAAAGTTACCCAAAGCAACTAACAACTTTTCAAAATTCAAATGGCTGAATGGAAATGTCTCCCAGTCCTAAAACCAAAGAAGAAATAGCACTAAAATTGAAAAGTAATTAAGTAACAACCTGCTCCTTCAGGTGATGATAACCAAATTTTCCTATTTACATCAGGTCAGCCTCTAGAGAATTAATCTGTCAGCTTGTCATAAAGAGGCGTGTGATACAATAGCAATGACTCAAACCAGAGAACTTATGAGAGGAGACAGCAACTACACCAGATGGAAACTTTTTGCTCACAATCTATACTACAGATCATGATCCAAGGGTTCATAAGACAAGCTCCCGAGGGTCACAGACAGAAAAGGGCCCCTAATTTCCAAATGTTTAATGACTGGTGCATCTAAAAATGAGATAACAGAAAGTCTTACCTGCCTTTTCTTTTGTCAAAGAACAATAAGGCCACTGTTGATCAATTTTAACAAGCTGGAAAATGGATCACAATCTTCCCAGAACAAGAATAAAATTTATTCTATAATTTATTTAGTGAGGTTGGGACAAAAGTATTTTTTTAAAGCTCCCCAGATGATGATTATGGGCAGCCAAGACTGGGAAACACTGGTCTAACTAAGCACTGAAACAAACAAGCTAGGGCTACTTAACTAGTGAATCCAGGGGTAAAATATTAAAATGGGGCTTTGGTCTTTGAATATGACTCTACTTGAAATTATTATCTCTAAGAACCACACAGTGATCATTCACCCTGAAACTCTGGGACGTGTATTCTATACAGATGAGGTTCTTTCAGTTCTAAAATCCTATAATCTATCCATCCATTAACCATGCAGCTCTACTTCAAGTACCCTTTATAACATGGTGTATGTGTGAGTGGGTCAAGGGTTGGGAGATGAGGTAGGAGTCAGATCATCAATGTCCTTTAAAGGGACTAAAAGACAGTGATATAATCAGAGTTGTTTCAGAAGGATCACTCTAAGAAGATCACTGTGATGCAGGATGAGAGGGACAAAACTAAAGCAGAAAGACCATTTAGGAGGCTATCGTGGTTAGCTTCAGCAACTAGGTAAACAGTAGAATCAGTCACTGAGTTACACAAAAAGGGCAGAGTTTTGCAGAAAGTGCAGATGAAGAGAAGTCAGTTTTAGACATGCTGGGTTTGCAGTAACTATGGGGTATCCAAGCACAGATGCACACTAAACAGGTGGATACAGACACCTGAAGTGCAGGAAAGAGATCTAGGCTAGAGATAAGAATTTGGAAGTTGGCAGCATACAGATGATAAATAAAGCCTGAGCAATAAATGAGCTTGCCCAAGGAGAGCATACGTAACAAAAGAAGAAAAAGGCCTAGAGCAGAACACTGAATGGCACCAACTTTTAAGTGGTGGGCTGAGGAAGAGACTGTGAAAGGGAACTTGCAGAGAAGGGAAATTCTAAAAAGTTTGGTGCCAGAGAAGCCAGGGGAGGGGAGGCACTGCAAGGACAAAGAAGACAGAAAAGGATATTCATTGGATGTAGCCACAAGGGGGTTAATGGTGACACTGGGGAAAGGGTTTCAATGTAATAGTCGAGGAAAAAGCCCAACTGCAATAGGTTGTAAAGGTACAGACAACTATTTCAAGAAGTTGGCTTGCAAAAGCGGGAAGAGTGAAAAGGAACTGGAGGGTGAAGAAGACTAAAAGACTAAATGTGCTAGATTTTATTTATTCTGTTTAAAGTTGATGAGAAAATATATCGAAGGGCAGATTAAAAATCTAGGAAAGAGATCCAAGTAGGACTTACAGTAGAAAGAAATAAAAATAGCACTAAATGTATGAAGAACAGTAGGTTTGGTGGCATAAAGTTAAAAGTTCCAATCTGATGGCTTCTATTCCATCTATCAATTAAGAGGCAAGATTTCTTGCTGTAAGTGAAAGGAAAGTGAATGTAGGACAATGAAGAATGTTTAAAACAGCCACTGTGGCAAATCCCCAGGAGGTTACTTAAAAACAGAAAGACTGCCAGGCAGGAGTTGAGGTCCAGCAAAGGTTAGAAACCAGGAAGGCAGACAGTTGCACTGATCTAAGCCTGGGTTTTGCTAGGTACGCAAAACACAATGAAAATAAAGAGAGGATATTGGCCAAAGAGCTGTTTATGTGAAGGCCCATGCAGTCTAAACAAGACAGGGAAAGGAGCAAAGACAGGGGAGTTAACAGAAAGGGAGAGAACACAGCAAGGGCCACTGCACTGCATTTCTCAATGACATTAGAGGAAAGATGCAGTGGGAGTAACTGAATGTTGCCACTCCAGAGAACTGGAAGAGTCTCAATGAGAAAATGAGATGCCTGTCTTTAAGTTTTCAGAAATGAAGTAATTCTGGATTGACAAAACTCAGGGTGTGACCTTATAATAGGTGGTGAAAGTGAGATTAAAGTCAGCAAAGCAGATTAAAGAGTTGAGAGACAGGAGACTAGCTAAGGTGCTGAATGGGTCTTCCACACAGACACTGGAGTTTCCTAGGATAATGGCAATACTTAAGGCAAGCCCATAATCCAAGAGCCAGAAATTGTTGTTTGTTTGTTTTTTAAAAGAGGGGGAAGACAAAACAAACAATAAACAGCACTGAGTAAGGGAAGAAGGTGAATTAGCCAGACAACATGAGCTTTAAAGGAACAGGAAATTTCACCCAAGGGTAGAGAACTAGATATGAACACTGCAGAGGGGGGAGAGAGGACACAGGATACTGATCTTTAATACAGGAGAACAAGAAACACCCACTAAGCCAGGCAGAGCTGAGCGCACCTGTTAGCCCCAGCTAGTCAGGAGGCTGAGGCAGAAGGATGGCTTGAGCTCAGGAGTTTGAGACCAGTCTGGGCAACACAGCGAGACCCCCATCTCTAAATTTTAAAAAAGGAAAAAAAAAAAAAAAGAAACACCCACTTAAAAGGGGATGTGATGTCCTCAGAAAGAAACCAAATTGGCTGGTCCGATGGTAGTGGGTTATCAGAACTTATTAACATTAGTGTCACTAAAGTTGGTATACAACCCCCCACTGCTGAATTTGACTGGCTTTAAAAAAAAAAAAGAAAGAAAGAAACCAAATTTAGTTAAGAGAAAGGGGTAGACATAACATGCAGTTAAGAGCCTGAGGATGAAAGGAAGTTTGTTTACTATGCAACAGAAAAAATGGGATAGTGTATGAGGGAAGGAGCCACTGGAAGATCAGGTCAGAAGAGAAAAAGCACAAAGGCAGTCAGGCCCGACAACACAGGAATATACAGATGGCCACAGGTGCTTACATTCTGGATGCTGACCAAGGAGTGCAGAATGGAAAGAAATGATCTGAGTGCTGCAAGGTTTCTTAAAAAAAAAAAAAAAAAAATTAGTCCCCTGAATTCTTTAGTAGTAAATTGGAAGGGGACAAAGTGACTGAGACTTTCAATAGGAGTCAGCATCAGCCAGGTTTAAGCGAGCTTCTAGGAGTCAAAGCCTAAAGAGCTGACCAGAACAGGGTTATTTGAATACCATATGACCTACCACACATTAAAAACAATGGCAGCCTCTGATCCTTAGAGGGAGGAAGTGCCCTGAAACTCTGCAAGGAAGAAACCAAGGCTTAGAATATCTGTTTTGCCAGACCAGACAAGGAAACCCTCTGGGTGGAGTCAGTTATGATCTGGACCAATTCAGGCTGACAAGAACAGGCACCAGATTTGGGCTTCTGGCACCTCCGATAATAATGATTGATCAACCAGTAAATAATGTCAAATAAATAATGAGGGCCTTAAGATTCAAGAACTCTGATGCCCTTTATCAAAAATAAAAATTAATAAATTTAACAATTAATGTTTTACAAACCTAATATATGTAACTGCTCCTTTGTTAAGCGCCTTACTTACAATATCTCATTAGTTCTTACAACTCTAAGGGGTGGAAACTATTATTAACATTTTACAGATGAAGGAACTGACCCTCAGAGAAATTAAGAAACTTGCCCAAGGTTATAAATCTATTAAACAGCAAAGCCAGTAGGACTCTAAACCCCAAACTCTTAACCACTGAGCTTACCAACTCTTATCTCCAGCAATGGAAGTTGCCACTATACTTAAGTACATATCCTCTCAAATAAAAACTCAAAACATAATTATTATTAGGGAAAACACAAAGAAATAAAAGGTATGGTCCTCAAGAAAATTAAGTCTGGTTAGAGAGAAAAGAGATAACTACAAGAAAAGGAAAGTAACAATTCAAAACTATATTTAAGTACTAAAATAATGACAAAGATAAAAAAGATTTCAAAGATACAGCATCTAGATTCAACAGCTCTTTAATTCTCTGTCCAAGGCAACAAACTTTCCAACAACCCATTCATCTAAGCTTTCAGACTTCTCAAACTGAAGAGATAATGTTAAATTCCTTAGGAAATGTCTGATTAAATCATACTAAAACACTAGGAAAAAAATGAACCCTCCCCTAACCCAACCACTTTTCCCTAGGATACCTAGTTTCCTTGTACTAAAGCTCCCAGATACTAAATTCTGACCCAGAGCCAGCAGAAATTTACCCTTATTATGTCTCCTGAGCCATTTATCCTACAGGTC
The DNA here is from genome assembly GCA_023783475.1 of Daubentonia madagascariensis. Classification (NCBI taxonomy): domain Eukaryota; kingdom Metazoa; phylum Chordata; class Mammalia; order Primates; family Daubentoniidae; genus Daubentonia; species Daubentonia madagascariensis. The sequence goes on along the minus strand of JAKFHU010000600.1, from coordinate 10,679,924 downwards.
TGGCCTCTTACCTTAACATAAACTTCAGAAGTTTGAGGCTGAGCCAAAAACAAAACAGCTACAAGGAGAGGAGGCATGGATGAACCACCTCTGGAAACATCTGTCTCCACCTTATACACCTCTACATTCCCTCACAACACCTTCCACTCAGCCTCACATGTAAATTAAGTTCACCTCCATTTCCCTACTTGTAGAACAGAAAACAGGATACCTTGCTTTACTTTCTAACCTCTCAGAGGGAGAATGAGATATAGAATACTTCTTAAGTGCTCTGAATCTTAATTAAGAGAAATATGATATACAAATACCTAATAGACTACTGGTTTTAACACATTTAGCATGTAATGTCCAAACAGCTTTATTCCACTACTAAGAATCCACTGGCATACATAAAACAGAACACACATGAACATATGCATATACCAGTGTTTAAAGCCCAAGCAAAGCTAAATTCACCTCTGCCCCCCAAAAAGGACCGTTTTGATTACAAGTCAGAGTTTGTATCCTCAAAATGGATAGAATTGTTCCAAGTAATACTGCTGAAATAGCAGTTGAGGGTAAAATGGACTTCAGCCACTGGACTCTGACCATAATCAGAGGCAGTCAGTAAAATACAGGGAGAACAGCAGAAAAAATAGGTACATGCAGTGGTTTTAAAATATGCCCACAAATTCTTTAATACTACTTCATTCATGTGGAACCTAATTTTTTCCTCCTCTTAAGAGGAGCTGGACTTGCTTCTAACAGATAGCATAAAGCAGAAATTTAAGCAGATCCTCCTGCCCCAGTCAAGCTTTCAGATGACTGAAGCCTCATGAGAGATCCCGAGCCAGAATTACACAGCTAAATTGTTCCCAAATTTCTGACCCCCAGAAACTGTGAGACAATAACTGTTGTTTTAAGCCAGTAAGTACAAGGGTAATTTATTACACAGCAAGAGGTAACTAATGTAGAGGGTATGTTGCAGTGTTATGAATCCCAAACTATCATTCCAAGGCTCTGGAAACAGACAGAGAGCAGCACACCAGTATTGCAGTTACTTCCTCTTCTAGTTAGAGTGAGCTGTCTAACAGAAATACAGGAGCCAGAAATATGGGCCATTCATGTAATTTAAAATTTTGTAGTAGCCATATTAAAAAGGGAAAAAAACCACAGGTGAGATTAATTTTAGTAATATATTTTATTGAATCCAATATATCTAAAATATTAGCATTTCAATATGTCAATATAAAAAGCCAATATTTTAAAAATCTCAATGAAATGTTTTATATCTTAATGTACTAATTCTTCAAAATCTAATGTATAGTTTTTTGTTTGTTTGTTTGTTTTGAGACAGGGTCTCACTCTGTGGCCCTGGCTAGAGTGCAGTGGCATTATTGTAGCTCACTGTAACCTCAAAACTCCTGGGCTCAAGCAATCCTCCTGCCTCAGCCTCCTGAGTAGTTGGGACTACAGGTGTGCACCACCACACCCACCTAATTTTTCCTATTTTTTGTAGAGATGGGGTCTTGCTCTTGCTCAGGCTAGTCTCGAACACCTGGTCTCAAGCAATCCTCCCACCTTGGCCTCCCAAAGTGCTAGGATTACAGCCGTGAGCCATCATGCCTGGCCCTGATGTATAGTATTTTACACTGAGGGCACATCTTGATAGTCACATGTGGCTAGTGGCTATAATATTACACAGAGCAGATCTAGAGGATTTCTTCTACAGCTTGCTACCCTTTCAAAAACATGAGTGTAGGGCCCAGAGAGGCAAAAATAAAGAAATGTTTAAATACCTAAAGGATCCTTTCTATTTTCTTTCTTTCTTTTTTTTTTAGACAGGGTCTTGCTCGGTCACCCAGGCTAGAGTGCAGTGGTACGATCATAGCTCGCTGCAGCCTCAAACTCCTAGGCTCAAATGATCCTCCCACCTCAGCCTCCCGAGTAGCTGGGAATACAGGAGTGTGCCATCACACCTGGCTAATTTTTTTTTTTAAGAGATGGGGTCTTGCTATGTTGCCCAGGCTGGTCTCAAACTCCTAGTCTCAAGCAATCCTCCCACCTCTGCCTTCCAGAATGCTGGGATTGCAGGCATGAGCCACTGCACCCAGCCAACTGAGATACCTCATTTGTACAAGTTCCCAAGCTGAGAGGGAATAACCTTCATGGAAGGAAAAAGGAAGGAAAGAACAGACCTTACTGTTAGGAAGAGGAACGACCACTTTGAGAACTGAAAAGAAAGTAACTCTTCCTACAAAACATCAAACCCAATAATCAGAGTACAGAGAACATCACCCACATTTTTATTAACTGACATTTCTCTCAGCATTCACTCATCCATCCACTTTACACACAACCCTACAGTTTGCTCTGAAGTGAAAGGTTTGGAAGGAAATAAAGGAAAAAAAAAGCAGAGTGAAAGAACATTTGGCTTTCTCCAAAAACCACTTTTTCCAGTTAATACATTTGCCTCCCCTCCCCCAGGAATGTTATCTCCTAGGATCACTGCTTTAAAGGAGGACAAATCAAACCCAGAGCCTGTCAGGAGACAGTGACTCCCAACAAGAAAATCTACTCCAGTACAACCAAAGTCACCCTTTCCTCCTCCTGTTCCTACTTCTTGAGGAGCTAGATTCAGACCGTTATGGAAAAAAGCCCAGCTGTGTGAGTCACTGTAGCCATCCCCAAGGGGCCTGGGCAAAATCCAGAAGACAGCTGGAAACAGCTGTTGTGAGATCAACTGCAACTAGGAGGGAAGGAGGAAAAAGAGGACGAATTCATAGTTTATTACACATGATCCCATTCCAGCCTCAGAAAAGCTGGTTTTTATTTTCTCTCCCAAACAAAAAGTTTCTTCTCGCTTCTTACTTAAGATTCCTCTCCTAATGAAGAAGGCAATAACTGATTCACCACTAAAGACCCCCTGATGCTATTATCCAATGTGGGATACTACTCCCACCATACAAGGTAAATAAGAATCCATCAGGTAAGGAAAGAATTATTCAAAAGTAGCTGTAAAAGCAAGACACATTGGACTTGAATAAAACTCTTAAAAATAAAAAGAAAGTCACCAGGAAATGAGACTGCTGAAATCTAGCAGAGAAATAGCCCCAGGGAAAGAGAGGTTCCTCTATAGTTCCTTACATGAGAAAGATGTTATGAACACTTTGTTATCAAGGAAGAAATGCCAGAAGAGTTTTTCTTTACACAACCAGCCTCTAGACTTCTAATCCACTTTCCTATTTGCCAAAAGGATGTAGATCTTTGCACATCAATCCTAAGGTCCTGAAGAAAAGGGTCACTGACACTACTGGTCCAAGATACTGTACTAAAATGAAGAGCAGACACCTTTCCTGAACAAGAACTTCTCTGAGCTTGACCGGTAAGGAAGAATAGGGATTTACTGACATCTAGTACAAACTATAATAATGTTGACTTAATGGGCTCTGGTAATACGAAACACAGGGAACTAAAGAACATTCTCTTCTACCCAGTCTCCACACACCCAGACATCCATCTTTCAAAATCCCTGGGTTTATAACTGAAAGAGTTTGATCAACACACACCCCTGAGTGGTCAGTCTTGGATTCTTCAGTCCTTTCAGACACTCACACAGTAGAAGCAGTCCACGCCTTCAAATTCACCAGCCAAACCATCTATGAGAACAGAAGAACTGCTCTCTTCAGAAGAGGTCTAGAGAGGTTTTTAACAGCCAGTGAAAAGGTCCCTCTACTCTCCCAGCTGCCTTTAGTTAACACTGTTCTAAAGTAAGGTACAAAAATTCAAAATCCCTCTATACCTTCTCTTCTTCTAAATATTGTCTTTTCACTACAGAACTTTATTTATTTCTTCCACAACTATCTTTTAAGTGCTGTATTTACTATTACAAGACCTCTTGCAACTAATTTCCAAAGAAAGCCATTAGAGATCCTGTAAGTAGTAGAAGGAACTGAGACGGGGATGGAGTATAGAGGAAAGTCTGAGTCTGCTTCCAGGGCCAATGGAAAGTTTCCCTTGGCCTCCCACGTTTAAGATTAAAATAATTAATATCTTAGTTAAAAAGAATATAAAATTCAGAAAAACTTTTTCAGTTGCCTTAGCTAACATTCTGCATCTCCTTTTTTTCTCCTTTATGTCTCTCCTATTCAAGTGTACAGCAAATCTAGAATTTTATACTAAATTCTGATACAAGTTTATACCAAATATAGTCTTGTCTTTCTCACAAGCTAAATAGCAAGATAGGACCCCATATCATATTTTATACCATCAACTTCAATTGTTATTCAGTTTTGGCTGAGTTTATCTATCATCTACCCAGCTCAATCAAAAGCCCTTAAATACCATCCCCTGGATCTTAAACTTCATGCCCGCACTACCTTGCATGGAGTAGAACCTCAAGCAATACCTCCTGATTAGCCTTTACTTCATATAAAATGAGTGCAAGGATGAGATGGAGAGACTGGATCTAAAATGCACCACATGAGGAAGCAATGAAGGTAAGCCACCCTCCAGAAGTGGAGAAGAAGAAAGCATTTGATCAAATCTTATGAGAAGATAACATCCGGGGCCTCTGCACCTCCCCGAGATAGCCAAGTCCATCAGTAATACAGTAAGCAACCCAAGCCACCTGCACTTTCATCCCCTTCTTCTTCGGTATGTATTTCTGATGACCACAATAACTTCCTTTCCAATGAGCCACAGTGACAGCCACTGCCATGGTAACCAGCAATGATTTTAATAAGTCTAGTCATCTGTTTTCAAGGGCAACTTGAGGAAGCTAACAGATAAGAATGTCCCAGGCCAGCTCTGGGGGGGGGGGGGGCGCCTCCATGAGGTTGAAAAGGTGAAAAGGGGTCTGTGAAAGAAGATTACCATCAGATAAGAAGTCAGTATTCAACTCAAATATATGCATGGTAGTAACCATAGGATTTTTTTAAGGCTTTTTTTTTTTCAACCAAGACAACAAGAAAAAAAAATCATAATTAGGGTCTAAGAGCAATGTACAAATTGATTTTTAACACATTCACTGCCATGTGAGCTGTATTTAACTCACACTAGTTTTGAGCCCGGGGCATCATGAAGCATATGTAACTCACACGTCTCCGAGAGCCCTGTGATGCATAGGCAACTCACGCTGCCATGCTGTAGCATACATGTTACGCGATGGGTGCCCCCGGGCAAAATCCTGCAGTTGGTTCGTCAAAATATAACTTGCTGATTTTCTTACTGTTACAATTAACATTGACAGTTTAACTGCATAGAACTCACGCACAGAAAACAATAAAAAAAAACAACTTCTTCATTAAATGAGAAAGGATCGTTTTGTTTTTGCAGTTTTTATTCTATTTTCATAATAAAACACTGTGGCTCCAAGGAAAAATTTCTTTTTTCCTAGTGTGGCAGTCAATGTGTTAAAAAATAAGTGATGGAAATAATTGACCACTACAGTTTGGAGGGACTCTCACATAAGAATTTTGGTTAATTACACACTGTTGGGTGGGTATACTACTGTCCAGGCTTAGCAGACAGGGAAGTTAAACATCTCAGCTCAAGGTTTCACAAAAGACATATATCCAAAGACGGAAACTAGATATCTTGAAGGCATAATTTCTGGGGAGAACTTTTGTCTTAGACATGAAATATAAAACATACAGGAATTATTAATTTTACACATTTAATATCTAAAAGCAAGAAATGCAAAAGTTATAGTTAGCAACACTAAAATACATACACCATATTCAAGCATAGAATTTTAGAGCTGGAAGGGACTGCTAGACAATAAATTAATACAATAGCAATTCCAACACACTGCATCCAAGGAGTTCAAAGCACTTTGCTTTAAATACTACATACGTGCAACCTGAGTAAGACTTTGAAGCTTTAACTTTTGCATTTTATGATCTGTGCTAATTCACAACCTTTGTATCATACTTAACTTTAAGAAAAAAAAAAAAAGGAAGGAAATCAGGAAGGGATGAAAGGAAGAAAGAGGGAAAAAGGGAAAGGACAGGAGGGAGGGTAAACGAACAAAGGTACCCAAAATGTTTTTTATCTCCTGTGATAGGAAAAAAGCATCCCACTCAGTTCTCAGTATCTACCTTCCTTGTATCTGTTTTCCTTTGTTTTTCCTCTATCCTCTCTGGGCTTTTTTGTTTGTTCACAGTCTTGGTTTCTCTCTCCTTTGTGTTTTGGCCTTTTTCCCATATCCCTCTGCCTGCCTCTCTACATCTTTCCCATCTGCCTTCAACACCACATCTCCACAAGATACAAAAGTAAATCCTACTCAAAAGCAAAGCAGAAATTTTAGAACTGAAAGTTCTTTACAATGATCATCTGATCTAACCCTTTCAGTTTAGAACACTGAGGTTCTGAGAGATTACATAATTTGTCCAGAGTCACAAAACTAATAAACTATAGAATCAAAACTAAAATCCACGTTTTTCCATTAAAGTACTAAAGGAAAGCACAGACAGCTATTTTTAAATCTCAGACTAGAAGTCTTTCTCAGAAAGAAACAAATCTAAAAGTTTTAAAATAAATATGCTATACCTTTAATCACACTAAAATGTTTTTGTCTGGTCCCAAAAAACACACACACACACACACACACACGTATATGTATATATACGTATACATATAGATACACTCTAAACAAATTCAAAAGAAATGACAAGCTGAATGGAAAACTGCCACATGAATGACAAGGGCTCATTTTCTTAATTTATAAAAAGTTCCTATATGTCAATAAGAAAAAAATGATTCTTTTGAACCTGAGTTCATAACAAAAGAAATACCAATAACTTTTAGAGATATTTTTTAAAAGATCCTCTTATATTAAATAAATATAAATTAAAAGGTCAAGATACCATTTTTTACTTACACTTGTGAAAATCAAGGTATGGTAATATACAGAAAAAAGTCAAATTCACTGTTCATAGAGTACAAAATTTTGGAGGCTACTTGGCAATACCTATCAAAAGTTCAAATGTGTATACCCTTAGAAACCCAACAATTCCACTTCTCAGAATCTGTCCTCTTATAGTTACCTTATGTGCACAGGAACATATACACAAGCAGCATTGTTTTTAGTAGCAAAAGAATGGAAACAACCTAAATGTCTAGTGATAGGAAATGTTTAAACAAACCATGATTTCAAAAAACAAACAAAAAACCCTTACCATGAAATACTATGTGGTCATTTAGAAGAATGAGGCTGATCTGCATAAACTGAAACAAAATGTTCCTCAAGATGTTTTATTCAGTGAAAAATAATGAAGAACCTTTAGGTATACAAGAGGGGATATATCTATACATATCTACATACACAGAATTTCTCCAGAACATAATAGAAACTACCAAAGTTTCCAACACACCAATACTCCAAAAGGAACTTCAGGACTCTTCTAGTTCTAAAAAGCTCCTACTATTTCTTCTAATTGCTAACCTGCAATTACCTTCTTCAAAAGACTCTCCTTGAATTCTTGACCCCTATACAATGAAGATCTCTGTTCTTTTCAACCCCTTCTTTGCCTTCCTATCAACCGGTCCTGCTGGTACCCCTCCTCACACCCTATAGCATTTAATTTTTTTTCACTGTTTTCTTCTTCTTCCATATTCTGACATTAACTCATTTTTCCCATAAATATACCTCATAACCTCCCAAAGCCTAAGGCCATTACTAGAAGTTAGCGTTCTTTTTGGTTACCACTGATGCTCTTTTTATCCATTCATTTCATTTATTATTCAGCAAACCTTCACTGAGTGACCACTGTGTGCCATGTATTACAATAAGAAGTCAAAAAGAGAAACCTAACACCTGGTCCCTATCTTAAGAAACTTGCAGCCTAGGACAAATTTTCAAAATTAAACTTCTTAGTATGGCATATAAGAGAGGGAAAGAAACTAGATATACGGAGCCGGGCATGGTGGCTCACGCCTGTAATCCCAGCACTGTGGGAGGCTGAGGCAGGAGCACTGCTTGAGGCCAGGAGTTTGAGACCACCCTGAGCAACACAGGGAGACCCCGTCTCTGCAAAAACCTTTTTAAAACATTAGCTGGGTGTGGTGGCACACACCTATAGTCCTAGCCACTCGGGAGGCTGAGACAGGAGGATTGCTTGAGCCCAGGAGTTTGAGGTTGCAGTGAGCTATGATTGTGCCACTGCACTCTAGCCTGGATGACAGAGCGAGACCTTGTCTCAAAAAAAAAGAAAAATAAACTGGATGTAAGGAGGCAACCTTCAAAAGTCCAGCTATACATACCAAACTGATAGCACAAAGTACCTCTAGGGAAGGAACAGAGATTGGAGGTAGTGGTCAAAGTGGCCACTGGCTTTATATGTTTAAGTTTTTGGCTTTTCATTTTTAAGAATATATTTGCATATGAATTTGCAACTAAAAATAAGTTTTAAGAAAAAGGTGATATGCAATTAATCATTATACTCCCAATACCTATCTAGCACCGTGCCCACCACATAAATGGAGCTCCATAAATAGCCACAAAATGAAAGAACAATGAATGTGCAGAGTTCTACAAAGCAGAGTGGAAGGGGAGAGAAATTCAACAATTACTGTCTTTACTCAACAACTATTACTTTAAAGTTAATGCAAGGTTTCTCAACCTCAGCACTACTGACATTCTGGGCCAGATAATTCTTCACTGTGGGGCAATGTGGGGCACCGTCCTTCAGGGTGGTAAAGCAGCATCACTGGCCTCTACCCACTAGATGCCAGTAGCAACTCCAAAATTATAAAAATCAAAAATGTCTCCAATCTTTTATCTCTTGGTTCTAAGAAAACAAACAAAAATATATGTCTCCAGACAATGCCAAATGTCCCCTGTGGGGGGCAAAAATCACCCCCAGCTGAGAACCACTGAGTTAACACTTACACATCATCCTCTCTACTTCCTCAACCTCCACGACTTTCTCTCAACTTGCCCAATGATTTCAATGCTTAGTCCTTCATTATTTCAACACTCAAGTTGACAACACTTCAAAAACCAAGACTCCCAAGTTCTTCAACCTATTTATTTCTGGGAGGCTCTATCTCCACCACAATCATCCACTGGTTCCTTAGGCATCATCACTACCCAAAACTCTTCTAACGTCAAGATCACAAGCTCCTATCTTTTGTCTTCTCCCACCCCCTTATTCCACCTTAACGTGTTCATCCCAGTTCACCAATGCTTGGCCCTGGATAATGTACACTTGGCTACACTTGAAGACTTCTAAGTACTGTCTGATAAAGTTAAGAAACCACCAGGACCACCTTAATGCAAGCTGGCCTTAAATGAGACTTAGAAATCCTTTTAGTCCACTTATTGATGAATCCTTATTACACAGGAACAGCAGGTACTTCTACAACTTCTCTACTCTCCTCAAGGTGTCAGCACCACCTCTACCCACAGACTACCATTCTTCTCTAACTGAAGAAAGACTGGGTTCCTCTGACATAAACTCATTCAACTTCCCTTCTCATAACCTCATACACATTAGATGCTCGATAAATATTTGTTAAATTTAGGAAGAAAAAACATCCTGGCTTAATATTAGCTGTATTTAAAAGACTGATTTTTATGAGGGAAAAAAAATAGCTCCAAATTTCATTCTAATTCAAGAATTTATTCCGCAATACTTAAGGGAATCTTAAGGAAAGTCACCACACCTCTCTAGTTTCTCAAGGCCACCACTACCCCCCAATGGCATATACTGCTGCTGCAAAGGGGTTCTTTGGATAATCATTAAAGCACACAAGGTTTTAGAAGGAAGCATAAAATATAAACTCTAATGATAACTGACCATACTGCAAATAAAAAAGTACTGCCCATAAATATGAGTGATTCTTAATTCCACAATTCAATAAGATGCAGATAAGTACCTTAACCAAATGACAGAACATTGATGGCAACTACACGTTAAAGACTCATCACTTGACACTCGGTGGAGACTGACAAATATTCCGAGATTAAAAATTGCTCTGCAACAAGAGATAAGAGCTTTAAATAAATAATTGGCATAGGCAATTGTATAACAGCTTTAGAATTAAGTGTCCCATTTTCACCTAACCCCAGTGCCTTCCACAGGTCCAAGTTTATTGGCAGAAGAGACAGGCAGCATATATGTTCCACTGAAAGAATCTTTAGGTCCCTACAGAATCTAAGGCATAACACTTTTCCACCAGCTTTTGTCTCATGAGGAAATTATGGAATAAGAAGCTTGGCAAAAGCTTTGGCAAAATAGAGCCAATTGTTTCTCAAAACGTGTTCTAAACTTTTTTCTGACCTTTAGCTTACGGTAGCTTAAACAAGTATCTTAAAAGCATTTCTAGTCAGCCATTTTTGGTAACTTGTGAGCAAAATTATTTTTAGCTGAAAAAGTTTATTTCAATCCCTCTCTCATAACTCAAAAGCATCTGACCAGGTTTAGTTCAAGCTTTCCAGAATAATATGTCTTTGAGTGGATTCAAAGCATGGAATGTTTTGGCTTTAAAGGAGAAACTTTCTCCTAAACAGGCATGAACAACCGAAATACACAAATACACAGGATATGTGAAAAAATATCACTTGCCTACCTACCACCAATCCCAGTATACTGTGGAAATTAAGCACTTAAACATTCACAAAATTTTTTGAAAGCCTCTGATGGACAAAACAATGTTGCTACAGCATTCCAGGCTAAGAAGAGCAAAATGCATGCCCACATGGTAGAAAGTGCTTCACATAAATTCAGATATAATAAAATAGAACATAAGGTTCAAGTTGTTTCCATGAAGCACTCAAATTGTGATTCCAAATGGAGGGGAAGTTTCTTCTAAGATGAAGAGAACTGAGAAAAAGAAGAAGAAAAGACATTCCGCTGGAAGACAGCCTAACTGCGTATATACCACACACAGGTTTGCTTCTCCCTCTCCCATTTTCTCTTTTTTTCTTAATGAACAAGACAATGTTACTACTCTACCTGCCACTGTAAGGATATGTTCCTGGAGCGGTAGGATAATCCAATCACCATCATCTTTGTGAACCACAGTACTACCTGATTGCAAGGGGACAGCAGTATGGATGAACTAACTAACAAAGATGCTCTGGACACATCCCCTGCCCTCCTGCCCCCCATCCCAACCTCACTGACCAGGCTTGTAGTTCCTCTCATACCTGTCCTTATATATACTATTTCTTTTGCCTGGAATGGCCTGCCCCTTCTTCTCCTTTGCCTGCCCTGCCCACTCACTCAATACACAGCAATAGCTCCTACAGAAGGTTCTCCTTGTGCCCATCCCACCCCAGCTGGACAAGAATCCCTCCATACCCTCACTGTACTCCCACAGAAACACTGTACTAACTTCTATCAGTGTACAGAGGCTCCTTTATTTATCATCAGGTTAGGCTCTGGAATGAAAGGCTACTCCTAAGTCCATTTGTTCATAAAAGTCCAACGTGACAAAATCCAAGTAACCCATAGGTGCATATCTAGCTAGGGGACATTCTGTAAGAAAATGGCACAGGCTTATGGTAGTGGCTCTGACTCATTTTGTTTCTTCTCAATCCACTCTATGATTTGCATATGACCCTCCGTAATTGTTTGTATTGTTAGGTGATTCATCCCTGCATGCACATCCAACATTTATCAATTCTAACATTACTTTCCATTTTTAATCATCTCTGCATTTATCTACCCCTTCATGTCAGCATTTTCAGTTAATAATAAATGTAGTAAGACATAGCTAACAAATATACAAATATATATAACTATATATAATATATAGACATATTATAAATAAATACAAGCATTGGAAACACCCTATATACCAATAAACAATGTGACAGACAAAATCAAAATGACCATGTGCCACCACTAGTACTATTTTTTCTTTGTGGCAGACAGAATTGGCACACTTTTGCTCTAACACTTTATTCATTTCTATGAAAATTAGCACGTTCAAGGATCATAAGCCCTGTGCTTATTCCTATGTAATTTTAATAAATTGCTTTATTTTTAAAACAAGTAATACATGCATGTAATACAAAATTCAAAAGACACAAAAGGCATACAATAAAAAAAATTTGTTGGTATCTTTTTTTTTAATATACAATAAAAATTAAGTCTTTACCTACACAGGTATTCCTCTGACCTTCAGTAGCCCTCTTCAGGGGCAACCACTGGGGAGTCTGGGTTTCCTGGAGAAAAAAGTCTATGTATACGTGGATATATACTTTTTTCATTACACGAACAGTAGCAAACTATACATTTTTCTACACTTTGATTTTTACATTTGATATAGAGAGTGTTCTGTGTCTGTTCATATAGAGCTGCCTAATTCTTTTTAATGGCTCCATGAGTTTCCATTATATGAATGTACCTTATTTTATTTAGCAGATTTCCTATCAAAGAGCATTTTGGTTTTTCAACTTTCCGCTATTTCAAATAATGCTGCAATGTATATTCTTACATACAGATGTAAGAGTATCTGTAGGATAAATTCCTACCAATGGAACTGTTGGGTCAAAGAATGTGTACATTTTACATTTTAACAGATATTGCTAAATAGCTCTTCATGGAAGTTATGTGACTTTTCACCCCCACGAGCAATATGAGTACCTATTTCTCTACTTATCAATACCTTGTGTTATCAAATTTTTACTCTAATTTATAGTTGTTCCATAAACCTCCCCCAATAAACCTGGGGTTCCATAACAACACATCTTTAATTCTATAACCCCAGGGTCTAGCAGTGTTTAGTATGTTAAATGTTGTTAAATAAATGAATGGCCAAGCAAAAGGATAAAGGCAAAGGCTTTTGCACCATAAGAGAGGTTTATTTTTAATATAAAGAACAATCAAAGTGCTTAAAATACTAGCAATTTTTCCCTTTTAGAGAAAAAGGAAGACAGGGAAGGAAGAAAGGATGGCTGGATTAATTCTGATCTAAAATTGTTCCTCCTAGAGGTTTTTAAAAAACAGGAAAGATTCGTACCTGTCTGATATAGTTAAGTACTGTCCTACCTTAAAGTACACAATTTTTCTTCAAAATGCCATGAAAGCTGAAGGAACTCTAATGCAACTCCCAAAGGAACAGTAAGATTCCTTCTCTGAAACTGCCATAAGATACCAAAGCTTCTCACATCAATATTCTTTTTATACAACTTTCCAAAAAGTTGACTCTCATCATGTATTATACACAGTCACACAGTCAATTAACATTTCATACATTCTTTTCTGTATAGTACCTGGCATAGTTAATGCTAAAACTCTTTCAGTGACTGCAACAGATACTGAACTCTGTGCTCCTCTGATCAGCATGTATTTGCCATCTGGAGCCCTGCTTTGTGCTATAATAACCACCATCACAACAGATAACGCTGAAATAAAACTGTATTGACTCATTTAATACAACAACGTGGTGAGGAAGAACCTATTTTACAATTGAAAAACTGAAGCACAGAGGGGTTAAGTAACATACCTAAAGGATACACAGCTAAGTAAGCATAGACACAGAATCTGAATCCAGGCAGTCTGATATCAGAAAGGGCCCTCTTAACCCAATATTTTAACACAGTGTGATAACTGCTCTGACAGAGGTATTCACAGAGTGTATGCTGCCAAAGCACTATGCTGTAACATACACTCTGGGAATACCTCTGTCAGAGCAGTTATCACACTGTATTAAAATTATCTCTGTATACATCCACTGCCCCACTGCAAATTGAAATCACTGTGTCTACCACTACAGGACTCAGTAAATTCTTCAACTGGGTTTTAGGTTAAGAGGTGGAATAAGAAAATACTATTTCTATTCCTCAGTTCTACACTTCACATTTCCTACGCTGGCACTTCTGTGTGCCACCATTTCCTAAAACCCATCTCTTCTAAGGTAAGATCTACATCCCAAATGTGTGCTGCTTCCCTAGAAATGCTGGCTTCACCTCTCAAACTGCCTTGGACTCTGAAGCACTGCAGAGACCCACACTACCATTCCTGCTGAGCAGAATGCCCGCAGCATAGTTCCCACCCCCCTCAAAAGCCACTAGCCTGGATCAGTGGCTCTTATCAGGAGCATGGAGTAACTTGAACCACCTGCCAACCCTTTCTAGACTGCTAGGACAGGCGCTTTCTGCTATCAGGTTGCACAAATGCCTGGAAACCTTACACTGGGTGTGAAGGAAAAAGCAATAGGGGAAACAGCACAGCATCTGATGCTCTGCTGCTTCCATCCACTGCTTGGGGAAGAAGCACTAACCTGTGTGACTTGGGCCACAGAGATCGAGCAGGCCTAATTCATCCACTGCAGAGTCTCGAGCCCGTAGAGATTGTACGGTGAGATTAGGACTGAGGGGACGTTGCAATTCATTTGAGGGTAAGACACATCCCCACTGGCCTCATTCTTATTCTCCTAACAGCTGCAATGCTACCCACTCTATAATATCCTCCTCGAGACAAAAGGCTATTGCAGAAGCAAACTCTGAAATGCACAATTTTACTTCGTATCTTTAAATGCAGAATTCTGTAAAGATTAACTGAGCTAGAGTCAAGCCTACGCTTGAAATTCTTTCTTCTATATCTGAATCAGAATCCACGACTATCCAGTAAATAAAAGAAAAATTTCTCATTTGTTGAACCGTAGCTACTATTTCCCATCAAGTCTCAGTCACAGAGAGGCCAAATCCCAGGGAAGAAGAGTATTTATTCAATCCTAGGCCTTTCCACAAACACAGGGGTTAAGTGCAGCTAACGGCAATTACGGCTGCTGAGATGGGAACATCTATTAGGAATTATACCTTCCTTTCTCATAATTCAACACCAAACTTGGTTCACTGAACAGCACCCTGATAGCAGTGACATTCAATCAGGATAAAGCTGGGCATTTGGATATGTCTGGTATACAACACATCATAATGAATAAAAATTACACTGCAGCTAGATTCCATGTGCTTAAGGCAGACCCCAAGTATCATTACTAACTCGATGACAAACAGGGTATCTGACCCACAATGTGCCCTACCAGTACAAAAAGACAGATCAGGAGCAAATGACTAAGGCAGGTGAAGAGCTGATAGTACCTATCTTTAACTCAGGTGTCTCTAAAGTATCACCAGTAGGGAATTCACATGAAAGAACAGAGATACACACTAGGTCTCTGATCCTGTGATTCCACGATTCCATTAAAATGAAGAATCATACTATATGAGGTCCTGTACTAATCAGTCATCCTTACCAGAGACATTTAGATATGGTTTTCTCAGTAGACCAGAACAATCTTAATTCCAGAAAGCTAACAAATAGAAAAAAATCTAAAAATCAATATGAAATACCCCCAAATAGACAGAAAAGCAAAGCAAAGTGCAGAACAGCATGCACATTAATACCATCATTTGAGTTTTTGAAAGAAATAGTATGTAGGCACTGTCTCTGGAAGGATACCCAGATAACTAATCATACTGGTTACCTCCAAAAAAAAAAACAGGTAGCTGGGAGAAGGCAGAGATTTTTTACTCTTTAATCTTTTGCATATTTTCAATCATTAAGCATGTGATTATATGCTTAAAAAATAAATGTGAAAGAAAGAAGAAAAAAAAACTCCTTACAAGAAACTCTCAGAGAAATCACACCAAGTAGTAAAAAAGATTAAGAAATGAAAGGTTCCACTGAACCCTAAACCTCAAAGTTTGAGCTTATTGCTTGTTCTCATATACTCTCTGAGTCTGAGATATCTTTTCCAAAAAAAATGAGTGTATAAACTATTTTCCCTAACTAAAGCAGAGGGCTGGTCCAGATAATTTCTAGATGCCTTCAGCTCTGATGATTTTATACTATCCACCATTATCAATCCATTGACTGATCTGTTGTTGATCTATTATTCAATCAACAATAAAATTAGAGATGGGATAACTTTGAGGCAAAAATCCAACCAACAAACAATAAAAAACCAGTATGCATACCTTAACCCATTATCCCAGTTCTACGTGAATCAGCTCTCAGGTAATGGGTAAAATGTTCTCAATTTAAATACATGGCACGCAAAGACATTAAGTACCTATTTGCTCCATTCCTCATCAGTCATACCCTTTTGGTCTTAGGGGCCACAAAAAGGCACTGGAGAAAGAGCCACAAGATCTGGGTAGAAGCATCAGCTTTGCCACTTCCTAGTCATGGAGTGACACCACCTGAAAAATGGGAGGAAGAATCACCTATTATTTAGTGTGGTTGTGGGGAATAAAAAAGGACCTCTGTGAAAGCATTTTATAAACTATAAAACCTAACATAAATTTAACTATTATTATATGCAATTTTAGTCACCATGCTTCAAATCTATAGAGATGGTGATTACAGAAAAAGCAACAAAAATTGTTAAGGAGATTTTAAAAAATAGATTGTATAAAGGTTGATCTATTTTTTTAAACAAAAATTTATCTACTGGGTTCTTATTATGATATAACCCCGGCACTGACAGAGGGGCCAAGGGTACAAAGATTAACAGGCCGTTCTTGCCTTTAAGGAATTTAAACAGCACTGGGGTACAAGAAAATAGGACTGAATAATAATAATAAAAACAACTATTATATATTGAATGCCCACAACATGTCAGGCCCTGAACTAAGCACATTACGTACATTATCTCTTAATTCTTACACTAAACCTATAGCATATTTTACAAAGGGAGAAGCAGAGGCTTAGATGGCTATCAACCCACATCACACAGCTGTGAAGTAGAAAAGCTAAGACTCTACCTCAGGTCTGTCTGTCTGCAAGGCCGTTCTATTTTTTTATAATCTTAGAGTGGGAAAAGCTTTTCTAAGCATCACACATAAACCATTAATAAAAACTTTAATAGACCTTATTACATTAAAAAATTAACCTCTGATATAGTAAATGAAAAAAAGCAAGACACAAAAGAATATGGAGTATGCTAGTTTTGCGTAAAAAAGAAAGGAATAACACAAACTTGTAACAGTGGTTACTTGTTTGGTGAAGGGGACAGGAGCAGGGATGAGAGTGAAGCATTTCACTATATTTCACTAAATATACTTTTATGATTTAGAGTTAGGAATTAACTTAGAGTAGGAAACCTGGGCACAAATCCTGGTTTGGATAAGTCAGTTTGGAAAATGCTGCATAATAGCTCACACATAATAAATATAGTGTGATAGTTTTTTTTAAATTTGTTTAATCCTTATTTCCAAAGTTATTTGACTTTTTTTTCAGCAGAATAATACCTATTATCATCTCTCAAAGAGCAATCAATGGAATACAGCTTGGGATACTAAAATTAAACAAGTTAACAATTTCTTTGCTTAAAACAGGATGCTGGACTAGTCAAATTTTTTAGGTTTCTTCAAGCTCTGGGATACTGTTAAATCAAGTAAGTATTTACTATTTGCCTACAACTAACACTGCAAAAAATAGTTCATAGTGAAGCTAAAATCCAAGAAAGGTAAATGATCCCCACACCAAGCTCAAGAAAATCAAATAAGAGATTCTTAAAACAGGCTTCCCAGGATTGAAAAGCACAGCCTACAGGCTAACACTTACTTCAAACTACTCCTAGAGTGAGAGATGCAAAGTAAGCATAAAAGAAAAACTGCGTGTGCACGCGTACACACACACACACACACAGAGGGATATCTATTAGTAACTAACAACCGACAAAAATCACTAATAGTCCCTGATAAACACCTTTCTGAAAGGCTGCTGCTACATGCACATAACAGGCTTTAATGCTTAAGTCTGAAGGGAGGTAATGCCAAAGTTATCCAACCGATCTTCAACATTGTAAAACCAGCTCAAAGCCAAAATGTTGCAGCAAAAAGATCTACTTAGCATCACAAGTAGTTAAAGACCTCTAACAAGTTAGGGGGACAAAAGATGTCTGTAATGACCACCAGCTGGGGATGAAGAGGAGGTGGCCAACAGGAATATTAATTTTTAAACCCAGATACAGACCTTTTGAATATGATCACCTCACAGTCTCGGATGATATCAAAACTAGCCAAATCAGCTTATTAAGAGTCATGAGTGGCCAGGGGTGGTGGTTCACGCCTGTAATCCTAGCACTCTGGGAGGCCCAGGCGGGAGGATTGCTTGAGCTCAGGAGTTGAAAACTAGCCTGAGCAAAAGTAAGACCCTGTCTCTACTAAAAAATAGGAAAAAATTAGCCAGGCGTGGTGGCACAGGCCTGTAGTCCCAGCTACTCAGGAGGCTGAGGTAGGAGAATCGCTTGAGCCTAGGAATTTGAGGTTGCAGTGAGCTACAACGATGCCACTGCCACTGCACACCAGCCGGGGCAACAGAGTGAGACTCTGACTCCAAAAAAAAAAAAAAAAGAGTCATGAGTGATACTATGGCTTGAAGTTTGAATACAACATAAAGTAAAATTCGTATGTGAGCATAACAAACATAGACATATATGAAATGGACTGCTTTAAGTGATAGGCGTATAGCATTACTCTCCATTCTTTTAAACAAGCTGCTTCTCTGCCTCTCTCACAGAGAGATGCACAGCATAAGACCAGGGTCATACTTTCAAAACAAGTACTACCAACTCCCTGTAAGCTTTGCCAAAGTTCCCACTGTGACAGGCAGCCAATGTGGAGACTTCCTCAAGTTCCAACAGAGTCCTCAAACCCATTGTGCCAGTCACTGACAGTGACAGTGTTCCTGGAAGCCCGTATGAGGTGCAAACCAATGAGTTAAAGCTTTGTGGATGCTGGGAGCCACCACAAAACATCTTCCAATCTGCCAGTTTTTGATTTGAATTTACACAATCCTACTCTCCCATCCCCTAGAAACCAAGAAACAGCAGGTGAAAGCTGTCAAAGCCACATATTCAGAATGATTAGGAGACAAGCTAGTCTGATTAGGGGATAAGCAACCTCATTTGCAGATGCTTTTGCAGAAGAAGGGGAACTAAATAAAAAGGGGGGGAGCTAAAAAAGATCTATAACTTCTGCCTTCTACTCAAAATTATTAACCACTCTCTCAAGAATGTTTGTGGAGCACTGAACTGCAGAAGGAAGAAAAGAAAAAGGGGAAGAAAAAAAAAGCAAAACAAATTTAAGGATGTGTGACTATATAAAAATCCCCAAGAGAGGATGACCTATGAAACTAAGCTCAATGTAATAGGGCTAACTATTAGCTGCTTTCCCACTTGCCTAATGTCCAAGATAAATAGAGCAGGCCCATCAAGAAGTCCCACCAACTTCCAGGAAAACAGAACCAATGTCCTCCTGTTTCAGGACAAGCCACATACCCCTACAATTAATCCCTAAATGAAATCCACACAGGTCTGCTTTGGAAATCATTCTGGCTGACAGCAATTAATGTCCCCTTCTTCGAACAACTGCCTATTTGTACAGAAAAAAGCTGCTCAAAGAAAAGCAATGGGAAGAAATTCCCATGAGCCTCTGTCCAAAAGAGTTCCAACTCAAGCAGTAGGTGGAGGCCACATTCAGACCCCACAGTGCCACCAGGCCCTGTCTGTAGTTCCTCTAGTTCTACTGGTACAGCTTCTGCCCCCACCCCAATCCCCAGAGCTGGGAGAGTCCCACAGCCACCCCGCCCATCCCTCACAATAAATCATGCTTTGCCTGTGGTATTTCCAATTAGGATCTGACAAAATCAATGCATCCAGAAGGAAAAATAAACAGTGTGCCTCCTCAAAAACCACATGCCTGGAATAAAATATCCAATACCCACTGCAAAATCTTTTCCTCAACAAAGGAGAAACCAAGGAATCAGCCTCTATATGGGAATAAATCCCACATACCAGGGTGTTATCTGGGGACCTAGATCCCTAAAAAACCCAAGTATTGTGGCTGAACACACCCATGTGGAAGTCTAAACCTCAAAAGCTCAGTTTTCCACCCTCGGGAAAACAGGTTTTTAAGCACTCAACCATTATCATTTGACAATTCAAGACTGTCATCTACTTCATAAGTGGTATTTATCATGTGTCCCCTGCCTTGAATCCTCAGCTGAAATTTCTAGATGCCACGTATGTGCCTGACACGTCACAAGGGAGTGATATTACCAGCTGCTCTCTCTCATTCCCTTCTTAGAATCCATTTTACTCACTCAGAACAGAAAAACCCAGAGAAGAGTCCCCTAATTAAACTAGTAAGGGAAGTCTTGAAGCTAGAAAACAGTCAAGGATTATACAGGAGCCCAAACCAGAAGCCAAAAGTGAAGGGAGACAGGAAAACAAGTGCCAAAGACAGAATTCTTGTAAAATACGTCTATGAATCTTATCTCCAAAGCTGAGACTTAAAAGAACTGTATCAAACTTTCTTATTTTCAGACATATCCAATATGAGTGATCTGAAAAAGAGCATGTATTTTGTGAAGTATCTCAGCTTGGTATTTTTCCCAGATCCATAAAAACAAGCTATAATATCTGATGAAATTCACTGGCTGAGAAGGGAAAGGTTAAGGTCCATAGTTGATCAAATGGCTCTAGTCCCAAATGGTGGTAATATATGCAAACTGCAACACTCCAGAATCCCTCAGCAGCGCTGTAAAAAGGTAGATCAACACACTGCTCCAATGAACTGGAACAGGTTGGCTCTAATTGGCCCACTCACTTGTGTGGCTCCTCTTTTTTCCTTAACCACACTATCACAAAGGAGCTTTTTGTATACACACACATGCATTCAATTAATATCTGAGCACAGGAAACTAAATATCAGGTAGCTGTGCCCACCCAACACATTCTGCAGTTAAATTCCACCCCAGCTTCTGTTTTCAGAGACCCGTCTCTCACCTTTAACCTTGATATCAATGGAAAGATCAGGTAACATTCACGTATCACACAACACCCAGTCTTCACAGGAGCTGGAAAGCAGACCAAGGGCTAGAACCCCCCAACCTCGGCCTGGGAAAATCTGGAGAAACAATTAAAGCCATCTGCAGGTCCCAACAGAGAAGCAGGAAGACAAAGTTCAACAAGAATGATAGTTTCTTGACACTTGGGCCCAGGCACAGTGCAAAATCCTATGGACCCTAAAGATCCCTTGAGGATCTCACAGTCTGGGTCGGGGTGGAGGGGCAGATATTTGATCAAATGTTAATCTAAAAAGTCCTACAACAGAGCTATGGACATGATGTTTTAGAAAACTGCAGGAATGTGGGAGAGATAGGAGTAATCACAAAAGGCATCCAGGAAGAATCAATATCCAAACTGATTCCTGAAGACTGATCCTCACAAATGAGAGAAAGGAGAGAGATGAGGCAGGAACTTTGGGTAGAAGGAACAGAAACAAAAGCACAGAAGTATGCATTAGCCTGGGTGGCACAGTATGCCCAGGAAACTATAAGTCCCTGGACATGGACTTGGAGGTGGCATATAAAAAGAGATGAAGATAGAAATGTAAGCAGAAGTCAGACAAGAAGGACTCAGTAATCCAAAGAAGAGAATGGACTTTATCCAGATGTCAAACACAAGCTTTCAAATGATTTTAAGCAAGGAGTAACAATCAGATGGCTCTTTTAGATAGATCACTCTGTTAGCAGTCTGGACGGTGGGTTTGAAGAAACTGAAGACAGACCACAAGAGACAACACAAAGGCATCCCAGTTCAACTTCCACAAACCAAAATGAGAACAAAAAGTACCAACTATGTGAAGCGACATATTTACCAACAAACCTTATAAAATTTGAAACACAACATTTTCACTGCTCTTGCATCCTATGTACCACTAAAACAGCCAGTGAATCTGTCACGCGCCCTCCCAGTAGAGATCCCATGGGTCCTATGAAATGTCCACATCCCTAATGCAGGCACTAAGATACTTCAGTAGTCCTTTCACTCCTTAGCAAAGAATTGTCTCCCTTTTCTCTAACCAGAGACCACAATGACCAGGTTCATTCCCCTCTTCCACCCTGGATGACTAGCAAATGAAGTTTCCCAGTTTAACACACTGCTCATCTCTAGTAGTTTCCAACTCTGGCACTTAATCAAAAGCATGTTAACCACTCCATGCTGATCAAGCAGTAAGCAGGAACTTACTGAGTGCTGTATAGCAGGACATAGGGAAAGCAAGAAATAAACATTTAGTGCTGGGTTCCTTGATAGGCACTTTAAATAATCTCAATGATTCATTGTAGTAGTTCATAAGAGTATATATTAATTCTCCCAGTTTACAAATGTGTGAGCATGAGCTCAGAGATGTTCAATATCTTGCCAAAGGTCATTCATTTGGTAAATGGAGCAGCCAGGATTCGAATCCAAATATGAAAAACTCTAAATGGTGTTTATTACACCATACTTTATATATGGATAATAAATATGATTACATATTAAGGTTGTTAATAATAAGAGTAATAACATCTCCTTTTTAAAAATAGAAAGGGGACCTCTATCTTCTGGTCTCAGATTAAGGGATCACTCAGAGAAGTCATAATTGAGTGATCACAACTGAAATCTCCAAATGCTACTAAAAATTAAGGTCACTCTTGAGCATTAGTGACCAGAAATTGTTCAGACTCAAATAATCAAAGTAACTTGGCTATACCCCAGGAAAATGTATCAAATACTCCATCCATTTTCCCTTCAGAGTCCCTAAGACAACATTTGAAAAAACCTCATGCCTAATCCCTTGCTCACTCTCGAGTAAGTGATTTCCCAAACTACTTTGCCCACCCAAATTACAGAAATGTGTCCAGGATTCACATGGCAGTTCTGATCCGATTTGTCCCAATCCTGGCTCAAGCAGCTTTGTACTACCCTCCTAACTAGATCAGCACCAGCTAATGGGTTTATTCAAGCTGATCTGTGATGGATTAGATAATGAAACCTTAGCCATGTAAGCTGCCTGCTTGTATTGGGGCTGTAGGGGAGAAGAATAAGAAACTCAGTACTCCTAGGGGCCACCTAAAACACCAAATGCACTCTCCATCCCTCGCTCCATCTGTTTGCTCACGCTCCAATTACTGTCATTTCCCTTCCATCATCTCTGTGGTTCTCCCTCCTGTCTTTGAAGGAAGTACACATTTGCCCCAGAATAAAGATGTTTACTATGCTTTATGAACGTATATCAACAAAAATCCAAACAAATCTGCTCACTAAAATGACTCTTTATTGTTTCTAAAAATTACTTAAGCCTGACATCAAACTGAAGGCCTGAAAGATGTTAAACTAGAAATTCACTAGCAACATTCTTATTTACACTAAGTAGTATACTGAATTTCTTTCTCCACAGTCCTGTAATCTCGAGGCTTGTCTGCACCAGTCTGCTTTATAACAAAATGAAAGTTAAATCTCTAGTTAGCTTCTGTTGTGTTCACATGTCAGTGTGCGATAGAGAAAAAAATGACAGTGTGGCTAGAAGATGAGAGAGAGAATTGGGAGACAAAGTCAACTCAGGCTAATCTATTAAGTCACTCTGAAGAATTCTACCTTGAAATCAAGATCTGATTTTCTCCTTCTCAAATACATTGCAGTTTGACATTCACAGGCTTCCTTGTGAGGCTTGAAAAAAATCAGTAATTTTTTCATGATTGTGCCTCAGTTTCTTCATCTACACCCTGGTAGTGTTACGGGCTAAATGTATGTGTCCCTCCAAAATTCACACATTGAAGCCCTAACCCCCAATGTGATGGTATTGGGAGGTAGCGCCTTTGGGAGGTAACTAGGTTTAGATAAAGTCATGAGGGCTCACGTGATGGGATTAGTGCCCTTACAAGAGGAGGAAGAAACTGCTGACTCTTTCTCTCGCCAAGAGCACATATGAGGAAAGGCTAAGTGAACACACAGCGCCAAGACAGCTGTCTACAAGTCAGGAAGCAGGTCCTCACCAGACACCAAATCTGCTGGCACCTCGATCTTGGACTTCCCAGCTTCCAAAATGCTAAGAAATACATTTCTGTTGTTTAAGCCACCCAGTCTATGGTATTTTGTTGTGGCAGCCCAAGAAGACTAAGATGGACAGAGGTGAAAAATTCAGTAATTTTACTGAGATATTGTTCTTGAAATTACTTGTAAGGAAAGCATGTAATTTTTATAACTCTACTGAAATGGTAGCATCATGCTCAGTTTCAGCACCAAATACCCAAATGAGGATCCAAAGAGACATTCAACTAGGAGGAAATAAACCCAGAAATAAGCAAATGGGAAGATAAACTACTTCAATAAACACGGCATCTACAAAGCAACTACAGGCTACCTGGAACCCCTTTCCTGAGACCAGGAAGAAAGTCTTCCTACTACTGGAGTCAACTACTAATATGAACAATTGCTGAACCCACTTGGCTAAACTGGATTTATGACTCTACGGTCAGAAGCAGTTACTCAGCCATATAATAATCACACACCAACGTTTCACTATCATAAAGAATTTTGCTGTAAGCTGTAAGTAATAATTAAGGTGCATCTTACCTTATACAGCAGCTAAATTCCTAGAAAACTGCACAAAAATCAAATTTTTGTTAATCAAATTGTTTACATTCGCTAGAAAAGCTGACCAAAAGAATTCATTCCCCAGTATATTCTATAGAGCCTAAATTTCATACATATCAGACTTGTTTAAAGTGAAATGAACCTCAAACATCCCTAATTTAACTTTCCACCAAGTTAGAGTACATTATTTCCAAGTACTCTCTTTAACAACTAAGTACACTTCTCAAACCGTACATCAACTTTCCAGTTGAATTTGTCACTTCCCTCCTACTCCATGGTTCAGGTTTCTCTACTTCTATATTATCTCCAGGGCTGCATTGACTCCTCTTCCATCCACATAAAGCTTCTGTATACTGCCCTTGAAAGCACCCACCCTTCCTTTCTCTCCTAAGGTTCCTTCCTCTCCTAAGGTTCCTTCTGAGCCTAAGGATTTACAACATAAGCACTCTCTGGAGTCCCATAGGCTCCACTTTGGGAAGTAATGATTATTCCAAAAGCTTAGTGACTACAACTCAAAGGGGTTCAGTTTTGGAATCTGAAGCTTAGCGTTGCAGCTCCATTTAGTAAGTAACCTTGGGAAATTAACTCCAGCAAATGACTTCATTCTGTAAAAAGGGGTTAATCCTTTGACACTCAAAGGGATTGGGGAATTTTGTGATGGTACCCTCACCCCAGAATTTCATAATTTTTTTAATCCCTTAACTATTTGTAAAAGGTAAATTTCAACTTCAATTTAACAGGCATTGAGCTCTTACCACGTACCCAAAACTGTTAGGTATTATGAAGGATAAACACAAAGGATATATAGTTCCTGTCTTTTAGAAGCTTACAATCTTAGTAGGGAAACAAGAATAAGAAAACAATTAAGGGACAATGCAAGATGATGCATAATTAAGCATCAATCTACCAGGAGGCAAGAGTAGGGAGTGACTGATGTGAACTAAGCTGTCAGGGAAAGCTTCAGGAAAGGAGCTATGACCTCAGAAAAACTCCACTTGTGCTAACACATAAGAAAAGAACATGTGCTTTAAGACAAACCCACATACCAAAAAGACTGGCTACACTAAGATTTTTAAAGTGTATATTTACATAGGGCCGGTAGGCATTTCTAAACCACTGATATCATCTCCTAAGACTGCCCACCCCAGCTAGCTCTGCTGCTGCAACATTGGTCTCCTGTTCTCAAACACACCAAGCACACTTCTTTCTCAAGGCCTCTGCATCCTCAGTTCCTCTACCTGAACCCCCTTCCTACAAACATCTGAATGACCCATTCCCTCACTTCCTTCAAAGGTCATGAGAATGGCCTTCCCTCACCATCTTCATCATTCTCTAGCCCTTTGCCTGCTTTATTTTTTTAGCCCTATCACCACCTAATAATAGCTGTTGATTTCTTTATTAGATGTCTCTTCCCATTAGAATATTAGTTCCACAAGAGCAGGGCGTTCTTTTGTTCACTAATATATCCCCTAGGGTTAAAACAGTGCCTGGCATGTAGCAGCTGCTCAATAAACATTAGTTCAATGAATATTAAATATATCTACATGCGTACTTTTTTAAAAAATTTTGCACCCATACCTAAACTGTATGCACCTTAAGGACAGGGAACTTGACTTAGATTTTTTAGAAGATAACTTAGAAATCATCTTATACAAACACTTTATTTTACAGGAAAGGAAACAGAGGCCCCTAAATAAGAGATTTCCCCAGAACCACACAGCTAGGTAAAGGCAGGGGGCTAAATCAACGATGATTTAAATACCTGTGTGACATGGTGGGATGGAACTACAGCAATGAGAACATATAAAGTAAAAAATAAAGAACATCCACAAATACATATACAAAGTGTAAAAAGGATTCTCAGCGGGATAGTTCTCAGTTGCCAATTTGTATACAAAGGACCTAATCCACTCCTTCCTCTGCATACCCCCAAAGTCCCTATAAAACTGTTCCATTTCCAAATATCACTATCCTTAGACAATTTGAAGGCAACCGGCAAATAATAGGTCCCAGGAGTAAAGGAGGGAAAGGGAAGGGGGTCTCACTATTAACTATGATTGACAGAAACAATAAATGAATACATGCATACATACATAGCTATATGTAAACACCAAGTAGAACATGCTCACCAGCACCTACATCCAGTCTTCCCTCCTTACCATCCAATGTTAGCCCACCTCACCTGAAGTCTCCCCACATTCCTCTATTTTTTCCATGGCCGTGAGCTTTTACTTCTTACGATCCCTCTGGCAGAGTTTTAATGGAGAATAAAAGCAGGCAAACAAAACAAAAAGAATTCAAAAATAAACACCAAGAGAGTCACTTTACCCAAAGCAACAGAAGTAACAGGGTGGACTGTGCAAAGGAGACCAAGAAGCATACAACAAATACGCTAGGCTTATTAAGTACAGCTCTGTCTCTAACACAGGAAGTTGGGCAGAGCCTTGAAAAGCAGGGAGCAGAGCATAGGAGGTCTTTTAGCACTGCAGAGATTTCCAAGAGTGGTGTAATGGAGAGAGCACAGGAATAGGAATTAGAAGACCAGGCTTCTAGTTCCAGTTTAACTAACTGGGTGGCCTTATGCGAGTCACTAGTCTTCTATGGCCTTTTAATTCCCCATCTATTAAAAAAAAAAAAAAGGTGGTCAAAACATGTTGGGATTTGAATCCCCTCCAAAAAAAGAAAAAAATGATGAAACTATTGACTCTCCTCCACCAAAAAGTGCACATAAACTACTCTGCATAAGAATCCTCCCTGTCTATTCAAGCTAAGAACCCCTAGAAAAGATGATGTCTAGTCCCTTCTATCTCTAACATTCTATGACTCTAAGAGAATTAGGCAGATATCTACACAACAGCTGGTAGATGAGCATCACCATTTCATAGCAAGTATTTTCTAAATAGAGATCAAATCCTAAAACCTACGAATGTCTCAAGCTCTTCTTCAAACTACAAAGTTAACTGACATCATCAATATCTTTCCCATTCCCTACCCCAATCAACCAGCTTCTCCTTGAGTCCAGAACTCAGAAATCAGTCTTCTAATGGCCCTATAAATTTTTTTATAGCCCAGGACATTAAAGAGCTATTTGGTGTCCTGGGGATGTAGGATGCAATCGGCAAAGTCCAGGAGGGGCATGTCCGGTGTTTCTTCAGGCTCATTAGCGTGCTCCACAAAGTTAATGAGACAGCACCACCGTGTCCCCACAACACTACGAAACTCGCGTGCTTCACACGCTCCCTGTGTAACTGATTTAACCCGCAATCTCTGCCACATCCCCTTTCGGCTCTCTCGAGGAGTTTTCTTGCTTTTCACTCCTCTCCTTCAAACGCCGCTTCCCTTCCCCATTCCAGCGTGTGCCCAGGGCTGCCAAAAAGGTACTCCCTCTTCTTGGGAGGTTTCCCACCGGGTCCCCTCGTCCTCTGGGCAACAGACTCGGGATTTCCCGGCTTCCACTCCACCCCAAGGAACGAAGCGAGGGTTTGGAGAAATGGAATCCATCTGAACCATGTCCGATTTCCCCCCAAAACCTAGTCACGCGTCGTGCCCCTCGTCCCCTCAGGAATCAGGACCCTCGCGGCACACCGGCGTCCCCCTGCACCCTCCGCCTCCTACCCCAAGCTCGCCCCACCTTCCAACCAGGCCCCGACCCGGCCCCTCCC
Source organism: Daubentonia madagascariensis (assembly GCA_023783475.1). NCBI lineage: Eukaryota > Metazoa > Chordata > Mammalia > Primates > Daubentoniidae > Daubentonia > Daubentonia madagascariensis. Next base: position 10,651,896 of record JAKFHU010000600.1, on the reverse strand, counting down.
ACCTCCAGCCCGGGACCCCTGGAAGCCCTCCCCTCTCCAAGCCGGGGAGCCCGGGGCCGCCCCTCACGGCCCCGCTCCGCACCCCCCGATAACGGGGCGCCCCGTCCCGCGCGGTCACCTGCATCCCGCCGCCGCCGTCGGCCGCCGCCTCCTCGGTGCGCGGCCGCTTGCTCAGGCCGGGCTCGGCTCCGTCTCCTCCCGCTCCGGGCACCGGCAGCTCCAGCTCCGACTCCCGCTTCATGCCCCGGGCAGCGGCGCCGGGCCCGAGCTGAGGCGGCTGCTGCGGCTGGGCGCCCTCCGCCATCCGCCCGCGCCCCCCTCGCCTCCGGGAGCCGGGCGACCCGCGACAGGCCACCTCCTGGGCCTCGGCCCCGACAGTCGCGACAGGCGGGCGCGCGCCTGCCCCCGCCCCCCGCGTGCGTGCGTGCGTGCGCGCGCGCGGGCCCAGCGCCCCTCAGCGGCTCGCGCCCGCCGCTCCCGCTCGACCGCCCGCTCGCCCGCCGGGTCTTCGGCTCCTGGCCGCTGGCGGGTCGCGACGGGCACTCGCTCGCGCCCCCGCACGCACACGCGACACCCGGCCGGGCCCGCCGCGCCGCCCAGCCTCTCGCACTCCCGGAGCTCGCCCGCCGGCCCGCGCTCGCTCACTCACACTCTCCCTCACAACACGCCGGCCGCGGGAGGAAGGGGGCGGTCCGGGCTCCCGAGGCGTGGGGAGGGCTGTTTATTTGGGGGGAGGAGGGGCGGGAGGCAGGAACGAGCTGACTGGCCGGGAATCCTCCGACCCGCCACTGTGGCAGCACCGGGAAGGCGGGGAGAGAGAAAGACGGAGGGAGGGATCGGGATGTCGGACTCCAGCCCGCGCGGGAGGCTGTGGCGAAGGGGGCGGTGGCGGTGGCGGCTGAGCCCGCGGAGGGGGCGGGGCCAGCGCCCCTCGGCAATCTCCGCCGCCTCCGCGCTGGCCGCCCGAGGGAGGCCGGGAAGAGATCGGGGAAGCTCGGGAATCTCCGACACGGGCCCGGGGTTGTCCTGGGAAGCGCAGCGCGGCTGGAGTGCCAGCCAGCGCGGAGGGGGCGGGGCCTGGCTCCTTTCGGGGCGGAGCCGTAGTTGGGGGCAGGCGGAGCTTGAGAGGCCCGAGAGCCGGGGCGCAACTCCTACTTGCAGTGCTAGTTGTGCTGAATTGTGACCTGAGTTCACCCGTCTGGCCGCCTTGGTTCCCGGGAAGAGAAGGGGCACTCTGCGAGAGCGGGGGCTCTTTGCTTCCTTTCCCGCACAAGAATGGGGATCTCGAGTTGAAAGGTCCAGCAACGAAGCCACCACTACATGGCTCTCCCCAGTTCTGAGAGCTTTTACTCTTAAGCATTAATTTATTATCACATTCCTAAAGATCTTTTTCTTTTTTTTTTGTTTTTTTGTTTTTTATGAATTACCTGGTCTAACACATTCCTAAAGATCTTAATAATACCTGATGTTTGAAAGAGTTTTATGGTTTGCACAAAGCATTCACAGGCCCGTTTTAAGGCTGGTGGTACAGGTAGAGTAGATACCATAATCTCCGTTTCGTTGATGATGAACCTGAAGCTTAGTTAAGTCCTGCAGCAAAAAGTGGCAAACCCAGATCGCAGGACACCAGGTCATATTCTCTTTCTCTAAACCTTGCTGCCTGAGTAGCGCTTTATTGCTTACCAACTTTGTGTAGATAGAGATATCTGCAATAGATAGATTCTCTCTCCTACCAGACTGTAGGGAGAAGGACTGCATCTACTTTCTGGGGGTTCTATATTGTGCCCTGCACATTATAGGAATGAAAAGGTGCTGCATGAATGACCTGGCCTTGCCAACTAGCTTAAACGAGTTATTTCATCTCTTTGGACCCCAGCTCGATCATTGTAAAATGAGGAGATAATTTGGATCAGCGGTTCTCAACCAGGGATAATTTTTGCCTTTCCACCATCCCCACATTTGTCAATGTCTGAAGGCATTTTTGATTGTTACAACAGGGAGATTGCTGCTAGTATGTAGTGAGTAGAAGCCAGGAATGTTGCTCAATAGCCACCATGCACAGGACAGTCCTCACAGGAAAGAGTTTATTCAGCCAGAAATGTCAACAGTGCGGAGGTTGAGAAACCCTGGGTTAGATGATTTCGGAGGTTATTTCCAACCAGTCTATAATTTGGCCTTTGAACTTGGGTTTAACCTGGCTAGAGCTCAGACAGTACAGTAGTAAAGACCCCTGCTTAGAGTCAGACCAACACAGACTAGAACCCAGGCTTTACCACCTACTGCCCATGTAATGTTGGACCAGTGGTGACCAAGAATTTCTATATAAAAGGTGTTTAGGACTGCAGACTGGTTGGAAGGAAGGACTGGAGGACTTGACCTGAAGCTGAGTTTTCACATCAAGCGCATTTTATTACTTAGGCTATGTAATAGAACAATAAAAATTTTATGTTGTCAATAAAAATAGACAAGTTTTAGCTCTGCCACTTACAACTCATGATGCCTTATGAAAGCTACTTTCTCTATGTCTCAATTTTTCCATCTGAAAATTAGGATAATAATAGCACCTTCCGGAAAGGATTATTGTAAGGATTAAATGAGTTATCACATTTTAAGAACTTCAAACAGAATGACTTATGGTAAGCACTCAAGAAATGTTAGCCATTATTATTATTACCATTATCATTTTATTCACATTTTAAATGAGAGTGAAAAAATATTCATTGTCAAGGTCAAAGAATATCATTACCACCATTATCAGGGTTTTATTATATAAGGTGGGTTGGGTGGAGCTGTTAGAGATTCAAATGGGGCAGACAAAGCTCCTCAAGTCACCTTGGTGCAACAAATATGTTTGGCAAATTATTTTGTTTCACTAAGCCTTACATTCCTCATTTGTAAGATGACAATTATAATAGTCACAGTGTTGTTCTAAGGATTAAATGAGACAAAATAAAGCACTTAGTACAGTTCCTAACATATAGTTACTGCTTAATAAGTGGTAATTATTTATCATCTTAATTTGGTTAGTGATAGTAAGCTATTAGCTAGGGGCCCGTGAAAGTGTCTGGGCTGGAAAGAGAAGCCCAGCCATCTCTTAATATTGCTATTTGCATCACCAAGGTGGAAGTCCAAGTGCCTACAAGCTTGTTCTTGAGCTGAATTAGACAGGCCCAACCTAAGTCAGGGATCTTCAGCTGGCAGTACCCCACAGCCTAATCCTGTCCAACCAAGGATTACGGCTTTGAAGGAAAATCAGGATGTTTCTTGGTGGCCTATGGAACAACAATGGTGTTTTTTTTTCAACCTAGTGACATCAGCAGTTTGTTTTCTGAAAATATTACCTACTGAACTGGTATCTTAAGTATTCTTCTTTCTTACTGAAATCTAAATGATCTTAGATCCTTCCTGGGCTGCCTCATGACCCAGCAAGAAATGAGATTTGGGATCAGGGCTGCCTGTGACTCAAATCATTGTTATTCAAGTAGCACTCAAGTCCCTAGGAAATAGAGCAGTATAGGAATGTTTGAATGACCAGGCAGAACAAAGAGAAATTGGACCCTGCCCTGTAAACAAGCATTATACATTTAGGGAAAGACAGCAGAATAGAGGCCTGCAAATAGTAGAAGAGGCCAAATGTTCCCATGGCAGCACAAAGACCAGGATCATTTCTTTTATATACATCTGCAGCTACTTGTTTGGGAGCAGATAGTTATGAAACATTACAGAGGAAGAGGCCATTAAAGAATATCTTCCAGCTGGGCACGGTGGCTCATGCCTGTAGACCTAGCACTCTGGGAGGCCAAGGTGGGAGGCTTGCTTGAGCTCAGGAGTTCAAGACCAGCCTGAGCAAGAGGGAGACCCTGTCTCCACAAAAAATAGAAAAATTAGCCAGTCGTTGTAGCATGTGCCTGTAGTCCCAGCTACTTGGAGGCTGAGGTAGGAGGATCACTTGAGCCCAGGAGTTTGAGGTTGCAGTGAGCGAAGATGACGCCACTGCACTCCAGCCAGGGTGACAGAGTGAGACTCTGTCTCCAAAAAAAAAAGGATATTTTCCTAGAAATAATTTTTATTTATTTATTTATTTATTAGAGACAAGGTCTCACTCTGTTCCCCAGGCTGAAGTACAGTGGCCATATAGCTCACTGAAAGCTCAAACTCCTGAGCTCAAGCGATCCTCCCACCTTGGCCTCCCAAAGCACTGGAAATATAGGCATGAGCCACTGCACCTGGCCTAGAAAGAATTTTTAGATGCAGAAAATACTGCAGTCCTAACATTTATTTATTTATCCCTTTAATAACCTATGGGCAAGCGTCTGGAATACCAAGATGAATAAAATTTATTCTTAGTACCAAAGAGTTCAGTCGAGAGAGGAAGGGATGAACAAATAAAAAGACAATTGCAATGTATCATGATAAGGAGGTCATGTCTCATAGTGGTCAAGAACATGGACTCTGGTGTGAAGCAGACATAGGTTTGAGTATGACTTTGCCATATATCTGTCCTTGGACAAGATCCTTAGCATCTCTGAGGCCCAGCTTCTTCATTTGTATGACAGGCACTGGTACTTGCCAACCCCATATTCATTCTTCTCTTGCTCCTTACTAGCAGAATCCCAATTCCATCCAGGACAGAAAAAGAAAAAAGAATTCCCAGGCTCCCTGGCAGCTAAGGGTGGCCATGTAACATAGTTCTGGCCAGCAAGATGTAGGTAGGGGATGGCATTCCTTCCCAATTAGTAAGACAAAACTGCAAGAAGAAAAGGCTCTTTGCCCTTTGTCCTTTGCCCTTCACCCTTCCTCCTTCACCCTTCCTCCTGCCTGGAACAGAGATTGGAAAAACAGCAGACATCTTGTCTCCACAATAGCAAAAGCTACACGCTAAGAATTGTATTGTGGAGCCGCCATACCAGCCAGAGCCCATCTACCTCTAATTTATTGCTATTTGAGAAAAATAAGTTCCCATTTGGTTAAGCCACTGTGGACAGGTTTCAACACGCAGCCAAATTCAACTCCTAACTGATACAATCTGTAAAACCAGGGATAATAATGGTATCTCCCCTGGGGTTCTTTTGAGCATTAAATAATGCATGCAAAGTACTTAGCATGACACCTGGTTCATAGACACACTCAGTAAGTGGTAACTTAGAACTTTTTACTACTATTAGTACATCTATTATCCTTGTTAATATGATTGTTATATGTGCCAAAAGCAATAAGGGATGTAGAAAGATGTTACTCCCTCTGCCTGGGGGAGACACAACAAGTTTCACCCAGAATTGTTATATTTGTGACGTGGGTCTTTAAAAATGAGGAGGAGTTTCCCAGGATATGGTTTCTGATAAAAGGTGTGCGCCCTTTACATGGACTTGGGAGGAGTTTGGCACTGTCCACTGGGCTGCAACCAAGAGAAAACTCTGAGGAGGGAACAGCACAGGGCTTGGAGTCAAAGAACCAGGACTGGAACCAGCTGCAGTCTTCAAATAAACGAAGACTAGGAGAGATGAGTAGGCTGTTCGTTGTGTGAAATGGGAGCCAGAGCCTTAGCCACAGGGCTATTGTGAGTCTCTTAGGAGATAATGGATCTTAGGAAAGATCTGGTCAAATGCCAGTTACTGTTAACCCAGTACTCTGGTTACCTACAGCCATCAGACAAGCTGGTGGTGTAAATCTCTTTATTTATAAGTTCTTTGAGAACATGAGCGCTTTCTTAATCCTTTTCTTGATTTCTGTGTCCCTAGCACCCAGCAAGCTTGACACAAAACATGGCTACTCCAACAATCCTGAAAACATTCAAAAACATAGCCTCAGGCCTAAGATTTTCCCTGGAAGAACAGATAAAGACCCAGAGCAGAGCAGATCTTAAAATACTGTCCTTATGCTAAATGGTAGGTGGAAAAAAAGAAAAAAATACTGTCTTAACCACGTACTCCTCTAAAGAAAGACAGCACTCAGAGCCCGAGTCCTTCCCCCAAACTGATTGCCTCTCTAATCGGAGAGAGTAAGATATAAATAGAAAGACCGTTTTCTACTCCAAAGCTTTCTTTTCCCAAAAAAGAAAGGCAGAGAATACCCTTGATAATTCATCAGCCAGAGGAAGTGGAAGCAACTCCTGCCATGTGGCTGGCTGATCTGGGAGCAGATACAGAGCCTAATGAGAAACTGAGTTCAGCAAAAAAGCAACCTGTGATGTTCAAGCCTCATTAGGACTTTAAAACCAGCTGTTCTGACACAAACCCTGCTATTGACTTTGACCTCACTTCCCTACCTCCCTCTGTTCATGGCATTATTGAACCTGGGTTTTTCCTATAGGCCAGAACCTTGCCAACCCTTTTGCCCTTCACATAATGTGTTTGTCTGGTTTCTATTTCTGTAGTTTGATGAAGGATGATAGCAGGGTATTGAGTTGTTTTTCATTTAGTGCAGCCACCGCCCTCACCCTGCCCACCCCCCACCCTGCTCTCAAGTCGTGTTTTCTTTGTCTGTTTTGTGCCTTGTCCTAGGTTTTTATTGCTTCCTCACAGAGTGGAGGAAGGCTTTGTTTTATTTTATTTTCCAGGCGCTGGTATACATAACCTCCTGTACCCATCTTTCCTGCAAGGAGTTATGGTGTTTCTAAATTGGCAACAATTTCCCTTTCAGAAGGGAAAGGCAGGGAGAGTTTAGATATTCACTGAGCCCCTAATAGGTACCAGGCCCCGAGCTACGTGTTGTTTTGTTTTGTTTTGTTTGCATTTAATCCGCACAACCGGCCCATGAAGCGGGTAGTATTACATATCATTTTACAGACGAGAAAACTGAGAACCAGAGAGGTGAAATGACCGGCTCAACATCACACAGGATGGTTAGTGACTAAGGAACTTTTGTCCCCTCACTCCATGTCCACTGCCCCTTCCAATGCCTCACCCTGTCTTTGAGGACTTTTTAGGATGTTTTAGTTTGGGCAGATACAAATTTCATAGGGAAGAGAGGACCAAAAAACAAAGTTTAACCTTTTGTTCTCTGAAATAGAACTTAACTGTCTTGATCCTACGTTCCATTTGCAGCATAAACTCCTGGACCTTTGTCTCATCAGGGCATTGAGTCTTCATTGTCTTTGTTGTCCCTGCTGGCACCTGCTCAGGTATCTTCCTCTGGGTCCCTGTCTGGCTGTCAATATCGATCCCAGCTGGCCTCCACTGAGCTGTCCTATCTGATCCTCAGTCATTGATCTGCCCAGTTCGCCTCTGTCAAGGGCATGGGGAAAGCCTGGCTGCTCCCACACTGCTCTGGGGCCTTGGGAATCTCTGAGAGGCTGTCTCCAGCTGCAGTGTAGACACTGGGAAGGCATTCCTACCCCTCATGCACATTGCCGGAGGGGAAACACTGCAAAGCTGCCACCTCCATTGCCTCTGATGAGAAGCAAGGCAGAGGTCCCCTCTCCTTCCAGATGCCACCCCGACCTGGAGCTCTGTTTCTCCCTATCTCCTCCCCAAGGCTCCATCTAGGAAGAAGCAAGAGGCGGGATCCTCCAGAGGCCCACACCAGTCTCCGCTCACCTCCTCTCCCCCCTCAGCCCCTGCTGCATCAGCCTCTCCTGGGTGCGGCTGCCAGACTGGTCCTGGTGGATTCTGATTCGTTTGAACCTCTGAGTTTTGGCAGAACACAGATTTCATGTCCAGAGTCATGCAGGGTTTGGACTTTTGGAGTAAAAAAGACCAGGCTTTTGAAACACAGAGACTTTTCTCTCAAGCCATATATTTCAAAGTCTATTTTGAAATTCAAAAAGCTGAGTCCTGACTCTTCTTTGTCTTTACAACAGTTTTATTCCTGAGAAGAGGGAAGGGTGGGAACAGAGTGAGGGGAGGGAGAACGTAAGTTAATATGTGTGTGGCAAAGACAATGTCTGCACTACATCCTCCTCCTGTAAACACAGGGAGACAGTGCCTAACCTCCCTTGAGGTCAGGAAAGGGATATAATGACAACGTTCTGACCGATGTAATATGGGTAAGAGTGAGAGGCCACTTCTAGGCCTGGCTCCCAAAAACACCCCTGCCACTCTTACAGCCCTCCCTTTTCCCTCCATAGCAGCTGTGAAGACCCTGGGCTGAAGGCAGAAGCTTCACAAGAGGAAAGGAGCCTGAATCCCTGAGTCATCAACCAGCGGAGAGCTGCATAAGGAGCTGCCCCAGGGCATGAGACTGTGATGTGAGTGAGAAATAAACCTTAATTTTGTTAAACTACTGAGATTTGGTTTTTGTTTGTTGTTCTTACAGCAGCTTACATTACTTATCCTAACTAATAAAATATCTAAATATTGTTCTGCCTCATAATCAATATATAAAAGGTCAGAAAATGGAGAATCAGAAGCTTGATCACATTGACTAAAATCTATGAAGGTACATAAAATGAGCACCTATTTTAAGATATTATTATTATTATAGACAGGGTCTCGCTCTATCACCTAGGCTAGAGTGCAATGGCATGATCATAGCTCACTGCAGCCTTGAACTCCTGGGCTCAAGTGATCCTCCTGCCTCAGCCTCCCAAGTAGCTGGGACTATACAGGTGTGCACCACTGCACCCAACTAATTTTTAAATTTGTTTTGTAGCAATGGGGTCTCGCTATGTTGCCCAGGCTGGTCTTGAACTCCTGGCCTTAAGCAATCCTTCCACCTCAGCCTCCCAAAATTCTGAGATTACAGATGTGAGCCACCAGGCCCAGCCAAGATAATATTAAATATTATCTTGATGTTGAAGGAGAGTGATAGGAAAGAAAACAAGAATGATACCTCAAATCCCTTCTTTCAACCAGCCTGGCATAATACCTGGTGTATTGAGACACTCAATAAGTAATAATTGAATGAATGAAAAATCCATTAACCAATCAACTCCGGTAACACCCAGGCCATTCACTATTTTAGGACTTACGGGAAAGAGCAAAGGAGGTAAAGATTAGGAAAAGGGAAGGAAAAAAAAAAGTAGGAAATGTGAAATGACGTCACAGAAATAATTTGGAAATAATTTTCTAGAAGGCATGCACCTTTTCCCATCCCCACTTTTGTCACTTAAAACAGTGCTTGTCACCCACTGCACACTGTGACTTTGTCCTCTGCATGCTTACAAACACGCAAAAGTAAAGTTACAATTCCTATTTATTTTTTTCTTTCCTTTTTTTCAAACACAGAGTTTCAGGAAAGCCTGTTTATCATTGATATTAACATAAAAAGTGAATCTGAGCATGGGAAATACCATATTGAGAGGCAGGCAGAAGCCCATAAGTTGGAAAAAGCCATTCTATTCTATCCCTTAGACCTAGAATCATCCAGAAAGATTTTTGGAGTTTTAAGGAGCTCAATAAATAACACCTCTTTTCCTCATCAAGTCTGGAACCAATTTGGAGACAGACATAGGAAACAGAGAACGGAAACCAAAATGTTTATTACTGATAAACACTAAGTTTGAGTATGCAGCTAAACATACGCAAACATAATCAACCTAGGTGTGCAACCTAGGTTATGCTATGAATGGATGTGCTGTGGATGGATGTGTTATGAATGGATGTGCTATGAATCTTTATTCTTACCCTTACATTAGACAGACTCAACCACCAAGCCATTGGCATAGCTGGAAAACTGTAAGCTTCCCCCAACAGAGGCAGGTCCCTTACTGCATGACAGAAAGCTAACTATTAATAGAAATCTCCCTCTGAGTGGCCAAGCAGATCTGAAGAAAGGGTCACGTAGGAGCTAAGCAAAGCCATGTCCAGAAACCACTCCTACAAAAAAAAATTTATCAGTCAGCTTTGACTAAAGTATACAGCAGGAACAAACAGCCCCAATCAGTCATGACTTACAACAACAAAGGTTTTATGTACACACATCCACTGTGAGTTGGCTGTATGTTTTCTTCACTCTGGGACCCAGGCTGATGGACAGGTCCATATCTTAGTCACTGCTGGTCTGTGGCAGGGGGAAAAGAGGGAGGCAGGATAGAAGGTAGAAGGGGCACACTGGTGTTCTGCTGTCAGTTCCACTGACCAAAGCCAGCTACACAGCCAAACCTGTCCTCATCAGGGTGGGTGTTTAATCCTCCTGAAGGGAAGGGCACTGACTATTTTTGGATAATATTAATAATTCAATCTACTGCACTCCTCCTGGAGAGAAAATGAAAAAAATGAAGACATGGGGTTTAGTTTTCCCAATCTGTATACCCAAAGGCCAAAGGAGAAGCAGCCAATGCTGTTGCCACACACACATGCCCTTGGCCTACTGTGGAAGTCTCCTGTGGGTTCTGCAGACAGTTCCCACATATCCCACGCATGTCACCTGCTTCCTAACTCGAACACCCGCCACAGGGCTTTCTCTGGCTGCAGGAGCGTGCTGGGCCCATGTGCAGGACGATCCCAAAGTGCTGAAGAGTTAACCCCCACAGGAGTAACCTTAACCAAGGAGCGGAAGAAGTCAGTGTGTAAATTCCCCAACTTCCTTACCCCTTGGTAGGACAATTTTGAGGTATTTCTATACAGTCTCTCAAAGGACTCGGGAGTGAGTTCCAGTTGCCCACAATGGTAACTTGCTCATAAATGAAGCTTTTCCTTTCTTTTCTTCCTTCCCTGTCCTCCTTCTCCACTGCCTCACTGTGCTACCAGAGATCGCCCCCCAAATAAGCTACTGCACCCAACTCCTGGGTCAGGGTCTGTTTTTAAGCAACCCAGCTAAAACATGGATGGAAATTTCTCCTCTCAAAGTCCTATTTCCTGATGAATGGATTTTCAAAAATTTTTTTTTATGTATATATATATACTACCCTTCCTTAAAAAAGATGGAAATCCCATCGTCTGCAACATGGATGAAGCTGCAGGACATTATGCTAAGTGGAATAAGCCAGGCACAGAAAGACAATTACTGCATGATCTCACTTATATGCAGAATCTAAAAAAGTCACCTCACAGAAGCAAAAAGTGCAGTGATGGTACTAGGGGCTGGTGGGGGAGGGGGGAACAGGAGTTTGTTAGTCAAAGGGTACAAAGTTTCAGTTAGGCAGGAGGAATGCGCTCTGAAGCTCTATCACACAGCATGGTGACTATAGTTAATAATAGGGTATTATATACTTGAAAATTGCTAAAAGAGTAGATTTTATAATAAATGCTCTTACCACAAAAAAATGGTGTGTGAGGTGATAGATATGTTAATGAGCTTGATTTAATCATTCTACCATGTATACATATATCAAAACATCACATCGTACACCATAGATACATACAATTTTTGTCAGTTTTTAAAAATAAATAATTTTAAAATTATTTATTAACAATTAATTAATTATTAACAATAAATAAAAATTTTTAAAAGACCTATTTCAGTTTTTTTTTTTTTAGAGACAGAGTCTTGCTCTGTCGCCTAGGCTAGAGTGCAGTGGCGTCATCGTAGCTCACTGCAACCTCACACACCTGGGCTCAAGCGATCGTCCTGCCTCGGCCTCCCAGAGTGCTACGATTACAGGCGGGAGCCACCGTGCCCAGCCAAAAAGACCTGTTTCCTAATCTCATCTCTGCTCAGTCTCCAGCAATTCTTCTGCCTACTCAGCCTTACAGCACAAAACAGATGATGTGAATGCAAAATTGCTCTTAAAACAACAAGTAACATTTACATACCAAGTACTTTCATGTACAAAACCTTACTACTTAATTCTGAAAATAACCCTGTGGGGTTGATATCATTATCATCCCCATTTTGTGGATGAGGAAACTGAGGCTCGGAGAGGCGTCTCCTCCAGACATTGATGTCTCTGGCCACTGGGCCTCTGACACCCAGTGCTGGATCCCCGAGCACTCGTGGGGAGGCTTCTGGTTTCTTGTGAGACCATCTCGACTTTGCGGCCATCGCATCTGGTGTCAACTAGTCTCCACCTTAGACTTCTCTGTACCTCTCTCTCTTACCAGCCTGTAATTTAGGATTTCTCAACTGTCCTTTTGTAACTGGTCATCACGGCTCACACATAGCTCATTTACATTTAACAAATGTTGAGTGGCTCCTAATTGGCAGGATTATTCTAGGAATGTGACCATGCAGAAGACAGATCAGGTCCCTGCTCTCCTAAAGCTTACATTCCACTGAGGAGAGAGGGAAAATGAGCAACAAAAATGCTAGATAGGCCAGGTGTGGTGGCTCCCGCCTGTAATCCTAGCACTCTGGGAGGCTGAGGCAAGGCGCGAGGATCGGTTGAGGTCAAGTGTTTGAGACCAGCCTGAGCAAGAGCGAGACCTGTCTCTACTAAAAATAGAAAAATTAGCTGGTGTGGCAGTGCACACTTGTAGTCCCAGCTACTTGGGAGGCTGAGGAAGGAGGATCACTTGAGGCCAGGACTTTGAGACCAGCCTGGACAACATCGCAAGATCCTGTCTCTACAAAAAATAGAAAAATTACCCAGGCCTAGTGGCATGCACCTGTAGTCCCAGCTACTCGGGAGGCTGAGGCAGGAGGATCGCTTGAGCCCAGGAGTTTGAGGCTGCAGTGAGCTAGGATGACACCACTGTTAACAGAGCGAGACTCTGTCTAAAAAATTAAAAAATAAAAAGCTAGATAGCAGTGAGCGGTACTTGCAGAGTGATGGGATCGATAAGGACAGGGTGACTTTTCTTGATGGGGAAACCAGAGAAGGCTCCAAGGGGGTTACTTTTAAGCTAAGAGCTAAATAACAAGAAGGTGCCAGCCATGGGAATATATGGGGAAGAGCGTTCCATGAAGCGAGGGAAGCACGTGGGAAGACCTTAAAAGGGGTCTAGCATGAGAAGCTAAAAGTGGGAGGGTGTTAATAACAAAACGCTTGCCCTCAAGTGGTCTGCATGTATTATAGACTGGCCACAGCTTCAGTTCTGTACTTGGAAGAGTCAGTACAAAGAAGTGGACACCCAGCTTCATCTCCCTCGCAACTTCCCTCCCTCCCCCACCCATTAGTTCATTCTCTTTCGCCACTGCTTGGAATCTGGAATCTTCTCCCACCCCCACCCTTGGCGAAGTGAACTACTCCTTCAAGACTCTGCTGTAGCACCGTAGCATACCCCACTGGCATTGCCCTGGAATTCTAGATTCTCCATTAGCTCCCTGCCTCCCTACTAAACTGGGGGCTCTGTGGGGGCTGGAATCTCTCTCATTCTCTCCACCCCCCCACCCCCACTTTAGGAATGTTCCAGATGCACAGTGTGTCAAGAAATGCAGAGTGAAAGATTCCTTCAGGGCCCATTGGATGTATACCGTTGTTTTGTGAAGTCTTTCCTGAAGCCCACTTCCCCCACCCCACCCTTGTCATGCTCCCTTAGCACTTTGCAGCAGTTCTAGCAAAGCACTGAGCACATCGTTAGTCATTAACATGCCCATCTTCCCCTCCAGCTGCACATCCAGGGCGGGGCAGGGGAGGTACGTGACTGTACCAAGTGAAGGCACCTGGGGCAACACCAAACTAATGTTCATGTATTGCTGGAAATTTGGATTTTTATGAGAAATCTCCAGATATTTAAATGTTGGCGACTAATTATTTTGAAAAGTTAAATGAGCCCTCCAGTGTAGGGATCTCTTTTTGGTCAAAATGATATTCTCCGTATCTCACACAAGGAAGGACAAATAATAACAGCTGTTCAATCATCACTGTTTAATGAATGAATACATGAAACACACTTTATAGAAGCGAATCAGATCAGCTCTTCTCAGTGTAGTCCATCTATGACTTAACTTGTCATCACTTGGCTTAGCCAAGATTGGATGCCAGATGAAAGGGAGGGTGGGCTTAGTCTTTTCTTTGTTGTATCAGGTGACAATGTTTCCATTTGTTTTCTTCATTGCTTCACTACCCCAAATGACTTCAGTGGCCCTGGGGTTTTCTGGGATGGAGATCAAATGTCTCTGAAACAGGCTAGTTTCCACAGGTGGCTCAGCTGGATTCACACCCTAATCGGACAGACAACTCATAACTAAGTGCTTATTATCCAGAAATGTGGCATTGACATCAATAGAACTATAGAATGTTAACACTGGAAATACTCTTAGCTGTCACCCGGGGACTAGACTCTGCTTGTGCAATCCCAATTAGCAGAGGAAGAAACTAATTGGGAAAACGACCAATGACACGAGATTCTTGGGAAGCCATCTCTCTTCCTTACGTGCTTTCCTTGGCTCTGCTCAGGAGGGAGCCATATGTATTCATCTCTCACCATTTCTAAAGCAGTGACTAGTCCTCGTAAGGAGCATCCAAATATGTCATAAAGCCTCCAGACTGGTTAACAGCATGGGCTGGCTGTAGACTCTTCTTGGACTAATACCAGGACTGCTACCCTGAAAGGGCTCCTGCAGAAACAGAGAATCGGCTGAATACAAATATTCTACTACCAGAATCCCAGTAAAGGGCATCTGGGGGGTGTGACTAAGGGGCGGGATGGGGTCTTTCCTATTTTTGTATCACCAATACACTTAGCAGAGGGCTTTCTGTGTAGTGGAAACTAAGCACATGTCTGCTGAGTAGTGCCCACTATATGTCAGGCATTGTTCTAAACAATGGTTCCCAAAGTGTTGTCCACGTACCCCCAGGGGCCCCTGAGGCCCTTTCAGGGGGTCCTCAAAGTCAAAAATGGTAAATGTTATTTACTTTTTCCGCTCTCATTCTCTCATGAGCGTACAGTGGAGCATTCCAGAGGCTATATGATGATTGATAGCTTATAGAATATGTGCTTGTGACTCTTGCATGTTTCGAAAATTTCTCAGTTTTAATTTCAAATATGATAAATAGCAATAGATATAACTTATGTAACAAGTTCTTTGAAGTCTTCAATAACATTTAAGGGCATAAAATTTTTAAACCAAAAATTTGGAGATCCACTGTTCTTCTTACTTATTAGTAAGAAGTTAATAAGCACTATTTTAAAAAAGAAAAAATAGAGCAGAGTAATGGTAATTGGAAGGGCCTAGGGATGGAGGTGGTGATGGGGGAAGGGGCAGCCGGCAGTGTTAAACAGTGATAAGAGTTGGCCCAATTGGGAAATAAACCTATAAATCAAATACATGCTATCTCTGAGTAGCCATTTAAAATCCCCTCATATGTCCTAAATGTAAAAGGTTTTTATTGTGAATTGAATCATAAATATGTAAGAACCTATAATTATGTGTGTACCCTTTAAAGAAATTGGTTAAGAAATTAAAATGTTTCCAGTATTTAAAATTCCACTGTGAGCCCTCCAAGATAGCATCACTCTTTCTCCTGACAAAAGTAACCTCTCTTCCAATTTTTAAGTTAAACATTCCCTTGCACTTCTGTGCAGTTTTGCTATCTATACGTTTGTCTGTAAATGGTATTTTGTTTAGTTTTGGAAAGCCAAGAAGCAAACTCAAACCATTGTAAGGAAGGGGCAATATTGCTACTAACAGATGAAGTCTCCCTGGGGAAAATTTGCTGACCGAGCGTGGATCACAGTCTGCGTTGGGGTACTGGGCATCTGAGAGGGCTGCAGATTGAGTCACCAACTGCAGTCTGGAAGAAATATGTTCATGGCGAGGGAGCTGCTCCATTTTTTTGTTGGTTTGTTTTGTTTCTCAACTCACTGACCTAACTCCAGGTTTCAAGAGTGGGCCACAGCTGAACACTGAGATGCAGTTGAAATGATTTACAGGGAGAACAGGAACTCCACTAAGCACCTGGTCAAGGCAAGTCAGACCCAGAAAAGAATCAGAGAGCCACTTCTCTGGGCTTTCTCTTCCTTGAGCTAGGTTCCTAGTGAAAACGCCCAAAACATGTCTATCTGCTGAATCACAGGACTCCCTCTGGACTGGCTGAACTGGTTGCCCCCCCTACAGACAGTCTGGGGCACAACCGCCATTCTCTGACATAAAAGATCTCCGGTTTACTGAACCCACAAATCCTATTTGTGAAATCACAGATCCTATTATGTGATTTGGTGATCTGTGCTCTTTGTTTCAATGGAGATTCTCCTCCAGTAGCTTGCTGAGAAATGGCGCATGGGAAAGTATTTTGAGATCTTGGATGCTTGAAAATATATTCGTCTAAACATTTTCAAATGATCATACCTGGTTGATACCTGCACTGAGAATAGAATTCTAGATCACAGATCATTTTCATTCAGACTTTCGAAGGCATCGCGTCTAGCCCTCAGTGTTGCTATGAGCAGTCTGAAGCTATTTTCACTCTGTTTTTCTCTCCCTGGAGAAACAGAATCTTATAGAATCTTCCTTTTTCCCTCAGCGTTCTGAAATTTCACAGTGACATGCCTTAACCTGGGTCTATTTTCACCCATCGTGAAATGTCCAGCACTTGCTGTACATCTTCAGTTTGGAAACTTGCATTCTGCAGAATTTCTTGAAATTACCATTAATAATTCCTTCCCCAGTCTCTCCGGTTTTCTTTTCTAGAACCCTTGTTATTCTCATATCAGGCCTCCTGGACTGGACTTCCATTTATTTTCCCTCTTTCCTATTTTCAGTCTCTTTGTCTTTTTTGCTCTAATTTCTAAGCTGTTTTCTCAACTTGATCTTCCAACACTTTTATTGATTTTTAAAATTTCGACTATCCTAATTTCTAAAGCTCTTTCTAAATCTTTGAATGTTTTCTAATGGAATCCTGTTTTTGTTTCAATCTGAGGATGCTGTAATCTTTTCTCATCTCTCTGAAGACAAAATGCTTTTTAAAAAAAAATGCAAAACTCTCTTCATAGTGTTTGTTTCTTCCGAGTTGCTTTTATCCTGTTTTGGTCTCTCTCTTCCATGTTCGAGGTTTTCCTTGGGTGTGAGATATTTCTTATCTCTCTTCTCAATGAAATGCTAAAAATGTAATGGGAAGCTCCGAGTACACGAGGGGCTGTCCACTCGGAGCTCCACGGAAGGGTGGCTGGGTGTATTTGTTGGAAAATCCAGTATGTCAGTGTTCTTAAGTCTTTCCTTTAAGCTAGTCGTCTTCCAACCCCTTCCCTGGGGAGTAAGGGTTTGGTTGCCAGAGTTCTAGGAAACATGCTGAGTGGGGAGGGCTGGAGTGGTGTGGGTGTGGTCTTTCCACATTCAGCATTAAAATATATTTGGTACCTTTATCCCCATTTTCTGTGCAATACCCAAGTCCTCAACTGTGCCCCTCGTCCCCCAATCCAGAGAAGCTCTGTTTTAACCTTGTCATTGGTTGTGGGGGAGCGGGGCTGTGTGGGGTGGGGGGAGGTATCCAGGGACCTAAGTGCTTCCTAAATAGCTCCCCCAACAAGCCCTTCCTATTTTAGCAGCGTCTGTACCCACTTCATTCGCAGAGGGACCTGGCGCTGCCAGTCTCTTTGTCTTTGGCAGAGTCCTCTGTGCAACTCACGCTGGCGCGCAGCCTTCCCACGGCTGCCTTGGACTCGGCATTCCCAGGCCTGCCAAATCAGTCACCACGTCCTTCTCCTCTTGTGGCTGTGCTTTTGCATCCTGTTTTTCTCAACATTGTGAGTTTATGTCTTTTTTTTTTTTAATTCTACTTCCAGAAGTTCTAGTGAGGTTTCAGAGGGAGCAAAATTGAATGCATATGTGCAATCTGTCGTTGTAACCTGAACTCTACTGTACAATTCTGAAACCCAATCTGCTCCTTAAAATTTGGTGTGGGAGAGTTATGGAGGATTCATAAATTCAACTTCTACCACAGACTCTGCTGCATGTGACCATACACCAGGCATGGAATCTGCTGGAATCTGGGGTCACAGATGTGTTTAGGACATGGTATCTGTCCTCACAGATGTCAGTTAAGCAGAAGAGATGGACACGCTCAAGGGAACATAAGATGCGTCAATACAATTCCTCACCCAAAATCCTCAGGGGTCAAATGAGGTTTGGATTTCAGAATTTATCAGAATTTAGAAATGTAATATAGAGCATATCTCATGGTACTCCAGTGGGGCCTGCAGCAACGCCCAAGTATCAAACACATTAACACTGCTGTAGTGAAATGTATGGATATTCACACTAAATAGAGGTTTTTTAAAAAGACCATAAATAGCCTCACATCCATCCAGGGCAAGTTTTAAAACCAAATGAGGTTAATAAACCAAGTCCAGTTGTTGATTTCTGAGTTGTTGATAAGGCCCTGTGAACCTGTATGTCTTAGTCCATTCAGCTGCTATAACAAAATACCTTAGTAATTTATAATAGAAACCCATTTCTCACAGTTCTGGAGGCTGGAAAGTCCAAGATCAAGGTACCAGCAGACTTGGTGTCTGGTAAAATCTCCGTAGATGGTGCCCTGTGGCCACATCCTCACATGGGAGAGTAGGGGGAAATGGCTGCCTCGAACTTCTTTTATAAGGTCACTAATTCCATTCATGAGGACTCTCATCTCATGATTTAATCACCCCCTAATGGCCCTACCTCTTAATATTATCACATTGGTGATTAAGTTTCAATATATGAGTTTTGGGGAAACACATTCAGAGCACAGCACTCTACAATGTATTAAGTTCTATAAATGAAGTTTGTACACAGTGTGACAGGTGTACACTGGAGGGAGAAGGGAAGGCTTCACAGAGGAGGTGATATTTGAGCTAGACTTTGATGACTGAATAAGAGCTCACCAGAAGGTAAAGGGAGTTCTGGGCAGAGTGCTCAAGTAAAGGCCCAACAGTCTGAAGCATGAAGAATGTCACTTTGTGGCTCCTGGACACTATGAGAAACTAAGCAGCTTGGTTTCGGTTCTAGAGCCAGGGCACTTCCTTGACAGAATGAGTCCACTCTTTCCAGCTGAAGCATGAACCTCAGTAGGCACGAAATGGTGTGAGAGATGAGGCTGGGGAGGTTGGCTAGGGTGGATCATGGGGAGCTCGCTGGGTCACACCAAGAAGTTACGGCCTCACCTTGTAGGGCATCATTTTTCAAAATGTGGTCTCCAAACCCTTTCAAGGAGTCCAAGAGGTCAAAATCATTTTTGTAATAATGCTAACACATTATTTGCTTTTTCAACTCTGTAGACATTTGCAATGACGGTGCAAAAGAAATGTTGAGTGAAAAAATAAAAAGCTTGTCTTACCTAAGAACATCCTTGATGAAATAGTTAAATCATTATTTTTATTAAGTCTTGACCCTTGAGTACATGACTTTCTCATATTCTGTGTGATGGAATGGAAAGTATGCACAAAGCAATTCTGCTGCATACCAAAGTACTGTGGTTATCTCTAGGAAAAGTGCTTGCGTACTTGTTTGAGTTGCAGGTGGAACTAGCCATTTTTCATGGAACATTATTTTTACTTGAAAGAACAACTGCCAAAAAAAATTATGGCTATTCAGATTCAAGTATTTGGCAGACATTTTCTTTAAAAAATGAATGCAGTAAGCCTGTCACTTCAAAGAAAACAACTGAGAGTATTTGTTGCCAATGATAAAATTTGAGCTTTTGAGCAAAAGTTAAAGTGTTAGAAATTTTACACCATGGATTTGACAGCTTCCCAAATACTAAAAGAATTTTCTTATGAGATCAGTGGTATTATCAGTGGTAACATTAACTAATGAGATTTTTCAACATTCAACAGTGTAATAAGATGTGTCAATATTTGGAAGCTCTGCATAAGTCAGTGACCCCACTATCTTCCACAGGATCAATGCATGATGCTGCCAAATATCTATTCAAAATGCAAGATAGATCAATGGATTTTAAAGTAACAGAGTAAGAAAAGTTCATTTACATTGAAACCATATTCCACATTGCAACTAACCTTTAAGAAACTATCACTTGTTCAGTTTTGGTGTAGTATTAAAGAATACTTTCACAATTTTATCTGAGAGGCAATTAAAATACTCCTCATTTTCTCAAGTACATGTTTTGTATGAGGTCCAATCTTCTTCATAAACTTCAACCAAAACAACAAATTACAATAGATTGACTGCAGAAGCAAAGATGAGAATTGAGCTTTTTTGTATTTAAGCCAAACAATAAGATTTGCGAAAGTGTAAAACAATGCCATGTTGCTCAATAATCACTTTTGTCTTGGAAAATTTAGCTATTTTTCACAAAGATATTCACATATTATGGATTTACTATTTTATTTTTAATAAATATTTTGAAATATTTTCACTTTTAATTTCTAATATGGTAAATGTTGACAGCTATAATCCACATAAACAAAAGCTCTTTGGGGTCTTCAATAACTTTTATAACTGCAAAGAGGTCCTAAGACTAAAAAGTTTGAAAACTATTGCTACAAGCAAAGAGGAATCAGTGGCAGATTTGAACGAGAGGAGAGATTTTATTCTAGAAAGATCCTTCTGAAGGCAGTGTGGAAGCCAGACCGGAGTGGAACCAGGTTGCAGGCAGGTGCCCCAGTCAGGCAATAAGATGTGATGAGGAGAGAAAGGAAGTAGCAGTGGGGACGGGAGAGGAGAGGATTGTTTCGAGGAACATTGCAGAAGTAGAAATGACAGGACATTCTGGCTATCTGTCCACCCACCCATTGCTCCTCCTGCAGCAGCATCACTTTCATATAAATTCCTTAGAGTCTTGACTGTCCTGTCTAATGGACACCACGCTTAATATGTCCCAAAATGGATTCTTGATTTCCCCTAACCCAAACTTGTACCTTACAGTCTTCCCCAACTTAACAAATGAATACATAAATAGCAACTCCATTCTTCCAGTTGCTTAGGCCCAAAATCTCGGAGGCATTAAATCCAGCAGCAAATTCTGTTAGCCCCATCTTTAGACTGTTTCCATAATCCAACCACTTCTCACCCTCCTCGACTACTTCTCTGACCTTACCTGCCGCCCTCTCCCATGCTTACTCTCCCCGAGTCCTGCTGGTCCTGCTGGCCCTCGCGCATGCTAAGCACACTCCCACCTCAGGGCCATTGCACTGACTGTTCCCTCTGCCTGGATTTCTCTTCCCTTCAGATATCTACACTGATCACTTGCCTACTTGCTTCAGATCTCCGCTCAAATGTCTCCTTATCAGAGAGGCCTTCCCTGAACCCATGTACAAATTTCCTCCCTGCATCTCTCTTTATCCTGCTTTACACTTCTGGTTAGCCCTCATCACCACCTGGTATGTTACAGATTTATTTTCACTTGTTTGTATATGTCATGCTTCCCTCCAGTAGCAGGTAAACTGTTTGAGAATAGATGCTTGAAGTTTGTATCTGCAATACCTAGAATGAGGCCTGGCCCAGACTAGATACTCATATTTATTTTGAGCAAATGGAATGAATGAATGATTTAATATCTCCATAAGTATCTGTTTGAAAAAAGTTTGGAAACCACTAATCTTTGGACAAGATGATCTGTGTCTGACATAATCCATGATGGTACCTGATGCAACAGCTAACATTTACTGAGCTCTTATTGTGTACTGCCCTAAGTGTTTTTAAGGTATTCTCTTATTACTCTTCCCAGCAATCTATGAAGCAGACAACATTATCCCCATTTTACAGATGAGGACACTGAGGCAAAAAGAGATCATATACCTGCCCAAGATTACACATGTAGTTAGTGTCAGAGCAAGAGTTTGAACCAAGCAGCTTGGCCCTATAGTCCACATTCTTAACTACCCTGCCATGATACATAGATCTGGGAGGACCCTAACCATCTAGCATGAAGAGGTTGGGCCATGATCTCTAAGGTGTTTACAGTTCTGTGGGTCTGTGAGTTTGAGATTCTACCTATTTACAATATTCATTGATTACTTGAATAACTAATTCACTTATTTGACAAATATTTGTTGGCTGTTCACTACATGCCAGGTTCTGTGCTAGGCATTTCCCATACATCTTCTTTAATCGAGGTAGGAATTATGATGCCCATCTCATAGATGAGAAAACTGAGGCTCACAGGACTTGAGAACTTACCCAGGATCACGGAGGTATTAACAGGAACAAGATTCGAGCCCTGGTCTCAGGTCTGCTTGCTTCCAAAACTCAAGCTCCTTCCCTTACCCTAGCCCGCTTCTCTTCCAGCGTGGAGGGAGCCTTGGGGGCCCTATGTGCACGAGGTCCTGACAAACTCAGAGGGAGGCCTGTAGGGGCAGGGGTCAGGGGCTGCCTCTTGACCTCTCAGGCAGGAGTTCAGAGTCTGAGAGCATCGGCCTGGTCCAGACACCCCGGCTGGGAAGTTAGTGAAGGCCGAAGAATTCTTAACAAAGCCTCACGAGGTGTCACTTCTCATCCTGGTCTTCTCCTCGCCCTCCAGCCTGCTGTGGCCACTGTCAACCACTGTGACATGTTGTGCCTCATTAGCAGAGAGGCCGGCCGGGATCTCCAGGTAATTTAACAGCAGGGGCCTTTGAGCATCGGCCTGCTTTCCAATCAGGCACCGCCGAGGCCAATTAAAGCTCCCTCGGCTGCATCAGGGAAAAGGGACACAGACGCGATCGCACCCAAAGACCTGCTCATTCCCGGACTAACGCGAGGGAGGCTGAAATCCGAGCCCGAAAGGAAACAGACGGGGTCGCGTGCCTGGCGCCCCCCGGGAGTCACCGCCACGGTGACATGCCAGACGACACACTCTCGAGGGCCCCGCCCATTCCATGACAGGAAGTCCAGTGTGTTCCCAGCGTTTTCCAAGACCGGCCAGGGCGCGGCCGTGCGCGCGGGAGGCGGCCGGGCTCCTTCCTCCCGGCGCCAGGGCCGGGCCGAGCGACACGGCGCCGCGACCCCTGGGGCGGGGAAAGTGGCGACGCTTAAGGCTGGAGAGGGGAGAGCCGCGATGTCAGCGAGCACGCCCGGCGTCCTGGAGTTCCTGCGCCCGGCGGGGGTGGGACACGATGAGAGTTGTTTACGGGGCCTTCTGTGTCGGCCCCTGTCTAAGCGCTTTTTGCCTGTTCTTGCCCTTTTGGTCCTTACAGCAACCATAAAAGGTGGGTACTATCATTATCCCCATCGCACAGTCAGGAAACTGAGGCATGGGGAGGTTAAGTAGCTTGTCAGTGTCTCCCAGCTAGGAATGGCAGAGCAGGATTCAAATCCAGGCCACCTCCCCACCGCACTGCGCTGGGTTGTGAGGAGGTGGGGGTGTCCGGGAGGGGAGGACAGCACAGATTGCTGATTGACCCCTGTCTGTTTTATGTGTCACTTGTATATGTGGACTTGGCTGGGCTGTAGTCGGTTACTTGATCAAACACTAACCTAGTGTTGCTTGAGGGCATTTTGTAGGTGTGATTTAGTCTATAATCAGTTTACTTTCAGTACGGGACATTATTTTAGTTCATCTGGGAGAGTCTGATTCAATTAGTTGAAAGACTTTAAGAGTAGAACTGAGGCTCCCACGAAGAAGAAATTCTGCCTGTGGACAGTAGTTTCAGCTTGTGCCGGGGAGTTCCAGCATTCCTGACAACCTGCCCTACAGATTTCAGACTTGCCTGGCCAGCCCCCACAAGTGTATAAACCAATTCCTTGCAATAGTCTCATATTTATATATATATTTTTATATGCATCATGTATATATGATCATATATGTGAGTATAATCATATATACACACACACATATATATCTCCTACTGGTTTCACATCTCTAGTTTCTCTAGCTGAACCCTGACTGACACAATGACCTAAGATCAGCCAGGTGCCTGTGAGGGAGCTGGTGACACCCCTCCCTAGGACTTGGTTCAATCTAAGTCCCCGGTGAGTCCCCTCCAATGGCTAGCTGCAACCCTGGGGAGAGTCCCAAACTGACTGAGATTACATTTCCATCGTCGACGGAAATGGAGAATCAATAGAGAAATATAGTTCAGATATTGAAAAATGAAGAAAGTGACATGTTGGCACTACCAAGTTTATGGGCGGAGATTCACACCTCATTTTAACAGCCTACACCTACTTCAGGGTGCAACAGAAGGACAGACACAATGATACTGACCAAACCATAGTAATAGCAGCAATCCCGGCCTTGCAGTAAGAGAGTATCAGATGGCAGGTAGAGTGCTTTATGTGCATTATTTAACTTAATCTTCACAACAACCTTGTGAAGGCAGGGTGGTTATTAGCCCCGCTTACAAAAGTGGAGCTGAGACCTGCAAAGATGAAATGATTGCCCCAGTGTTCCCTGGCGGTGAGTGAGAGTCAGGATTGGAGACCCGGGCTGTTTGTTTCCAAAGCTGCATTTTGACGACTGTGCTATACTGGCCTGTAGCAAAGTCACTGGGATCCCTTCTCTCAGACCCACCATTTCTCCTTCACAGTTGCCAGAGACCCGCACATGAGCTCCTTAGCTACCGCAACAGGCCTCTTCTCCCTCCTGACATCTGTCCCGTGTCCTTTGTCACTCCCGAACTCACTAAGATGCCCCCAGAGTCTGTGTCAGTGTTCCTGCTCCAGCCTGAAATGCTCTTGTGTCACTGCCTCAGGGCTGGGTCCTTGCTGCAGCCTCCCTGGACTCCAACAATCCTACCCAGCGGTCATTCCCCTCCTTCTTCCTGGCTAGCAAGGCTTACTTCCTACCATAGTGGCAGAAAATGCTAGATACTCAATTTCCCAGGTCCCCTTTACAGTTATAGGTGGCCACGTGACCATGTTCTGGCCATGAGATATAAGGAGAGTCTCTGGGAAAGATTTTCTTTCCTGGCTAAAATAGAGAGAGGATGGGAGGGAGGGAGGCAGAAAGTGAGAGGGAGGGAAAGTCAAGTTCCCTTGCTGTTCCGGCTACCCTTTTCCTTCCTGGCTTTGGAGACAATTGTATATGTGATGTCTGGATCTGTGGCAGCCATGTTGCAGCCCTGAAGTGACAAGCCTGAGGATGAAAAGGTAGTATACTCTGGATGGCAGAATGAAAGGACAGAAGAACATGGGTTCTTGATAACATAGTAGAGCAGCTAAGGCTTGGCACCGGAACTGCCTACTTCCAGCTTTCTTGTTATATGAGGTAATTAAATATTTTTATTGTTTAAAGCCACTTAATTTGATGGTCTCTTACTTATAGCTGAAAGCATTTTTGACTGATACCCTGTCACACTGGAGCTGGGGAAAACACCTCCCAACAGAGTTTAATTCTCCTGTAGGCGAATAAACAGAGCTGAGGCTATGGAAGAGTGGAAAGGGTATGAGTTTGTGTTGACATCTCACCTGCACAACTTGATAGCTGTGTGACTTTGAGCAAGAGTTTTAACTTCTGTGAGCTTCAGTCTACTTATCGGACCACTGCCTGGCACATTGACTTATATGTAAAATGGGGATATTTACCTCACACATTTTTTTGAGGATTAAGTGCAAAAACATACACACAGTGTCTAACTCAGTAGGTGTTTAAAAAAAATGTTAGGTAACACAAGCAACTAGAGAAAAAATAGATACATTGGACCTCATTAAAATTAAAAACTTTTGTGTATCAAAGAATGTTATCATGAAAGTGAAAAGGCAACCTACAGAATGGGAGAAAACATTTGCAAATGATCAGTTAACATATCTGATAAGGACCTTGTATCCAGAATATATAAAGAGCTCCTATGACTCAACAACAACAAAAAACAACTCAATTTAAAAATGAGCAGAGGACTTGAATATCCAAAGAAGATAAACAAATGGCCAAGAAGCAACGCAAAGATGCTCAACATCATTAGTCATTAAGGAAATGCAAATCAAAACAACAACGACGTATCATTTCACATCCACTAGGGTGGCTGTGAAAACAGAAAATAACAAGTGCTGGTAAGGATGTGGAGAAACCCTTGTACATTGCTGGTTGGAAAGTTAAATGGTGCAGTTGCTATGGAAAACAGTTTGATATTTCCTGAAAAAGATAAACTAGAATTACCATATGGCCCAATAGTTCTACTCCTAGATATATAGCCAAAAGAATTGAGGCATTCAAACAAAAAATTGTACATGGATGTTCATAGCAGCACTATTCACAATAACCAGAAGGTAGAGACAACCCTAACATCCATTAATTGATGAATGGATAGATAAAATGTGGTATATCCATACAACAAAATATTATTCAGCCATAGAAATGAACCTTGAAAACATGCTCAGTGAAAGAAGCCAGACACAAAACGTCCCTTTTTTTTTTTAAGAGACAAAGTCTCTCTCCATCACCCAGGCTGGAGTGCTGGAGTGCAGTACACCATCGATCATAGCTTCCTGCAGCCTCAAACTCCTGGGCTCAAGTCGTCCTCCCACCTCAGCCTCCCGAGTAGTTAGGACTGCACCTGGCCGAAAGATCACATATTGAATTATTCCATTTATATGTGATATCTAGAATAACTGAATCCAGAAAGAGAAAGCAGATTAGTGCTTGTTAGGGATTAGGGAGAGGGGAGATGGGGAGGGACTGTTTAGTGGGTATAGGGTCTCCTTTGGGGGTGATGAAAATGTTTTGGAATAGAGATGATAGTTGCACGACATTGTGCATGAACAAAAGGCCACTGAGTAGTACATTTTTAAATGGCTAATTTTATGTTATGTGAATTTTGCCTCAAGAAAAATCCAGACATACACAATGACAGGTCATCCACGCAATCCAGTCCATTGCT
The DNA here is from genome assembly GCA_023783475.1 of Daubentonia madagascariensis. NCBI lineage: Eukaryota > Metazoa > Chordata > Mammalia > Primates > Daubentoniidae > Daubentonia > Daubentonia madagascariensis. The sequence goes on along the minus strand of JAKFHU010000600.1, from coordinate 10,625,461 downwards.
TTTTGATCCGATTTAGTGTTTCCTTCACGACAGTCATCCTCTCCCTAGGAACTTGGTACAAGATCCTGGGCCCAGGGCTGGGCTAGAAAGGTGATTTGACAGCATTGCCCTGGGCTGCCTCGAGTTCCCCTACCCCCTGATCCCCAGCAAGCAGGGAAATCTGCCCCTGCAGGGGAGCTCTTGCATCTGGTACCTGCTGAGGAGGATTAGGGTATTCATTAATCAAAGCTCTTCGTTGCAAGGAGCAGAAACACACATTGGCTGATTAAGCAGAAAAGGATATTATAATAACTCACAGAATTGTTGAGGGGCTGGAAGACCCAGCTCGAGGCTAAGCTTATAGGATCAGTGCCCCAAAACAGCTTGATGAGCAAAATACCTCCACTGCTGCTGTTCCTCTGGGACATTCCTGCACCCAGAATTTCACACTAAAGCTGAGTGGCCTATTGCCACCCACACCACAAAGAGCCTCTTCCTCAAGTTCTCGCTTCCTGATCCAAGACTCCACTGGGGTGGTCTGATTGGTGGGAGCAGGTCACGTGCCAGTGCCTTAGCTGCAAGGAAGGCTGGGAAGCCGACATCTCTGTGTTCCACCATGCAGAGGTGGGATTCATAAGGCTGGACATTTCCCAAATATAGCAAGGTGTTGAACATGTGGTGAGTATATGGAAAACATGACAAATAGAGATACAGCATTTGTTATTCCTCACTGTTTGAAGGATCATATGTCAGCCTTAACTCATTTGACATTGTCTCTCTTATGATGCAACTTGGGCCTTCTGCAAACAGAGACCCATCCTGGACAGCCCTGGTTTTTGACTGCCCAGAATCTTTATATCTGCTTTTTATCTTTATATCTGGCACGATTATAGCTCACTGCAACTTCGAACTCTTGAGCTCAAGTGATCCTCCCATCTTAGCCTCCTGAATAGCTGTGACTACAGGTGTGCGCCATCATGCCTGGCTAATTTTTTTATTTTTTGTAGAGATGGGGTCTCTCTAGGTTGCCCAGGCTGGTCTAGAACTCCTGGCCTCAAGGGATCCTCCCAAAGTGCTGGGATTATAGGCATGAGGCACCGAGCCCTGACCCATCTCTGGTTTTTAATTACATGAGCCAATAACTTCCTTTGTACAGCTTCAGTTAGTTGGAGTTGGACTTCTCTCACAACCGAGTCTTCGTAATACCCCACCCTCTCCCTAGTGGGAAATTTACTATGAAGCACTTTTCTATCTGTTGTCTGATTTGGTAGTAGACTTGAAAGTGAGGCAGGAGCTTTAATAATAAAAGATAAAGAGTATTAATATCTCAATTTTACACAGAAGAAAATTTGGGCTCAGAGGGGTTAATGAACTTGCCCAAGGTCATACAGCTAGTTGTGGTCTGGCTTGAATTTGAACACAATTCTGCCCACCTTCAAGTTTAGCACTTGTCCTAGATTTCTACAGTCAAATTTTATTTTCAGAAGTAATTCCATCCCTCATAGGTTTCCCCAGTCCTTGATCTACTCAGGGCTTTCAAAGCCAGTTCCCAGCCCCTGATAACACAGTAAATACCCAAAATAGCTTATGGAGTTATTCTTCCTTGGGTGTTTTCATTTTCAAAATGCGTAAAGACCAAGGCATGAAGCTTTGAAGGAAAAACTTCAGCCAGTCTTTGTGGATGTGAGGGACTTGGAGCTCCTGGGATTTCAACCCTCATACCTACACTCATGGGAAACCCTGACCCTCTGGGGAAGTTTTCCCCTACCTAGAAACTTTTTTCTGGGAAATCCAAGAATTTCTAGATAGTAGGGGATACACTATGAACATGACTTTGGAGCCCTATTTGACTCATGGGACCCCACAATTTGAGCACAGCCTCTTCCAGGATGAAACTCTCACCCAACCAGGTTAACATCTGTAGGTTAGCTATTTGGGAAGGAAAGGTGATAGAGAAGGACCATGGGAATTAATATTCATTGAGCACATGACAAGGATGGCAGATGGAGTTTCTTTCCACCCCCAACTCCACTCACGCGTTGACAAGTATGCCAAGGCAGCACCCAAGCTCAATTAATAATGTCTGCCCTGGGTGCAGGGCAGCATCCAAGCTCAACTGGTAATGTCTGCCCTGGGTACAGGAAAGAGCCTGGTAGCACAACTGCCAGTTCTCTGTCCTTTCTGGCTGTGAGCCAGGCACTTTACATCAACTCCAAGTTCTCATAGCAACCTCTGAGGTGGGAGTTTCTTGTCTTATTTTCCAGAAGAGGAAACTGAGGTTTAGAGAGGCTGTTATTTGTCCCTTGTGAAAGCTGCTAAGTGGATGTATCTTTAATTTAAAAATAATTAATGGTCTGGGTGCGGTGGCACACTTCTGTAGTCCCAGCACTCTGGGAGGCCAAGGCGGGAGGACCGCTTGAGGCCAGGAGTTCAAGGTTGCAGTGAACTATGATCACACCACTGCACCCCAGCCTGGGCAACAGAGCAAGACCCTGCCTCTAATAAATAAATAAATAAATGAACAACACACCAGCACCACACAAACAGCAACACTATTTATCATTTACTGTAGGCTTTCTGCACTCAAGACACCATATTAAACTTGTTGTATATGTTTTCTTAGTTCATTTCCCAGAAGCTTGGTGAGGTAATTCACCATTTTACAGACGAAGAAACTGTCCAACATCACCTGCACGTAGGAAGCAGAGATGAGGTGGGAGCCAGGTGTGGCTGACTCTAGTGTCTGGACTTTCACTGTTACTTCACACTGGTTTATTTTCATCCTGAGTTGCCTTCTCAGGGATTCTGAGAAAGCAATGAGCTAAACTATGGCGGTACTGGCTTAAGTACTTCTGGAGAGGCTTCTAATAGACCCGTCTGTGAGGAACACGTCTACACATCAGGCTGTGCAGAGTGGGGCTGGCCTGTCCCATTGTGGCAAGTGGGCCTCTCAGGCCTCTTGAGCACCCGTCCCCCTGGTGTCAGCCCACAGCTCCCTCAGCCCACCCTGCCCTGGCCTTTCCCTGTCTGGGTGAGACAGAACTTTCTGCAGGAGAAGGAAGCCTTGGGGAGAATCCACAGTTGTTTTGTGTCCAAAACGTGAGGGAGCTCAGTGCTGTGGCAAGAGCATTGCCACTGCTCCTGGCTGGGGGACCTTGAGCCAACAGAGTTCCTCGTCTGGGAAGCAAGAGGGATGGCCTAAGTGACCTCGGGGTGACTTGGCCGCTGTACCTGTGTGTGCAACACCTGAGCTCATGAACGGTCTCCGTGGTCTCCCTCCGAACCCGCTTCATTCTCATCACCCTCCCTGCTGGCCCGCCCGCTAATAATGTTTTCCAACATCTTATTATGAAAAGTTTCAAACAAGTAGCAAAGTTGACTCAGTTCCCCAGTGACACCCGCATGCCACCCAGTAGATTCCACCTGGCTCTCTGGCTCTCTCTCCAGCGTGCTGCCCTGGTGGCCACTGAGGCAGCAAGGCCCAAACACACCTCCCCAGGGCACTCGGGTGGAATTCAGTCAGAGCCCGCCTTCTCCCTCCCGCAACTCACAGCTCACGCGCACGCCATGCCCCCAACTCCTTTCTCTCTGTCCACAGCCGTCTTTCCAGCCATACACGTGTCCACCGCCTGCTGCAGTGACCCCGGGCCAGAACCACGGCGCCAGGGAAGGAAGGCGACTTGTCGGGTTGGGGCGGGCCAGGGCACTGGGGTTTCTCAAGAGGCCACTCTGTGCAGGCACTTGCCACACACTATTGTTTGTATAACATTTCTTCTCTCAGGGATGTGAAAGTCACACCTAGTCATTGTGGAAACTGTGGAAAATCACACAACAGCCTAATGAACAACGAGCACCGCCCACAGACAGCAGTAGCTTGCATTTATTGAGTGCCTACTATGTACTCAGCAACCACCTTCAGTGGGTAGGTATTTACCATTATGATCTCCAACTTCCAGTGGAGGAAACTAAGGTATGTGAGCTCCACGCCCACACTGCTAGGAAGGGGTGGGACTGGGCTTCACACCCACCTGCTTCTAGAGCATTCTTCACCTTGTTTCCCATTGTTTCCCTGACTCCTGTCATAAATGTTTTAGATATTTTCTGTGCAGTAACATTTGAGCCTGCACAAGTATATTTACTTTAACAAAACTGAGATCCTGTTATTTTGTAACTGACTGCTTTCACTGAAAATATTTAACCATTTCTATTGGCACATTAATCCCCCAAAATAGCCCCATGAAATGGATGTTGTTATTTACATTTACATATGGGAACACTGAAGGCTACAGAGTGAGACTGGAGAACAAACTGGGAGGGAGAGGCTCACCCTGGGGAATGGTAAGTCGGGAGGGTGGGCTCGGAGGTCTGAGGAAGCTGGCGTGCCCCTCCCCCCGCCTCCACCCCAGCCTCTCCCGCCCGGGGGTGGGGGCCGCTGTGTGCACAGGGCAGAGGAAGGCCATAGCGCATCATTTTCTTCAAACCTCCCTAAACTGGACCACACAATGGTGGGCAACTGAGCCCTGGCTTTTCTCTTCCTCTCCGGACGCCAGGGCTACTGTGCACAGGGTCCACATGCAGATGTCTCCAGCCAATGGGGACTCTTGCTTGTCTTTTGAGATGGGAGTGGTCACTTCCCAGGAGAGACCCTGTGGTTGGCCCATAGGGGACAAGAGGGTACAGGGAAGGAATTCCAGAGCTTTCCAGGCCTGGGACAGCTGGGTGCCACTGACTTGTGTGTGACCTTGTGCAAGCCTTTTCCTCTTTCTGAGCTTCGGTTTCCCAAACTCTGCCTTCGTGGCTGTTCTGCAGTCAGCTGGTGCCTGCTGCTCCCAGAGTCCCATTTCCCCAGCAGGGTTGGGCGTGGGGGGCCAACAAGGGGCACCTTGCCCATGGTGCCAGCTTGTGCACCAGCAGGGCAACGTCTCCAGGTCTAGAGGAAACAGCATGTGTCTGAGAAGAGGGGAGACAAACTCGTGGAATGCCAATGACCAAGACCTCGCTCCCACCTCTTACCCAGTCTCTAAAACACAAAAAGGAAGGGCCCAAGAGTTTGGAGCTAACATTGAGTGAGTGTGTGGCAGGAGTGGCCCTAGGTGATTTCTGTCTATTTACTCATTCAATCCCATAAATAACCTTACGAAGCAGGTACTATTATTATGCTCACTTACAGATGAGGAAACTGAGGCACAGGGAGGTGAAGTCATATAGGTAGTTGGTGGCAATGCTCCAGGCATGCGGCCTCAGGGGGCATATGCTTAACCACTGACCCATGCTGTCTCTGGGACCACAGGGTGGTTGCACGGGCCACCTCCCTTTACAGAATCAGAGTCTGAGGCCCAGGGAGAAAGGGCAACTTGCTCACAGGCACACAGGGAACAAGAACAGAGCCTGGTGACCTGCACCCAGGACCCTGGAGCCACTGGGTTGGCTACCAGCCAGCCTCATCACTCCTCCCCAGGGAATGTGACCACTCCCATTAGATTTCTTCTTCCCCCTGGCTCAGGAAGTGGAGGGAGGAGGGGGTGTCCAGCTTCTGTGGGACTCCATCTACGGATGAGCCTGGAGGGGACCTCCCAGCAGGTATCTGTGCAGTATGTCCCCAGCCTGTGGGGGCAAATAGACTTCTCTCCCTCCTCCAGGTATCTGAGTTCGCTGTATCAGCTGTGTAACAGACAAGTGACAGGTTGTTCTTGAGGAACCCCATAACTTGATGCGGGTGGGGAGAATGTTCTAATATGTTAGGGAACCCAACCATGCAAATTCCCTTGGTAACCATTGTACATATATTACACACAGAAATACCTAAGAATTATCGGCTGGGCGCGGTCGCGGTGGCTCACGCCTGTAATCCTAGCACTCTGGGAGGCCGAGGCGGGAGGATCGCTTGAGCTCAGGAGTTGGAGACCAGCCTGAGCAAGAACAAGACCCTGTCTCTACTAAAAATAGAAGAAATTAGCCAGGCGTGGTGGCGTGCCCCATAATCCCAGCAACTCAGGAGGCTGAGGCAGGAGGATCGCTTGAGCCCAGGGGTTTGAGGTTGCAGCGAGCTAGGCTGATGCCACAGCACTCCAGCCTGGACGAGAGAACGAGACTCTGTCTTGGAAAAAAAAAAAAGAATTATCATAGCTGTGAACAACAGCTTTTAACTGGCTACTGTGGTTTAACAAAATTATAAGATATTTGATATTTTTTGATATAATTTTGATATTTAACAAAACTATAAGATCCTTTAGTAGTAGTAATAATTAGTAACATAACATTATATGTTACGTAGGGCCATAAAGAACTATGTGTGGTGCCCTAAGTGTTTCATAAGTAATCATAACCCTGACAGTGATTCTATGAGGAAGGTACTCGTTATCTCCATTTTACAGAAATAACTGAAGCACAGAGAGATGAAGTAACTTGCCTAAAGTCACACAGCTGGAAAGTGGCAGAGCCTGGCTCCAAAATCAGGGCTCTTACCCAGTAGGTGACGCTGTCTCTTCTTATATTATTCTTCATTCTTCTATCACACCTAACATTTACATGCACTTTCATAAATGCTGTCTAATTTGATTGACAAAATTTGTGAGGTAGACATGCCAAGAACAGTGAACTAGTTATCTCCTGCTGCCTGATGTTCTGTGTTCTTTTATGAGATGCTCAGGCAGGTGTGACAAGAGGAGACCCAGGAGAGGCTCAGGAAAACAAAGGTCATCACACTCATAGGGCCTAGAAACAGGAGGCATGACACGCCAGCCAGGGCCACCTGGGGAAGCACCACCATAGATCAGGCCAAAGGGGCAGGAAGGAGAGGAGAGCTTAGACCACAGCCTTTATTGGCATTTCCTCAGGAAAGGCCAGGCAGACAGGGTAAACAGTTTAGGATTGGCTAACTGGAATAATTTTGATGGGCTCTAAACTGGAAGATAGTCCCTAGTTGTTTGGTACCTGGCCCTGGGATGATTAGGCACAGGAAATGCCTCCTGGGTGTGGCTGTGGATCGGTTAGTTAGCCCCTCAGAGGCATGCTCCCCTGCAGAGCTCTTTTCTACCTCTGAGAATTGGCCTACCCCAGGAGGCGCAGTCTCCCTAGCCATAAAGGATTTTAAGGTGGTTTTAGATAAGAAGTTGTAGGCCCATATTATTATCCACATTTTACAGATTAGAAAATGGAGGCTCAAAGAAGTAAAGTAAACAGTAATGTCCTCAGGGTTCATCCATGTTGTAGAATGTGTCAGAATTTACTTCCTTTTTAAGGCTGTGTAGTATTCCATTGTAATATATACCAGCTTGTGTTTATCCATTCATCTGTCTATGGACATTTGGGTTGTTTCCACCTTTTGGCTGTTGTGAATAATGCTCTTATGAACATAGCTGTACAAATATCTGTTCATGTCCCTGCTTTCAATTATTTCGGGTATATACCCAGAAATGGAATTGCTGATCATTGGTAATTCTATATATAACTTTTTCAGAAATTGCCACACTGTTTTCCACAGCCATTGCACCATTTTACATTCCCACCAGCAATACACGAAGGTTCCAATTCTCCATATCTTGCCAACACTTGTTTTTTTGTAATAAGCATCTCATTAATGGTATCTTTTTTGTAACCTGATCTCAGAAATTACATTGCATCATTTTTTGCTGTATTCTATTTATAAAAAGCAAGTCAATGAGTCCAGCCCACACTGAAGGGAGGGCATTATACAAGGACCTAAATACTATGAGGAAGGTATCACTGGGACTCATTTTAGAAGGCTGCCTATCACATATATTATGTTATTATCCTATAATAAATTATATTAGTTTAAATAGAAGGCAGCATATTATTGGATTTGGCATCATTGTGTAGTGGATATGGGCTAGTGGTCAAAAAGTTCTGGGTTCAAATCCTGGATTCTCGTCTTCCCCACTGTGTGACCTTGAGTGAATTACTTGACTTCTCTGCGGCTTGGTTTTCTCATCTGTTAAATGGGGGGGAACCTACCTTGAAATGTTATTGCGAGAAGTAAATGAAGTAATATATGTAATGTATCCTACATGTTGTAGGAGCTCAAGAGATGATATCTCATCATCATCACCATCATCATCACCATCATCGTCATCATAATGGCAATAACAAGAGCAGATGCCTGGGTGGTTTTCCCTGAGTGTGTCTTTATAAGCGTCACCACAAGGTGGCAGCTGTCATCACACTGGGTATTGACCTCTCCTAGGTCCGTAAGGGTGTGTGCGCAGCAATCTCTCAGGGTTATCTTGGGAAGGGAGAGCATATTAGAAAAAATCATCCCATGATCCCTAAATTGGGATTAAACTATTACTTTATTCTCCTCTGCTCCTCTGGGCCTATGTTCTGCTCCTCGGCAGCCCCCCCCAACCGCCCACCCTCCAACAGGAGGACTCACTCCTGCCCACGTGCTCCTGGCCTGCCAGCCCCTCTGGTCCCAAGCCTTCCGCCTCGCTGCCTTTGCTTCCATTCTGCCTGTCATGCTAGAAAGTTCAGCTCTTCCTTCTGCTTCCACGTCAAGTCTGACTCATCCTAGAAGCCTTTCCTGACGCCCCCACCCAGACTCCAGGTGGCGTGGGGTTGTCCTCCAAGCTCTCTCCCACCCCAGCACTCGAGTCCACCTTCTGGAGACTCTGATCTCCTTGTGGGCACAGGGCCTGGCACCCAGAGGGTGTGGGGGCTGACAGTCATGCTGTAAATGTTTATTACGCTCCCTCTATGTGCCAGGGTTAGGGGCAAGGGCCCTGTGGTGAACTTTCTTTGAATTTAAAAAACCAGAACCCTGAAAAAGAAAGACTCCACAAAGGGCATCACCAGCCCTTGAACAACCGGGAGGACCTCATACCTCTTTTCAGTTTCCGACAGGGTCGCCGCATAAAATGCAGGGTGTCCGTGGATGCCCAGTTAAATTTGAATTTCAGATTTTTAGTGTTAATGTGTCCTATGCAACTTTTAAGACATGAAATAATAAATAATAAATCAAATAATATGTCCTTAATATTGTATGTTTTCTGACCCTTTTGGCAGACCCCTCCTTAGAATTTAGGGGTCCATGGTGCGATTTTTTAGTAAAAAATTTACTAAATTTTTACATTTAGTAAATGTTACAATGTTACATTGGTGTGATTTACTGAAAAATCGCACCATGCAGCAAGGGATAGGGGTCTTTTTTTACCCTTAGACAGGTTTAGATTCCAGTCAACCTTGACGGTCCCCAGCGATGGTGGCTAGTCCATGACGCGCTCGGCTCTGTCCTTGAAGAGTGTCCCAGATGGGCTGCTCATTGTCTGATTTCATGGATGAATTAAGCCAATCATAGGCTCCCTCAGAGGACTCCCACAAACCATCTCAGCCGGGTGGGCCCCAGCTGATTCTGGACACTCTCCTGGGGCAGTGCAGTGGCAAGAGCACTGGACCTGGAGTCCAATACACAGATCTGAGTTCTGACACTGCCACCTGCATGACACTCATTCTAAAGTCACTCACTAATCTAGCAATTGACTGTTAGAGTCTATGCTAGGTACTGCAGTATGAATAATGCTAATGAGATTCCTCCTAGCTTAAAGTCCCAGAAGTTTACTTTACTTCTTTGAGCCTCCATTTTCTAATCTGTAAAATGGGGATAATAATATGGGCCTACAACTTCTTATCTAAAACCCTTGAGGCCCAATGGGTTTCCTAATTCAGAATTTTTCAGTTTTTAGAGAGGTAATATGGTATTTACAGCATGTATTACAGAATAAATAATTATAACATATGACTAACAAAACAAATGACCATTCACACAGGGTGAGATAAATTCCTCCCCTCCCTGAATGTGCATGCTGCTGTTCTCATTCAGAAGTGGAGTTTATTTCCCTTCCCCTTGAATCTGGGTTGGGACTGCTTTCACCAATAGAATATGGCAGAAGTGACAATGCACTGATTCTGGGCCCAGCCTTTAAGAGGTCTTGGAGCTCTGCCGTGGTCTCCTGGAGGATGAGTTGCCATGTGAAATTCTGACTATGCTGCTGGAGAGACCACATGGAAAGGGGAGGGGGCTCAGCTGAGCCCAGCCATCCAAATGCCCTCATCAAGGCACTAGGCATATGCGTAAAGCACATGTCACAGTGTGTGTCCTGGAACAAATCCCCCACGTACACTGAGGGGCGACTGTCCATTCTTAAAGTATTGGACTAGGATGTCTTCTTTGCTTTATACCAACCCTTTCGTTTCCCATATTCCTGAATTCCTTTAAATGGGTCTCTTCAGTTATAAATTATGTAAAGCAAATCAAGGTGGGCTATATGTTTCATAATACTGGGTGTCACAAAAGTTGCCATTTTTCCTTTGGAAAAATTTTGTAAAATTTTGTAATGAATATTTTGTAAATAAACGTACATATTAGCTACAATTTCCCATTTTCCCTATGTATGGTGACTTTTGGGACACCCTGTAGTTTTATTGAAATATAATTCATACACCATAAAATTCATCCTCTTAAAGTGCACATGCAGTTCAGCAGTTTTCAGTATAATAGAGCTTGCAAACATCACCACTATCTAACTCCAAAATATTTTCATCACCCCAAAAAGAAATCCAGTACCCATTACCAGTCACTGTCCATTTCCTTCTCCCTCAGCCCCTGGCAACCACTAATCTGCTTTCTGTCTCTATGAATTTGCCTCTTCTGGACATTTCATATAAATGGAATCATATAGTATGTAATCTTTTGTGACTGGCTTCTTTGAATTAGCATAATGTTTTTAAGATTCTTCCATGTTGTAGCATGTATCAGTACTTCATTTCTTTGTGTATCTGTGGAATTTTTTAAACATTTTTATGGTGGTAATATATCCATGATGCAAGATTTACTGTTTTAACCATTTTTCAAGTGTACAGTTCAGTGGCATTAAGTACATTCACCTTGTTGTGCGACCATCACCACTCTCCATCTCCAGAATTTTTTATCATCCCATTCTGAAACACTGTACCCATTAAACGATAACTCCGCATTTCTCCCTCCCTCAACCCCTGGTAACCCCTGTTCTACTTTCTGTTTCTATGTATTTAACCATTCCACATACCTCATGTAAGAGGAGTCATATGATAAATATTGCATATATTATATTTTTTGTGTGTCTGGCTTCTTTCACTGAGCATAATGTCATCAAGGCTCATCCATGTTGTAGCATGTGTCAGGATTTCCTTCCTTTTTTGGCTGAATAATATTCCACCGTATAGATATGCACATTTTGTTTATCCATTTATCAGTTGCTGGACGTTTGGGTTGTTTCCACTTCTTTGGTTGTTACGAATAGTGGTGCTATCAACATTCATGTATGAGTTTTCGTGTGGACATATGTCTTCATTTCTCACCATTTTATACCCGGGAGTGAAATTGTTAAGTCATATGGTGACTCTAAGTTTAACATTTTGAGGATCTGCCAAACTGCTTTCCAAAAGGCCTGTGTCATTACGCCTTCCCACCAACAGTGTGCGATACGTCCTTGCCAACGTTCATTATTATCTGCCTTCTTTCCTAACGGGTGTGAAGTGGTATCTTATTGCAGTTTGGATTTCCCTAATGACTAATGGCATTGAGCATCCTTTCAATGTGCTTATTGACCATTTCCTATTGTACTACTTTAATTCCCTGGTTGTGTTTTCTGTTTTTGCGATATTTTAAGGTTACTTTTTTCGTGGTTGCTCTGAGGATTATAATTAACATCTTAACATAAAACTATCTGGTTCATATAAGTACTAACTTGATTTTAATAGCAAGTGAAACCTTTGCTCTAATATGGCTCTGTTCTTTTCCCTCTCCTTTGTGCTGTTATTGTCATACAAATTACATCTTTATGCATTATAAGACTATCAACACAGTTTTATAATCATTGTTTTATGCAATTGTCTTTGAGTCAAATAGAAGAAAAGAATGAATTACAAATAAAAAACATGTATATTATCTTTTATATTTACCTATCTGGTTACCTGTACTAGTACTCTTAATTTCTTCAAGTGGGCTGTGTCTTGTTTTTCTGTTGTGCGTCCTTTTATTTCAGCCTAAAGGACTCCCTTTAGTATTTCTTGTAAGGCAGGCTTGCTGGTAATGAATTCTCTGGTTTTGTTTATTTGAGAATGTCTTAACTTTAAAAGAAGGTTTTTTTAAAGAAATGGGGTCCTGCTCTGTCACCCAGACTAGAGTGTGGGGGCACCTTGATAGCTCACTCACTGTAAGCTCGAACTCCTGGGCTCCGTTGATCCTCCTGCCTCAGCCTCCCGAGTAGCTGGGACTAGAGGTGCGCACCACCACACCCAGCTGATTTTTCTTATTTTGGGTAGAGACAAGGTCTCACTATGTCACCCAGGCTGGTCTCAAACAGCTGGCCTCAAGCGATCCTGATCCTCCCAAAGTGCTGGGATTACAGGCGTGAGCCACCGCGCCCAGCCTCTCCTTAACTTTTAAAGGGTAGTTTTGCCTGGAGTTGAATTCTTGGTCGGTGGTCTTTCTCTTTCAGCATTTTGAATATGTCATTCCATTGCATTCTGGCCTCCACGGCTTCTGATGGGAAGTCAGCTTACAGTCTTACTGGGGCTCCCGTGTACTTGATAAGTCACTTTTCTCTGTTCTTTCAAGATTCTCTCTTGGCTTTTGTCTTTTGACAATTTTACTGTGATGTGTCTACATGTCAACCTCTTTGAGTTTATCCTACTTGAAGTTTGTTGAGCTTCTTGGATGTGTAGATAAGTGGTTTTCACCAGATTTGGGATGTTTTTGGCCATTATTTCTTCAAGCCATTGTTTCTTCCCCGTCTTTGTATCGTCTCCCTCTACAACTGTCGCTGTGTGCGTTGGTACATGTGTTGTCACCACAGGTGGCTCTGTTTATTTTTCTTCGTTCTTTCTTTTTCCTTAGACTGGATAATCTCACTTGATCTACCTTCAAGTTTGCTAATTCTTTTTCCTGCCTACTCAACTCTGCTGTTGAGCCCTTCTAGTGAAATTTTTATTTAAGTTATTCTACTTTTCAACACCATTATTTCTATTTGGTTCTTTTAAAAAATACATAATTTCCATCTCTTTAGTTGGTATCTCTAGTTGATGAGACATCATTCTCATACTTTAACTTTTGGATGTGTTTTTCATTAGTTTTTTGAACATAATTCTAATAGCTTATTTAAAACTGACAGCAACTGTCAGTTGATTTAAAACTGACAGTAACTCCAACATCTGGACTTCCTCAGGGACAGTTTCTATTGAGTGCCTTTCCCCCCATGTATGGGCTATACTTTCCTGTTCATTTATTTGCAAGTCTCATAAATTTTTGTTGAAAACTGGACATTTAATATAATATAATGTGGCAACTCTGGGAATCAGATTCCCTCTCCCTCCCCAGGGTTTGTTGTTGCTGCTGTTGCTACTGCTTGTTTAGTGACTTCCTCAGACTAATTCTGTAAAGTCTGTATTCTTTGTTATGTGCAACCACTAAAGTTTCTGCTAGGTAGTTAACCTAGCAGCTAGAAGTGGTCAGCTAATGCTTAGATAGAGCTTTCCTTGAATGCCTTGAACCAGTAAGTCTCCTCTCCTTGTTGAAGGACTCTCTGCTGCGTGTGTTAGCTGTGCCTTCAGTGCTCCAGCAGGCCATTTACAACTCTGCCTTAGCATTTATTTCCTGCTTGGTCATCCAAAGGTGAAACATTGGAGACTTCTCAGGTCTTTCCTGGGCAAAAATAAAGTTCTGCAGGTGCCTGTGACCTTCTAGGTTCCCAGGATCGTGTCAGAGCTTTACAAAGCCCCCTGTGAATATCCCCCAAATTTCCCTTTTAAGTTTTTTCCCCAGCCTCTCCTTTGCCACCTCAGGCAGTTGTGATGTTAAACAGTTACTACAGATTGTTTCAACAACAATCTCCCAGGGCACAGGGCTTTGATCACTGAGGGAGCTCTGAGTTAGGTCAAATAAAGATGAGGCTATGAATAGAGTTTTTCCTGGGAGCTGCTAGACAAGTCAAGTGACAATTCTCTGGGGAGTTCCAAGCCCATTCTGCCCCCTCCAGTGGCTGCTAGGCTTCTGGTTTTCACAGCCACTGTGATTATGAGGCTGATAGTTTTCAAGGCTACCATGGAACTGGGGCAAGGAAGATATGAATAGGACAAGTTACAATAGCATGAAGCTCATTGTTCTTACTGAGATACATCTGTTTTTCTTGAATAAATACTCATCAGATTGTTACAAGCCTTTGATTAATTTCCAGAGTTCTAAAAAAGTTTATTTTTGACAATTTTTGGTAGTGTTCTCATTGCTTTTATGGGGGATCAGATTTTCAGAGGTCCTTACTCTGCCATTTTGGAGGAAGTGCTTCTCAGGCTATACATTTTTAATACATTAAACAATTTAGCTCTCATCTAGTTAATTTCCTAAGAGTAATATTCTCTGACTTTCAAGGAAATGGGTAATACTATCTACTCCAAAAGTGACTTGAAGACAGGACCTCGGTCTTATTATCTCTTTATTAACAAGGTCTAGGATAGTGCCTGGTACAAAATAATCATTAACAGTTCCGGTGAATAACTACAGATCTTATATTTGTGGGGTTTTTTTCCCCCATTTATTTTTTATTTGTATATATTCACGAGGGTACAAATGCAATTTTGTAACACTTTGTTATACTTTGTTATATTGCATTGTGGTGAAGTCAGGGCTTTCGATGTATACATCACTGAAGCAACACTATACCCACCAAGCAACTTCCCATCATCCACTCCCCCCCACCCTAGATCTTATATTTGAATTGTGCTTTGCAATTTACGAAGTGCTTTCTCATGATTTTATTCCACATAGTGTAGTTTAATTCAGCAACATTTCCTGTTTATTAACTACATGCCAGTCACGTGTCAAATGTTAAGGATAGAAAGATAAATAAGACAAAGACTTGCTCTGGAAGGTGTTTCCAGTCGAGTTGGTGGTGCAAGATGCATGTGCATGTATCAAGACAAATAGTAACATGGAGTGTAAGTTCTGTGAGAGAGGGCACCATATCTGTCTTGTACCACATTGTATTTGCAGAGCATAGAAGAGTATCTGATACTTAGAAGATGTTTGTGGCATATTAAACATGGCCACAAATTCCTTTACACTCTTTCTATTGAGAGGTAGGGTCTATGTTCCTTCCCTTTGGATTGGGTGGGCCTTGTGACTGCTTTGACTGATGAAACACAGCAAAAGTGACATTGTGCTGGCTTCTGTGCCCAAGTCTTAAGAGATCATCAGTTTCCATTTTTGGTTTTTTGAGGACACTCAATCTTGAAACTGAGCTTCCATGCCAGAAAGAAGCCCAAGCAGCTCTGAGAAGAAGCCCACATGGAGAGGAACTGGGGCCCCTAGTACATAGCCCCAGCCAACAGCCTACATCAACTTGCCAGCCATGTGAGTAAACCATCTTGGAAGTGGACCTTCCAGCCTCAGCTGAGCCACCACAGCTGACACTGCATGTGGCAGAGATGGGCTGCCCCACTGAGCCCTGCCAAAATTGTAGTGTCAAGAGCAAACTGAAGGATTATTGTTGTTTCAAGCCACTGAGTTTTGAGGTGGAGTATTACACAGCACTAGATAGTCACCATAATATTCAATAAATATTTGTTGGCTGCCTACGATTATCGATCATCTGTGATTGTTGGAGGAGCAGGGTTAACATACATCATCTCATTTAATCCTCTCAAAAATTCTGTTGAGGAAGCAACTCCCCAAGATCATACAGCTCATAAGTGGCAGAGCTGAGATTAGACCTCAGACCTTTCTGATGTCAAAACTAGCCTTCTGCATGTATTTCCACTGTACCATGCCACCTCTCTCTAGAGAATGAGGAGATATTCACCGGACTCCGAGGGAAGATTCTATCCCCGTAGGCTGAGAGGGTCAGGGAGGGCTTTATGGAGATGGAGCTTAACCTGAAGCATGAAGAGGAATTATCCAGGCAAAGAAGAACATAAAAGGCATTCCAGGGAAGGAAAACAATGTGAGGATGGTCTTCGTGAAGCCAAACTCTCTGTAAATCGTATTCCAGTTACTATTTTGGGTTGTTTTGTCTTGAAATTTAGAAGTGTGAAACAACAATGTTATTTTCATAGGTTCTGTGGGTCAGGAATTTGGGCAGGGCACAGCAGGGATGGCTTGCCTCTGTCCTACAATGTTTGGGGCCTCAACTGGGAAGTCTCAAAAGCTAGCAGTGACTCAGCAAGTGAGATTTGGAATCATCCGGACATGTCTTCACTCACATTATGGCCGCTTATGTGGCCTCTCAGCTGGGATGTCAGCTGGGCTGCACGCAGCCTCTCCGTGTGTCTCTTCATGTGGGCTAATTTGGGCTGCCTCGAAGTATGGTGTCTGGGTTTTAACAGTGAGTGTCCCAAGAGAGCAAGGTGGAAATGCATGGCATTTTTATAACTCAGTGTCAGAAGCACATAGTGTCTCTTCTGCCATGGGGTAGTCATGAATATCTTCCCTGCCTCAAGGGGAGAAGACACAGATCTTACCACCCAATGGGAGGAGTGTCAAGTTTACATAAAGGAAGTGGGATGGCAGATATTGTTGCAGCCACTGTTAGCAAATATAACATTCCCCAGCGCATCTCATCAAAAGGTCGCGTTAGAAGGAAACACAACTCTTACATCCAAATCTTTACTGTGGGCTCTTGATAAAATGTCAAGGTTGAGCAGTGTTGGGGTTTGGGGTTAAATTTATAACTTATAACATTCAGTAATACTTCTTTAAATTCTTTCTTTGGGGGTGGATCAAGATGGTAGACTGGGCACAGGTTTTTCCTACTACTTTTATCTCCAATCTCTAGCAATGACAGAACAATAAGTATTTAAAAACAATATACTCATAAGAGGGCTGGAAAACTGAGGGCATTAGTGGACCAGTAATGCTGAGGAATCGCTGAAGGACAGAAAGCACATAAAATCAATTTGTTAGAGAAAACCACAGCTCTGAACATGTGCAGAAGGGGATGGCTGTGAAGAGTGGGAGTTTTTCTGGGAGTTTTCCAAATCAGAGGCAGTGGATCTGAGAAGCAGAATGAGGCGCTGGGGTCATCACGAGGGTGGTTGCTTGAGAACAGCAAGACAGGCTGGCCCTTTCCTTTCCCCCACTTGGCCCCAGGCTACAGCAGTGTGCCTTGGACTTGGGTGGGAAAAGCAAGAGACAGGGCAGTGCCCCAGGCAGCTGGTAGAACCCAGGAATAATGGGAGGCCCCCTACTCCCAAAAGACAGCTTCTAGAACATTCTCCCACACTTTTTCTCCTTTCCACCACTGGCCCCAGTCATGCAACAAATGCCCCTAAAATCAATAAAGCAAAAAACCATAAAAGCAAAACCATTAAAGAGAAGCACCAAGCTCTACAGAAGACGGACCAACAATTAAGGAAATAGAAAAGAGCTTAATAGAAGTTGTTCAGTGTCCTCAGGAATTTGAGACAAATAGAGCGCCCACAAAATAAGACATAGTGAATGCCCAACCCATGTCCCCTCACCCTTCCCACTTTGGTTCACAGTGACCTGATTGCAACAGCCAACACCTACATTTCTTTGCCTGAGTTTCCCCCTTTCCCCTCTACTCCCTCCTCCTGTCCTCTTTGCCAATGGCATGGCATGCCTGAAGTGCTAGGGAATTAGCACCCCCTATCCTGGAAGCAGCCCTCAACCAATGACAAATGGGATCTGGTATAAATACCCTAGTTCCCTCACCCCTTGGGTGGAACAACTTTGAGGCTGTGTTCTGCACTGGCTTTCAGAGCTCCCAGCATGATCAACTGTGGAAACTGGCTTGACAACACACCCTCACTGGGTCCTCCCCTCCCCCATCTTACTTCTCCACTCCCCCACAGGTAGTCTCTGGTACCATCTCCCAAATAAGCCACTCATATTCATGTTATTTTTAAGGGTTTGCTTGTTAGAGAACCCAAACTAAGCCTAAGCAACAGGCAGCTATGAAAAAGAAAGTGGGTGATGGACCGAGTAACATAATGAACATAGATGGAGAAAGAATTAGCAAAATATGGGAAATAAAAAAGAAAAGTTTAGTGACATGGATGATAGATCCAGAGATTCTCATACCTGTCTAAAAGAACAGAAATAATTCAAAGGAAAAAATAATCCAAGAAATAATAGAAGACAATCTCCCCAAAATGAAGAAAAACACAAATATTCAGATAGAACGGATTATGAATGAAGAACAACTCATCCTGATGAAATTCTTGAACACCAAGGGTAAGAGAAAGCCTTAAAGGGTTTTAAAGGTAAAAAGCAGATCAGCTACAAAGAAATGAGTTTTTATAGGGCCAGAAATTGCATCAGCCACACTGAATGCTAAAAGACAATGGAACAATCTCTTCAAATTTCTGTGGGCAAATATTTGGAACTTAAAAGTTTATGCCTAGCCAAAAATCATTTACAAGAGGGGAAAATAAAGATATTTATAGACATGTGAGGGTCTAGACCCAGAGTCTCTTTCAATCAAAATAAGAAATGAATCCAAGAGCAAGGCTTGTAGTACATAAAGCAGGCAGCCAAGTTCTAACCATTCCTTAGGACACTACTCAACTTGCATCTCCATGTGCTGGTGGCGATCATGGAGTCCCACAGAGGCTGCCCTCCTGAATGCTCCTGTTTTATTTTCTGTTCCACCATTTTGACATTTAACCATCTGCCACCTGGAGAGATCGCTTTACTGTTACAGTAAACCATCTCCCTCTTGCATTGCAGCTTTACTATTCATGTGTCTGCTTTGCCTTCCTGCCTAGACTACAATAAACTTTCTTTCTTTTCTTTCTTTCTTTCTTTTTTTTTTTTTGAGACAGGATCTTTCTCTGTCTCCCAGGCTAGAGTGCAGTGGCATTGTCATAGCTCCCTGCAACCTCAGACTCCTGGACTGCAGCGATTCTCCTGCCTCAGCCCCCCAGGTAGCTGGGACTACAGGCGTGTGCCACCATGCCTGGCTAATTTTTTAATTTTTTGTAGAGATGGGGTCTCTCTATGGCCCAGGCTGATCTTGGACTCCTGGCCTCAAGTGATCCTCCTGCCTTGGCCTCCCAGAGTGCTGGGATTACAGGTGTGAGCCACTGTGCCTGGCCTATAAACTTTCAGTAACAGGGATTGTATCTTCTACATCACCAATAAATATTCGCTGAGCTTTAAAGGACTCTCTCTCTCTCCCATTTCCCATGGCATAGCATCCCTGCCGCTGCCATGTTCTCTCCCCATCTGCATCCCTCCCAACGCCTTCTCACAGCCCAGTCGGCCACTTGCCTCCTCCCCTCCTCCCCTTGCTCCCTATGCCCCCGGCCCTCAGCTGTTCTCCCATACCATCGGTCTCTGTGGCTTTTCTGGGTATTCCTCTGTACACATTCTCCTGATCAGCATCATCAAAACCAAGAATCCACCATGTACCAGGCAGTATTCTAAGCCATTTGTGTGGATTAATGAATTTGCTTGTCACAGCTGTCCTATGGAGAAGAATGATTAGTTGTCCCATTTTTCAGATGGGGAAACCAAGGCACAGAGAGGGGAAGTAACTTGCTCAAGGACTCACAGCAGGTGAGAGGTGGGACGTGGCTTCTGACCCAGACAGACTTGCTCTTGCTTTTAACTGTTCTGTCTTTTGGAGGCATCCCTATGTTTCACCCCTTGTCAACCAGTAAAGGCCCAGAGATTAGAAAACAAGTAGGAAATATTCAGAGGACAGTGGGGAGAACAACAGAACAGACTGGAAGGTTCAGATTGGACCTAATGGTAGACAACAAGTGAAAACTAGTTTGGAAGGTATGGTATGCACCCGAGTAGGAATATGTGACATATATATAGTTGTGGAGTTTACAAAGCATGTCTGCATGCTCATTTTGCATTTCACTTGGTCCTGATATCAATACTTTGAGAGGATTGAAGGGAATCATTGCTTTTTTTTTTCTGAGACAGGGTCTTGCTCTGTCGCCCAGGCCAGAATGCAGTGGCATCATAGCTCACTGCAACCTCAGACTCCTGGGCTCAAGCAATCCTCCTGCCTCAGCCTCCCAAGTAGCTGGGACTACAGGTGCGTGCCACAACGCCTGGCTAATTTTTCTATTTTTTTGTAGAGACAGGGTCTTGCTCTTGCTCAGGATAGTCTCAAACTCCTGGCCTCAAGCAATCCTCCCACCTTGGCCTCCCAGAGTGCTATTATTATAGGCATGAGCCACTGCGCCCAGCCAGGAATTACTGCTTTTTATATTTTACATATGAGAAGTCTGATGCTCAAGGAGGTTAAGTGACTTGCTCAAGGTCACACAGCCAAGAAATGGCACAGCAGGCACTTGAATACTAGGGCTCCCTGACTCCAGGCACAATTAACTGGCACTGAAGGTGCTGAGGGGTGGTACAAAATGCCAGTCAGTGTTTAAGCAATATTTGTTAACTGATTCTCTGCAGTGACAAAACATGCCCTTTCTATTGAGACACCTATTGTTTGTCTTCTGGAAAAAGATCAATAGTATTTTCAGGCAGGGTTTAACAGGGGAAGGATTTCCTCCCCCACCCACTCAAGTCCAATCACTCTGCCCATGCAGTGTCCACCCCTCTCCAAATGACCCCGGGAATGAGACAGGCGGGCGGGGGGGGCAGTGTGGAGAACTTATTTTCCATGACGCAGGAGAGACTTCCACTCCGTTTCATTGGCTATTTTTGAGATGCTCTACATCTTCTTTTAACTGCCTGGTGGTTAGGGGAGGCAGGAGAGGGGAAAGGGGGGCTGGATGATGAAGACAAGGCAAGGACCTGCCCTGGTGTCTCAGAACACAACTCAGGGGGCTTGGATTTGCACAGAGATGCCTGCTGGAGCCAGACAGCAAACACCCAACGTGCAGCTCAGCCTTTTGTGCTCCTCTTGGGTGTGGGGCAAGGACCCCATAAAGGACACCACAGGGAGGGCCAGTCCCTGGGAGGCCAAGCAGCCACCGCAGCTACCCCCTTCCCTGCCCCACGTCCCTTCTGATCATGCCAGAAAGTTCCTTCTGCTAGTGTTTTTGAGCGTCCAGTCCTTGCCTGGCCCTGGGGAGGCACAGAAGAACATTCCTGCTCTTCATCCTTTAACGAGGGAGTCACACATGCATCTCACACCTCCAGTCTGGCCAAACTCGGGAATTGAGGAAGAAGGAACTCACAGGGGTGTGTTGGAGCACAAGGACATAGTGCAGTGCTATGGGACAGAATCATGCTGGACTACATGGCCCTGGGCAAAAGATTTAACTTCTTTGAATCTCCCTTCTTGTCAAATGGGAGCCTAACAAGACTCACCATGCAGGGTTGTTGAGAAGAGACGCGGTGAGTAGCACCGTGGGGACAGGGCAGCTGCTGGCTAACCAGTCGCGACCACAGTTATCGCTACTCAGAGCACAAGCTTGGGACGGGTGCCTGGGGGGATGGCAGGGCAGACAGGAAGGCCGCGAGCCCAGAGGAGGAGTGGGGGGGGGTTAAGTGAACAGAAGGCCCCTCTTAATCTCCTCCCTCTGTGGCAGGGGCCAGAGAAAAAAGGAGATTTGGACAGGAGGGGAGGGAGGACAGGCCCAGAGGGAGGGAGATTGGGTTGGGGACCGTGTGTGCTGGCCCCTGGCCCCTTCTCTGTCTCCAAACTGCCCTCCCACCTCTGCCCAGGCAGGCAGCTTCCTGCTGGGCTGGGAAATGGCTTTGGTCTGGAATTTTTCTGCATGTGGGTGTGTTTTTGGAGCCGGGTTCACTGTTAAGAATCTCCAGTTACCAACATTCCTGAAACAGACCCAAAGGAGGCCGACCCCGACCGCACAGACTCCAGTGGGAAGGGGGGGGAGGAGACGGCTGTGCCAGACACCCTGCCTGCTCTGGAGCCATCCCTGGGCCCTCCTTGGGGGTCACCGAGCCAGGGCCACTGTCTCTCCTCTCTCTGGGTGTGCTCTCGAGGACAACTCAGACAAGAGGAGCTCACACACGAATGCTCAGCCAAGAAGTGTGCCTGAGTCCTAGAATGCCAGCATCGGGAGGGACCCCAAAGAGCACTTGCCCTGCCCAGAGGAGAGAAAGGTCTACCCAAGGTCAGCACTCTACCACATGAGAGTCCCATGCAGCCCCGTCTCACCATGTGTTCTAGTGCAGGACAGAGAGTGCCAGCCACCTGCCATTGTCCCTCAGCAAGCTGGCTTGAGGTCCGAAGGGCTTCCTGTGACTGACACTTCACCTTTGGGGAGTTTGCTAGACTTATGACAACGCCAACCTGTAGGATAAGGAATATCACCTTCCCCAGTGAAGAAATCGAAGGTCAGAGAGGCCTCAACAAAGTCACAGCCATAGTGTGCCAGGATGCAGATCATTTTGACTCAGGGAGTGTGCTTACCCCACTGACTCAGGGAGTCTCTCCGAGGAGTCTCACCACGCTCCAACCTTATAGATTTTGCTGCCTTTTGAAAGCAGCTCAAATCCCAGCTGGCTCCTGAGAATGTCATTTCTATGCTGCAGGTGCAGGCGTCTGTGTCTTCTCTTGGATTTCAGCTACCGCTTTTATGTCTCAGCTATGTCCAAGTGGATTGATTTGGGTTAAAACTGTGGATTTATGTAACCTCTTGTGATGTCAAGAACAGGGCTCAGGTGCCATGCTTGCAGATCTGGATTTGAGTCCTGTCTTTGCCTGTTGGTACTGAGTGACTTTGGGTAGGTCAATTTAAAAAGTAATTTTTGGACCAAGTAATAAAAGTACATACAAAATTCAAAAGTGTATAAAATGAAAAATAAATCTTTCTCCCAGACTTCCTTCCTAGCCCCCCAGTTTCCCTTCCCAGAGGTAATGACTTTTTAATTTCTTGTGTCTTCCACAGACACTCAATGTTTATGCAGGTATTTTGTGCTTATTTGTAAGGTGAAGGATGATGACACTTTAAGGAGTGAGGCCCTCGGGAACATCTAGGCTTCATATGTAATGAGAAGAAAGAGCCATGGTGACTCCTTGGGTCCGCATTCTCCTGCCCTCATCGCCTCTGCTTCCTGAGATGGCGCTGGGGAGGCAGGGAGCGGTGGCCTCCGGGGAGGCCCGCCAGCAGTTCCTCCCCTCCCTGAGTGCACATTGCTCCTCCTTTCAAAAGGCAGAGTCTCCCTCCCAGCCTTTGAATCAGGGCTGGTCATGTGACATGATGTGACCAGTTGAATGCAGCAAAAGTATCACTGTGCCAATTCTAGACCCTCACCCTTAAGAGATCTGGCAGTTTCTGCTTCTGCCCTCTTGGGTCCCAGCTGCCCTGCACTAAGTAAGTCCAGGCCATCCTGACAAAGAGAGGCCACGTGGAGAATGGAGAGAGAGCCCCAAAGGATGAGACACCATGTGGGAAGAGGCTATACAGAGAAGATGCAAGCCCTCCACCATGAAGGACATCCAGCACCAATACTCCAGACACATGGAGAGATGCCTTCTCCAACTGTCCAGCCCAGCCGAGCCCAGCCCAACCCCTCGCTGAATGCAGCTGCACGAGTGACCCCAGCTGAGCCCTGCTCTAATCCCTATCCATAAAATCATGAGAAAGTATAAATCATTGTTTCAAGCCACTAAGTTTTGGGGTGGTTTGTTATGCAGCAATAGACAGCTGATACACAATTATCTATGGCAGAAGCACATGGCTCACACCTGTAATCCCAGCACTCTGGGAGGCTGAGGTGGGAGGATCGCTTGAGGCCAGGAGTTTGAGACCAGCCTGGGCAACATAGTGAGAACCCATCTCTAAAAAAGCAAATGCTTTTATATTAATACATACACAAAGTACCATGTAGAAATATGTTTGTAATATAATTTTCCATAAGAAAAATTGGAAGCGATCCATATGTCCATTAACTGTTGAATGAAAATAGATTCATTTAATAAATATAAATGTATATTCATGAAGTAGAATAGTATAGCATACAGCAAGTTAAAAGAATGATTATAGCTAACAGGCATCAACATGTATGAACTAAAAAAATTAAAAAATATTATAGAAGCATGCATTCAGCATAGTTCCATTACATAAAACTCAAAATATGTAAAACTAAACACATATTATTGAGGAATACATACACAAATGGCAATACAACAAAGAAAGATAAGGAATAATTAACATAAAGTTTAGTTATTACCTTGTTACCTCTGAAGGGAAGAGAGGGATGCCATCATGGAGGGCCACATGAAGTGCTTGAAGATACTGAAATGTCTTCTCTCTTCTTTTTAAGAGCCAGGATCTCACTCTGTCACCCAGGCTGGAGTGCAGTGGCACGATTACAGCTCACTGCAGCCTCGAACTCCTGGGCTCAAGCAATCCTCCTGCCTGAGCCTCCTGAGCAGCTGGGACAGCAGGTGCACCTCCACACCTGACTAGGTCAGCCTTTGTTAGACACAGACTCCAGAAGGATGTTCTGTTCCCTAACTGTGTTAGAAACAGCTGCCATGTGGGTTCGGAGAGGGTGTTTATTCACTGTGAGGGACAGTGTCTCTGCTTTCCCCTTGAAGGGTGCCTTGGAGGACGGCCCCTGCTCACCCTCCTGCAGCTGTGGCCACTTCTGGTAAGAACCGTATTCTGCTGTTGGAGGGAAGCTTGAGACCTGCAGAGGGGGCAAGTCTTTCCTCCGGAGTCTAGGGTGGTTCAGATGGAAGGGCTGCTCCAGGCCCAGAGAGCCATGGTCGCTCCACCTGGACAACTGTTTTCTGTTCCTTAAGGGCCTGTTCTTTCTGCTAATGGGCAGTTTCCCCTCCAGTGCTCAGTTTGGAGAAGCAGTTTACGGACTGCTTTTTGCAGCTGTTGTGAATTAAGGACCACAAAGTGGTACAGCTCACTTGGAGTGGGGTGAGGGGGTGTTACCCAGCATGAAGTTCTCCAGGTGTGGAAGGTGGACCTCACATTCCTTGTGGGCAGTGTTCTTTTGGAAACAAAGCCATCACTAGCACCACCCCTCCCAAGAGGCTGATGGTGCCAGCCCCTCAAACCCCTCACCTCCCCACCCCTTTAACCTACCCCCAGCACTTAGACCTTATTGTGCAGGAGTCCTGGGTTATTCTACCAGGCAAGATTATCTCAGACAGCTGTGGCTGGGTAGCCATAATCCTAGAAACAGGGGTCTGGTGGGGAAGCCAAAGCAGAATGGTCGATCCCAGGTATCGAAAGCTGGCTTAGGAGCAACAGAACAGCTAAACACGATATGTGAGCCTGGATAGGAAAAAAGGTTGCTCTAAATGACATTGTTGGGACAATTAGCAAAACTTGAGTAGGGACTGTAGGGTTAGATAACAAGGTGGGATTCCCAGATAAAATACAGGGTGCCCAGTTATTACCATACAATATTTGAGACATACTAAAAAGTTATTTGTTGTTTATCTGAAACTCACATTTAACTGGGTGTTCTGTATTTTATTTTTAAATTATTATGCATGTAGTAGGTTTGCATATTCAGTATTTTAATGACCTAAATCAAGCAACCCTCTAATAATATTATACAATGTAAAATCTCCTTAATTTGATAATAGTACTATAGTTATACAAGAGAACGTCCACTTTCCTAGGAGACACACATGGAAGCATTGGGAGGAAAACGGTCAATATGCTTGTGTATTTTTGCATGGTTCAGCAATAATATTAGTGGTGGTAATAAAATTAATAATAAGAAGTGACAAAGCGAATGTGGCAAAGTGTTAGCCAAAGATGATCCTAGGGGAAGGGTGTACACGAATTTATTGTATCATTCTTCCAAATTTTCTGCAAGCTGGACAGTTTTTCAAAATGAAATTTTTTTGCGGGGGGGCAGGAAAAAAAGCTGGCTTAGGAAGCCAGGAGGCCTAGGTCCAGTCAGCAAAGAGCAGGAGTTGAATAAAAGCCGGAGGGTCGGGCAACTGCTCGGAGGCTACCTCGCTGCTGCTGGTCTCAACATGCCAAGAAGGGTTCAGGGTGTGTAGACAGGCAAGGATCCAAGCCAGCCCAGCGCTGAAACCTTTTTTCCAGAGATTCCATCTCTAGGTCCCTAACAGCAGCAGTGCAGGGTCATCTGGTGGCTTTAATGAGCATTTCCTGCTTTCTAATACCATTTTTTTGGCCACTGTCTCTGAATCCCCTGTTCATACCTTTTGTCCATTTTTCTATGAGTGCTTGTCTTTTTCTTAATGATCTGAGAAATTCTTTATATATTCTAGATATTAACCCTGTATCATCCATGTGTTAAAAATATCTTTGTCCAGTTTATGGTTCTTTTTTTTTTTTAACTCCCTTTATGGTATCTTTCAATGAATTTTAATGTAGTCAGATTTGGCAATCTTTTTTTCTTGAATGGTTTGTGGTTTTTATGTCTTAAGAAATCCTTCCCTGCCCCGAGGTATTATGTAGAGCTATCATTCTGTATTTTTCTTCTAAAAGTCTTAAAGTTTTACCTTTCACATTTACATCTGGAATTGATCCTGTTACATTCTGAGATCGGGATCTGTTTTTATTTTTTTCTCTGGGTCGTCACCCCCTGTTTAGAGATCTTTTGGGAGAGAGGCTCATGTTAGAGGAAGGGACCCAGGGCAGGCTGTGACACAGGGCTCCAGCAACAAGCTGTGGGAGGAGAGGGGGAACACATATAAGATGTGATCCTGATGCAAAGGCCAATATCACACCACACACAAGAACAGTAGGTTTGAGCAAGCAAGAGGTAGTCCTTAGGTGAGGTGGCAGGGAAGGAGGAGGACTTCAGTGCAGAATGGAAGAACAGTGCAGAAGCAGGCAGGGCAGCTGCCTCCCAAAGGAGGCCAGGAGCCAGCCTGGGCTATGACTGGGGTCTGAGCGAGACCCCATCCCCCTTCTGCCCGCGCCTGCCCCAGCTTAGCACTGCCTAGTCTGCCAGGCACTCGGCCTCAGCAAGGCCCCCCTGGCTCTGGGCCTGGTAATCATCTGATGCGAGGGACATTCAGGGAAGGCGGGAGGGGGCGTCCCAATTCCTGCAGAAAGAAGCCCAGACCCCCTGCCGCATGCGGCACAACAATATAGGCTCTGGGCCACCCTGCTTGGGTTAGCAGTCAGCACTGGCCCTACTAGTGGTGTGACCTGGGGGAACTAACTTCATCTCGGGGCCTCACTGTAAATGGGATTCTAATGATAATCTACCCAAGCAAGTTATCGTGAGGCCTAGAGATAATGAGGCAAACAGTTGGTGCTCAATACATAAATGAAATTTATCATTTGCATGAAGCTGCGTAGCTGATGATATATGGACTCCATCCATTTCAGCTGCATGGAACCACTCCCGTGTGCTGTGACTGTCTACTCTTGGGGTCTGGTTAAACATGTTATGGCCCATCCATAGGATGTAATATCATGTAGCCATTAAAAGAAGGGGGTACATCTGAACCAGCTGGAAAAAAAGATGTTATTCATGGGATGAGGCAAGGTGCAGAACCTGTACAAAGTAGGATCCTTTAATGTCATATTTAAAATGATATTGCTCAACACACATGCATATGCACACACATGTGCTGGTGTATGCATGGGTTATTTCCTGTAAGGATCACAGAGACCTGTTAATGCCAATTCCTTCTGGGGAAAGTGCCCAGCGGATAAGGTAAGCTATTGCTTTTTTAATTTCTTTCTGTGGAACTGACATTCCCTATCAACACTGATTCAGGGTGGCTCTGCAGTGGCCCTGGGTCACAGTGCTTTCACGAATGAGCTCTGCCTCACACCACCGCCACGCGACAGGCTGCACTGTGATCTCCATTTCACAGGTGAGGGAGGTGAGACACAGAGAGGTAAAGTAACTTGCTTACAGACACACGACAGGTGAGGTGTGGACTGGGAGTCAAACTCAGGCAGTGAAGGTCCAGAGTCCCCACTTTTAGGTACTATATGACACTGTCTCTCAATGTATTATTTTTATCTATTTAGAAATTCACAGAAGTTTTCACAGAAGCATTTTTTACTTCTTTATATGCTTAAAAAAAAACCCAGACACAACGAATGGCTTATGATCAATTGTTCTATATCTGTGATTCTGATTGTCCATTGGCTGCTTCTGTCACTTTTTGACCACAACCAGACGGTGCGCACAGGGGAATACGTCTTTGGGATCAGAGGGACCTACTTATCCAGCTCTGACAAAACTGGCAGTCAGTGCCGGCCCTTCCCCGCCTGGCCTAGCTCCATCTTACGCTGGACGCGCTGCCGCGACGGGTGACCTCATGGGCCCTCTGTCACAGGATCTCTGGCGTCTCCTTGATCTATTTTTGCCTGAATCTCTCCCAGGGGCCTGTGGGCCTGAGCTAATTTTCCTGGCTGGCCCCAATCCAGGTAGCTCAGGTGGAGAGAACCAAGCTAATGAGGCCAAGGTCATGGGCCAGTTAGCGTCTCTTGGAGGAAACTGTGGCTTTGCAGCCGGACTGCGGCTCCCCCACCAGTCATTGGGCTCAGGTACATGCAGGCCCCGGGGGGATGATGAGAGCAATGCTGGCTCTTGCAAGTTATCACTTCCCATAGGAGCCGCTCTGGGGCCAGGGCCCAGCTACCCTTTGTGACTGCAGGGCAATGTGTCCTGGACTCACGTTAACACACCAGGAGGATTCAAGGAGTATGTGTGGTGGGGGTCCAGAGAGGACCAGATGGTTCATCAAGTGCTGCAAATAGACCCACACCTGGTCAAGCCAAGAAGATGAGAACCAATTCTGTTTCTTTAAATCTAAAGCAGAGGGCACGTCCACATTCTACTGAGGCGACCCGCCGTATGGCTTCACTGCTTCCGACATCAACCTTCCATCTTGCTTTTTTTTTTCTTTAGCATGAGTCTTACTCTTCACCCAGGTTAGTGCGTGGCATCATCATAGCTCACTGCAACCTCCAGCTCCTGGGCTCAAATGATCCTCCTGCCTCAGCCTCCCGAGTAGCTGGGACTATAGGTGCACTACCACACCCAGCTGATTTTTCTATTTTTTGTAGATACAGGGTCTCGCTCTTGCTCAGGCTGGTCTCAAACTCCTGACCTCAAGTGATCCTCCTGCTTCAGCCTCCCAAAGTGCTAGGATTACAGGCATGAGGCCCTGTGCCCACCCAACCTTCCATCTTTCTATGTGAGTCATTTACACCACCTTGTAATCAGAGGTAGGGTAGAGTAGGGCTTCCTCTTTTATGTTGTCATCTGCCATGAGGGCAGGGTGTTGTCTGTTTTCTTCTCTGCTACATCCCTGGTACCTAGACCAGTGCCTGCCATACATGCAGGAGGAGCTCAGTGAATATCGTCTGAGTGAATCAGATCACCCCTGTCCCAGAGCAGGGCTTCAGACAGCATTAGAGTGGACATAGCATCGCCAATGGGTTCTACTTAGTTGTTTTCAAATATTTCTATTTGAAAGAGTCTTGGGAGGCTTGTTATTTAGAGAGAAATTGTGGGAAGGCTCTAGGAAAAAAGAATAATTCCTTTTATAATGTGCCACCACCCCCTGATTTGAACATTTTGCAAATTTGAATTTTCTCATTCCAGGTTTTTCAATTCAGTTCAGTGAATAATAATTATTATTATTATATATAATTAATTATTAATTGAGGTCTTACTATAAGCCAGGCTTTGGGCTAAACATATAACACGTAGGTGGGTGATTTATTTAACCTTCATGATAACTCTAAAAGATGGGCACTACTGCTATTCCTACTTTCCAGATGAGAAAACTGAGGCAGGCAGAGAGAAGTTAAGTAATTTGCTCAATCTCACATGGATAGTAAGCTCTGGAGCTAGGAGTCAAATTCTAGAGCCTATACTCCTCATCACAACTACTGCTGCTCTTCAGGGTGTACTTTGCATGCAAGTTCAGCATCTGTCTACAAGGCACTGGTGATTAAAAAATGAATGAGGCCTTCAACAGGTGAATGGGTAAGCAAACTGTGACACATCCACACCATGGAATACTACTCAGCAATGAAAAGGAACAAACACTACTGATGCACATGACTCTCCAGAGAATTATGCCGAGTATGAAAAGGCAATCCCCAAAAGCTACATCCTGCGTTATTCCACTTATATACCATTTTTAAAAGGATAAAATTCTAGAAATGAAGAATGGATGAGCAGTTGCCAGAAGTTAACAAAGGGCGGGGTGGCTATGCAAGGGCAACACGGTGTCCTTGCGGTGATAGAAATACTCTGTATCTTGACTGTGCCAATGCCAGTATCCTGGTTGTGATGTTGAAGCAGCATTTGGTACAATGAAACACAATCAGCAGCCTATAACCCCAAAGTAGAAAACTGGCTGGTTGTGTATTAAATCTCTCTGTGTGTTTGCATATATGGCATTTAAATGTTTAATTTATTTGCCAACATTTAAAATTTTTGCAAGATGTTACCATTGATGGAAACTGAGTAAAGGGTACATAGGATCTCTCTGGATTATTCTGTGCAACTGCAAAATTAAAAGTTTAATCAAAAACAAACAAAAGAACGAGGCATCCTCCTGCCCTCAAGGAGCGCACGTCTAGGGAATGAGGCCGGGGAGCCCAGCCCGGGAGAGCCAGGGAGGGCTTCCGAGGCGGCGGTCGTTGAGCTGAGTCCTCAGGGCTGGTTTGCAGGTCAGAAGTGAGGGAAGGCCGGGACACCTGAGGCACGAGTGGCCTGCCCGGCTCTTCCTTACCCCAAATCGTCTCCAGGCCCGAGAGATCTCAGGCCATTCGTTCCACTGAAAAAAAATGCCTCATGCAGGCTATCTGCCAACTCGTTCATAACAATTTTAAGTGACAGACAAAATGATGTCTTTAAATTTTTCTTAAAGCTCCGGCGCCTGCTGCTGCTTATCTGGTAGAAAGCCCAATCAGAGGAGCAAATGAGTGAAGATCCCCTTGTCAAACAGACCAGAGAGCCAGCGTCTTGTTCAGCCTGTCAGGATCATCTTTCACATTCAATTTAGGAAAAAGGCAGATGTTAATGTTTTTCCTGTTGAGAGATAATTTCTTTTTAAAATGTTCGGGTTTTCTTCTTGGTATGCCTAGTTCTGCTTTAGGTATAATAACAGCTTAGTGGTGGAAAGGGTGAGGGTTTCGGAGACAGAGGCCTCTACGTTTGAATCTGAACTCCACTACTTCCTAGCCATGGTCATGACCTTTAGTCCCCCTGAGACTAATAATAGTGAACGGGTCAATAATACTGTTAATACAGTAATTGGGCTATGGTGGGGATTAATGAGAAAACATTTGCCAAAGAATGTAGTATAATACCTGACACATAGTAGGTGTTCAATAAGAGATACTCATTGTTAATAATAATTCTAATTTATATAAGAAAATAAAGATCTGCACCTTTCACAGGGCTCTACAAATAGCTCCATGACTTCCAGGAGCTTTGCTCATATCAGCCAAGATAGTCTAGGTTATGCTGCAGTAACAAACAACCCCCAAATCTCAGTGGTTAACAACAACAAAGGTTACATGTAGCTCACATTGCAGGTCCAGCATGGGTCAGGTGCAGCTCTGCTCCTGTTGTCTTTGCTCCTGGACCCAGGATCGTGGAGCAGCCAGTGTCTGGAATATTCCTGGTTGTCATGGTCTTATATCAGCCTTCAATGCTATGGCTTAGAAATGACTCATATTATTTTCATTCAAAACTCATTGGCTGGAACTGGTTACACACTCCTATCCAACCATAAGATCAGGAAGAATAATCTCACCACGTATCCGGAAAGGGGGAAAACCAGAAAAATGTGGCCAACAACCCTAGCAACTACCACAATGCTTTTGAAAACCACTGCCCAGACAAGAGGGATAGAGGCTCTGCTAGACAGTGGCAGGGGGGTAGGAACCAGAGGGGAGTGAGGGGAACCAAGAGGGGCCCAGTGTGCAGGGCAATCCTAAGTCAATGTGCAGGCTGAGGCCAGAGGAACACTGGTGCCTTTCTCATCTGCTCCCGAGCCCAAACACACCCTGGACAGTTCTGTCCTGCAGGTATGCAAGCCAGTCCTGCTAGAAGGTGGGCGTCACCAGCTTTCAACATGGATGGTGAAGCTGTGTGGAAACTGTGTTTTCCTGGCTGTCCAGTTTATGGGTGAAACAGTCACAAAGCAGTATTTCTCTGGCCCCACCCCTCCAGCTCTGCTGGATCCAGGATCCACTCAATTCTTCTGATAGTTTTTGGGATCCCCAGGCAAGTTTTTCTGTGTGTTCTCCACTTGGTCCCTTGGCTCCTTCCTGCTGCAGCCACGTGCCCCTCCACACTCTGGCGCTGGGCATCTCTTGTTACCGCTGACGTCAAAAGCAGCTGCTCTGCCAGCCTGTCCTCCGAGGTCCCCGGCTACAGACGCGCAGCTCCAACAGCACGATGTCTGTGCCGACAGCGCCACCTCCTGTCCCTGCTAAGGCTGCTGGCAACGTCCAATGTTCAGAAAGCCCCAGCTCTCCCACTGCAGCCCTTGAGGATTCAGGACGAGGTGTGGCCCAGGGGTGCTTGAGTGGCTTGCACTGTAGTCTGATCAGTTTCCATTCTGACCCATGCCAGCCTTCTTTTGGATTCTGGAGCTCAGGTCTTCTTTGGACCCCCCTCAGCCCCAGGCCTTTGCATATGTGAGCCCGCTGCCGGGACTGCCCTCATCACCAATTTCCTCCCCAGTCTCCTTCATCCCTTGATCAACCTTCAGGACAGCTCAAACATCACTTCCTCGGGGAAGCCTTCCTTGACCCCTCAAACCTAGTCAAGTCCCCCTGCTATGAGGTCTCTCCCCTTCATGCTGGACTAGAGGGCAAGGATGGAGGATCTGGAAGAAGGAAGACCCATAGGACAAAAGCATTTCCAAACAGCAAGCAAGCCTTCAGAGTCCTCTTGAGAACGGATGCCTCCTCCGACAAGCGGCTCACACACGCTTTGTGATCTTTGGAGAAGAGAGGCAGGCCTGCCAAACATGTTGGCCTTGGTGAGAAAGTCTCTGTGCGTTTCTTGTTTGTCCCAATGAGCTGATGTAAGTGGCTGGGCAAGGAATCTTCTCCTTTGTTCTCCATTTGCCACAGACGACTCACACCTTTCCTGTGGCCTGGAGAGCAGACATCTCCTTGCCGGTGCAGGTCTGGTGCTCACTGGAGGCCAAGGAAGGCACCTCCAAGGAATGTTCTAGGCATGGCAGTTACCCAAGAGACCCCTCATGCTCCAAGAACTGGTGGGCAGCCCAGTATTGTTTCTAATATAAAAAAAAGAAAATTGAGGGCTGGGCGTGGTGGCTCACGCCTGTAATTCCAGCACTTTGGGAGGCCGAAGCGGGAGGATCACTTGAGCTCAGGAGTTTGAGACCAGCCTGAGCAAGAGTGAGACCCCATCTCTACAAAAAATAAAAAAATTAGCCAGGCGTGGTGGCGCACACCTGTAGTCCCAGCTACTCGGGAGGCTGAGGCAGGAGGATCACCTGAGCCCAGGAGTTGGAGGTTGCAGTGAGCTATGATGACGCCACTGCACTCTACCCGAGCTGACAGAGCAAGACTCTGGCTCAAAAAAAAAAAAAAAAATTGAGGAAACTCAGTAAAAGTGTCCCCATAACCCATACACGTATAGGTAGGTAAACTAGGGTCCACTCTTACTAGGAAATACTCTGCAGGTGTGGAAAAGATAGAGCAGCCCAATGCAGCAGCATTTGGTACAATAAATAATTAGCAGCCTGTGACCCCAAAATAGGAAGCCAGCTGACTGGCTGTGCCCTAATATGAGCAGCCATAGTGTGTGTGGCATGTCCTGCGTGTGTGTGTTTGCATATATCATTTGAATATTTAATTTATTTGTCAACACTTAAATTTCAGGAAACTTCCCATCAAATAATGTATAATTCTGGGATCTCATTAAACACGAGGTGGGCAATGGGAGGCCCCCTCCTGTGCAGTAGCCATCGGGCTGGACCCGAGCAGGCGGCTGAAGTTCCCAGTTTTCCCCCAACCCCACCTCCCTGTCCCCTCCACACATGCTGAGGGTCCCCTTCTCCCCCCGCTACTCAGAACCTCATTGGCTGCCCACCACCCTGGGAGGTCAGCAGGGCAGGGCATCCTAACCCTACGTATCATCAGGCGAAAACACTGAGGCCCAGAGAGGGGAAGTGACTTACCCAGGGTCACACAGCTCTTGGTGGGCAGAGTGGAGGCCAGCTGCAGGCATTCCAACTCTGAGATTGAAGGGGAAAAAATGTGATTTTAATAATCCAAAAGTTTCTGAAGTAACAAATGGGATTCTCGCCCATTCCCAGCTATTTGTCCCCTACTGCTGGTAGCAGCCTGGTCTGTGTCCTTCTGCATTTGTCTCTGCTTGGACAAACACAGAGGTCCAAGCTCACACTCCCAGAGTTACAATTACGTGTTGGCAGTTTGGCTTTTTATCTTGTGACCAACAAAGCCGGGACCATGCTGCAGACAGCGTTCTGCAACATGCCCCTCCCACGCCCCTGTCTGGGCCACCTTTCCCATTTGGGACACACAGCACAGCCCCTTTCTTCTCCCGTCGCTGCAGAGGACTGAACAGAAGGCCAAGTGAGGGCCATGCCAAGTGAGGCCAAGTGAGGCAGAGTCCTGTGACCTAACTGCTCAGCCTCCCACCATGGGACCCTGGGCAAGTCACTCCCTCCCAGGGCCTCAGTTTCCCTGCAGGGCCTGGCACAAAGTACGTGTTCAGAGACACGTGGGTGAGACAACCTCTAGACCCCTTGTGTCTCAAAAGGAATCTTCCTCCCTTGCCGGCCTTAGTAGCAGTGCTCTGGGGGCAGTCTTGAGAGGGACAGGTTCCTAGGGACAGTTCTGCCCCAGGCCACATCAATGATTCCCATGGGGCCAGGCCACCTGGGCAGGCCTCTGGTCTTCCATGTCCCTCCTCCACCTCCTCAGCTTCTTCAAAGTGTCCAGAGAAATGCATCTGCCCCACAGCCACTGCCTCCTGGAGCCACCTGGCCATGCCCCAAGTGGTCTAGAACCCACGTGGAGCCTGGAGAATCCTCTCTCCACCTTCCCCTCTACCCTTCAGGGGCCCAGGGACACAAGAAGAACAGCCAGGTAAGCCCATGTTTGAATCCAGGCTCTGCTACCTTGGACCAGTTATCTAAATTTCCTGTACCTCAGTTTCTTCATTTATCAAATGGGGACAATAATTCTTTTTTCACAGGGTTATTTTGAGGATGAGGTGGGAGGGAGGCCATGTTCCTCCCTCCTCCAACCCCGGGATGCCTGCCCAGTGAGATCCAGCTGTTGTCACCTCTGGTGGTACCAGTCACCAACCTGAGGACTCATGCTACTGAGTTATGACCAGACCCTCCTTCTAGTATCCCAGATACACCCGAAAAAGAAACGGAAATCACACAGTAGAAATAAGTCAGCTGGGCTCACCCTCAAGCCCAGCCCCACCCTTGGCTGGCCGACCCAGAAGACGGCCCAAGTCCAGCCCACTTTCCTGTGGGGGACTGCTGGGGTCTCCCGGATGACACGCAGGCTCTTAGTTTTACTCCCAGTCCTGGCACAAACTTGCTGTGTGGCCTGGGTTTCTTCTCCACTCTGGGCTCATCTGATGCTCCTCCCGTGCTCCTGCCCCAAGCCCCACAGCATCACCAGCTCTGAGCAGGCACCTGGAATAGAATAGGTGCTCAGTGGATGCAGCACCGTGGTTGCCTTTTAAAAATTTTCTAGTTTGTTTTTGTTCTTGTATTTGCGTTTGTCTTTGTTTTTCTTTGTTGTTGTTCTATTATACTTGCATCCAAAGGATCTTAACTGATACAGAAATTGGTACCAAAGAGTTGGTTGCAGACCATAGACCCTCAGGAGGTTGGTATATTTGGAATCAGATTTCAGGATGGGGGGAGGGACTGCGCAGCGGTGAACTCCCCACCCAGCATGCTGGGCAGCACCTGCTGTCAGCTGGCGTAAACGCTGGGTCCTGAAGCAGGACTGGTCGCTTCGGACACTTGGCTTTGAGATTGTTCCTGAAGGCATGAAACAAATTCTGGCTGTTGATGTTTTCATCTGACTGCCCTGTATGAAGCAAATCCAGAGGTTGATTCTGTAGGTTTCTGATTCGTGAGATGAATTTAATCTTCCCTAGATCTTTTAAGTGCCAATTAGGGCGCTGATGGGGAGAAAGTGGTGTGTTAGGTTCCTGTTGCTTCTGTAACAAAGGATCACAAATGTAGTGGCTAAAACCAATACACAGTTATTCTCTTACAGTTCTGGAGATCAAAAGACCTAAAATCAAGGTGTTGGCAGGGCTTGCGTGCCTTCCAGAGGCTCTGAGAGAATCCATTCCCCTGCCTTTTCCAGCTTTTAGAGGCCCTTGCTTCATCTTCAAAGCTGGCAGTGTAGCGCCCCCTCCCCTCCCCTCCCCCTCCTCCCTCCCTCCCTCTCGCTATCTCCTTTTCTTCCCTCTGACCCTGCTGCCTCCGTCTTATAAGGACCCTTGTAATTACATTGAGTCCACCCAAATAATCCCAGATAATCTCCCATCTCAAGAGCCTTAACTGGATCACATCTGCAAAGTACCTTATTATGCAAGGTAACAGAATCACAGATTCCCAGGATTAGGACATGCACATCTTTGGGGGCTGTTATTCAGCCTACCACAAGTTGCATCTAGAAAATTGCAATAGGAATGTCTGAGGAGATTTAAAGAATCCTAATGCAGAGCCATAGCTAAGGACTCTTCTGACGTGCAGCCCCCACTAGAGTAAGCTGCCCCACTCCTGTACATGTCCTCCCATACCCCGCTCTCTGTTGCTAGACAGCCAACATCCAGTCAGTGTGGCCCTGAGAGGAAGATGCAGAACAGAAAGGAGTTAGACACTGAAGCAAGAGAATGAATTCACTATCAAAGCTCCATATATGTGGATATAATCTGTGCGAGTGGAGTCGAAGTGTGATCAACAAGGAAGGTGGAACATAGTTTGCATTCATTGCCATGATTGTCCTCAGCTGACACCATTTGCTCCAGCAGCAGATTGTAATTCTAACTGTGTCCAGCATTGGCCATGCAACCCTTGACTAAATGATGGCCACTTCTTTGTGACACCAAAAAGCCAGAAATTACTTGGCATGAAAAAGAAGGAGTCAAAATGTGTAGGAAGCTGGAATATTAGATTTGATCTCTCACAGGCTTCCTGCCCACACTATTTCCTGCCAGGGCCCAGGAGACGTGTCTCTCCTTTGACGTGAAGAATAAATGGATGACTAGGAACTCTCTAGACTGGGTGGAGGCACTGTCACCCTGACCTCTTTAGTGTGGGAGAAATTCCAAGAGGCCAACCCTGGGTGAGATAATTCATGGCCAGAAGAAAAGAGAGTGTGGGCATCATATCAGGCTTCAGGGAGGGCATGTCATCAGGTTCAGGGATGGGTAATGTGCAGAGAGTCCCACTGGTGGACAGTCCACCAACTTTGTAAACCCCAGACCTGGTGAGCAAAAACCTGTCATAGGTCATCATACTGGATGGTCCCAATTTTCTGACCTGAGCCATAGGACAGGCTCAGAGCCCTTGAAGGAAAAGGGGCAGCAGTCTGAGAAAGGCCCTGTCTTGCACCACAAGTGCAACCTGTGAACATTCCTCCTATCTGTTCTCCCTGGACCTGGAGCATCCCCTCAGATAATAGTGGACTGGTCAAAGGAAACACAACATACCCAGGACTGTTCAATACTGGCCAAATTTACACTAATTCCTAGGACCTATAATGACCCAGAGTGCCACTGTGGTCTGCTGGTCAGAGGGGGACCTTCTCGGGGACAAGTAATAAATGAATATCTGATTTGAGTTTACCTTACAATGGGTCCATTGGAACCCTATCCTCACTTGGTCATCATTTTAAAAATTCCTGGGTATATAACTGGAACGGGAATTCTTGGGAGCAGCAGATTGTTCACCCAGACCCATGGATAGGGGGCTGTTCCAGTGAGATAGGCCAGTGGAGGCTATTTGTTTTACATCTCTCCAAAAATATTTAAATAAAAATCATCACCAAATTCTTGGGGGAGTTCTAGAGATTGATACCATCACCAGGGATTACAGGGGGCAGAAGTGGAAATTCCTGACACACCTACTCACCTCTCCAGTGTGGCCCGTGCCCAACAGTTATGTGTCTTAGAAAGAAAAGGTGGAAACTCATCAACCTGCTCAGGTCGGAACTCTAATGGAAGTTGCCATTCCTTCAGGTGTTCTTGTTAACGACGCAAATTAATACAACCCCCAGCTCTTGGTAGGTATCAATCAGGCTTCTTGGTCAAGCAAAGGTACTGACTCTGGTTTCTTTGGGGAAAAAACAATGTGACATTTATTGGAATGATATCAGAGGTTCCCCTAATCAGCAGGAGGCTGGAGACCAGGCTTGGAAAATAAGTTTAAACTAAGACAGCCACATGGTGTAAAAGGCTAGGGGCACAAGAGTCATGTTGTCAGGGTGATATGGCCACAGCACTGCCCTGCCACCTTGAGATGTCATCTCTGCTGGTGCAGGACACAGTCACCCCTGTTACCATTCTCCTCTTGGGCAGCCCTGCAGCTCTCACTGAGAGCATCCATGAGTTCCTAGCACCCTGGGCTTTGATTCACTTGCTCCGGATTCGGGATTCCATGTGGAGGCAGCTAATTAGTCAGCCTTGGTCTTGTATGGAAGCCCTAGATGCCAGGGTGGGGTGGGAGAGGAAGAATTTAGTCTCTTTGGCGTCACATAGGGAGGTGGAGCCAGCCTCTCTCTGAGACTCCACATGCTGACAAACCCCCCAAACTTGGAAGAGGCGAATAGATGCTGAATAGCTCCCTCCTATGAAACAAGTTCATTATATCCAGGGGCCCAAAATGTTGGCATCTTTGATTGTAGAAGGCAGACACCTAACTCCAGTTTGCAAAAACTAGAGATAAATGACTAACAGCACTGAAAAGACCACCTGGGCTGAATTCAGGTGCTTAAACCAAGTCATCAGTACTCAGCCTCTCTCAAATTTTGCTGGGCTTTTTGCCTGACACACCTGCTGCAGCCAGAACTGGACTGCTGTAGAACACCTTTTAAGGATGTCCCTGAAGAACAATAGAAAACATCTGGAAGTTGACTCTGTCTGGAAGGGTGGGTGTCCTCACGCCAGATCTGCACTGTTTCCTGGTTAACAGCTAAGGATTTGGCTGGAAGTTCAGCATTTTCGAAGGAATAAATCTGGAGGTTTGGTGACAAAGATATTTCGGGAAGAAGTCTATAGATGGAGCTGTTAGAATGAGGCCAGAGGTAAAAAATACTCCTGTCCCATATGAATGCTCACTAGAAGTTCTCCACTGTCAAAGAGACTCTTAATAAACAAGGCAAGCAGACATCCCCTGTGGCTACAAGTCTTCTCCCTTCCCCAAGCAGTCTAGTGTTTTCAAAATGGGCCCCATAACCATGTGTCTGATGAACAGGCTATGTTTACCCACACAACATGGACTGTCCCCTCATTGAGGTTGACTACTTGGCACCTAGTGAATCTCAACCCCAGAAGGGACAGCCTTGGATATCATCCAAGTGGCCCGAAGGAGACTCAGCCCCACATCCAAGGTTGAGTGCTGTCTTATAGGATGTGTTATGCCCTGAACCCATCCCAATATTTAGTGCATTTTCTTTCATAGCCAGAATTTGGATCCAGAATGGATCTGGACAGTTAAGAGGTTAAGATGAGGGCAATAGCTCTATGGTTACGCATAATGGGCCATTTTCAAAAATTTTGTTTTCAATACCCATGACTCTGGGACCTTTGGGTCTAGAGATTTTAGCACCTAAGGTGGGAGTGGTTTCCAAGTTGCCCATTTCTGGCTCCTCACGCTGCTTGATACAGACGTAACAATGAGGTCACTGGGCTGGGTGTGCTAACTGAGCTTTGTTTTCAAGAGAAATTCACATTGCTGCTACACGGTAGGACAGGAGGGATAGAGTTAGAACTTGAGGGATGCCCTAGGATTCCTTCTTGTACTACTACAACAAGTAGTAAAGGTTAACAGGAGATTCCACAACCTTACTGAGGCAAGACCACCAAGGGGCTCAGACACCACGAGAATGCATTTGCCCACAGGTAAGAGGAACATGGAGTAGAATAACCAAAGTCATGTAACAGTGGCATCAATGGTCAGTGGTGATTGTAGCCTCTACTGTACCTCTTTGTTTCCTACAAATATTTTTATACACACACACAAACATACACACAAAATATTGAGATTAGAGAACCCAATGGAGCAAGAGAAAAATTGACATAATGCTGAACTCCTCAATCCATGACATAAGCTGAAGATGTAGTAGGTAGAGATTATTTGGCTATATCGCTAATCGGAGAAGTGGTGAGTGCATATGCTGGGATTGTTCCTGGGATTGCTGGATCCATAACAGGTTAAGGAGAGGCATTTTTGTTTGTATGAGAGGAATAGTGCAAGCGTGTGTGTGGTAGCCAAGGGCTTGTCTGTATGTAGTAAGCACAAATTCAGGTGGCTGCTTGACCCCAGAGTTTGTGTCTCTATTACCCACCTTCCTTCCTGATCCCATGGCCTGACTGATTCGTCAAAAAATACAGTCACCTGACCCAAGCTATTCTGTCTCCTGGGAATTTGAAACTTTAATTGAAGACACTAGGACTCAAGGTGTTTGGACTTAAGCCATCTGGTGGCAGAACCCTCAAAGGGCAAACCGTAAGTTCCTTATGTTGGACCTGCCCCGGTTCCTGTCCTTCCTGAATTGTGTAGATTATGCTCTTCCTCCCATCCTCAGAACTGCCTAGTTCCCTTTCAGTGGATCCTCTTTTTTGCATATCAGCCAGACTCTGTTTCTCTTGCTGGCAACCAAAAGAATCTCAACTGATACAAGCATTATGGTGGAATTTCACTGAATGTAGTCAGGATGATGGAATTCCAACTAGAGTGGCTCGTGGGAAAAGGGTTGATGGATTACAGCACGACTCAATTAGTTAGTGCCTGAAACACTCAAGGCCCGAGTGAAATCTATGAAAGAACTTGAATTATCCAAGGATTGATGAAGAACCGACAAGTAAAACATATTCAGGCCATCAGGCAAGCGGGTGGCCACGGCTCTGTTGGCTTCTTCAGGAAGAAATAGACTCACCTGAAGGCCTCGGGGAGACATAGGCCGGTGGAGAGTTAGAGGGTCTGCAGGATTGTACAAATAGAAGGACTGAGTAGGTCCTGGCTGCGCGTTATGCGTGACTCAGCAGAGTTTCTGGGATGACGTTGCACATCCTGTGTCTCGTTCCTGCTCTGGGATCCAGCCGTGACAGTCAATGCTCCACAACATGGAAATACAGGGAATTAATGCCCACCAGTGCAAGCCCCCGGGAGTTAGGAGTGGTGTTTAGATGCTTGCCTCTCTCCTCGCTGAAGAGAATTCTGAGGACATTCCTTGAAGGCTCCTCAGAAGGTCCTGGCAGGCTCAGTCACCCACGTGGGTGACCAGTCAAGAGCATGTCCTTGTATCGACTTTCCCTCCCTTCCTACATCACTCCTCCCATCCCTCAGTCCTGCTCCCTGAATCACTTCCCAGATAAAACTCCTGTGTACCAGCCTGGCTTCTGACTCCGGGCAGGGGACTTCGGGCTACAACAGGTTACTTTAGACACCGTCAAGGCTTTGGGCTTTGTGCCAAGAGTCATGGGAGCCATTGAAGAGCAGGAAGCAGGTGCTTAATCCAATCTTTATTCTTAAGGGCCAATCTGGCCCAGTGTGGACGATGGGCTGGGGCAAGGGCAGTGCCACAGGGAAGACCATTCTGGAAGTTCTTGCATGAGTTCAGGAGTGAGGGCAGACTGGATAGGGATGTTTGCTGTCTGGCTGTCTCTCTCCATCCTCTATTGCTCACTGACTCTCACACCTGCACACAGGCCCTTCTGATGCTAGTCAGCCTCGTGTGCCATGTGTCAATCTTGGTCCCTGGCCACTAGATGGGGACCATGCCTGTGCTCAGCTCAAGCCAGCCATGCACAAGGTTTGCCCGTGGCCCATGGGGTGCCAGGGTCTGAGGAAAGTGACTGGCCAGGAGAGGGAGAGCCCAGTGAGAGAACAGATGGGGTAACAGAGGATTTGCTCCCTGAGATCCTGGAGGAAGCTTCATGAGGAAGGGAAGTCAAGTGCCCAGAGCCCAGGTGAGCCCATCACTCAACACAACAAAGGCTCAGCGTGCCAGTCAATATTTATTGAACCAAAGTCTATAAACACAAGATGGGGAGAGCCAGATGGATCTGAGATATCTTGTCCAGCACCCTCTTCCCCGACTGACAAGGAAAATGAGGCTCAGAGAGGCTTTGTCTCTTGACCTTTCACTGTTTTTTTTCCAAATCAACCACTTTCCAACATAGCATTTAGAATAACTTCATTAGTCCCTCAATGTACCCTGGCCCCAAAGAGGGCCGGCCGGCCACTTGCCAAGTCCTCTACCCACTCTGTGGTCATCCGCACCACCATCACCACCATCACCACCACCACCATCATCATCACCACCATCACCATCACTATCACCACCACCATCACCATCATCACCATCACCACCACCATCACCACCACCACCACCACCATCATCATCACCACCACCACCACCATCATCATCACCATCACCATCATCACCATCACCACCACCATCATCACCATCATCACCATCACCATCACCATCACCACCACCATCTTTACCATCAAGAAGTCACCGCCTGACCGAGACACCCAGTGGAAGACGTGGATGAGCTGATACTGGAAACACAGGGCTAGAGACCATCACCAGGGAAAGACTCGTTCTTTTTTTTTAATTTCAGAATATTATGAGGGTACAAAAGTTTTGGTTTCATAAATTGCTTTGTAGAATTTGCAGCAAAGTTATAAGCGTGCCCATCCCCCAGATAGTGTGCACTGTACCCGTTAGGTGTGAATTTACCCCTTCCCTCCTCCCCACTCCCTCTGAAAGACTCGTTCTTCCTGGGACAAACCACAGGGAAGGTCGGCAGTGGAGCTGTTGTTTCTTCTTATTCCAACATTTCTGCTACGCCTTCCCCATTTTCAATTCTTTTGTTTTCCTGGCCTTCTCGTGGCTTGTTCCCGCACACCTCCCTCTCCGTTCATCCCACAACGCAGTCTTCACTCCCAATGGACTTCGTCCCATTCCCCACACTCCCGAGTCCCTCACTCCACCTGTTGCAGGCTCCGGCGCTCCTGCCTCCTCCTTGACCCCCTTGCCATCTGCATTAACCCCTCCCTGGCAGTGCTCAGCTACAGAAATGCTAAACTCCTTAATACCCAGTGCCCAGTATTTCTCTC
Organism: Daubentonia madagascariensis; assembly: GCA_023783475.1. Lineage (NCBI taxonomy): Eukaryota > Metazoa > Chordata > Mammalia > Primates > Daubentoniidae > Daubentonia > Daubentonia madagascariensis. The sequence goes on along the minus strand of JAKFHU010000600.1, from coordinate 10,582,247 downwards.
TCCCTCTTTTTCCCTCTACAAAAGTATCTCCATTTTGTCCATGCCGTTGCCCAGCACACCTCCCCTGATCTATGCCCTGCTGCAGGGTCAGTGGCCCAGGCCCTGCTGCAGCCTCTCATTGACCTGGGTGAGCTCATCCAGCTTCTTCTCCAGCACTTCAGCCTGCTTCCTCAGCTCTTCAGCCAACTCTGCCTTTGCTCCCTCATGCAAACGCATTGAGTTTTGCACAAGGCTGACCACATCCATCAGAAGACAGACACCTGCAGTGGCTGCACCCACGATCCGGGCTCCCTTGGTCATTGCTAGAGCTGTGCCTCCAAAAGCTTTCTGCAGCTGCTGACTGCCTTGGTCCAAGATCTGCCCAGTGGTCATGAGGTGCTTGGCATCAGCTACTAAGTGAGGGTTGGCTTTGGCTACCTTGATGGCACTGATCGTCTTCGCAAAGCCTTTCAGGAGTCGGGGACAATTTATGGTTAAGGAAATAACTTTGGGTATGTTCTGACCTGCAGCCTCCTTCACCACATCTGCCATGTTCACGTTGGTTGACAACAGGTGGCTGGCTTCCACTTTTGCTGATGACATGCTTGAGTGTTGCACGATGCTGCTGGAAACACTGGTCACAGCAGCTGCTGTTCCCAGCCCCATCCCAGTGGCCGAGAGTGCCAGACTGAACCCTGCTGTCACAGGTGCCAGAGCCAGGCCAAGGATGGTTAGGATGCCAGAGACAGTGCTGGTGGAGCTGGCCACCACCTCAGAGATGGTGCAGTCTCTGTGTACCTTGTCAACCTTATCTGCAAGGGCGTGGAGCTTTCTTATGTGCTCCTCAAGCTTCATTTTCACGTGAGGAAACTTGTTCAAAAACATCTCCCTATTCAGCAGGTCTTCTTGGAGCATGTCTTTGTCCTCCATATCCATATCTGTTGCAAGTTTCTTCAGAGCTTCATGGAGTGCATCTGCCTCATCCCTGTAACAATAAGGGCCAAGTGATTAAGAAAGGCAGTTTGCTTATCTGTGAAATGGGCTCAATAAGAGCTATCCTGTGTAAATCACAGAGCTTTTACTATAAATCAAATGGAAACAAATTTTACAAACATAAAGAATTTTTCTTTCAATGTTAAACATGTTTTGTACATCATAGATGCTTTGTATTACTTATTCAATAACAAGAATAAAAAGTAAAAGTCATCTACGATGCTCTTTAGTGGTAGGTATTTGATAAAGACGCCTTCTCACTCAAGGGCAGGGCAACACCATCACTACCCCAGTATTTGTAGAGTGGAAACTCCACAGAGAACAAAGAGAAGTGGATTGGAGAGGGGAAAAAACCACTTTATTCAGAGAATTTTAGTATGGTGAAGAATTAACCTTACCCAAAGAGAGGTCTTCCCTTTCTCTTTAGCTACTGGGAAAGCGATCTCTAGGCCCCTGGAATGCCCTGCCTCATAGGAAAGTCTTCATTTGCCTGGCGGATTTGGCCACAGGACAGGATGACAATCTGATGTATGCTGGTGACCTTGGGCCACATGGTATCATTTCTGACCTACAGAGAAACTGGGGACTAAAGGCACTAGGCCTCCAGGAAGGGCTGGAGACTCCAGGTCTGCCATGAGGACAGTATGTGATCAAGCCCCAATAAAAACTCCAGACACTGAGGCTTGGCTTAAAAAAGACTCTCTCCTTGACCAAACCTTAGTTAGGCTCTTCTGAACCTCTTCTCGACTAGGCGCCAGCCTTGGCCTTCCATGTCTATCCTGTCCATGCTGGGCCTGCATTGCTCAATCTTAGCCGGAATCCTGCTAAGATACTTTAGGGAGAAACCTCCCACCCTTGATATCTGATCACCTTTGATATCTGACCCAGTTCCTCATCTCCCAACTTGATGTATTACTTCTTTGGCCTGCCTAGAGGAAGAATCCTGCTAGGTCATTTAGCAGGATTCCCCCTGCCTTAATGTCTCCTGCTAGTGATGTGCTACGTACTGATGCCTTCACCTGTTTGCTGGCTATAAATCTCCAGCTGTCTTGACTGTATTTGGAATTGAGCCCAATCTCTCTCCTCTATTGCAATAATCCTGAGTAAAGTCTTCCTTACTGTTTTAACATGTGTCAGAGTAATTTTTTCTTTAACAGGGTGAGCTTCCTTGGTTGGTGATGCTCCATGTGTATTGTCACACGCAGAATACAGAGTGGTACTGTGTCCTGAGGACAGTACTGCCTCCTAAGGACAATGGAAGCTTCACTTGAAACCATCTGTGCCCTGTGTGTCTCTTCCTTTGGTGGATTTTAACCTGTGTTCTTTCCCTGTCATAAACCGTAACTGTGTAATAACAGTTTTCAGCGAGTTATGAGAGTCCTTCTAGTGAATTATCAAACCCGGGGGTGGATTTGGGAACTCCCTCAAATTTGCAATTGCAAATCTAAAGTAAGTGGGCCCTCCGACTTTGCAGTTTGGCTACCTCTGGGTACTCAGAATTAAAAATGAAAACAAAAACCTCAGAGCCAGAAGGGACCTTAAACATCATTTTACCTGGTGTCCTCTCTCTTCTCATGACTGATGTCCTTTGACCTCCAGCTGAAGGTCATGGGGTCCAGACACTGCCCTGTTGACTGGGAAGCAGGCAACCTGGCTGGTAACCCTTGGTTCACACTGACTCTCCTCCCATCTTACTGACTCCTGACCTCCCACCTGGCACCCCAACCTTCGGGGCCTTCCTCTCAGATGTTACTAGTAACCGACACCTTAGCTGGTGACTGCTTCACATGTGTGCACACCAAGGCCATGTGCAATTTTATGCCACCTCTTAAAGACTCAAGAGACTTTAAGAACCATCTGTATCAATTGCTAAGCCTGAAAAGACCTGAATTTGGACAAGGTGGTCGAGGGAGTATTTCCCTCTACAGTGGGGACTTGTGAGCCACTTCAGAAGCCCTCGAATTAAACAAAATTGGCAGCCCTCCATCCTGACTTTGGAAGTTGTTGCTTAGCCACTCTGCCTGCCCTTTGGTCAGGGGCTACATTACAAAGAGGGTCCCAAATGGCAGCTGAGAACTCTGTGGCCCCCAGGCAGGGTGTGGGAGACACAATCACCCACAGCCCTCTGTGCCCATCAGTGGTGGAGATGAGATCAGGGAGGGAAGAGATATGCCTGTTCCACTCATGTGTCCTCTGCAAGGCCACCGTCCCTGTAAGTCTGTGCCCTCGTGTGCCCCCTGGCCACAACCTAGCCCAGCCCTATTGCCCCAGCTTTCCTGTTGCTCCTCCTGCCCCTGAGGATTCATCTCCCCTAAACCTCAGGCTGTTCACTGCCAGCGAGTCACATGGAAGAAATATTCTTCATGGATTATCGAGAAAGGGGTGTCTTCAGCCCAAAGCCACAGGAGGCTGCCTGTAGGAGGTATGCCTGTCAGTAGGAAACTAGCCCAGTGGGGAGATCTGGGTGGCATTTCTGAAGCACTCCATGGGGACAACCCCATGGAGGTTACCTGGACAAATCAGCCTCGGCCACGATTCCCTTCCAGGCTTCATCGTCAGTCAGCAGGAGGTGCAGACATTCTCTATTCACCCTGTCCCGGAAATGCTTAATGACATCCTCAATAAAGCTGTTGCTCTCTGCTTGGAAAGAAAAAAAGGTTGGAGGAAAGCAGGGTAGGGCATAAATGGCACTGAGTATAAGGTGGTTAAATGTTAAATCTTCCTGAGCAGCTCTCACGGGGGGGTACTTCTGATGGAGTCACCCGTGCTATGGACTGCATTGTGTTCCCCCAAGATTTATATGTTGAAGCCCTAACCCCTAGTGACTGTATTTGGAGATGGGGCCTTTAAGGAAGTAATTAAGATAATCCTATAGGACTGGTGTCCCATTGTAAGGAGAGGAAGAGACACAAAACTTCCCAATCCCCCTACCCCACCCCATGCTGTCCCCACCCCATCCCGAGAAGATTTGGCTTGGTTGCCAAGGCAATTCAGTGAGAGGAAGAAAGCAGTCCTGAGAAAAGGGATTTAGGGAAATGAATTGAGTGTGGATTAAGGTGGGTGGAGGTTGGCTTTGTTTTTCCTTTTCCTTCCTTTTCCTAAAAGGAGGAGGGAAACCAGCACTTGCATCGAGGGAACCTATAGCACCAACTCTGTGTATTTATTGATTGGGGCAAGAGGCAGTCTCTGCAGGGTGTTAAAGCAAGACTGAAATGAAGACCAGGCCTGAAAAATTCCTGGCCAAACAAAACCAACTAGACTTTAAGAATAGCTTTAATCTTGCTTAAACTGCACACGTATGCAAAAGTTAACTTGGGTCATCTCTGGTGAATGCTTGTGTTAGAAACAAAACTTAACCTCAGCCATTCATGGGCAGCCAACTACCTGTGTGACTAGAACTTTCTAACAAGGTGAACCCAAAAAGGCAATTTTGTACCTGCAACCATTCAAATAATTTTCTTATTCTACATCCATACTCACCCTCTAAATACTTGCCTCTGGTGCCCTGTCACTGGAACCTACATCTTTCAGTTTGGAGTCTCCCAATTCATGAATTGCTTCTTATTCAAATAAACTCTTTAAAATTTTATTGTGCTTCAGATTTTCCTTTTACAAGGGGTGTTTGAGATCATTAGAATCAGTCCCTGCCTGAGCCATCAGACCTGGTAAGCAGGTGCTTAAGCCTGTCAGCACAGGGCAGGGGCCCTCACACAGCTGCCGGGGAGTCTCCACCTGCAATTAACAGGTTCCAGGTAGAGGGGACGAGAACCAACACTTGGGGGGACCTACTGGCCTAGGCCATGTACGCATGTTATATTTGATCCCCATAACAACATGGGATATGCTAGTCTCATGTTACAGCTGAGGCGAGGAGCTCCTGGTCACACAGATGGGATGTGGCAAAGGCCAGACTGGGGTCCAATTCAGGGGGAATCTGAGTCACTTTTCCCTCTGAGCCACTCAGAGCAGCTGGGCTGGCTGCATGGCAAGAGCTGGAGGGAGGTGCCTCTGTGGGTAACGCCCCAGGGTCACCCAGAGCGGCGCAGTCAGGAAGGTGAGGGGTCAGGGTTGCTGGTCTACCCCCTCTCCCCACAACCCCCCACCTCTTGTCCCCTTCTCTCCTCCCCCACTGCCCTCCCCAGCTGTCCCCTACTTCCAGCAGGGGCAGCAAGGAAGGAAGCCCTGGGCCAGGCTGCCCCGAGGACAGGGCCAGAAGGGAGATGACCCTCAGACCCCTGGGTGGGGACACTCCATTTGGTGTGTCTTGGGGCTCGGGCCCCCCTCAGCAACCCCCTTCTCAGTTCTTGATTCCTCTGCAGGATAACTCGGCCTTGGAGGTGCCACCCTCCACTCTAGGTGGTGAGTCGGAGCCAGCCAGAGAAGAGGAAGCTTGACTACCTGGGCAGGCCCCACGGGGTTCGGAGGTCATGGTGCCAGCAGCGGTATCTCTGAGAGGTTTCCCTACAGCTCGAAGTCTGCGTCCAGGCTGGACGGTTTTGCTTCACCCTTGGGGAAGAGAAAACAAATTGAGGATGGGATGTGAGCCAGCTGCGGCAAGAGGGAGGAGTGAGGGACCAGGTCTTCAGCGATTCCCTGTGGGGTGGCAGCAAATGCCAAAACACGCTTAACCCAAAGTGCTTCTCTGCCTCCTGGCTCTGCCGGCTGCTATTTAAAGGCAGTTACCTCACCCCAACTCCCTCTGCCCGCACCCCTACTCCAAGGCAGAGTCCTCTTGCCCTGTTGGGGTACAAGGAGATGGTGGAAGAGGAGACAGCCATCTGATAATTATGGAAACAACAGAATCTAAACACAGAAAAAGGACGGGAAGGAATGTTCTGGCAATTACCTGGGGCTGGGAACATTTGTGTTTACTAATCGATAATAGCTAACATTTATTGACTGTCCGTGATGTGCAGGGCTCCTTACGTGTACCTCATTACATGATCACACATTCCATGAGATGGGTACAACTGTGGCTCCCATTTTAAAGCAGAGGAAACCACAAAAGTTACATAACTTGCCCATGTTTTCACCATAGTGCTCGAGTCGGGACTTAACCCAAGTCTTTCTGATTTCAATCCCACATTTTCAATTTCTATGCTCAACTCCCTTAATACACAAAAATATTTATTCATGTATATATGTTTATTGCAAATGACCCTTCACATTTCAAAACGATGTCTTGCACCCTGTGCCCAGTGTCTGTCGTGGTGAGTTTACACGTGCTGTGTGGAACAGCCTGTCCTCTCCTTGCTTCTGTGAGATCGTTCTCGCCACCAGACACCGGCCCCACCCCTGCTGTGGCCCTCCTGGAGCTGCCCAGTCTTCTCTGTTCTTCTCCTGTGGCTGAGGGACCTTAGATTGTTTCTAATTCTTCTTCTTTTTTTTTTTTATTTTTTGAGACAGGGTCTCTCTCTGTCACCCAGGCTGGAGTGCAGCGGCATGATCATAGCTCCCTGCAGCCTCAAACTCCTGGACTCAAGCGATCCTCCTGCCTCAGCCTCCTGAGTAGCTGGGACTACAGGTACCACCACACCCAGCTAATTTTTTAATTTCTTTTTTGCAGAGATAATGTCTTACTATGTTGTCCAGTCTGGTCCCAAACTCCTGGTCACGTCAGCCTCCCAAAGTGTCAGGATTACAAGTGTGAGTCGCTGCTTCCAGCCTCCTAATTCTTCATATAACTCATAGTACAACGAACTTTCTCCTTGCATAAAACTTTGCTTGCATGTGAGATTATTTCCTGAAGATATTTCTAGATGTAGATTGACTAAGTCAGAGGGTATCAACATTTTAGAAAGTTTTCATACCTAGAGCCACACTGTTAGGCAAATAAATTACCAACTTAATCTCACATGAGCAGCATATGAGGGTGTCCATGCTGTGTCTTACCATGTCTCAGTAGTCTTCAAAAAAAAAAAAAAAAAAGAAATAAGAGAAAAACCAGGTCTTTACATAGAGAACTTTTCTTCAAGCTCTGCTTGTGATCATTTTGCCTTGGGAGATGAGGAAAGAAAGCAAATGTTGACTACGTTTAGGAGCTGTTGTAAGGAGGCGAAAGAGCCTGTATCAAACACCCTTCTAGAGACCTGACTAAAATGATAGTCAAGGTACTTACGGGTACGATGACAGCTGTTGATAATAGCAGCTAACATTTGGGGACTTTACTCTGCACCAGTAATTGCTCTAAGACTTTATAAATAATAACTCACAGTATTCTTCCCATAACCTTTGATGTTACTGAGGTATGTACCATTTGTATCCCCGTTTGCAGATGAGGACACTGAAACACAGATATTAAGTGACTTGCCCAAGTTCAGAAATCTAGTAAGGGGTAAGGACTGACTTCAAACCCAGCTAGAGGGACTCAAGAACCCAACACACTGTTCTGCTCCCTCTGCCCCAAGGACAAATGGAATGAGGCCAACAGGAGGGGAGAGACTTCAGATGTTTGGAAGACAGAGCTGGACGGGGAAGTGATAACCGATAAACAGGGGTGCCAGGCGCTGCTCTCCACAGAAATGCCAAGAGGGCACACAGCCAAGAAACATGGTCTGCCAGGCAGAGCCTCAGAGAAGAGGACATGCAGGTAGCAGCAGGGGTGAGTTTGCCAGCCCCCCACCCCAAACTGTATTCATGGCAGCCTTGAGTCTACACCAGACGGAAAAAAATCAGAGAGTTCATGAGTGAACTGAAAGAACCCAGAAAAATATCTTCGTATTCTGGCACTTAGGGGATCCCCACTCAGTCACCCCACAGGGAAGCCTGGCAGCACACCGGCCCCTGTCCTTGATGTGAGTGGGCAGTGTAGCCTCAGAGACGTGAGAAAGACGTCAAGGTGAAAAAGGGCCCAAGAGAAACAACAAATGACCTCAGAAGAAATGAATAATTTTGAAAACGGAAAATAATTTTTAAAAACGCAAACCCATGTCCTCAGGGAGATGAGAAAATATTTTATTCACGAAAGAGAACAAGTGCCCTGAAAAGGGGAGAAAATAATGGAAGGAAAAGAGATCTTGGGAGTGAAAAGGTGACTGACAAAATAAACCACTCAAGACCGAGAACGGAAAAGAAAATCAAGGAAAGCATCCAGAAATTAAAACAAAAAGCTGACAGAAGAAACGGAGCTCAACGGGGAGTAGAGAAGTTACCACACACAACCATTCCTTAGGGAGGGACTTGCAGGTGAGCTCCGGGGAAGACAGAGGATGCGAGGGAGAGAGAGTGTCCGTGGAGGGGTGGGGACGACCAAGACAGAAGAAGACACGGGATCAGGAAACAGCACAATCAACCCGGAGAGAGCAGAATGCAAAGACTGCAGCTGGGCGGGCAGCAGGACCGGAGAGCAAGCTGTCCAGGATGGAATAAGGGAAGAGTTCTCTGGGGAAAGGGGCATTGCTGGAACTTCTCCTGTGATTCATAATGTGAAAGCACCTGAGGAGATGATGAAGGCAAACAGTGGGAGAGGAAAAAAAACAAAGGCAATTAGAAACCTCAGGAAAAACTAAAGCCGGGTAAGAAAGCACGTGCAGTCATACTGTAAACAATATTTAAAGCATCACAAAAATGTAAACCCTCTTGTTTGACTTTTAACTTCTAGAACCAAACAGAACATTTTGATATAAGAACTAAATACATTTGTTACTGATTAGTATAAAAGTCACAGTACAATGGTAGATGTTGGGAGGTGAAGCACTGAAGGAAGGAGAAGGATGGTTAATATCCTCATTTTATAAAGTGGGGAGTTGAGAAATACTGGCTACAGTCCAGGACATAAGAAATAAAGTTGTTAAGTAAATTACTTACAACTACAAAGTTTCTAAAAGAAACTATGTATTGTATTATATCACTGTGTATAACTATGACATAATATTAGGAGAAGGTGGGCAGGGGAGTTAGAGAAAGTGTAAAAATAACTGAAATCCTTATCTATCCTAAGAGGAAGTAAATAAATAATAATATCTAAATTTCAAAATTAAGAAAAAGAAAAACACAATAGCTAATATTTACTGACCACCTACCTGCTTTGTACCAGGCACCATTCTGAGTGTTTTGTAGGAATTAACTCATTTTTAGTTCTCACAACAACCCTGTTAAAAAGGCGCTTTTATCACCCCCATATTTCAGATGAGGAAAATAAAGTTCAGAGAAGTTAAGTAATGTACCCAAAGCCTGCCCAGCTAGTGGCAGCCAAAATTCACATCCAGGCTTCCTATCTCCAGAGCATACGCTCTTACACTATGCCAGCTCCCAGCACAAGAATAGTATTTAAAGATATTGGTTAACTACCTAAAGAAAAAGCTAAAAATTATAACTAATTGCTTTTTATCGGGAAGGGAGTGAGTAGAGTGCTCTGTACTAATTGATTTATCTTAACCATATGTACTTATTACTTTGATTTTTTTTTAATTTTAAGAAAATAGAAGTCACTTTATAGTAGTTAGTAACTGCTAACCACAATAATGCGTTGCTTTCTGGTGCCACCACCATAAGGATGATGGAAACAGTTCGAGCAAGTGCCAATAAGAAATGATCCTGACTCCCGATGTGACAAATGTCAGTTCAGGAGAAACCCTACTGGTTGGTGAAACCAAGTTCTCTCAGAAAGGTAGGGATGACATAATATGTTAAACTAGAATGATCAGGGTGAACTCTCACCTTGAACAGGTATTTTATAGCAGCACCAGGCCACTCACTCACATATGAGCTTATTCTCCACTCGAAGGAACCAAGACTCCTGGGAGGGGATCTGAGTTCCACCAGCTGTGGTATCTGCTACTCCAGAAAGCAAGGATGCTTCTAAAGATGTTTGCAGCAGTGCTCAATGGGGCGCTCACTAGTAAGTCCTAACCACTTAGATATAATAATAATTAATAATGATTATTATGATCATGTTTAATCGGGCCAAGTTGAGTCTGTCAAAGGCCATGAGTTCGTAATAATATTCAAAAGACAAGAGTTGAGAAAAAGCACACCGGCTGGGCCCTGGTGTATCCTCTGCTGTATTCCTGTGACCCTGTTACCCTCTGCTTTCCCTGACACAGCTGGTGGGTGCGATTTTTACTGTGCTAGTGTGTGTGAAGGGGGAAAGCTTACCTTTGGTCCTGAGCTCCTAGTTTCTGCAAATGCTCCTGGCCAGGAAAGTTCCCAACCTCAAGTTCCTGCTGCGGGTTTGGTTCTAGATGCTCATTGGCCTCCTCACGTTCACCCCTCCTCTTTTCCTGTGGTTAGCACTGCCAGCCTGTATCTCTCCCTAGCACATTCTAGAATAAATGTTAAAAATAACATTGAGGTGGAGAAACTTTTCTAATCAAGACACAAATCCCAGAGGCCATAAAGGGAAAGTTTGACAGATCTGACCTCTTAAAAATTGGAAATTGCAAAGAACACCATAGACAAAGTCAGAATAAAACGACGGACCAGGAGACACCACTTGCAGTACTCGCAGTAGACAAAATGTGAGTGTCCACAGCAGCGAGAGACCCTGCACATCAACATGGGAAGACTAAAGCCAATTCCTTTTAAAAATGGGCAGAAGATAGGAACTGATAATTCCTAGAAGAAACACAAATGAACACCAGCCATCTGAAAAGATATTCAAGCTCACTGAGAATCAAAATATGCAAGTTAACACAAAGAGATACATTTTTGAAATGTCAGATTAGCCGAGCCGGAAGTGACCCACAATGTCCATTGCTGGCAGGTGTGGGTCGTACAGCCCCCTCGCTGTTGACAGCAGTGTAAAAGGCTCCAGTGTTTGGGAGGGTAATCAGCACTGCCGTCAACTTTAAAATGTGCCCCATTTTATGGCACAGCAACTCACTCCTAGGTCTCTAGCCTGGAGAAGGCATAGTGTAGGTATGCAAGGATATGGCTTTTAGCCATATCAATGCACCGAAAAAGGGAGAAATAAATGTCCAGCCATAAGGGAGTAGATAGGTACATTAACACTAAGTCCCTTAATACTAAGGAATACTTTTTTGCCCCTGAAAGGAACAAGAAGGAGAAAGAACCGGCACAGAATAAAATGCCCTTGGAGCCTACAACACAGAGGTGGAAAGCACATGGCTCCACAGAGCTGGGTCTGAACCCCAGGTGTGAGTATGAGTGTGCGTGTGCATGTGCGTGCGTGTTGGCATATGCAAGGTTTACATTGCATTTGGTCGCCAACATTTCAAATGTAAATTTATACCGGTCTTACACGAAATACCGTATGATTCTGAGGTCTGCAGCGCCAGGCCCACACTCACCCGCTGGGCACTGGCTGTATCTGAGCAGCCCGTGCAAGCTTCCAGTTCACCCTACTTTCCCATGGCCCCTGCGGGCATCTGGATTTGCAATGCCTGCCTTGCCTTGTCTCCCACTGCACTGCCTCCCACCCCACCCAAGATGGGGTCAGCAGCCTGCTGGGGGGCCAGCAGGGCAGCACACCCTAACCCCAGCTGTCAGGTGAAAAATCTAAGGCCCAGAGAGGGGAAGTACTTGGCCAGCATCACACAGCTCTTAGTGGGCAGAGTAGAGGTCAACACCTGGCCTTCTGAATCTGAGACTGAAGCAAAAAAATGTGATTTTTTTTTTTTTTTGAGACAGTGTCTTACTCTGTCGCCCAGGCTGGGGTGCAGTGGCATCATCATAGCTCACTGCAACCTCAAACTCCTGGGCTCAAGCGGTCCTCCTGCCTCAGCCTCCCAAGTAGTTGGGACTACAGGTGCATGCCACCACACCTAGCTAATTTTTAAAGTTTTTGTAGAGACGAAGTCTTGCTATGTTGCCCAGGCTAGTCTTGAACTCTTGGCCTCTAGTGATCCTCCTGCTTCAGTTTCTCAAAGTGCTGGGATTACAGGCATGAGGTATAGTGCTCAGCCAGTGAAAGTGTGATTTTAATAATCCAAAAGTTTCTAGGTTTGTGTCTGCTTCAACAAACACAGAGATCCAAGCTCACACTCCACAGTTATGCTCACATGTCTGCAGTTTTCCTTTTTATCTTGTAATGACAAAGCCAGGACCGTGCTACAGATGCCATCCTGCAATGACCCCTTCCCATCACCATCCAGGCCACCTTTCCCACACACAGCACAACCTCTTCCTTCTCCCGTGGCTCCAGAGGCCTGAACAGAGGGCCAGGTGAGGGCTAGGGAGGCACAGTCCTGCAACCTACCTGCTCAGCCTCCCGTCACAGGACCCTGGGCAAGCCATCCCCCTCCCAGGGCCTCAGTTTCCCTGCAGAGCCTGGCACAGAGTAGGTGCTCAGAGACAGGGTGGGTGAGACAACCTCTGGCCTCCTTGTATCTCAAAAAAAATCCTTTGCCCCCATCAGGCCTCAGCAGCAACACCGTAGGGCCAGCCTTAGGGTGGCCAGGCCACAAGGAGGACTGGCTGGGCCCTGGGTCACCTCCGCTCCTCTTCCTTCTTATGGTTCCCCCAAATTTCCCAAAGGGATGGGTGCCCCCAAGATCCGCCTTCCTTCTGGGGACCCCTGGCCATGTCTCAGGCAGACTGGAACCAGAGCTGAGCCCGGGGGAGCTTTGTGAACCTGTCTACACAGCTTCCCCCTCCCTCTCTACCGTTTAGGGACACGGGGAGGGAGGCGTGGTCAGACACAAACCTGGGTGCAAATCCAGGCTCTGCCACTGCTTAACTGTGTGATCTTGGGCCTAACCTCTCTGAGCTCATCTATAAAATGGGGACAGTAATCCTGTTATAGAGCTGCTGTGAGGATGAGATGGGGGAAGGTCATAATGTCCCCAACTTACCAATGAACCTCCCCTGGCTGAGTGTGAGCAAGATCCAGCCGTTCTTAGCCGTACGGATCCAGCTGCCAGTTGTGCATCTGTGTAATAACCAGGCACAGCCTCTGGGCTCCCAAATACAACTGGGGACTGGAAAGGGAAACTGAAAGTCACAACTTCCGAGAAGCTCATGGTCAAACAAACACACCAAACACGCTGCTTGCCAGCAACACCCTCGGTCCAGTCCCACCCTCTTTGCTGACCCACTTAGAGGAGCAGCCCCAAACCTGACCTTTTAGCTCCTTCTCGGCTCGACCCATCTGCCCCACAGCCGCAGGGCTGGGAGTCTACTGTGGACTTCAGGAAGACCTGCCACCGACAGACTGTGGGATCCTGTGGGCTTGGACCCAGCCCCTCCTCCGGTGTCCCCCACCACACTCCCCAGCAGGCCTGCCTTGCTCCCTTCGTGCCATCAGCATTAGCACAGTCTTCTACACATACCAGATGGTTATTGCATAGTTACTGCATTGCCATTGTTGAATGCCACGCCTGTGTGGCTTCAAGACATCTGCTTACCTGGGTACTTCTGCCAGGACCACCAGCTTCCACCACGTGGAAAAATCATGTTCATCCTTCAAAGCCCAAATCTGGCATTCCCTCCAGCATCCTCTCTGGCAAGGTCCCCTGCCCCCTGCTCCATTCCCATGGCCTTGTGGGGAGGGGCCTAAGTCCACTGCTCGGCCACAGTGCCCTGGCTAGTGAGTCCTGCAGCTGGTTTGCTGGTGGACTTTTCTGCTTTGCCCCAGGCAGAGGGGCCCGAGAGCAGGGTGGACCACAGAGGACAACATGACCCTTCCATCGGGGCCCGTTTTATCTTGGGCAAGTGTCCATTGGGCATTATGGCCACCCCTACCTCTGCATCCCCCCACACCCCCCAAAAGATTTTTAGGAAGGAACAGATGCATGATTACACAGGAACCACACACTACTACTAGCATCACCATGTGGAAGTAGGGAGGGTCCACAGCCAAGGCCCACAGCCACCACCCCACCCCAGCTCTGCCTGGCCCATGGAGAGGGTGCTTGGCTCAGACATTCCGGGAATTGCTAGGTGTGTCTTCCAGAACAAGGAGCCCACCTCCATGTGGTTCTCCCTTTTTCTAGAGACCACAGAGGAGGTAGGGAGCTTCGAACTGAAGTCAGCAGAGTGACTGGCTGGGACAGACATCCTGGGACTGCACAGCACAGGGGGACGGATTGCATTCCATGCCGACAGCCCCTGACGACTTCATGGGAAGGTGAAGGGGCAGCCACTGGGCCCGGCTACTCACAGCCCGGCCACCAGCATCATCCCGTGGACAGTCCTAATTGTCTTCCCTCAAATGGGAAAATCAGGCCTTGAGTCACAAGTGTCAACTTCAGGAAGGTTTAGAGCTAAGTATAAAGATGACAAAAAAAATCAAACCCATAATATTTCTGTGTTGAAGTCAAAAACAAATGTGTGTTTAATTTTAATGCACATGTAATGTTTAAGAGAATTGGACACATCTGCACAGTTAACAGAGGGGTTTTTGGATTCCAACTTAAAATAGGTAATTGGGTAATTGATTTAGGTGCAGGATTTTAAGTTGAGAGGACTCTCTGCTAAGTCCTGAGGATGTGGCAGGTAAACTTTAGCAGCCTCAAGCTTGGTAGATCCCAAAACTGGAGGCAGAAGGAGCGGCAGGTGGAGGCGGGGGGCGGTGAGAGCCACACCACCAGGGTCTCTGGAGGAGGCACCAAGTGCACCACCAGCCTCCAGCCCCCTCCCCACGGCAGGCAGGAGGCCAAGGAGATGCTTGTGTGGAGTCACATGCCAAAGCATGCTTTTGAAAATAACAGCACCTAGCTGTTATGGAAAAGAATATGGCAGTTCCTCAAAAACTTAAATATAGAATTACCATATGATCCAGCAATTCCACTTCTGGGTGTATACCCAAAAGAATTGAAAGCAGGAACACAGACAGATATTTGATCACCCGTGTTCACAGCAGCATTATTTACAGTAGCCAAAAGGTGTAAGTAACCCAGGGGTCCATCAGGGGACGAGTGGATAAGCAAAATGTGACATGTGTACACAATGGAATATTATTCAGCCTTAAAGGAGAGGGAAATTCTGACACAGGCTACAACACGGATGAACCTTGAGCACATTACACTGAGTGAAATAAGCCTGTCACAAAAGGACAAATAATGTATGATTCCCGTCCTATGAGGTACTTAGTGTAGCCAATTTCCTGAAGACAGGGTAGAGTGGTGGTTGCCAGGGGCAGGGGCAACAGAATGAGAAGTTCGTGTTTAATGGGGACGGAGTTTCAGTTGTACAACAATGTGAATGTACTTAATGCCACTGCAATGTACACTTAAAAATGGTAAAAATGGTAAAATTTTATGTTATGCATAGTTTAACACAAGTAAGAATGTTTAAAAATGCTTTAAAAGCCCAAACTTTGTGGGAAAAAAAAACAGTGGCTGACCCCTTACAATTTGCAAAGCATTTTTATACATATAATTATATATGCTTCAACAACAGCCCTGTGATGAAAACATTTTCTACCCCTGCTTCCCAGAGGAGGAAACCAAGGTTCATAAGGGGTGAAACAACTTACCCAAAAAGAGGCAGAGCTCGGCTTCTATCCAGGTCTTTTTGATTCTTGTTTTGTTTTGTTTTCTGGATCATGCTGGTTCCCCCAGGGGAAGAAAAATCCTTAAAACCCTCCAGTATTCTGAAAATGTAATTTTCTTCCCTAAATTCTTCCTGTTGGTTCAAGATGGGTCAAAAAATCTCAAATACCGCTAGAATTTGCTGCCCACATCCCACCTCTCTTCCATGAGCCGGAGGAGATATTTGGCATCCGACAGTCCTGCTTGAATTCAGCTTCACCAGTTTTTCACTTTGTGACTCGGTTTCCTTGCTTGTAGAGTCAAATCAATGATAGTATTTACCTAACAGTGTTGTTGGGAGGATGAATTGAGACAAGTGGGGACCTTGGCACACAGTAGGTGCTCATAAGACAAGAATCCATATTTGCCGAGCACTCGCTCTGTGTATCAGGCACCGAGGAAGCAGTGTCTGCACTGTCTCCTTTCATGTCCGCAACGCAGCCCCGAGTGTGCCTGGTGTTCTTATTATCCGCATGTGCAGACGAGGAAACAGAGCTAGAGAATTAAGTCATTTTCCCAAGGTCACAAGCTGGCCGTGGCTTGCCTTTTCACCTGCCGGTCCTCCCCACCACCATTCAGCACGGGAAGCATAGACCTTTTTTCTTTTTCTGAAAAAGAAAATTATAGACTCACGAGACAAAACAGCACAATTGTAAAAATAGTTGCAAAGCAAGTTCAGAGAGGTCCCATGGACCCCTCACCCAGGTTCCCCTCGATGGTGGCATCTTAGGTACCTACAGAACATTACCCAAGCCAAGAAATCGACATTGGCACAATGCAATGAATGACACTGTGGACCTCACTGGACTTTCACTAGTCCTTGCACACACTCATTTTTATATGTTTGTGATTGTCCTTTGACATTTTGTCACACGTACGGATTTGTATAACCATCACGACAATCATGACACAGATGTTCTTGTCATAAAAGGGAGTTCCTGCTGCTAACTCTTTATAGTCACATGCTCCTGTGCCTTCCCCAAGCCCTGGCAACCACTGATCTGTCTTCCATCTCTGTAAATTGTCATTTTGAGAATATTTTATAAATGAAATCATATGGTATATAACCCTTTAAGACTGGTTTTTAAAACAATTCACTCAGGCCAGGCATGGTGGCTCATGCCTGTAATCCTAGCACTCTGGGAGGCTGAGGCAGGAGGATTGCCTGAGCCCAGGAGTTTGAGGCTGCAGTGAGCTATGATGATGCCACTGCACTCCACCCAGGGCTACAGACCGAGACTCTGTCTCAAAAAAAAATAAATAAATTCACTTAGCATAATGCCCTTGAGACCCATCCAAGTTGCTGCATATATCAATAGTTCTTTCCATTTTGTGGCCGGGTAATCATAGCTTCTAAAGAGAAACAGGACCTTGGAGTCCCTCCCTGTCTCCCTCTGCACTGCCAGTATCCCATCCAGAGCCCCACATTTGGTTCCCCTGCAGGAGCAGTGACATCAGGCCCCACCCCTGTCATGCATCACTTTGCTCTCTGCAGGAAGAGACCACAGCGTCCTGCCCTCTGCCCTGTCCTTCCTCCACTGACCCTCCATGACTCCCTCCCTGCCCCTGTTAAGGACACACTCTCTGAACCAATTTCTCTTTCCCTGGTTTCTTTTTCTTAATAGCATTTTTAAAAATTGAGATACACATCACATAACAAAATTCACCATTTTAAAGTAGTTTTTAGTATATTCGCTATGTTGTGCAAATATCACCACTATTGTATTCCAGAACATTTCCATCACTCCGAAGAGAAGCCTCGTGCCTCCGAGCAGCTGAAGCAGTTGGGCCCGACTCCTGTCCTAGGCCCCGGCTCCATGGCCGCTTTGTTCTCTTCTCTCTCCCCCTCCTGCACCTGGGAGTGTGAGTCTTAACAGGTGGCCCGAGGGATGGCAGGGGAGGTGGTCCTAGAGGTTGTCTGATGTGGAGCTGGACGGGGCTAGGCTGGAAACTGAGTCTTGCATGTCTGGAGTGGTCACTCATTCACGGGCCGCCTGGAGGGGTGTGGCTGGGGGCCAGGGCCCCGGGGGAGGCAACTCAAAGCCACAGACCACCAAGCCGTTGTCAACCCACAGGGGCCAGGCAGACAGGTAGAGTTCAGAGCGTGTGAGAGGACTCAAAGCCACGGGTTGGATGGTGCCTAGAGATGGTCTTTGGGTTAGTTGTGATACCAATGCTGAGCCGCTGTCACAAAGAGCCCACAAACATGAACATTGTCACTCCACAACATAGCAGATGTATTGAATTTGGACGTTGAAGTCCAAGTTGCTAGGCAGTTCTAAAGGTAGGTGGCTTTGCTCCCAAAGCTTGACCAGGAGTCCAGTCTGTTGTTGCTCCACCATCCCCAGGGAGGTGTTTTCTTCTGTGGGCAAGCTGGCCCGGATCCAGACATTCCAGCCCCAAAGAAGGACAAACGGGGACATGGAGCACAAGAATTTCCCCTTAGCACAAGACCTAGAAGTGGCACACCTCACTGCCCTCACCTTCCGTTAGCCGGGACTTAGTAATAAGGCCCCGTGGAGTTCCACGTGCCCTGCTGAAACTCAGCAGCTTCTGTGACCAAAAAGGAGGGGGTGGGGTTTGGTGGCTCACACCTGTAGTCCCAGCACTTTGGGAGACCGAGGCAGAAGGATCACTTGAGGCCACATGTTCAAGACCAGCCTGGACCCGGTCTCTACAAAAAAATTTAAAAATTTAGCCGGGTGTGGTGGCACGCACCTGTAGTCCCAGTGACTCGGGAAGCTGAGGTAGGGGCATGGCTTGAGCCCCAGAGTTCGAGGCTGCAGTGGGCTGTGATGACGCCACTGCACTCCAGCAGGGGCAACAGAGTGAGATCCTGTCTCTAAAAAAAAAAGAAGAGGAAGGAGGGGAACTGAAACGGTTAAAATGGTCAGTTTTATAAGTGTAAAATTTTACTGTTTTAACACGGTAAAAACAAGTTAAAAGAAGGCCGGGTGTGGTGGCGCCGCCTGTCGTCCCAGCTACTCGGGAGGCCGAGGCAGGAGGATCGCAGGACCCGGGAGTTGGAGGTTGCAGGGAGCTGCAGTGACGCCACTGCACTGCACCCGGGGCAACGGAGCGAGGAACTCTTGTCTCCACAAAAAAAGAAGAAAAATAAAAATGGGCTCTGTCTCCACAAACAAGTTAAAAGAAAAGTAGGCAAGGATGAAAGTTTGGGGACAATTATTGGTGTCTCTCCCAGGTGCCAATCCAGAAAATCCATGGCGTCTTTTGGAAAAAAATTACAAAATATTACCTGGTCACTGTTTAAAAATTATTTTTCAAAAAATACAGAACACATGGAACCTTTTGGGGTTCATCTTTCCAGACCCATGTCCACAGTAGCAGTTTTAAAAATTTTTACAGGAAACTAAAAGCTCTTTATTTGCTCAACAATCACATTATCGGGGAGCAAAGTTCCCCGGCCAGACCCGGCCTCATCCTTCCTCTCTGAACGCCTGCTGCTGGCACGAGGGGGGGACGGGGTTTCTCTCACTCCTGTACTTTTTTATCTCTCAGTGGAGCCTCTTTGAGCATTTCGCCTAAGGCCTCCATCACCCCAAGGGGACCAAAGCCAGAAAGCGAAATAGAAATTTTTTGGCGTTTCGTGTTAGTCTGGGTGCAGGATTTGGAATTATTTGGGAAAACAAGCAACAGGCAGAATTAGGGACCTGAGGTCTCTAACACCACCAGCGACAGAGCAGTGGGAAAGGCGAGGAGGGGCGCGCGAGCCGGGACCGGGGAGGACAGTACAGCTCCGGCCGGGCCGTGACCCAGCGCCCGGCCACTTCCTAGGGACACCGCCCTCCGGCTCCTGCACACACCTGCTGCGGCTTTTGCCTGGGCTCCCCACGGAAGCCCTGCGTCCTGATGCTTCATCCCGCCTGCCTTCCACTGGCTTCGGTGGCTTTTCTCTGCAGCCGAAGTGTGTTTCCAGATCACAGGCCTCCCCGGCCTCCTCCCCTGCCCGGGAGGGCGGGCTGCTCCTGGGTTTGCGCGTGACAGGGTGAGCCGCCAGAGCTGGGTCTGGGGAACTTGCTGCTGGAACAAGAGGATTGAGTTCTCAGGAGCCTCTGGCGGGGCAGAGATGGGAAGGAGATGGAGGCGGATGGGCAGAGGGAGCCGTGGGACCCTGTGTGGCATCAGGGCTGACAGAACCTCGGGCATGTCTGACACCCAGATCCGCACGCCCAGGGATCGGCTATGCGTGGGAAACCCTGTGTCTGCTGGGGTGCGATGGGCGGGAAGGGGCTGAAATGCACACCTGCCTCGGTGTTCAGAGCACTAACGGTAGGGATCGAGCTCAGAGCCGCACCAGCTGGGAGGCCCAGACCAGCTGAGAATGGTCTGCAACCTTGGGGAGGGCATTAGACATCCCTACGAGCAGGGCATGGGCTTCAGCCACTCTTGTCTGTATCTTGAAGGGCCACAGACACCGGATGATGTGGGGCACCAGGCGATGAGTGGGCCATGTGGCTCACCCTGCTGCCACCCCTGCCACTGCCTGCTTTGCCTGGTTCTGTGTGTCCCCGCCCTGCCCCCTGCACCACAGGCACAGTGGTGACCTGCAGAGGCCACACGTTGCGGTGCTCCTGGGAGACAGGCGGCCACTGCCCTGCATTGCACTGATGGCCAGAGCAACCCATCAGCTCAGGCAGGTCCCTGGAGAACACGCTGGGACCGAGATTCTCATGAAATGCTCTGAAGACAGTCTGGGGTCTGGCTAAAGTGCAGGGTCTGATTCAGGGAGTTTACATGGGGTCTGAGATTGTTTCTACCCAGTTCCCACATGAAGCCGCTGGTGCAAGGATGACAGTTTGGCAGAGAGGACCTAGTATACTTTACTCAACAGATGAGGACGCTGGTCAGAGAGGTAGTAACTTGTCCAGGGTGACAGCGCAAGGTGGCACACATTAAGCTAGCAGCCCAGGGAATCTGCATGCAGCTGTTTTACCAAAGATCGGTCCCCTCCTTAAGCTGACCCACAGATAGTGTCCCACCTGCAAGTTCCACACTGAGGCCATTCTCCCTCTACAGGACAGTGGAGTGTCTCACTCTGGTGGTGACAAGGAACACAGCACTTGAAGACTTAAATCCAACTATCTGACAAATTAGGGGAACACAAACATACGTCAGGGTTTTCACTTGGCAGAGCACTTTCCTCCAACTCTGCCTTCACCCTCCCAACCCGGGAAGGAGGTGAGGCAGGGATGGCCTTACAGGTGACATCGTGTCATGATGCTGGGCACTCTGCCCTTGCCATATGACCCTCCTGACAACTCTGTATGGCAGTCACTGTTAGTCCCATTCCACACACGTGCTATTGAGGCAGAGAGGGGAGCAAACTAGCCCATGGTCATGGGAGGAAGCAGAGAGGCTCTCAAACCTTAGGCCACCAGAGCTCACTCCTGATACATGAGCCACGCTGAGGAATGAGCCCACAGGAGCAGCACCCCTTGCCCAATGTCTCGAGGCAGTGGAGGAGCTGGAACCTGACCTAGGAGCATCTGATACGACAGTGAACGCGGACTAACTCTGTGGCCCGAAATCCCAACGGTACTGAAAGGGAAGGTACAAAACCCTCTGGTGTCAGTCCCCACCTACGTCCCCTGGCATGTCCTCCTGTCCCTGCCCATGGCTGGAAGGTGGCTGTTGGAAGCCTGGGCAGCGCAGGCCTGCTGCTTGGTCCACACCTTGCATGCCAGTGGGTGCCACGGGCCCTCTCTGAGGAAATCCTTTCCCCCTGCAATCACAGGGACAAGGCCTTCATTGCCCTTGTACTCCTAGCACCGCCCCCTGCCCCCCAGCTGGGATATGCTCAGCCTTTAACAATGAATGAACAAAAGTTTGACAGTCCTGTGAAGCGCCTCCTGTCCCCACAGGCCCTGTCACCGGTGTGTACAGCACCGGGCTGAACCTCCACAGGGCAGGTGTTGTGTTCTACCAGGAGTAAGAAAGCACCTGCAGCTGAGTGCCTGGGCTCATTTGTGTCTCTTACCCTAGGCCAGCTCAGTGTCCCGCACATAGCAGGTGCTCAGCAATTGAGAGGAATCAAGGTTTATAAGATGTTCACAGACGCCTTGGATCAGCCCAGCCTTCCTTTCCATCTCTTTTCCGCATGACCGTCCACACCCACTGTGCCTATACCCCAGCCACCCCGGCTAATGTAGCTCCTGGACTATGTCAGGCAGGGGCTGCTGCAGGAGCAAGGCCCAGTCCCTTCCAAGCCACCCTCTGCTGCAGACGGACGCCACCAGACACAGCTCATAGCACATGGTACTCTTTATTGTGACGCTCAGTGGAAAACATCTGTAAACCAGCTTATTGTAGTGGTGACAGCTGCAACACATGCTAAGGCACTTTTATTATATAAAAAAGGGGGGTGGGGAGGGAGTTCCATTCACTCCTTTGTGACAGCATCTGGGACCTGAATTCAGAGCTTTGTAGGCTTATGTAGCTTTTGTATAGCTTCATGATTTGTTGAGAGTTTGTTTCCTTGTAAAAAATTCCTTCTTGCCATGAGTAAGTCTAAATGCAGCATATACAAAACAGTTAGGAATACAAGTAAATTCAGCAACCAGTGTAGACCAGTGTAGGACAAGCTACTCTCTTCTAAACATGGTTCCCAAGGAAAGGCAGTGATAAAGACTTGGAATTTTATCATTTATTACAAGAAGGGGAAAAAAAGAAAACTTTCTTTGCTTTCAAAAATATCCGTGCAGGTGGCAGATTTTTAAACTAAACTGAGTCAACGGTGCAGATAAACTACCCTCCGGCCCCAGTCCTCGAGTAGGCACAAGATTGCATGGGAGGGCCACTGGCCCTCTCCAATGTTCTGGCTGTCATACTTGGGACAAGTCCCTTAACCATTAAATATATTTGGTCCCCAAGAGTGTGGGAGAAGCCACTGGAAGGCTGCTGGCCTTTCCAGCTTGGCCCCCAACAGCCTCGCTGTGGCAGGGGCAGGCTGCCCTTGGCAAAGGAGGGGAGGGGGCATTGCACTTGAGACGTTTTAGAATCGGGGTAGGGACAGTGGACAGTGGCGCTGCCCAGAAGGGGGTGGGGAGGAGTCCACCCCTCCCCTGCCCCCAGGTTCTGTGCCCTGCACAGAGGTGGAGCCCCTGGGCCTGCTCCTTCTGGACCACCCCAAGCCCACAGGAGTGGGGGGCTGATGGGGCAGAGGTGTGTGAGGTCACCACGTGTGATTGCCAACAGCAAAGAAGGGAGGAGGAAGGGAAGAGCTGGTGGCAGAGGTTGCGGAAGGTGACGACTCTTCTGGGGTGTTGGGCTATCAAAATGCCTTTAATCTGAAGAAAAATAGATTCATAGATAACTCTTGCCCATCCCTGTGGCCTGCCCTCCTGCTTCACCATCTTGTGCTCTTTGGCAGGAGGGGGCCACAGATCCCGCTGGTCATTCTTTTCCTGGGCCCGGGCCCAGGCCCCTGACTCTTTGGTATCAGATTCTGAGGGAAGGGGGGCTGGAAGGGGTTGCAGCAGAGGAAGCCAAGTGCCCCCGACAAGGCCTGGAGGGCAATGGGGTGGGGTGGGGGTGACGGTCACAGCAGTCCAAGGAGGTGGGGGGTGCTGCGGGGGCTGGGGAGGGAGGCAGAGTCGTCTGTCTGTCCATCCACCTCGGGCTGCAGCAGCAGAAAGGCTTACTCGGCAGGCTTGGCCTCAGCCCCGTCCGCTTTGCCGTCCACCTCCTCATCCGAGCAGTCGCCAGCACCTTTGCGGGCCATTCGGCGGGGCACGACAAACGGCAGGTCCCCGCGCCTAGGGGGCAGAGGCAGAGGGTCAGCGGGGCCCAGCCCGAGGGGTGGCCGCAGCACAGCACACACACCCCAAAGCCATCTTTAAAGGGAAACCAGGCACCTAAGTCCCCCCACCAGGGAGAAGCAACGCTGAGTCTCGGAAGCCCTAATTCCAGGCACGGCAGGGAGGCTCTCCAGAAAGCAGGTAATTAAAGCTTCCTGCAAAATATTTAGGTATCAGACATCTTGACGCTCAACACTAGCACAAAAACAGTTCAGGAAATCAGGACTGACTGATTCAAATGGGACAAGACCCAAAAGTAGAAGGAGTTGTCTCCTGCAAAACGCCACCCTTTCTTCAAAAGTCTTACAAAACAGGTGAAACCAAGAGATACAGGAACGACTGTTTACACAGGGTACAAAGACAGGCATCTTCTCCCCACTGTATGTCAGAAAATTTGTATTAATACTGACTACGATATCTGGCCGTGTTGTTTTTATGCTTTAAAAAAAGACCCCCGGGAAAAGGAGGTAAGACATGAGAATCCCAGCGACTAAAAGCCTCTGGTCACACATTTACTACTTCTTGAGTGCTCACACTCCCTGGAAAAGCAAAAGAGTCTTTTTACTTTCATAGGCAGCGTACGATGACCTAGTATTCACTCTGCAAATATTTACAAGGCACCTAATCCGTGCTGGGAGCTGTGCCAGTTTGCCTCAAGCAACTACTCACTCAAAAGCCTCTGCAAGGAAACGTTCTCTCGTAAGAGGAACAGGCTTTCCAGATAGGTTGGGAATAAATTGCCATAGTTCACTATTTCTTCAAAGGGCTGGGCTAGAGCCCCAGAGGCAACAAGAACCCAGAAGGGGCCCAGATGGCTCTGCCACAGCACTTTCTGGTTTGTCATCCGCGCTTTGCTCGTGGACTCTGGGTGAGAAATGTCACCAAGTTTCTATGGAGCTTAATTTTCTGAAACGTGCTTTTCAGAACAAGCTACCTTTTGAAGGAAGAATTGCTGAATCAAAGGGGCTGCAGAGGCGGCCCCCCAGGGCGGGCGGGCAGGGCGGCTCACCTGAGCTTGTTCTTGAGGGAGCTGACTTCACGGTTCATGGCGTCAGCAGTCTCGGTGGCGTCCTCCAGCTCTCGCTGCAGTTTCCGGCGGGAGGCGTTGGCCCGCTGGGCCTCCTCCTCAGCCTCCTCCAGCTGCCGCTTGAGCTGCTTCAGGCGGGTGGATGCCTTGTCAGCCTGTGGAGACAGACGTGAGGCCCGTGGCCCTGGTTAGGGGCCCTGGACACGCGGCCCAGCCCGCCGCCCTCCCGTGCACGCACCTGGTCTTTGTACTGCTCGGCGTTCCTCCGCTCATCATCCACCTGCAGCAACACGTCCTTCAGCTTCTTCTCGGCCCGACGCACCTGTTTGCAGGCCGCCTGGCGCTCCCTGCAGGACAGACACGCGGCTCAGGGGGGACAGCCTCCTTCAGAGGGGGTCCAGCCAACAAACCACAAGCTGGGCTGCCCATTCTCCAGCGCCTCTGGGTATCCACCCCGCAGGGAGGCCTTGATGTTGAGGTGCGTCTTTAGTGGACGCCTACTTTGTACTTGTTCTCTTATAAGGGACACTGTGATTAGCTCCATTTTACAGATGAGGAAACTGGGACTCAAGGAAAGGAAGCGGGATCTCAAAGAGCATTTAGTAGCTAGCAAAAGAGAAGACTGAGGTTTGGGGTCCGTGTGACCCTCATTACCTCCAAAGAAGTCTCTGTCTTGCTGAGCCCACAGACTGCTGCCTGGGTGAGAAGGACCCAGTGCTCAGAGACAGCCACCAAACTCCCAGCTTTAGAGGTGGGCTAGGGACTCCTAATTCAAACCCCACAAAGGTCCTCCAGTGAAAGGGATGAGGGCCCCATAAGGATGGGGGAAAACAGCCACTGGGACTCAGGAGACAGAGAGGTGAGTCCCGATCCGGCTCTGGGCAAGACCAGAGAAGGATGTGAGTTTTTCCCCTGGTGGCTGGGGCGGGGCAGGGAACACGCACTTGGTCTCGTTGTCCAGCTGCTCCTCTAGCTGTGCGATCTTGGCCTCGAGGGCGGTGATGGAGGCCTTGTACTTGGACTTGACAGTGCCCTCCATCTCCTGCAACTTGACCTTGAGCTCTTTGTTCTGGCGCTCCAGCTGCTGTCGCGCGTTCTCGTTCTTCTGGGCATGGCTGCGCTCCAGGTTCAAGTCGGTGTTGATCTGGTCGATCTGCGGAAGGAAGGCCAGTGACCTCACCGAGGTCCGGAGCCCTGGCTGGAGGGTGCTGGCAGGGCCAGAGGAAGAGGACAGCATGATCCCTCTAGGGCCTGAGGGTTGGAGATCTCAGCTCTCCCAGAAAAGGGAGCTACCCATGAATAAGGGTCCAGAAACTTGTGAACACCTGACCGACAGGATGGGGGGGTGACGTTTCCAGGCGCCAGGACACTTTCCCCTGAGCAGTCAGGGAACAACTGGCACCCGGCCTGAGCATCTGCCAGCTGGGCCTGAGGCTGCCGTGGGGCTCTGGAGCCTGGGGCGGGAGAAGGGCCAGTGCCGCACGCACCTGCAAGTTGGCCTTCTTTAGTCGGTCGTTGATCAGCTCCGTGTTGCCCTGCTCCTCCTCCAGCTCCTCCTCCAGCTGCGCGATTCGGGCCTCCAGACGCCGCTTCTCCTCCAGCGCCAGGGCTCTGGGGGGGAAGGAGGGGAGAAGTAAGGGGCCCAGCCCGGGGGACACGCCCAGCCCCCACCTCTGCCTCCCCACTTGGCTCACCCTTTGCCGCTGCTGTTGGCGATCTCATCAGCCAGCTCGTCCCGCTCCTGCTGAGCCTGGCGTTTGGCACGCTCAGCGGCTGCCAGTTCCTGATGAGAACCAGAACGTGAACCTGGGGCGGCCACGGCCCCACAGGGCTATCGTCCCTGGGCCCCTGGTGCTCCTCCTTGGGCCCCTTCCCAGCCTGCCTCCTACCAGAAGACCTTTCTCATGAACCCTCTAGCTCATAGGGCTGAGGCCCCCTCATCAGCCCCTCTGGGATCATAGCGTAAGCACCACATGTTTACAAAACCCCTATATCTAAGTGCTAGGAATCATGCCAGGTGCCAGGGACGTGGAGATAAATAAGAAACGTGGCCTAAGGGGAGACCCCGTGGACAGATACACTCAGTGCTGTTCCCTCCGCATCCCAGATAGACCAGAGACGGGAGTCAGCTCCTGAGCCTGAGGGTGAGGCGGCCTCAACAGAGACCCGCATGTGACTATGAGGGAGAGATCACCCCGGCACAGGCAGGAGAGGACAGCCACAGGCATGAGCATGGGAGGACGAACCTCGGTCTGTCTAACTCTGAGCACACTGGGTAGCCGGTCACATCACACTGCCGGAGACCCTCTAGACCCGGGGGACATTTCCTCATGTGCCTCAGGTGTGATGGACAAGGCGGCCGAGGGGACACTCAGACCCCTCCTCACCAGGCACAACTCACAGCAGGAG
Organism: Daubentonia madagascariensis; assembly: GCA_023783475.1. NCBI lineage: Eukaryota > Metazoa > Chordata > Mammalia > Primates > Daubentoniidae > Daubentonia > Daubentonia madagascariensis. The sequence goes on along the minus strand of JAKFHU010000600.1, from coordinate 10,555,590 downwards.
GTGGTGCCTGCCACAAAGCCTCCTCCACGCACAGGACCACCATTTCATCCACACACGTTCTGCTCGGGCCAGGGTGCCCTGCTGCGCAGCGAAACCCTCGACGGATTCCACCCCCAGCTCACTCTCGGAGTTTGGCCAATTTGGTTCCAGCCCTGCCCTGGCGACTCTGGCCGGGTGACGCCCTGAGCTGGCCAGAGGGCAGCAACCCCAGAGCCCTCCCGCGGGCCCAGCCACCTCCTGCAGCTGGATCATCTCGGCCTCCATGCTCTTGAACTTCTTCTCGTTCTCCTTGGCCTGCGCCAGGATCTCCTCGCGGGAGGCGCGGGCGTCATCCAGCTCGCGCATGCAGTCCTTCATCTGGGCCTGGGGCGGGGAAGAGACGGGAGGCTCGGCACCCCACCCGCACCCCGCCTGCTCCACGGCCCTCCACCCCTCACCCCTCGGGTCACCTCGCCAACAGGGACTCGTGGCTGCTGTTTAGCCTGACACCGTATTTAACCAAGTCGACTGTGAAAGTACAAAATAGTAACTAGGACGAAGTATCTCCGTATCCTAGGCCATTTCTATGCTTGCATGACCGTTAGGATTTCCAAAGCACACTTTCCACGTTGTCACTCACTGGTACACGCGAGCTGCATTTCGTTCCCACTTTCTCTCTCTCCTGCAGGCCTGAAGCCCATGTCCACGGTGCCACCCCCAACAGACACCCACTACTCAGAGTCAGCACCCAGCCTGCCAGGCCACCCCCTCCCCAGGGCAGGACAGATGTTCCCTTTTGTTACTCTCCTGTTATTTCATTCACTCTAAAGATCTTTGTCAAACAGCCTTTTTATTTTGTAGATAAATCCCAAATTGGGATTCCTCAAGCCAAAGCGCATGACTCACTGCACACAGCAACTGTACCAATAAAAAATGCCACCAACAATCGAGTATCTATGCCCTCAACCTTGCCAACAGTGGATTTTTAAATGTATTCTTGTTGCTGGCTTACTAGGAATGATGCCGTAGCCAGAGCTGTTTTTAATTTGTTATTTGTTAATTATCGGTGAGTGAAAACTTCCCTAGTATGTGTCCCGCACTGTGGGCTGCTTCTCAGCGTCATCACCTCAGAGCCTTCAATCCCTGTCCACAGGACTAGACTGTCGGTGCCCGGTTTGTTCCAGAAACCTGCATTAAGTGACCGCCTTCCCCGATTCCCACCACGTGTCTCGGTCTGCACTACTTGCTTGCTTCTTTGCTTAACACACTCAGGCCTTGATCTTGCCGCAGGTGCTTTCAGACTATCTTGTTTCCACTCACCTTCGGCCCTGTGAATCCCCATCATTGAAACAGGTGCTAAAAGCACCTACGACCTTCCTCAGAGAGGGGAAGGCGGCAATTCCCAGTGCTCACTGGTCACACTGACTGTGCCCAGCCCCAGGCCGAGTCCCACCTCCATGTGTAGCCAGCTCCAGCCGCGTCCGGCCTGCCCTCACCTGCAGCTTCCGCAGCTGTTTGATGGCTTCGTCCCGATTCTTGTTGGCTGAGTCGATGTGTGCCTCCAGGTCCTTCAGGTCCATCTCCAGCTTCTTCCGAGCAGCCACTGCCATCGAGCGCTGCTTCCTCTCATCCTCCAGCTCTGCCTCCATCTCCCGCACCTGGGGGACACTGACAGCTCAGGAGGCTGGACCGAACTGCGGACCCCACCCAGTTTGGAGCCCAGGTGGGCTCAGCAAAGCCCTGCAGGACCCACGTGTGGGGCCTCCAGGGGCCAATGGGGATCACTGACCGTAAAGTGGGCCACTGACCCCCGGGACAGAGGACTGGAGAGTAGGGACATGGGAGGAGTGTCAAGGGGCCCTGACACGATCCAGGTTGAGGAAGGATGGAAAGGAAGCCTGTAGGACTCCAGGGCGGCCCCTGGACACCTGCCAGAACAGCAGAAAGCCCTGTGCACCTGTCGGGCACACGCACCTGTCTGACCAGCTGCTTCTTCTTTTCCTCGCTCTGCTCATCCCGGCCCTGCAGGTCCCGCTCGAACTGCGCCTTCATGGCCTGCAGGTTCACTTCCAGCCGCAGCTTGGCATCCTCAGTGGCCTGGAGCTCATCCTCCAGCTCCTCCAGCTGGGTCTTCATCTCTTCCACCTGCTGCTCTAGGGCCCGCTTGGACTTCTCCAGCTCGTGGACCTGCGCCCCAGAGAGCCCAAGCAGGGACCTGAGCTCGTGGCCTCAGAGGCTGTGCACACTGACCCTCTCTGCCGGCCCCACCTTCCCTCCAGAGATCCCGCTGTGTTCCCCACTCACGCTCTTGCCCACGTCATCCTTGGAGCTCATGAGGTCCTCCATCTCCGTGCGGAACTGCTTGTTGAGCCGCTCCAGCTCTGCCTTCTGCTCCATGGCTTCCTCCAGGGCCCGGCCCAGCGACAGCGCTTTGGTCTCCTTCTCTCGGGCCTCCGCCTCAGCCCGATCGCGCTCCTCTGCGTACTTGGCAGAGATGGTCTTCTCCTCTGCCAGGAGCTGGGAAAGAGGTGGGCAGTGAGGCTCAGCGCATCAGGCTCAGAGCTGCAGACCACTGGTGAGGCAAAGGAGCTGCCCAAGACCCCCGGGGAAGGAGGGTCCCCGAGGCCGAGTGGGAGAGGAGCAGGATCCAGACGGAGCTGGTCCAAGGCTGTGCCTGGAGCCTGGCTGGGTCCAAGGACAACACACAGAGCACGGGGTCTCCTCGTGACTGGACAAGGACAAGGATTGCCTCTACTACCATGTTCTAACATCTGTTTGATTTTTATCACTTAATAATAACAGTGATCCTTTATGTCACAATGCCTTTTCCATGAGAACCCACAGGAAACTTCACCTTCAGAACCTGGAAAAATTCTGGTTCTCCTAAACAACTGGTTGGCGTTTTTCCTGAAGAGAACGCCAAGCTGGCTGCTAAAAAGCTGGAATTCCATCTGTGGTCTCTTCTCACGATGGCTTTGATCCCTCTGGTGTCTGTTCCCTGCATGGACCCACCCGAGCTCTGCCTTCTCGTCCCACCTTCCCACTCCCTTTGTCTTGCTTTTATCCCTGGGGTGACAACCTTTCCATAACGGGCCGGACTGTGCATTCTTCAGATTTTGCAGGACGCAGAGTCTCTGCAGCAACTACTCAACCACTCCTACAGCATGCAGGAGTCAGAAACAACATGCAAATGAACGAGCAGGGCTGCGTTCAGTAAAACTTGATCTACAAATTGTGGCGGGGCTGGATTTGGCTGAAGCTTGCTGTACCGAGCTAGTCTACTGTTCCATCTGGTCCAGGGTCTGCATCTCCCTAAGCTGCCTCAGGTCTTTTGGACTGAGGAAGAGCTATGAATGCATAAATAAAAAGTTTAAGTAATAGTAAAACTGATTTATTATAAAAAATTTCAAAAATAAAAACAGAAGGGGAAAGTCGCTCCTCAACGAGCACATGAAGAGCCCTCTTCCCCTTGCTCTCTGCCTAGACCCCTCACACGCTGGAGGCCACGAGGCCCCCTATGGTGACCCCAGGTTTTGCGTATTTGACAGGGGACTGCGCCTTAAGCTGTGGCGCTTGAGGGAGAGGAACTAAGGAGGACGGAGCCAACAGCCACACACCTGGTCAAACTTCTTCTGTTTCTTCTCCAGGTTGGAAACGCTCTGCCGCTGGTGGTCCAGGTCCACGAGCAGGTCGTCCAGCTCCTGCTGCAGCCGCGTCTTGGTCTTCTCCAGCTTGTCATAGGCAGCCACCTTCTCCTCGTGCCGCTGACTCAGGCCCTCCAGGTCCTTCTGGAGCTTCCTCTTAGCCTCCTCTGCGGTCTCCAGGCACCCCACACTGTCCTCCATCTTCTTCTTCACGTCGGCCACCTGGGCAGGAGCGAGGAGTAGGGAGGTGCCCGAGATGGCACCTGCTCAGGTGACATGCCGTCTCTGGACAGTGGGAGGTGGCCTACTACACCGTGGAGGGGTACCAGGAGCCAACCCAGTTATGGGAATGGCTCCCCCATCACTTCCCTCTTCCATGGGGGCAAGAAAAATGGATTTTCTGCAGAGGGGCATACACCTCACATGCGAAAATGAGGGAGTTAGCACCCAGTCCAGCTGTGGGGGTTCTCAGTCCACATCTCCGCCAAGCCTCGTATTCTGCAAAGCCTGAGCCCCGCAACGGAAGCCCCTGCTTCACCTCTCCCAGGGAGCAGGGCCAGTGCCCTCTGGGGTGTCTCCTGGTGGCAGGAGGACTGTCGGGTCCCCACCACCCAGCCCCTCCCTGCACCCGGGGATAAACCTGCAACCACACCCCCACACTGGCTGCTCCTCCCCAGGCTCTGGAACAGACTCCCAGCCCACCCAAGTTTGTTCTGGCCTGGCACATGAAGTCCCAAGACAGGATTTAGGAGAGGGGCTCTTAAAACATATTTGGCTATGGACCCCTTGACAGTTTAGAGAAGCCCATGGACTCCTCATAGTAATGTTTTCATATGCACAAAATAAGCACATACGACAACCAAAGCAACCATTACAGAAAAATGCAGCTGTCACATTTTAAACAACTGTGGTTGAAGAACTTTTGTGCCGCTGTGTCTGCACATCACATAGTAAGCTCCAGAGCAGGCCTGGCAACCAGGAAGCTGAAGAGCCTGGCCACAACGCTGACCTAGTGACTGGCCATCTCTATAGGTGACAAGGGCACAAGTACTGCTACTACATGGCTTATTGCCTACATTCACAATGGAAGCAAATGCTAAAGTTCGACTAGAGGCTGGTGAAATGAAGGTGTCGTATGCCCATCTAAGCCCACGGATGCCTGGATTCCACCCAGTGACTCAGGCTGAGAGCCTGACCTGGCAAGTGCAGGGCGAGCTCCCTGAGGGGAGGGCAGCCCCGGGCTGGCCCAGCAGGCAGGGCTGTGCCTCTAGTGCCCAGGCCAGTGCCCAGCCAGAAGCTCCCCAGCCTACAGAGTCCAGCCACAGTTCCGCTTCAAACCTGGGCTTGGAGGGTGGCGATCTGCTTCTCCAGGTTGTGCTTGGCCTCCTCCTCCTCCTCCAGCTGCTCCTTGATGGAGTTCTTCTCGTCCTCCATCTGCTTCAGCTTGGTGCTCAGGCTCAGCTTCTGCCGGTTCTCCTCCTGTAGCAGCTCCTACTCCCAAGGACAAGAGGGTGCGGGTGCTCAGAAGACACAGTGTCCCAGCCTCCTGGACCCCACACCCTCGATGGGAAGGAGAAGCCAGGCTCCAGATGTAGGGAACAGCCACATAAAGACCCGGTGGGGGCTGGGAGGACCCAGAGACCCCTTGGGTGAAGGGGAGGATGAGTGGTCAGATGAGCTATGTTGCCCCTACCTGGGTGTCCTGCAGCTGGGACTCCAGTGCAGAGAAGTCCTTGGTGAGCTTGCTGGACTTGCTGTCAGACTGGTTGAGAAGACCAGTCACGTTGTCCAGCTCAACCTGCACAAGAAGGAAGAGACAAAGGATCATGAACCTGGCCACATGGCTCCTTTAGGCCTAGCTGGTCCTGAGACACAAGCTGAACCACGAGGGCCTCACCGAGGAGCCAGTTTGAGGTAAGAGAAAGAGCGAGCGAGAGAGAGAACACAGGTGTGTGCAACCTGGGGGGCTGGACCACAGCCAAGGCGCTGCAAAGGGTCCACTACTCAGGTTGGGGTCCCGGCAGAAGCCTCACCTGCAGCTTGGTGACCTTGTCAGCCAGTTCTGTGCGCACGCGCTCTCCCTCGTTGAACTTGACCTGCAGCTCCTGCAGCTGGGCCTCCACCTTCTTGCGCTTGTGCTCCGAGTCCCCTTTGCCCTGCAGCAGGACTTTCACCTCGTTGGCCAGCTCCCCTCGCTCGTTCTCCAAGGTCTGCTTGGCCTTCTCCAGGTTGGCTTTCCCCTGGAGGAGAAAGCAAAGACGTAAACAGGGCCTCTGTGCCCTGACACGAAGCTGGCTGGCCTAATATCACTGGACTCTAGATCCAGAAACTGCTGCTTCTGCAGCAGAAGCGATGGTGCGCTAGCCAGAGTCCTGGACTTGGAAGGCCCTGTCTGCCCTCTTCTCTCTCAGCTGGTGGGTGACACTGGGCACATGTCTGCACTCTGAGGATCTCAGCTTGCCCACCTCTAAAATCATCCTTCCCCAGCCTCCTTCGCTGGGTAGAGGGCATGTTCCAGTGTATGGTGTAGTTGTTGCAGATGTCATGATCTTAGCAATATTATACACCAAGGGAAACTATATTATCCGTAATTAGACTTCCAATAAAGCCTCTGTGAAACATGACATTCAAAGTAATGATGTAATATGCTTTCAAAAAATATAAAAGTGTGTGGCCGGGCACAGTGGCTCACGCCTGTAATCCTAGCACTCTGGGAGGCTGAGGCAGGAGGATTGCTTGAGCTCAGGAGTTGGAGGTTGCAGTGAGCTATGATCACACCACTGCACTCTACCCAGGGTGACAGAGTAAGACTCTGTCTCAAAAAAAAATAAAATAAAATTTAAAAAAATCGAGTATTAGTTAAGAACTAAGCTAAAATTGTCAATTAAGGTTAAAATTAAAAAAATAAACGAAAGTGGAGTTTACAAAATAAATGCAACAATCCCATTCTAGTCTGCACCAAGAAGACCACAGGGTCATCGGCAAGTTCAAGGGTCAAGTGGACCCTGAGTGAATGCAAAGCCATATTGGGTGAAAACAACTAAAGAACAGGGGTGGCTTCAACATGCACAGAGCTGGGAGGAAGCTAAAGGAGGCACACAGACAAGGTATGTTTCCGAAAGTGTCTTAAAGGTTGCCACATGGAAGAACCTTTGACTTCTCCAGCTGCCACCAAGGGCGGCAATGAAGTAAGGCCCAGGAGGCAGAACTTTTCTTGTTAAGGAACTGCCTGAGCCCTCTGCCTGACCAAGAAACCAGCTGGGATCAACATTGCAGGAGTTTTCCCGTAAGATGCCAGCTGACCACTGCTGAGGTGTTGTAGAGAGGTCCCTGCAGTCACACCAGGGACCACTAAGGCCCTCCGACACTCAGCTTCAGTCTCTCTGCTGCTCTGGTCTGGCAGACTGTTGAACAGTAATGACAATAACAACAACTTATCCTGCACTTACTACCTACGTGCTTTACATGTATTATCAACTCCAACCCTCCTCACACAATCATATGAGATAAACCTATCATTAACCTCCTCTGTGGACAGGGAAACTGAGGCACAGGTAACACAGCCACTAAGAACCCAGACTCAGACCCAGGCCGTCCAACGCTGGAACTGCTCTGCAGGACTGGCTGAGACACTGCAGGGCCTGGCGTGGTAGCTGGCCACTGGAGCCCCCCGCCCCCCGCAGGCATAGGGGTAGCCCCGCACCCGCTTCGCCTGCTCTAGCTGCTCCGCCAGCTCTTCCACAGCCTGCGAGTGCTTCTGTCTCATCTCCTGGATCTGGGCCTCGTGGGTCTTGGCCTCCTCTTCCAGGGTCTTCTTCAGGATGTTCACCTCCTGTTCCCGTTTGGACCTGGATGGAGAAAGGACCTCAGGGTGGAGGCTAAGAGACCTGGAGCGATGCTGCCCCAGGCAGCTTTTCCACCCACTGGCCCCTCCCCTTGGCTATCTATCCCATGGCCCAAGCTCGCAGACATGCTTTATAGAGACGTCTGTGCACCTTCGGCCTTAAAGCCCATCCTTGCCTCAGCCCAAACTTTGAGTGGGTTATTCAACAGGTCTCCTACGCAGTAGAGAGAGGCTGCCTGGGAGCCATCAGCTTCTGTGCTTCCTGGTGCATAACCAGGCCATCGTATGTGTGCAGAGGCCTGGGGTCTGGCCTTGTAGGCCCAGGGCCCCTTGCTACCTCCCCGCCTCAGTGACTTGGCCAGTCCGCCCCACAGCACACCTGAGCTCCTGCTGGGCAGCCGTGGAATCCAGCGTGTCCTCCAACTCTGTCTTCAGTGCCTCCAGCTCTTCCCCAAGGTCCCGTTTCTGCTTCTCGGCTTTGTTCCTAGAAGCACGCTCAGACTCCAGGTCCTCCTGCAGCTCGGAGATCTGGGACTCCAGCTCCCGAATCTTCTTTAGGGCCATGTTCTTCTGGGCAGCTTCTTCTTCCACTCTGCCGAAGAGACCAATAACACCAGTATGAGGCCATTTTCACTTCCAAGGAGCAGAGTTTGCAGAAGAGACTTAGAAAGATGTAGCTAAAGTTGCTTCTTGCCACCATAATCGGGGCACTGAGGATCTCAGCAAAAATAACACCTGAGGCATCCAGACTGACGGGCAACACCACTTTGAGAACTGGAAAACCTCATAGAGGAATCATTTCATTTTCCAAATTAAGACTCACTGCTCTAAATATTTTTAAAATTTCAAATGTTAAGTGAAAAAATAAAATAAAATGCTACAGTCCATGACAACTACAGCTAAGTAAAAAAAATACGAATGCGCTATGGACTTGAGATGGTCATGATGTGTCAACGCAGGTTCACCAACTGTGACAAACACCCCCCTCTGGTGGGGGACACTGTTGACGGGGGAGGCTGTGCACGTGCTGGGCAGGAGGGACATAGGAAAGCTCTGTACCTTCTGCTCAATCTTGTTTGAGTCTAAAAGTGCTCTAAAAAATAAAGTCTGTTAAAAAAAATGTGTGCCTATTGCCAAGAAATTTTAAAAAGGAAAAGACTTCGGTGGGTGCGTGAAAGAATTGTAGATGACCTTTGGGGGATCACAAAAAAAAGACACAGAAGCCCCGGACTGTGCTTTTAGTGGGTAGAACCGTTCTGCCACGAAGCGGCTCTTCTAAGACAGCAGCAGAGAGGATGCTCGCGGCTCGCGGGCGGCTGAGAGCGAGGACGGGAAGCCAGCCGAGGGCGCTCACGCTGGCCACCTGGCCCCGGGCTGGCGGCCGGGGCCCTCACCTGGCCAGGGCGGCCTGGAGCTCCTCCTCTTTCTTGGCCAGCTGCATCTTGAGCTCGGCGATCTGCGCCTGCAGCTCTGCGACCTGGTCGCTGAGGTCGGTGGAGTCTCCCTCCAGCTTCCGGCGGGTCTTCTCCAGCTCCTGCCGCTGCTTCTCCTCCCTGCGGAGGCGCTCTGCCAAAGAGGGACGGGGAGCCGACACAGCCCTCAGTGGCCACGGGCTCTCCTGTCTCTGTTTTCAATTGCTCATGTAAAACACTATTTGTCCTGAAACATAGGTAAGGCTTAAAGCGTTGTGACACAGACACCCGTGCCCAGCTCCAGGGTGAAGGAAGAGAACACCCCCACGAGATGCCAAGCCCCGTGTACCTCCTCAGTCCCACCCCTGCCTGTCCCTGCCAGGGGCAACTGCTCTCCTAAAGTTGGTGCTGATAACTCCCTTGTTTCCCTTGAAGGTGGTACCATGTCTGCATCTCTAGAAAACATAATGTTTAGTTTTGTGTGAATCTGAACTTAGTAAATGGAACTGCCCTTTATGAATTCTACAGAGTTGGAATAGCAGAGTCAGTGTCCAATGTCTAGCTTTATAACTCCCTTTGTTAAGTCACTCAGATAACCTACTTAATCTTTCTGTGCCTCATCTGAGTAATAAGAAAAAGACCTACTTCATTAGATTGTTGTGAGGCTCAAATGAGTTAATATCTTAAAATGCACTTACAACAATGTCCGGCCCATAGTAAGTACTTCATCAGGGTTACTGACTATTATTCCTTGACTTGCCCTTGTCGCTCAATCTTATGATCTTGAGATTTAGCACATGAAGTCTCACTGTAATAGATTCACAAGGACTTTTACCTAGTAGTCCATTACGTGACTCCACCACAATTTATTCATCCATTCTGCAATTGGTGGGCACTGGACTGTGTTTACCATGTGCTCATAGGACCAACGCTGCCATATTCTCGCCTGTGACTCCCAGTGCACATGGCCCAGAGTGGGTGGAACTGCTGGGTCACAGGCATGCAGAGCTTCATTCAACTCACTAGGGAATGCCCGACTGTGGTCTAAAGCTGCCTACCAGTTTATAGTCCTGCCAGCAGCGTGCATGTATTCTTATTGGTCTACATCTTTGTTAACACTTGCTTGTGTCAAGCTTTCATGTTTGTCTTGGATGACTGTCTTTCAGCCTAGCCCATTACAGTACATATGTGTTCGTGTGAATTTAGTTTAATCCTCACAAACACCCTATCACTGAGTCCCCTTTATAGGTATGAGAAACCAAAGCTCACAGAGATTAATAGGTGCAAGATGACCCGGCTAGTAAGTGACAGAGTTAGTAATTTCTCGGGGTCAAACCTAGATCCTCTCTCAATAGCTTCTGAAACACACGGTGCCCAACAGAGCAATGCCAAAGCTTTCTTCTGAACACACTTCACACAGGAGAGTGTCCAGCCACAGAGCAACAGGGGCCTGAAGGCCCAGGCTCCCATGAGGACTAGACACGGCCCCCTACGACCTGGCAGCCTAAGGGCTGGAGGGCAGTGGCTGGTGCTGCAGTGAGGCCCAGCCTCACCCATGTGCTGTGAACACCTCCACGCTTTGGCTCCTCACCCTCTTACCTTCCAGGTCTGTGATCATCGCCTCATGCTTGTTCTTGAGCTTGGCGAGGCTCTTTGATTTCTCCTCCTCTTCCATGAGGTTGGTGGTGAACTCAGATATTCTGTCTTCCAGTAGCTTCTTCTCCTGGGGAGGGGAGAGTGGGTCAGAGTTTAGTGTTGGATGAGCACAGAACACTTTAGCTCTCTTTAAAGCATGACTGGCCCAGAAATTTAGGATTGAATGAAGAAGCAGGGCCTTCAACACTTGATCAAGTTAATTAGGATTTCCTGGATCAAAGGGATAATTTTGAAAGGTCACTAGCTGCCCTGAAATAGCCAGATATGCTTTCTTAGGGTTGAAAAATGTGGGTGCCCAAGCCCTTCCTGGACCTGTGCTACCCCTCTAGACTCAGGTGAGAAAGGCTTCGGGGTGACCACTAGTGTTGGCAGGGGAGAAATGGTCCACTCTTTCAAGAGGCAGCCACACCATGCTCAGCTACATTACAGGCCCCTTGCTCACCCGCCAGGTAGGCTACGGCCTCACCTTTGCCAGCTTGCAGTTCTGGTCCTCCAGGATGATCTGGTCTTCCTCTAACTTCTTCAACTTTGCCTCGGTGGTCACCTTCTCCAGCTGCAGCTTTTGCCGGGCGCTCTCCTCCTCCTCCAGCTGCTCCTCGAGCTCCTGCCGGGAGCCAGAGAGACCGTGAGGACAGCAGGCTTCACGAGCCCAGTGGCATGGCTTGGGCCCCACTTGTGGGATCTGGGATTTCAAACTGGGGTACAATGTCCTGACTAAAGGGCTTCCTTGAGCTAGCGCCCACCAGTGGGATGGGCAGAAGGCAGAGCTGATGGCACTATGCCCCTCAGACCAGCCAGAGCCAGAGCTGACCGAGGGAAATCAAGTCAGCCTCAACGCTCACTGGGGCAGCACTCATGATCTGAGACACATGTGTTAGAAATAATGGCCCCAAAGAGAAAACCTCTTGCAGGCTGCCCCAAGTGGACAAAGTGAGGAGTGGCCTCCCGTGGCAATTTTGATTCCATGCTCTCCCCAGCTCCCATGTCACTGCTCCTCCACGACCTCCCGGTCGCTTCCACCCATCTTCGAAGTGTCCAGCCCTGCCCCTTGTCCAGGAGGGCGAGGTGGATTACCTGGATGTTCTGCTGCATTTTCTTCTTCTCTGTCTGCAGGTGCTGGCAGCGCTCCTCCTCCTCCTCCACCCTGGCCTCGAGGTCGTGGCAGATCTCTTCCAGCTCTTGCTTCTTGGCAGTCAGGCGGGCCCGGAGCTCCTCAGCCTCGGCACACAGCTCTGTTTCTGCCTGGAGCTGCTCCTGCAGCTGCAGCTTCTCCGCCATGAGCTGCAAAGAACACACGGAAAATGCAAGCTCCTCAAGCCGCTCCATTCATGCACGGATGGTCTCTAGCTTAGGCTCCCGGTGGGAGAGGAACATGGAGTAGCTTCCACCTAGAGAGTGCTCAAGCTCCCAGGCACTTTCCAAACATCATATCCTGTATTTTTTGCTGCTACCCCATGAGAGTCATACCAAGATCCCAGGAAATGAGCTTGGAGAAGTTACGTAGTGGAGCTGGGGCTTGAACCCAACACTTGCTAACTTTCCATCCTCTTGGGTGGCCTCCCCACATCACATAACCCCAATTTCCTATAGTAACAGTAGAAACGTTTCCTCAATCTGCAAATATGCCTCGCCACTGGCGGCCAGCAGGTGGCAGCGCTGGGAGCGGCCGCACTAGCGGGCGGACTGTGCTGACACCCACCTGAGACTGCAGCGTCTCCATCTCTGTGAGCCTGTTCTCCGCAGCCAGCTGCTTCTCCCGGACCTTCACCAGCTCCTCCTCCTTGGCCATCATCTCCTCCTCCTGTCGGCTCACCTGCAGCAGCGGCTTGACCTGGACAGGAGAGGGAGGTGGCAATAGGCTTGGCTGGAAGATGCCTCTGCCAACAGCTGTGAGGCCCTCCCTCACCTCTGTAAACCCAGCTCCCGAGGGGGAGGAGGTGCAGGAGGGTACCATCGTCCTGGACATTGGTCTGGTGCTGCGTGCCTGGGCCTCGGACCCGCTAGTTACATTGCAGGGAAATATCCCTGTGTGTGCATGAAGATGTTCACCACAGCACTGTCTATAACAGTAAGAAAAGTGGAGTGACATAGAGAAAAGCGACCAGATAAACTGCGACACAGCTGTGAGGAACAGTGTGCTGACTTCCAGACACAATGCTTATGAAGGAATTTTAAATGGCAAGTGCAAAATACACGTTTATATAAGTCAAGCCTCAGCTACGTAAGAATGTATATGGTTTACACAGCTGAGATTTATAGGGAGTGAGAAACAGAGTGGAATAAACATTAAAACGTCCACTGCTGGTGGTTCTGGGTGAGGGAATCATGGGTGAATTTTGATTTTCTTCTCTTCGCTTTTTGTTAACTTTTTGCAATTACCATAAACTAGATATTATTAACAAAAGCAGCCTGAACAACTTTAAAAATAAAAGGATTTTTTAAAAAGGCTGGGGAGGGCCAGTCCAGCCATATGCAAAGCTTCTGAGCGGCCATCCCCAGGTATTTTGGGAGGGCAGCACCCCTTGCACCGTGTGGGGCCACAGCGTGCTGGGCCTTGACATCTCGGGAGCTGCTCTCTGAGCCAGCCCAGCCCCAGCAGCAGGCCACAGCCGTCCACACCAGACAAACGCCACAGCCCACACCTGCTCTAGACCTCACAGGGCAGGACTGCCTGGACACACGTTGCCAGGCAAGGGAGGTAAAGGTGAGGCTCCCGCTCCTACGGGCAGTGAGCCCACACGGGGGAAAGCACGAGGTCTGCTTGTGGCCATGAAGCGCCTGGCGGGTCAGGGAGGGCCCTTCCACACCCACCTTGGTGAAGAGCCTCCACCACTGCCAGTTCCGCAGCTTGAGGTAGGCGGCGCAGTTCCTCTGCAGGACCTTCATGGCCGTCAGCTGCTGCTGCCGCTTGGCAAAAGCCCTGTGGGTCACCGGACATGGTCAGCACCTCAGGTGGGATGAGGGCAGACCCACCCTAACAGCCCTGACCTCGCCCCCAAGGCTTTTCTGGGGGACCTACACCTGCCTGGGCTCCTCAAGAAAGAAACCTAGGGAGGACACTGGCCTTGGGGTTGAGTCCTGGTTTTCTCACTAACGAACTGTGTGACCCACAAGTCACTGACCTTGCAGTGGTGACAAAGGCCTGGGTCAGCAGACCACCCCCTTCACTGAGGAGCCCACATGTGAAAGCCTGCATGAACCAGCCACAGACCCACTCAGTCCGATCCCTGTTCACTAAGCCAATGTGGCCCCAGGGTGACCACTTTTGACTTCAGCTTTCTGCCCCTCACGTGTCCACTATCTGAGCTTTGGTCTTGTGGGAGAACATTAGGAGCTGGTGTTCTGCAAAGGTAGGCTGTGTGCTCCATCTCCCAGAGTACAGAGCTCACGCTAGGACAAGCGTCCCAGAGCATGGCACAGGAGGCTAGTGTACCGCTGCCACATCCGCTGTCCTGCATCAGGGAGCCGTGACCCCCACAAGGGGCCACCCCAGACTCAAGGATAGCCTCCTCCCCGGGAGCAGCGGGTTCTTCAGGGGCAGGCAGGTTCTGGGTGTTGCCCCCAAGGGGTGACACAGTGAGCAGTACAGGTGAGCAGGAGCTTTCAAATAGGCAAATCCAAGCACAGATTACCTTCTTCCCACTGGTCACTCTAAATCTCAATCAGAGATGCCTGACTTTACTCTTGGAGGTAGAAATCCAGGAGCAGAAGGTACAGGAAGAGCCACGTGGGCCTCCCTGACAGGCATCGGCCTGGGACTGAGTGCCCTAGACCACACTGGCTAAGTGCTCTTCAGGAGCAAGAGGTCCTGGCAGGGCCTGGTATGTGGGGCAAGGGGGCCTCCTGGGACTCACTTCCTGGCCAGGTAGCCCCTGCAGCAGGCCTGGAACCCTATGATGACGTCAGTGATCTTCAGGTCCCGCTCCTCCTCCAGGTGGGCCAGCACGCCAGCCCGGAAGAAGACTTTGCTCTGGCCGATGCGGTACAGGTTGCTGTCGAGCTCTAGGGCTTTGATCTGGATGGGAAGAGAGTGGGCCGGTTACCAAGAGCCACTGTGGAGCCCTCGGGGACAGCGGCCAGTCCCAGGAGACCCTCAGCCACCTGCTGCTCCTCTTCAGGGGAGTCCTCCTCCCGGTACCAGAGAAAGTGGCTCAGGGACACAGAGAAGAGGCACAGGCCCCAGCACAGGGCAGGGCACAAGTCACATTTGTGGAGAGACATGGAACCTCGGGGTCAAAGGGAACTCAAAGGTCTCTCTTCCTTCTATCTCCCACCTGTGCACACTGGAATCACACTCCACAAATGCCCAGTTGGGCGCCCTCCAACTGGAGGTAGGGCCTTCACGTGCTCAAGATTGGGCTCAGGATCAAATACTAGGGAGGTGACCCTGGGCCTTAACCTCCGTGAGGCCACGTTCCCTTTGCTGTAAAATGGGAACAATGTTTTAATTTTTTTGCGTCCTTCATAGTGGGGTTGTGGGAATTAAATAAGAGAATGCACAGAAAGTGCTTGGCACAGGGTCAAGCGTATGCTGAGCACTGAGTACATTTTAGCATCATTATTACTACTGAGCAATTCCAGTGACAACAAGGCTCTCTTGTTAGCCTACAGGCAAGGGCATGTGTGTCTGTCTGTCCACCTGCCCGGGAGGGAAGGGACTTGGAACAAGCTCTAAACAGGCAGTGCCATAAGTGCAGTAAGTGGGATCTGAGGGACCCTTGGTGCCTACAAACGGCCCTGGTGGTCCTGGAAGAGACCCCAGTAGGAGGACAGAAGACGAGGGGAGGTGGAAACAACATGGCATCCCTGTTCCCCACCCCTCACTCATAACCAGCCCTAAGAGGGTCACCTGTAGGAGGACACACAGCTCACCTGGCCAGCAACTAGCCACACCTCTGTGTGGAGGGTGGCCCACAACACAGCTGGAGGCACTGCCCCCACCTTCGTTCCCACAGCTGCCGAGCACTCCAGAGTAGGGAGCTGTCTGCTCTCCCTCCTTTCCCCCATGCCCAGTCTCACTGTCGCAGGCTTTGCACATAGTAGGTGAAGAATTTTTTCCTTCTTGTTCTTTTCCTCCCACCAACTCCCACACCGCTAGCCTGTCCTCTCTGATTCTTTACAAAGAATGCAAAGTAGAATGACACGAAAGGCAGCAGACACGCCAGCAACAACAGGATGCCTGGAAAAAAGGACCAAGGTGGGACCTGGCCCCACTTGGCACTGAGTCTCCACAGGGCCTTCCCTCGTGCACCCAAACTCAAGAGCGTGCGCGGCACGTCCAGCACTGCGCTAGGGGGCCAGGGGAAGCAAGGGAGGGAGGGAATGTTGAGAAGCAGAGACTCCACCAGCTCTGGGCTGGTGGCAGTGCTCTGGGCCTGCTGCCCACCACAGTGAGCATGAAGATCTAAGGAGATGTGAGTAAGACAGCAGGAGAATGTTCCCAAAACATGGGAGAGGCCATCCCACATCAGAGCCCTGCCACAAGTCTCTTCTCCTCACTGCCCTGGTGCCAAACACCACCCCTGAGGGCTGAGAGGGCTGCCACCCAGGGTGCCTGGCATAGTCAGAACTAGACCATTGGAAGGGACAACACAACCAGGGCATCACCCGACCAAAGAATGCTTGTCCAGCAGGACAGGCTGTAGCCATGCAGCGCTCACCAGCCAAAGGGCCACCCATCCAGAGAGGTGGGGATGGCAGCTCAACTCACCATGAGCACACACGCCTGCTTCCCATCCATGAAGCCCTTAGGAATGGAATTTGGTGTCAGGATCTCATATCTGAGGAAGGAAAGAGAAGCCTGGTCATTGTACCCCTTGCTTCAATTCTGCATGACCTAGAATACACGTGAAGGATAAAGATCATCCCTGCAGCGTAGGAGAGGTAGAATTCTTTTCATAAACTCTCGTAAGGAAAGAAGACATCTGGCAAATCCCACCCTACAATTTTCTTAGGCTGAATGACACAAGGAAGGCTTGGTATTTTCCAGAAAGTGAATGGAAACTCATGCGGGATGGTTGCAGTCACTCGAGGGTGAGTTTAGGTTGGGCTTACTAATTGCCAATTGCCCTCATCTGTAACCTTGGGGCACCCACGCTCATAGCTTCCCTGGGACACTGCAGGGAGCTGCTAATAAACAGGAACAGCCCAGGAAATAAAGGGTTGTATCACAACAGCAATTGGCACTGAACACAGTCATTAGAGAAACGGGACAGTGTCACTGTCTTCACACACAGCAAGAAGCTGCTTTACGACTTCCATTTCCATAAAGTTCCTTTAATACCCAAGTCTCTGGCTGATTCTTTTAAAATTTCTTTTCATAGTTCCTCTAACTGTAGAAACAGCACCAGGCCCTCGCAGTCACTAGGGGTGAAAGTTAACATGATGACTTTCACTTCGGTAATACATCAGAGAAGTCACTTCTCACGCAAAGAGTGGAACAGAAGAGGAACATGTGAAGAGCCGCCTGCCCTCAGCCCCGCGTGGAAGGTGGAATAGTTCCCTGGCTGAGGGCCCTCCTGGGGAGCAGCCCACCTCTGGGACGTACTCAGTGTGCAGCCAGGCCTAGCAGAGGTGGGCTCCGGGCCCTGGCTTACCTCTGCCGGAACTCCTGGAAGACCACCCTGTTGGGGAAGCCTTGGCGGCAGATGCGGATGCCCTCAAGAACACCATTGCAGCGCAGCTGGTCCAGCACGAGATGGGGGTCCAGTTTGCCAGCCTAGGGAAGAAAATACGTGCACGTGGTCCTACTTCTGTACTTAGGAACCAATGGAGAAGAGTTGGCCGGGCCCCTGTGAACTCCACAGGGCAAGACCCGAGGGGAGGGAGTCACCGTAGCCCACGGGTTTTGACAGCTAAGTCAAAGCATCCAGGTCTGAGAGTGGCTACAATGAAACAGTGTAACCAATAGGAAACGCAGGCTACAAATGTAGCACATCTCCTAAACCAACCTGCAGAGCCAACCTGCAGAAGGACTCCACTGAGGGCTGACTGAGAGCTCTATGCCTGCCTTGGGGGTTGGAATCGCTTCTGCTGGGGGCACAGACAAGGGCTGAGGGCCCCGCACAGCTGTGGCCTGCCCATGCCACCCGCCGAACAGCCGCACCTTCTTCTCATGGTTGGGGATGATGCAGCGGACGAAGTTGGGGTTGGTGTTCCTCAGTGTGGCCATCAGCTTGGCCAGCTGCTCCTTGTAGAGCTGCCCCACGGTGCGGAACATGCCCTTCCGCGTCTTGAAGGCCCCGGGCAGTGCTGTCTCAGACATGCCAGCCACCTGGTCCAGGCCGATGATGCGGTCCACTGTGGAGGCCACACGAAACCATGTGAGTGTCCAGCAATCCCAGCTGGGGCAGAGTGAGCAGGAGAGAGGCAGACAGACATCAGGACAGAAGAAGGTGGGAGACAGAATGGAACAGCAGGACGCCTTCTGCTTGGAACCTACACATGGCACTAAGATCGACCCCAAATGTTGAGCAGGAAGCCATGGGGGGACAGAAAAGGCACTAGGCTCACGTATCTCGGGTAGTGGCGTGTCTGCCAAGGCTACCTCATCTTCCTGTCACCGGCCTTCAGCTGCTCTGGAAGCTCCTATCCCCAAAGAGACGCAATAAAGCTAGTAATGTAATTTGGAATAGTAAGAATTCCACTAGCCTGGCTCTGAGGAGATGTTAAAACCTGCCTTACAGAATCCTGCAGTTTATAATCCCAGTTGAAAAAAAAAATCAGTATCTTGAATTCACATTGGCCTTGACCTTCACCCAACAGCAATGGGCTAGGAGGCAGGAGGCAGGTGCTCTAAGGCCACTCTGCTATTGTCTGCAGGACCCCACAAGATTCCCTCTCTGTTTACACAGAGCTCTCTCCATCAGGGACCCAGAGCAGCAGCACTTGGGGGTAGGAATAGACAGTTCCAAAGAACGATGATTGACCATAAACATTCCCAAGTTTGAGGATCTCTTCTCAGTCTTCTATTTCACTTTGTCTCCCGGCTCACAGGTCTTTATCATCTAAACCAACCCTCAAAGGAAGCAGCCCTTATCACTGGAGCTCATGCCCAGCAGCAAGGCAATGAACTTCATCCTCCAAGGTGAAAACAAATGCAAGCAAGCAAGCAAACAAACCAAACCAAACGTGGCCAGCGGTTTGAGAGCAGTTTTAAGCATGAGCTAATGTTAAACCTGAAGCCTTCTCTTGCTGGATGTAAAAGTTAAGAAATCTGTGACAAAGCCCATTTCCTATTCCTTTGTGGCCAGATTTCTATTATTTATTTAAAGACAGCAAAAAGGACACTTGCTTGAGACAGAAGCCAGGAGTGAAGATGGAACCTACAAACCAGCCAATTAAAATGGGAGGCATCTTTGACCTATGCACCCACCACAGGGCCAATGTTCCTGGCTACTGAAGGTTTCCTGGCGGTGGTGACTTGTGAAAACCACTCAGGTTGTCCAGAGGAAGGTCAATGTGGCCCCACAGTAACTGGTCCTTTTACTTGAGTGTGTCCTGCCCCCCAGAGCGCCTGGCCCAGATGGCTCAGGCCCTTGCTGAGTGAGTGCTGAATGAACACACAAATGCCAGTTCGGCTCCCAGGTGCACAGACACATGGCAGCGTGCACAAGGCCTGGACCTCATGCCAAGACACATGCAGCTGTTCAAGCAGTAAGACACTGCCTTTAAAGGTGGAGCTCTAAAGAGGATATGATTTTTTAAACAATTTTTTTTGCTTTAAGATTATAACGTGAAGTTCCCAAATATCCACACACAGCCCCTCATTTGTCTGGTTTTCTACCAGAGGCCTGCAGTAGACATGGCGGGGGGAGCCTGACCAGAAGCCCAGGGGCAGATCAGGGATGCAGGCAGGCAGGAAGAGCCAAGGGCAGTGAGAAAACTCAGCAGAAGCGCTTCTTGCACAGCTTCGGATGCACCACACACAAGGGACACCACTCGGGTGGCCAGTCACCTGGTTCTAGGTGGAGAATGGGAAAGCGCTGATAGAAATAGGCTCTCTGAGTGCTCTGCAGCTCTGCAACAGAGAGGTCAAAGCAAAACCCAGGCAGAGGAAAGGGAAAAACCAAAACAATTAAAAAGAACAACTCCAAAGCAACCAGCCTACCAAGGAGAAGAGGTGGAAACGCAGTAAGGTGCGGGGACTGGAAACCTACGCAGCAAGGCTTTGGGCCACCTTGTTACTTCCCACACGTGGAAAGCACCACAGCTGTGCGTGGCCTGGAGCAGCACTCTGCCCCGAGAGGAAACGGCTACGCTGCATGCTCAAGGGTGGCCTCTCCCTTGTGGTTCGAGGAGACCTCTGTCATGGGAGCTACGGAGGACAGAAAGCACCTGGCTCGTGTCAGAGGGGGATGCACACCCCTTGTTTTGCAGCTCGGCCCGCTGCAAAGGTGGGAGGGTGACCGGCCGCAGCCACGAGGACGCAGGGGCAGAGTGCCAAGAGCATACCATCCTTCCACAGCTCCGAGACGAACTTGTCGGAGGACTGGTGGAGAAGCGTGGCGATGTTGTCGTTCAGGGGGTCCATGTTCTTCATCAGCCACTCATCGGCCTTGTAATCCACCTGGGAGAGCCAGACAGTCTGGGATCACGAGCTGTTCTGACGACATAAGCTCTCACAGCCTCTCCGGAGGACAAGCGGACCCCACGTGCAGAAAAGTTAGAAAATGTCAACGCCCTTTGACCCCCTATCGCCATCCCCAAGAAGGAAGCGACAAGCAATAACGGCAACGAGGCACCTACAGGCGCCCTCTGCTGCGCTGCGTGTGAGAGGCAAAAATTAGAAACAACGCAAACACCCAACAGGGGATTAGCTAGGAAAATAGAATGTCTTTTTTTTTTTTTTTTAAGGTAATATGAACACAGAAAATGATTCTGGAAAGACATAAAACAAAATGTTAATAAATAGTTCTTTTTAGTCAAAATACAAGTAATTTCGGCTTTTTCTTTTGAGAATGTCCACATTTTCTTTTTTAAGACTGGGTCTTGCTATATTGCCCAGGCTGGACTCAAAATCCTGGGCTCAAGCAATCCTCCCACCTCAGCCTCCTGAGTAGCTGGGATTACAGGCACGGGCCACCGCACCTGGCTCTGAATGTCCGCGTCTTCTCTAATAAGCATGTACTCATTTTATCTTTTTGGAAATATATTCTTAATAAAACAAGTAATGTAACATTATATTTTCATTGCACAAGGTCCCAGAACAATATAAAGAGAGGAGCAGGCTGCCTGGGCCTCCCTCTTCCTAACACGAACCACAGCCCAGAGGAGCCGCTGTTCTGCAGGTCTCTCCTGGCCCCTTTCAGTACTTAAGCGAACGTGTACTGCGGTTGATAAGGAGGGACGTGATGCTGCTTTCCTTTTCCCTAGGATCAAAGTCTTAGCGACCCTCCCACCTCGCTACGGCCAGCACCCTTGTCCTTTTAGCTGCGTGGCACAGCCCCAATATAGATGCACCACGGCTGATTTAATCGTGCAGGCCCCCTTGCTGGGCTTCAGGGTGCTGCCCGTTTTTTGGCATTATAAATACTAGCACAGTGAAAGTCCTCCTGTGAGCTTCTGTATTGATGAGCACACTCATTTCTCAAAGGTGGGAGTGGAAATGAGGCTTGGGAAGCATTCCTAGGGTAATTGTGTAAATAGTTTTTTTGGCTTTATTATTTTTTTCATGGGTAGTCTTAAGAGAGTTGCTTTTGCAGCCTCAGCAACCAGATAAGCTAAGTAGGCAAAGCCGGGCCTGGACCACATGTGGCTTGGGAACAGGGTGCGGAAGCAACCTCACCAACTGCCACTGAGAAGGAGATGGCCAGCCCCTGTCTAATTGTGTGTTTGGGCTATGATTGATTGTTGAGGACTTCATGCAAAAAGCACAGAACTTTTCGTCTAAGCATGGACTTCTATGGACTAATTTGGGCCTAAGCCCCAACAACACAGACCGGGAAGACGTCTGCCCTGTAAGTGCTGAGGGCAGGTCTACCACTCACTGGCTGTGCAGCCTGGGCAACAGCAGCTGTCGCCTACAACAGTGGCTCTCAAGCAGGGGCAATTCCCCTGCCCCAGCAATAGGACATGTTTGGCAATGCCTGGAGACATTTTCGGCTGTCACAACTAGGGAAGGCACTCCCGGACTCTTGACTCTGGTGGGTACAAGCCAGGGATGCTGCTAAACATCCTAGCACTCACAGGACAGTCCCCACAATAAAGAATGACCCAGCCCACAACGTCAGCAGTGCAAGGTTGAGAAGCCCTGCCCTGGAGCACCAACCTGCGCCAGGCACTGGGCTTCCTGAGCTCACTGAATAAATACATGTAACCCTGTATGGTGGGTGGTCACTCCCATTTTCCAGATGAGGAAACCAAGGCTCAGAGAGGTAAGTAACTGGCCCAAAGTCACACAGCTTATGAGTGACAGAGCTCTAAGTCAAACTCTGTGCCTTTAGCCAAATCTCCACACCTGGAAGATGGGCCTGACAATAATAGGTGACAGTGCTACAACCACCAGCCTGAATACCATGCTGGAGTGCTGAGAGCTTCTGACGACGTACCATGTGAAGGTGCTTTGCAAGCCATGTGAATGCTGATCTGTCACCAGCCACATTACTGGATGAGTCGCTGGACAAGAACCATACTCGGGCCACATCCCCCCAGCCCCAGAGCTCTGGCTCCTGGTCCTGGAGAGAATCAACTCCATCCCTCCCAAGAAGGTCTGGCCAGCTCCTTCCCGGGAGCTCTCCTCACCCTGCCGGCATAGTGGATGATGCAGAAGTCGGCTTTGTCCTTCAGCTGCTTGGGCTTCTGGAACTTGGGGTGGGTGCCCTGCTCCTGCACAACCTTTTCCACGAAGCTCTTGTCAGTGGCTTTGGGGAACCAGCACTCCTCATCGAGCAGGGCCAGGATGCCAGGGGGGCCTGCCTGGAAGAAGCACAGCATTGGCACAGGTGAGCACACCCCACCCATGCAGGAAGCCAAAGCCTGCGTATCAGAATCCCACAGAAGGAGGGCGGTGCTCTCCCCTGTAAGAAAAAAAGCACTCCATTCAGGAGTTCTAGTTTAAAAAGAAACCTCTGGGGTCTGGGCTGCGGCTGAGACATCTTTACCCAAAGAGCCACCACATCAGTTCTCCAGGGTTAGTGAATTCGATAGCGAAACCCCCGCTGGGTCAGATGAGAAGTGCGGATCGATTGACCTGCCCAGAGTCTGGCTCGGGGTGTGCTGGGGCCTGCCCAGGAGGCCGCCCTCAATGTGTACCCCTGGTCCTGCCACTGGAGATGCCGCTCCACATGCTCTGTGTCTGCACAACTCAATGATGAAACGGAGTACTTAGGATGAGCCCCTTGAGGAAGAGAAAGAGTCCCATAGACCCAACAGCCTTCTGTACACTGAATTTATAAGACAAGAAAGCAGATTCACTCATTGCAGAGACTATCTGACAAAACTTGAAACCATGTGGGTTTCTGTTAAATGGAAAGTCCAATTGATAAAAAAAAAAAAACTCATCACAAAAGTGAATTGTTGCAAACTGAACAAACTTTGCTCTAGGCCTTCTGATTAATTAACATCCCAACATAACTCTGACGTACACATACACCAAGCAGGTCAGGACTGCAGGAAGAATGGGAGCTCAGTGCATTTACTACAGTCACAAGACAACCCAGAAACAGAAACCGCTCAGGCTTCATTACCCAGCACACCCCCCCAAACCGAAGGCACACACAGGCGGCCCAACACTGCCTGGCAAGAGCTTTAAGTGTGAACTGATTGGGAAAGGGGAAAGGCTTCCTAGCTACAGCCATTCTCGAACAGGTAATGCTGGGGATAAAAGCTCCATGCTATGTTGGTCCGGAGGGAGGCCAGGCCAAGCTTCAGTATGTGCACTCGGGGAGAGCATTCAACACCCACCATCTGCACAATTCTGTGCTACAGTGAAAGCATCTGGGGATAGAATCTTCCTGTGTAAATGCATGGCTGCTTCTTTAAGACAAAGAAATGCTTGTTGAGCCCACACCTCAGGTGGACGCTGGGTGGTCTTCTGGGACTGAAGACAGGATGCTTGGGCCCTGGCCACATCCCCACCTGGTCAGCTGGGTTGGGCTCAGCCTGCAGCTGCAGCCCAGGTCGTCTCCTCTAACAGAGGCACAGGATCTACACCCCAGGCTTAGTCCTCCAGGCAGCACTGACAGGAAGAGACGCTAGACACCTCCACAACCAGTACAAAGCAGCAGGTGAGGAGCAGGTGCCCCCGAGGGAAGGGCCAGAGGCAGACAAGCAGTCAGAACAAGGTTGGCTCTTACTGGCTTCTCGATGAGGTCAATGCAGGGCTGCAGGTCAAGGCCAAAGTCGATGAAGTTCCACTCAATGCCCTCGCGCTGGTATTCCTCCTGCTCCAGGATGAACATGGTGTGGTTGAAGAGCTGCTGCAGCTTCTCGTTGGTGTAGTTGATGCACAGCTGCTCGAAGGAGTTCAGCTGCAGGGAGGGAAAATAATGTCAGAGAGACGGCAACCCCCTACTAGGAGGCCACGAGCCCCTTGGGAAGGAGAGTGGGTTAGGCAGGGAGGAAGGGCCTCCTTGGGCACCTCAATCTACTCCTTTTAGAGCCGGTGGCTCCGGGCCTTGCCTTTATCACACCCAGCAGTGGGTGTCCTTTACTTTCTGGGACCATGGACCTCTCTAACAGTCTGGTAAAGCCTTTTCAGAATAATGCTTTAAAATGCATCAGACAGATTACAAAGGAAAGAAGTTACATTGAAATGTAATTACCAAAATATCATGACAGAGAAAATACATTGTGCTTCCTTATTAACAAGAACTAGCTATGGTCCTTTTTAACAAAAACTTTCAAAATTCTGAGGTAGAGACGAATGTGACACCGCCAGATCCCCAACTGGGGTGTCATGTGAAAAGATTTGACTTCTACTGGTGACAGACCACAGCACTGCTAGTAAAATCGTGGTATGTGTAGCTTTTCCAATTCACAATGGAAAAAAAATGCATGATTTCAATGAGAGGTTGTGAAAAATTAAGATGTAATTTTTCCCCCATCCTAGTTCATGGCTCCTCTGGAAGCTACCATGGACCCCAGGTTAGGAACCCCTAATCCACTGCAATTATCAGTTTTTCCTACTAAACCTCAAAGTCTCTATGGGCAGGGACAATGTCTCATACCAATGCCCCATATATATCTGCTGGAAGAACAAATAGGAAGCACCTGCCCATGAAGCCTCCAAGACTACGATCTAAAAGGTCCCATTCTGTCCAGCATTTCTGCCTGAAAATGAGCAGTCTTGTTTAAATACACCAAACTGATGTCTCCATGCAAAGGAGATGGCAACTCTGACCACTGTGGGACCACGCAAAAGAGGATTCCTTGTCAAGGAGAAGGTGGCTAAGAGGCCGAGGAGTGGTGAGGTGGGTTACAGAGGTGAAGCTCACATCGAAGATCTCGAAGCCGGCGATGTCCAGGATCCCGATGAACGAGGCGCCCTGTCTCTTGGTCTTGTCCAGAGCCTTGTTGATGCGCAGCACCAGCCAGCGGAACATGCGCTCGTAGGTGGCCTTGGCCAAGGCCTCAATGGCAAAGTCAGCCTGGGGGACACACAGGGGAAGCCAGTGTCAGGCACACAGAGTCTTAAGACCCTCATGCCCTTTGCCCTAATAATTTCACTTTTGGGGCCCTCCCCCAGAGAAACAACCCTAAAGGGGGGGGGGGAGGAACTTCATGCCCAAATATATTCACTGCAGTGTTATTTATAATGATGAAAAGTTGGAAGAGCCCAAATATCGAACAATATGAGCACAATAAACTTTGAAATTTGCAAAAACCTTTTCAAAATAAAATGGGAACGTACTAAAGTATTTACAGAAGAAGGGATAAGATGCCTAGGATTTGCTTCAAAATAATGCAATTGGGGGAAGATAAGATTAAGGATGAACCAAGACCGGCCATGAGTTAGTAACTGTTGAAGTTGCCTACATGACATGGACACACAGAGCTCTTTATACTATTCTCTCTACTGTGTTTTGTATATGTTTGAAAAGTTCCATAATCAAAAGCCAGAGTGACAACTAAGTTAAATAAATAAATAAATAAAAGCCTTGTAGGAAATAATTATCATTAGTTAGGACCATGGCAATTTTTTTCTTTCTCTTAACTTTTCTGTATTTTCTTAAGAGTTCATGTAGCATTTTTCTAATGAAAAAATAAAGGTTATTCCTTAATCATTAGGGAAACAAACGGTTGGCAATAATTATGTACACTGTCTTTTGAAAACAGTATTCTTGTCTCTCATGCACTGGCTCTGCACAGATGCATCTGCAGACTGTCAGTCACCCAGTGTGGGGTACAGTGGGTTGTACCCTTAGGAAAAAGATTAATTTAAGTGAACTTCAAAGTATTTTTAAGAAATGGGACTAGCACCTTAAAAACCCCATGACCAGCACCATGGCAGAGACTAGAAACTCCCAGCAGAGGGGGAAAGTAGTCTGCACTGGGAGTGACCTCAGCTCCTGGGGAAGGCAGGCATATTCATCTGGCACAACTGAGCAAAGACTCCTGTTCATCTCTCACCACACGCAGCGAGACAGCAGGTGGTAGAGAAACAGCCACTTGGCACGGGCTTGAGGGTGGCAAGTGCCGCTGCCCTGGCACCAGGAGTCGGACTACAGAAACATCAAGTTCTCACTTTATACCAGACAGGACGTGCCTCCATCCTCAACAGCCAGTCAGCCTAAATACTGCCTCGATGTAAAGAGGCAGCTGCAGCTAAAGGTGGTACTTCCTAGGCGCCAGGCCTCGGGCACATCACTAATCAGTTCCTTGTATTCTAGATGGCGTGATGCCACCCTGCTCCCCGGCTGCTGTGAGGACTACACGAGGGAGCCCACGTGAAAGCACCTGACAGTGAATGGCCCAGAACAGCCTTGAACTAGGCCACTGTGGGATGTTCACGAAAGAGGCAGCTGGCTTCCTGGCCACAGAGGACATACCTGCTCTTTAGTCTGTGCCTTCTGGACGTAATCCCGTCCCACCTTGATGCGGGGGGTGAGAATTCCTCTGGTGAAATCAGTCACATTGATACCCAAGAGATGAGACACCTTTTGGGCAGCTAATATTTTTCAGGGAGTAAAGAAGGGAAGGGCAAAAAGTTTTAATTAGACCCAAAAGAATGAGTGCCTCTGCTCAACCTGGGAGCAGAGAGGAAGAAAGCCGTGGTGGTGACTGAGCAGTCATTACCAGGACAACTGAATCTGGGCCCTTCTTGAGCAGGGCCATGAACCCCCAGCTCCCCCTTGGACTCAGTGGCCACGTGCAGGCCGGTGGGCACGGCGGCCTTCACCTCCACCAAGCCCAAGGGCAGGGAGGAATGCATCCTAACCAGAGGCCCCGGCGCTGCTTCCACTACACACTCTCAGCCACATACTTCGGAGTGTAAATTGGCCTCTACCCTAAAACAGGACTGAGAGGAAGCAGGCCCACCCCAGTGCTGGGGGACAGAACAGCACATGGTCCCGCAGGAGTATCCTTTGCAATTGACACACCCATGTGTTAAATTCTTTAGAACTCTAAGGAGGGCATGTTAAGATTGAATAACTTTGGTGATATCTTTCCATGTTATTAGAAAATAAGGGGAAGGAGACTAAATAACTTAAATGGAGTCATTTTCAGTGACTCAAGGAAATAGTAGTGGCTGAGTCAGGTGCAGTAAGAACACTACTTCACGATCCTGACATGTTTGTAGGCAAGGCTCACGTTAAGCTGGAGCTATGCAGAAATCACTGTTTTAGTATCTAATGGCTTGGTCTTGGAACAAATGAGGGAAGTCCTGGTCTATATGATCGCGAGTTCTTCTAACTTATGGTGATGCTTACTCGGTGAGAAAAAGCAGGGTCACTTCTATGTGTATTTTACATCTGCACAAAAAATACCAAGTGATATATAGCTATAAACACACCTAATATTAAAAAGAGAAGAGTATCTGTAATTTCTGCAAGATTTTTTCTCCTGAGCAAATCCATGTCCAGGCACCTGCCCCGTACTTCACACGAGAGTCCCATGGGTGTTACCTGTGTTGTCGGGCATGGACGCCTGGTCCGTGTTCCGCTCCTTCTTGAAGACGATGTTGCCGAGCTGAAGAACCCCTGAGATGACCCGCAGCATGCCTTTGGGGTGCAATCAAAGCCACTCAGAAGCAGACATGGGCTTAGATCAGCCCTCTGAGTGGGGGTGGTCACTCGCCCAGGGATCCTTAAGCAAGATAAGTGGGGGGTGGGGAGTACCCGCACTCCCTGGGGCCACAGAGGTGCCAGGTCTTGGTCTAATGGCACATGGTGGACCCAGCCGCCCTAGAAGGCTCACCACCTTCCTGTCTCCCTCGCCTCTCGCAACCTCAGTTTGGACAGCCCTTTGCTTAGACACAAGCTTTGTCAATACTCCTAGCACTTCTAAAGCCAGACCAAGGACGTGCCTCTAGCTCAGGGGTCCATGACTGCTTTCATAAATAGTTTTACTGGAACACAGGCAGGCCCGTTCACTTATGTATTGTCTGTGGCTGAGCAGAGGTGGCTCCGATCCTAACCCTCACTCTGCTCTCTCACAACACACACTCTGCCCCAAAGTAGACACAGCTGGAGAACAGGGTACACTCTCCCCACCCCCTATCCTTCTACAGACTAAAGCCTCAAGCAGGCCAAGGACACAAGGCCCTCTTCACCCTCCCTCTGGGGAGCCGAGAAGACACAGGCATGCTCCACGCTGCTGGGCATTCTGGGCTTCATGACACAAAGAACCAGTCCCCAGCCTCTTCCACACTCCACCGAGACAGAGCATGAACATTCTACTTTCAGCAAATGGCAAGGGCTGCAGCACAGACCCAGGCCTGGGCTATCAAGCACATGCCCTTGTTCCCCTCTGCATAAATGCCTGTGGTGCCACTGGGAACGAATAACCCTGAAGCTCAAATCTGAGGTACCATTTCCCCATACACGGAAGGTCTTCCTGGCCTCTACAGGGCTCCCTGAGGGTCAGAGCCGACAGGAAGCTCTCCCCAGGCCTGCCAGCTGCCCCACTGCCCTGAGGGCTCGAAAACCAGCCCCCTCAACCCCAGGAGGGCCAGCCCATACCCATCTGCTCCTCTTCTGGGATGCCCATGATCCTCATGGCCTCCATGGTCTCCTGGAACATGTCCTTGTCCTGCTGCCCAGGGATGGTGACGTGCCCATTGGACAGGAAGCGGTATTTGTTGTACGGCTCCAGCAGGAGATCGGCTATTAGGGGTGGAGGGCAAGGGTGGGCCCGTGAGGTGTGGAAAGCAGAGGCTCTAGTCAACGCTGTGACTGCAAAAGTCTGGGCGACTGGGAAACAGCCCCTGAACCCCGAGCCGCCCTGGAAGCTGTGGAGTAGCCAGGACACCAGCTTTCCCCAGCGTGTGAGCCTCTGACACGTGGCACACGAGAGCATCAGCGTCCCGTAATCTGCACTTCCACACAGGACCTGCGTAGCTTTCCTCGGGCGTGCTCTGACACAGAAGCCCAGGGCCTTAGGACGGCCCGGAGAATAGCAGCCACTCATATCTGTCCTCCCCAAACCCAAGGCCAAAGTTCTCATTTCCCAAATGGCATTAATGGCCCAATTCTGGCAGAAGACCCAGCGCCCGGCGGCCCCAGTGTCAGGCGGCAGGCCGACTACTCACTCTTCAGGTGCTCCCCAGCCCCAGAGAGGAGGTAGTAGAAGATGTGGAAGGTCCGTTCCTCCTTGGCCTGGCGGATAGCACGAGATTTCTCCAAAAGATCTTCACAAACGTTAAGGAGCGACACCAGAGGGAAGGAAGGTAACCCATCCACTTTCCACCTTCCCTGTCAAAAGGAACTAACTCCACCAGGAAGAAAGCATGACACAAAACGGCAAAACCCAGCTAAAGCAAACCATCTTGGTTCTAACCAAGGTATTGTCCACACGAGGGGCTCACATCCTTGGCAGCCTTGTCTACTTAGAGGGTCTCCTTACAAGTAAGTGGCGATTAGAATACTCACACAAGCAAAGGCTATAAGGCTGTGCAAGGGAGAGAACCCACCCACATGCCACCCTCTGGGAACCACACTGGATGATTTCCAACAGTTCCATCTCGTTCTAAGCAGAACTTTATCCTTCCAGTAAAGAAAACCCTAAACTCTGCATTGGGTTTTCAATGAGTGTATCCTGGTAGTCTTTCCAGCTCCACACAGACGGTGTCAAAACAGGCCCATAAGGGGTAAAGTGCTGGAATCAGGAAGCACCTTCTTCTCTATGGTGGTCACCTCCTCCCCTCTATAACCAGCACTCTTGTCCCACTGAACCACAAAGGATACAGGTCTCAATGTTGGCTCCAACGATGTAGCCATTGACGTCAAAGTTGATGCGAATGAATTTGCCCTAAGAAAAGACAGACAAGGGATCTGAGGCCCCGCCTTAGGGAGCAAGGAGGCAGAGCCTCCACCCCTACCTCGGGTGGGGACATCCTGGAGGGAGAAAACCAAGAGACAGGGCCTTGTGCCAGGCCAGGGGTCCCACATGCCCACACTGTACGGCACTCAGGACTCAGGGGCACCACACTGCCTGATGCCGGGAGCTGGGAGCCCAGGACAAGCTGAGTTCATGCCCAGGGTCCTCCGCAGAGGGGAAGGAGGGGCGGCCAGTTATCTGGAAGTGTTCCTCACGGCCTGATCTGGCCCTGGGCACCCACTGGCTATGGGTGACAGCAGGACACCCCGGGGCACTGGCAGGTAACTCCCACTCCCTCACTGGCTTTCTTCTACCTTTTATGAGGGAGGCTGAAGAAGCTACATATGGCCATCTTCCTTAAGGGAGACAGGGCAGGTCTCCACTGACTAGAATCCGATCCAGCCTACTGCATACAGCAGGACAGGCAGCACCAAGTGTGAACCATCCTCATTTTTTGAGGGGAGAGGACCACGCAGGAGGTAGCTTGTGCTGAAGCTCGGGGCAGGGGTGGGGCCCTCCACCCCAAGAGCTGGAGCACCGCATGTGCCACTCACGAAGCGGGAGGAGTTGTCGTTCTTCACGGTCTTGGCATTCCCGAAGGCCTCCAGGATGGGGTTGGCCTGCAGCAGCTGCCGCTCCAGCTCACCCTGCAGGGAATCCAGAGACACAGTGAAGGCTGGGCAGCGGCTGGGCTGCCGAGCCTGCCCTGCCAGGAAGGGGGACAGTGGCAGAGCCATGCCAGCACGCCCAACGTGCCAGGAACAGAGGCTTCCAGGTGAGGTCCAATGGTGCCACGCCAGCCTTGGTCGGGCCCCCGTATCAGTCAAGTGCAACCTTCCTGACAGGCCTTTGGAAACCTTGACCGGTTTGAACTTACCTCCATGGCCCTAGAAAGGGAAAACAGGAAACTCCTGTGGCTCCAGGAACCTGGCACTAATGGCCCAGAGTTGGCCCTGGAGGACTCGTTTGAAAGCAGCAGGGGAACTAAGAGCAGAGCTGGTGGCACAGTCTTCCTCTGGGACAGCGTCCCCACCCTGTGTACACTGACCCCTCACCTCCCTTCTTCCGGCTTATCCCCACTTTTTTTTCTCTTTTCATGGGAAAAGGAAACAAGAAAATCAGGTCCATGAAAGACAGATGCCCATCTCATGTGTCCCAATAAACACTTCACTTTCTGTTCTGGCTCCTGCCATGCCACCCCCTGAACCTACCCCCACCATGGCAGGTGAGGGGAACATGATCAACAGAACCACTTTGGGTTCCAAGCTATTTATTGATAATGTCAATAAATCCCGCTGGTACACTCACGGTGCTCTGTGGTTGACAAAAGGCACCCTTATGCCTTCTTATCCCTGGGTCCTCACCACACCTGGGGAGGCAGGACAGAGTGGCCCCATTTCACAGAAGAGGAAGCTGAGGTTGAGGGAGGGGGAAGGATCTGCCCAAGGTCACCCAGCTATCAACTAGCAAAGTGGGTGGTCAGGTTCAAGCCTCCTGCCTAACCCTGGTCAGCCAATGCCCCATCCCCCCACCCGGCCCTAACCCCATGCAGGAACTCTACTGTCAGGTCAGAGCAACTCTGGAAGCAGCCACCACCCTCCTCAACAGGCCAGGGGACAACTAACACTGGCTGAGGAAAACAGGAATCTCCTTCTCCTGAATGCCTGCGGACCCTCTAGGGGGAAAGATCATCACACAAGGGCCAGGTGAGGTTTTGTATTTATTAGCAAGGCTGGAGTCAAGCCAAGATTTTACGTGAATAGTGGCTGCCCACGAGTGATGAAAAGGAAAACTAGTAGTAACAGGAGCTCCCAGGAGCGTCGTGAACTCTGACCTTCTGGGCACACACCTACCATAGATGAGGCCTGTCCACAGAGGATGTGCTGGAGTCTGGACAAGCCAGGCTGGAAGCCCACCAGAGACCACGGGGACCCAGCAGAGCCTCCTTCTAGGCCAGGGCTCCTCCTATACATGTGAAGGTGTCACTCTGGTGCCCTGTCCCTGAAGGAGGGCCAGCAGGGCCAGCCCAAGGGGCAGGGGTCACGCCCGTAGAGCAGGCGCTTGGCACGTGGTAACTGGACATGAAGCTCCCACCCACAGGCCTCGGGCGGACCTTGGGCGAGCCTGGGAAGTTGGCCGAGGCAGCCCACGGAGCCAGATTTGGATGCGAGCTGCTCCCCACCCACCGAAATGTTCCTCTCAAAGCACAGGCCAGGCTGCCAGGCTGGCTGAGCGCTCCCATTCCTGCAGACAGAAGGGAGTGTGGCCCCCCACCAGAGCCTGCACCCACCCTGGCTTGGATGCAAAGCTAAGGCCTCTGTTTGAGACCACACACTGTTGCCGTGCAAAGCTGGACGGCCCGGCCAACCCGGGAGCAACCACTTTGGACTCCAGAGCCGAGTTGCCTGCTGACAATAGTGATGACTAACTTATGGGTTTTTCTTAATTGACATCTACATGGGCACAAGAGAGACTTTCATTTTTCAGTGAAATTTGTACAATGTGAAACGATAATCAAATGCCCACGAGGCTCGGGGTTACCCATCTGGTTTCTAAAGGGCTTCTGGTGCATAGAAAACAGAGGGGTGGCAAAGGCCGCTGCTCAGACTGCGATGTCTACCCGGACAGCCCCTGCCCATGCCCTGCCCACCAACCCACAGCCCCGGCCAAGCCTGGCCTCCTCACGGCAAGGCGGGCCTTGGGACACCCCATCTGGTGGCCCTGGGATGACCACCTCTGCCACTGCAAGTGAGAGAAAGCGTGCTCACCCCCAGAGGATGCCACAGCAGTCCTCCGAACACAAGCCCAGCAAACCAAGTTCAAGGGTGTTTTGTGTCCCAGCTGTGTGCGGAAAATCACAGTACAGCTTTAGGCAAGGAAATGAACCAAGCTGGTCAATGGCCTTTCACGCTGGGGGCCCAAGCAGTGATCCAAAGCTGGGGGCAGCCTATGTAATCACTCTAGCTAGACTCAGAGCCAGGGACAGGGTGCCCACCACAGAACACATTTGGACAATTTTGCTCCCACCATCACCCCCACCCTGCTGTCGTCAGTGAGTGTTGGGGGCCCGCCTTCCCCTCTATGGCTGGAGCCCCAGACACAAGGCACAGGGGTCTATCTTACTGCTCTCTAACTGTGGTCCTGTCTCCTGTCCTTCATGGCAGGGGTCCAATGTCACCCTCCTGAGAACCAGTCACATACTAGGCATTCAAGAGTTGGGAAATGGATTTTACTGCAAATTCAGAGGTGGAAAACCATAGCTAGAGAACTGCTAACCTCATGGCTCTGTTTTTAAAATAGGCCTCCTAAAAAGAATGGAAAATGGGGGGTGAGGAGAGAGAGAGAAAAAGAAATTTTATTAGTTTCTAAATATAACTCCTGACGCCCCATGGAAAAAGGTTCCGAATGTCTTGAGAAGCTTGGCACATGGCAAGTCACTTTTGATTCGATTCCAGAAGCCTGTACTCATTAGGACATTCTGCAGGACGCACCCCAGATCTGCATGCAGAGACTCACGCCCCTACTTACTTAGGAACGCTGCACACGGCACGCCAGTGAGGTGGAGCCGCGGGAGGGGCAGTTCCCCTGGTGGCTTCAGGGGACACCACTGGCACTTAAGGGGAGTTTAAGAGTATGTGCTTGAGAGAAAGAGAGAGCACCCCACGGTCATGCTTAAGACTGATTCCCCCAACCTCCGAAACACTCCAGTGTGAGACCTCCCCAGCATTGCTTCCAACTGGCACGGTGGTGGCAGGTAAGGCTGGCCGGCCATCTGCATCTGGTCTGGACCACCGACCGTGTGGGGCTCCAGGACAGCGGATTCCCTTCCACTGTGCCGAGGTCAGGGCTCTGCATAGGGCATGACAGCTGTTGTGCGCTGTGGGGAAATCTGGGCATGACCAGAGTTTCTGAGAAAAGCCAGGTGATGAGGCCCGTCCCCATTCTGCAGGAGTTGTCATTTCAGAGTGCACGAGAGGTCACTGTGCGTCACACCCTGCCCCTCCTCCCAAGACAGTCAGTGAGCTAAGCCTACAAGAAGAGTTCTAGCTGCAGAACGTGACAATGGTGTGGGGTGAAAAGCTGCTTAGAAAAAAATACAGAATCCAAGGGCACACGATGGGCAGAACACGCATTCGCGGTGCAGAACGTGCAGTAGACGTGCAGCTCACCTAGCGAGGACGCTGCTGATTCGACCACAGTCCATCAAGAGGGAGAGGGAAAAACCGAAGTGAGACGAGGTCCCAGCTGCCCTTCCTCTCTTCGCTGGGGGCTGCCCACCCACAGGCATCCCCGCGGCAGGGAAAGGAAACAGGGATCCAAACGCCGTCCTGCCCGAGACCCTGCAAGCTTCTACCAACTTGAGAACCAAGTCCCGGAATCTCTCTTCCAGCCTCAGAAGTGGAGACCACACAGCACTACAAGCGCCAGGAGTGCTGCTGTGCAAAGCCCAGATGTCTCTAGTTTCCACGGCCGCTCAGAATGTTGGGAGGCCAAGGGCAGGATGGGCTTGTTACCACCAGACCACTCCCAAGATGGCTAAACTGTCACATCCACGAAAGTGGGCCCAGCGTCTGCTTCATTCCCCAAAGCACGGAAAGCCGAAGGCACGATCATTAAGTGCTCTTCCTCCATCATCCCACCAAAGGCCCAGCAAGCGGCAGCAGGGAGGAAGGCCACGGCACTCACCTGGTCCTTTTTGCTCTTGTGTGAGGAGGCCACATGAGCCAAATACTGAATGACTTTCTTGGTGTTTTCTGTCTTGCCAGCTCCAGACTCACCCCTGCCAAGACAGTCAAGGAAGCCCTGGGGTTAGACGTGGCCCAGTCCTTGAACTCTGTCTCTTCTGACTGCTCTACTGCCTTCCATCCTGCCATTCTTTTGGGTGCCCCTGAGGGACCCAACACTGGCTGGCAGCAAAAGGGACAGCCAAATAAACGCTACATTCTGGAATCCTCCCTCAGTCCGTTTCCCATGGCTCCCCAGGGGCTGGACAAGAGTAAACTTCCATCCACTGCCTGCCCTGGTCACTTGGCAGCCTCCAGATCCAAATGTTTTAGGAATCAGCATTAGGCAGCTGTTAACTTGGGGGTCAAAGGCCCTTATACATGTTCCTTTGAAAGGTCACTGGAAGGAATGTTCTGTACCATTAACTCCCTCAGCAATGGAGTTTACTGATCTCCTTGTTAAGTTCAGAGGGTGAGAAGCCCCAGTGTCTACCTAAATCCAGGTAAGGAAAGCCATCATTCAGACCCCAAAGGCATGCACTCTGCTCAGGAGCTGTGGAGAGGCCCATCAGCTCCAAGCTGTTCCTGCCGAGAAGACTTGGCGTTTCTCTGACATAAACACTGCCCCCCCCCAACAGCCCACTGGCTCCTTTGAGGAAGGCCAATTAATTCTTTGGCCTTGAAATCAAGTTCATCTGTGCTGTGGGACCACTGAATAGTAAACACACAAGCCTAAGTCCTGTCCCTTGGGGAAGTAGAGGAGGGGCCCTTAGATTTGGACTGGAACTCAGCTGAGGTTTTGGTAGGAGTCCTCAAGAATAAGAACAGATCGGGGGTGAGACGAACCGCCACCCAGGCGGAGAAACACTTACGTGCACAAAATGGACTGATCTTCTCGGTCTGAAATGAAGGAGACATCAGATTAACTTCTGCCACATAGAAAAGCCTCCCCTGCCCCTGGCTCCCAAAGAGCTGTCCGTTTCCCAGACGAGAAGCACAAAGCCTCAGACTCTGCCCCCACAGGGCCCTCACGGCCCAACAACACAGGCTGACCCGACACCGCACTTGGGGGAGCACCCGCAGGTGGCAGTGCCACTGGACAGCTGTTCCTGCCTCCTAGGAGTTCAGAATGCCCACCCCCACTGCCTACCCCACCCCTATAAAACCAGAAATAGATCTGTGTCTCCCACCTTACAGAAAGCTAACATGTGGAAAGCTCCCGGGAGTCTGCTTTACTGGGAGCTAAGCCTGTGTGTTTACAACTGGGAGTCAGGCTGTGAGAAATAAGGCCTGTGGCAGCAGGGGGAGTATCGTTTAAGAGTCTGGGGGAGGAGGGGTGATGAGGCCTGGCTTTGCAACTGGACAGCCCTGGGGTAAGACGCTGCCTCACACACACAGCGGGAGAGCCAGGACAGGCACACAGCCTTCTCTGAGCCCCAGCCCCTCCCCCATGGTGTGGGACAAGAACACACATGTCGACAACACATGTGAACACACCAGCATGGTGTCCAGCACATGGAAGGTGTGTAATGATATCAAGTTTAGAGGCAGCTTGGAAAGAATGACGCTTCTGACGAGTTTCTGTGACAACTTGTTCTCTAGGCCTGGGTGTTGAGAACTTTTGGCAACTATCCCCAGCTCTATGAACCACTCGGCAGGTAAGGCTATAAATACGCACCCTCCTTGGGTGCAGGAGGAACAGTAATGCCCGCTCTTTGAAAGTGAAGTTTGATGCAAATGCTTTAAGGCATCCTGGCTGATTCAGTTCAGTACTGGGTGTCCAATCTTAAGCAATAGCTGAAAATACAAACTCATTTTCTTCCCTTTTTATTCCACCCCATCTAACACCCCCCTGAAGTCAAGTCGGCCTGAATCCAGGATCAGGCTACTTACTAATGTTTGAGCTGCAGTGAGGTATTTAATTCTGAGTCTCAGTTCCATGTCCACAAAGTAGATATGCCACTAACTCCCTTGCAGGATTATTTTGAAAAATGGAAACAACCCATTAGGCAATCCATTTCTCCATCAGCCAGGAAGGAGGTGCTGAGGTTGACGTCCCTATCAAGGACAGTAACTACCATGGCTTCCAGTGCTTTGACAAAACCTCAGATGGTGGCCTTCTGGCCAGGCATCTGCAATTTCATACTGTTGGAGCATTCGCTGTATCCTGGGCACTGCAGCTCTCTATAAATTTGCTGTGGCTGAACCAAGAAAGAAGGTATATGCAGATTTCTACAAAAAGCATGATTCCATGAAAAGATTTTGAGGAGATGAGGAAGGCTGGTATCCTGCAAAGTGCAAAGTGATTTTGGAATATAAAGAATTTATTTGTGCTGAATTACATAGCAGTTTATCACTGACCTGTGTTCCTGAACTATGAAACACAAATATGTGGGCTAAGGAAGAGTTTCTCTTGATAAATAAACAATTAACAAATACTGGGGGGGGGGTATACATAAATGGAGCTGGCATGGCCCCCTATAAATAGAGTGAGCTCCATAAACAGCTGTTGTCTATTTGCTCCTCCATAGGGAGAGCACTGTGATGGGGTGGTGGTGGCATTGTCAGGCCAGGGGAGCACCCATAGCAGCTGACACAGTATTAGTACTGAGTAGAAACATGGATGTTGGTGATGGGTGAAGGGTGGCTCACACTGCCTGGTCAGGGTCCTGCATGACTAGGCACTGGGAGAATGACTCATGGCTTTCTGCGTGCATGGCCTCAGGAGATGGATTTACTGCTCAACGCTAGTAGACACTGACCAGCTAGGTCACCAGCCCTTCCTGAGTTGAGCTGTCTAGCAAGCCTGATCTCCGCAGCATGTGGCCTAGGCGCTGACTACCATCCCTTCTCCCATCTGCTGGTCATTCGGGTGGGAAAGAGGGAGTCCGGACAGAAAGAAGAAAAAACAAACCTCACAACCAACAAAAGCAACAGCTGCCCTTGCCCTCAGCCCCAGCCCTCAGGTGTCAGTGGGGTGGGGGTGCAGAGAGGCTCCGTCCCTCACACAGATACACCTACACCCTGCTCTCCAGAGTGAGGATGCTCAGGGGGGAGGCCCTCAGGGAAACTTGCCCCCACTGTCTTGTCTTTCCCCAAAACCAGAGTCCTTCAAGGCTGCACAGCAAGGACCGAAATCAGCGCTCGCAGGGCCTTGATAAGACAGACGGGAAGACAGAAGGGAAG
This sequence comes from Daubentonia madagascariensis, assembly GCA_023783475.1. Taxonomy (NCBI): domain Eukaryota; kingdom Metazoa; phylum Chordata; class Mammalia; order Primates; family Daubentoniidae; genus Daubentonia; species Daubentonia madagascariensis. Next base: position 10,517,666 of record JAKFHU010000600.1, on the reverse strand, counting down.
GAGGCGGCAGGAACTACAGACTGGGAACACAGAGCAGTTTTAATCACTCGCTCCCTAACAACGGTATGGCAACCGATAAGGGAGTGGAACAAACATTTTTGTCCTCCCAGGCCTCGCCTGCCCCTACCACAACTCCCTGTGGTCTGCCCAAGCTGCAGGCGGGCGTGTTTACTCCCCAGCTCCACAGCAGGCAAGAATGTACCTGCACGTGCCGGCAAGTCCTGAGCAGCAAAGGCCGATGACGCTACCATAAAAGGAAACATTCCCATCCCTTCCAGAGGAGCCGTTTTCCCAGGGCAGGCCAGGCCCAGTCCCTGGGATGGCTGGAATTCCTCTCTAATTGTGTGAGGAGGAGTCAGGGGCTTTGCTGCTAAACAACAGGAAGCACACTTGTGGGCATGCACACAGTGACACAGACACAGTTGTACATGGGCATGTGCACACACACAGACACACAGGCATCTGTGCTTACAGTCACATACGAATACAGGTGTCCATAGGCACGTGCACACAGAAACACGTGCACACGTGCACATATAGGTGTGTGAACACAGATATGTGTGCACAGATATATACATAGATGTGCATATGCATGCACACAAGGCTCACAGCCGCACATGCACTCACGGGTGCATGTACACAGACACATGTGCAAACACAGACACCCAAAGCACATCTACTTACACACATATGTAGACACACACACATACACAGAGATGCACACACAGAGGCCTGCACACACTCCAAATCCTGAAATCCCAGAGCCAAACTCATTATCCAACTTCCATCCACCCGACCACCTCCAGATCTTCAATCTCCAGTTCCTGGAGCTGGGTCACCACTGTTGACACAGCCTAAACACACCTTAAAGCAATCTTCATTTGCTTTGCCAGAAAACATTCATCTGGACAAATGACTTTAGAAAAGCAAGCTGCTGGGAGCCTTTCTCATTTCTTCACCTCTTATCCCACCACTCAGCACCCCAAATCCACCTGCCTAGAGTGAATTTGCACCATGGCCCTTATATCCAGTAAGGTCTTTCCAACACTCCTGGTAGGTTCTGGTCTGTTATCTTGTGTGGCCTCCAATAACCTTACAAAGTAGATAAGGCAGGTATTGCTGTCCCTGTTCTGCACAAGTCTTTTCTCATAGCAGTTCTTCTGGATTTTTTTCCTGATCCCAGAAGCATCTCTTGGGTGGGGGGGTGGTTAGAATCCTCAGCAACCAGTGGGCTCTTGGCCTAACTCAGTTTACCTGCCAACCCCCCATCCCAGGCATCCTGGCGGGGACCCTCCTTGGCACTCATTCCCTCAGCCCTTCCCCATGCTGTCATCTCACAGGACGAGGACACTCAGAGTCCAGCCCTATCCATTTGTTTTGGCTTGAGTCCTTATTTAGGCCTGTAGGGACTGAAGCCTTATTTGAAAACACCCTTCCTTCCTCTGCACCAGAGGAGACCCAGGACCTGGGGGGTACACAGCCACTGGGTACAACCCTCTTCTGGGACACGGGCTCCCTGCGGGCTGAAGGCCTAGCCCTACCATAGACTCCTGAACCCCCGACCCCAGCCCCCTTTCAGTGGAGGTGGGGCAGAGACAGGATTATGAGTCACTCTGCAGTGGTTTTCAGACTTTTAAAAAAGCAGCAGCAGCCTTTTCTCAGATAAAATCTTCCCAAATCCCTGGGCAGGGAACAGCAGGGGTAGAAACAGGGTTCCTTAGAGCACAGTTTGACAACCACTGATCCATATGCATCTGGAGCCACTGAGCTCTAGAGTCCTGGGTTCCGCTCTTGGCCCTGCACTTCTCCACACATTGCCTGGCCCCCTTGACCTCTCTGGGAAGGAGAGTGGACTGCTCTGAGGACAGAAGAAAACTGGACCTGCTGCATGCGCTGTGGGGGAGGTGCTCAGAAACGCTGTCCTTAATCACCCACTCCCCCAATCTCTCCACTGAGCACCATAAGGCTTTTTATAAGTTACACATTCAGGAACCAGGTCATTCCCTCCTCTGATTTTATTTTGAATCTGAAATGTCCTGAGGCCAGGCCCCTGCAGTGAGGTCACTCAAGCGGATGTGGCCATCCAGCCTGGACAGATGTTTCCAGCCAGCTCAGAAGGCCCGGCTCACGTAGGAGGCAGGGGAACCTGACCGCAGGTATTTCGCCCCAGGTACAGACTTCTGCTGGGGCCTTATCACTCACTTCCTCTGTAAGAGGAGAGCTGCGGCTCGTTCTTGTCCATAAAAGGCCACAAGGCTCACACAACGGTGACATCAGCCCGACAGGAAGTACAGAGGAAGGGGGCCTGGTTCACCAGTAGCTGCTGCAGGACTGACTCATCGCCACGCTCCCAAGCTCACGCCTCCCTGAGGTTCTAGCATGGAGCCGCTCTCTGGGGCTCTACCTGGAAGAGCACCCTGCCCACGGGACCCCGTCTTCAGGTCCACTGGGTTTCTTAAGAACTGACTAAGAAGCGGTTATGTGACAAGAAAGAAAGGAAAGGAAGGGTAGTTTCAGGTTGGGAGACATGCTTGTGTGGGGCGAGACCGACAGATGATCCGTGATAAACAGGCCTGAAACTTTCCACCACTAAGGGGTCTTCTGCTTTCACAAAAGTTCCACAGCAGCCCCTGGGGGTGGCTCACCGTGTACAGGCTGCATCGGTACAGTGACCTCTACCCCAAGTTGCCCGGGACAGGCATCTCAGGCTGCCCCGTGCAGACCCCTAGATTCCAGAGTCACTTCTCCCTGAGACCCTCTTGCGGGCAGCATCTGGGTCTCAGTTGGCCAAAATGCAAAGCAGTTAGAAAAATATACAACCTGTGGGGTTTGAGCTTGAAACTCGGGCTGGCAAGGCCTTGGAAAGCATCTAGTTCAATCGTCTCAGCCTAGAGATCAGAGTCTTCCCCCAGTCTCCTCTCTATCGAGAACACCTACAGGCGGGGCACCTGGTACCACCCGCAGGTCTACCTAGATGCTGCAAAGAAAGGGCCATCAACACCGTCATGGTAGCTTGCCTGCTACCCTCCCCATGGCCAGCCTAATTCACAAGCTTGGGTTAAAAGCTCTTAGGAGGCAAACAGAGAGGTGAGAAAAAGCAGGTGCAAAGTAACGCTTCATATTAGCAGAGGCCATGGATCCATGCTGAGCAGGGAGGCCTGTGTGTTGGAGCTCCCTGGCACTTGGTCAGCCAAAGAGAAGGAAGCCCCTGCCATGGCTCCTAAGCACACGATGTGGTCACCAGCAAACATGCTCTCCAGGACACAAAGGTAGGCCCAGACCAAGGAGACGCTGGCTCAGCAGCCATTCAAGCCAGAAACCAGTTCGACCTGGCTCAGGGCCTCCGCCCACAGCCCCTGTGCTTCCCCTCCAACGTAGGACCTTGGTTTGAACTTGCTGAGGAGGCCCAAGTCCCCAGTAATAGGAGGCCGAGAATGGTAGCCCTTTCCCACCAGGCACCCTGGATAACTGGGAAGAAGCTCAAGGGACTGCTCTTAACTGCCATTATGTCAGAGAGCAAGCCAGGCCCCAAACAAGCCTTCTCTCAGCTGAAATGCTTTATGAGAACACAGGTAAGTTCCCAGACCACAGGCAAACATGCTAGAAACACCAATGCTGGTTGTTTATCTACCTTTCCTGTGGGTAGGGCCAGAAGAAAGGATGTTCTCCCTGTGGGGCTGCTGCAAAGGCAGCTCTAACAGGTTGGTCAGGCTGGAGGAAAATTCAAAAGCCACATGTGCTTGCAGACTGCCCACAGCAAATGCCACTGGGACACTCCAGGATACTCCAAGGGACCTGACACTCTGAGGTCAGTCTGCCTTGCTCTTACCCAACATTCCCCTTGGGGAAAAGGAAAGACAGGGCAGGAGGGGGCCTTTGCTGAATCCCGTACAGAGAAAATGGGCCACCGTTCCCAGTTCTGTAGAGGGCTGGGTTCCTGGGGAGGGAGCAAGGGGAGAACAAGAAAGGAGGATGATGGGACGCACACAGGGAGTGGGACAGACACAGTTACCGCATAGGAAGATGCTTCCTGAAGAACCCAGTGGCTCCAGTTGCCTTGGAGAAGCAGCAATAGGTCTAATAAAAGGCACGTTGGCAGCTTCTGGGCCAGAATTTGTTCCTGGAGCATAGTTCACGCTTCCTTTCCTTCCCACTTGTCCCTATTGTATCTGTGGACCAGCTCATATTGGATAGACAAGATCTTTGTGAAGAGTCACGGCACTCAGTAGGCATGATCTGCTGAGGCCCATTCAGCACTGTTTAGGCACCATCTGCCAAGGGGTCCTCAAGAGTTACAAAGGTCGACACAGGGCCAACAGCCTTGGTCAGACTGAACGAATCTCACAGAAGCCACTTATGAAATCCCACCTTTTATACCTGCAGACGTTCAGCTCATTTATCTCTCTTTAGTTTTAGGGAATTATTTTTGTTCTCAACTGATAGCTTAATTCCAGAAATCGGGTAGGTAAAGGAAAACAACCCTTTTCCCCAAACACATCGTTGCTCAGCCCTGACATACTGGGACACAGTTTGACTGATCTCAGAGCCAGAACTTGACAGAACAGGAGGAACAGGCTGGCGAGTGGCACTCACCAGGCAGCAAGAGAGGAACTTATCAAAGGAGGCCAAAAGTACAAAGCGGCTTAGCGATTAGGGATTTTACAGGTGAGTTTTTGTTGTTTGTTTGTTGAGGGAGAGGGGCAATAACAAAAACATTGGGCCGATTTTCAACCACCCCCAAAGTTTCAGGTTCCAAGAGGCCACTTCCTTCTTCTCTCCCGCTCAACTGGCCCAGAGCAAAGCACAGTGGGTTGGATTAAAAAAAAAAGGCAAGTCTAAAGCTGAATCCTTGAAAAGTATCCATTTACCACAGATTCCTCTTCTAGAGAGGAGATTTTTTAGAAATGAGACTGGCACCAGAACCACGTGATAACGAAGCAGCCTCATGCCAGGGCTGGACTTTCCTTCTCGGGCAGGACAAAGACAGAGCAGCTTGGATCAGCCGAGGACAGCGCCTCTTCACTCCAGGCCGTGGTGTGGGGTGGCCTGCTTGCTGCAGCACCTGTTCCAGCCCGCCAGCAGCATGGTGGACAGACAAGCATTTCAGTGCTGCAGAAGAACGCACCCCAGAGCAAGCACCACACTTTCCTGTAGACAAGACCAGACAAGCTGGAGACCACATCTGCTATCATCCTCCAGTGTCTTACCAAGTTGCTGCAGGGGAAGGCAGCTGTGACAAGTCACTTCCTGTGCCTGGACTCTCAGGGGAGTGTCTTTGGAGAGATTAAAATGCCTGCCTGGAAGAGGCATTTGGTTATCACCTCCATTATGCAAGTAGGAGTGTGGATGTAAGGAATGAGCAATTTAAAGGTTCCGTGGAAGGGTGGGACAGTTCAGTCAAGAAACTATGTTTTCAGACACCTAGTGCTACCTTTTAACAGGTACTTATCCCAGGCCAGGCAACATATATATGGCGTCTTAATTCTTACCATGACCCTGCCAAGGAAGTTTTATGAAGCCCAAGAGGCAGACAAGAAAACGAAGGCTCAGAGTAAGTTAACTTGCTCTAGCCAGGTCACAGTTAGGAAGTGCAAGAGCCAGATTCCTGCTCAATCTAGTCCAAACCCCACGGCCTCTCCTCCACACCGCACTTCCTCTTGTTTACAAGGCATGTTTCCCCTAAAGCTAAGGCTGAGAGAGGCAGACCCTTTTTGGTGACCTATAGAAGTGCTGTGTCATTTGTCAAAGCTCCAGCCCATCCCAACAGCCCTCAAGGCTCTGTGGGCGCCTCCCACATGTGGATCCTCACTTTCACCTTGAAGCTGATTTACCTGCCTCTGCGAACTAGACAGCAGCCTCCTCTAGGCAGGGCCTGGGCCTGAGGTCTGTGTGCTCTCTGCAGAGTGCTCGGGGAGCAGAGGGAGAAGAGGGTGTGCAGGCACAGAGCACGGCCCTCCCTGGTGAGCCCACACCACCCCCCTGGCACATGCGGACCCACAGGGCCACTCCCAACCTTCCCAGCAGACAGCACGGCCTTTGTGTGCCCACACCTGGCAGGCTCGCAGCCTCCTGGCCGCACACTCCTGCTTCAGTGGAGTCACCCCACTGCGGCTTCTGCTGCTCTGGCTCCTTAGCTGCCAGCCCCGGTGAGTCTATGCAAACTGCACTTTACTGTAGCCTTGAAGCATTGTCCAAGCCTCTGATGAACATGGTGCTTTTCCTCAGAAAAACCTTGGAAAGCAGATGGTTCCATGGGAGTGACAACCAGCAAGGCAGGGAGAATGTGGACAGGGGCAGGAAGAGCCTCTCCTCCCCCTAATCTCCACCTAACCACCGAGCCAGGGAGAGTTCCTCTAAGGGCCAGCCAGAGAAAATGAGGGGCACTAATGCCCCCGAGAGCCAGTGCCCAGGGTGTGAGCACCAGGATGGGGAATGAGGAGACCCTGCTTTCCGGGACTGGCTCTCTGCAGGCCTTTGGACAAGTCAGTTAACATAGCTGGGTCTGTCCCTTCACCTGTGAATAAGAAGAGCTGTGCTCAGACATGAAGACAGCACAAAAACTCTACCCTCCACCATATACCCAAAAAGGTTAGTCAAACACCAAGAGGAATGTGGACACTCACTGGGCACGCTGAGCAACCACTCGGGGACCAACCACTTCTGGTGCAGTTTCCGCTGAGAACCAGGTAGTGGGGTGCACATAGAGCAAACAGTTAAGTAGCTCTCAGATTGGCAGGTCAGGTTAGGCCCAGAATGAAAGCAGACTCTGCTGCTGCTCCCCAGCAGATGCTGGGAGCTCATTAACATACCATAGCATTCCAACTGGCATTTAACAGAAGGGGCTTTTTCTACTCTTTTTGGGCAGGTAACTGGGCTCAAGGCAAATTCTCCAACTGGCCAGTTCCCCCGTAAGAGCTCACACACCTCCCCACAGCGGGAGACCCTGGAGGGCCTGGCCAGGAGCTCCATAACCCAACCCAGTCTGAACTCCACAGGCAGCCCCCTGAACCTGTCCTGGGTCACACACCCCAGCCCCCCTTAAAGCTGGTAGCTGCCTAGCAAGGGCCAGCAACACAAACTCTATGCTCTCTCTCACCCTCCCGGCCTCAGACAGCTCAAAGCCTTCAGTGCCGTTATAGCATCCTAAGGAATGGTCCAACCCCAGGACAGGAAGACCCAGGAAGGGCTATGACAACAAATTAGCAAAATGGGAAAGCCAGGGTTGGGAGGATGAACCGACCACGTCACCGCAACTTTAATTAAACCCAAGTCTGGGAATTAAAACAACAAACACAACTGTGCTAGGCACGTCAAGGCTGCACTATAGCCACTTACTGACACATACCTGCCGCCATCCCCCAGGATCTGACCTCCACAGTGCCTCTGCTGACCACCCCAGGCCTCATAGCCACACCTTCTCCCAAACTCCCAGGATACCTGACACCTGCTGCAGTCATGCTGGCACCAGGTGTAGGCAGCAACATGTCTTGTTATGTAGCTGTGGCCACAGATCTGTGTGCAAATATGTCTCATCTCCCCACCTGGACTGCCAGGGCGCCCAATGGCAGAATAACATCCCAGCTGCTTGGTGTTCTGGCACTTTCTATCACTTATCTCCATGGCCTAATCCAAGGCACCTTGCCCATGCCATGGCAGATAGCACTGATCTATCCCAGTATTCCTGGGCATAGAGTCTCAAGTCCTTGCCAGCACAGGGCTCCAGGCAGCCACTCCTAATCCATCAGAAATAGCACTCAGGGTATTCACAATCAATCTGCAGTGCTTAGTCCAGTACTTCTTAACTGGGGGTAATCCCCCCCACACCACCACCACGAGGGAACATTTGGTGGCAATGTCTGAGAACGTCTTTGGTTGTCACAACCAGAGAGGGAAGGTACCACTAGCATCTAGTGAGTAGAGGCCAGGATGCTGTACACGTCCTTTAGCACCAGGACAACTCCTCCCCACCCCCAACAGAGAATCATCCAGCCCCAAATGTCACTAGCACCAACTGTGAGAAGCGCTGGCTTAGCCTGACAAATAGGTAGAGTGATATATAATTTATCATCCCAACTGGGATGCTTCTGAAAGTGCAAGACAGTACCATTAACACTCACTGTAGGACACAGGCACAGATAAGGACTGTGCAGGCAAAGCAGAGCATTGAACAGAGACAGAGACAGAGGGAAGGTCTCCAGGAAGGGTCAAAGAGCTCACCTCATAAAAGTCCCCAGACAAAGCCACCAACTACCCTATTTGGCAGAATAAATGCTAGTACGTCATAAGCCACAGTCAGCTCAGGAAGGAAATCTTTGTCCAGTTTTTGCTTAAAGAAAAATCAGAAAAGGAACCACCTGGCCATGCCTTTTAAGATGTGAGTGACAGAGAACAAACCTGTTTCCCGAAAAGCCAGGTGGGCAGCACGTGCTAAGATTTCACTCCAAAAGAAAGGAGCAAATTTTAACTCCTGCAGACCCTGGGGCTCCACTGGCAATACCTTACGGCAAGAACCAAAGACTTCTCTTGGAAACTATCTTGATTAGTGAGTCACCTTGTCACAACATGGGCAACTTCTGTTACTAACTTCCTCCCTGCCTCAAGAACGAGAAACCTACTGCTAATTGCTTTGCAAGTCAACTGTGTATAAGAGGAAGGAAATTTGTGATAGCTTGGAAATGTTCTCAGTCGGTCAATATGGGAGCTAAAGAGCCGCAAGTTTGACACTAAGCAGAAGGCAAACTGAAAAGCTCTCAGATAGAGGGTTAGAAAACACATGGACCCAACACCTGCACAGACCATTAAAAAGAAAGCACCAAAAACTTAGGTTGCCCATGCCCATAAATGTATTTCCTATCTCTGGTCTCCAAAAGATGAAAATGCCCACCCACTTGCCCTCATAATTTGGGGCAGCTCCTTAGTTCTGTCGAGGCCATTCTGTTACAGCCAAGACAAAGGAAAGCTCCAGCTCTCTGCATATTCCTTTTTATCTAATTATTTCCAACCCATGGAGCTTTCAGACCACCCCTAAATTTTTTTGTTGTTGAGCACATAAAAACTGAACAAATCTCTTGGAGAAGTCCCACAGGTTAACTGAAGAAAGTCTGGAAGTCCAGTTCTAAGGACTCCATCTCCTGGAGCCATGCCTCACATCATGATAGTACTCTTGTCATAATGGCTTGCCTAAAGTCCACCTGCTAGATAACTGTTCTAGTCCAGGGTCCAAGCGTGGGAACATGCTTTCACTCAGTAGTTCAGATCTCAAGAAGACTCCAGAGTACATTTCTTGCACTAGGCCAATTAAGAAAACCAGAAGAAAACTGACTTGCAACCTCTAGAGACAAAAACTCAGGCTCTTCTGGAATCTTTCCCCACACTGCTATTCTGGTTAGCACTTTGAAACAGACATTCTACTTTAAAGCTAAATGGCTGACTTCCTCAAGGAATTTGGATAGACATGAACTTAAGCCAACAGCTAGGCCAAACTTGCACATCCTTCATAATTCATCAAGCTTGACAGTGAGACACCTCCTCTACAGCACTGTGCATATGGTGCAAGACAGACCTGCATGCTGCCATTTTAAACCACTAAACCAGGGACAAAGTTGTTAATGTAACAAGATTCATTACCACTGCCTAGATGGACTACAAAGTTTAAAGAAAAAAGGATGCATATGTGATAGGATATAGAAAACCACTATCGATACAAAATTGGAAAACAAAGCCCTGTCTAAAGTTTGGTTTGAGTTAGGATTACTTATGCCAGGTACCTGGGCTAAGCTCTGAGAACACAAAAGAAACATGGGCCCTGTGCATATCTAGGGGAGAAAAACAAATGTGTAAATACCTAAGTCAAATAAAGTACTACCAGGGCTCTGATGCAAGTATCTAGACCAGATATTCTCCTTGGAGAGCATAATGCTGCAGTTATGTTTTTAAAAGAAGAGGAGGGCCTTGCCAGGCATTGCGGGCAGACGGAACAGGTATGGTAGTTTGGAGCAGAAAGAGTTTTTAGAGAAACACTAAGGAGCTCCACACGGCTAGGAAGCTGGAGGGGGGCGGGTGCGGGAGTTGTGAAGGGCACTGTATGCTGCCAGCGAGTCTGAGTGTTACCTCTGGGGCAACGAGGAGCCTTTTTACAATGTCAAGATTTCAGGTGTTTGATCAGAGTTGCATTCTAGAAAAATGACCAGCTGGTGGAAGCAGAGAGGAAGGGCTCTATTAAGAGTGATGGTTATGGGGCCGTAACAACAGCACAGGCAAAAACTTGTGGACGTTTGAACTAAGGCCAGGGCCAAGGTGTAGAAAGAGGGGGAAGAAAGTCAGAAGCATTAAAAGAGAACGAACCCACAGGAAATGCTGACTGACTGGGAAAGGGGTTGGAGAGGAGGATGTGAGATGAGCCAGGTTCCAGGCTTGGGAGACCAGGTGAACGGAGAACGGCAGCACAGAGGAGGCAGCTGGCAGCAAGTGGCTGGTGGCGCTCAGGGGACTGTGCTAATCCTGAAGCCACCACCCAGAGGAACACCCAGAATGAGAGGACAGGGGCTGCAGTGGGACCGCGAGGGGCACCACATGCAAGGCAGGGGAGCAACAGGAGAGATGCAAGCAGGCTGGGCGGGGGGAGCGGAGAGTAGAGCACCAGAGAGGGTCACGGGAAGGAAGGGCTCTCGAAAGGGAGAGGGCAAGATTGTCCAGTGCCAGGGAGGGTAAAATAAGGTAGGAACTCACGAGCACAATGGGTTCAGCAACACTCAAGCAGTGGGCGACCTCTGTCAGCCAGGCTGGAGAAGGCACAGGACTGGGAGGTGGGAATGGAGGCAGCGAGCACAGAGACCAGGCTGAGTGGGGTGCAGAAGCCAGGGGAGACGCTGTGTCTGCTTTGTTAAAGATGGGAAAACTCAAGCATGTTTCCAGACTGTGGGGAAGGAGCAAGAGAGTAAGAGGGAAAAACATGGAGGAAAGGGAGGAACTGGTCGAAGGGGCCCAGGAGACAGCAGAGAGGACTGGCACAAAACCTTTTGAAAAGAATGAGAAATTGGGAAAATAATTGGGAAATGTAATTTTTAAAGCTTCTAGAACATTCTATCAACATATAAACATATCCTTTGGATAGCCATTGGCCCTGGCTCTCATACAATGGATTACAGACCTCCAGGACACACTGCCCCATCACCAGCCACTAGATCAATGTGACACCGAATGTGCATTAGCACCTGCAATGGTGTCATAAGGCCACAGGTGAAGACTAGGCCCCCGGGAAGACTGAAACTCATGTCCACAAGGGCCTTCCTGCCCATGCAGCACTCACCTTGCATCATACTCCTGTAGGCGGTGTCTGTGATGGCGTAGATGTGGGGGGGCATCTCATGCCTCTTCTTGCCCTTGTACATTTCCACGATCTCTTCAGAGTAGATGGGCAGGTTCTTATAAGGGTTGATGACCACACAGAACAGGCCTGAATAGGTCTAAAGAAACCAGAAATGGGTTAGGAAGTCTGATTCTCAATAGCTTGAAAACTTTGTAGCAAAGTGCTGCTTCAAAGGCCCCTGAGTCAGCCTGACATGAAAACACTCCACGAAGTCCTTGCTCTGGTGCCCCAGCTCCGGCAGACCTGCTGCAGGTATGGGGTGCACCAGCATCCTCCGTCTGCTCTGTCAGTGAAGGTCCTCCCTCTCAGGTGCAGGAGTTCAGACAGCTTTGTATGTTGGCAAGTGTGTGCACTGGGCAAGATCTGGGGCCAAGCGGACAGTAGAAGTCCAGTTACAAAACAGATCTGAGGACAATAAGAGATGTGTCTGTCATCGTGAGAGATGCACAAAGGGAACGGGATTCAGCTGCAGCACACTGAACTGTGTAGAAACACAAATAATTTCACACTGAGGGACTCGCAGAAATATTCACATTTAAACCCTTCTAGCATTGGGAAAAACTCATTGTGCTCCTAAACCAATTAGATCTTTTGTGGGACTAGTGGATCACTGGCAGATAGCTCGCGCTCACACTCTCTCTCTCTCTGGAATCCTCTAGAGACATTCACATGCAAATCCCTCAAAAACTTAAAGACCACTTCCATGCTCCCTTGAGCCTTCTCCAACACTCAGGTCTTCTCTGGAGGGGAACCCAATCAGTCAACACCCTGAAAGTGAAGCACCTAGTAACATATACCTAATACTCCAAGTCTGACTTGACCAGGTTAAAATCAGACCCCCCAAAGTCAGATGTCCTGAGTTCAAATTCCAGCAAGGGCAAGGTTTTTAACCCCCTCCCCCTCCATTTCTCAATCTGTAAAATGAGGACAGGCAGAGGTCTATACCTCATTGGGCGGTTACGTGGATCAGACATTAATAAGATAAAGTACTTAGCACAGCACCCAGCACAGCCTTGGAGAGTAGCTCCGGGTAGGTCAGGAGAGCCATCTCGATGGCAACAGTTTATCCAGATCTGTCTTTCCTCAATGCCTTCAGGTAAATGTGTGTTACCTGGTGACTACAAATTCTTTCTGTAATAAATTTCCTGCTATTTTTTCTTCCAAGATCCCTCTCCCCCACCAAAAAAAATGACAGACTCCTAATAGCTGTGAGAGACCCCCAAGACCATGCAGGTGGCGGGCGTTCAGTTGGGGGACATGACTCCCTTCAAGCAGCTGGAGTAACCCAAGCCCCGTCTTCCCAGGAGAACAGGCCACAGGCCAGAAGAGGTCTGGCAGGGCGAGGTCCAGCACGCGCTCCACACTTTGCACCATCTGCAGCCTGCCACTGTGAAGTGACAGCTGACGGTCACAAGGCTTTGGGCAGAGCTGGGAGCAGACTCGGGTCTCACGACCCCCAATGCCAACCTCCCTGGTCATGAAGGCTGATTCTCCAAGCACCTTACATCCTTCTGTTTCCCTCATTACAAGTGACCTGTACCTTTACTGTTCACGGTTTCACCCCTTGATCCAAGAGCAGCCAACATGTGAGGGACTGCGCTTACAGGGTTATCCCAGCCCCTTCCACCTGTGCCCTGTCCTGTCCCTCCAAAGCTGAGGATGGATCTTCTGGCTGAACCCAAAGACAGGGTCCACGCAGAAACTATTCATGAAAACAAAGGCCTCTTCCCAAGCACTGTCCAAAGCGTGCGGTACTTGGCATTTCCAAGCAGAAGCTAGACTGATGGCAGAACCATCAGTCTATGATGGTTATGAGTGCACTTTCATAACTACTACTCCCCTTTGTGGGCGGGAAAGACCGTGTGCGGCCAGCAACTCTCAAATGGGACCCAAGTTAAACAAAGACAGCAGTAAAAGGCCAAGCAGAGGAAGGGGAGTTACTTTTCCTTATAACAAATACCAGTAGTCACGCGAGTCCAGGCCCCAGGCCCTGCCACAAGCCAGGTGCTGGCTGGTGCTTTCCCAAGTTCTCACGGAATCCCTGCCGGTGAGGAAGTAAGGCTCCACACAGTTACGCGTGCTCAGTGAGGGGCAGAGTTGGGATTTGATGGGCCCCACCAACCATACACCGGTCTACACTCAAAAGAGCAGCTGAGCTTGGAAATAAACAAGTGTGTTGGGCTGCCACTTCTGTTTGGAGGAGGGCATGCAGGGCCCTTTATTTCCTTTCTTCCTGGGGTAATCAGTTATTTGTTTTCCCTCTAACTACTCTTTTCACAAGAGCCCAGGAAAGCTCTGTAGCAAAGAAGTCCAAACGTGGTATTGGCAACCTGCGGGCCTGGGTATTATAGGAAGAAAAGAGTGAAGTAGAAGACCCTTCTAGTTTTCCCTCTGCGTGAATGTCAGGTGGGGACAAGAAAGAAGGCCAGGGAGCAGCAAGGTCACCCCAGGAGCTCAGAAACAATCAAGCTTTGTTCCTGGGCTTTGAGAAAACCCACACTCTAGGAAATCCAGCCTGATAAAAGCCAAGGACACATGGTCATACATTTAGGGAGCGCCACGGAGCCAGATGTTTGAAAACAGCTGGCACTGACAGCAGAAGAGGACTGAAAGCCATCAGGACAAGTCTTTCTGACAGCTGGGTGGGCAGATGGTCCTGCGGAGTAGTCTACGGGAGCTCAGAGTTCTCTGGACTGATCCCACCAGATCAGCGGATATGATGAAACTAAGCCCTGCAGAATGAGCGCTACAGCTCAGGTAGGAGGAACAAGACTCACTGACTCTCACTGAGCAAGTGGCTTTGCGCCCACACAGCCACGCCAGGGAGCTGCTCCATTCATGGGCCACAGAGGCTCTTTGTGCCCAACCACCCCCATCCCAGGGCCTCACCCCCCGAAGAAAAAGACAGAGCAGCTGTGGTGCAGAATTAGCCACGCCACCCACAATGCCAGCAAACAGGCTGCACAAAGGCTCCTGAGGTCACAATTTGGAACTTTTCATGGAGAGATGGGCTGTGAATGAGGCAGCACCCTCTGCCCAGGCAGCCCCACCAAGTGGCTTTGACCTCCCCACAGTTCTGCACCTGCTGGGGTCTCCACTAGTACAATCGCAGAGGCAATCAACTGGCCTTACAGTGATGACACTTAGAAGAAAGCTGCTGTGAGGCAGGAGGAACTGCACACTGGAAGTGATGGCAAAGCAGCAAAACAGAGAGTTAACGCCTCCAGCCAGAGTTCTGGAGAAAAAGCTCCGGTACTACCCACCATGCTCACCCACAGAGCAGAAACCCCCGCATGTCACTTACAGAGGGAAGATGCAGCAAACTCACATTGAGTGTACTTTCATAACTACTACTCCCCTTTGTGGGCGGGAAAGACCGTGTGCGGCCAGCAACTCTCAAATGGGACCCAAGTTAAACAAAGACAGCAGTAAAAGGCCAAGCAGAGGAAGGGGAGTTACTTTTCCTTATAACAAATACCAGGCCCCAGGCCCTGCCACAAGCCAGGTGCTGGCTGGTGCTTTCCCAAGTTCTCACGGAATCCCTGCAGGTGAGGAAGTAAGGCTCCACACAGTTACGCGTGCTCAGTGAGGGGCAGAGTTGGGATTTGAACCAGGTCCTGGAGGCTCCAACTCCCATGCGTTAAGCACTCTGCTTTAGTAAGCAGAGACCATCTTGGCTCAGTGGCACAGCACTGTGGTGTGAGAGGAGCTATACAGCCCACCAAGAGGGGCATCTCCCACTCCCAGACAATGGGGCTGTGGCTCCCATCTCACCCCCACAGACAGACTATGCTTCCTTAAAGGCCCTTCATTTTTTTTGCAGGTTACAAATCCTAAATTTCAGTGGTTAACACTCCTTAGGGACGGGGCTTTTAATTTGGTCCACATAATATCCTCATCAAGAAACAGATGAGGCTAGGTGTGGTGGCTCACATCTAGGATCCTAGCGTTTGGGAGGCGGAGGCTGGAGCACTGTTTGAGCCCAGGAATTTGAGGTTGCAGTAAGCTATAATGATGCCACTGTACTCTAGCCCAAGCAACAACAGAGTGAACACAGTAGAAAGAAAAGAAAGAAAGAAACAGAAAAGGCCTGGGAAACATAGCAAGATTCCATCTCTATAAAAAATTTTTTAAAATTAGCCATGTGTGGTGGCACATGCCCGTAGTCCCAGCTACTCAGTAGGCTGCGGTGGGAGGATCACTTGAGCCCAGGAGTTCAAGGTTGCAGTGAGCTACGATCACACCTCTGTACCCCAGCCTGGGTGACAGAGCGAGACCCTGTCTCTAAAAAAAAGAAAAAAGATAGAGAGAAACAGACGAAAGACAACCAGGCTGAGAGAGTCAGGACTCCGAGTTCCAGCCTCAGCCCTGCCAACACCTGGCTGTGTGAGCCTACATAAGTCCCTTGCTATCTCTGGGCCTCAATTCTTCCCACCTGCCACATTAGAAGGTTAGACTAAGCTGGTCTATAAAGAAGGACTTTTCCCAGTAGACTGTTCTAAGTACCTACTTGTTGATAGGTCCTTGACCAATCAGGCTCATCCCTAAAGGGTCATCAATGGCAGAAAACATGGACCTCATTAGCATGGACTGACTCAGCAATCAGTGAGGGACGTAGTCCTCACATATGGTCTGGCTGGTCAGGAATTCTGGGCAAACCAAAATGGCCCGTGGCTCAACCAAGGGCCTTGCACACTGCAGGGTGCTCAGAAGCACCAGTCCACCCTGTGTTAACATGTGCTGAAGTCGCTCTGAAACCACATAGAAAATTACATGGCTGACCATTTGGAAGCTACTCACTGCCCCTGTGACAGGCTGAGCCTGCCGCCTCCTTTTATGACACATGTGACCATGAGCAAGCCCCTCAGGCTGAGGCTTGGTCTTCCCGTCTGTAAAGGCAGAGGACTGTAATAATCACGAGAGGTTGTTTTCCCCTCCTGTTCAAAATCATGTCGAGAATTGTTTTATTCAGCCCCAAGAGCAAGAAGACCAAGGTGGCTAGAGCAGCATATTTAAATAAAGAGCTATTTTAGGAATAACAAGAACCAGATATTCCCCACTAGGGACAAAACCAGAAGGAAATGTCTTTGAATTGAACAGAGGAACTGGGGATCGATACTAGAAAGGACTCTGTGACCCCAGGGCCATACGAGCTCAGAGCCTACTACCTATGGAGCAGGTAAATGCTCACCTCCCAACTTGCCTAACGTGGCAATGAGCTGTCTTTCTGCAAATGTAGCCCCACTAGAGGAAAGAAAAGACCACTCCTAATCTTTGCATGTGCTAGGCCTTTGCACGTGCTGCTCCCTGGATAAATATGCTTCCCCCTTGTCAAGGCTGGCGAGGAACCAGCACTAAAGTGTTGGGTGGACACACGCTGCAAGTCTCAGTCTCGGTGGCTCCCTCTGCTGAAAGCACATTCCCTGGGGAAGCACGCCATACCCACATGCCTCTGTAAAGAACAAGATGGCAGAGACACCCAAAATGAGGTTGGGCCAAATGGTGATGGGAGAGGGGACCAGGGGGTACAGGAGGAACAAAACCAGGAGATGGCACCCCCTACTTTAGAGGAATTTACCACACTGCCCTGAACCTACACATCTCGACAAAGACTTGGGGACCACGGCTGGGGGAGTCGACATCCCTCAGACAGGGCACATTCTTCTCCCTACATTCTCTTGTGTTTTTGGCTACATAGTGAAGAGAAGAAAGCCATGCTGTGAGAATATCCCACTAGGACGTCAAGATGCCAAAGTTCAAGGATGTCACCCCAGCATGCCTTAGAGCCCACTTCTCAACCAGAGAGCCAGAGCCCAGAGCCTGGGCCCCTGAGGATGATGGGAGGGCCTGGCCCTCGCCCTCAGAGCCCCTGGCTGGAGCCCCCGCCCCAGAGCCACTTACATAGATGAGCCCTGAGTAGTAACGCTCCTTGAGGTTGTGCAGCACCGAAGCTTCGTTGAGGCATGTGAGCTCTGCCATGTCCTCCACCTTGGAGAACTTGGGTGGGTTCATCTTCTGGATGTCATCCTTGTTCACCTTCACCTTTTTCCCGCTCTCCACCAGCTCCACGATGGCCTCCTCACCCACCTCCTCCTTGAGGCTGGCAGGCTCGAAGCCACTCTTGTCGGAAGGCACCCACACCAACTTCTTGGCAGCCCAGTCGGCCTGGGCCAGCGGATTATTGATGAAGTTTTTATCCACATAGAGATACTTATCAGCAGCTTGCTGCGCCATGGTGACTCACAGCCAGGACCTAAGGGACAGAACAGGACAACACATTAGGCACAACCACATCAGCCACACAAGAGTCACTCGCTCTCACCTCCTCTCTTTGTAAACTGTGTACGATCATAATACAATAAAGCTCTATATAACCCGGCTGCACAATTTGCCAGAATTTTCCTGCTCCACACTTTTGGGAGAAAGATATGCATCATGAAAAAACAAGTTGATAGCAGGGATTTTGTTATAAATTAACGGTAAAGTGTATCATCTTAGGGTCAGTACACAAACAAATCTATAAACAAAACTATTGTGTCAAATCACGAGCATAACAGTCTTAAAGACAGATGCAATTATAGTTGCTATGCTACACCTACAAAGGCAGCAAAGCGACCACAGAATATAGGAAGACTTCCAAGAAAAACAGGTTTCTAATTAGCCAAAAGGCAACTGAGAGTACAATCACACATAGTGGAAGTTTCCAGTTTAAAAAACTGTCTTATTTCACTAAGTCAACTAAGGCAAGAGAAGAAAATAAAACATCAAGATATGTTACCACCAGATTTGAATGCCATCTTGATAATACAGCCCAAAGAGGGCGAGAAGAGAAGATGCCAGGTGCCAAGAAACACCACGGAGAAGAGTGCTTCCCTCTGGAGGTACTAAGATGAGAAGACAACAGTTATAATTTATGGGCCAGGAGAACTTAATCACATATGTGTTTGCTTTTTTAAAAAACTGATCTGTAAAATAAAGATGATAAAATAATAATCCCTTATATCTGTGAGGTTTTATAATTTATGAAATGCTTTCACACACATTTCACTATCTCAAAAGATCTTGTCTTAACAACTCTGTAAACTAGGTAAAGTGCATATTATTATCAGCACGTTACAAATGAGGAAACACAAGCTCCCTGGAGTTAAGGGGCTTGTCCAGAGTTCCCAGTAAGGACTTGGGACTCCTAGTTCTGTGGTCTTTTCACTACTAACACTGTAGTTATTCCTGCTCAGAGGCATAAGCTGGGATCACCTGAGAGGACTGTTGCTTTGAGCAAACCAAAAACAGGACTTGGAATAACTAGTTTAAAAGCAACTCAGCCTATGGCCACCCAAGGAAGCAGCCCAGCAATTCACTCACTGCCTGGCTCCCCCTGGAAGATCAAGGAAGATGAGGAAGGCTTTTCCCTCGGTGAGATCAAGCCCCTCCCCCCCCCAGGCCCCAGAAATCCAGGAAGACCCCAGATGCATATCCAGAGTCACAGAGGCTTTCATGCTTCCAGATCCCAATAGGGACTTGGATGCCAAGGAGGCTGGAGGCTTGGGAGGGAAAGAACAAAAGGAAGTGTCTGGGCCACCCAGGCCTTCTTATCTGGGCTCATTAAATGGCTTCCAGATCAAGGCAGAGGGGCTCTTCTGGATTTGCTCCAGGAGGGGCTGTTTTGCGGGAAACCTGCTTGCTGGCTCCTTCCCGACAGGAGAGAGGCAAGTCCAAGGAGAGAGCCTGGCAGCCTCACCAGCTCCCCCAGCCGGTGGCTTTGTTTACATTCCCAGCACAAGCAAACACTGCAGCCCCTTGTGGGGACCAGGGAGCACCATCCTCTCTGCAAGGACCACCCCAAGAGAAGGCGGGGTCCAGAGTTAGTCAGCAGGCAAACAAGGCAGGAACAGCACTGCCTGGCCCGGCATCGTCTTTCCTGTGGGTCTGGGGTCTAGGGTTTACATAAGTAGCAACACCCAGGGCACCACCAGCTTACTTTCAGCTGTCTGCACTTCCACACTGGCCCGTCCATTCAAGCAAATCAAAGGCCTCTCTCTGCCAGAATAAACCTAGTTGTCCTCCACCTCCCTGCGTGCATCTGACCACCAGTCAGTCAGTCGGCCTCCCCGGTCCCAGCACCCAGGCCCTCCAGTCTCCCCATCGAGTCCCTGCCCTGCTCAAGAACTTGCAATGACCACAGAGCACAGGGTCTCATGGACTGCTGGTTCTCAACCTTTTCACAGACCTCAAACGCAAATAGGATAAGACAACTCTCCATCAATACGCAGGAGATTCACTTGAACCTCAACCCCCCCCCAGATTCGAAGTCTGCTGTTGGTTAAGAGTTCCACCGACCCAGCCTAGCTGCCCTCTACGAGATCCCTACCAAGAGAAAGGGAAGGGGATGGTTAGTAAGTACCCGCCAATATTAAGCTCAGTTTATTCACCACCTCACTTAACTGTCAATCACCCTGGAAAAGAACTTTAATCATCCCAAACTTATAACCTAGGAAACAGGCTCAGAGAGGGCAAGTCACTTGCCCAGAGTGGCCCAGCCCAGTTGTGCAGTGGGATTCTGACCCAGATCTACCTGGCGCCTGTGCCTGGCCTCTTCCCAACATACTTGTGCCTGGGGTCCCAAGAAAGGTCAGGCTGGCATTGGAGCTGGGCTGTAACTGTCCCCATGATCTGAGTGCAATGTAGGGAATAAAACGCATTCCCAAGCATTCAACAAATATTTCCTGGATGTTATCAGGCAAGCAGGGAGGCTGAAAGAGTTAGCCTTCCCAGTGTGGACCATGTGTCCTGTCAAAAACGGCACGTCACAAATCAACACTTCCTTGGCCTGCTACTGTCAGCAGCAAGCAAGTAGCCCATTGGAAATGACAGAATGCCATCTGGCCTCCTCAAACTTCATCCCAGCAACACCAACCATGGTGTGACCAACAGCAACGAACCTGTGTGATAACCTGGCTTCTCGGTAGCCCATGGGTTCCCTCCAGGCTGCAGGCCTGAGGCACTCGGCCTGTCCTGGAAACCTGCTCTGGAGAGCCATAAACATCACACCAGCTGGCAGAGGAGGAATTCCACCTGCCCAACTGCCCTGAGTCCCTTGCCCTGCCCCACCTTCAGGCCTTGGTGGGAAGGCAGGCGACAGTCACAGGCCAGCAGTGTCCACCCCAATGGCTAGCAGAGGCCTGGAGACCAAGCCACACTTCCTGCAAGAGGAGGGGGACACAACACATCCTCTTCAGCACTACCCCGTCTACCTCCAAAGACAAAGGCTCTGATGGAAGAGCCCCCACTTAGTTCAGCACCTCCCTCCCAGCAGAACTTTTCCTTAAACAAAGCTGGGCCTGGCCAAGGACAGAGCTATTTGGTTTCAGCAACTCTGCTGGAATGACGTGGGTTAGTAGCAGTGCCAAGATCAATACATGGGGTTAGACCAGCGGGGAGGGCTGCAGAGGGCATAATAGACAATGGAGTTTCTATGAAAGCCCCCCTCGCCCGAGTGGACGGGAACGTCTACATGATTTGGGGCCACAGGGCTGCAGCTGAGCTTCCATTTCCACCTGTGTTGGGTAAAAGGCTCCTGTGTCTCCAGCAGCTGACTCATGTGTGCTCGGGGGGAAGCCAGCGACACAGACAGGTTAATGCTCACCTCCCCAGGACGCAGGTGGATTAGGCCACCTTATCTATAATCTATATGCCCCATTTATAAATTGTGGATAGTAGAAAGCTGCTAAAAATTAAACAAGGGACACTACAGAAAGGACACCAGGGAGGCAATCTACTAAATGCAGTGGCCAGCGTGCAGCCCCCTCTCCCTATCCTGTCCTGGGACCATGCTAAAAGGCCTCTTTGAAACTTTTTAAAACTGCACATAATATAAAGGTTTTCAAAAATGAAAGAAAAATATCCCCCTAAATTCCTGAAACTCCTCCCCAAAAATCAGTTGTTTGTTTTTTTTTTAATAGTCCTTTCTAGTCCTGGTTCATAGAAATACTTGATTTTTAATTATCAGGATAGAGTACAGGATAGAGTTTCTCATTTTGTATTTTCCTTACTTACTATGACCATTTTCCTGTAGGGCCAGAATTTGCTTGTTGATCATTTTTATCCAAACGTTCATTTTAGAGGTTTCTGGTTTCAGCTTTTTTTTTTCTTTTTTTTTTGTTTAAGAGACAGGGTCTCACTGTGTCACCCAGACTGGAGTGTAGTGGTGAAATCACAGCTCACTGCCACCTTGAACTCCTGGGCTCAAGCCATCCTCCTGCCTCAGCCTCCCCAGTAGCTGGGACTATAGGCACGTGCCACCACACTTGGCTAAATTTTTTTATTTTATTTTTTGTAGAGATGCTGTCTCGCTATGTTGCCCAGGCTGGTCTTGAACTCCTGGCCTCAAGTGTTCCTCCCACCTTGGCTCCAAAGTTCTGGGATTATAGGCAAGAGCCCCTGCGCCTGGCCAGTTTCAGTTTTTTTAATGACCACTTACAAGGTTTTGTTTTCTTCTTATCTAGTGTACCACCTTGAGCTAAATTCCCAGAAGTGGCATTAAGGGAGCAAAGGAATATGTGAACGTTTCTACAGCCCTGAGACATATTGTCAAATTATTTTCCAAAAGGGTTGGCTCGAAGTGCACTGCCATTTGAGCAGGATGTACATGTGAAAGCAACCACACCAGCATTGTCTATCACTAAAAGACCACACTGTGGCTCAGATCAGGGAACGTCAGAAAGGCCCAAACATCTTGGCAGGCGAGCAAGGCGTTCAGAAGGAAGCAGCAGCTCTAGCCCACTGGAGACTGATCAGGATGAGGCAGTCCCCAGCGCCTTCCTTCCCGCCAGCTTCCTGCGGGTGCCAGTCCAACTCCAAGAAACCCAAGCAGTTGCCTTTTTAGGCCATAATCGAGTAGGACACAACCAGAGGCTAAATTAGGACTCTCAGGAAATGATGAAACTGAAAGTAAATAGGTTGACCAAAAACCTCCTCTTTCAACCCAACATGTAATGCCTCAATTATTTGCCTTCTCCCCTTCCCCCCAGACATCCATTTGGACCTTTTACTTCTCCCTGTTTTCCCAAAGTATCCTCTCCCTTCCTTCCTCTGGTTCTCTTTTTACTTATTTGTGTGTGTGTTTGGGAAATGAACTGCTAACACCTCAGAGACAGAATTTATTCTGCTAAGCCAAATCAGCGGCTGAGCACGTTTCCATTCCTAGACAAATAGGGTTGATGTAAAGCCTCCCGCGTGCCCAGCTCTAGGCTGGGAGCTTGTCACAAAGCTGCTGCAGGCTGAGGGCTTGCTAACAAGCCTACATTTTCTCACTCAATTCTCACAATTGTGTCATAAAGTATACACGGCCACATGCGTTTCACAGGTGAGGAGAATGAGGCTCAGACCCATGTGGCATCAACGCCCTGCTCAGTTTCCACTTGAACTGCCTTTCCCGGTGAGGCCACTGGGGATATGGGGGCAAACAGACTGAGAACCCCCTTAGTTAAGCAGATATTAGTAACGCCACTTCAAAGCTGCAAAGCCCATCTCTTCACGCGGGCTTGCACGAGGGACTCTATACTTCCAAATTAAATTGCTGAAGCTGAAAGTAAGAAGGGGGGTGGGGGTGACCTTAGCCAAGCCATTTGAGGTCTCTGAAGCTGGTCTGCCAGGAGGGGGCCTAACCAATCACCAACGGCCCTGGGCACGCCCAGGTTCCAGTTTAGACTCCCCAGCAGCCTGAGCCCAGACTCTAGAAGCCCTACTCCAGCCTAATTACTGATGTAGGCCAGCAATCCATTTCTGTTTTTTCATCCCCACCCCATCCCGGAGAACACAGATGAACATGTCCTTTCTCTTTCTCTGAACAGTTGTTGATCGTGAGTTAAATGCAACTGTCAAGGTAGCTGAATTCCATTGTTAAGGAAGATTCTTTGAAAGCAGCTGCTACAATAATGTAGATATTTCAAATCCATCAGATACACTTATTCAATCAACTAATACATACTGAGGATCTACATGCAAAAAATCATGGCAAAGGTACAAAGGTCCGAAGGCACTTATGATGTGGTGGGGTGGCAGGACAGGTACACACACAGCTAGGTGAACTGTCCATCTGGGCACCTGCAGAAAGCAAGCTCCTTGGTATTCTTCCATCCTGTTTCCTGCTGTACCCAACACCCAAACACACTACGTGCCCACTAGATAGATTTGCCATATGGATGAGGGAAAGGAATTGCTTGCTGTGAGACCTTAGGCCCTTGCCACCTCTCTGGCCTCAACTGTAAGTCCAGATAGTATTTCATGCTGCCTTCCCTATATATTGTTTAATTCAATATGCATTCCTTAAATGCGTGTGACAACAAAACAGGACACCTGCCACTGTGGAACATTCACTGCAGAGAGGAAGACCCACATCAGCAACCAGCTCTAATACAAGACTCAATGAGGAAGTGGAGAGAACAAGCAACTTGCTGTAGGAACAAAGAGAAAGGGGTAATTCAATTAAAAACCTGGACACTCGAGAGAGCCTGTCATGGAGGACATGACATTTAAGCTGGGTCCTGGAAGATGGGTAGAATATTGACAGGGGAGGGGAGGGGAGGTGATAACAGAAAAGTATTCCAGGCCCAGGCAGAAGAGCAAGAGCCAGCATAGAGAAAGAGGGTACAGTAGTTCCCTAACTATATATAAAGCGATGTGATCAGTTAAGGCCGGGTTTCTCAACCTCAGCACTATGAACATTTGGGGCCAGATAATTCTTTGTTGTGGGGTCTGTTCTGTGCATTGTAGGATGTTTAGCAGCATCCCTGGCCTCTACCCACTAGATGCCAGTAGCACCCAGTTGTGACAACCAAAAATGTCTCCAGACATTGGGAGACAGGAATTGGGAAGTAAAATTGTCCTTAGTTGAGACCACTGACTTAAGGGGTTAGTATGAGCAAAGGCTGCACCAAGAAGCCAGACCTCTGCTTAGCAAATCCTCTCCCATCTCTGAAGTACACAGGCCAAATCTCCTTAACAAAGCAGAAGTCCTCAGGGCAAAATGATTCCCAGGACCCAAGCAATGACCATTATGGATAGCTCTGTCACCAAAGAATGAAAGTCCCTTATAATATACTGTGTTTTAAGGACGTGACCTAGATTCATCTCCTGGACTGTACTTTAAAGATCCTAAATACTCAATTTAAAAACAAATAAATAAACCGGGCAAAGGAGACTGCTGTGCCTCCCCAGGCAGGGCATGAAGCACCTTCAGAACCTCCAATACAGCAGCTCAGCCTGTGATGCATAAACAAAGTTCACCAGCATCAAAAAGTCCAGGGGATTAATTGAAGACAGGTAGCAGCAGCCACGCTTTGGTGCTGGGGGGTGGGAGTGGGGTGCTCCCATGGCTGTGCCAGCTCACTCCATCCTGGGAATCCCATCAAAGGCTATTTATTGAATAGTTTTGGCAAATCAGGATTAGATCCAGGGAATCCATGGCTTCCACCATTGGGATATCTGAATGAGTATTTCCCTCCCAGAGCTCTCCCCAACACCCCCTCATATATATTTAAGCACCTGCCAAAGAGCCATCTCTACCTGGAGGACCCATAAGCACCATCACACCTGAACTCCCCAAACCCTCTCTCTCCAAACCCACACTCTCTTCTGGGTGTCCGTCCCTGGAAGACACTGTCCTTCCACCACCCAAGACAGACACCATAAACCGTCCCCCCAGCCCACTGTAAGCCCACCACTGGTGCCCTGGCTCCAGTCCAGGCCACATGCCCTTCTTTCTGGGCTTCTACAACTGCCTCCTCCCTGCCTCTCCTGCCTCTGCTATAGAACGCCTTTAAATCAATCCTCCTTATCAATGACTCACCAACTCAAATTCCTATTTATACTACTTCCTACTTTATTGATATTACCTGGCCAGTTCAAAACAGTTCAATGGCCACTCACCTCCTCCAGGATAAAATTTAATCCTCTCTGCATGGTGCACAAGCCTCCTGCCACCCCCCACACATACCTGTCTCATCCCATTCCTAACCCGCACCCCCTGCCCTTCATAATCAATTCCCCATTCACACTCCACTCCACTCAGGCCTTCAAAGAAGCCAGAAGTGTCCTTTGCCCCAGGAACCCTCTCTCAGATCTCAGCTCAAATGCTCCCTCCTCTGTAAAGCCCCCTCTAAAGACTCTGCCACAAAAAGACTTCCCATATGTCCCTCCCCTCTGTGCTCCAAACTTGTCACCACCACAGTAACCAATCAGCTAAACTCTAATTATTTGCAGTTTTATTTGAGGACAGGGATCAGCAAGTCTCATTCATCTCAATTCCAAATGTCTAACACAATTCCTGGCTCAGAGCAGGTGCTCAGTTAAAGTTTCCTGAATGAATGAACGAATAGATGAATGAGGAACAAGGCAGAAATGAGGAAGGCCTTGGTGGGGAACGTTGCTAAGAGGCTGGGAAATCCCCTTGGAGAGCTGGAGGGAACAAGGAGACCCAAGCTGAAACCACACACAAGGGTCACAGCCACCAAATTTGTTGCAAAAACCAACCCATTTATGGACTAATTTTTATATCCTCAAAACAAAAAGAGAAAGAAAGCATACTGGGGCTTTCAACCCACAAAGAGAAATAGGACTGAAGATAATTTATTGGCCCCCAATAAGCTTTGCATAAGATTGAACCATACCAGTTTTCTGGAACCTTCTAGCATCCCCATTAACCAAGGTGGAGACACCTACCACCTACTACCAGACCAACATACCAGAAACGACCTTGGTTGACGTGGCCTCTGCCCTCGTTGGGATGCCATGAGAAGGCCATGTGCCTTCCTGGAACGTTCCACCTCCATCTACAGAGCAAATGCTGGAGACATCCACCTTTGGAAAACAACAGCCATGGAGGTTACTGATTCTGCAAATCCCAAGATACATGCTTTAAGGCACCACGATGGGATTTAACGAGCATGGCTTTGGGGCCAGAAAGACCTGGATTTGAATCCCATGCCTCCTACTCACAATTCCTGTGACCCTGAAGCCGTCAGCACCTCACTTTCCTAGCTTTAGGATGAGAAAAAAAATTCTACTATCAGAAGGGTTGTAAGTCAAGTTCCCAGCTAAGAATCTGATCCTAATAGGAATTCCCCTCCCAACTCCTCTATCTTGTCCTCCTGACCTAATTAATCCCCATCCACCCTAGGAGTGACATCTGGGGCCTCTGGGAAATAGTGGCCAGAAGTTTAGTGACTCTTTCTCCAGGTTATACCTGTTCACAAGGGACAACATGGTTCAATACGGTGACTCCCAATGACAGTGATTTGCAAAAGGAAGAGGGTTTTATGGCCGAGTAAGGTTAAATTGCTGCCTCCCTTTGGCCCTCTTGCTAGAGTCATGATATACACAAAAGGTTCTGAGAAGCCTGCAGTAAGAAAACCTGCTTAACTTCATCCCAGGAATATCCCACAGGAAAAATACTTCTCAATACTTGTCTGGGAAACACCAGTCTGGTGAGATACACCCAAAGCCTGTGGCAAAAGAGCTGGAAGTGAGTCTGGCATGGCACTGACCAGCTGTGCAATCCTGCCGGTGTCACCTAAGCCCCCAGGCCTTGGCTTTCCCACCTGCAAGACGTTCTACCTGCTCAGCAGGCACGTACAAGCCCACTCCCTGTATAAAGCTGTTAGCGCATTTATCTACAGGGAAGGTCAGCAAAGTGGCCACTCTGCCACCCAGGGCCACTTTACAGCAGCCCCCCAAGGCACTCATTCTCCCCAGCTAAGAAGAGGTTGCGGGTCGGGGTGGGGTGGGGGGGCACCTTCCAGATGCCCAGGGCCCAGAAGGTAGAAGCTGCTAAGGAATGGAGGACTGCGGGTGGGCCCCCCTTCCCTCCCCACCTCAGGAATGTTGTTTGCTGACAGAAGAAGCTGGGACATGTTTCCATTAGCAGTATTCCAACCCAAGCCTCTGCTGATGTTTGGCCGATAAGAAAACCAGAGAAGAACCTAGCATCAGAGTCCAGATCCTGCCCCTCTGCCCTTCCCTCCTCAAACAGGGCATGAAGAGGCTTCAGTGACCCTGAGAGCCAGGGACACTGAGAGATGTTGGCATTTGCCTGACTGCACAAGGCAAGGCCTATGGTCATTTTCACTTTGCCTTGTGCCCAGTGAAGCCCAGGCCATCAAAAGCAACACCAGTACATATTTCGAAACATCATGTTGCACACAGTAAGTGTATACAATTTTTATCTGTCAATTTAAAATATAAATGAACAATTTTTTTCTCCACTCCCACTGCTTCACTTGACCAGCCTTTAAAAAAAACAAACAATTTTTTTAAAAAAACATAACACCAGATAGAATTTTGTGCACAGATTCCCTCCTCCTACATGTTAAAGGGACTGGAGGTGGGAGGTGAGATCAGGCTAGAGGGGATAAACAGGGGCAGCTTACCCAGGATCTTATCAGCCATTTAGGAATGTGGACTTTATTCTAGGGACATGGGGGAGGAAGGGGAGGTGACATCATCGGATTTGTATTTTAAAGAGATCACCCTCCCTCACCTCAATGGAAGGGGGCAGTGAGAAGTCTGCAGTTGGAAAGTACCAAGGGCTTGCAAAGAGGGAGCTTCCAATCTATGAGGAGAAAAGGCAGTTCTCCGACCAGGCTAGGTGGAAAGTGATTACATGACACCAGAGAGGGACAAATGCAGCCACAGATTTCACCCTCTGATCTCCTATACTCCAAAGAGACCAGCTTAGGGAAAGTCCTGGAGTCACTGTCCCACTGCAGTCATTTCCTCCCCTGTGAGAAGTGACCCAGCAAAACCTGGGAGCTCAAGGGCCAGTGTTTCCAAAGCATCTTGGGCATAGATCTCACTTGGCACGTGTCACATGGGCTACATAGAGGAGTGTCTGGCCTTTCTCCACTAAGATACCAAGCTCACCCGGCACAGTGGCTCGTGACTATAGTCCCAGCTACTTGGGAGGCTGAGGCAGGAGGATAACTACAGACTAGGAGTTCAAAACCAGCCTGGGCAACATAGAGAGACCCTATCTCTAAAAAAAATTATTTTGTTAAAAAAAAATTAGCAGGGCATGGTGGTGCACACCTGGAGTCCCAGGTACTAGGGCTGAGGCTGAGGCTGAGGCTGAGGTAGGAGGATTGCTCGAGCTATGATTGTGCCCTGCATTCCAGCCTGGGCAACAGAGCAAGACCCCCATCTCAAAACAAATAAGTAAATTTTTAAAAGGGGTGGGGGGAGGGAGCTCATATCCAAGGTTACTTGGGTCTGGGTCTTCCAGGGGAGAAAAAAAGTTTTAAAAAAACAAAAGATACCAACCTCAGGAGCACAGACATGGCTTTGGGTCCTCAGCACAAAAAATCATTTCTTAACGAATAAATCAATCAACCAATGAGCCAAAGCTGGAAGCAACGAGAGCCTGAGGACAGCCCAGCCATCACCCTGGAATGACAGCCCATCTGGCCTGGAGAGAAGCTAGCTGCACCACATGGCCTTTGGAACCCAACCAACCCCTTCCACCAATGCCTCTCACTATTTTTCCAGTCCTACCTCTCTGGCGCCCTGCTAGACACTCTCCATTCTAGCCACCAGAACTGTCTCCCCAGAGACAAGCTGGATGGCCCACCTCCCTCATTCTCCACTGACTGAGAGCCTCCAAAACCAGGTGTACACACCACCTCACCCAGGCAGCCTTTCCTCGCATGCTAGCATGAATTACTCATCTTTCTCCTCCTTCCTGCCAGGCCCAGCACAATGTGCCTTATACCGGAACCGCTGCTTCTCTGCCTGTCTCCCTCATGTCCCTTAGAACTTCTTGAAGGGACTGTCTCCCTTCCCCGCACTCTTGCTCATGTGCTCAGGGTGCCGCACAGAGGGAGTCCTCCACAGAGTGGGTCCTCAGTCAGGGCTTATTGAAAGGAACTGAATTGTTCAAAACATTTGGGAGTATGTTCTGGGAACCTGTCTGTCCAAGACAACTACCATTCCAAGGATGGCCCCTCCTGACCTCCTCAAGTCAAATGTCTCCAGCAGGAGGGAGGGGAGAAAGGAAGGGAGGAAGGGAGGAAGGAAAGACGGAAACATCAGCAACAGGTTAAGCAGGTTTTGCCCAGTGTTAAGAGGCCGGGCAGACAGACCTGGGGCTAGATCTGCAGATAGTCATCTACACTGGACCCCTGGCTTTGCTCTTAATTGGTTCAATATTTACACAGTGAGATCACACATGTGCCTCACCTACTCTGTAATAAGCTTTCACTCAGCCACCCAGGAGAAACTGCAAAGAGAAGCAAGTTGTCTCAGGTATAGGGGTGGCATTCCCTCCTAAATAGTGAGGGGCAGATGATCCCCTCTGATTCGCCCCCAAGTTTGAGAAGCTTGATAGGGGAACTGTTTGGCGGGTCCACCAACCCTCCTGCAGATAGCATCTCCTGAGCTTGCTAGAGGCTTCCCACACACTCACCAGGAGCAGCTTGAGCCCTTCAGACTCCTGCAGCAAAGTTATTCCTTCCCTCTGGTTCTGCTGATAGAACGGTTTTTCTTTCCTCAAGCATGTGAGCAGTTTGCTGAAACCCAATGCAGAAAAATAACTATGCTCAAAAGATTTAATTATATGGCCGCTGTCTCACTGGGAAAGTGTAACGTGCTGGTTTTCTGAGTCCACATCATGACTGCTGAGAAGTGCAACCCGAGATCAGAAAGGAAAGACAACTTTTGAAGACTACTCAGCCTAGAACCCACCAGGCCTTCGGTGGCTTGTTATCCCATGAGTGATATTTAAATATTTAACTAATACAAAAAACAAAAAAGTAACTGAATGTGTAGCCACTTGCCCCCATCAGCCATCCTTCCTCTGTTCCTGCGGGGCTGAGAGCTCCAAGGCAGGGATGGAATTGGGTCATCACTGGTAGGTGCTGAACTAAAGTAATGTGGGAGGTTCCAATCTTCCTGAAGGCCCAGACGCCGGGGATGGAGTCCAGTAAACTCTCTGCCACCCATTCTTAGATGCCTAATGTTAAGCCTGATAATCCCACATCTTATTGTCCAAACAGAAGTGTGACTACCATGTGGCTCATTTCTCCCTTTAGAGGCCAGACAGCAAAGGCCGGGAATGGGCACGGCCTCTCTGTGGCAGTCCAGGGTCTGTATTCTTCCCCCCCCCCACCTGCCTTACTCTTAGTTTTATCTGACGTACACTAATCTTTGTTTCCAAGAGACACGTGACTGGTTAGGGGTCAACGACAGCCTTCCTGATTTTATCAAACTGTCATTTCAGGGAGCTTCATCACTGAAAAGGAGAGAGCTTCCAAACGGTGATTATTCATTCATGACCTTCACGGAAGACATCTTAGGAAGAACCGGACTCAGGAGTCAGATGGGCTGGATGTGGAATGCCAAAGCCCCACAGCTTAACTAGCAGAACAGACTTTACCAGGTTGACTTGGCCCTGGGTCTCAGTTTCTCCAGCTGTAAGATGGAGCCGATCCCAGCTACCCCCCCCAGGACAGCTGCGAGGAGCGGCCCCCGCAGGTCCAGCTGACAGCCCTGCCACCAGTCCCACCTCTGCACAGTGGTCAGAGTACAGCCTAATTCAGAGCCACTGAGAGGATGAAATGAGCTCCCAGAACAGGGCTTGGTGGCCCCCAGGCATGCCAGCCCCCTCCCCCACGATCGTCACCTCTTCTCCCAAGACAGTCTGTGTTGCCACTGAGCTCATAATGAGTCAGTCACAGACGCTGCCCTCACACAGCCCACTTCGAGGGTCTGAAGTCACATCCTGCCTAACCCAACTCGGCATGATTTATTCCACCCCAGGAATGTAGCTCATTTCCCAGAATTCTCTCAAGACCTTTAGTTAGAGTTTGATCTTGCAAGGGGCTCCATTTACAGCCCTGGCAAAGGAGCCCAGCTCAGCTCAGGCCTGTAGACGGGAACCAGCCAAAGTCAGGGCTGCAAGAAGCCCCAGAGCATCTCATCCTCAGGGCTCCGACATTTTTCATCTCAAGCTAGAGTTAAAATTTTTTTTTTAATTTAAAAACTTTTTGTCACAAATACAAACGTGTTGAACAAAAGCATCACAAAATGATATACACATGCTATGCACTCTGATATTTCCATTTGAGTCTATTTTATTTCATTTCTAAAAACACTAGTTGCCACCCACTAAATAATTTCATGACAAACCAATGTGTCTCAATGTGTCTCAACTGTCTCAATGTGACAGTTTCTGGAAAAAAAACACCAACCTGACTTAACCTTCACTGGGCAGAAGAGGCACAGACTAGTCCAGTGACCTGCCCAAGATCACTCAGCGAGTTCAAATCCAAAGCCAAATGGAAACTCTGGGCATCCCACCCCAGGCAGCTGTAGCAGCCCAACCACCTGACACTTGGCAGACGTGTTCATCTCACAGCGCTTACATCACTCGATCTTGCCAACCCTGACAAAGCCAAGGCAGGTATTACCTGCCCCATCCCTAGAAAAAGAGTGACTCAGAGGCTCAGGGAGGCGAGTGACTTGCCTAGATGTGGGGGCTCATGAAACACCCTTCGACAACCAGGAGGGAATGCAGGCGCAAGACCACAAGGACAGAAAGAAGAGCCCTGTTTCCTTAGTATCCAAAAGAACAACGGATCGAGTCTGGCTATAATAAAAACATCGCCCCTCCAATCTGCAGCCCCAGCCCCATGCTGAAGAGACGTCCAGAGGGGATAGTGTATTAAAGGCTCAACATGAGAAAGATCAGACAGGAAAGGAAGGTCATTATTCTACAGTGAGGAGATCCAGGAAGGTGCTTCCCCACATATTTCCACCCTTGGGGTGGCATAATCTAACCTACACTGAACAGACCCTCCTGCCTGATAACAATGGCCCACTGACTGCACATCTGTTACACAAACAAGCACACATGCACACACACACACTATATATATACACAAGAAACCCAAGGTTTCTATTTCTCTAGGTCAGGAGTCAAGGATCCCTTTGGAAATTTGTCTAAGTCTGTGAACCCCTTGCACACCATTTTAGGGGGCTCACAGAGACCCTGAGGTGCAGTCCATGGACTTTTAGGAGCCCCCTGGTCACAAGCTCAAAGACAAAAGGAGGGCTTGGTGGTCTCCTTTCCCACCTAGGCAACATGAACCAAGACTTGAGGAGGGATCTCTTCCTCCATTACCCTCCGGAGGGTTAAGCAGGATCTCACAAAGAGGTCCAGGGAAGTAAAGCTGTGGTCAGAACAGCCAACAGTGAGAGTTTGCATGGGAAGGGAGGGAGGCCATCTCCCCTGGGCCGCTTTAGAGTCCCCTGGACTCCCTGGACTCCAAGAACAAGAAACACAGAACTGAAGGGTGAACCGTCTCTCCCTCCTACATTTCTATCCCTCAGTCCTATTCTCAGCTGAGCCAGCATGGTGCCAGCCCTGGGCACAGAGAAGGCCTGGGGGGCAGGCCAAGCTTTCCAGAGAAGCAAGGGGGGACAAGCAGCATCCCAGGGCCTCCTGCTTCCCCAGAGAAACGGTCCAAATACAAGCCATGGGGTGAAGATAAAATCTACTTATTTCACACTTTAGGGAAAAATTAACTTACCATTCCTAGATTGGGTGGCAGTAGCACCTTGTCTGAAAGGCTGGCCAACCCCAGCTGTCCTTGAGCAGGGAGCCTGGCCGGCAGGGATGACCTCACCACGTCCTTCACCAGATACCTGGCTGCTGCTTATTTTACCACCCACCAAGAATTGCTCCTTTGCCCAAGCCACAGTCTGGCTCCAAAGTGGCCAAAGCTGCAGCTGCACATGAGAGAAGGAAGAAGCCGCGGCCCCTGCCCTGGAGAGCTGCTAGATTCAGGCCACACCATCCTGCCCTGGACCGAGCCCCGTGCCCCTCACACACACACATAGATGTGTGCACAAGTGCACAGACATGCACAGAGACCTGTGCACACACAGACCTGTGCACATAGACATGTGCATATATAAACACATGTACATACATACATACACACACACACACACACAGATGCCTGTACACATGCACCCCTGAGGATGCTGGGATCAGGCCAACCTGGATGTAAGCACTGGATTCGCCATACACTGGTGGAGGAAACCTGGTAAATTATTTAAACATTCTGGACCTCCCTTTCTTCATCTGAAAAATGGGAATGACAAAGCCTACCTAACAGGACTGTATTGGCAATTAAATAATAGCCACTAACACTTTGTTCTGAGTGCTTTTCACCAGTGCTCTCACTTTACAGCACCACAACCCTATGAGGCAGGTTCTACTGGTATCCTGTTTTGCAGATAAGGAAACTAAAGCCTAGAATGTTTACGTGACTTACTCAAGGGCACACAGGCAGCTGCTGGTGTCTGTACCCTGCAGCTCTCGCTCAAGGCTCTAAGGTCTGCTTCACTGCTTCTAAGGATGCAATGAGGCAGCAGGCGCACACAGAAGATCCAGCAAGGCTCACAGTAGGACCTGGTAAACAGCAGCTGCAATATGAGCAGGAAGGGGAAAGAGCAGAGGTGATCCACAAGCTCCCGGGGTCGCCCAGAGCCAAAGCAGTAGAATTGGCCTGGGTGGACTCTCACTCAACTTCCCTTCCAAACTCCTTTTAAGCTGATTTCTCTAAGATAAAAGTGTTGGGAGGTGGAGGAGTGTTATCTCCCCACCCCTGCCCCTCCCAGCTGTCTCAGGATCACAAGGAACAGCCAGGAATGTAATGGGCCTGGAGTTGTCTCTGATTCCCGACCACAACCAATTTGGAATGTCCCAGGTCCTACAGCACAACAAAGGCTGCCCGGCAAAGCCCCTTAAGAGCCAGTGAATCCTGCCCCATATGCAGTAGAGCATCACATTCTTTGGATTCTTGTCTGAAAGCCAGGAAGGGGGTGGGGGGGAGGCGCTCCACTATTTCAACCAAAGGATAATTAAAACCTGAGACTTACATTAAAGGGGAAGAGAACACTCCTCTGCAGCCTCTCTGTACCACGCTGGTCTTCCAAGATGTATGATACTGCGAAAGTCTACATGCAAAGGGCCTCACAACCTGGACATGCCCTCAGCCCAGCATCTCCAGTGGGGTGCTGTCACCTTGAGGACACCAAGGTTCCAGGACACAGACAGCTAGCCAATGACAGGAGGGACTCTTTACCAGCCTGATCTTCAGTCTCAGCATCAAATTGGAGGCCACCATTTATTTCTTACTCTCTGACAAAAGGTTTAAAGTTCTAGCCAGAAAGCCCAAGGAACTAACCCCAGGTGGAGTTCAGGGGAGAAGTCACAGCACTAATGGGGCCTTGTGAATTCCACAGAGCTTGGCAGCAGGTAATTAATCTCATAATGAGGCATTTTTCATGAGCACTTGATGCTATACATCCACCTCCTCCTCACCCTGAAAAAGGCAGGAAACGGTGGGTGGCAGGCCGGCTCTGGGCAGAAGGCAGGCTGAGAACAGGTGCTGCTGGGCCAGGAGGAGGAGGGGAGGGGGAAGCATGCCTTCCTCTGAGGGAGAAAAGCAAAAGCCCAGGTTCCCTGGAAGAACCAGGCTGACCAGACCAGCCTGAGCAAGAGCCAGCCCCGTCTCTACAGAAAGAGGAAAAAGAAGGAGGGAAGGAGGGAAGGAAGGAAGGAGGGAAGGAAGGAAGGGAGGGAGGGAAGGAAGGAAGGAAAGGAGGAGGGGAGGGGAGGGGAGGGAAGGGGAGGGGAGGAGAGGGGAGGAGAGGGGAGGGAAGGGGAGGGGAGGGGAGGGGAGGGGAGGGGAGGGAAAAGAAAAATTAGCCAGGCGTCATGGCGTGCACCTGTAGTCCCAGCTACTCCGGGAGGCTGAGGCGGGAGGATCACTTGAGCCCAGGAGTTTGAGGCTGCAGGGAGCAATGATGACGCCACTGCACTCTAGCCTGGGTGACACAGCGAGACCCTGTCTCAAAAAAAAAAAAAACCAAACACAAAAAACAAAAAAAACAGGCTGACCAGTCCTCACACCTGCCTGCCAGCCCTTACCTGGCATCTACCCGATGGGTCTTGGATAGAAACAGGGGACTGTATTTTATACCTGGCACCATACAGCCAGCGAGGCAGTGGGACCCAGCAACCACTGCTGTGAGGTTATGTACAAAAGCATGAAAGTCTACAAAAACTCAGTTTTACAAATATTATCCATATAATGGTGTATGTGGGACAAGAAGCCAGGAGAGGCAGTGGAAGTAGAAGTAGAAAATAACTGGCCTGAAAATTAGGAGCTGGGAGAGTCTTAGATCTCTCACTTCCTACCTGGGGCTAGTCCTCAGGTTTCCTTGGAG
Organism: Daubentonia madagascariensis; assembly: GCA_023783475.1. Taxonomy (NCBI): domain Eukaryota; kingdom Metazoa; phylum Chordata; class Mammalia; order Primates; family Daubentoniidae; genus Daubentonia; species Daubentonia madagascariensis. Next base: position 10,482,010 of record JAKFHU010000600.1, on the reverse strand, counting down.
TCTCAACATTCCCAGCTATAAAATGGGAATACTAATCCTGCCACCCTCATGGGATTGAGAGACTTTAATCGTAATAACCTGAATGTGATTTCAACTTTTATAAAGTGATAGAATATTTAAATAGACTAGATTTTCTAAATAGCTCAAGACAGATAACTTGGTACTGTGCTGGACAAATTGTGTATAAATAAAACATATAAACAATAAAGCTAAACTTTATTGTGCACCAAAACCCTCCAAGGTATTTTCCTCATTCCACGGATAAGGGAAACTGAGGCACAAAAAGGTTGTATGACTTGCCCAGGGTCAAAGAGCCTGTAAGTGGAGAATCAGGGTTAGGACAGATGGAGAGTCTAGAGCCTGCCTATTTACCGAAGTTCTAGACATATACACATCATGGTAGATGAGCCTGAGAAGCCAAAGAAATGAAGCCATCTGCCCAAGGGCACACAGAGCAAAGTGACGGGTGCTGGATGTTGAACCAGGGTCTGTTCCACCTGCATTCAGGTATGAATATATTCACCTGTTTCTCAAGCACATACGAAGTGCCTACCATGGGCATGGCCTCTAAAAGGAGAAGCAACACCAGCATGTAAGCCAGCATGCTTATGTGCTAAGACATTACCCCGTCTGGTAGGAGCAGTGACATAACCAAAGCACTAGGCAAGGCAAATGCTAACTGCGGCCATCCAACACTCTGGCCAGCAACTGGGAATCTCAGTTTACAGTCCTGCACCAGTTTCCTACAACTGTTCTTTCTTACTGGTGTAAAACCTCATCAGAGGGGAAAAGCCACCTCCAAGAACACTTGGTCCACAAGCACTGGGATGAAGGCAGGGCAGCCCGCTTACTAAATTGCTTTGATCAGAAGTGGAACCTGGGAGCGGAGAGCAAAGTGGGACAGAGAAGGAAAAGGTGCTGGTGAACCAGAGGTGGGCAGGAGAGGGGAGGGCCACTGACATTTATGGGGGGGCATCATAAACTAGACACTGTGCTGAGTGCATTCCATACTTCAGCTATCCGGAGAACACTGAGAGATGGGTTTTATTAACCATAGTTTACAGATGAGGAAACCAGAGAATCATCCTGGAAGGCTTGTCCCCCAGACCTGAAGGAATCGACCAAATGTCCCTGGATTCGAGAACCCTTTGCTTGCTCACTCTCTCTCTCACACACACACACACACACACACCCCTATTCCCTTCTCCCATTATGGATTGAACTGTGTCCCTGCTACCAAAAAAAATTCATATGTTGAAGCCCTAACCCCCAGTACTGCAGAATGTGACTTAGTGTTTAGGGATAGGGCCTTGAAAGAGGTAATTAAGGGAAAATAAGGCCCTAGGGTGGGCTCTAATCCAATATGATTGGTGTCCTTATAAGACGAGGAAGAGACACCAGGGGCTGTGTGCACAGCAGAGAGGCCATGTGAGGACACAGGGAGAAGACAGCCATCTATAAGCCAAGGAGAGAGGCCTCAGAGGAAACCAAACTTGCCCACACCTTGATCTTGGACTTCCAGCCTCCAGAACTGTAGGAAATTTCTGTTGATTAACCACCCAACCTATGGCACTTTGTTATAGCAGCTCCAGCAAACTAATACCCCTCCCTGATCTTTTGTTCTCCATAGAAATTACTTAATCTTGACCTTCCTAGTAAGCTTTTTGTTGTCTGGTTCCCTCACTAGAATGTAAACTGCAGGTGCATCCCCACAACCTAGAACAGTCTCTAGCTCATGGCCAGCATGTGACACATATTTAACGAATAAACTAAACGAAAATGGGATTTAAACCTGGCTGCTGCTTCGGAAGTCACCCACTCCCTTCTCTACACCCCACTTCCTCCTTCTGCTCTCTGTTTCTTGTATCCACCTCTTCCTCCCCCAATATAATAGCTAATAAATAAGTAAAAACAGCATTAAAATAATGTAAATTCAAAGTTACTCTCTAGCCTATAATCACCACCAAACAGTAGTCTAAAAAAGGTGACACAAAGGGCCTCACCTTAACCATCAGGGAATATTATGATCTACCAAGTGCTGAAATCCTCAAGTTACATTATTATTACTAATCTTAAGTCAATATGTATGAAACAAGGTTATGGTTTAGGTTTTTGGTGTTTGTGTGTGTGCATACTTAAGCGGGGAGTGTGTAACTGAGGACCATGCTGGTCAGACCTCACACCTGAGACCTGGTACTGATCCAAATCCCAAATGCAGACTGGAGAGGTTAAGTGAGAAGGTCGCAAAACCTGAAACTCCCAAGGGCCATGGAAGCGCCCCAGTGGCCACGCTGGGCCCCCAGCCCTCTTCATGCCCTCAGCAGTGTGGGTGGCAATAAGCCCCTGGCTCCTTTCCAAACAACAAAGGACTTCTCCCTTGCTCTCTAAGAAAACAGCAGAATTCAGGTGAGATTGACTTGAGTCGGGAGCTGGGTTGGGGGAACAGGGGTGGCGGGGGTAGGGGGTGAGGGGGTGAGGGGGTGGGCTAGAGAGAGAAAGACCACTACACCTGGCAAGGAAGCCATTTCTCTGGAATGACAAAACACTAGAGCAAAGACAGCTCTTGCATCCCAGTCTCCCGCCCCTTAGCAACCCATCTAATCCCCTTAGGCCCAGTCCATCCCATCCCCAAATACTCCCTTACTACAAACATCCATCTGATCAAAAGCAGCCACTAGGATTCTGAAACTTCCTCTTTACAACAAAACTAAACTGTTGCAACTTGTTGCTACAATTCTCCCAGCACCCTGAGGGAGACAAGAGCCACACGAGAGACCAAATCGCCTGCCAGTGGCATTTGGACATTTTGAAGACCACCCACCCCACTCCTATCCTCCTGCCCCCACCCTCGGCTTCCTCCTACCCACTGTCACCCTCAGTAGGGTCTCCCTCTGGGTCCAGGCGCTATTTCCTGAGCCTCCCTGTCGGCAAGGTCCTTTGGAGAAGTTTCTGCTCCCTCACCTCCTCCCTGTGGGTTTTCTGGAGCAAGCCTTGTAACTGACATACATATGGGGGGGGGGGGTAGATGGAAGAGCCCAGAAAGATCCCCCAGCTCCATGTTCCTAAGCTTTCTCACCACTAATGACAAAATGGTTTTACCTGTTTTCCACCAAGTGGAATTGGGCAAGGGAGCTGCCATCACCTCCTCAGCCCTGTCTATCACAGCCACAACACCAGAGTGAAGTGACTGTGTTCCTAGGTCTAGACTGTGAGCCCCTCAAGGGCAGGGCCTAGGACATGTCATTCATCTGCATCCTGACCACCTGGCCATTTCTGGCCTAGATCTAGAATAGATGTTCAGCTGGGGGTGGTGGCTCGCACCTGTACCAGCTCTTTGGGAGGCCGAGGTGGAGGATCGCTTGAGACCAGCCTGGGCAACAGAGTGACACCCTGCCTCTAAAAATAAAAATAAAAAATAGAATAGATGCTCAGGATATACTTGCTGAATGAATGCATTTCCAAAAGAGTCAATAAAACCCATGGAATTTTCTGGCAATGTAAACAATGGTTCTTCCCCTAAGTGGACCATAACATGGCCATTAAAATACTAATTGTGGAGGCCATTGCAACATAGGTACTTCATTTTATAGTACGAAGTGAATAAGTCAGAATACATGACAGTATCTGTTCTGCTTACAATTTTGTAAAATATGTATGTATTTGGACAGGAAACCCAGAAAAATTCAAACAGTAGATGGGGTGAGGGGCAAATTTGCTTCTTGCCAGCTTTGTTGTTATAATGCTTATGCTATAAACACCACCACCCCGTATTTTTTTTACTTTAAAAGGGAAACTGATTCTAGTAACAATTATGTCTCTCTCAATGCTCCATGAAAAGTCTCATACCAACTCCTTTGGCTGGGAATAATGCGCTGACCACACAACCAGAGGGCACAGGCAGAATTCCCAGCATCCATCCAGAGGTTAACAACCTGGGAATGGAACCCTGCACTCCCACATTTCCTAGGAAATGGGGCAAGGACGCAAGTCTTAATGGGCCATCTTGGCCTATGAAGGGGCTGAGGCCCGGAGCTCCTAAGGAGGAGAAGAAATCTTTTACCAGCCCCAGGTGACTCACAGGGCCTTGTCCAACCTGAATCACCCCTGAACAAAGCTCCGCCGGAGTCTGAGCAACTGAACAAGGTCCCAGCCCTGCTCCCTGGACTTGCCGTGCCATGTCCCTACCTTGCAATCAGCTCAGAGGCTGCCTCCTCCCTGGGCTCCCAGAATCTGTATCTGGTGGCACCATCAGCTCCTGGAAACAGGGGCCCACGTTTCCTTCACCCCCATATCTCCAGTGACCAGCCCAGTGCCTTACACATAGAGTAAGTTCAGAAGAGTCACCACTGAATGACTAAGAATTAGACGGGTGGACAAAGGAAGGAAAGAAAGAAGGGATGCAACCATCTCAAGCGAGCTAATGCAAGAAAAGCCCACTAGTCGAAATGACAGCAGGCCCTCTGGCTAGCTGGTTCCCCTGTGGGCACTGCTCAAGGTCCAGCCAACAACAGGCAGGCGTAGCAGGGAAGTCATTCCCAGGGCCTAGATTCATGCTGGTAGCCATGGTCTGGTCACCTGCTCTCTCTTAGGACCAACCACACTCATCTGAAAGATGGCTGGTTGGGGTTAAAGGTGAAATCAGTAGCCAAGGCAACACTATCAAAATGGTGACCTCGCTCTGAGTAGCCAACTGCAGTGTGGGGTGTGAAGCCCCACTCTACTGAGGCCCAACGCTCTGCTCATTGAATGAACTCTCAGCCACTGGTGAGAGGAGGCTTCAGGGACCAGTCCAATCCCTCACCACCAAGCGAGGACATGCACACCCAGGAGTGAAGGGCATCTACAAAGCTACACATGGGTCTGGAGTCAGAGCACCCAAGTTTGAATCCCTGCATGATATCCTCATCTGCGAAATGGGGATAATTTCCTACCTTGTGGGAACAAGGGAAGAATTAAATGACATAATCCATGTAAAAACACTAGCATGGTGTCTGGTACATACAAGCGCTCAATAAAATTTAACTATTATTATTATTAGCAGAGCTGGGACTCGACCCAGACATCCTGATTCCCAGGTGGCGGCTCTTCCTTCCTTCCTTGCCTACCTTCATGTCTGCCCGCCTCCTCCCAGGCCATCCTAGCCTCCAGGAACCTACCTCAAGGTGCTCAGAAGTCTCCAGTCACTCAGGGTAGCCCATGCTTGCCTCATGTCAAGTCTCCCTTCTCAGGGTCCCACCTCCCTATTAGAGGGTAAGGCTCCTTAGTGACAGGGACAGGGACTCAGCCCTCCATCCCCGTTGAAGCCCCACTGAGCACCACACAGTGTTGGAACTTAAGGAGTCTCTGTTGATTGACTTGGCAAAGAAATTGGGGGGCAATTCCCTTATATCCAATAGTTGGCTCTTACATATTAAAAAATACATAAAAACTTTAAAATGCTTCCCTATCACTAACTTTCTCACCCCAAAGATTCCCCGATAAGTACCCACCATCAGTGTTTTATAAAATGGAGACATCACTAACTGGCATTCAAAAGCTTAGACCTGAACCCCACTCTTGCAACAAAGACCAGGGGCCAACTCTGACGGTGCCAGGCACCAGGCTACTGCCTGGGCAGAGAGAGAAAATAATACCCTGCCTCTGACCGCCATGTCCTTGAAGTCCAATGAGTTCTAAAATCTTCTCCCCTATTCCGGCCCAGTTATACTAAGTCACTCAAACTGTTCCAAATGCCTCGTTCTTTATGTTTATCAGACAGGAAGCTGCCTTCTCCAGCCCAGTGACTTAATGTAAAACACAGGAAACACAGTGGCTTTTGAACACAGACAACTCTAAATAAAGGTGCCTCTACTGCTTTTTAAAAAAAAATACTTAAGCCAGCTCAGATTAGCATAACAAGTAAAATTGGTAAAAAAGGGATGCAAAAATTGCAGGCCCCAGAAACCTTAGCATCAATGCCGGGCACGTTCCAGCAGGTTCCTCAGTCATCTTAGTCATCCTACCTTACTGTCAAGGGACAGGCTTGTTGGATAAATATAAAATCTTTAAAACTTGAACATATATTTCCTACCACCTGAGGACAGATGATGCTGACAATACTATGAAGAAGAGAAAGAGCAGGAAGGGTAGGAAGAGGATGACTAGACCATTTCACACACCTTTACTACCCTAAGAAAGCAGGCATCTCCATGTTGCAGATGGGGAAACCAAGACCAGCAGCAGGAGAAAAGGCGGTAGTCTGATCCCAGCTCTGACTGATCTCAAAACCTTGTTTTATTCCTTCTACCACAGGTTTTGTATTGAAAATACAACAAATTGATTACCCAAGACATTAAATGACCTGAAGTTACTAGAAATCAGGACCAGCGAAAGGACAGTGGAGAGCTAGTGCAGCTCTCTGAATGGCCCACCCCGCTGCCTGGCACCACCCCATGTGAAATATTGGTTTTTTGAGCTGTGTGATCTTTCAGCCCAAGTAGCCCTGTCCAACTGGAATAAGTTCAGAGAAACCTAAATACTTCCCACCCCACTCCTTAACCCTAATGCCACCCTAAAAAAGAAAAAGATTAAGGGAGTAGAAAAATAGACTCTTGAGGAAAGATTAAAGGAGCTAAATATGTGTTGCTTGGCTAAACAGCACATAAAGGTGAAGAAAGGGACGGTAACCGTTTAAAAAACAATTGTAAATGGGGCCTCCTGATTTGGAGAGAAAGGCCCTGGGGTTGAGTGAAACCAGGGGCCAAGGTTTTCTACCAACTCACAGAATGAGCTTGAGCAAATTGCTTTTTCTCTAATGGGAAAAAAATATGTTTTTTTCAATTATCTCCAAGATCCCTTCCACCTCGGACATTCTATAATTCTAAGTAAATTCAGCATGGAGGTTTTATTGTTGTTGTTGATATTTCTTTTAAACAGGGCATCATTTAGAATTAGAGTAAAATGATGGGCTTGAACTTTCTTTCAAAAAGAAAAAAAAATAGAGTAAAATGAAAGAAAAAAGAAAACCTAAGGTTTAAGTTCCCAAAATGTAAATGTCCTTTTGGTTAGTGACAACCTTCTAAAACAAAGAGATTAGCTTATAGCTCCCTCAACACGTTAAAAATTGTATGGAAAGACATGATGCTGGCCCAGGGAGCAAGACACACCTCCCTGAGATGCCCCCTTTTTCCTCTGGAAAGTGCCATAGGACCTTAAGGCCTTCTGAAAGGCACCAAGGGAGTGGCTGGAGGGTGGGGGAGACCAGCTACCCTCAACCTCTCCACAGGCCTCAGCCCAACCTGCACAGACAGGAAGCCACGCCCATCCAGAAGGCACAGCAAGGCTCCCTCCAGCCACAGCAGGAGGTTCCTGGGCTGGAGATGCAGACAGCTGCTGATGGTACTCCCAACTGGCCTGGACCCCAGCCAAGGGCCAGCCAAGGGCCTTCTCTGCACCTGCCCAGGCACTGAATCATCTCAGGCTTGAGAAACTCATGGTCAGAATAGGGACCTGAGTAATTCCAAGAGAAGCCTGCCTCGGTTACTTTTTAAAGAGACATGCATCAGACCCAAGTGGGCAGCTCCCCTTGTGCCTCCCAAGTATTTGGCGCCATCTAAGCACAAGGGATGGGGAGGTGGGGGGGGGGCAGATACACGCCCCCCCCCACCATGTGGTGGCAAGCCCATTTTAGAGCCAGGCTCATTGTGTGGACTCATATGTGAATTATGCCATTCCCCCAGGAGGCCCCGAGGCTGCTTTGCAGGGACTGTGGCCCACTCAGGACCCTGATGGGGTCTTCCGTAGACTTCACTAGGGAAAGAGCCAACTGAGCAGTGAGCAGAGCCCACAGCTTCTCCAGCACCCACACCATCCAAGGCCAAAGACAGTCTTCCTTAACAAGAGGTCAGGGCTCTCCAATTCAAAATGGCCCTCTGATCACATTTTCTCAAGAATTTGGGCTTTTCCACTGTTGTTAATACATAAAAACCACAAGCCAGATGTCTGGGGGATAACTAGGGACAGAGTGAGAAGGGGCAGGCTAGTGTATGCGACGAACCCAAGCTGAAGAAGAGGGCCAGGTGTGTGAGGGTCTGGGTTAGCCTGCAGGCTGGGGCAGGCTCCCCAAGATAGGACAGCTTATGGTTTGGAGCCAGGCGAACTGTGGGGAACCTGGCAAAAGGGTATCCCAAAGTACTTTCCAGACACACATGAGTGCTTCCTTGTCTCATACAACAAAGAAAAAGCAATCATCTACCATTTCCCAGAACATGAGGAAGTAGATCAGAGGAGACGTTTGTTTAAGGGGTTGCTCTAGTGACAATGTGACATCAAGGAGAAGACAGGACCCAAAGAGTTCCAATGACAAAAGGTAAGTCAGTCCATTTGTAAGACCCTTCCCTCCTTCTTTGCACACAGTATGCATTCAATATGAAATTTGGAATCTGAAGAAATGCATTTTTAAAGTTGAGACCTATAAGATTGGCCAGCTGGCCCCCTTATTTTTATAGTTAAGAAAAATAAGAAAGATCTAAATTCTTGACCATTTAAGGACAATACATATAGAAGGGTATTTTGAAAAATAACACTCACCCCCAACTCCTGCCACCTGGGCCCTTATGAGACAACCACTATTACCACAGTCTCAGTATCTTTCCAGAAATATTGCAGGCACACAGAAGCAGAGGTGACATACCATGTTTTACACCTCTTACACATGTTTTACAGTACTTTGCATCCAGTTTTTTCCCAATTACAACATATCTTGGAGAGCATGCCCAATCAGTACATATAGATTGGCCTCATTTTTTTTAGGGCCACAAGGACTTCCATTGTACAGCTGTACTATGATTTATTTGACCTTTTTAATGGACAGTTAGCTTGTTTCCTGTCATTTTCTATGACAATGCTACAATGAATATTCTCAGACACTTCCTTTTGCATATTTGACTTTATCTGTGGGATAAATTCCTAGACTACAGTCAGAAAGGACTATGCCTTGACAGATATTGCCAAACTACCTTCTAAAAAGAAAGCTGTACAACATACACTCCCATCAATACGGCACAAGAGTGCCTACAGAGTAGGGGCATTTTGGAGAAATTAAAATTACTGAATTCTTCAGTTTCCCAGGCACTCCTGTGCATAAATGGTGGGCACACAAACTGGTACGATGTCACTGTAGCACCAAATGGCACTTTCTAGCAAAATCAAACCTTCCCTCCACCAGAGCCAGAGCTGGAAACCAGGTCTCCAGTCACACAAGTTCAGTAGTCTTTCTATATCACCCCTTGACTATCTCCTAGACCACAGGAAACCATGTTTTAGAACTAAAACTACAGTCAGTCTGCACACCTTCCAGCCAGGCCAGGGCCCTGGGAAGAGGTTACTCAGCTCCACATCACCAAGTGCATCCAAAAACATCAGCAGATGGGCCTCATAACTGCTTGTCTTTACCACTTGCGCTTCATAGTGCACAAACACAGTACTCGCAACCTTTTTAGAGGTAGAAAGAATGCTGAGCTAGAAGCCAGGAAAATAATCTATCTCCTACATGCACCTCTGATTCCTCACCAGATAACCCCAAGAGCTAAGACTGATTATGTGTGTGTGTGTGTGTATATATATATATTTTTTTTTTTAAACGTATACAGCCACACCACACACCTATTTCTTTCAGTTCTCACATCTAACCCTTCAGGGTAGGTATCATGCTTCCACATTACAGATGAGGAAATTGAGACTCAGGGAGGTTAGACGACTTGCCTAAGGTCACAAAGCTAGTAAGCAGCAGGGTCAGGATTTGAACTCTGCCTAAAGCTCATGTTCCTTCCATGACCCCACTCTTCCCAGCTCTAAGAATGGGATTCTGTAAGCTACAGGAGCACGACTGCCCAGAGAGCAGCCTAGGCTCCATTCTGTTGACACCAGAGGACTCGTGCTCAGGGGCTCAACAGCTCAGCGCACCAAGGGTTAAGGCTGAGAGGCAGCGACTCTCTGGGGCTGCACAAAGGGAAAATGCACTTCCTGCCCCAGCGGGCAGAGATGCTGTTTTATGCTCAGTAAATTAGGACATTTGTTTAATTAAGACGACACACAGATTTTGTTATTCTAAATATTTTTGGAACATGATGCTTGGGAGGAAGCTGTCAAGGCATGGATTTTTTTTTTCCCCTTTGCTTTGGGTTTCTCTTTCTCTCCCTCCAAGAGAGAGGGTAGGGCCAGGTTCAGAGGAAAACAACAGCCCACCCCTCCTCGCCTTTTGAAATAAAGATGTCAAGCTGGTAAGGGCTGTCTTAAGTACTTTATTGAAGGATTAGCTAGAAGAGGAAGTGAAGAAAGCACAGCCTGCCTCGTTTCTAGCAATACCCTACCAGGCTGCACAACAATGCTGCATTTTTGAATGTGCTTGCTTTCCTTCTTTAAAGAGCTAACAGATCCTTGTTTTGTTTTTTCTGGAGCAAGAGTAGGCAAAAGGCAGGCTGTGATTAACATGCGTTCTTCATCTACAAGAGAGAAGTTGTCCCATCTCCAACCTCTTAGGTTAAAAAGTTTAAAAATAAAAGCAAGAAAGCCAGGGCCCGACTGTCTTTCTCTCCTCTACCCTCATGGGTCCTTCAGACAAACAGCCCCACAAAATGCACCTCTCGGGCTACGCTTCTCCCACGGGCTGGATAAGTCTCCAAACGGAGCTGCCAATGCCAGCTCTACCAGTAGTACCTGGATCTGCCCACCTGCACTGCCAGGACTTGCTGAGTGTGAAGAGTGAAGCTCTTTGGTGTCACCCCACAATCATCTAGGGGCACACTGGCTCTTGAATTACACTGAGCAATCTCTTGACGTTTTTAATTACCCCCCAATTACCCACTAAATGATGCCTCACTTTCCAACACCGCATGCTTGCCTCAGTTTGCCAAACCTGCAACATGCTCCTTCCTCGTGGCAGCTTCCCCCCTTGCCCTGGACAGAAGTGGCCCCTCTCAGCCTTGAAATTCCTCAACTCCTTTGTCTAGGGCATGCTTGGGACACCCATCACAGGCTGCCTTTGTATTGCAGTCATTCTGCCATTATTCCCCCTTGAGGACTGTAAACTCCCCAAGGCCAGAGGCTGGGGCTCCCTTCTCCCCAGCCCCATGACTCACAGTGCCTTTCTGGGGTCCCTGTCACCTCCACCTCACTGTTAGAGTCATCTACAGATTTGTCCCAGCTCTCCCCTAAGTGCCCGTGGGCAGGGGCCAGGTCTTACTCAACCTCACACCCTCCACCACCTGGCAGAGTCCTGGCACAGCAAAGCCAGTTAAATATTTGCTCAATTACACATCTGTGTGCCCTCCCCCCATCCATAGCAGCCTTGTATATGAATTGACTAATATTAATTGAATGATTGCCTAAACAGGCCTTAAAGCAGCCTCCCTCCTTACCAAAAAGGGAATACTAAACCCTCAGGTGAGGTTATCAGGCCCGGCCCAGGCAGTGGAGTCAGAAATGGCCACAGTGTTGCACCGTTTGGAGAAGGAGCTAAGGTTCTCTTCCTCTTCAGCAGTTACTCAACAGTTACTTTGAAATCCTGTTAAACCCAGAAAAGGGTGCAGTGAACCGAGAAGCGGTTGGGCCTCTCAGTGGCCCAGTGGAGAGAGCTGCCTGTCTCCAAAACCTGGAACTTCCCTAGGAACCTTCTCCCCACACCGGCTGGGTGGGGCCGGGGCAGCAGCCCCGGCACTCGCCCTGCCCCCCTCGTCAGGACAGCCAGCAAGCTAGTCCTGGAGAGTACTCCGTCTCCGTCTCAGTTTGAAATAGCGCGACTCCGCTGGAGGGATGGGGGGGCGGGGGTGTAGTCCTGCCCTGGGCGTGGCCCCACGACAGGATGGGGGTGAGGACCCCTGAACAGGGAAGTGGGGAAGTGTAGAAAACCCCGGATCTGGCTCAAACAGTTAAGATGCAATAGCCAGGCCTGGTCCTAGAGGCTGGGCCACCTCCCCCCGCGCCCCGCCGGGGCGGGGCGGCCCCTGGCGCGGCAGAATCAGGTGCACGCCTGGGCGGCCCGACGGCTGCCGGCATTCCGGGACTTCCTCCCCAGTGACAAGTCAGAGGGTGAGGGGCCGGAGCGGGGGTGGGGGCGGTCTTCCCTGCCTCACGGACCCGTCCCCGCTGGTCCCCCTTCCCCACGCTCCCACCCGCACCTCTCCCGGGCGCCTCCGCGGCCCGACGGGCGGCAGCCGGGCGAACGAGGAAGTGGGCAGCGCAGGGCGGAAACCCAGCCGAGTGCAATGTCTGCGGCAGGACCGTCCGATTCTGACTCAGGAGGACGCCCAGACAGCTGCCAAACGGTCCCCGCCTGCCCGTTACCTCCGTTTCCAAAACACCTGGAAACTTCCAAAGAAGCCGCTCCCCGAGCCCCCCACCTCACCCCCACCCGTTCGGCTGGGCCCACCGGACGGCGGCTCCCCGGAAAGGGTTAAAAAAAAAGTTTGCCCGACTCGGGCCCGGGCGAGGCGAGGGCAGGGCGCGTGTCCCCGGCGGGGGGGGGGGTCGGCTCCCGGTGCCCGGTCCGGAGAATGCGCCCGGGCGGGGGGAGGGGGCCGGACGGCGTCCTCTGCTCCCGAGGCCTCGCTCCCCGAGCGCCGCGCAGGGGCCCCGGCCCCCCTGGGAAGGATGCGGTGCCCCGGCCCCGGCCGCCCGCGCCCGCCTGCGCAGGTCGCCGGCCGCGCAGAGGCCGAGAACCACACGTCGGCCCGCGCGTCTCATCGCCGCCCGGGGCGGGACCCGCCGGTGGGGCTCGCTCACCTGAACCTGGATCTGCCCCGGGGAACAGGCGCTGCTTCTCCCGAAAGGACTTTCTCGAGCGCTCGGGCGGCGGCGGGGTGGGGCGAGCGCGTGAGGCGGGAGCTGCAGCAGGTCAGCCTCGCTCAGCCTTCCGTGCCCTGCCCAGAAACCGCGGTGATCTGCGCGCCTCACCGCACCCAGCTCGGCTCCTCGCCGCCTTCCCGCCCCGCCCTCGCAGCCGCGGGCCCATTCCGAGCCGGGCGCCGGCTCCGGGGCGGAGCCTGGAGGGGCGGCCCGCCCCCTGCCCTGCCTCACCCACTCAAGCCCCCGCCTGGCCTTGATGGACAGACATGCTGGCCTGTAGGGGAAGGATGTGGGCGGAGCCTCCGAGTCCTACCCACCGCCCCCACCGCCACCCGCTCCGCCTTCCCCCGCTTCCTCGGCGGGAGCCCCGCCTCCTAGGGCGGGTCCAACGGACAGCCAGGTTCTAGGGCAAAGATTGACACACGGTGTGTGCAATCGAACGGCTGCAGCGCAGACTGCGGAGCGCCGGGCCCGGGTTTTGGTGCATTGCCTGGGCCCGGGCGAGGCCCGGCAGGAGCAGACTGGGAAGGTCCCGGGCTCTGACACCCCGCCCCGCAAGCTGTGTTTTCTGTATCTCATGTCATCCTACCAGAAGAACAGATATTAAGTACCATATAAGGGAAAAGTGCTATTTTACATAATTGTGATGGCCTGTGGGGGCGGGCATGAACTCGGCCCTGGATTCCGCTGTGTGCATCCTGAGTTCGATTCTTGACCCTGTCTCTTGGGAGTCTGCACGCTGCTGTCTGTCAGCCTCCATACCTTTGCTCTGGCAGTTCCCTCTGCCTGGAATGCCCTTCCAGGCCGCTCTTTACCTCCACGTCTTTAACTCGCATACATCCGTTCAGATACTTGTTACAAATTGCACCCTTTTTTTTTTGGATACTGTCCACTACAAGAGGATAAATTTTTTTTCATTTTTAAAAATATTTTACATTTATCTTTTAATCCACCTGGAATTTATTTTGGTTTTGGAGTGGGGAAGAAGTATAACATAATTTTTGTAATAACCACTTGTCCAAACACTGTTTTCTCCACTGATTTCAGGTAGCACTTCCATCACCTATTGAACTCTTATGTACATATACTTAAATCTGTTTCTGAATTGTATCCATTGATCTCTCTGAGTGTACCTCTACCCATTCCACAAGGCTTTAATAATGGCAGCTTTGTAGTACATTTTATATCGAGGAGGACAAATTTCTCCATCATTACTCTTTCCTATTGGAATGTTCCTGCTATCATGACTAACCTATTCTTCCAAGCGCACTTCAGAAAAAAAGACAAAAGAATGCTAGGAAAAAGATTTTGCAACTCTGTAACAAAGAATTACTAATGATATATAAAGATTTCTTCCCAGTTGATAAGAAAAACCCCAAATACTCCAAAATAAAAATGGGCAAAAACAGAAAGAGGTGATTTAAAAAGAAGAAATATAAATGGCCAATAATTACGAAAAAATTAGTCATCAGAAATGCAAACAAAACATGATGCCATTTTTCACCTATCAAATTAAAACATAAAAATAAAAAAGAATAAAAGCTCCCAAGATTGGACAGGTTTCTAGATACAGGTAGGAAAGTAAATTGATCAATTCCATCTGAAAATTTATCCTAAAAAATAATTGGGGCCGGGTGCAGTGGCTCATGCTTGTAATCCTAGCACTGTAGGAGGCCGAGCCAGGAGGATTGCTTGAGTCCAGGAGTTTGAGACCAGCCTGAGCAAAAGTGACACCCCTTCTCTACAAAAAATAGAAACATTATCCTGGCATGGTAGCTCATGCCTGTAGTCCCAGCTACTCAGGAGGCTGAGGCAGGAGGATCACTTGAGCCCAGGAGTTTGAGGTTACCGTGAGCTATGATGACACCGCTGCACTCTAGCCAGGGTGACAGAGCAAGACCTGTTTCAAAAATAATAATAATAATAATAAAATAATTGGAAAAGCACATGATTTAAGTGTTCTTCTTTGCAACATTGTTTATATTCAGTATATATTAGCAATAACTTAAATGTACAACATAAGAGATTGGACAAATTTTGGTACATCCATATGTTAAAATATACCCAGAAAGTCATTAAAATTTTTATGAAGATTTGTATTTACGGACTGAAAATATACTAAGTGAGGAAGAGCAAATTATAGAATGCTATTATAGCAGGATTTCATTTCTTTATACTGTGTGTGTGTGTTTCAGAAAAAGAGAATGAAGTTTAAAAGGCATTACATCAAAGTGTAAACAGGAGTTATATCTTGGTAGAAGGATCGTAACTGATATTTTCTTTTGCTTATCTGTAGTTCTAACACATATATTACTTGCATAATTTTTTCAAAAATGAAAGAAAAAGACTCATTTCAATGTCACCACTTCCAAAAATATCTTCCCTGACCCTCCAAACCAGTTAGGTGCCCCTCCTCTGTATTCTCACAACATCTTGCATTTATTTCTCTCATCATACTTACACACTAGATGTTAATTGTTTGTTTACTTTCTGTCTTCCCTGTCCAGGTTGGAAGCTGCCTGAGGGGAGTCAGAAGCTGAGCCTTATTTGTCTCTGTGGACCCAGAACTAGCACACAGCCTGGCAGAAAATGGTTCTTAGCGAATGCTTGAGCAGGACTCAGAGAGCCTCTGCTTCCTTATCTGTAAAATGGGTACAATCACTGGGCCTTGCCCAGCCCACAGGACTGTTGGAAGGAACACAGGAGACCATGGACCTGAAAGTGTTTTATAAACCGCTAAGCAATGTGCACTTACAACAGAGAATTATTGGTAATGACCATTTCCATTTTCCTCACGCCCCCAGCCTCCCAGCACCATCCTCTCCAGGGAACTAAGGTCACTAAGCCTCTGTCAGCCAGGCCCTGAATTCTCTCTTCCCCATCCACTAGGCTACATGTGTCCTCCCACTCACTTTACAGCTTAACCCCTCCTCTGTCCTCCAAGAATCTGCACCCTCAATAGTTTCTACTCCTATAATATTTTAGAAAAACTTTTCATCATTTTGTCTGAGTATGACTATTACATTTGGTGTAGAAAATACAAAAGAAAAAGAAAATAAAAATTACCCATAACCTTACCATCCCAACATAGCAATTATTAACAAACCTATTTATTTCCTTCAAAAATGTACCCCCACACACACAAATGTATACACACACATATTTAAAATTGAGAGAGCTACACATATATGGTCACCTGATTGATTACAAAAGTATCACTGCAAGCGAGTGGGAAAAGGATGGTCTTTTTAATAAACAGTGCTAGGTCAGTTATATATCCACATGGGGAAGCACGAATCTTGACCCTTATCCACACCATTCATGAAAATAGTTTAGGATGGATCAGAGACTTAAATGTGAATACAATAAAACTTCCTGAAGAAAGCATAGGAGAATATCTTCGATACCTTGAAGTAGGCAAACATTTATCCTAAACAAGACACAAAAAGTATAAGCCATAAGAGATGATTATTAAATTGAACTTCATTAAAATTAAGAACTACTCTTCATCAAAAGACACATTTCAGAGAGTGAAAAATCAAACCACAGACTGGGAGAAAATATTTACAATACTTATAACAAAGGATGTGTACCCAGAATTGATCAAGAGCATCTACAGTAAGAAAAAGACAGAAAATCCAATTTTTTTAATGGGCAAAAGATTTGAATGGGCACTACATAAAAGAGGATAACCAATTAGTTATCACAGAATGCAAATGAAAACCATGATGAGATGGGACTGTCTCCCACCAGAACAGCTGAAATTAGAATATCAAGAGTTGGCAAGAATGGGAGCAACTGGAACTCTTTTTTTTTTTTTTTTTTTGAGACAGGGTCTTGCTCTGTTGCCCAGGCCAGAATGCAGTGGTATTATCATAGCTCACTGCAACGTCAAACTCCTGGGTTCAAGTGATCCTCCTGCTTCAGCCTCCCAAGTAGCTGGGACTACAGGTACACACCACCACACCTGGCTAATATTTTTTTAATCTTTTTGAGTCTCGCTATGTTGCTTAGGCTGGTCTTGAACTCCTGGCCTCAAGGGATCTTCCTGCCTCGGCCTCCCAAAGTGCTGGAATTACAGGTATGAGCCATGACGCCTGGCCAGAAACAAACCAGTACTTTCTGACACTGCAGCTACAGCTCTGATCTTCTCTCCCCTTCCTTTCATCCCCAGATTTCCTGGAGAATCATCTTCATTCAGGCTCTCAGATCCCTCACTTCTGCCCCTACCGCTCCCTGCAACTGTTCCCTCCAAGGCCAGCAAAGTGAATGCCTCACTCAGGTCTTGCCTTCTTAAGAGCATTTGAAACTGATCAACACTGCCCCACCTGGACTCCCCCCACAGACTTCTGTGCACCCCGCAGAGGGACCAGTCACCTTCCTTGTTCTCTGCTGATTACCCCTCAGCCTCATGTCCAGGGTGCACATTCAACTGGAATGCACAGGTTCAGCCGCACCAGCTCCTTCCAATTGGGTGGTACCTGGGTTATATCTGTTGTTAAATATTTTTACTATTACCTCTACCAGAGGATCACATTTATTGAGTGTTTTACCATGTGAAAAGCACTGTACTAAGAACTTTATTTAAGAATTATCTTATTTAATCCTCACAATGATACTGGGAGGTTGGATACAAATATTATACCCATATTACAGATGAGGAAACTGAGGCTCAGAGAAGTTAGTGACTTGCCAAGTTCACACATCTACTAAGTGGTGGAGCCAGAGTTCAGACAGACCAGGTGTGTGGAACTTCACAGCCCACGTGCTCACCATTACGCTCTAGTGCCCACAGTTCTCAGCTCTCTTCTGTCCCCCTCCCTTCTCAGTCTGCCCCCTCTTTCTTGGCCTTCTAATCCACTCCACCACTTTTTTTTTTTAATTTTTAATTTTTTTAAAGACAGGGCCTCACTCTGTCACACAGGCTGCAGTGCAGTGAGCAATCGTAGGTCACTGCAGCCCAGAACTCCTGGGCTCAAGCTCCCGCCTCAGCCTCTCGAGTAGCTGCACTGCCCCACTTCCAGCAAATCCGTCCATGTGGGTGACTTCCAAATCCCTGTCTCCAACCCCAGCCTCATCCTGTTCTTCAGTCTTTTTTTTTTCAATTTTTAAAAAATGTGGTCAAACACACACATTTACCATCTTAACCATTTTTAACTGTACATTTCAGTGGCATTACGTACATTCATATTGTGCGACCATCACCACTATCCATTATTCATCTCCAAAACTCTTCATCTTGCAAAACTGAAACTGTATATACATTCATTAAACAACTCCCCCTCCCCCACTCCCCGCCAGCCCTTGGCAACCACGACTCTGCTTTCTGTTGCTGTGATTTTAACCACTCTCAGTAACGCATATGAGTGCAATCATATAGTACTCGTGTTTTTGTGACTGGCTTATTTCATTTAGCATAATGTCTTCAAGGTTCATCCATGCTATAGCATATATTAGAATTTCCTTCTTTTCTTTCTTTTTAAGGCTGAATAATGTTCCAATATATGTATATACCATATTTTGCTTTTCCATTCCTCTGTCAGTGGATATTTGGGTTGCTATAAAATGGCTGTACAAATATCTGTTCAAGTCCCTGCTTTCAATTCTTTTGGGAATATACCCAGAAATGGAATTGCTGCATCATATGGTAATTCTACTTTTAATTTTTTGAGGAACAGCTACACTGTTTTCCGCAGCACTGTACCATTTTACATTCCTACCAACAGCGCACAAGGGTTCCAATTTCGCCACATCTTCACCAACCCTTGTTATATTCTGGCTTTTTTAATAGTTGCCGTCCTAATGAGTGTGAGGTGGTATCTCGTGGTTTGGCATTTGCCTAAGGATTAGTGGTGCTGAGCATGGTTTCATCTGTTATTGGCTATTTGTATATCTTCTTTGGAAAGATGTCTAGTCCAGTTCTTTGCCCGGTTTTGAATTGGGTTGTTTGGGGTTTTTTGTTGAGTTGTAGGAGTTCTCTACATGTTCTGGATATTGATCCCTTATCAGATATATGATTTGCAAACATACTCTCCTATTCTGTGGGTTGCCTTTTTACTCTGTTGATAGTGTTTTTTGATGCAAAAAGTTTTAAATTTTCTTTGTCTTTGACTTTTGACAACTAAAGAAAAAAAAAGAAAAGAAAAAAAGTTTTCAATTTTCACGAAGTCCAATTTGTCTGTTTTTTTCTTTTGTTTCCTGTGCCCTTCAGCCTTTTTTTTTAGCCCACATAATATTTTATGCTAAGACAATACATCCTAGACTGGACATAGACTATCTTTGGAAGGCTATACAAGCAGTGAGTAATATTGGTTCTTAGAAAAACTGGGTAGCTGGGAAATAGGGGTGGCAGAGAGAGTTTTGAATGAAAAAAAACTTTTCTATCTCTTAAAGTTAGACTCATGGAAATGTACTATCTATTTGAATAAATCAAATTTAAATATGAAAAGGTATGCTACAAATTAAAATATAGATACAAAGTAACACATGCTCATTTTTAAAGTTAGGAAATATTTTTTAAAGTATAAAGAAAAACATCTAAGTCACCTATAGTTCTATTACCCAAGTTCAAGATTCTTGGCGAGCTTCCCTATTGTTCAACTGCCTTCTCATATCCAGCAGTGTCTAATGCTGGGTTCCCACCATCCCGGTTCTCGCCAAACCTGTCTGCACACCTGACTTCCTGCTCTGCTTATATTTCCAGCCTCTCTCTGTCAACCAGACTCAAGCAAGAGGACACCCTTCTCTTCCCTCTTCCCTGGTTCCTGGGACTCATCCCTCCTCCCCACCATCATACCCAGCCCCCTCGTCCGTCCATCTGTCCCACTCTGGTACTTGCCCAGTCTCCTCCCCTCTAGACCGTGGACCTTGGTTTCCCAGCAGGCCCTCCCTGACTGCCTCTTTCCACTCCCACCTGTGTTTTCTGCATTCCGAGATTAATCTTCCTGAAGCCCAGCTGTAAGCATCAGCTCAGCACAGACTTACCAAGTTCTTATTATGTGCAAGGCATGGGGCTAAGGCCTTAGCACATACATTACCCTGTTAACATCATCCCTCAGTATCCTCGGGGGATTGGTTCCAGGAACCCCACCAGCACCCACCCAGATACCAAAATCCAAAGATGCTCAAGTTCCTTATATAAAATGGCAGTATTTGCTTATAACCTATGCACATCCTTCCCTGAACTTTAAATCATCTCTAGATAATTTATAATACCTAATACACTGTACAATGTAAATGCTATGTAAATGGTTATTACACTGTGTTTTAAAATTTGTATTATTTTGGGTTTATATATATATATATTTTTTTTTTTTTTTTTTTGAGACAGAGCCTTGCTCTGTCGCCCAGGCTAGAGTGCAGTGGTATCATCATAGCTCACTGCAGCCTCAACCTCCTGGGCTCAAGCCACCCCTCTGCCCCAGGCTTCTGAGTATCTGGGACTACAGGTTCGTGCCACAACACCTGGCTAAATTTTTAATTTTTTCTTTTTGTGGAAACAGAGTCTCACTATATTTCCCAGGCTGGTCTTGAACCCCTGGCCTCTAGCAATTCTCCTGCCTCAGCCTCCCAAAGTGCTAGAATTATAGGCATGAGCCACAGTGCCCAGCCCAACAACCCAATCTTTAGCGCTACTTTTATTCTCCTCATTTTATAGAGAAGAAAACTGAAGCAAAGAATGTTAAGTAACTTGTTCAAGGTCATACAGCTGACAGGTGCTGAGGCTGGGATTTGAACCCCAATAGTCTGGCTCCACAAAATCCAAAACCTCTCACTTTATTGCACTGTCTAGGTGGACATGGCCCTGGCCCTCAAAGAGCCTAGACTACATCTTGTCTCTCTCCTGCCCAAGAACCTTCCCAGTGCCTTCTGTGTGAAGCCCAAACTCCCAACCTGGTGTCCCAGGCCCTGTGCAATTGTCTTCAACCTCCTGGTAGGCCCTGTCTCTCCCTGATTCTTTGCAGGAACTTATACCCCAAGCAGCAACAGCTCACTGTACTCTGAACCTTGCCTGTTCTACAAACTGGCCGCTGTCACACCACTGCTTTCATACCCTCTCTGACAATTCTACCCACTGGACTCCTACCCATCCTTCAAAACCCCAACCCCCCACTAGAAAGTGACCTCTCCCTCGGCTTGACCTGTGGCATGTTTGCATCTCTCTGACTGCACTTCTCCTTTTCTGTCATGTGTCTGTCTTGAGCTGTCTGGGTCAGAATCCAGACTCTGCCACTTACTGAATCTGTCTGAGCCTCAGTTTCCCTATTTATAAAATGGGGATGATGATAATCCCTACAAAATTGGGTTGTTGTGAGGAAGGATTACATGACTTGGTATATGTTGAGCACTGACAACAGGACCGGCACAGAGTAAGTGCCACACAGTGTTTGCTATTACGATGATGATGATGACACATTTTCCCATCTTATCTCCTCTAACGGGTTCAATTTTCATTCCCCAGATATTTCCTGAGGGCTTATGATTTGCCAGCCACTGTGCCAGCTGCTGGAATTCAGTGCTAGACAATGTGCAGTCTCTGAAGATGTTCATGCAAGTACTACCAGGGCAGCCTGGTTAGTGCTGCAAAGGCACCAGCACAGGGTGCTGTAGGGGAAAGGGGAAGGTGTGTAGGTGAATGGGGAGTAGCAGCTCATTCCAAGCAGGAAAAACTGGGTGCATAGCCCAGAGGGGAGAAGATGAAGCTTGTACAGGACTGTGGGCAGCTCACGTTGGGATGGGAAGCGTCAAGAAGGCAGCAGGCTTGGAAGGGGCAAGGGTCTGCAGCAGATAGCACAGTCCTGGGACCAGCAGCATCCCAGCATCATCCCAGCACCAGCTCACCTGGGAGCTTGTCAGGAATGCAGAGTCTCGGGACCCAGCACAGACACACTGAATCCAAGTCTGCATGTTAACAAGCCACCCAGATGGTTTGCATCATATTAAAGTGTGCAAAGCGCTGGGCTTAATCAGTGCGTGTCCTGTGGCGTGCTGAGGGGTTTCCACTCCATCAGACATTGGAACCCCCTAGCAGGATTTTAATTAAATCAGTATCTCAGGCAGTGGGGCCTGAGCACCCATACTTCATACCATTCGTTATTCATTCAGCAAATGATCACTGGGCACCAGCTCTGTGCCCTCCATCCCCAGGACCACATCTCCTCCTTCCCAGGATTGGCATTCAAGGCCCCTCTCTCTAGCATGCACTCAACAAACATCATTCCAAGAATCTGGTACAGTGGCTCCTGTGCCCGGTTCACACTATCTGTCTAGAGCCCACCCTGGTCTCCATACCATCCGCACCTCCCCCCGTTCTTGTTGAGGCTTTGAGTGTGGTAACTCCTTCTGGAGGCCTCTCCAGATCCTCCCGGCTGGCACAGATGTTCTCAGTGCTCCCTTCGCAGCCAGGGCTTGCTTGTCTCGTAGCACTCTCATGCTGTCAGCTCGCCTGCCTCCGGACAAGGAGGCCACGGGCTTCCTAAAGACAGACAGGTGCTTTGTTTGTGCTTGTATCTCTAGTACCTTGCATGAAACCTAGCACTTTGCAAGACGCTCAGTCAATGTTTGTAGAGTAAATGAACAAATAAACAAACTAATAAAAATTGAAATAATATATGGGAAAGCACTACACCAATGCTAGGTAGTACAATGCTCCATGGTGTCTTACTACAGGTGAGTGCTGGAAAATAAATAAATAAGCATGCGTCTGGTTTTTTTTTTTTAAAACAGCTTTATTGGGATATAATTCACATACCATACATTTCATTCATTTACAGTATACAATTCAGTACTTTTTATTTATAGTATATTCACAGAGTTGTGTGACCATGACCACTATCTGATTCCAGAACATTTTCATCACCCCCAAAGAAACTCCATATCCATTAGCAGTCACTTCCCGTTTTCCCCCAACCTCCCCCTCCCTGGCCCTGGGCAACCACTAATCTACTTTCTATCTCTGTAGATTTGCCTATTCTGGACATTCCATATAAATGGAATGATACAACATGTGGTCTTTCATGTCTGGCTCCTGTGACTTAGCGTGTTTTCAGGGTTCATCCATTTCATAGCATCTATCAGTTTTCACCCCTTCCTATTGCTAATGTGATTTCGCTGTATGGATAAACCAATTTTGTTGATCCATTCATTGGATGATAACGAAGCTTCATGCAGGTGTACAGCAGTGAGCTTTTGCAGTGGCATTTTCGTGCCACCTCACTTCACCTTGGTGTTTACTGTTTGAGGAGGGCCGTTTATTCTCATTTTACAGACGAGTAGACTGAAGCCAGAGTGAGCAGTCGTGACTTGCCAGAGATCAGGCTATTAAATGGCAGAGTCATAGCTCAAAGTCCTTTTCTCTGTGCATTCTGCCTCCCTCCCCAATCCAATTTATGTCACATGTTTCTTTTCCCCTTGTAAAATCACTCTTCACAGTGTCCGAAGCACCCTATGGCCACCTGGCCTTGGATACACAAAGGTTTGGGTGTGTGTTCCAGGAGGGTGTTAAGCCTTTATCTGATCTGGATTTATAAGCCAAGGGTCTGCCCTCCTTCCAGCCTCGGTGCTGACGGGCCATTTCTGGGTCGTGGATGTGGGAGGATGAGGTGTAGCCAAGAGGAGGCCCACACCCTGGGAATCCTCAGCCCCACCATCCACTCTGCAGAAAAGGGACCTCTCCCACCTGCCCCAGTGCCACCCAGCCCTTCCCATGGCCATTTCCTTCTGCTTGACCATTCTTGCCACAGCTCGTGCTCTCCAACCACAGGGACTTTAAACACACCTCTTTCATAGCATTTGTCACACTAGGGCACAACTGTTTGTTTATATATCTGCTACCCCAAACCTGAGAGTTGTAGACTCCAAGGGTCCTAATCATGTTTGTAGCACAGGAACTGGCTCTCAGTATGAACTCCGCCAATAGTGGTGGAATGAATGGATGTCCCTGTGTTTTAATAACAGTGTCTGCCATTTATTGCATGCTTCCCAGAAGCCATTTTATCTCGACAACAACCCTGTGATGTGGTGTCTAATCTCCTTTCTACAGAAGAAGAATCAGAGACTCAGAAAGGCAAAGTGTACAAGTCCAAGCCCTCACAGACAGAGCCGGGATTTAAATCTAGATCTCTTTGCCTCCCAATGTGCTGTTCTTCACCACTGGTGGGGTCCCTCTAAGCAGACAGTGTCAAATTTAGAATGAGGCCTTTGGGAGTGGATGCTTTCAAAAAAATAAAAAAGGACAAGGGAGCCAAAGCTTCTCAAACTTTACTCTCCTCTGGTCTCTATTATTAGATCCCACTTCAGATCTTGAGAGAGAAATCTGGCTCAGAGAGGTTAAGTGATTCCCAAGGACACACAGCTAAGCGGATGGGCCGAGGCCTGCTCGTTTCCAGGGGCAGGCTGGCTTCAACACATCACAGTCACTGCATATTTATTCCACCTTGCATGGCCCAAGTAGAAGTCTCAGTTCCCACTGAGAAGCTTTAAAAGGAAATGGATGAATACAAATGGTGGAGATTTTGGAATGCTCATGTATTGCTGGTGAGATTGGAAAAAGCTACAACCACTTTGGGGAATAGTATGGCAGTTCCTCAAAATATTAGACATAGAGTTAACATATGACTTAGAAATTCTACTCCTAGGTATCTACCCAAGAGAGATGAAAGCATATGCCCCCAAAAACTTGTACACAAATATACATGAACGTTCATCACAGCGCCAGTCATACAGCCGAAAAATGGAAAACAACCCAAATGTCCACGAACTGATGAGTAAACAAAGTATGGCATAGCCACACAATGCAGTATTATTTGACAATAAAAAGGAATGAAGTGATGGTACCTGTTAATGCATGTGTGAGCCTTGCAAACATCCTAGGTGAAAGAAGTCAGCCACAAAAGGCGACATATTGTATATTTCCATTTGTATGAAACGCTCAGAATAGGCAAATCTATAGCAACAGAAAGTAGATTAGCAGTTGCCAGGGGCTGGGGCAGGAGGGAATGGGGAGTGGTAAGGGGTATGAGGTTTCTTTTTGGGGGTGATGAAAATGTTCTGGAATTGTGGTGGTGATTGTGAAACCCTGTGAATCTACTAAAAGCCACTGAATTGTCCACTTTAAAAGGGTGAATTTTATGGTAGGTGAATTATATCTCAATAAAGCTGTTATAAAAAGAATAAAAATAAATAAAAGTGGAATGAACTTTGCCTTTTCCAGTTCCATGAAAACAGATATTTGAAGGTGAAAACAACTAACCAGTTCCCTCATCCCACACACGTTCTGTGACAGAGAGCATGACCTCTTCTCAGTGTGACCCAGCACGGCACCCACAGTTAAACTTGGAATGTTTGACTTGGTGTGGGAGTGTCTCTTGGACTCTCTTCCCTTCAAGGTTGCATTTTTAACATTTGGCTTCATATTATTTCTGTGTGGCAGAGAATTTTATGGTCATAATGTACCCCTTGCTGGGAGGTCAGGCCACATGCTGTGAAATCCATTCCAAAATGGGGAAGCCAACCTCCAAAGCCATCTTGGCAGCCCAGCCCAGCTGTGTGCTGATGGAGTCAAGGTGATGCCACAGGATTTGAACAATGTGAGCAAATGCAACCTGACCCCCCAGTGCAAAGCAGCTGAAATACAAGGGTATGGACCCTGGATCTGGCATCCAAACACCTGGGTTGGAATCTTAGCTCCACCACCTACCAGTTGGATGAAAATTAAATGAGATTATGTAGTTAAAAACCTGGCACACGATAGGTGCCACATCCATGGATGTTATGGTGTTTTTTTTATTAGGTAGAGAAGAGGGCTGAACTGGTATCCCAACTCTGCCGCGTCCTTGCTGTGTGATCTTAGGCTAGTCACTTGACCACTCTGGGCCTCAGTGTTTCCTCATCTGTTGAAAGACAATAATGTGATATGTCCCATCTAACTAACAAGAATGGTTTTGATGGGGCTCATCTGGTAAAATGTGTGGGAAAGCAGTTTACAAACTCAAGAGGCCTATATGTGTACGTGGTTATCTTGACCAATGAGGAAACAGAGTGACTTGCAAGATGCTGGAGATAAGAGACGGCTCTGAGCAACGCTGAGGCTCCAGACAGAGAGACACCAGCAAACAGGGAAGAATGATTGAGCAAGCACTGCTCTTGCCCAAGAGAAGCCCCTCCACCTTGAAGTCATTCAACCAACGGAAATGGAGACAAAAACCACAAAGCACCATCGGGCAAGATAGGGTGGTGCCAGCAAGTGAGGCAAGAGGCATGCAGCTGAGTGTCTCCTTGTGAACACAGGGCAAAGGGAGAAGGCTGCTGGGAGCACAGTGCAGGGGACAGAGGCAGCCTCCTGTACCTGCCAACGTCCAGGTTTAAAGTGGCTTCCAGGGGGTTGGAGATTCCTCCTCTGCTTACCATCTCTCCTTCAGTAGCTTGCCATGGCCTTTAGAGGGACAATAGCAGCTGACATTTTTATAGCACATAGGACAGGACAGGCATTTTTCTGAGAACATTTCCATATATTCACTCATGTATCCTCACAACAGCCCTACCAGGTAGGTCCCCTTAGATTTTCCATGTCACAAATGAGGTCATTAAAACACAGAGAAGTTGAGTGACTTGCCCAAGATCACAGAGCTAGTAGGTGGCAGAGCCAGGTTCAAGCCCAGACCATCTGGCTCCAGTGCCCACCTTTTTAGCAACTCTTTTTCCTGCTTTTTAGCCTTGAGATGGAGATGGCTGGTCAGAGCTTGGCCTGAGAGCCAAGGATCAGGGCTGGGTGTAGTTTTTTAGGATCTTAATAATAATAATAGAGTAATAAGAACTACCAATCCAGCTGTTCCGGTTGATGGCATCAGTCCAGCATGGCCACTGGCAATCCAAGGGCTCAGGGTCACTGAGCAATGCCATGTGTGCTGCCCAATCAGTTACAATCCAACAGCAACAGTCAGTGCAAACTACTCATGCCAGATTGTGCAGTGGGTGCTTTACCCATGGCAGTGTCAAAAATAGCATTTTTAAAATTTTTGTTTTTTACCCCAGCTCACTGTAACAAATATATTTTACAATAAGAACACAATCACATACATTAAAAAGTTTCCCAAATATACTCTGATATCTTCTAATCTATTTAACTTTTTATTTTAATGCTGATCATGATGTTGACTTCATGGCACACTAATGGAATTCTATTGACTATGCAGCTTTTGGCAAGTTGTCAAACCTCTATAAGCCACCAGACATACCTCAAAATGTTGTTTTGTAAAGTAAGTGAGACAAAGTATGCGGAAAAGTTTAACACAGGATCTAGTTCATGGTAAGAACTCAAGAAATGGTGGCTCTTAATACGGTCCCTACAACACACCAGCAAGGTGGGCATTATTACTCTACTAATAGGGTAGGAACTGAGAGTCATGGAGACAAAGTGGCTCCTAAAGTGACAATGACAAGGACCAGAACCAGGACTTGAACCCATAATCAGGTTCTCTTTCCCCAAATCCCACTTGTCTCCCTAGAGAAGCTTAGCTTACTGGGTGTGGCTTCCAAACATTGTGCTATTGGTTACAGCTGTCACCTGGGCAGAAGCCAGGCTTGCCACTCCTGGAGAATATAAGATGCCACCCTCACTCACTCTGGACCAGTGACCATCTTCTCCCCCCTTCACTGTACAGTTTAATTCAACGTCCACTTTCTGGGCACTGACTGGGCACATAGCCATTCCCTGTCACTCTCCTGCAGCTAGGAACACACTCGTCCCAGATACTGCATGATACCCTCCCTTACTTCATTCAGGTTGCTCCTAAAATGTCACCTCCACACAGAAGCCACCTCTAAACCCCTAATCCAAATGAGATCCAACATCACTTTCTAGGGCAGATCCCTTCCCCTGCTTTGGTTTTCTTCATGCTCTTGGCACTGCCTGACAGATTACACACTGTGCTGGTTTATCCATTGCCTCTTGTCTTCACTAAATCGTGAACTCCAGGAGGGCAGGAAATTTTGGGGTTGGTTCCCTGCCCTATCCCCAGTGCCTAGAACAGCACTGGCAAAGAGTAGGTGCTTAATCAATGTCTGTGGAATCAATAATTGACACTGGGCCAAGGCTGTGGAGCTGGGCTGATAAGCCAACAGGGACCATGGGGGATCATGTTGGTGACACTCTGACAAGTGCTCTCACACAAGTACAAACCAAGTGCCCCAGAAATACAGGGGAGGCAGAGATCAATTCTGACTGTGGGCCAGGGAGGAGGCAGCCTCTGAGTGATCCCTAAAGTCTGGGCAGAACTTCAAAGCTGGTGCATAATGAGAGAGAGAATCCCATGTGGAGTGAGTGGCAAAGGCAAAGTCAAGGGCAAAGCTGCAGGGGCAGGAAAGGTGGGTTGGGCATAGAGATCAAACCATGTGAGTGTGGCTTTGGGTTCAGTGTTGACTGGCATGTGAGAAGAAAGCTAGGGCAAGTTGCAGAGGGCTTTTGAATGCCAGGCTAAGTTTGGAGTTTGTAAGTCTGATAGTGTTTTAAGAAGATCTATCTGTATCTATATCTATGTATACACACATATGGATATGGATATGTTTTTAAATTTCTATTTTATTTAATTTTTAATTTTTTTTTTTTTTTTAGAGACAGGGTCTTGCTCTGTCACTCAGGGTAGAGTGCAGTGGTGTGATCGTAGCTCACTGCAGCCTCAAACTCCTGGGCTCAAGTGATCCTCCTGCCTCAGACTCCGGAGTAGCTAGGACTACAGGTGCGCACCACCACGCCCAGCTAATTTTATTTTTTATTTTTTGTAGAGACAGAGGTCTCCCTGTGTTGCCCAGGCTGGGCTTGAACTCCTGGCCGCAAATGATCCTCTCCCTTCCCAAAGTGCTGGGACTACAGGCGTGAGTCACTGTGCCTGGACTATATATATATTTTAAAATTCATGTTTTAATGGGCTCGCATGATTCAGTTTGGGCACAAAAGGTTTTACCGTGAAAAGCTCCTGCCACTCCTACCCACCCCCCGGAACCCCCCACGGAAATCTACCCTTCCCCAGAAGTAACCATCTATTACGTGTCGTTCTGCTCCAGCAGATTCAGGTTCCCAGCGAGGCCGTTACAATCCTGAGCTTCGGTGAGTGCGGCTTAGAGGTTCAGGCCTCTGCCCCACCCACAGGAGGCCGGGCCTCACTCACCGCCAGGTAGCCCTGCCACCCTTCCTGCCCGGAAGTCCTGCGCGCCCCACCTGCTGACAGGTGGATTTGCCGGAGTCCGCCCATTTCCGTCCCATGAGCCAATCGGGCGCGTTATGCAAATTGAGCCCAATTCCCCGCCCCCCACAACAACCAATGGTTGCGGAGGCGCCACAGGACCGCCAGGTTGCAGTTCTGAGCGAGCTGGGGGAGGTCTGTGATGTTTCTGCTGTGGCCGAAAGAACTTTGCAACTGCGGGAGCTGGAGGAACGAGGACGGCCATGGAGACTGCCGAAGTGAGGCCGACGGCACTGCAATCACAGAGGCTGAGGCTTGAAGGATTGCTGGAGGCCATTTCGCCCGACCTCCGGGCTGACCCTCTCCCTCCCTCATAATTCCTGCCAGGTGCCATGTGCTCATGTAGTCTTTGGTGAACACGGAGAACTCACTACCTGCAGACATAGCCCAGCTGATGTGAGAAAAGGGGGCTGCTTCATCAGGAGGAGGAGAGCCAAGGTCTGACTACTGGGTGTGGTTCAAGTTCTGCCTCTAACACTTGTTAGCTATGTGACTTTGGGCAATATGTGCCACCTTTCTAAGCTTCAGTTTCCTCATCTGGAAAATGGTAATAATAACTAGCTCCGATGTGAGGATTGAGGGGCTAGTCAAATGGAGACGCCAGGGATTCTCATCTTTGCAAGCCATTGTGCTTGGTGGTTGAGAGTATCACTTTGGGGTTCGACAGATCTGGATTCGAATCCTAGTTTTCCCAGTTATTTGTCGTCCAACCTTAGGCAAATCATTTTACCTTCTGAATCTCTCTTTGTTCAACTCTAAATAATTCCATAGACTGTTGCTAGGATTAAACAAGTTAAGGGTTATAAGGCGCTTGTCACAGGGCCAGGCCACGTGCAGTGGCTAGAACCATGGGACCTCCCAGAACCTAGTTTCATCAAGTCTTCTGGACTTTAAAGTCCGGAAGCTTCTCAAGTCTACCCTGCCTGCCTCACAGGATTGCCATGAGTCTTAAATGACTTGTGACACAACAGACGTTTATAAACAGAAAAACATCATACCAACATTAATTAATGATATGGTGAAGCAGCCAGCACACTGAAAAAGCATGACCTTGGCCCTGGCACTCCTTTTATTTGCTATGTGACCTTGGACAAGTTATTTCACCTGTTGCAAGGTCAGTTTTCTCTCCCGTAATATACTGCCTTTATAGGCCATTGCAGGCATTGGTATGGTGGTGTATGGAAAGCGCCTACTGAACATCCAGCACACAACAGACTTTAATAAATGGTGCCTATTATTAACAGAAAATTTTTCTTTAAATTGCCCTGGATTCTGTTTCCTTGTAATTCCTATCCATTGGTGTTAAGATTCTACTTCAAATCACATTTAGAAGATGGGGTGATACAGGAAAACCTTCACTCAGTGTTCATTACTTAGAAATATTGAGCACCTATTATGTGCCAGGCACTATTCCCAGGAGGCTAGCAGGATACATTTTTTTGGGAAAGAAAAAAAAAATGGTTTAATGATTGCAGCCTGACAATACATTTTAATATCTAAGAGGAAAATTTCCCCCTCATTAATATTTTCTTTCAGAATTTTTTTTCTTGCAAATAAATATCAAAATCATTTTGTCAAGTTCTAAAGGCATTGGAAACTGGGGAAAAATTATGCTAGAAATTAACCAAAAGTTTGACATCAGTAATATATTATTTAAAGAGTTCCTCCAAATTAATAAGAATAAAAACCCCCCATTTTAAAACAATGGGTTAAGAACATGAATGGGCAATTCACAAATTATAATCAAAATGAATTAAAATTACTTTATTTTTTCATAATTTGGGTAACCTGGGAAATTTTCAAGTCCTTAGAATCTAAAATGTGGATTGCCATGGCTGTTGTTCACGTTCTACTTGCCCAAGAGAACATCCTGATATCTCCACATTGAAACTCTCAGAAAAATTTTATGAATGTTGTGTAAAATTTTAGAACATAATATATGTGTGTGTGCGTGTGTGTGTGTGTGTGAGGAAGGTTGTGGGTTTGCATATGTCTAGACCAGGGGTCAGTAAATAGGTCAAATCCAGCCCACCACTGGCTTTTGTATAGCCTACAAGCTAAGAATAGTTTTTACATTTTTATTTTTATTTATTTATTTATTTTAGTTTTTTAGTTTTTACATTTTAAGTGGTTGAAAATATCAAAAGAAGACAATGATATGAAATTCAAATGTCAGTGTCTGTGAATAAAGTCTCATTGGAACACAGCCATGCTCATTAGTTTATATATTGTCTATGGAGCTACAACTGCAGAGATGAGCAGTCGGCACAGAAATGAATGGCCTGCAAAACCTAAAATATTTACCACCTGGCCTTTACAGAAAAGTTGCCAATCCCTGGTATAGATGATCTCTGGCAAGGTACATAAGAAAGTTGTAAGAAATAGTTAACTCTGGGAGGGAAACTGAGGGGTTAGGGGTGCAGTGAGGACAAGAGTCACTTGTCACTGCATGTCCTTCTGTATCATTTGAATTTTTATTATAGGAATGTATTATTTCTTAGAGACATAAAATTTTAATTTAAAATGTAAATATAAATTTTGTAAAATATAATAAATAATAAAAATATAAAATTTAAAATTAATTTTTAACCTCATAGGTCGAGACCTTGCCTGGGGTAACAAGAAGCCCAGATGCAAAGTATAAACTATTATCCACACATGCTGGACTTCATCATGGAAAACAAGAGTCATGTTTTTTTTCTAAGATCTATGGGGAAAATTTCCAAACCCTAACAAGGGTCACCTCTGAATGGAATGACCGTTCATAAACATTCTCATAGCCACTCTGAAGTCATGGTCTATGGAAAGCAATGACCTCGATTTGCAAGCCCTTGGGATGGATGTTCCTCAGCATCACAGGTATGCAGGGACTCCGGGTGAGTCACTCCTCCCCACTGGGCTTGCCCTCCAACCCCAGTAAGGACGAACACCTCATTAAGGAACAATACCTCTCTCACCCTAAGGCCTTACATGGGTATGACTAGCCCTGGGCCACCCTGCCAATCCACTCCCAGACAACTGTCCTAGGATACCTCTGGCCTTGGACAGCCTTCCTGTTCTTCCTCCCTTGGAGCCCACAGTGTCTACACTGGAGACTCCCATTCCCCTGAGAAAGGAGGGAAGGAAGAACACCAGGGCTCAGGCTGCTTTCTCTCCTGTGCCCACCATCATGTCTCTGCTGTGCGTGGCAGTGCCTTGCAGTACAGGGTTCTCTGCACAAATCATTCATCAAGGCAGGGGAAAGAGAGACTGATGTGGGGCAGGAGCTTTTAACTACTTTATCCTGGAAGTGGCACACGTCTTTCACTCACATCTCACTGGCTGGACATAGCCACAGGCCGCCGAAGTGAAAATGTACAGGGTAGTGCTGGGCAATGAGCAGAGTATTTGGTGAATATTGTAGCGTCAGCCACAATCTTTCTGCTCAGCCTTTCGGCCACCATTAACTGACTCCAGAATCAAAGAACATGAGAGTGGGAGGGACCTCAGGAGTCATCTCATTATAAAAGTAAAAACACATCGGAATCTTCTGGGGTTGTTGTCAAAAATGCAGAGTCCTTGTTCCTACCCCAGACCTACTGAATCAGAACATCTAGGATGGAACCAGGGAACTGACATTTTTAAAAGCTCATGAGGCTATTCTAGCAGCAGCCAGGTTTAGGGCCTCACTGATGGAGACAAACCCCCTGTTACAGATGAGGAAACCAAGGCTCAGAAAGGGACAGTGACTTCCTTAAGGCCACACAGAGAGTGAATGATAAAGCTTGGGTCAGAATCCAGGCTTCCTGACTGGGGCTCTTAACACCCGTAGTCATCACCTGTTACCTCTGCCTGCCTGTGCCCTGTGGCGTATGGATTATCCTTTGGGGAGCCGCCAGCCCCCCCATTCTCAATTCCCCATGGGTCAGCTGAGGCTGACCCCATTTCCGAAGTCTGGAGTGGGCGTGAGGCAGACCTAACCGATCAGGATCCCAGGAGTATGTTCCAGGATGGTCTTGAGATCAAGCCGGGAGGCGGGAAGTAGCCCCCGGATGTTTGCTGGAACAATTGAGAGAAAGAAGCTCTCTTCCCGCCCCGGTTACCTGCTTGGAGCAGCTGGTGGTCACCTTTGCCATCATGCAGGGAGAACCTGCCTGAAAATAAACGCTGCACAGAGGAAAGCAGGCCTGAGACAGAGAGGGAGTCTTGACAGTATCATCTGGATTTCTGCATCCAGCTCTGCCTGGACTTTTCCCTATGTCAGCCAAGACAGTCCCTTTCAGTTCCTGATGTTGGGGTTCTGCTTTTGCAAGAGCAAAACAGTTAGGGACAGAGTGCTGGGGTTCAGAAGCAGCACTGGACAGATGAGTGTCCATTGAGGGGCTCTGGGAAGTGTGAAGTGTGAGATGCTGGCCCTGCCCCCCACGAGCCAGGACACAGGCAGCAAGGGGTGCTCTAGAGCAGCATCTTAGACACCAGGTCTCTTTGGATTTCCTCCCTGGGAGGTAAGCAGGGGAAGCATAATCATCTCGGAATGATGAGGAAACGGAGGCTCAGAGAGGTGAGGTCACTTGCCCAAGGTCACACAGGAGGTGGTAGAGCTGAGACTTTAAGGTGTGTTAAGTCTCAGCCAGGGACCTTGGTGCTCTTTCGGCCACTTCTCAGGGGGCTCTGCTCTGGATGGGATTATAGCCAATGTTTGTTAGTACCCACTATGTGCCAGGCACTGTTGTAAGCCCTTTCCATGTTTTGCTCATGTATTCCATACAAGAAGACAGTGGTGGGTATGATGACAACGATTACCCCATCTTACAGTTGAGCAAATAAGGCACCGGGGGTGGGGATGGGGCAGAGAAACTTAGCCAAAGCCACAAGGCCAGGTAGTATCAAGATGAGATTCGAGCCCGGGGAATCTGGCTCGCTCATACTCCTTGCAACATCACATCAAGGCAGGTGGGAGCCCTGTGCTTCTCCTTGCCTGGATGAGTGTGGCTGATTGGAAACCAGTCTCTGTGTGTGTCATGTGTAATGGGTGATGGGTAGGAGCTCCTTCTCTGATCACACCAACTTCCCCACAACAGCCCCTGCCCAAGTCACTCCAGGAGTCCTTGCTGAACAGCCCACAAAGCACCACGGGGCTTCTGCTAAGAGGCAGGAAGTGTGGGGTTAAGCATGGTCTCCAACTTCTGAGTATACACCCAAAAGAATTGAAAGCAGGGACGTGAACAGATATTTGTACACCCATGTTTATAGCAGCATTATTCACAATAGCCAAAAGGTAGAAGCAACCCTGGTATCCATTGACAGATGAATGAATAAACAAAATGTGGTATGTACATACAATGGAATATTATTCAGCCTTAAAAAGAAGGAAATTCTGACACATACTACAACATGGATGAACCTTGAGGACGTTATGCTAAGTGGAATCAGCCTGTCACAAAAGTACAGACACTGTATGATTCCACTTACATGAAGCACTTAGAACAGTCAAATTCATAGAGACAGAAAGTAAAATGCTGGTCTCCAGGGGTTGGAGGGAGGGAGGATTGGGGATTTATCATTTCGTGGATACAGAATTCCAGTTTTGTAAGCTGAAAAAATTTCTGGAGTTAGAGGGTGGTGGTGGTTGCACAACGATGCGAATGTGATTAGTGCCACAGAACATTTAAACATTGAAAGATGGTTAAAATAGCAAATTTTATATTATGTATATTTTACTACAATTAAAGATAAATAAATAATTTTTAAATAAAAAGTGGTCTTTGGAGACTCCCTACTCTCAACCCTGACTCTGCCACTCACAAGCTGTGTGACTTTGGGTAAGTTGCTTTCCTTCTCTGTGCCTCATTCCCTCACTTACAAAATGAAGATAAGAATAGCATGTGCCTCGACAGAATCGTGGTGAGGTTTTAAACGACTTCATACCAATAAAGTACTCAGATCAGTGCCTGGAACAAAGTAAGCACTCAATAAAGTGAGCTACTGTTATTTTCATGCTAGTCACTTTGGAGCAAGACTGGATGGGAGAAGCAAAATAATGATCCTTTCTTCCGTGGGTTCTCGGTCTCTTTCCTCAAGTTCCACTAACCTAAAGCACTGACTGGACTGTCCACACTTCAAGCCTCGGGCTGGACTAGTAGAAATTACAAGATAGTCATGGCAAGCCAGCCAGGGATTTCAACCCAACCCCTCCACATGCTGCTGTGCAACTTTGGGCCAGTTAGCTTACCTCTCTGTGCCTCATCTTTGAAAGGGTAAACTACTGCCTGTCTCCCAGGTGGAAGGCATCCCACACATTCTCATCCCTCTCTTCGTCCATTAAACCATGGCCAGGGGCTGGGGCAGTGTGTTTGTTCCCTTCTCAGTCTCTTGCTGGTTTGCAAAGGACCAGAGAAATGTTGTCTCCCAGGATCGCTGCTTCAGCACATGTGACCAGGATGAAAGTCATTAACAAAAGGCCACCCACTCACCAATGTTTGTGGAAGAGCCTTTACCCTCCTTCCAGGGCCCCAGCTGGGGGTCAGGGAGATGCCCAGAGCCATAAATAAAGAGGTAGCAAAAATAAAACCGAAAAAGTGTTTACTCTGAGATGAAAGTGCATTGCTGAATGCTAACCGCAAGGACTTGTGTACAGAAACCACATGTCTGGGGATGTTCTGGAATGTCACAAACTGCAATGGCAAGAAGAGGCAGGACTAGGACTCTGCCCTGTGGGACCCCTCTCTAGTGCCCTAGCATGTCAAGCCCATGAGTCCCTGATCTCTTACACCCAACCTCAGACAGCCTGAGCCACCCCCAAACCCCCACCAACATTCCGCATTGCTTGGGCCCCCTGCCCATGTGCTGTTGTCCTCTGTAGGGCCCCTCTGCCCATATTCCCGAGTTCACCTCTACTGTTGCAATTCTGCAATGCATTGCAATTATTTCTGTATCTGCTTGTCTCTCCTACTGAGCTGCAAGTGCTTAAGGTAAAGTATGTGTAGTGGTTAGGATGTGGACTTTG
Source organism: Daubentonia madagascariensis (assembly GCA_023783475.1). Lineage (NCBI taxonomy): Eukaryota > Metazoa > Chordata > Mammalia > Primates > Daubentoniidae > Daubentonia > Daubentonia madagascariensis. The sequence goes on along the minus strand of JAKFHU010000600.1, from coordinate 10,445,965 downwards.
ATGCCAAGCTGTCAAGGTTTGAATCCCAGCTTCGCAGCTGTTTCACCTTGGGTGAATGCATTAATCTCGTATGCCTCAGAGTCAGTGTCTCTTTCCCCCACTGACCCCCAGAGTCAGTGTCTCTATAAAATCGGGACTGTAATAACAGTGTCTGCCTCACAGGGATTCTGCCAGTGGCTGAGTACGTCTATTCCAGCTATGCATTTTGGAACTGGGGAAATAACCACAGATCATTTCAGGGACCCAGTTGGCCCTGAAACCTGAGCTAAAACTTCCCTGGTCACCCGACCTCCATAAGCCCCTACTCTGACTAGTGGACCACAGTGACGTTTTGGGTCTTCTGGAATTCGTGTCAGTTCAGTGCTGGAAAAGTTTGGCTATTTCCCTTTCCCCAAATGTACAGTTACCCTGGTACGTGGCTGGAGGTCCCTTTGGGGAAGATTGGGAGAAAGATCAACTATAAATTTTGGGAATCTAGGAGTTCGAGGCTGCAGTAAGCTATAATCACACCACTAAACTCCAGCCTGGGTGACAGAGAGAGAGACCCTGTCTCTTACAAAAAAAATTGGGGCAATGTAGCAGGGTCCCCCCACAAGGGGAACCAATGCCCCTTCATTCAAGGGGTTCTGGGCCTGTAAACTGGCTCAAGCTTGGGAATTGATTAGGGGCTGCAACTCTGTTTTCGTGTTGGACTCTGTTCACTCGACGTAGAATTCTTCCACTGGTTCTTACAGATCAGGTAAGAATTTAGCAGACTGCCTATCTATTTCTTTTCTAGGGACACCATAATCGACTAGCCAATGTTATACATCTCTGTGAGTTTAAGTGGATTTAATTGGTTTGATATATGTTTATATAAAGCACTAGAATAGTGCCTGCCACACTATATACTCCACAGAAGTGCTTTTGTCATTATCATTCCTGTTTGTATTCCTGACAGCAAGTGACACTCAGTAAATAATCACAAAATGAGCAAATGAATGGTCCGTGATCCAGGTGCAGCTGGGTTCGCCTCTTGAGACACGAGCTGTGTTTACCCTGTGATTCAGACAAAATGGACACTGGGACATCCAACATGGGCCTATCTACATGGCAACAAGGGGACTTCTGGGAAGGAACTCAGTAGAAGGTAAAAGAGTCCAAACATAGAAGGTTGGTTTGAGACCACTGGGCCAAGGCCAAAGGGAGCTTTGAGATTTTTGAACACAGAGCAGAGCAGTCTGGGTGCGACCCTCTGAATACCTCCACTAGGTTTTGTGATTTGTTTATGTGTATAGTTCATTGTTTTTATTTAGCTTCTAAGGCCCTCCAGGTGCACAGAGTTGAACTGACATAACTCTCAGGGCATGGCAAATGATCTTCGGTAGTTTATGGAAGACCCCTTTATTATTTGAGTTTTCCTTCTTCATCGATCCCCACTCCTGTTCACCTTCTCCCCAAATGTATGAATCTTGTTAATTTTCTTTTAAGGATTTCTTGCATGTGATTTCATTTTCAAAAACTAAATCTCAGCTGGGCACAGTGGCTCATGCCTGTAATCCCAGCACTTTAGGAGGATGAGGCAGGAGGATCGCTTGAGCCCAGGAGTTCAAGACCAGCCTGGGCAACATAGAAAGACTCCGTTTCTACGAAAAATTTTAAAAATTAGCTGGGCATGGTGGTGCATGCCAGTAGTCCCAGCTACTTGGGAGGCTGAGGTGGGAGGATTGCTTGAGCCCAGGAGTTTGAGGTTGTGGTTACAGCTATGGCCACTGCACTCCAGCCTGGGTGACAGAGCTGTCTCTAAAAAAAAAAAAAAGAACCTAAACTTTGCTCCATTTGCTACTTTGAGACCTAGCCATCCTTGTTGCCATAAGTACCTCTAACTTGTTGTTTCTTGTTGATGCCCCAACTTCTCTGGCATGGATCTGCCACTGACACTGCTGCCATGAACACTCCCACCCATGTTCTCTTGTGGCCTTTTAGGAGATCTTGTCTGGGATGATTGTCCAGGAGTGAGATTTCTGGGTCACAAGACTTAATTTTGCCAAATGCTGCCTGGTTGCTTTCCAGAATGGCTGTGCCAATTCACATGCCCATGGCAGTGCTTGCCCCCCCACCACGTTGTCACCAACACTTAGAGAGTACTGACCTTTCTAATTTGTGATGGGTGTGAAGTTGTATCTTACTCTTTTAATAATTGTTAGCTCAATGTCTACCTTTCCCGCCGGATTGTAGGTCTGCGAGGGCAGCAGCCCACACAGACGGTGCAGCTGTGTCCCAGCGTCCTGCTCAGTGCCCGCCACACAGTGGGTGCCTCGGTCTCACCTTCCATTCCATTCAGCCTTCGAAAGGATGAATGAACTAGTCCTGTGAGCAGCCTCCTGAGCTCGAGTTTGACTCTGGGGAGGTGAGACGCCGTCATGAGTGAGCAAAACCAGGAAGAGCTGTTTCCCTAACATCTTCAGAAGCCATTGGCCAAGAGGAATTTCTCCAGGGACTCCCAGAAGCAGCTGAGAGAACACGAAGGAGGAGAAATCCCATAGAGCTAAAGAAAAGCCATTTGGTTGCAGAGACTGGTTCTTCCAGAACCAGCGTTCTGTGTTCTTCTAGAAAACATGGGCTCTGCTGAGATCAGGGAAGACTCTGACAGGAGCCACCACGCAGGACACCCGGGCAGGACATCCATTTGGACTGGAATATAATGGGGAAAGCTGCTGCTGGATGGTTGGACCAAACAGACTGCATGGAACTTCTCACATGTTTTTTTTTTTTAATTTAAGATAAAACAGAAGCCACACACCTCTGAACTGTTCTAACCAAAAGTCTCCTGGTGAGGCTTGAACAGAACCACTGACTGTCAAGGGTCTGGGAGATACTTTTCTGCTGAAAGCCTCAGTTTCCTCATCTGTAAAGTGGGGATAATAATAGTGCCTGCCTCATGGGACCTAAAGTAGTCTATGAAAAATGCTTGGGACATCGAGCATGTAGTAAGCACTCAGTGAACGCTGGCTGTAAAAGACTTCTCCAAGGCTCCACTTGGCACCAGTGAGGGCTCGGATCCTGGTAGGAGGCAGACAGCCTGGCCTTCCTCAGGCAGGAAAGGCCGGCTCCCTCTTCCTACGGACTCACTTTTCTGGCTCCCATAGAACCATCTTGTGACATAATTACCCACATACCCTAATTCACTCAGTCAATAAACTCTTATAGCAAGCACTGAGGACACAGTGACAAACCAGACCAAGCCCCTGCCCTTAAGAGCCTACAGGCCCATGTGGGATGCAGATACTGGGCAGAGTGGTGGGGCTATGGTGAGAGAAAACACAGACCACCCCCGAAGCAGAAGAGGCTGTCTACCCCACACACCCTCCCCTCTCTGCCCCCTGCCTACCAGCTCTACTTGAGCCTCACTTTCTTCATCTGGATAATGGGATTCTCAGGGTTGTTTTCAGGTTCAAATGAGAAAACAGATTAGTGGGAGAGAACTTTCTAGACCACCAAGTATATCTAGGCAGTGACCAGGACTCTGTTAGGGAAAAGCAGAAACTTACTTACAGAGTGATACTAATTGCTAATGGTTAGTAGGCTTTCTCTCCCAGATCCATTTAAAATCCTACAGTTTTAAGAAGCTTTAAAGTAAAGGAATGATGCTCTGACAGCCCATCCACTGTGCAGAGAAAGGGTGGGGTGCACTTGTGAGGTGAGGGGTGGAGCTGAAATTTGGTTGTGCATTCTGTTTCCTAGACTGTCGGGACCTGTCTGAGTGACGGAGGGTCGGGACAGAAGCTGATGGAGTCTGATCGCCCTCTCCCCACCTAACCTTACACAGGTCAAGGAGGGCTGGGAAGACAAAGCTCACTGTATCAGCAAAGGAACTGTCGGTTAGAACACAAGCTAGGATGCTGGAAAATATCATTGCTTCAATAAGACAGAAATTTATCTCTTTCTCATGTAACAGTCTGGGTGACATCATTATAGAGATGGAGACTGGAGAGAGGCTGCCAGGGGTTAGCAGTGGGGGTGGGAGTTGGCTATAAAGAGCCTTGTGCGGATGGTACAGCTCAGTGTCTTGATTGTGATGGTCCTTACACGAATGGTTATCGCATGGTGGTTACATGTGATAAAATTGCCCAGAGCTACACACACACACATACACACACACGAACGCATGTTTGCCTGGGAGAATCTGAATAAGCTCTGTGGATTGTGCTAATGTCAATGTCCTGGTTTTGATATTGTACTATAGTTACGTAAGACATCAGTGTTGGGGGAGACTGGGTGAAGGGTGCGCTGGGCCTCCCCGTACATTTCTTTGCAATTTCTTGTGAATCTACCATTAAATCAAAATAAGTATATATATATATTAAAGTGCCATACCCCAAGACTATCGACCCAGTTTCTAGGTTCTGGTCTTGATTCTTTTCTTAACTTGCTGGGAAGCCAGAGGTAAACCCCTAGCCATCTCTTAAGACTCTGTCAGCCCACCTGCGAAATGGGGGTTTTGGCTTATATCACAGGTTTTCAAATGTTTAACGGTGAAACCCTTTGTTCAAAAAGGGTTTCACTATTACATTGAAGCAGACAGTGTTAGTACCCCCTTATTGTGAACCCCAGTTGGACTTACTACTGCCAGCATCTGGGACACTTTGCTGGAGGGAGGGCACTTGCCTGAGCTCAGAAGAAATCTGCAAGTGCTGAGAAATTCATGCCCTCTGGGAGCAGCTCTCAACAGAGTTTGAAGGGAGTTGGTAGGTAACTGCCCCAGCTCCCTCACCCCTTGGGCTTGTAACTGGGAGGTGCGTGTTCTATGCTGGCTGCCAGTTCCCCAGCAGGACTGACCTCTCACAGGCGAAACGTGCTGACAGCAGGGGCTTCCTTTCCCTGTCTCCTTTCCCACCCCCTTGCCTAAGCTGCCTGGGACCGCAACCCAAATAAACTACCTGTATTCAGATCATTTTCTCTGTTCTGCTTGAAACTAAGTTAGAATCCCAAAATGCAAAACCAATACCAGAGGCAGGGGGTTAGGGAGGGCCGTGCCAAGCTGGGGGTTCTGCACGTGGGCCCTGAGGGGCAAGGACATTTTGAAAAGGAAGGGAGTAAATAGGAAAGCCCAACCGGGGAGGGGACCCCATGAACCAAGACACCAAGTGGTGGGGCCTGAGACAATAGTTCTCTGTCCCCATCCTCCATGGTGACCAAGTTGCTCAGTTCCCTCCATATCTTCCCTTTTCACCCAAGACCACGTTCCTCTTTTGACTAAGAAAGTGACCCAGAAAGGATTTTGGTCATTTTCTTATCGAGCCTGTGGTGGATGGAGGCAGAGGACACACATCAGGCCCTTCCCAGCCCCCACGGCCCCAAGCGACTCCTGCCAGGAGGACATCCCAGCTCCACTGGAGGCCACCACAGGGCACCTCCTAAGACCTGAAGGTAGGACCTGTTTGCCACCCCCCACAACCCCGGGCAGGGTGGTCCTGGGGAGGGAGCACTGGGAAGGGAGTCCAGATGCCAACTTACAGCGTGCCCTCCCCCAAGAGTCCCTGTCCTTCTGGATGTGTTCAGAATTTCCTTCTGAATTTCTTCAACAACATCCACACACCAGGATCATGGGACAGGATATGTGAAAGGACCTCATAAACCACAAACCATAAACAATTATGCTGTTCAGCTTTGAGTTATTCCAGCGACTTCCTGAGGGCAGAGCCCCGTCCTCATTCCACATTGTGTCCCAGAGCCTGGCACAGGGCCTGATGCTTGGGAGGAGCTCAGTGATCACTGGTTGAGTCAATGAATGAGTGAATGAATGAATGAGAATATGGGCATGTCATCTAGTTCTACAATTCAATCCAACAAAGTATTGCTGTGTGCCAGGAGCTGGGCTCGGCACTAAGGAAAATGACAAATAAGACAATTTCTTACCCTCAAGAGCTTGTGGCATAACACGGGGACAGCTTCCCAGTGTGCACATCTCTCCAAAGTCCATGTATTTACAGCTCTCTTGTATACTCCTCACCCATTCTAAATTGAATCTCTAAGTCACCACTCATGTTCTTTGGGTTAGCTGAACTCTAGGGCAGCCCCCATGAACCCCACCTCCTGGTATTCACACATTGTATAATCCCCTCCTCTTGAGTGTGGGTGGGGCTAGGATTTGCTTCTAACCAACGGAATACAGCAAAGGTGATATGATGGGTAGATTACATGGGCGCGATTACATTACATAAGATTGTAACACTCTTCTTGCAAGGAGCCCTTGCAGGCTTTGATGAAGTAGGCAGCCAAGTAGGAAGCCAACAAAATGAGGAGGCCTCTGGCTGACAACCAGTTTTTTTAACTGAGGCCCTCAGTCTGATAACAGCAAGGAACTGAATTTTGCCAACAACCAAGTGAGCTTGGAAGTGGGTCCTTCCCCAATCAAGCCTCAGATGAGACTGTAGCCCTGGGCAAATTTTGCATTACCATCTTGTGAGACCCTGAAGCACAAGATTCAACAAAACTGTGCCCATATCCTGACCCACAGAAACTGAGATAATAAATGCGTGTTGTTTTAAGCCACTGAGTTTGTGGTAATTTGTTATAGAGCAATGAATAATATTAATACATCATTCTTTCTTCCTGAAATGCCCTCTTCCCTGTTTACTACCTGGTGAAGTAGCCTTTGGTGGAGTAGGCATATGTTGCATTCTGCCTTTCCAGCATCCTATTCTTCTTCCTCTGGTAGCACAACCCAATTTCCATGTGGGAAACCGCTCTCGCCCACTGTTGGCTCATTTTGTTTCTGTGGGGCTGACTCTATCCTCTGGCTCCAGGGGTTGACACACGGCCTTGCATTCAGCTAATCAGAATTCTCCATTCATCAGGCCATCAGTGATAGGTCCAGGTTTGACCATGTGGCCCCAGCTGGTGCATTCAGAGTTAATTCTGGACTTTTCCTGAGTTTGCTAAACTGATGGAATATAATACCATAGCTCTGGGGGCCATCTGTGCCACTGTGCGAGAGGGCCTGCCTCAGAGAGGGGCCAGTAGGAGGAAATCAGACTTGAGATATGGGTGGAGATGAAGACCTCATGGTATTGCCCACTCAAGCACCTGGATCCAGCCATGCTTGGAACTAGAGGTCTACCCCTAGACATTATGCTGATGTGAGTCAATAAATTCCATTGCTTCTTTAAGCCAGTTGAGTCAGGTTTCTTCATTTGCAAAAAAGAAAGTCCTGATTAATACACTTAACTCTACAGATAAAAGGCAGTAACATTCCTTCTCAGGGATGCCTTCCCTAACACCACGTGGCTTCTCCCTGCTCCAGCACCCTCCTCCCTTAGCAATGGGTTTTACCTTCTCCTTATTGTTCCTTAGCATCTTGCATGGGAGTTATGCCACTCCAACGAGACTTGAAGCACCGTTTAAAAACGTTTCTCTTGTGCCAGGCACACAGCATGTACCAAAATCACACAATACCTTTTGAATCAAAATGCAAATGTTGTAAAGCAATGACTAAAAGAAAGGACGTTCACTGTGGAGCACTGAGCACCCAGGGTGCACCGGGAACTTTCAGATATGCTGTCCTATTATTCCCCAGAGCTTCGGAGGTAGCATTTTAGTTAGGGGACTCAGGTGCTAAAAGTAGCATCCACACTGCCTGGTTTCACTAGGAAGGGAATTTACTAGAATGATGGTTCTCAAATTTGAAGGGGCATCCGAATCACCTGGAAGGCATGTTAAATGCAGATTGCTCCCCACCCCACCACCAGTTTCTGATTCGGTAGGTCTAGAGGTGAGCCCAAGAATTTGTATTTCTAACAAGTTCCTAGTATTGCTAACAACATTCTAACTGCTGGTCCCAGGACCACACTTTGAAAACCACTGTAAAATGCTATTAAGAAGATTACAGCCAGGCACGGTGGCTCATGCCTGTAATCCCAGCACTTTGGGAGGCTGAGGCAGGAAGATTGCTTGAGCCTAGGAGTTTGAGGTTAGCAACAGTGTGCTATGATCATGTTACTGCACTCCACCCTGGGTGATAGAATGAGACCCTGTCTCTAAAAAAAAAAAAAAAAGTTACAGAAACAGTAAGGGAAACTGAGTCAGACTTGGAGGCTACATGGCAGAAGCAAACCCAAGCCACTCTATCGGACAGCTCCAGGGAATGAGTTCCACCTCCCTGTCGCGGGGCACAGCCACCACTCTCCCTGGACACTGGACATTGGCACTCCACCACTGCGGCCCCCGAAGGCTGATTCCTCTACCCTCACTCTGGCAAGTGACTGGACTTGGCAAGGCCCCCTTGCACCCACAACCCAAGTCTCCAGAATGCTGTCCCTTCTGATTGGCAGAGCCTGCATCTCATGCCTGCTTCCTCGTTGCAAAGGCTGAAAAATGGAGGTGAGAGTCATAGTGTGGGAAATTTCCAAACATAGGAAGGGTATTCAAAAAATGTCAGGCAGCCACAGAGCATGAAAAACATCGATTTAGTACATCTACTTGACATGTGACAGGAAAAATTATTCATAGTGGGGGAAAACGGTTACAGCCCCCCACTGCTGTCTAAAGAGGGCAGATCTTAAGGGAGGTCTTTTGTTGACTTAGAGAGTATAATAAGAATAGTTAACATTCATTTAGTGATTACTCTCTGCCAGGCACTGTTGTTCAATGCTTTCCACGTAGTAACTCATTTAGTCCTTTCAACGGCTCTTCCCAGTGGGCATTGTTATTGTCAGCCCATTTTGCAGATGAAGGAATCAGGCATGTGGAGGTGAAGCCGCTTACCTGAGGCCACACAGCTAATAGGAAGTGAAGCTGAAATGTGAACCCAGCTTGCCTGGCTCTGGAGGCTTTGTTCTTAGCAGTGATGCCAAATCCTTCCTGGGGCAGGCCTGAAAGATTCCAAGAGCTGAGAGACCTAAATTGTTCTCATAAGAGAAAGGAAGGCAGTGGGGATCAAAATGTCAGAGCCAGGGAGGCTGGCGTGGCTGCCCGAGGAAAGGGTCTGAAAGAGTTGGAGCTGCTACTGGCTGGAACATACACAATCAGGAGAGCCAACGGGTGGGGACTTTTGTTAAATTTGCCTGCATCCCGTGCAATGTAACTGTCCTTCATCTCCCCACCAAACCTTCGGTAAAATCTCATTACTCTCCAAACACCCGTGCAGCTATTTTTGCATATGGAAGGATGCATCGAACCCCTGAGTCCTCCTTGCAGGTGAGTGCAGGGATGAGAGCAAAAGCTATCTCAGTCACATGTGGAATACAAGGCTCAGAGAGGGGAGGTCACTTGCCTGAGGTCACACAGCAAGTAGATATTAGAGTCTGGGTTTGAACTCAGGTTTCCTGCCATAAAAGTCCAGCTCTTTCCACTATAAAGCCTGAGTAACTGACTTAATTCTTCCCTGCCCCCTTGAGAAATTTCCCTGTTCCAGAGGCGTATATTGAAACCCTTAAGAATTTCTGGATGTGCTTGGTGGGGGGTAGGCTGAGGCTTTCTCAAGAGTCTGTCACAAGTCAATGCCCCAGGAGAACCATCTCCATGGCTTGAGGGAGCTGATCACTCCCTCCCTGGGCCCAGCCAGCTTCCGCTGGGCTCTAGTGGCCAGGCGGACACCACCAGGTCATCAGTGGCCACGACGGGGTTGCTTATTGGCCAATCTGGGGTGTGCTGAGCACCAGGCCTGCAGACCTCACCGCAGAGACGCCAGAAGAATCAAAAGAAAATCTTCAAGGTAAAGGAAGCTCAGGTGATTTTCTGGGCTTTATTCTCTGCTCCTCTCTGGGTCTCTGCCTGTCTGATTCCCTTCGTCTGTATCTCTCTTTCTCTCGAACTCCGTTACCATTTTTTCTCAGTATATCTGACTTTCCCTCTCTTGTTTCCCAGACTCTTCTCCCGCCTGTTCCTCCAGGCATCTGATTTCTCTTTTTCTGTTACCTTCCGTCCCTGCTGCTCCCCTCTCTGTCTCTCTTCTCTGGAGCTCATCGTTTTGCTCTTTGCCTCTCTCTGGCTCTTCCTGCTCCCTCTGCCTCCCCTCCCCTTGCCCCCCTTCCTCCTCTCCCTGCCCGGCTCCCCCCACCCCCAGCTCGTGCACAGAGACCCAGCTGGCCTCTCAGAGAGGCCGGACTCCCCGGGGGCCCAGCAGGAAGTGCAGTTTCCCCTCTGACCTGTCAGCTGGCCATGGGGGATGCAGCTGCCCTCCCACTCCTGTGCCCCCAGGCGGCCTGTGCCGGCTCCCTGGGGCTCAGGATAGAGTTACAAGTCTCACTTTTGAGGGGCTCTGAGGACAGCCCTTCCAGGGCTTTACCAGGAGAGGGATTGTAGGGGGCTGTGTTAAATTTTTACTAAGCACCTCCTGGGTGTTGGCACTGCACTAGGTCCTGGGGAGAGAGGGCATCAAAGGCCATTGTCCCTTTCCCAGAAGACAAAAGGACACATGAGGGCAAAGAGCTGGGGGTTGGGGCAGCAAGAACTGAGCTTGGGGGGCAGAGGTCTCTGTGGAGGCGGGGGCTTCCGGGCCAGCCCGGGTGAAAAGAACCACCCCCTCACATTGCACGGCTCCTAAGATATTTTTACATGGACTGGATGACTGCTAGGAGAGGCAGTGTGGCTCATTTTGCTGTGCGCGTAGCGAGGGTTCCCTCCACAAATTCATTCAATGAATTAAATAACATCTCATGCTTCTACGGCGTCTTAGAAGATTCAAAGGATTGTGATGTGGTGGGAAGAGCGTGGGCTGTGAGGTCAGACCCAGATTTGAATTTCAGCTCCACCACTTAATGATGTTGTGATCGTAACCTTCACCTCCTCATCTGTAAAATGGGTTAACAACACTAACCACCGTCCCCCAAAACCAATCCTGGGTCATTGGGAAGATTAAAATGAGCTGGGCCTGTAAAACCTTCCACCTTTGAAAGATACGTTAGGCAGAAAAGTGGCCCCCCCAAATATGTCCCCGTTCTAATCCCTGGAACCTGTGAACAGTTAGGTTACACGGTAAAGGGGAATTAATTAAGGTTGCTAATTAGCTGGCCTTAAAATGGAGAAATTTCCCTGGATTACCAGGGTGAGTCCAGTGTAATCACAGTGTCCTTAAATGTGGAAGAGGGAGGAGGGATGGGACAGTGGAGAAAGGGTCAGAGAGGTGCGACGCTGCTGGCTGTGAAGATGGAGGATGCCCCCGCAAGCTGGGAAGAGCCAGGAAGTGGGTTCTCTCTAGAGCCTCCGAAGGGATCCAGCCCTGCTGACACCTTGATTTGAGCCTAGTGAGACTTCTGTTGGACTTCTGATCTCCAGAACTGTAAGATAATAAATTTGTGCTGTTTTAAGCCACCCAGTTTATGGTCATTTGTTACAGCAGCCGAAGATCAGTAAATGTTGGTTCCCTCTGCTGTCTCTAGCTCCTTCAGTTCTTCCACTCTACAACACTCTAATAAGCAGGTCGCTTGCACACGTTTTATACATGAAGAAACAGGCCCAAAGTCGCACACAGCATGGTAGAAATGGAATTGGAGGGCAGACCTCTGCCTGGGACTCCCGGAGCCTTCAACATCATTAAGTGGTGGAGCTGAAATTCAAATCTGGGTCTGACCTCACAGCCCACGCTCTTCCCACCACATCACAATCCTTTGAATCTTCCAAGACGCTGTAGAAGCATGAGATGTTATTTAATTCATTGAATGAATTTGTGGAGGGAACCCTCGCTACGCGCACAGCAAAATGCTGAGCGCTGTGGAGGGATACAGAGAATTAAAATGTGGGCCCTGCCTCCGGAGTAATTAATAATCTGCTGGGGTGGGGAGGACACACCCAAGCACAGAGAGGAGGGTGGGGGAGAGGGAGGGCCAGGAGGATATGACAAGGATAAAAGGAATGGCCTCTTGTCTGCCAATTAGGTCCTGAGGTGAGAGGGCTGGTTTTAGGTTCAAAGCCCAGCTCTGCCTCTTCCTAGGCGTGTGTGAGCTGAGCCCCTGCTTCTCATCTATAAAGTGGGAGTAATAGTATCACCTGCTTCATGGATAGAATCGTCATGACAGCCAGGCATCGTGGTATACACCTGTAGTTCCAGCTATTTGGGAGACTGAGGTGGGAGGATCAGTTGAGCCCAGGAATTCAAGACCAGCCTGGGCAATATAGTGGGACCCTGTCTCTAAAAGCAAACAAACAAACAAAAAAATATAGAAGAATTGCCATCAGAACTGAATTAGACAATGTTTGTAAAGCACTAAGGCGGTGCCTGGCACATAGTAAGAACTCAATAAAAGTAGCTATGGTCATTGTTATTATTAGGATTTTGATCAGGATTCTGGAATAAGACAGCAAGATGAATGACGCTGGATACTTGTAAATGTCTTCTTTCGAGGGAGGTAAAAAGAGCACTGAACAGGGAGTCAAAAAACCAAGCCTGGGGTCGTGGCTATTCCCTGAGGATCAGTGGACACTTCTTTACTCAGTGCCCTGGTTTCTTCATCTTTACACGGGATAATAGAGTGTGCCCACCCAGCTTCTGTGCTCACATGAGGATCAAATTGAGCTGGGTCTGTAAATGCATTTTGCAGGTTGTGAAGAGCCACTCGGACATAAATGCTCAGCTACATCATTTTCCCAGGAGCCAGCCGCAGAATGGGGTGACTGGGGGGTGACACTGGGATGAGTCACTGAGGTAACATCAGCCAGTGCTGAGTAAAGGGGCTGCTGACACTCTGGGTGGCTGGGGATTGTTATCTGAGGCTCAGAGTGCCCAGGGGAACAGTCCAGGGTCTCATTGTTTACAGAGTGGGTTTGGGGTCTGGGTAGGCCCAGGACTCCCTGAACCCTGGCCCAGTGTCCCTGCTGCTCCCCATCTGCCCTCTCACTTGGGGCATAAACTGAGCCAGCGGCCCTCCACCTCAGGGCAGGCCTGAGCCGCCGCTGACCCCAGGCCGTTTGAGAGGGTCATCCTAAAATCTCACTCCGGAGAGCTTTACAGGGCTGCCAGTCCTGGGGTTTTTCAGTGTGTCTGTGACTCCCGAGGACATCCTACCTGGAAGTCCAACAGACAGGACAGAGAAAGCAGAATCCTGTGCCCCGCCCCTCACCCACCACACAGCCTTGGGCCCTCTGACTTTCCCCAAGGATCTCACATTCTGTGCCCCCCCAGGCCTTCTGCTACTCCCTCCCCAGAGGCACATGCCTAGTGCTTCCAAGCAGGGACTCTGGGGTCCAAATACTGGCCCTCACACTAATCTGCTGTGTGCCCTTGGACGAGTCACTTACCCTCTCTGGGCTTCCCTGTGAAACGGCAATGTGGTGGGAGTGCAGTTGCAGGGCTGTGTGGGAGGAAATAGGAATCCTGTAGCTGGCCACAGCAGTGCCGGCCGTGCACCCTCCCCGGCCTCAGTGTTCACACAGCACAGAGGCAGCCCCTCCCAGAGGCCTTCTCTGACATCCCCCTTCCCTGTGCACTCAACAAACCCTTGTGGAGCACCTCCTCGGTGCCAGCCTGGGCCAGGCATCATGGGAGACTGACAGGAACCTGGCAGGGCCCTCCTCTGGGTCAGCCTCACCCACCAGCCCCCAGGTGGCCCTGGCAGTGTGCGGGGAGCCGGGGCACCTGGGAGGGGTGCTGGGTTCAAACGTCATTTCGCTGCTCTGGGTCTGTCCCTGTGCGGAGCAGGAGGAAGGGCCCTCTCAACCCAGGAATGCCGAGCATTTCTTAACACCACTAAGAAGGAAGGGGTGGAGGCCTCCTCTCCCAAGCTCTAGAAGGATCCAAATCCTTTGCTAAAACCACAGCCCAGGAGAGGTCTGAGGGGGTGGGGGTCTGGGAGCCGGGCAGAGATCCTGGCTCTGATTACTGGGGGGGTTGGGGGGAGAATCTTTCCATAAAAAGGAAAGTTATCCATGGGCTGGGTGGCTGGAGTGGAGGCAGGAAGAGCCTGCACGGGTAGTGGGTGCTCCCAGCCCAGACCCCTGCCCATCCCAGCTCCCTCCTCCGCCTAGGCCACCTGTTCTCTCTTCCCAGGCCTTGTTTGCCAAATGCCTCATTCTAAGGCCTAGTCTCAATAATTTATTCAGAAGCTATTTATTTTGTGCCAGAAGCTGCACTTCCTTGGGGTCGAGGCAATTCGGGGAGGGGGAAGAGTATGCTCCATGAGGGCAGGGGCTGTGCCATGTCCTCTGCAGTGCCCGCAGGGCCCAGCCTGTCCACATGCTGGTCGTAACTTGGCATGGGCTGGCCTGGCTTTTGCAGTACCTCAGGCCCTCTGTCTCCCCACAGTCCTCTCCCTGTGTCCCCATGCTCCAGGCCTCACCCCTCCCGTCCTCTGTCCTCCATTCCCCAGCTCTGCTGCCCCCATCCCCCACTCCCCTGTCTGCCCAGCTGCCTGCTTGCGCCTACACTCCACTCCACTCCTGTCCCCGGAGGCCTGGGTGCAACTCAAGCCCCAACCGAGGGGCACCAGACCTTCTAAACTATTCCCCGGCTAGCGCTCCTCTACCCAGCACACATTCTGAGCGGTCTCCAAAAGACAGACCCTGGAGGCCAATTTCCCTTGGCTCCTGTATCAGTCAAAGCTCAACCAGAGAAAAGAGCCGACAGGAGATGTAGATATAGATACAGAGATAGAGATATATAGATTTATTGCAAGAAATTGGCATATGTGATTGTGGGGCTGGCTAAGGAAACCTGAAATACCCAGGCAGGCCACAGGCAGGTGGGCTGGAGCCCCGAGGCAGGGGCTGGAGCTGCTGGCCACAGGTGGAATTTCTCCCCATCTCCGATCCTTAACTTAATTGCATCTGCAAAGTCCCTTTTGCCATGTAAGGTAACACATTCACAGGCTTCAGGGACTAGGGTGTGGACATCTGTGGGGCCATTATCCAGCCCACCACAGCCCCCAAGGCCCACCACCCTTCCTCATTAATTCATTCACTCATTTCTTTGTGTACCGTCCACCTACCTAGGCTAGGCCACCCGTGCTAAGGACGCAGAAGGAGGCCACCATCTAGTGGCAAAGGTAGCCACAGAAACAGATGAGAGTGATGCAGAGAGATGGGTGACAGGGGGAAGTCAGGGCAGAGGACTGTAGTGACATGGGAGGACGCTAAGCTCTGGGAAGGGAGGAGGGCGTTGCAGCTCTGGAGGGAAGAGGGTGCCCGTGGGGCCTTTCACCTGGGGCCTGGGCTGGGATGCTGCCATGCAGAGCGCAGGACCCCAGTGCTGGGAAAGGCACAGGTGGGGATGCTCCCTGCAGCCACTTTCACTCTGGCTCTTTATTGGCAGGAAGGGAGGGAATTTGGTTATGTTAAAACAAACACAAATATATTAGGGAGTGGAATGCAAAATTCACCAGGTCTCTTAAGAAAACAGGGAAGACTTGAAGGAATTGTTGGGTGGGCCTCTAGTTCAGTTCCTTGGCCCGCCCTCTCCCACCCCACGCCTTCCCTCTCCCCACCCCACCCCCTCCCTGCTCCCACCACCTCCTTTTGCAGTTAGGGGCTGCTGGGGGGTTGAGAAGCTCTGGAAGGGCCCAGGGCTCAGGCTGAACTAGAAAGACGCCTCCATTCATCCAGACAGCCGCAGAGAGAGGCCCAGCCAGGTTCTGTGTGGGCACACCTGCCAAGGGGCACACCTGAGGGTGGGACCGGGCCAAGGGCTGACCTGTAAAAGGACCCTGCCTTCACCTGTCTTCTCTAGGGCCCCCAGTCTTGCTTTCACCAGCTTCCTCCAACTTCTTCCCAGCTGATCTTCCACTAGGTGCCAGGCTCTCTGCTAAGCACTGGGGATGCCAGAGAGAACCAGGGTGGCCTGTAGAAGCAGACCTTGGGTTTGAATGCTGGCCTCACTACTTAAAGCTGAGTGACCTGGGGCAAACGGCCTTTCCTCTTCTGCGAAATTAGGGTAATTCCCCACCCTCACCTCTGGCTTGAGGCCCTCATCTTTGGCTCAGGAAGAATCCTGCCCACAGTCCCTGAGCCCCAGTTACTCAATCTCCTGTTGCAATTAACCACACCCTCCACTGTGAGAAAAATCTCCAGGAAAAAGCAGCAGCCGAGTCCACCTGGTTCTCCACTGGCCTCAGCATTGCTCGCGGGGCCTGGCACAATAAATACCCCCTTCCTTTCTGCAACCAACGAATGTTAATCAGTCAATGGGCACCAGGCTGAGACTTAGGTATACCTTTTCCCACTTTACAGCTGAGCAAAGTGAGACTCAGCGGGGGCAAGAGACTTGCCCGTGGTCACACAGCAAGTAAATGACTAAGCTGATATTAAGAACTGGTTCTTCTACTGGACTTCTTCCCCTTGACTCAAAGCATCCAAGTGTGTTGGTGTGAAGGCAAGAAAGGGGTGGCCTGCCGGGGAGACAGCCAGAACAGCAGGAGAAATGGGCAGGGGAAGGGTAGCTGCGGGCATCCAAGTTCACGTGAGGGACCAGCGAGCCTTTGGCCTTCACCCTGTACGCCGCAGGACAGGAAGTTTATCCCTGCTTTGGGCCTCACAGGCAGAGGGCTTGTCCCAAGGACTCAGTTTTCTTACCTGAAAAATGGCACAAATCTGTCGATAGGTTAATAATCCCAGTGGAAAAAGTTTGAGCTTTGGAGTCAAACATATTTGGGGTAAAGTTCCAGCACCGCCATTTCCTGATTGGAGGATCTTGGCAAATAATAAAATAATGTGTTCCTTCTGAGCCTCAGTGCCAGCTCAGGGAAATGGGACTGATCGATTTGTCTTTGCAGGGCCCTTTGTGAGGCTCAAAAGGGACAAATTACACAAAGCCCCCAGCACAGTGAGAGCATCCAACAGTGGGAGCTGCTACTGTTGTTATCATTGTTAGCTGGGCCTTCTAGAGGTCGGCCTAGCACTGAACAGCCCCTTGCTGGGAGCAGGGCACAGGTGTCCTGTGGGCCAGCCCCTCCCCACAGAACTTGGAGCCCTTTGCTCTGGCTCCCAAGTGCCTGTGTGTGTTCCAGAAGCTTAGGATGCAGAACAGTCGCTGTCGATCCCCACGGGTACAACACACTGAGCAGTGTGAGAAAAAAACTGGCTGAGAGGTAGGAGACCAGGGCCCAGCCCAGCCCTGCTGCTGACTTGCTGTGTGATCTCACGTGAATCATTCCCCTCTCTGGGCCTCAAACAAGGCAGATGGACTGGATGACTAAGGGCTTTTTCCTTCTTGCTGCAGTAACCGAGGCCTGCAAGAGGGAACCCTGGCGCCCCCAGAGTCCAATTCAGAATAAGGTCGGGGTGGATACCCACCAGGTCCAGGCACCTGGTTCCTGAAGCCCCCAAAAACTGAATTATAGGGAGTTCCCATATAAAGCAACAAGAGTGGCCAGATTTAACAAATAAAAATACAGGACGCCTGGTTAAATTTGAATTTCAGATAAACAACAAATAGTTTTTTTAAGTATAAATATGTCCCAAATATTGCATGGGACAAACTTATACTAAAAAACTATTTGTTGTGTATTAGAAACTCAAATAATACAAATTTAACTAGGCATTCTGTATTTATCTGGCAACCCTAAATGCAGTCAAAGAAAAAAATGAGAAAACTCTTTATGTGCTAATATGAAATGCTTTCTGTCTTGGTCTGTTCAGGCTGCTATAACAAAATACCTCAGACTGGGTCATTTATAAACAACAGAAATTTATTGCTCACAGTTCCAGAGGCTGGGAAGTCCAAGATCAAGGCACCAGCAATTCTGTGCCTGGTGATGGTCTGTTCCTCATAGATGGTGCCTTCTACATGTCCTCACTGGGTGGAAGGGACAAGGGCTAACAAACTCCCTCAGGCCTCTTTCACAAGGGCACTGATCCCATCTGTGAGGGCAGAGCCCTCATGACCTAATTACCTCACAACGGTCCCACCCCTTAATACCATCACATTGGGGGTTAAGTTTCAACATACAAATTTTGCAGGGGGTGGGGACACAAATGTTCAGACTATAGCATTCTCAAAGATATGTGAAGGGAAAAAACCAAAGTGTTGGGTGCAGCGGTTCATGCCTGTAATCCCAGCTATGCTGGAGGATAAGGCAGGAGGATCACCTGAGCCCCGGAGTTTGAGACCAGCCTGGGCATCATAGTGAGACCCCATCTCTAAAAAAGAAAATGAAGAACAATGTGAATAACATGCTTCCATGTGTTAAAAAGTGGAGATAAGAATACAGGGAGGCTGTAAGTATGAGCAACTAGAAACACAGGCTGCTTCTGGGAAGGGTGGCAGCAACAGGCGAGGGTGGAGGACGTCTTGCTGTGCCACCTTTGCACCTTTTAAATTTTGTACCATGTGAATGTTTCATCCAGGCAAAAAAATAAATAAATAACTTAATTAGGCAGTTTTGTCCTGACCCAGCTCCCGGCACCCTTAACCTCCTGCATTCTAGAAATACTCCAGGGCTTGTCTTATCCTTATCAAAATTCCTGTGGGCCTTTGACTCCTGACTCAGCCTGTCTGCAGCATCCCCCCCCGCCCCCCCCCCCCCCCCCCCCCCCCCCCCGCATAGGAGTGAGTCATAGCTACCCCTGGCCACCAGCTGTTTGCCATCTGCAGGCCTTCTTGAGGAAGAGATATTTCCAGCTGTGGCCCCTGTCTCTGGGAAAAATCTCAGGACCCTTTTATCTCTCTCTCTACCCCACATCCCACTGCCTCTCCCCTTAGACTGTAATTCAAGTGGATTTGACACCCATTTATTGGGTGTGCCAGGCACTGTGCTAGGAACAATGAGAACCACTGGGCAGATCTGAAAGGAAGGGCTCACTAGACCAAGGAGGAGAGGTGTGGGGGAGGAGGAAATTCTGTGTGTGTGTTAGCAGGAGGTGGCATCTGGGAAGACTTCCTGGAGGAGCTGACACCTGAGCTGAAGAGGGAACAGCACTCCAGGGGGGAGTCCAGAGGGACCAGCCTGAGCAAAGGCCCAGAGTCAGGAAGAGACAAGAGGCTGGAAAGATGCCTGAGGCCAGATCTGTAGGGCTTGATGACTTGTGGTGTGGACCTCATTCTGGAGGGGGAGAGGGTTGAACAGAGGCATGTTCTAGAAAGCTTGCTGTCATCTCCTGGAAATTTCTCTTGCTGGGCACAAGGTGCTTACCTGACTGAGATAGTGTTTGCCTAACTGAGAGCTGTAAGAAAAGCACTCTCCTGAGCAAAGCAAGGGTCTTCGGGAATTTGTTGGCGGGTCTTTATTGAGCACAGTGATGTGTAGAGCTCTGTGCTGAGCGCAGGGCTGAAGGCAGAACAAGGAGGCATAGACACAGGGGCTTGCCCTGGAAGAATTTACAGTTGTGCAGGGGAGAAAAATAGCACATCTTAGAAGGCCCTCAGCAGGAAACAACTCCAGCAAAAGTGCTTCATTACCATATCCAGGGGTCAGCAGAGTTGCTGAGGGGTCCAGCTCACATGGGAGGGGCCTTCAGACACCTGTACATCTCACCCTGGTTTTCCAGGCAAGGCTTCAGGCCCAGAGAGGGACTGAGAATTGTCTGGGTCACACAGCAAGTCATTGGCAAAGCCAGGAGCATCCCTGAGTCCCAGCCCAGGGCTCTGTACACAGCCCCCACCGCCTCCCACAGGGCTGGGAGCTCAGGGCTGCACCAGGGAGGGCTTCCGGAAGCAGGGTCTTGCCAGGTACTCCAACCCTGGGCAGTCCTTTGGCAAGTGGCATAGATGGGTGCTGTGCCAGGAAGGAAAAAGTTTCTCCTCGGGACCTCCCTGCTTTGTAACCTGGGCGACTCTGCCCTGGATGGGCTCAGCAGCAGCCAGCCAGGGTGATTTGGGAGGGAGAGGACCACCCTATAAAGCCTGGCTCATGAAATTCTCCCTGTGGAACTGGGAGGGAGGAATTATGCCCATTTGCAGGTAAGTGAACGAAGGCTTAGGGAAAAGAAGTGACTGGCCCATGGTCCCAGAGGCAGTGATATCCCAGCCATAGTAGTGCCCTGGGCTGTTTCCATGATACCATCCCCCTACACACTCAGGAGATCCACAGCCTTCCCATCCAAGGACATTGCTGACAAGGTGTGAAATCCTTCCACTAACTCTGTTCCTTCCCAGTTACCAGGAACGTCCCTTTAAGAGGAACAGGTAACCCTGAAGTCGTCATCAGCTATTTATACTTCTGTATAAATGAGTTATCAGACCCTGAGACTGCTAGCTGAATGCAAGGCCCTGCCCAGGTGAGGAAGGAGAGGTCCTAGGGCTTGGGCTGTGCCCTAGGAGCGCCAGGTGGGGCTTCCCCTGCAGCACCTGGCCCTGGGCCCTGTGTCAAGGTGGCACTGAGAAGGGAGGTGGAGGTATATAGTGACGTGGCAACAGCACTTAGTTTGCCAGCTTCCAACTCAAGCTCTACCACCTCCCACCTGTGTGGCCTTAGGCAAACCACTTACCTCCCAGAGCCTTAACAACTTCACCTGTGAAATGGAAAAATGCCCCAGTATCTGTCTTGGGGGTGGGAATGCTTCAGAAGATTGCTCTACCCAAGGGTTTTCACACTGAAGGGAGCTCTAGAATTCCCTGGAGGGCTCCTTCAAATCCAGATCGCTGGGCCCCACCCCTGGACTTTCTGCTTTAGTTAGTCTGGGGAGGGGCCGAGAATCTGCATTTCCAACAAGCTCCCTAACTAGCTCCCAGGTGGTTCTGAAGCTGCTTGTGCTGGAACTGCTCCTCTCAGAAACAAGGGGATCTCTATAAAAAGCTAGGTCTGGGTGGGGAGTTACAGAACAGAGCCTGGAAAGGACGCTAAATATAAACTCAGTTTTGTGTTTTTGTTTTGAGACAAGGTCTTGCTCTGTTGCCCAGGCTAGAGTGCAGTAGCATCATCACAGCTCACTGCAGCCTCCAGCTTCTAGGCTCAAGTGATCCTCCTGCTTCAGCCTCCCAAGTAGCTGGGACTACAGGCATGCTCCGCTGTGCCCAGCTAATTTGGTTTTTTTTCTTAGAGATGGGGTCTCACTAAGTTGCCCAGGTTGATCTTGAACCCCTGGCTTCAAGCAATCCTCCCACCTTGGACACCCAATGTGCTAAGATGACAGTCATGAGCCACCACGCCCGGCCCAAGCTTCACATTTGCAGCAACTTCACTCCCTTGTCACCACACCTGGACCTAGAGGGTGTCCAGGAGGCCGAGAAGCGATGGCACAGAGAGCCAAGGGTTGGGGTCAGGGGTTTGGGCTCTTTCCAACAACAGCTCTCATTAATGCTGAAGCCACCCATGAAATGCACCATGTCAAATGCTTTTCTTATGCCAGGCACTCTGCTAAATGCTTCACGTGAATCATCTTGCATAACCTTCCCCACAAGTCCAAAAAGAAGGGTATCAATACCCCTGCTTTACAAAGGAACCCGTGTTAGACAAAATAATGGTCCCAAACATGTCCGTGTTCCAATCCCTGGAACATGTGTATATTACCTTACATGGCAAAGGAACTTTACAGATAGGATTTTGTTAGGGATCTTGAGATTGAGAAATTCTCCTGGATTATCAATGGGAAGTGATGTAATCACGAAGGCCGTAGTAAGAGGGAGGTGGAGTGTCAGAGCCAGGAGATGTGACCACGGAAGCACAGGCTCCATAGATGGGGGATGCGGCTGCCAGCCAAGGAATTCAGGTGGCCTCTAGAGGCTGGAAAGGGCGAGGAAGCAGATTCTCCCCTGGAGCCTCCGGAAAGAACACAACCCTGACGACATCTTGATTTTAGCTCTGTAAGATTCATTTTGGACTTCTGATCTCTAGCACTGTAAGACAAGAAATTTGCCTTATTTTAAGCCACTAAGCATGTAGTAATTTGTTACAGTGGCCATAGAAAATTCATCCAAAACCCGAGGCTCAGAAAGGTGCGCTGGCAGGGGAAGGGCTGGTGTGGTCTTCCCATCTGCGGGAACCGTGCTCCACTCCTAACCACGAGTGACTCGACCGGGGTCAGGAGTTGAAGGCACCAATGCCATTTTTCCCCGAGGAGAAGAAATTTCCCCGGGGAAGAACGAAGGGGAATTCTGCTGTTTTTAAATGTCAGAAGAATTGTTATGGGAAAGAGGAGTGTTTTTGGCCAGGCACAGCAAAAAGTTTCCATCTTTTGAACCAACTCCAGTTGATAAGAACTGGCAGCCCGGAGCTCTGTGAAGAAAGAGCAGAATCTCGAGGCCGGGCCCAGGAAAAGTGTGCTGTGATCGATTGGCAATGCCTGCTCTGGCTCGGCCATGGGAGAGACGCAGTGTGTGCTGATCTGGATTAAACGAGATCCCCCAGGGCTGGCACTGGGTCCACCTCTTATTCCCAGGGCCTAGCAGTGTGCCTGAAACAGAGCAAGCAGTTAATGTTTGAGGGAGGAAGGAAAGAGGAGGGAAGGGAGAAGGAAAGCAGGAAAGAGGTTTGTTTCCAGGGAGGCCACGACTAGGGCAGATGGGTTTGCCTTCCTGCCATCTCACTGTCTGCTCTGGTCATGCAGCACCTTTCTTTGGGGATTGTCTTGGTCTGTTTGGGCTGCTATAACAAACTACCTTAGACTGGGTGGCTAATAAACCAAAGAAATTGATTTTTCACAGCTCATAGTTCTGGAGGCTGGAAGTGCAAGATCAAGGTGCCGGCAAGGGCCCACTTCCTCATAGACGGAGTCTTCTCACTGTGTCCTCACATGGCTGCAGGGGCGAGGGAGCTCTCTTGGGCCTCTTTTATTTTATTTTATTTTATTTTTAGAGACTCTGTTGCCCAGCCTGGAGTACAGTGGCACAATCATAGCTCACTGCAGCTTTGAACTTGTGGGCTCAAGCCATCCTCCTGCCTCAGCCTCCTGAGTAGCTGGGACTACAAGAATGTACCACCACACCCAGCTAATTTTTAAATTTTTTGTAGAGACAGGGTCTTACTATGTCGCCCAGGCTGATCTCGAACTCCTGAGCTCAAGCGATCCTCCCACCTTGGCCTCCCAAAGTCCTGGGGTTACAGGTACCTGGTCTGGGTCTCTTTTATAAGGGCACTAATCCTACTCATGAGGGATCCACCCTCATGACCTAATCACCTCCCAAAGGCCGCACCTCCTAATACCATCACCTCGGGGGTTAGGGTTTCAACATATGAATTTGAGGTAGTGGGGACACAAACACTCAGTCCCTTGCAGGGATCCACCCCTCCCCCACTCCATTTGGTTATGGTGGGACTGCCAATGACAGTGTCCTGCTTCTTACCCAGGGGCAGGCCTGGGGCCCAAGCTAGGCAACCCAACTCTCTTTTCCAGAAATTGAACTCTGAGGTGAGACACTCAGGGAGGGGGGACAGGCATTGAGAGTTACAGCAGCTGGTGGCCACATCCTGGAGAGGTGGTCCACAAACTCAGCCAGTGAAGTGGTGGGGCCAGGGCTGGAACCCTGTCTGTGTGCCTCTCAAGACTCAGCTCAGACACTCCTAACCCTGAAGGCATCTCTTTCAGGACCAACAGCCAAAGGCACAGAAACCACGTAGCCTGGGAGGAATGTCCCCGGGAGACTTGCTCTCTGAAGACCCGGCATCTGGCCTGACTCTGTCCAGCTTCCGTCCCAGCAACTCAGCCATCAGCAGGTTGTATTCCAATTGGCCCCTCTGCCTCCCTTTTTATTCTGCCTAATTATCCAGAGTCAGTTCCATGGCTGGAAAGAACCCACATTGATATTATATAGTCTCACTAGAAGGAAGAGGAGCCCAACAATCGGAGCTGTTCACCTTCGGAAAATCTCTCTAGTTGGGACTTGAGAAAAGACGGCTTGGGTGTCCATCTGGTGGGAAAGGAAAGGAGGGCCCCACCCTCACCAGTGGCCAGCGAGACCTGGGTTTGATTCCCTCTCCTCTGGCTGTGCGAGCAAGGCAAGTCTCTTCGCTCTTCAAGCCTCAGGATCCTGTCTGTGAAATGAGGCCATGGACACATTTATCTCACAGGGTCCCTGTGAGGCACTTTGGGATAATGTAGGTAAAGCCCTTAGCACAGTTCCAGGCACAACAATGTGACTTCTCTCCTTTCCAGGGGTGCTTGTACCAGGTGGAGGAAAACTAGATTAATATATCCATGCAACACATAATTATTGAGTGCCTGCCATGTGCCGGCCACAGCACTGAGAGTGTCCTATATAGTCCTTCATTTAATTTTCAAAGTGATGGCAATTATCCTCAGTGCAGAGGCTAAATAAGCCACCCTCGAGGCCACCAGGAGGCCAGCAGGGGAGATTTGAACCCCAGCACTTTACCCACGGAGCCCAGATCTTAACCAGCACAGACGCTGCCTCCCTGCCGTAAGAGGCCCTGATTGCAGACCTAGGATTTCGGCGCCCGCCCCAAGAAGCTGGGAGTCCAGTTGGAGGCCAGATACCCACAAGGAAAACGAAATCGAACTGAGAAGGCAAAGGGGGCCACGAGGGCCCAAGAAGCCAGGGTGACTCTGGGGAGGGGGAGTGGGAGGGTACCTCTGCCATACCCTGTGTCTCCAGAAAGGACTAGAAGCTACTCTCCTAATCCTGAGGCCCAGGGAAGCAGCAAGTTCCTGGGAGGAAACAGGTTCTCACAGATTTTATCCTCCTCCTGCACCCTTCCAGGTGGCGAGGGACCCCCAAGCCCACACGCACAGAAAGGAGAGGCCAGGGAGGCACAGGCTCAGAGCCCAGAGGGCTCCAGGACTCTGCCTGCCCACACCCCGGTTCTGCAGCCCAGATGGTGCAGCGGCTGCAGCAGCGGCCACAGAAAGAGGCTGGCAGAGTCCAGCAGGCCTCCCAGACAGGATGTTTCCCTAAGCCCCTTCCCTAGCAGGTCCCCGACATGCAGCAGTGAAAAGAAAGGGCCTGGATTTGGACTCACTCTGAGACTAAGTCCTGTGCGGTCTTGGGTGAGTTCCTCCCTCTCCTTGGGCCTCAGTTTCCACATTGATAAAATGAGGGGGTTGGATTCTACTTCTAGGTCCCTTCTGGTTCCAATGTTCTAAGTTAAGCCAAAGGTTATGATTCGGTGCCACACCCCACCCTAGGTCTCCCCAATCTCCAGAGGCCTCAGAGACCCCAGATGGAAGAGGAACTTGGACAGAGGCTGGGGTGGGGGTGGCGGTGGGGACTCTGACCCCTGTACCCACCCTCTGCTAAGCCAAAATGCCAGGCGTGCAGGCAAAGGGGTTGGCACATGCAAGAGTCATCCCCTACACAGGGGAGGGAGGAGTGCCCCTTGGTGAGGGGACAGGGGCCAAACCCAGGGGCCTCAACTATCCTTCTTCTTCCCATCCCGTCCCCTCATCCCCCACTCCCGGGGCTGGTGGCCTCTAAGCCAGCCTGGCAAGTGAACTGGTTGCCAAGTGGAGACTTCTCAGAGCTGGGGGTGGAGTGGGGGGAGGCGGGGGAGAAACACGGTGGTGGAAACATCCTGAGGTTGCTCTTCTTCCCTTCTGTTTGGATCTCAGACCCACCCGGGAGCCAGCCCTGCAGCCATGGGGTCTTCTGACAACGGGGGGCAGGAGGCTGGTGGACCTACCTCGCCTTCTTAGGCGGCTTTACAAATTAAAGTAGCTGTGGAGTGAACAGCCGCCTGCCGGGATCCTAAAAGTTAAAATACTTTATGTACCAGAGGGGGCCTCACAGCCACTGCTAGACCACCGGGCCTGGGGCTGAAAGGATGCTGAGATCAATGTTTTTCAAACTGCAGGTCATGACCCACTGGTGGATCTTGAAATGAGTAAGTCAGCACTCTGAGTAAGTCAGGAGTTAAGGATGATGATGATGATAAAACAGAAGAGAAAATATCAGAGCACAGCCTGGGTAGTAAGAGTAAACTGTCTCAGGAGACTTGCTTCGATTTTGTTCGTTGTGCCAGGTTGTGATGTAGCATCTTTCTGCCTCCTGATCACAGTCACAAAACCTCGAGAGAAGCCACTGCCTTGGATCATGTGGCAAAGTCCTTTGTTCACCAGCCAGGGAAAGCGAGCCCCTTCCTGTGTGGCTGCGCCTGCTTCTTTCCTCAGCCCCTTGCCCGCACCCCCGACCATGACCCAGACAGCTGGGTGCCCCACCCTGGCAGCTGCACATGCTCACACCTCTCGGCTTCCTTCAAATTCCGCCCCCCTCAGCCTGATGCCCAACCCTTCCTTCACCCAAGGAGGTGCTGTTCAAACGTTGCTTCCTCTGCCAGTCATCCCCCCTCGGGGCCAGGCAGGAGGACCCCTTCACTGTTGGCAGTCCCCGACCTGCCTGCCACAGCACAGCACTCACCCTCTGTAAGTCAACTGGTCCATACCAGGCTCTGGCAGAGGGAGGGGAAGTGGCCCACTCTGATTTAACGGATGAATGAAGAGCATGAGCGAATGAACTGTTGATTCGCGGGAATGGGGACCTAGCGTAGAAGCTCGCTGCTTTCATGGCCATCCAACAATTGCTGTGCACCTGCTAGGCACTGTGTACCTCACAGGCTCCTGGGGACACTAGACCACCAAAGTAAGGTCACTTTCCTTGAGGAGCTCATGGTCAAATGTGGGAGACAAGCATGCAAATCCCCACCCCAGTGTGACAAGTGCCCCAGTAAAGGCACAGGCAAGGGGATCCTACAGAGCTGATGACACTGTACAGGCAGCTAAGAGGATGACAAGAGTCACCGAGCAAGCAGGGTAGGGTAGGGTTGGGGGGTCTTCCAAGCAAAAGGCCAAAACTATCTTGGTAATGTGTAGGTCCTTTATAGCACATGCCATATATTTTTTTAAAATTTCACATTTATTGGCCAGAGGAAGTTGCTCATGCCTGTAATCCCAGCACTTTGGGAGGCAGAAGTGGGAGGATCCCTTGAGGCCAGGAGTTCGAGACCAGCCTGGGCAACATAGTGAGACCCCCATCTCTACAAAAAATTTTAAAAATTAGCTGGGTGTGGTGGCACATGCCTGTAGTCCCAGCTACTAGGGAGGCTGAGGCAGAAGGATCGCTTGAACCCAGGAGTTGGAGGTTACAATAAGCTATGATTGTGCCACTGCACTCTAGTCTGGGCCACAGAGGACATAGTGAGACCCCGTTTCTATATTAAAAAAATTTCACACTTACCCATTTCACTCCCCCAGTAGACCGTAAACTCCATGAGAGGGCATGGACCTTGCCTACTGGACTGCTCACCATCGCTAAGCAGCATCTCTGGTGTGGCATCCTAACACATTAAATATTTACTGAATGATTCTTCAGGAAACTGCAAATGGTTCAGGTTGGCCTGAGAGTAAAGTGTAAATAAAGAGGAAATGGCAGAAGGGGCCCAGAGGTCTGTGGCTCCAGACCACAGAGGACACATATGCCTGGCTAAGGGCTGTGTCTTTCTCCTGCATGCACTGGGGAACCGCGGGAGGATTTAAGGCGGAGAAAGACAGGTAATTAGATTCATGGTTTAGAAAATTCCTCAGGCTCTGGTGTTCAAGGTGGGTGCCTGGGGCCAGGTAGGCAGCAAGAAAGGGAGGGCAGTAATAACCCAGGCGGGGAGGCTTGAGTCTAGAGGCAGCTGAGTGGCGGCTCTAGCACAGAGGAATTTGCGTGCTGCAGGTGTGTGCCACTCAGGCAGAGCCAGGCTCTGAGGCTGCCAGGGGCCCAGACGCCCCCCTCTTAGAGCTCCCACTCAGCCCAGCACAGCCGCGGGCGGTACGTGCCAAACCTGCCACTGTTGCTAGCGTGCTGTTCTGCCCTTGCACCCCTTGTACTCTTATTTTCTTCTTTTTTTAATCAGCTCACATTTTAACACATTTATGTTTTTAAAATGAATGCTAAGGAGTCATTCATTGTACTATGTTCCCTATACCCTTGTGTGTCTGTCTGAACATTTTCATACTAAAAAGATTAAGTGAATATTATGCCACTACCCTGCAGCATAGTAATTCTAAACTCTCAATGGAAACGCTAAAATCATCAAAAATAAAGTCATGTTATTAAATTTACCTAGCTCCCATCTCCTGCCCTGAGGCCTTTCTATTGCTAAGAAGGGAGATTGTTTAGGAGGTGTGAGACATCCTAGCACCAGACCTCCTCCTTGACCCTAATCAGGATTTACTGGAAGGTGAAAATAAGTCCTCAAGGTTTTAAAAAGCTGCACCTATAGCCCCTAACATTGGCAAATAAGACCAGGCGCCCCCGGGCCCCAGGCTCCCAAGGACCCCGACGCAGATGGGCGCAGGTGCCTGGCAGTGCGGGGCCGCAGTGTGGCGGGGGCCGCGCTCGCCCAGACCGCGCCTGCGCCCCAGGGAAGCCTCCCCGCGGGCTGCGGAGCGGGGCGGGCGGCACTTCCCGGCAGTAGGGCGCAGGGGGTGTGGCCTTGGAAAGGTGCCCTGGGCAGGTGACGACAGCCACTCGGCCAGGGGCGCGCGGCGGGAGCTTGCCTTATATGGGCAGGCGAGGCACGGGAGGGGCGGGGCCGGGCCGGCCGTGGGCGGGGCGCCCCACCTTGCTGGCCCCGCCCCGAGGCCCGGCCTAACTCCTGGTGGAGACTTCTCCGCAGGGACGGGGTCTCCCCTGTGACGCCCCCGGGTCCCAGAGGGGCCGCTACGCAGGCTGAGACCCACGCTGGACTCCGCCCCACAGGGGCTCAACTTGCAGAAACCCTGGGGCCTGCGTTCCCCGGCCAGGCCGGGCTAGGGCACTGACTCTCCTAGTGGCTGTGGGGCGTTTCTTCCTTCACCCCACCAGGCCGCAGGTCCTCACTATGTAGCCGGGGAGGGGGCCTTTAAGTGACCTCCACATTGGAGCGCTCAGTTAGGGAGCCTGAGGGTCAGATGGTGAGGCTGCCCTGACCTGGCTGCCCCGGACGGGCGCCTTTCTTTGACTGGCACAAGCAAGTCTCTGTAACCCCAGACTGAGCCCACACCTCGCTAAACATTAGCCATTGAGCCATCGGAAGTGTTGGGCTAACTGGACCCTTCTTGGCGGGACAAGACTTTAACCCTAAGAGGAAGGGGCCAGCATGAGGCAGCCCACTGGTCTCCTTGCCTCCTGCCTTCTCCCTCTGAGCTCTCCTGGCAGCCCGGATCCTTGAAAACCCACATCTGTCCAACTGCTCCTCCGCTACCAGCACTCCACTCCTTAAAGCCCTTCTCAGCAGCGCAGTCACCCAGGATAAGTGCCATCCCTGGGCTCAGTGCACAGGCCTCTGTGAGCTTACAGTTCCCTGGTGGCAGCATGCTGTTCCATGCTTCCAACTTGGCACCTCTGCTGCCTTCTGGAAAGCCGCTCCTTTGCACACACCCAGGCACATGCTCATTCTTCAAAAAGGTGCTTCTTAGTGTCCTCTTCCTGACATTTCTACTGGTAATTTAGCTTTCTGAGTGTCAATTTCCTCATCTGCAAAATAGGAATAAAGTAATCCCCACCTCATTGTGTTTTTGTGAGGATCC
Organism: Daubentonia madagascariensis; assembly: GCA_023783475.1. NCBI lineage: Eukaryota > Metazoa > Chordata > Mammalia > Primates > Daubentoniidae > Daubentonia > Daubentonia madagascariensis. The sequence continues at coordinate 10,416,676 of JAKFHU010000600.1, read as the reverse complement.
AATGAGTTAATGTTTGTAAAATGCTTAAGACAGTGCTTGGCATATAGTAGCTGCTCATGGAAAATTTGTTGTTGAACAAATTCATCTTGCTGTGCTCTAATTACCCGTGCATGTGTTGTGAATTCCATGAGGCCCGGGCTCTTCCTTTTCTAGCCATGCATACCCAGTGCCTGGCACATAGTAGATGCTGAACCCATGTTTGTTGGTGAATGAATGAATTTCAGGCAGCGGTGATGAATTCAGGAAATGAATTTCTTTCAGAGAAGAGGAGGTCCCGCACTGCAATGGCCACCAACCCTCATATCTTCCAGGATGTAGCACATTCTAACTTTCCCTCCTCAGTCACCCAGAGCTCCATGGCAACCAGGAGGGACATGGGATGGATATTGACCCTATTTTCCAGATAAATCTGTGAGGTGTGAGAGGTGAAGTGACTTACCCCTGGTTACACAATGAATGGCAGAGTCAGCACCAGGGTGATCAACGTGTACTTCTTTTAGCACTGAAAGTCCCATGTCCCAGAAATCCCTCTCACCTCAGGCAAACTGGAATGGTGGGTCACCCTAGACCCAGTTCCAAACCCTAGTCTCTGAGGACTGCCAGTCTACACCCTCCCCTGAGCCCATCCCTTTATTCCAAAGCTTTTTATTGAGTTTCCTGAAGGGGAGATGGGTCTAGGAGACTAAAAAAAATCACACTCTCTGGGCCAGGCACGGTGGCTCATGGCTGTAATCCCAGTATTTTGGGAGGTTGAGGCAGGAGGATTGCCTGAGCCTAGGAGTTGGAGGCTGCAGTGAGCTATGATGATGCCACTGCACTCCAGCCTCGGGGACAGAGTGAGACCCTGTCTCAAAAAAAAAAAAATCACACTCTCTGCTTTCTGCAAAAAGTCAGACTCACAGCACAGTGGGGTTGGGGACAAGAGCATTAGAGGGGGACTGGCCTGGGGGTGGGGAGTATGACTCACTTGGTCATGGACTTATGGGCTGCTTCTGAACCAGGCCCTCTGGCTGGCTCCAGGGGTTGAGAGAAGGCCTGTCCCCACCCTCTGGGACTTGCAGCCTGGTGGCAAGTAGATACAGTGCCAGCAGTCTGGTCCTTGGACAGCTGGAGGAGGGAGTGGTTAGCCAGGGTTTCTGAAGAGCCCCCTCCTGACTTGGCCACTCACCAGCTAACCTCAGGCCTGTCCCCTGCCTTGGCTGGGCCCTGGCTTTCTCTGTAGACCCGGGGAGTTGGAGCTGGTCTCTGAGGGCCTTCCTGCCCGGAGGCTCCTGACTGGGGAGCAGAGTTCTGGGAAATGCAGCCCCAGAGAGGAGGCACTAGAGGCCAAGCGTGCCTGAGTGAGTGCGGGGGCACGCCCTGGCCTCACGTGCACAAACAAGCTTCATCTTCCCAGGCTACCCTGGCCTGAGCAAACTCAGCTCCCGCCTGCCGCATCCTCCTGGGCCCCTGTCCAGGACACTGGCCTCTCTGCCTGTTCCCCACAGCCCACAGGGGGCCAGAGCCAGGCAGGCAGGGCCTGGGCCTGGCTGGGCAGAGGGCCCTTCCCCTTCGCTGAGGAGGAGGCTCCTGCTCTTGTGGCCTGAGACCTGCAGCCCTGAAGTCGGTCTGGCTGTGGCTCAGTGGTCAGGGCCAAGTGGTGAGCAAACAGCATGCCCGCTGGGCAGCCAATCCCTCACCTGCGGCCACTTTAAAGTCATTCCTGGAGTGCGTGGGGTACCCAGCTGGGCAAGCAAGTGCAGGCATAGAACTGTCGATGGAAAAGAAGCTGAACTCTGTAAAATAATTTTAAAGGGGTTTATTCTGAGCCAAATTTGAGGACCATGACCCGGAGCCACACCCAAGAAGCCTTGAGCAAGTGGACTCGCTGTGGTTGGGCTACAGTTTGGTTTTATACATTTTAGGGAGATAGGGGTTACAGGTAAGGTCATAAATCAATACATGGAAGATATACATTGGTTTGGCCTGAAAAGGCGGGCCGTCTCGAAGCGGGAGGGGGGCTTACAGGTTATAGGTGGGTTTAAAGACTCCTTGACTTGTAATTGGTTAAAAAATGAAGCTTTGTCTAAAGGCTTGGAATGTTTTAGATAGGAGACAAGTCACCGGACATATATTTGTTGTGTAAATTGGGGACCTGCAGGTTTGTCTTGCATAGCCTTAGGCCTGCTAATGAGTTACAAAGGATATCTCCAAGAAGGGAGGGGGGCATGGTGTGGCATGTCTGACCTCCTCTTCCTGGCAGACAATTTAGTTTTAGGATATTCTCTTGGCCAGCAGGGGGTCCATTCAGTCAGCCGGTGGGGGGGATGATTTTTATTTAATTTTAGTTCACAGAACAAAGAGCCTTTCCTGGGCCCAGGGACTTGGTGGGGAAAAGGTCCTCTTCGGGGATTAGTTCCTGCCTCCCCCGCTTTAGAAATAATTTCTCTCTCTCAACCTCCCTGCCAGCCTCAGTCAAGAGCAAGCCCAGGACGAGCAGTGGGGGCTTAGAGCCACCTTGGGATTCTCACCTCTTGCTTACTGGTTGGCCCCAGGCAAGGCCCCCACCCTCTCTGGGCTTCTATTTCCTTCTCCTGGCCCAGACTTGGTAGCTTCCTTCCCTATAGGGACCCTGTGAGATGGGAACTACTAATATGGGAAATAATATGGGAACTATGAATATGTCTGTTTCATGGGAGAGGGAGGACAGGATGGCCCAGACACAAGAGGTGCCCAAAGTCACACAGGAAGTGGCAGAGATACTGGGCCCAGCCAGGCCTCCTTGGTGAGGCGAGGGGCACAGGGCCTGGCGTAGAGCAACTCCTTTGCAAGGTTACAGACTTCATTCATTTGTTCATCTCGCGGACTGCTGTGCTCGGGAAGAGGTGCACTAGGATGGGCTGCAGCCTCAGGAAACAAGTTTTCTCAAAGCATAGTCCAGGATCCCCAGGGCTTTTAAAATGCACATTCTCTAGGTAAAAGGGAATTTGAGGAGACAAAGAAAAAAGAAAAAAAAAGAAAATGCACATTCTTAGGTCCCACCCCAGACCCATAACCATAACCATGTCCTTACATGAACCATTGCTTTGGGCTCAGGGTCTCAGAAATGCCAGAATTTGGGGCCTGGAACTTTCTCAGGCAGAGGTGGCAGGCTGCTGGAGGTGGGGCAGAGCTGAGCCCTGTCTGAGGACATTCCTGCTGTCCTGCCTCCCCTCCCCCAAAGTAAACCGGCAGGTGGGAGGTGCAGGTGGAAGGCAGCTCGGGTTTCAGGCCTGGGGACACTCCTTCCATGCTCTCAGGGACAATAAAATGTTCCCTTTGCCCTGGAAATCTCACTTCTATAAAATCCAAACGAAGAAATAAGCTTTTATGTCCAAACAAGGTTGTTCCAACTTTAGAGTGGGAAAAATATTAACTGAAAAACACCTAAATATCCGGCAATGGGGGAATGGTTGACAACTCAACCTAAGCTGAGTGACTTACCCTGGTCTGAGAGGTGGCCACTTGCTAAAGGGTGGCTGTGTGGGTGCAGGGAGCTGCTGCTGGGGAGGTGTGTCCCCTCCTAGCTGTGTGACCTGGGGTCATAACCTAAAGCCCTCTCTCCGTGCCTGGATGTCCTCATCCATAAACTGGTCCTGATGCCAGAACGTTAAGTGAGCGACACACTGGAGAGTGTCTAGAACAGCGCCTGGCACCCTGTGTGCCCACCATATGGTTAAACTGTGTAACATGCTGTCAGGAGCTGAATTGTGTCCCTCAACCTCCAGTATCTCAGAATGGGACTGCATTTGGAGGCAGGCCCTTTAAACAAGGGATTAAGGTAAAATGAGGCCATTGGGGGGGGCCCTAATCCAGTCTGACTGGTGTCCTTATAAGAAGATGACATATGAACACACAGAGAGACGTGGGGCATGTGCCTGCGCAGAGGGAAAATCCACTTGAGGACCCAGGGAAGAGGTGGCCATCGGTGAGCCAAGCAGAGAGGCTTCGGGAGACACCACCCCTGCCCACACCTTGATCTTGGACTTCCAGGCCTCAAATCTGTGACACAAGAAAATTCCGTTGTTTAAGTCACCCAGTCTACGGTATTGTTGTGGCAGCCCTAGCCAACTAGTCCCCATGTCTAACGCACAATAGAAAATTTTAATAGGGTGCTTACCGCATAATTGCTTCATGCTCTAACATTACATTTATGATTCCATGTTAATCTCTCAGCTGTGGGGAGGGCACTGACCTCCCATTTCACAGATGAAGAAAACTGAGGCTTGGCTAGTGAGGGAGAGGCCTGGGACTGGAGCCCCATTGAAGCCTCCCTCCTTGGACGGATCATGTACTTTCCTGCCTCTGTGCCTGTGCGTGTGCTGTTCCCTCTGCCTGGAATGCTCTTCCCACTGCTGGCCTCTCAGGCTGCCTCCCAGGGAGGTCTTCCAAACCCTTCTCCGACATCACCTCTTCTCCATGGCTCACCCGACAGCCTCCTTTTGCAGATCTGCTCCTCTGCAGGGCTCGCAGTCAGCCTGTACTTTATCATCATGCTGCCAAACGTTGCCTCTACCATGGGTCTATACTCTAGATGGTGTCGATGTGCTTGCTACAAGCACCCCGAGGGCAGGGGCTGTGTCCTCCTCTAATTCCTAGCACCTGCCAGGCCCAGAGTGGCATCCCAAACACTTGTGGGCTGTGGCTGCCGTGTTTGGATTGGAGAGAATATTTGGCCTCAGGAGTGGCTCCTGAGCAAAGGGAATCTCCTGCCTCCTTCTGGTGGTGGGGATGGGGGGACATAGATAAAAGAGGCCCGGAGTCCCCACCCGGGGCATGAGGAGGAGGATCCTGGGGGCAGCAGCTGGCAAAGGGGAGGGGCAGGGGATTGGATCAGGCCCCCCTGGGCCCATTCCCAGGGTGTGGCCTTGGCACGGAACGCCTCTCTGTGCCTCAGTCTCCTTCTGTGTGAAATGGGAACAATGATCCCTCCCTCAGGAGGGTGTTGGGAGGGTCAGAGAAAGCATGGTGGTGCATCTGGCAGTGTGGGGCACAAAGGGGTGGACACTAGATTGCCTCCTCGCTGGGAGGCTGAGGAAAGCAGCAGACCAGAGACAGACAGCTACTTGTCTAGGCTTGTCCAGTAAGCTGGCTGAAGGTGGGGAGCTGGCTTGCCACCAATTAGTAATTAGCAGCTGTGTAGCAGGGGTGTCCTGGCTCCCAAGAGACACTCGGTTGGTGACCAGAAGAGCCCGGGAGGCATGGAGGACGGAGGACCAGGTTCAGGGTGAATTCCAGTGGGCATTCCCCAAGGGTGAGGTCACCACCTCTAGCTCCCAAGGGCTGCCCAAGACACAGGCACAGCCAAGCCAGCTCTAGAGCAGGAGGAGGCGGTGACCGGGCTCAGGGCCAGGACACCGGGCTGGATGTAAGGCCCTCAGCCTGGTACAGCGACCAGGTAGGTGCTGGGGTCCTTATCTTGGGAAAACTGGTGCTTCCTGTTTAAGATGTAGCTTAGAGAAGGGGGACCTGGGGGAAGGGGACAGCAAAACAGCTAACGTTCCTGGAGCTCCACTAGGTGCCAGAGTGCTTCCACATGCTGTGCCATGACCTCACCCGGCAGTGACTCTCATTAGCCCCAATTTGTAATTGGGGCTCAAAATGGTGAAAAACCTGCCCCAACGAGAAAGCAGCATAGCTAATGGGCAGAAACACAGAGACTTTGGAATCAAACACATCGGAGTTCAAATCCAAGTTCTGACATGTATTTGTGCCAAATTACTTAAGCTCTCTGAGCCTCTTTCCTCATCTGTAAAATGGCGATGATGATAGTCCCTACCTTTGGGTTTGCTGTGTGACAGCACTCAGTAAGTGCTAGCTGTCCTTATCAGTCCCGTTTTACTGTTGGGAAAACTGAGCCTCAGAATGCTGAAGCAACTTGCCCGAGGTCACACAACTAGTAGGTGGCAAAGGCAGGACCTGAACCCAGATCTGATTCTTCCTGCCCTACTTACATCACTGTGGAGTGGCTGCTGGTGGCTCCCAGCTCCCAAAGGGCTGCCAGGAGGTGGCTGGAGAGGTGAGGCTCCTTAGAACCAGTGGCCCAGACTTCCTGCAGAGCCAAAGACCTCAGGCCTGGGGGCCAGGGTTCAGGGTCACACCAGCAGTTGGTGTTCCAGGAACCGCGGCAGCATGCCTGGAAGCCTTGCTCATCACACAGCATCCTGCCCTCCATGGACACGGCCCGAACATTGTTTTCTGGGCCCTTCCCAGCCCAGGGCCCATACATTCAGGATTTCCACAGCCCGGCCAGAACGACTTTCAATTTCCGGAGCAGCTTTCTCCAGGCAGCTGGGCTGGGGGCCGAGCTGGCCCTGGTCCCCTTGCAAGGGCAGGGACTGCTGGGAAGGGCAGTGGCAGCAGCTCTGTCAACATCCTCTTGACTTTATAAGTCCTGGCCCTGGGGTCTGTCCTCCTCATTCCCTTCTCCTGAAGCCGAGGGAGGACAAGGCCAGGCCTCGTTTTCACTTTAGGGCTGGCTGCAATCAGGGCCCTTGGTGGCCCTACTACAAAGGTGCTGTGACCTGGGCAAGTCTGCCTCCCCTGTGCCCTCACGAGGGAAGCAGGATAACCCGAGTCCCCTTCAAGCTGCCCTGACATCAGTTCAGGAATGGTCTGCATCCCCCTGCTCTGGTGTCTCTGGGGCATAAGCTCCCAGAGGGTTGGTTTCCCTCCCATGTTCTGCACCTTTAGGAGGGACTGGAGTTAGTGACAACCAAACATTCATTCATAACGCTTCCAAAACATGCTAACGCTCCTTGCTGGTGCCATCCCTGCCCACTGCCATCCCTTGCACTCAGTATCCTCCAGGAGCTGCTGCCTGGCAGGGGGGAGGTGAGGATCCCAGGAGAGGGAAGTCCAGGAGGCAGCCCAACAGACCCAAGCTTCCATCCCTGCCTCCTCCCTGCAGGCAAAGGGGTACACTCGGTATCAGAATAAATGTCCGAAAGCCACACCCTGGGAGGTCTTGGGGCTCAGGGGGAGCCTGTGGCCTGGCCCCCTTTCCCAGGCTTCCCAACCTGGTGGCTAAAGCCTTTCCATAGGTGTCAACCCCTTTGACAGCTCTGGAGCCCAACACGGCACCCAGAGGGTGACAGGAGGTGATGCAGAGCCAGCAGTATCCCGGTGAGGTCAGCGCCCTGGAATTGGTCAAACAGGATCACCCAGAGGAGTCTGTGCTCACAGCCAGTGACTCACAGCCATGAACAGCCTTGCAGGCATAGACTGCCAACCTGGGACAGCCATGGCCACAGGCTCACCTCGCAGGGCAGTGCACCTTTTAAGGAGAGGGAGCTGGGGCAGCGCTGAGGCCCTGGCCCTGGCCCGAGGCCTCTGCCAGCCCTTCACACCTACCCAGGGCAGAGAGGTCAGACCCCCACCGGGTTCAAATTTGGCATCGTCACTTTTTGGACATGACCCTGGGCAAGTCAATTTCTCTGAACCGGTTTCTTTACTTATAATATGGAAATAATACCTGCCTCATGAGAGTGGAATTAAATGAGGTAACATGTATAAAAAGTGCTTGGCAAACGGTGCCTTTTAAGGAGTGGCAGCTGGGCAGGGCAGAAAGGACCAGGCTTGGGGGTAGGTACCCGCTCTGTCCTGGCCCCCACTTACTCACCGGTGTCTCTGCAGAAGTTATGCAACCTCTGATTGCTCCTCTTGTGTAAAATGAGCTGACGTACACCTGCCTCCTTGGCTTGTTGTGAGATAAAGATCACCCATGCCACTTTTTATCAGATGACAGCAGGCGCTGAGGGTGGTGCTTAGGAGCCAGGGGCCAGGCTGCTGGCCCTGAATCCCAGCCCAGCCACTCACTGGCTTCCTGACCTCAGACAAGCTCCTCAACCTCTCTGAGTGGGTCTCAGGTGGAACCCAGGAGTGATGACGCTACCACCTCCCCGTGGGAGCTGCAGGTAAGATGCTCAGAACACAGCCTGGTGCCCATGGGTGCCCCGACCAGTGGCTGTTGTCACCATCATACTCACAGTCTTGGCCTTCACAGAACATTCACTAGACCAGCTTCTTTCTCCACTAATGCCAGTTGCTGGTCTGTCTGTCTCCATGTGTCTATGACAGACCCTGGGCCTATGGTCTTCCAGACGCCACAGGCCCCTCTTCTGAGCCAACCTAACTCTCTTGCATCGGTCACGGCAGCCTTCCCAAGGCACCCAAGACTTGCAGGAAGCTGGTACCTCATCCAGGGACCCAAATCAAAATGGCAGCCCAGCTCTGGGAGGGAGGCAGAGGAAAGGCTTTCCTGACTAGCAAGCCTGGTTCCCCTGGCAAACTCCCCCATAGCCAAGGGGGCTGGGGACCAGGAAAGGTAGTGTGGTCTCAAGGCCCAGGAGTTCCTGCGGCACATACAGAAAGGATGGCCTGAGCCATGCAGGAGCCAGTCAGTGGAGGAGGCCCCAGGAGGACTGAGGGGATCAGCTGTAAGAGCCCAGGTTCCAGACGCAACCACATCTGGGTAGAGACCCTAGCTCTGTGCCCTGTGAGCCTCAATGTCTTCCTGTGGGTAATGGGGACAACAGCCTCTTGCCTTATGAGGGCACAAGGACTGTGTGTGTGAAGGTGTCCCCAGAACAGCAACCACAACTGACAAGTTACTAACAGGAGGGGCTGGTTAAGGGGAGAGGGGGGTGGACGGGCAAAGGAAACAGGGACAGTGGTCGAGCCTCCTGGAAAAGGGTCACGTGTGCTCTCAGCCCAGATAGAACGGGAGTTGTCAACAGTGCAAACCTCTAGCTTTATTGATCTGATCTGTTCACAGTTGAGCTTCCTGCTTAGAGAACCAAAGGGCCAGCTAATGTGAGGGAAGGTGGTGTCTCGAGCCTTCCAGAGTCAAGGATCTCCAGGGCTCCCCCAGCCCCAAGCTTGTCCTCTGCCCTTGTGCCTAGGAGGAACAGTGGGAGGGGAAGGAGGTGGCTCTTGGGGGGGGGATGGGGCAGCTACTGGGATTTTAGTGTGGGGCCCGGGGCCAGTTCTTCACAGCAGGAGGTAGAAGGGATCACATAAAGTCCTTTATTACAGACCTACAAAAGATGAGAGAATTATATATTACTCTCACTTGTTTGGGTTTCTTCTCTCTTCGTTTTTCTTTTTACAAAACTGCAGCAGGACAAAAAGACACAGGAGGCGGATGTTCACATCAGGAGGGACCAAGGTGAGGCCCAAGGTGTTGCTGCCTGACCAGGAACGCTGCAGCCGGCCCGGGCTCTCCCCAGGCACCCTGGGAAAACTGCGACAAGCCCTAGAGGGAGCAGACAAAAGAGGGCGGGTGGGAAGGCGCTGTCCCCAGGTCAGCAACAGCGCTACTCCTCTGATAGCCACCCTGGCAGTCAGCCAGCTCAGGAGAACGTGTGGCTGCCGCGTTTGGAGCCTGGTCTCCAAAGCACGGGCCCACAGGGGCCAGACAGAGGGAGGCGGCAGGAAGGGCCAGCACGGAAGGGCTGTGAGTTCTGTGGGGGTCCCTCCCCGGGACCACAGGGATCCCAGGCAATCGGGATTCTTCCCTGCTTGTCAGCCAATCAGCTTCTTCAGGAAGGCCTCCAGCTGGTCCTCATCCTTGATGCCCACAAACTTGTCCACCACGTCCCCGTTCTTGATGGCCAGCACAGTGGGTACCGCTGACACCTGGATGGAGGGGACAAGGGAGTCCAAGTCACTTGGAGGTGAACTCTTCTCACCTGCCATTCCTGAGCCTTTGTGGGGAAGGCTGGTTGCTTACCCAGGGCAGTGACTGCCCAAAGCCACGGGCGGGTGGGGCCCAAAGGAAAGTGACCCTTCCCTTGGTGAGGGGGAACGGCAGGGTCCAGAGGTCCACCCCCTCGAGAAACTTCTTCCACTGTGGGCTCTCAGTAGTACCCTCCCCCCTCAACCACAAGCCTGACTCACTGGCCCAGTGGTTTGGCTGGAATGACAGAAGAGATGAAAATAACCCATGCAGCTGCAGGCCAGAGCCGGGGGAGGAGCCGCGAGGGGCAGCCTGGCCCCGGGGAGAGTCCAAATCCGGGCTTTGCACTCACTAGACAGGGGGCTTCGCCAGGTCACGCCACCTTTCTCAGCCTCAGTGTCCTCGTCCTTAAAACAGGGATAGTGTCTACTTTGAGGGTTTGGGACAGGGATTAAAGATTTGAGAAGAAGCTGGGCGCGGGAGCACAGGCTGCTGTCCGCCAGCGGACTGGGGCAAGCCACTTCTTCACTCTAAGTCTCAGTGTTCTCACAGCGAGATGGAGACGCTAGCGGCACTCACAGCAGGCTGTGAGCACTGAGTGAGATCACGCAAGGAAAGACTCAGCACAGCGCCCGGCAGGAAGCGTAAGAAGCTGGCGCTGTGCCTGGTACACAGTGGGCATTCAACAAGTGGCGGCTGTAGAGGGAAAGTGTAATGGGGCCCTGAAAGAGCCACGTTAGCTTGCTGCCCTGCATGGCTAATAGGGTCCAGAAATTTTCACCCACTCCTACTGGACAGTGTGGGAGGAGAACTCAGCCATATGTGATCTGACGTTTATGTTAGGGGGTGGAGGCAGATGGGAAAGAGCATTCTTGGTCTATGAAGCATGTACCAGGGTCTCTCGGGGACCTGCATAGATTACTTGGAATGCAGACAACGCCACAGCTCGCACTGGCATCGCGAGGTCTCTGCTGCCTAGGCTCCCTGCCTGGCATTCGTGGGCATTTGAGAAAACCGTATAAACAGAACAAGATAAACAGATTTTCTCACACACAAGTTAACTACAAAGTAACAACAGCGATTTACACAAACATACCAGGTCTTCACATACGCCCAGTGCTGCCCTGGTGTGAGTCATCTTAAGAAGCCAGGTTTAAGATTTAGAATGTTCAAAAACCATGCACGGGGTAGTTACAAAGGAAAGAAACACACGCCAGACCGGCCGATCTCACAGTCCTCACTCACTAACTTCATGTGACAGGTCCTGCACCCCACTCCTTTGTATCCCCATGGACGTTTTGGGGACAAACACAGCAGGTAGGATGACAGTCTCTGCCCTTGTGGTGCCTCAGGCCCCTTCAAGGACTGACCCGCGGCTTGATGTGGGTGGCAGCTGACACACTGCCCAGAAGGGATGTGCTGACAGGACCACCAGGCATTGGGCTGACCACACATGTCACTGCTCACACCATCCCCACCACTGGCTCCTGTCCTTGTCACAGACTCTGGCATGGGTGGTGGCATGAAGTGCCAAGAGTTCAGCACGTGGCTCACCCTGTCTCCAGGCAGAGCGGGGCCCAGCAGGGCTTGCTCCAGGAAGCTCCCGGCGCTCTTGAAGCCACCAGGGCCTTCACGGGGTGTTCTCCAGCGCCCTCTAGTGGTCTGCGGAGACAGCGGGGCGCCTCAAAGCCGCAGCCTCAAGTGGGGCGCAGAGCTCAGGTACAGGCTTCCAACCTTGCATTTAGTGGATACCATCCTGTCTTTTCCTTAACTAAAATAAATGCTTTAGGACACTGTACAAGAAGTGGTCTAACTTTTTTCATGGGTCCTCTAAGCTCGCCGAGGTGGCCTGGAGAGTGGGCTTAGTTTTCCTCAAGAACTCCAGATGAGGGCTGGTCACGATCCCCCTCGTGTAAACCTCTGCACCTGCCCATACGAGCAGGGTGCCTGCTGGAGTCAGGTGTACAGCAGACACACTGTAGATGTATTTTTATGATAACCAAGATCTAGTCATTACCAATCAAGGGGATTTTTTGAAGTCTGAGCTTAAACACAAACACACACACACATATACACACACCCACCCACCCACCCATACGCCAGGGGCTTGTGGGAAGCTGGGTTTTCCAGGGCACTGCAGGACACCTGGGCTGTGACTGGACCTCCCTCACCCCTGAGGAGGAAGCTGTGGCTTTGCTGCTCCTGAGTTTGGCTCAGGATCCTGTAAACACTGCCTTAAATGGAACTGCATAGGTCCATGGCACGTTCTTCTGGAATGCAGATATGAGTGTGAGAGGAAGGGACGGACCAAGAACTCAGCTTCCTTCTCAATTCTGGCAGGACGGAGGGAACTGAGTGGCTGCAGAAAAGATGTGCTAAGATGTGCTGCCTGTCCTCCTGTTCCCTGAAGCCACCTGGAGCCTCCTATCCGTGGCTGAAGACCCTGAGAACTCAGGGCAGGAGTGCGTGCGTGAGCAGGCTCTTCCTACTAACCTACACCCGCCCGCAACACCACTGAGCTCAATAGCCCTGCCAAGTCTTGTCCTGTCTCACCCCAATTTCATCCATTTCTTAACCGTTTAAGGACCTACCAAGGGAAAGGCACAGTGCTAGGTGCTGTAGGACGTTAGCAACCTCCTCCCTGCCTGACTGCAGGTTAACTAACACAAAGGAAAAGATCGCTATCACATATTGGGTGCCTTTAAGTGTCAGGGTTGATACTAAGCACTTGCATATGCTATTTCATAAATTCCTGCCTCTAGGTAGAGCCATTTTAGAAATGAGAAGACCGAGTGACTGTTCCAAGACGAAGGAGCAAGTTAAGTTGTAGAGCTGGGATTTGAAACAAGATCTGTTTGCCTTCACTGTCCATGGCATCAAACCGTGCTGTGCTGCTGCCCAACAGCAAAGAATTGGAGATGGACACAGAGTCCCAGCAGGGTGAAGAATATGTGGGAAAGCATTAAAAGGATTCCATGCTTTAAATGAGATATGCCAAATGTTTTATCAAAGCTTTTAGATACAAGAGGGTTCTTGGAAAAACTGTTATTTAAAAAATCAAATCTAACTACATGAGATTCTGGAAAAGGAGACAGTAAAAAGACCAGTAGTCGCCAGGGGTTGGAGAGAGGGATGACTAGGCAGAGCACAGAGGATTTCTAGGGCAGTGAAACTACTCCGTATGACACAACAACGGTGGATACGTGTTCTTACACATTTGTCCAAACCCACAGAACATACACGACCAAGAGTGAACCCCAATGTAAAGTATGGGTGACAGTGACTGTCAACATAGGTTCATCAGTTGTGACAAATGCACCACTCTGGTAGGGGATGTTGATAATGGGGGAGGCTATTCATGTGTGGGGGCAGAGGGTATATGAGAAATCTCTGTACCTTCCTCTCAATTTTGCTGCAAACCTCAAACTGCTCTCAAAAATAAAATCTTTAAAAATACCAAAAGATCAGTGGTTGCCAGGAGTTTGGGGGAGTAAGAGGAAGGAGAGATGAACTGGTAGAGTACAGGGGACGTGAGGGTGGTGGCATTGCTCTGTATGATGCTGTAATGATGTACACACGCCATTATACATTTGTTGAGTGAACCTTCTTGCTGACAAGCAGCCCATGCTAAAAACAGTGGGTGAGACAGGGGCTTTAAAAGAGCAGCCTGAGTGTGTTACTCAGCTCGACTCTTAGCTTTTGGGGATGGCAAATGGGACCCAGTTTTAAAAAAGAAAAGAAAAGAAAAGAACAGGCCCTCCCCCTACCTCAGCACGGGACTTTCAGAACTTCTGCTTCTGGGCCAGGCGCAGTTGCTCACACCTGTAATCCTAGCACTTTGGAAGGCCAAGGTGGGAGGATCGCTTCAGGCCCAGGAGCTGGCAAGGTCCAAATGGTCAGGACAGAGATGGGGAGAAAAGAGTTTTGCATCCCACTAAGCCTGGAGAGGGCAGTCTGAGGAATTGGGGTGGCGTTCTGAAACTCCAAGGCCCCGAGGGACTTTCACTTCACTTTCCCTTGGGAGATGGTGAAGTTCTAGGGTGGGCAGTTGTTAAAACATAAAGTGGTTCAAGGGGAGGAATTCGAGTGAGGAGGGAGATTCACCCGAGGGTGTATGCTGGGGTAGGAGGGGTGTCGGGAGAGCTTGGGGAGAAGTGCCTGATTCCCTGAACATGATTCACTGCAGTTTTTCCAACAAGTTCATCCAACATTTGGAAAAGGACTTGAGGCCCCGAAGGAAGCTGTTCCCTTAGGGGAGCCCCTTTCTCAGGCTGTCTTCAGAAAGAACAGGTGCAGCAGGAGGCAGGCAGGAAGGGGGTGGGAGGGGATCCAGGAAGAATCCTGGTTGGAGCTTCCTGGGCCCTGCAGTAACGTCAGCCCAGGGTTTGGCAAAACACAGAGGCTGAGACCAGGTGGTATGGGCCCAGTGGCTTTGAGGCCTTTCTGTGTGACCAGCACAGCATTTGGACCGTGGACAGAGGGAGGAGGGGCGAGAAGATTCCACAAGAGGAACCCCCTCCCCACTTTCTGGGCTCACCCATAAGACTTCATTTTCCACCCCCACACCAGGCTCCCTGGAATGCAGGTAGGGGCGGGTGGTTCTGGGCACTGCCACCACCCCATGGGACTACTGCTGGCAGGAACCAGGGTCTTCTTTGCATCTGTACCAGTTCCCACAGTCCCTGGCACATGACTGGCCCTCGGAGGTGTCTGCTGAAAAGTTACAATGGCTGAGGCTGAAGCTGTTGTGTCTGGCAGTGCCAGGAGGAGGCCTGAGACACCTGAAGCCTACCCATAACCCCATGGGGGGCCCTGGAAGCTCCAGCCTGAAGATCACACCCTCACACCGAAGCTGCTGCAGGACCCGGGGTGAGGGATGGACAGGGAGGGGAAAGCTAGGAGTGTCTAAATGACCAAATGACTATCTGCAGTAGTCACCAGAGGATTTGTCTGCCCAGCATCTATTTCCTCTGCTTCTGGTGAGGGCATCTTGATTTTCCCTTGGGTAATAACCCCCCCCCCCAGCTCAAGGGGCAGCCAGCCCGTTCTCACCCGAGCCCCCACCCCTACCCATTTCTTGCCACAGGGACTGGTTAAATAAAGGATGGGCATCTCCATTTGAGCTGGTCTAGTGAGAGTTAAGCCTGGACTTCTTAACTCTGAGGAAGAAAGAGGCCCCTTCTTTCAGTCACTTGTTACCCAGAGGAAGGAGGAAGGAGGGGTGAAGGCTCACTCTGGTCAGATCAAGACATTTCAAGAAAACCAGAAATCTGGATTTTCACATGAAGTCTTCTGAGTTTTAAATATCAGCACCTGGTTCCATTATTTCTTTAAAATACTTTGAGGGCCAGACCAAATGTGTCCGTGAGCCAGATGTGGCCTACAGGCCACCAGGTGTGACCTTGGCTCTGTAATAACACTACCCTCAGCGTGGCTATCCAGAGACCCCTTCCAATTTGGCTACAGTTGACTTTCCCAGCTTTCACTCTGGCCACCCAGCCACGATGGGCCTGTCCCCCTTCTCTAGCTACAGTGGTCTCCACAGCCCAGAGGATGCCCTACCCACCAGGCATCTCCAGGCACATGGCTCCTGCTGGTCTGTGAGCAACCTCAGGGGATGGCTCCTCCAACGACCTGCATGCCTCACTTCTAATCCCTTCAGGTCTTTGCTCAAATGCCAGTTTCTCAGACAGACCCTCCCTAACCCACACTTTTAAAAAAGAAACCCTCTCTACACCCATGCTCACCCTCTCTTCCTGATTTATTTTTCTCCATAGCACTTTTTATCTAAAACAGGAGTCAGCAGACAACCACCCACAGGCCAAACAGACCTGCTGTCTGTTTTTGTAAATAAAGTTTTATTGAAACAGCCATGCCCATTCAGTTGTTCACTGACTATGGCTGCTTTAGGCTACAAGGACAGCTGATTGGTTGTAGCAGAGACCACTGCTCTGCAATGCCTCAAATATTTACCAACTGGTCCTTTAGAGAAAAAGTTTGCCAACCCCTGATTTAAAATACAAAAATGTAGGCTCCATGAAGGCAGGAATTTTGTCAGTTTTGTTCACTGCCATATCCTTAGCACCAAGTAACAGTACCTGGCATTTGAGAGACCCTCAAGTATGTGCTGAATAAATGCACAAACAAATCAACCACATTAAACTGCTTCACATCTTTGTGTATGCTCTTTCCTCGGCCCTTCCTTCTCCGTGCATCCTGTGTGGGTAAGCTCAGAGCGTCTCTCTGACATGAAGCATTCCCTGCCCCTGCTCCCCTAGGAACAGTCAGTGCCTCCTTCCTTCATGTGCCTCTTCTCTTGGCACTTCTCCCATACAGCGAAACGATCTGCTACCTGCTGTTCTCACCCACTAGACTACGAGCTGTTTGGCGACAAGGATCTCATCTTATTTGTGCCAGAATCGTGAATGTCCAGCACATAGTATGGGTCACAGACAACTGCTGATTGAACATGTGGATAGATGCATAAATGAATGAAGGAATATATCAACATCGAGACTAAGAGCATGGCCTGGTGTTTGGGGCCATACAATCTACTTCCTAAAGGTGGTGGAGGAGAGAGACAGGTGGTTCAGAGGATCAACAGAGTCACATTGGCAAAGTGCTCTGAGCTAAGAGCTCTAGAAAAAACCAAGACACCCCCTTTACTGGCTACCTGGTGGTCCCTAGGACATCTCCTACACCAGCTGCCCCTGACTCCCCATGACATCCCCCAAACCGGCTGCCCCGGGGCCAAGCCCCTGCCAATCCATACCTCATATTCAATGGCGAGGTCTGTGTGGTCATCAATGTCCACCTTGGCCATCACCACCTTCCCATGCTGCTTGGCCACCATCTTCTCTAACCTTGGCCCCAGGATCTTGCAGGGGCCACACCACCTTGGAAGGTGAGAAAGGAAGCACAAGTCAGTCACAAGATCACTCACCATTCCATCTACTGTCTCCCCAGAACCTTTCCCAGACCCACATCTTTCTAAGGGAGCTTTTGCCCTTATTACCTCTGTTTACAGTGTTTAAAAATGAACACATCAAACGGTTACGCCAGGAGACTCCGCAACTGGGAAATCTTCACAGATCCCAGATTGCTAAAACATAGGCCTCATCACAAGACTCTTAAAAGGTTATTTCACTTATTTCAATATATCTCAGAGAAATACACTATCATATAGAAGAATATGGGGTTGGAAGTTAAAAGGTTTAGATTCAAAGACAGGCTCCTCACCAATCAGTTTTTTCATTTGAAAAAGAGAGACTGTTCAAAGCTGTTAGGAGAAATCAACTAAGGCAATGTGGGAAACATGCTTTGGGAGCCATAGAGTTATTTCGAACACCACATGGGCTCAGAACTAAAGGGAGGGGAAGCCAATGGCTAGGAGTGCCTATAATGTGTCAGTCACTGTGCCAGCACCTTCTGAGCTCTCAACCAATAGAAGTCTCAACCCTGCAAAGGAAGAGGAAGAATCTTCTGAAGAAACTGAGGCCTATATGAGTTAAGAAACCTGTGCAAGATTACAGAAGCGCAGCTGGGACAGCAACCCAAAGCTGTGTTCAAAGTGTCTTCTTTCACCCCCAGGTTACTCCGTGATCTCACAGCCCCTGTGTCAATTGCTATCACTGCCCTGATCACACTGCACTGAAGGCAGGTGTTCCCTCCTGGTGAGTGCTACCATCTCTAGGTATGTGGCAACAAGGAAAGTGCCTGGCACCGAATGAATAAACTTACACCCTGATTCCTTGTTGGAGAACAAAATGAGGAATGCCTCTTCATTTGGAAGCCCTCTCTGGAGTGCTCACCACACCAGGAGGGCAGAATAATAGCTCCACCTTCTATAAGCCCCTGGCTGACAACTCCTGTTTTATTCTCAGCCTTTAAAACCCTTTCTGGCCAGGCACGGTGGCTTATGCCTGTAACTCCTGCAATCTGGGAAGACTGCTTGAGGCCAGGAGTTCAAGACCAGCCTGGACAACATATCGAGACCCCCGTCTCTATAAAAAGTGAAAAATAGTTAGCCAGGCAAGCCTGCTCCTGTAGTCCCACTCAGGAGGCTGAGGTGGGAGGATCACCTTGAATCTAGAAGTCTGAGGTTGCAGTGAGCTATGATCACACCAGTGCACTCCAGCCTGGGTAACAGACCAAGTCCCTGTTTCTTACAACAAAACAAAAAAGCCCCAAAAACCTTTCTGTAAGATTTCACTCAGTGAACTTCTAACACCTAAAAACCCAATCTGCAAGTCCTTACCTCTATTTCAAGTGAAAAAAGGGAGCACAAGGATATCAAATAGCCTGCCCAAGGCAACACGGTAAGTCAGAGAAAGAACCAGAAGGCCTCCCAATTTCTAACTTAGGCTACACTGGCTTCTTCTCCAGGATGCCTCATTCTGAGAAGTTTGTCTAGTTATTTTGTAGTTAGGTATCGAGCCAGGCTCTAAAGGTCTAGAAATGAAGAAGGCCAGGCTAAAGACCAGAAGGCCAAAGGTATTTAAATATCTCCAAAACAAACTCATACAGAACTGAAAAGAAATTCCTGCCCATCCCCTGCATGCTTGGGCATCACTGTGGTGGCACTGATAACTTTTTGCTAGCCCTTCCCATAGTTTTTGGTGGCAAGATGTTCCAATCAAATCAAATCTGCAGGGCAAGAAACTAGTATACACCAAAAGCCAGATGATGCTATAGCCATATTTTTCCAATTTTGGTCCATGCCGAAGATGACTCTGAGCTTTGTGGGCACTAAGATAAGGAAGGTAAGTGTTTTGCAACACTAATCACAGTCAGCTTTGAAGACTGTTCACTAGTCTATCTCCTACCAGACAGCACTGTTGTTGAGGACAGGGACTGAGCCTTACCAGACTTTGTAATGAGTGTATGTATGAGAAGCACCGAAATGGTACTGGAACATACCAGGCACTCAATAAATATTTGAACAAGTGAGACCTTAGTCTTCTGCTGACCCCTAGTACTCACTGTGCATGGAAATCCACAACCACTGGTGTCTCACTGTTGACGACTCGGTCTTGAAAGTCAGGTCCATCCTGGATGTTAAACGTTGTTGAACGGACCCTGGTGGTACATATTCTCCGGGCTGGGCTGGGTGTTACTGTCAGGCCACCAGGACTGCACTGTGGGGTCTGCAGGGCCCCAGAGGTGAGGGGTGGCCACCCACCCTGAGGGAGTTTCCTGGAGATGACAGAGGCCAGAAACCTCCTCAGGAGAAGTCGCTGAGCCATCTGTAAAGGAAAGAGGCAAGAAGAGCTGAGGCACACAACAGGAAGTGCACACACTAGCGGAAAAAAGGGATTTGGGAGTACTGAGGGCCTCAAGTTGGAAGCAAAATGCAAGGCAATAATATATAAGATTTGTGGGATAGAGGTGAATGAGGAAAGAGAATCAAAGCAAAGAAGGAATGGCTAGGCGAACCAGGACAGGAAAACTGGGTTGACAACCAAAGAGGAATCAGGATTTAGGTAGAATTATAACAGAAGAATGGGAAGGAGGAACCAATATTTACCGAGCACCTACTACGGGCCAATTGCCCTACATACATTATTAGTCCTCCCAGATCAACTTTAAGGAAGTTGCTACAGTACTGCCCATATTATATATGAGGAATCCGAGGCTCAGGTAGGTTAAGTGACATGCCCAAAGTAACCCAATTAAATGACAGCCAACATTGGAACCCGAAGCTGTCTGCAAAGTCCATACTCCAGCGATTGCTCTTTTAATAATTGTTTTAATTGGAGATTAAGGGGGAAAAAATGGGGTTGTCGAAGGGTCAGGAAAGGGGAACCGCAATAATTCAAGGAGGAACTAAGAGGCACAGGAACAACAGTATGAGGGGAACCAAAAAAGAGGGACATGTGTGCGGAGGGAACGGGGGAAATCGGACGCCACCAAGGACCCCGGCTCTCCGGAGGGCCAGGTCCCCGCCACCAGGGGCCTCCGCCCGCTCGGCCGCCAGCCTACTAGGAGCGCGCCTGCACCGTGCCTCCGCCGCGACAACACCTCGAGCCACCCCCAGGGGCCTCCTACCTCCCTGGAGCACGAGCGGAGAGATGCACAGCTCAGCCCTCCCCGCCCGTCAAGGGCACGCTTGTCGTCACTTCCTCAGGGGAGGGCCTTTCTAACGTCACTTCCGGGGACAGACACCCGGGAGCGCGTCTCTACTCAACTTGAGGGGCGGCTCGGATCTCCCGCCAACGGGGTTGGCAGGAAAAGGCACAGTTTAAGGGGCGGAGCCTCAGCTAGGTACCGGAAAAGATGGGCAAGCCCTCGGGGGAGGGACCGGAAGAGGAGGACGGGCCCTTGAGGGAGGGACCGGAAGAGCAGGGCGGGCTCTCGAGGAGGGGCCGGAAGGGGAGGTGGAAGGAGGTGGGGGCAGCAAGGGAGGGTACATAGGAAGAAAAGGGCGGGAATGTGGTTCAGGTTTTTGCAGGCTCCTGTTGCTTTGTAACTCAGCTGTCACTGCTCAACTCTTTACCTCCTCTCCCAACGACTCCTAGAGGTGCTGGAAGGTTCTTTTTCTCCATTTAAGAAATGACCACGCTAAGCTCCTCAAAGGCAAAGTGCCCTTTAAAGGCAAAGACCTTCCCTGGGAGTTAATAGGCCGCTCTGTGGCCCTTGTCTGTGTCGACCTAAAGGGAAAAAAACTGAGAACACTTAATATAAGTAGATAATTTGGGCCAAGTTTGAGTACTGCAACTCGGGAGCATAGATTCAAGTTGCCCTGTGTATGTGCTTTGATTAGCATTAGTTACAAGTGGGTTTTTAAAGGAAAAGAAGAGGCAATTTCTAAATTGTTTACCAAAAATTTACATTAAAGTAACATGAGCTATTGATTGGCTATACCTTGTTCTTTGTATTACAAATTCCAGGACCCTGAGGATAGTGGGTGAGGCAGCTAGTCAGGAACAAAATTACATTAAACAATTGACCCTGGGCATGGGTACAGGGGACTTGCCTGAAGGCTCATGCTTGTCTCTCTGGGCCTGATAAATTTTGCTCACATAGCTCAGACTCCTCTGAGCTATTTTTTTCTATTTTTCTTATTTATTTATTTATTTTTAAAGACAGGGTCTTGCCCAGGCTGGAGTGCAGTGGATAGATCAGACCTCACTGCAACCTCTAATTCCTGGGCTCAAGTGATCCTTCTGCCTCAGCCTCCCAAGTAGCTGAGACTATAAGCACATGCCACTGCTCCCAGCTAATTTTTAAGATTTTTTGTAGAGATAGGGTCTCCCTATGTTGCCCAGGCTGGTCTGAAACTCCTGGCCCCAAGTGATCCTCTGTTTCAGCCTCTCAAAGTGCTGGGATGACAGGCGTGAGCTACCAAGCCCGGCTCTTTTTCTTTTCTGTCAGTGTATGACCTCCTGGTTTCCAGCCAATCACTCTGCCTCTGGGGGCTCCAGTTTCCCATTATGTGACAAGAAGGCCTGGGCTCCTAGTGCCCCGAGGCCCTTCAAGCTTGTCTCTTATGAACTGTTGAGAAACTGGGCCCCAGGTAAAATGTGATGACCTGTGAACCTGCTTGGGCCTGGGGCCTTTTACAGTCAGCCAAGTTACGGTCAGCGTTGTTACTTGTCCAAGCTCTGGAAGCAGGTAAATTGGCAGAACTCCATCTCACAGCTCCATTTCAACCTACACTCAGCCAATGGGAATCACTTATTTCCAGAATGTGCAGAAATGTCTCTCCCATCCCTGAATTTGCATTTGCTGCTCCCTATGACTGGAAAGGTTTTCCCTCTATTTGCCATCTGAGAAAATGCTGCTAAATACCAGATTAGGCGTCATCTCCGACAACCCCTCTTCTGTGCTTCCACAGCCTCTGTGTATTTATCAATCACCACACTCAATACTCTGTATTGTTTCTTTCTCTCTTCCCTTCTCTCCTCGTCTCCTCTCCTCCCCTTCCCTCTTTCCTTTCCTGTTTTCTTTTCTCGGGACTGCCCACGCTGGTCGTGAACTCCTGGGCTCGTGTTGACTCTCGCCCAGCGGCCGCGCCTGGCTTTGTTCTCTGTTTCTTTGCTCCTCACTGTGCAGGCAGCCCTGAGGGTCCATCTTCCCCCCACTGCTTAACCTCGGGGCTCGGCACATCATAGAAGGTGCTCAGTGGTTATTTGTTCCCTGAACGGAGCAGCGACCCAAATGGAACCATCTGACTCCAAATCCCATTTTCCCCATCACATTACATGGCCCCATTGTACCCTTCCAAAATCATTGCCACATCTTTTTGCAGCTCATCTTGGCTACATCATGCTGCTATTTGTCCTCTGTACAGTTGGCAGGTTCACAGCACTGTGCAGGACTTTACCTTTGGGATGGGGCGAGGAAATCCTTGGAACAGGTCCACTTGCCCTGGCCTCCAGCCGCCATGTCAGCCTTCCCCTTAATAGAGTCCCTTGTCCCTCACAGGCAGGAGACTAGGTAAGGGCATGGGCAGGCAGGGCCTCTCCATCTGTTTGACCTCTTGTTTAGCCCGTGGTCCACCTAGGATGGGAGCTCTCAGGGGGGGCCCCATAGTCACCCTGGCTCCTCCTGAGGTCAGCCTCTGTCAGTGCAGCTGTTCCTGATAATGCCAGATGCCTTCTGGCAGGGGTGCTCCCACCCTGCACATTTTCATATCTGCATTTCTCTGTCTCTAGCACTTTCTCTTCCGCAGCCACCTATCAATTCTGTTCAGCATTTCCACAGCATTTTCTAGAGAGCTAATTTCTCTGCTTCATTCACATTCTGAATCCCAAAGTAGGACCAGTTCTATTTATCCTTATTCCATAGTCACTTCGCCTCTTTTGACCTCAGGCTTCTCATCTGAGAAATGGGAAGAATAATGCCTTCTTCACAAAGGGACAGTAAGGGTGCAGTAGGGACAGAGTCCTGTTGTCGGTGCCTGATGACTCCTGCAGGGAGAGAGACTGTGAGACACATAGAGAAGGCTGAGCTCTCAGCAGGCTACAAAGGGGCGCATCAGCCATTTGGTGGCTCCTCTGTTCAGTCAGAGCTGACCCAGCCTGGGTCTGGCTTGGTCACAAGGCAGGTTCAGGGCACAGGTGTGAGGCAAAGCAAGGGAAGCCAGGACTGGCAGCTCAGCCTAAGGGTAAAGCTTCTGCTACCTCTCACCAATATTTATTGCAGTGTTTTTTAGACTTCAGGATGTGGCTATCAGTAGGTTAGTGAAATCAGTTTAGTGGGTTGTGATCAGCCTTTTAAAAAACAAACAGAATAGAATTGAAAATATTGGAGCATGCTGTATGTTATTAAGCCTTGTTTTGTAAAACATCTGTTATGTCTTTATGTCTGTGTGTCCTAGGTTGTGACATAAAATGTTTTTCTTACTGTGAGTCACAGCCAAAGAGTTTGAAAGCTCCTGCTATATTGAAGAGTTACCAAACACGTGGCACCATTCTAAGCACCATATGTGTATTAACTAATTAAATCCTACAATCCCATGAAGCTGGTGCTGTTAGAGCCTCTATCTTGCAGATGGGGAAACTGAGGCACATAGAGGTTAATAGCTTGTCGAGGTCACCCAGGTAGTAGGAGGTAGGATCTTAAAGAGGCTATCCTGTCCCTAGCAAGGATCTGTCTTGGCTATGGGCTGCTGCCTCCTCTCCCAGCCCCCAGGGACCAGCCTGCCAGCCAGTGCAGGCCGTCGCAGGACAAGTTACAGGGCCGAAACCCGGGACAGTGCTGCTGGTTGGCAGGGCAGCAGCGGCGGTTCTCAGCAGTGGCTGTAAGCAGAGGCACCCACATGGTGGCAGTGTGGTCCTTGCAGCCTCCTCTGTGGCAGGCAGGGAAGCTGGACACAACCCTGGGCGCAGCTCCCTCAGGTCTGCAGGGCTGGATCCTGGGGCATGGGGCTGCAGAACAGTGACTGTGTGTCCCAGGATATCACAGCTGGAGGGAGGCACCTTGAGAAAAAAATGCAGAGAAGGGTGGGGGACCACCGCCTAAACAGCTAGAGTTTCTCTCCAAGAGGTGGTGCTCCTAGAGTGTCTTTGTTTTCAATTTCCATTTTGATGATACTTTTATGATTTTTTTTAACGCTATTGTAGAACAATTAGAACTGCAACTTATGTTTCACAATTCAAGAAGCTGGTTTCATGTTCTGTTGTGATTCAAGTTCTGTTGTGTTGCCAGCAATTACACAATGTCCCCTTGAGTGTCATGGCTGTGATGTAGGTGGGCATGCTGCCGCCCTCTGGCCCCCCTTAGTGGGAGGCCAGTGCCCTCAACAGACACATTCAGGCTGGGGCACTGGGCTAATCTGCTGTTGGGGTGACGCTCCTCACGTGTTCCTGCCCCGTCAGGATGGGTGGCTCAAATTCTGCTGGTCTCAGCAAAGCCTGCAGCTGCCAGGGGCTGGGGAGGGAGGCAGGGACCCTTCCTTTTTTGCCAACTCTTGCCTCCCTTACCCTTTAGTAGTACTCCTCTCAAATAGGAAGCAGCTGTGGGACAGAGAAATGAGCCCTGGGTCCAGAACTGGAACTACTTCCTCACCAGGCTCTGCCCCTAACCCACTGGGCAAGTCAATTGACCTTTCTGGCATGTTCCTTGTCTGTTTGCCACTTTAACAATGTTGACTGTACAGAAGGTTAGGAACCTTCACAATAATGAAATATCCCTGGGTATGGTGGTTCACACCTGTAATCCCAGCACTTTGGGAGGCTGAGGCAAGACGATTGCTTGAGGCATGGAGTTGGAAACCAGGCTGGGCAACATAGCGAGACCCCATTTCTACAAAAAAATAAAACTAAAAAGATTAGCTGCGTGTGGTGGCACATGCCTATGGTCCTAGATACTCTGGAGGCTGTTGTAGGAGGATGGCTTGAGCCAGGAGTTCAAGGCTGTAGAGAGCTATGATTACGCCACTGCACCGTAGCCTGGGCGACAGAGTGAGACTCTGTCTCTAAAAAATAAAAAAAAAATGAAATACTGGCCTGCACATCTGTGGTCCTTACCATATGCCTCACACTGTTCTAGCACTTTACGTATTTTAACTCATATTATCCTCCCAGTAAGTAAAGTACTATTATAAATCCCATTTTACAGATGAGAGAAACTGGGAGCCTGAGAGGGTAAGTAATTTACCCTAGGTCACGGATCAAGCAAGTGGCAGGGCTGGGACTCAAACCCAGGCAGGCTGACGCTAGAAAGTGTATGCTTAGCAATTCTGCCCTACTATGTCTGTAATAGTATCTGTAAATAAGAGTTAATATGTACAAACTCTCTGAAAGGTGCACTTTAATGTAAATGTTAGGTTTATTATAGGCTTCTTCTCTTGTGTAAGTCAAGACCCTTCCATAGTAAGTGTCAGGAACCAACTCAAACCAGCTCATGAAAAGGGACTTAGCACATACAACTGACATGTTCAAGGGAGCAATTAGCTTAGGCAAGATGGGATCCAGGGGCTCAAATGATGTTGCAGAGCTCTGTGGGGGCTTTCTATCACTTATTTTTGTTTTTTTTTCAGCACGTTGATATCCTTCCCTATGTGTTGGGCTGCCAGTCACAAGAAGACAAGCTTTGAGTTTACAGCCTAGAAAGAGGAACGTTCCTCTCCCTCTCAGTGTTCCTATACCAAGAATCAGGCAAGACTCTGACTGGCCCTGCTTGGGTCACATGTCCATCTCCAGATCAATCACTGATTGTCCAGCTTGCATTACGTGTCCGCCCCCACGGTGGGTGGAAGTTGAGTGCATCCTCCAAAGGAAGCATGCTGATCACAAAACGTGGATGTGTTAATAATAGGGCTCTTTTATTCAACTCCAATAATCTTTCCATTTGCCACATAACTTCTTGATCAATTGGTATCTGGCAAAGTAGGAAGTCTTCGATGCTGGAGGAGGGTCCTTTGGTCCGTAAAAGTCATGCTGGGCCAGTAGAGTTTTGCCAAACACGAAAATCCCTTTTAGGTGCAGAGTGTTTGATCTAGGAGAGATATCCATTCCTCTTGCTGGCTCGTGTGTGTGTGTGTGACAGCTAGCAGGCCACTTGTGGCTTTACTGAGGGAGAGAAAGACATCAGACTAGTGAGTTTCCACCAGTTAACTTGAGGCAACTGCGTAAAGTGTACCAGCCGCCTCCAGGTGCCTCCTCCCTTCACTTGCTCATGCTCCCCGCCTCTCAGTTTTCTTTCTAAGTGACCCTCAGTGTAAGTACACTAAATGACACGGTGTCATAGCCATATTTTACTTAGAGTTCCTTAACAGGTGTGTTCTGTAATTATCTTTGTATATCTTCGTTATCAACGATTGCTAATACAGATAGCGTATCTGTTCTTACAAGTTTGCCTTCACTGTAGCCACCTTAATATTTGGCCCATGGTGCCTGTCTCTGTTATCTATTGCTGTGTAACCAAGCACCCCAAAACTTAGTGGCTTGTTACGACAGCAGTCATTTATTTTGCTCACAAACCTGAAATTCAGGTAGTGTTCAGCAGTGACAGCTCATTTCTGTCCAACATGGTGTCAACTGGGGGGGTCAAGTGGGGTCAGCTGGGGTCAACTGGGTCAACTGGGGTCAAGTGGGGCTGGTAGGTCTACTTCTGAGATGGTGCACGTGCACAGCGGCAAGCTGGTGCTGACTGTCAGCCTGCAGCTCAGCCACGTGCCCCCATTCCCTTCTCGTGGGCTTCTCCCTGGGGCTGCCTCACAGTATGGTGGTTGGGTTCCAAGAGAGGTAGTGATGCTACCAGCCTCTTAGGGCCTGTGCCCAGAAACCGGCTCTAGCATCACTGCCACTATATTTTTTTGGTCAAAGCAGTCCCAGAGCCCACCCTGATCCAAGCGGAGGGGACACAGACCCCACATCTTGATAGCTGTCATAGAATTTTTGGGTGTCTTTAATCTACCACAGTGTCTCACAGAGGCTTCTGGGTACCTCTTCTTCTCTTGATTGATAGACTTACTTAAAACTTAAACCTGGCTGGTGTTAAAGGGATCTTCTCATACATTTTTATAATTGCTTTATTTCTAAACTCCAATGACAGGTTATAACACAATGAACATTTTGAGATATTTCCTTGTCATATTTTTTTCCTGTTGGTAGGGCTTTTCTGCATCTATTTACTTTCTAATGATTTGAAATAACTTGAGAGACTGGTCTGAGATGGTAACAGCTCCAAGAATGAAAAATCAGGTGACAGACTTTTGAAAGATTTTGCATTGAGCACTTAGCTGGGAGCTTTCTCCAGAAGAGCGGGGAAATCAGTCTTATTTATAGAGAATCAAGAAAGGAGCAGGACAGGGTAGCCTGTTGTTCCTTTCTTTCCTGCTTAAATACATCTGTGGCATGCTGTTTTTTATTTCAGGGTTGATAGATTGGTTGTGTAATGTACTTGGATTAAATACTTGGGTTGAAGCATCTCATATATTTGCTCATCAACTTCACTTTGTAGCAGATTTACATTCTGTCTGGGATGCCAGATTGAATTAAATGCTTTTTTAAAGCTTGCAGTCTGACAAAAATCTTTACCCAGTCAGCATATTCACCATATTTTAAAAATAAGCATCTGCAGTGAAATGATGCAGCCTATGGCTTATTTTCTAGGGAAGAATCCAATTTGGCTTTTGGAGCTGATATTGTAATTGGCCAGAGAACGGAGGACCCTGAGGCTGAAGCCTGCTGAGGGCCCATACCCCAGACTGCAGGGCACTCTTCCCATCTGCGGTCATCCCACCCTGCCTGGATCAGAATATCTGGTTTGACGGAATGGATTAATTTTTTTTTTTTTTTGAGAAAGGGTCTTGCTCTTTTGCCCTGGCTAGAGTTCAGTGGTGCTGTCCTAGCTCACTGCAACCTCTGACTCCTGGGCTCAAGGGATCCTCCTGCTTCAGCCTCCTGAGTAGCTGGGACTACAAGTGCATACAACCACGCCTAGCTATTTTTTGTATCTTTTGTAGAGATGGGGTCTTGCTATGTTGCCCAGGCTGGTCTTAAACTCCTGGTCTCAAGTGATCCTCCCACCTTGGCCTCCCAAAGTGCTGGGATTACAGGCATGAGCCACTGTGCTCGGCTGGAGTAATTCTCTTTTTGAGGGCACCTTTTGTGTAATCAGCATTTCAACAACTTCTTTACCCTCTGGTGGGAACCACATACTTTCCTAACTTTGAGAACTGTTTGGTCTCTTAGTTTCTTGTCACCCAGTGTCCACACGAAGGAAACCCATGGGGAGGGTGATGAGAAGATGGCCTGCATTAAGGACTGGTTTACCACATCTAGGGGGAGGCTCAAATGAGGTGGATTTTCTCAGAACCACACCACTGTCTTACTGTGTGATTGTTCTCAGCCTCAAGTTCCTCATCTGTAGAATGGGGATAGTAGTATCTACCTCATACAGCTGTGGTGAGAATCAGATTAGTGTAGGTAAATTATTTAGTGCATGTATTGGTTATCTATTCCTGTGTAACAAATACCGTCCCCCCCAATTTAACAGCTTAAAATAGCAAACATTTAAGGATCTCAAAATTTCTGTGGATCAGGAATCTGAGAGTGGTTTAGCTGGGTGGTTCTGGCTTAGGTCTCTCACGAGCCTGTGTTCAAGGTGTTGGCTGGGGCTGCAGTCACCTGGAGGTCTGACTGGGGTAGGACCCACTTCCAAGAGCACTCATGTGGCTCTTGGCAGGTCTTTCCTGATCCATTCAAGGCTTGCTCACGTGAGTGCTGGTGGCAGGCTTCAGTTCCTTGCCACATGGGCCTTTCTATAGGCTGGCAAGAAGTCCTTGTGATGTGATAGGTGACCTCCCCCACAGTGGGTGATGAGAGAGAGAGAGAGAGGGAGAGGGAGGGAGGGAGAGAGAATAGTCTCTGCGTGGATGGATGCCACAGTTTTTTTATAAACTAATCTTGGAAATGACATTCTAGCAGTTCTGCTGTTTTTATTTGCTAGAATTGAATCACTAAGTCCAGCCCACACTCAACAGGAGGAGGGGATTAGACTCCTCTTCTTTGGAGTATCAAAGAAGTTGTAGACTTATCTTTAAAACATCCACAGCACAGCTCTGGGCATGTAGTAGGTACTCAATAAATGGCCAGGTGTTTATGATTAGCTTAGCAGACAAATTTAGATCTTGGTGAGTCAATTTCTAGGTAGACTTTAGGGACATCCCCACTGTCATCAGGCAAAAGAAATTCCAGGCTCTATAGATGATCGGAAATTACACCCAGGAGACCCCCACAAAATGAGGATTTTTATCTTTTATTTTCTATAACTTGGGAGGAAACATTCTTCTAGAGAGCTCAGTTGTGCTGGGTCATTCTGTCCAAAGACTCTATGAGAGGAACATGCGCTATTTAAAATTCCCTTCTTCAGCCTGAGCATGTTTTCTCCTTCACACTCGCTGCTGCCTCTTCCCAACTGGGGAGAAGGGAGTGGTTCCCTAAAAGGGGACGATACCATGAGCGTCACCTGGACTAAGGAAGCAGGAAGCAGAGCACATCCTCTGGGAAGGGTTCCCAGGTCCGCTTGCCCTAGCAATTTAAAATGTCAAAAGCAGAGATTATTTTAAAAAAATAAATGTATTTATTTTCACTTATAGAGCATAACCACAAAGTTGGACAAAAGAGGAAACACGAAAAAAAGAAAACCTACTCCCACAAATCCAACATAACCATGTTGACACTTTGTGGTATTTCCTTTCCATAGTTCTCCTGCATATGGCTATTTTTACATAGCTACAGGTAGTTCAAGTAGTTGTAACTACAATTTCACATCCTGCTTCTTTTCCTTTAAGGTTATTACATGGGTATTTGTATCACACAGACTTTCACTGCTCTCATTTTAGGAGCTGTATGATAGTCTGTTGGGGGATAGTTGAACTATTCTTCATTTTTCTCATTTATTTCAATCAGGTCTTTATATATTTATTTTTATGTGTTGCATTCTGCCGTAATTATTTTTGCCCATGCTGTTTAGCCTTTTTCTTTAAAATAGCCACATTAGTCACATGAAGTAGGGGCTAGATGGGTGTACCTGGAAATGTTAAACCTTTTCCTTTAGGGAACGGCTCTATTGCTTCTAAACTTAGAAAGTCCTTTCTTTGATTATAGAAAGTTTCTATATGGCTTCAAAAACTTCATCTGGAATTCTGAAGTATCGTATGAAATAGGGATCTAAAATGAGATTTATTTTTTTTCCAAATTACTAACCAGTTGGTCCAACATTATTGATGGCATGGTCCTGCACAATCTTTTCCATTGGTTTGTGATTCCTTTTTAAATCACCTCTTTATTTTTGAGACAGGGTCTCACTCTGTCACCCAGGCTAGAGTGCAGTGGCCTGATCATAGCTCACTGTAACCTTATATTCCTGGGCTCAAGTGATCCTCCTACCTCAGCCTCCTGAGTAGCTGGGACTACAGGCATGCGCCACCATGTCCAACTAATTTGTTTTATTTTTTGTAGAGATGGGGTCTCACCATGTTGCCCAGGCTGGTCTTGAACTCCCGGCCTTAAGCAATTCTCCCAACTCAGCTTCTAAAAGGATGGGATTATAGGCATGAGCCACTGTGCCTGGCTCTTCCTTCTTATTTAAAGTAGGGTCTACCTCTGGCTTACTGTTTCACTAATTTGTTTCTTTTGCCAGTAACTTTATAATATTAAATAAGAAGGAATTATTGAAGTCAGGCCTCAGCTAGAAGAGGAACTTGTTCCAGCTGGAAAGGATGAGACCTGCCAATGGGCTGTCCAGACTTGACAAAAAAAAGGAACTGAGGCAATAAAGTAGAAAACATGAATTCAGTACAACAGCAGAAGGCAGCAGACACCTGAAGATGGCATGCCTAAAGCAATGGGCGCCTGGAGGTCAGGACCAAATCCGGGAGGAGGATGGCCAGGAGGGGCTGTCTGGATGGGAATTCGGCAAACGCAGCAATGATCTTCATAGGAAAAAGGAGTTCTCTGCTGAAACCAACTATTAATTTACAAAAGGAATATCAGGGAAGACATATCTAATCAGCTGAGTAAGAATGGAATCAGGTCTTATTAAAAACAAATAAGGCTGGCTGATGTTCTGATGGAATTAATGATTTGGCAGCAGATCTCACATATTCAGACATCAGTAAATTATTTGTTGCAGCACCTTAAACTTATTGGAACAAGTGGTTCCGCCAGCCTTCAGTAACTGGGTAGGCAAGATGTGTGTCACAGGTTTTGATCTTATGTGTACAGTCCTAATTAAAAGGTGTATTTAAAAAAATGCTTTGGAAAAGGTAGGGCGGGGTGACAGGGATCCAATTTTGGTTTACCTGTCATCTGTGTGGAATATGGTGAATCGAACATCCTGAGGTTAGGAAGAAACCCTTAATTTAGGAGTTTCAGCCCAGTGCAAACTATCCCAGGTATTATCATGGGGTAGACAATTCCTCCTCCACACTGCTGGAGTTTCCTCGTTGTAACAGGGAGCTGTCTGCAAACAGACCGTGGGGCCAGGTGGTTAAGGGAGTTTGGACCTAGCCAAGAAGGGAAGAGGATGTTCCCAGGAAAGGGCTTTGGATCCAGAAAGCCCGTGTCCCTGGAATTCTGAGCGGATACATGAAGATCTAGTAAGAACCAGCGAGAAAGTGTTCACCTGTGATCCTGGGCTTTGAAAAATCACCATGATTGTCTTACTCACAAATGCTTTCCCATGGCTTATGCATATAAATGAGACTAAGCCACCCGATGGGAGAGTGCAGACTCCTGGTGAGGAAGGACAATGAGAAGCTGGAACTAAATCCATCATCGTTATCATACAAAGGCATTTATGAATGTCTCCTTGCACATGGCAAGCAGGTAGGAGTGCTCACAACAGAAAGACAGCAGGGTAAATTTTACAAGACTTGACTGGGTAGGTCAGGAGCAAGGCAGGGTTCAGGATGCCAGAGGGCAGGGGAAGGTAAGGGATAGTACAGGAGTGCAATTTTGGGGAGGGAGCAGCTTAGATAAGATGGCTTTGCAGGAAGCTGTCCTATCTCTGCCTAATGACAGCATGCTGGGCCTGTGGGGATAGGCTGGTCTGGCCCCCCTGGGATCCATAGCTAAGTCCACACCCTATAGAAAACAGGCCAGGGGGTGGGTGAGGCAGCGGGGGCAAGAGTGACACAGGCAGGGCCTCCTGGCTGGGGACCTGGAGTTACTTGACATCTTGGAGCTGGTATCTTCAGCAGTATTCTGGGGGCAACAGTCCCACCTGCCTGTTATGGCTGTTGAGGACATTAGAGCTTGTTTTAAAGGCTTGTCATAAACGCTTATGAAGATAAGGATGGGTTTCACTGATGAGATACTCCATGGACAGGATCCAGGCCCATCTGAAGAGCCGATTAGAAGGAAAAGGAGCAGATGGGCACTTGAGAGGGGACAGAATCAAGGCCTGCCTCGTGCTCAGCGACAGTGCAGCTGGGGACAAGTGGGGCTGTGGAAGGCAGCTCACACCTGGCAGGGGATGCCCTTCTCCTGACCCCACCACCTGGGCACCCAGGGACGAGAAGAGGAGAAAAGGTAACCACCATATCACCACATTTCAGCCCTTACATGCCATCCGTGTTGCTGTGGTGCAGTCACTGCAATGATCTGAGTGGTCTTTGGTGATCACACGTCGGTGGGAGCGTGAGGCTGCGGAGAAAGAGGAGGGACTGACCATGGGCTGGGTGGGGAAACCTGGCCACTGTGCCCACAGCCTGGGAGGGGACAGTCAGAGCTCCTCCTTGTTGCTGTCGAGGGACTGGACTGGAGGCCCTGGAGCCAGGGGGACACCTACTGGCCTGTGGTTGCCAGGCCGCTGGCTGCTGTCCTCCAGGTGCCTGCCTACAGCAGCATAGTCCCGGAGGAGCCTGCTCTCCACTCCGTGACGCCGAAGGCTCTCGGTACTTGCAAGCCCCTGCATTCTCAGGTACCCCTGCTGGCAAAAGGGTGGCAGCTTCTGGCGTGTTAGGGTGAACAGGAAACAGGACTCTACACAGAAGCAAAAGGAGAAGAATAAGTCAGGCTAGGAGGTGTGGGGAGAGATGCAGGAAGAGGAGCTGTTAATGCCAGGGGCTGGGGGCTTCACTGGGGCCTACCACAGTACCCTCTACCCCTTGAAGCTGGGAGCTGACCCTCCTGGGCGTCTCACATCCAACCTGAGTAGGTCATGCATGGATCATGACCCTCCACGAGGCTCCAGAAACAGGAGGCTGCCTTGA
The DNA here is from genome assembly GCA_023783475.1 of Daubentonia madagascariensis. NCBI lineage: Eukaryota > Metazoa > Chordata > Mammalia > Primates > Daubentoniidae > Daubentonia > Daubentonia madagascariensis. The sequence continues at coordinate 10,383,809 of JAKFHU010000600.1, read as the reverse complement.
CATTTTGGAAGAACAAGGCTCCGAAATGAAAGCAAACCACAGAAATGCCTCAGCTCCCATGATGCTCTGCACAGAGCCATCCTGGGTGGAGCTCAGTCCCTCATGAGCAGACCCTCAGCCTTTTCTCCTGGAAGCTGGCCTGGGGTGTCCAGTAACTCAGTGGTCAGTCCCATCGTGAGCTCAGAGCTGCCTGCCAAGATTTATTCCCGCAACAGAATTTGAGTTGCAGATACTGTGTGCAAAGTTCTGTTCTAAACACTGGGGGGGACAGAAAGATGGGAAGGCTCGATCCTCGTCTACACCACAGCAGAAAGCCGAAATGCCAAATCTGGTCAATCACAAAACAGCTGTGGATACTTATTATTTAGAAATATGAAGAAACCACCAAAAGAAGCTATGAGAAGAGAGAAGGAACAGCCAGAAGAGCTAGAAGTAGTCTCTTCCACAGAATGAGAAGGGAGGTGGGGAAGGTGGGAAGATAGTCTTTTAGCCACGTGCTTATGCGACTTTGATTGAAGAAACAGAAGACGACACAGATGTGGGCTGAGTGTGCTGAGCGAGCGACAGGATGGGAAGACAGAATGTCAGAAGCTGGCTGGAGTCCTTTTGTAACTCTGAGCAAGCCCTGTCACCTCCCCAATCCCCTGCATCTCAAGTAAAAGATGGGCACAATATGAGGGACGTTGTGAAGCTTAACACGGGTGACCAGGCTGAAGGGTGCTGCACAAATATCACCCCTGCTTTATTTCTGACTCTTAGCACAGAGGCTCCAGCAGGACAGGCCGTGGCAATCCTCTCTGAGCAGGGAAGAGGACAGATGTGCGGGAGGACAACAGGAGGACAGCAAGGTGGCTGTCTGGCAAGCACCACCTTCTGAGGATGTCACCCCTCTGCAGGCCGCGGGGGCACAGAAGCCCAGCAGAATCTGGAGCCAGCACCAGCCGCTGCCCACAGCTATGGGGTCGGGGGAAGCCACTCTGCCAGCTGCCTTCTGTTGGGAGGGTTCTTCCCAGTTCAAGGCAGTGGCACACAGTGGCTTGCACTATTGAGCAGTATCTAGACAGTGGGAGGCAGGAGGCTAGAGGGCCTGGGATGATCCACTGCTGGGACCCACAACTCAGAGTAGGAAGACACTCCCTAACACACAACACTGGCATTTTTGTGTACTCCTGAAACCATGAGAAATAGGCAGGTATTTTGGAGCTGAGGACTCTAGACTCTTAACATGTAATTTCATGTGAAACTGTATGATCAAGATTGATAGTTTGCAGGCTGCCAGTACTTCAAAGTTGCTTACCTCTGGCTCTATGAATTAACTCTCAGTATCTACATATATTTAGATTATTAATTTAAACTACTGTTTCAAGCCATCTCCCATTATATACACAGTATTATTTCAGAGTGGACTCAGGATGAAACAAGAACACTTGCTCTCTGACCTGTGGGCTAGAATCAGTCTCTAATCTGACTTGATATGAACAGTGCCTCATATATAACAGGTGTTTAACAGATGTTTTCTCAATTAAAAAGAAAAGGGAATGGATATTCTAGGCATTCAAGGGTTTAAAAAAGATAAAAATTTGGCTTGTTTCCATCAATTACTCCTCTGGATCATCCTACTTCTCTCCCCAAGTCCCTCTTTGGGTTTGCCTATCAGATCTATCTTCCAGTTCATTACTCTCTCTTCATCCCTGCCTAATGCAATGCTAAATCTTTACACTGAGTTTCTAATTTACTACCTATCTATCTATGTATCTATTTATTTAGAAACAGTGTCTCACTATGTGCTATGTTGCCCAGGCTGGTCTTAAACTCCTGAGCTCAAGCGATCCTCCTTCCTCAGCCGCCCAAGTAGCTGGGATTACAGGTGCCACCACCGTGCCCAGCTACAATTTATTTTCTTTCCAAAAGTTCCATTTGGATTTTTCTGAAAACTGCCCAGTTAATTTTGGTAGTCTCTATCCCTTCATTATATTTTCAATAATCTTTTTTATTTCTTTGAATACACAGGTTCTATATCCCTTATCCAAAATGCTTGGGACCAGAAGTGTTTCCAATTTTGGATTATTTCAGATTTTGGAATATTTGTACTATACTTACTGGTTGAACATCCTTAATCTGAAAATCTGAAATCCGAATTGTTCCAATGAGCATTTCCTTTGAGTGTCATGGTGGTGCTCAGAAAGTTTTGGATTTTGGAGCATTTCAAATATCAAGTTTTCAGATCTGGCATGCTCAACCTGTATGAAACATACTTTCTATGCTATACCTGACCATTAGCCTGCCATCTTTGTAGGTTTGATCCTATAGTTGGTTGTTTTTGCTGACACTCCCTCATGGTAGTTTGTGTCCTTATGTGTTAAACAACTTTTGATTGGGAGTTCATGTTCCTTGGAACTTTGCCTGTGGGAATTCTTTGAGGCCTAGTTTTAAAGTGTATGTCTCAAGCTCAGATGTGCATTTGCGTCTCTGATTTCTGTACCACGATGATAATATAAAGTTTATCCCCAAATTTACATAAGTGGGGCCTAGTGGTTGGAAATTTTCAGGGGAGATATTCCCCCCACTCTACCCAGGGCCAAGAAGCATGCATCTCCTCTGTCTTGCTCTTGGGAGTGTTTTTTGCCCCCTGGCTTACCCACTGAGATCCCAGCTTTATTTGAGGTTCTCTGAACAGACCTCCCATCCTGCTCCAGCCTTGTCCTCCCAATCCGAGGGCTGGTCAGCTAAACCCAGGCTCCAGGCTCCTGTGACCCACAGGCACCCCAGGCCCGGCAGTGGTCTGCACTTTCTATAGTGTCTGGCCTTTGGGGAGTTCCCTTATTTTCTTGCCAGTTCTTTAAAAAAGACATATTATTCAGTATTTTTAGGTGTGCTGTACTGGGAAGGGGTTTCTGTGAACATCTAGTCCACCACATCGAAGAAAACAAGAGTCTGGGGTTTGGATTTGTGGATACGGGTTCTGAAACTCCACAGGGCACGGGTCCATCAGGCCTTTCTTCAACCTCCGGCTCTGTCCCTTTGTCCCTCTGGGGACTCAGATTACCTGCATAGAAGCTTCGTAAATCGGTGTCCAAACAGTTCTCCAGGAAGCGCCTCAGAGGTAGAATGTGCCCAACTGGGGCGGTCCAGTCTGTCAAGAAGTCTTCCACGATGTGGTGGATGGCCACAGGCCGAGGCAGGGGCCAGTGTGCGGGGCGGAATCTCACCTCCTGTTCTGTGGGGAGAGAGAGGGAGCCCCGTCAGAGCTGAGAGGCTGCTTCCTGCCATCAGCCGACATCCCAAATGCCTTCCTCCCTCCCTCACGCTCTGTTGTCCTCACACACTCCTGCACTGGGCTGTGGTCAGCTTGTTCATCTGCCATCTCCAAATAGTGGAAGGCTGATGTGAGGAAGAGGAACTGGACTCGTCTCTGTGGTCTCAGAGGGCAGAACTAAGACTAATAACCTGAAGTTGGTGTTTCTGTAAGATTCACGTGGACTAAAGTCTATCGTGACTGCCTGAAACCTGGTCTTTCTGTGGGAAGACTCAGAGGCCCTGCTCTGAAAGGGGTCTCAGAGCTCACGTAGTCCAGCTTCCCACTGGTGTGGCCTCCTTCTGTGGTGTCCCTGTCAGATGGCCACCAAGCCACGACTTGAGCATCCCTGTCCTGGGAAACGTGGTTTTGGAGGTGACCAGTTCTATGGCTGAGCAGCTTCTGCTACTAGATGCTCCTTATGTTGACTACAGACCTGCATCCCTGTCACTTCCACCTGCTGATACCACCTCTGCCCTTGGGAACAACAACTATTAGACCACTCTCTTCCACATGACTGCCCTTCAAGTTCTGCAGCAGTTGTGTTCCCTAGGTTGTTCATTTATGGGCAGCTACTCTGTGCCAGCACCGTACTGACATTCTGTGTATATTGTCAGATTTATCTTCACATGATCCTGCAAGGAAGGTACTGTTGTTATCGCCACTTTACAGATGAGGTGGCTGAGGCTCAGAGAGGTTAAGTAATGGTCCAGGGTCACATAGTGGCAAAAGGACATAGCTGGGAATTTTGCCCAGCTGTTCCACACTGTGTCAACCAGCTACAGTTCTTTCTAGTACTCAGTCTGCAGATTCTCCCTCCCCCTACCACGGTTAGCCTCCTTTGGAGACTCTGCAGTGTGACACTGTCCCTCTTACTACTATGTGGTGCCTGGCGGAGAGCACGACACTCCATGTGTGGCCTGTGCAGGTTACAGCACATGCCAGAATCTGGAAATACCATTTATCATTCTTGCACCTTCTGCCCCTGCCTGGTCTCTAGGTAGAGTCCCCCAGCCGTCCCCCTTCTGTCAGCTGAGGGTGTTGTGTGAAGGGTTAATGGTGACAACTCTACAGACAGAGTCTGAGGAACACCACCTCTAGATAGCCCACACTTGGGGGGAGGGCAGAGGTCAGCTCACCGGTGGGGAGCTGTCTGTAGTAGTAAATGACAGGATGAAGGAAGTTAGACTGCCAAGCATCTTCTGTGTGCCCCACAGACCGGTCGTGAAAAAAGACGTCCTTGTCAGGTCCAGAGAAATTTTTTCCATATTCCATGTTGATGACGAAGAGCCCGTGCTTTGCCTTCCTCCCTGTGAGGGTCTCCAGCTGGGGCAGCATCAGCATGGGGAACTCCTCCAGGTACTCGAAGGCTGTGGCATTCCTGGGGAGAACGGCAGCATGGGGGGACCCTCACTGCCATGGCAGAGGTGAGGGTCCGGCACGTGGGCATGCGTGTGCATCTCTCTACCTCCAAGAAGTGTCAATGAAGCAGTGTACAGACTCCCATCGGCTCCACACAGCTCACTTTAATATTACTGTCACAGCTGAGCCCTCACTAACACGTGGATAGACGCCAGCAAACAGTGTAACCTGAAATGGATATTTAGGGAAAGAGTGTTCCAGGCTGAAAGAACAGTAACAGAAAAGCCCTAAGGAGGGAGTGAATGCCTTGCTGCATTCAAGCAACAGGAGGAGGCCAGAGTGGCTAAGCAGACTGAAAGGGGACAGAGGGCGGGAGGTCTGCAGGGGTTAGGTTAAGGAGGGCTGTGCCTGCCATGACAGCAAGTGCAAGTTTCACCTGGCTGGAGAAGGGAAGCTGCTGGCCATGGGGGACACTGAGCAGAGATAGGACCATGGTGGCTCAGGTTTCTAAGGACCACTCTGGCCACTGTGCTGAGAGCAGACCATGGGCCCAAGGTGGGAGGCTGTCGAGTCAGCACAGGTGAGGGATGCTGGTGACGTGCACCAGACGGTAGCAGTGGAACTGCTAAGAGCTGGTCAGATTCTAGACATAACTAGAAGGTGGAGGTGACAGGACCTGCCCACAGTTTGAATGTAGGGTGTCATTCGAGAAAGGGGCACCAAAAGTGATGGTGATGTGAGGTTTCTGTGCAGAGTGCGTCCCTGAACTTGGTGTGCTGTGACACTACCTGCCTTTGGATCAGGCTGTTTCCCAGATCAGAGGAACTGGTTGTTCCTCTGCTGTCACTTGCCACCTGTCCTGAGTGCTCTTCGCCCCTCTGGGCTCTGCACTGCTTCCTTCTCAGGAACCGTCTGTCCTCTGTGATCTGCCGCTCATCCCCTGCTTGATAAGGACCATGACCAGCATGGACCTGGCCTGAGGGAACTCTGAGGCCCGCACTGCAGGTGCTCTCACAGCTGCCTCATTTACCGTTTATCTACCTGGTGCCAAATGCTTTCTGTGAGTGACCTTTCCTCCTTCCTTCATTGCTGCAAGGTAGGTATAATTATCCTCACTTTGCAGATGAGGAAAGAAAGGCTCAGAGAAGCTAACTAACTTGCCCAAGGTCACACAGCAAGGAAGTGGTAAACCTGGGGTTCACCCTCAGGAATGTCTGTCTGTCTGACTGCAGAGCTTGTGGTGTTGATTTCACTGATTTTCCCCCCAGAATAGACTCCCCTGCTCCCCCCTTGCAGGCTTCATCTTAGGAAGGAACAACTGGGTACCCCACACCTGGAATAGGCACAGAAGCGCTATGGCAGGGTGTGGGGGGAGGAGAGAGTGGGGATGGGCTACTCACTCCTTCAACAGGACGACATCGGCCAGCACGCTGAACATCTGGTACAGCCCAGAAGCCTCGTTCACACGCCGGATGATGGAGCTGGTCAGCTGTGTGATGGGGAGTTCAGTGGAGGGCCAAGTGACGCCATGGTGGCGATGCTCCAGGAGCCGGTGGACGGCTCGCACTGAAACAGCCAGAGCAGGAATAGCACACTGCACATGTTATCTCTGGTCACTGGGGGGATGTGGAGGCCTCATTGACCCCTTGGGACTCAACACACACTTGTTTGCATGGCTCGGTGCCAAATTTGTGGGCGCTGAGCAAGTGAGGGAGGGGACCGCAGAAGCCTTTAGAGCACAGCCAGCAGACATTTTCTGGAAAGGGCCAGACAGTCAGTATTCTCTGCTTTGTGGGCCACACACTACGCAGTGATACTGCCTGATTCTGCCTCTAGTGTGAAAGCAGCCAGGATGAGGGAATGCGGGGGGCGGCTGGATTCAGGCCACAGACCAGAGTCTGTCCACGCTGCTTTAGGCTGTCTGCATGTGCGAGTCCCACCATCCTCACCTCACACGAGGAATGTCAGAACCAGACACAGGGCCTTCCTCGGAAACCTTTCCCTGTTCACAGGCCCTACTTCTATCAGAGTCACCCCTAGGAACTGATTCTTCCTCTCTTTCCTTGCCTAAATCCAATCTGCCCCTAAGTTCTATTTTGAGATGCCCTGTATATTTATGTGAGGATATAAAAGCAACTGCTATCTAAAACAACAGGGAGCTGGTCCTCTGCATATCTGGGGCTGCCACATACAGTTGTGGGATTGGTACATCACACACAGGCGCCTGCTCTTCCAAAACTAATCAACAAAACACCCGAATCCAATAAAGGCGAGGACATGCAGACAGCTCACATGAAAGGAAACCCAGGGGGCCAATAACCATAGGAGGAGGTGCTCAGCCATGCTACATGGCTGGCTCACTGAGGAAACAATGGTTAAGAGGGGTTCTGCAAAAGGTTTAGGAATTATACAGCTAGACAAGCATGAGGAGGGTGCCCTGGACAAAGGGAACAACGTATGCACTGTATAATCTTGAGAGAGCCCAGCATATTTGAAAAGCAGGGTTTGTGTGGAGAAGAGGCAAGGGATGAGATGGGAGGGTGGGCTGGTGTGGCCCTTGCAAAGCCACTAATGCCGCTGGGGAGCTGGAGCGCTCCCAGGGAAGATGTGGAGCCGCTGAATGGAGGAAGGATGAGATTTTTTTGTTTCAAGAAAGGTTGTTTTGGCAGGTACCATGGCGGTTGGACAGGAAGTCAGAGAGACCAGGAAGAGCAGTCAAGGGAGACAAAGAGGCCACAAGCCAGGTGAGGGCAAGGCAGGGACAGACTGGACAGCACTTTAGCAGGGGGAACGGACAGGGCTGCTGGTGTGCCCTGCCTCCCCACAGTGGCGGTCCGTACAACCATCTTTATCTTCTGCTGTTTTCCTCTGCCTGTCTTCTTGTTTCCCTTGGGACTGTTTCTCAGCTGAACAATGAGCAAGGTCCGGGCAGACCCTATTGTGTACATCCACACTGTCTCTCTCCCTAACAGGACCCTTATCACTCTGTGAGCACAGCCATGGGTTGCCTGCACACCCACGATTGTTCCCCAATTGCTTGAAGCTCAATGATTAGGTGTGAGCTTTAGAGTCAGACAGGTGCAGAGTTCATTTCTCTCCCTTGCTTTCTAGTTCCCCTTTATCCTTAAAATCACAAAGCCTCAATTTCTAGTTGGGGATTATTCTAGTGCAATAAATAGAATTACATTTTTAAAAGATACTTTAGTATTTTATTTGCCAACATTCTCAAGTTAGCAGAAAATTTATATCCTCAGTACTAAGAGTTTTGAAAAAGAACTGATATAATCCAGTTGCAATTTTTATTGAAATTTGTCAGCATCCAGAGAGTCTGTGTGTGCATGTTGCTTCCTAGCTGCAAGGTGCCCAGGTGCTGCCTTATTTAGCCCTGACATAGTCCCATGATGGTGGAGAGTTCACTTTGTTTACAGCTAAGCCCCAAAAGGGGCTTACAGGGGTTAAAGCTTCACCTTTAAGACCACCCGGCTGGGGAGGAACCCAGGTTAGCGTTCTACCTGCTTGGCATCCTTGCCAATGCATGCTGCTTAACCTGCACAGGGCTCATGCACGTAACACGCCACCCCAAGATGTATCCATTTCTACACTTTATTTGATACCTTTCTAGGCATATTCTCAGACCACCTGTTGTCATCTACCCCAGATAGGGAATTCATAGCAAACTCTCAATGTTTCTGAAAATCAAGAGTGTGTTTATAAGCCCTGGAGATACTGATGGTGGTTCTGTCTGGGGACAGCAGCCCTCTCAGCTGGGCTCACCTGTGTACCGGAATCCGTGGATGAAACCCCCAGCGGATCTCCTGTGGTCCACCGAGTGGCTGGCGGTACCCAGGATAAAGAGACCCCGGCTTCCTCTGGACTCGTAGCTAGCTCGGATCAGCGGGTACTTCGTCTCAAATGGATTCCCCGAATTGAGTCTGAGGGACCTGTGAGAGGCAAGGGTTAATAAAAATAGCTGCTGTGTACGAAGCACTCGTCACGGGCCTGGCACTAGGTGTTCTCCATTCCTCATCTCATTTAAACCTCACCATGACCCCAGGAGGTGGGTGTAATCACCTCCATTTAACAGATGAAGCAGCTGAGGCTCAGGTTAAGGACGTGGAGGGACAGAGCCAGGATCCAAGCCTGACTCAAGGCTGGGCTCTGAACTAAGACCAGGTCCTGCTGTCACCTGACGGGAAAGGAGGGTCTGCACAGGCCTACCAGCTTTTCCTTGTCCTCTTGTGCCCTGGTCAGAAGGCAAGTGAAAGACTGGGTGGTGGTTTCTTTTTTTTTTTTGGTTAGGAGACAGGGTCTTACTGTGTCACCCAGGCTAGAGTGCAGTGATGCGATCACAGCTCACTGCAGCCTCCAACTCCAGAGATCCTCCCACCTCAGCCCGAGTAGCTAAGACTACAGGTGTGCCACCATGCCCAGCTAATTAAAAATTTTTTTGGTAGTGATGGGGGTCTCACTATGTTGCTCAGGCTGGTCTTAAACTCCTGGCCTCCAGCGATCCTCCCACCTTGGCCTCTCAAAGTGCTGGGATTACAGGCGTGAGCCACTGTGCCCGGCCCAGATGGCTGCTTTGATATCAAGCCTCACAAGGTACTGGGGTAGCAATGTTTAGGACTAGGCTCTATAAAGCAGTTCTTCAAAATACAATTATAAATAATTTTAGCAACTAACATTTTATTGAGCACATAGTATATGCTAAGCCTTTTCTTATATTAATCCTCACAATAACCATGTGAGAAAGAAATTATTAATCCCATTTTAGAGATGAAGAAACTGGGCCACAGCATGGTTAAGTAACTTTCCCAGAGCTCACAGATTTGGTAAGCAGAGAATCTCAGGCCAATGCCAGAGCCTGTGCTCTGAGTCACTGTGCCATACTGCCTTCCAGCAAATTTGCCTGCGTATTCTGCCTTGAGCTTGCTTTCCTGTCTCACAGGTAGAGGCTCCCAAAGAAGAGGAAGACCTGCTGTTGCTGCTGCCCCAGGACAGAGGGCCTCAGGGCCACCTGGGACCCACAGTAGACAGACAGCTCGTATCTTGAGAGGGAGACCAGGCAGCATACACATCCATTCTTACACTGCTGTCCTGAAAGACCTGTTGCTGGCTTACTGAATGGCCACTCTGTTCCCCCAGGGAGGAGTCAGAAGGGGTTTGCTAAGAGATCCCACCTCCTCCCTAATTTGGACTCACTTATTGAAAATGGAGAAGTCAAAGTTCCAGCCCAGGCAGCGGATGACCCGGTCATAGGCCACACGCATGGCAAAGTTGTCACTGTTGTCCTGGGGGAGGGTGATGGAGTCAGCACTCTGGTTGTTGTTGTTTTCCTCCAGGAAGAATTTCAAGGTGACGTGGAACTTGCCTTCGCGGTCCTTCAGGATGGCCAGATCTGTCAGGTCAGACTCGAGTAGCCCGTCCAGGGACTTCAGCTGGTAGGTGTCCAGCAGGCCATTGTTGATGGCTCTGGGGCCCAAAGAGAATGCAAAGAGAAAGACTCAGAGGAAGGGGTAGTTAGTCCAGCTGGGGTCAGGAAAGGCTTTAGGGGAGGTTCTTCCCACATTTTGGGCTTATAGTACAGAATACACATGTGGGGGCGCAGCATACCTGAGGTCTCCAACGTAGTGGGTGGCCCAGGACAGCCGGACCCGGGAGCGGCTCAGCATGTGGATAAAGTTTGTGACACCCAAGATGTTCTCTGCTGTCTCAAAGGCTGAGTTCCCACGGCCCAGGATCAGCACATTCTGACCCACAAAGTCCTCGGGGTCCACGGACACAGACTCATAACCCTCCGCATATTCAGAGCCAGGGAAGTTAACTTGGTTGGGGACTGACAAACCGGTGGCTACAAGAAGGACGCTGCAGGTAGGACAGAGGAAATGATGGCTTTGCATCTTAGCTATAAGACCACTAAGAGGAAATCTCTCTGGACCCACCCACCACACCCCAACTGCTGGCTCCTAAAAGAAAACAGGAGGACATTCATTTATTCACCTGTTTCCTGACCTATCCCAGTGTACCCAAGATACTCTACCCTTGCCTCTTACTGAGCTCACAGTCCTGTGGGTACACATTTTCCTGTAGTAGGGATTAATAACGCTGAGGAGAAGGTAACACTACGAGAAATTGAGTAATTCACCTAAGTTTGAATACAGCAATCAGACCAAGTACCACCCTTGGTAACGGAAATGAATCCTCATGTTCTACTTTTCCCTTTCTGACTTGTCTGGCAGATGCAAATGTCTACCGAGCAGTAACTGTGTACCAGGCCCTGTGCTAAGTGTGTCTTTACGTCATCTTATGTACTCCTCAAAGCAACCTTGAGTTGGTGTTACGTGACCTGCTTTACAGGTGAGGAGACACAGGCCTTGCGGGCCCACGGCCCTGAAGCTTCTAAGGGCAGCAGAGCCAGAATCTGAACACAGACAGGCCTGATTCCAAAGTCCTGCTCTTTATATTGGTGGGGGTTATAGCCCAGTGGTGGGCAGCTGGGTAGTTGGATCCTATCAGCCTACAGAAGAATGATTTGACCACAGCGAGCTTTCAAAAATAGAACTGGGGGCCTGCAGGGGGCACATACAGCCCCTACTGAGCCTTGCTCTTTGACCCTTGTCTGCTCAGCTCCACGGTAGCACAGCTGCCTAAAATGCAAGAGTCCACGTTGGCGTAACCATTCTTTCCCCGGGCTGTAAGAGGCAAGGCCAAGGCTGGGCCTCTGGTAACAGGTGTGAGAAGATGAACTCTGCTGAGTGCCCGCCTGGAGCCAGGCGCTAGGCTACCAGCCAGGAAGGGAGAGGCAGTCTGGTGCAGCAGAGAGAACACAGGCCTTGGAGTCAGGAAGAGATGAGCGCAAATCGCAGCTACACCACTTCTCAGCTGTGCGACATAGCACCAGTTACTCAACTTTTCTGAGCCTTAGTTCTTCATCTGTTCAATGAGGATCAGTGAACTTCCCCCACAAGGTCCCTGTGAAGATTAAACAAGTTTGGGGCTGTCCATACAATATTAAACTGTCTCCCAAGCCAAAGAAAGCCAAATCTGATTGCTGGAAGCACTGCCTGTGGGGCCTCCCACTCTGGTCCAGTTCCGAAATCCCAGAGGGCCTAACACGTGTTGGACACTTGACCCAGCATTTCCCCAGACGTATTTTGGAGAACACTAGTTCCAAGAGATGCTCTACATAAAGGGTTTTGTGGGTACATAAGCCGTGCTTATGCTGAATACTTTACCCAATACTGGAACATCACAGTGAATACGAACATATTAAAGACTGACAAATCCTGGGGGAAAAAATTGTTAGTATTTTCCAAACATATTTGACGACAATTTTTTAACGACACATTTGGAAAATGATGGCTGACTGGGAGCAAGCAGTGGCAGAAATACTCCTTTTCCCCCATGCCTTCCACACCTACTGGCCAGCCAAGGTGTGTCGTTTGTCTGGGAAAGGCTCCGGCTTCAGCAGGTGAGCTGCGGCACCTGTTCCTTACCTGCACTGGTATGCCTGGCCCTTCTGGTCGGTCAGGACGAAGTAGTGGCCATTCCAGGCCCGTCGGTCCTTGTCCAGAGTGACGTGGGTAATGGTTGTGTTGTACAGCACGTGGAGCCCCAGCCTGCCTGCGAAGTCGCCCAGGTAGCGCACCATGTCGCGGGCATCGGGGAAGTAGGCCCGCGAGTAGTGTCTGAAGAGCAGCCGGCGGTCGTGGCTGAGCAGAGAGTTCCAGTCGTGGCGGAGGTTGAACTCGGCGTTGGCCTTGCCCGTGAACCGCTTGTTGATGCTGATGAGCTTGCGGTGCCGCGGGTAGCGCGTGAAGAAGCTGCCCGGCCCCGCGGCGCGTTCGAACACCGCGTAGTCCCTCGCGGCCCGCTGCAGGAAGTAGGCCATCTGCAGGCCCGCGGGCCCGGCGCCCAGGACGCAGTAGTCCCGGTGCGGGGGCGCGGAGAGCGCCGGGTGCAGGGCGATGGCGAGGAGCAGCCCCGGGGGCCCCCACAGCGGGGCCGCGGCGGACAGGCCCATCCTGCGGCAGACCAGAGGGGTGAGGCCTCGCACCGCGGCGGCCGGCGGTGAGCGGCGGAGGCCCAGAACAGGCGGGGGCTTGCCCGAGCGCTCACGGCAGTTTCGGGCAGAGCCACGACCAGAGCCCAAGGCCCTCGGAGCTCATTTGCCCCGACTCCACCTTTCCACGCTGGGCTCCGCGGCTCCGCACAGGGGTCCTGAACCCCGCCATCTCATCCCCTCCGGGGTCTCCCTTCCCGGGGGCGCCAACCCCCTTATTACTATGGCGACCTCCACCCTGGGGAAGGAGAGGGTGTTCCCCAATTTTTCCCCGGTTTAAGGGGTGCCCACGACCCCCGTGGAGCTCTCCCAGTCTAGACCCTCCAGAGGCTCAATTCTCTGCCCACGCCCAGCTCGCGGGCCGGAGCCTGAGGGAGGTGTGGCCTGCGGGGCCCCGCCCCTGCCGGCTCCGCGCGCCCCAGCCTCTCCGGCCACGTGACAGGGATGCCCCAGCACACCTGCCGCCCTCCCGCCGCCGCCGCCGCCGCCGGCCCCTCGGCAGAGCTCGAACTTCCCAGCCGCTCGGACCGCAGCCCGCAGCCGAGTGAGGCCGGGCTCGGCTCGCTGGCGCCGCGGTCCCGCCCCTCGCGCCCAGTGGCGGGGTCACGTGCGCGGCGCGCGGCACGCCGGGACCTGGTGGCTGGCGCGGGCTCCGGGCCGGCGCGCGGGAGAGGGGCGCACGTGCTGTGCGCGCGGCCGCGGGGCCGGGGGAGGGGGCTGGGGATGGTGCGCATCGCGAGGTGGAGGGGCCGGAGGGCAGCTCGAGGATGGGGCACTGGGCCCTCCTTTTTAAACTGCGCCTCTCCACATGTGAGGGAGGGGAGAACAGACATTTTGGAGCCGATCTCAGCTCTCATCTCCCCCTATCAGTGTAGCCAAAGACTAAAACTAGTTGGCCTACCCAATTTTGTGGGACTGGACACCGGGGTGGTGAAGCCAGGACAGATAAACCAATTAACAAGCGATTGCTGCAGTGATTCAGTGTAGTGTTTACTAAGTAACATACTGACTTGATCTTCCACCCACCGGGCGAGGGGGGCAAGGGATTGTTTCCAACAGTTGGTAGCTGACTGGCCAAATGGAGGCATAGGGGTGGAGCGATTTGCTTAAAATCACAGAGTTAAGAAGTGGAGCCTGGAATTAAAACACTGTGGAGGTAACACGAGTGGCAAGAGGATGATAAACTGGATGATCAAGGTTGGTGTCCCAGGGGTGGCATGTGGCCCCGGCATGAGAGGTGCATGGGCAGAATATTTATGAGGGAAGTACAGGAGCCTTCAACAGGCATCATACAGTCCAGTGAAATGGGTCTGAGGGTTCTTGTGGGAGGGCAGCGTGGAAAGAACTCTGCGGTCTCACAGCTTTGCATGGCTGGAGCTTTTCATTAAAAATAGTAGCCGGGAACGTTAGAAAAAACTTCCCTGGCCCCTCAGGCCAAAGTACTCACTAAGAAATGCCATTTATGTTTTCTTCACAGCCTGTATCAACATCTAAGAAAAGCTCCATTAGAGTAGAAATTGTCCAGTATTTGGCATACATAAGTTCCTTGGTAAACTTTTTCCTGCCCAATATGATCTGCAGGAAAGTAAGCATTTGTTGAATAAGCATGTGGCCCTCCAAATCCCTACGTGTGGCCCCTTGACCGAATCCAAACTTCACAGAACAAATCCTTTTAATCCTTTTGTTCTGTGAAATCTGGATTCAGTCAAAAGATCACACTTAAGGATCCAGAAGGCCACATGTGACCCCAAGGCTGCAGATGATGGTTACGGAAATGGGTGCTGGCAAACAATTAAGTACATAAAATAGTTGCCAATCTTACTTGGTGAATACAGTAGTGGTAAACTAGACAGATTGGTGAGGTATGATGGGCCCTGAGACTAGGTTGAAGCTGGATTGTAGACAACAGGATGGTATTGGAGGTTTGAATGCAGGATTTTCAGCAGTCAACTGGACAGCTCCATGCAGGACAGATAAAAGCAGTGGAAGATCATGCACAATTATTTTTGGAGAATGAGCCTGAAGTCACTTCCACTTGTTCAGTTAATCCTGCTGGATTGGGCCATGGGCTTGCAAGAGGCGATTTGGTGAATACTACTTCAGACTTAAAACCCCTGGCACCTGCCACACCACTTTAATGTGGATCTTTAACTACCTACATAGAAAACTCCCCAAGCACATTTTCTGCTCTCTCTAGTACCTCTGACAACAAAGTTCAATAGACTTATGCTTGTTTTCTGAAGCTCAGTTGTTTTGATTAAATGTGTATCATTAGGAATGCTACTCAAAAGCTGGGCCTGTTTCCTCATCTATACAATGGTATTACTCCTGCTGGCATTACAGTTCTGTATAAGGCCCAGATATTTACAGAAAGCTTAGTGTTAATACCTAGCAGGGTTAATTACTTCACGAAGTGTCCAGAACAGTGTCCATTTGTAAAATAAGTTTACATATCCTGAACATCCAGAGCTCTTATTTATGACATTGCTTTGTGGGTGCTGGCTTGAGATTGTCACCAGCCCAAGCCAGACTTGTAAGCAATTTACAAACCATTACAGTTGCCACCCGGTGGAACATCCATCGAGGTCTTCTGAGGTAGTCTTCCGCAGGAGCAGCAACCCCACCTCAACCATGCCCTACTTTGTGTTTTACTAGTGTCTTGTGTCCCAGTGTCACAGTTGGGTCTTACACATAGCCAGTAAGCACTCATGCTTGTGGAAATGGACTTCTTATGGGCGACCTCCATAAGGCACCTCACAACTGACAACACTACCCATGAAAAGATAATTTCAAAGGGTTCCAGGAACAAAAAAAATTTAGAGCATCCATCATCTAAAAGGAATATAAAACTAAGAATGCTCAAGAACAGAAGATGGAAGCCGGATTATAAATTGCAGATAGAAATTGCTGAATCTCATCTCCCCTCTCCCAAGGGCTGCTTGGAGAAGAAAGGGCTGTAAATCATTAATGTGCACATATGATGAAGGAAAGAGACTAAACAGACTTATACTTTATTCCATCTGCCAAACGTCAGAGAACAAGAGTCAGACAAATACTCTAAGGCCCTTCTGGGCTTGGTGGAATTACAAATTCCAGCTCCACATCACTGTCTGGTTTAAGTTTCTTCCTCTGAAAGACACAAAAAAATGTTAGGAGAAATGAGCCATGTTGTGTGCTGTGATGTTCACTTTCCTTTCTGAACCTGTGCTGGACCGTGTATGAATTTTCAACACCTCCACTCCGGAGCTAAGCCTTTCAGGCCCTTATAGGGCTGATAGATGTTTCCCTCAGTCACCCGTGGATGACACAGGAGACAGCTTTCAGGCTGTGCAACTAGCTCGGGGCAGACCTTTGCCCTCTAGAACACTGGCGCTTCCATCGGGGACTTTCATTGCCTTCCTCCAGATACTTCTCCCTCGATCTAGCCACTTCTCTAAGAGACCACTCTCCTCCCCACCTCTTCATGTGATCTAAAGGCTCTGGAAGAAGCTCTGGAAGGAGCCAAAGTGAATGCTTCTTGAAACCCAAGTACCAGGGAACTCTCAAAAAGTCTTATCAAGTTTAGGATGACAGTGGCTACAGAACTTGCTCCCGTGCTAGCCTACAGATCACTTAGACTTCAGAAAGAGGCTGATTACACACCTTCTTCTTCCTCTTCCTCCTCCTCCTCTTCCTCATCATCTTCATCAGAGCTAAAGGTGCCATCGGGCAGGCTGTAGACACGGATGACCTGCTTGTTGGGGTCCTTGAGGATGAGGTATTTGCCCTCCTCCAGCTTCATGCAGATGTCGATGACGCAGCGCAGAATGCCCCAGGCGTTCTCCACGCTCAGGTTTATCTGGCTGGCAAACTCATTGGGCTTGAACTGCTGGGTGCCCAGGATGACGTGGCGTGAGGAGTCTTTCACATGGTACCGAGACACGTAACTAGTGGGAGGAAAGGATATCAGTGGTTGAAGCAGAGAGACAGCAACACTTGGGGTCAAATGTCAATTATATGGTGACACTTGGTCTGCTGCTACCCCCAAGGAAAAAGGGAGAAGACAAGCCTTCACCTTCCTACCCAACTCCTCACCCCTTCAAGAGATCAGCTCACAACTCACGGCCTGCAGTCTCACCCAAGTTTGAGGTACTCAGATCCAGCCAGCAAAGCACAGCAGGTCCATCGGGCCAACTTGTAGCTGTTGTTCTTCAGCTCAGTGGCAATGACGGCCCCCCGCTGAGAGTCCAGCTTCTGACGCCAGTCAACACCATTACAGTGCTGCAGGAGGAAAGGCCTGGTTATAGGAGTGGAGGCAGGCTCCTAACGCCCAAGGCTCTGGGACCTCCTCTGGCAGAGAAGGAACTCCCTGGTCTCTCTGACTAGAAAGTGGGTGAGTATGCACTAAGACTGTAATCATTTGAGACAGAGACATGTCCCTCTCCTTGCACAGCCTGCCACACAGCACACACAGTAAATCATAATTCTTCTGAGAGCTCACTTAGACAGGAACAGACACACACACACGTTAGAGATAAATGCCACATAAATGGCAGAGGCAAGTGCTTACTATGTGTCCTATGGTAAGGAAGGGCTTCACAGAAGATGTGTAACAGTTAACCAAGTGGAGAACACTGACAAAAGCTGCAGGAGGAAACAGGAGGTCCTGATCTGAGAGGCATGCTGGGTGCGAAAGACAGGCTGTGTCAGCCTTGGGTGGGGGCAGAGACCTGCAGAGGGCGAGGAGCTCAGAGTCTGACGCTTTACACCTTCCCACCCAAGAAAGGGACCCCAGAAAGACTGTCTTCTCTAACCACCTCATTTATAGATATGGGAAGGTGGACCCACAGTGGGGTCAAAGGTCACATGGCAGATGTTCCCAAGTTTTCTTGGTTCACAGCAACCCCAAGCCATAAGAAATACTCAAGAATTCCTTTTTTTAAGTAGTTATGTTCAAACCATGAAGTAGTATTCCAACAGACACTTGTGTTTCTCTCAAAAATTTAATATCCTGTGGTACCCTTGTGAGTTTACTGTGGCATTTTTTTTCCTTTTGTTAGAGATGAGGTCTTGCTATGTTGCCCAGGCCAGACGTGAACTCCTGCGCTTAAGTGATCCTCCCTCCTCAGCCCCCTTGTAGTCCTATAGCTAGGACTACAGGCGTGCACCGCTATGGCTGGCTTGCTGCAGCATTTTAAGAGCCCTTCCACCAATCTGCATTGCATGATGGAAGCAGTGTTTTGGACAACTGATTGGCAGAGATGAATTAAATTCGGGGGTGGTGGCGGAGACAAGTCAGTTAGGAGACAAATGCAAAACAGGCATGATCGATAGGATCCTGAGCCAGGCGATGGGAAATCCTGAACCAAGTCAGAAGACAGACTGCACCTGACAGCAAAACAGAATAGTGTAAAGGAGGAGTCGGAGATGTTTGCAGCTCTGAGCTTGAGCGAGCGGGGAAAAACAAGTTGATGGGTGGCCAGAGGCAACAACAGGAATGAGGACACTGGAGGGGAAGGTGTTTTAGCAGAAAAACAAAGGGAGGCAAGTCAGAGTAGATTTCAGATTTGAGGAGTCGGGAATGGGCACCTCAGTCATACAACTGGAAGGGATTAAACTCTGCCAACAACTGGAATGAGCTTGGAAGTAGACCTTCTTCCAGAACCTCCAAATGAGAACTCAGTTCTACTGACACCTTGATTTCAGCCTCGTGACACCCTCAACAGAGAACCAAACCACACCGTGCTGGACTTCTGATCTACAGAGCTATGAGCTAATAAATAGTGTTGTTTCAAGCCACTAAGTTTCTGTTAATTTGTTACAGAGGAAAAGAAATGAATACAAGGCTGTATAAAGAAGTACTTGTGGCAAAGAGAGCTGTGTAGGGGACTGACCCTAAGAGAAGGCTCCACTGGGGGTCAAAAAAGAGGGGAGCCGGCCACGTATGGTAGCTCACATCTGCAATCCCAGCATTTTGGGAGGCCGAGAATTGCTCGAGACCAGTAGTTCGAGACCAGCCTAAGCAACATAGTGAGACCCTGTCTCTATAAAAAAAAAAAAGGAGGGGAGCCAGCAAAGACAACAGGTGAAGGGAACAGAGAAATGTACAATACTAGAGTAGCAACACTGTGGTCAAAGCCACATAAACATGGCAATACTGAATGCTACAGGGAGCTCACTGTGGAAAGTCCAAGAAAAGGCTGTTGGCCCCAGAGCCAGGCCCACAGCAAACCTTCCAGTGTGCTCTTTCAGTAGGTGATAGGGTATAAGGAGTCCTGGGGGGAGCCCATGCTGCTCCCTTTGCTCTGGGCAGGCAGCATGGAACGGCCCTCTGTACATCTCACAGAGACTTGTCCAACACAGGCCTGGCCTTGGAGCTGTCCTTCCCACTTCAATTCAGATGCGGCACACAAGCCCGAGTAGCTTGAGAGAGTAACAGCCCAGCGATCGTGGAGCACCAGCACGAGGGAGAGTGGGAGGAGGAACAAAAACGGAGGAAGCACGTTTCTGTCCAGGTGCCGCTGAAGAATCAATGCTGAGCTAGAGCTTAGGATCTGAGTTCAGTAAGTGAAGGAGTTGGACAAAAGGAATCAAAAGCTTGAGGAGAAGGAAGTGGCTCAGTAAATCAAAGAAGAGGTCAAAATGAAGAGTTGTCAGGCTTACAGAAAAATGGCCAACCCAGACAATAAGGAGCTCAAAATCAGATGCTTACAGAGAGCAGAAGTCAACAGGAGGTCAGAATAGAACAGAGAGGAAGAATGTACCGGAAGAATGGAGTTACTGGTTCCTTTGTGCAAAATAAGCAGAAAAGTTCTTAAAACTTAACACAGTTCTACACACACTCTTTCTCAGTAAGGAACTAGGCAGAGGAAAAAATTCACAAGAGAAACCCTAGGTAGCTCTGTAAGTAATGAAAGGGGCAAAGAGGCCAGCTCGCACGAGCTAGCCTGTGACAACAGGCACCGTGGGGAACACAGACATGGTGTCACCAGGAGGTGACAGAGGTGGCATCTCACCCTGGAATCCCACTCATTGAGCGTCTTGATGTTGATGAAGGACACTTCCCCGTTGGCTCCGGTCATGACGCCATCATGCTCACAACGAACAATGAGGTCAATATCATCTCCAAGCTTCCACCTGCGATACCTACGATGAAGGGGACACACAAGGTCACCTGAGACCCTGTTACGGCAGGGCCTGTGCTCCAGTCCGGTCACAGCATCCACCAGAGAGGCAACGTACCGGTACGCCACAGAGGCGATCTCGTTCTTATCCATGTCGTCCTCCACAAATGGGTTTGGGTTGGGGAAATTGTATCTTTCTTTCCCCTGCAAAAATGACAAAGGTGTCATCAGACAGTGCTAACCTTGCAGCCGAGGCCAATCAGCTTAGTAACTGCCCTGGCCAGGTCCCTGAGCTTGCTGCTTGTGTTATGCCTCCTTTCCCCCTCCTGACTGTTGGCACCTGATGAATTCTAACAATTAATTAGTTACCACGCCCCTCCCTAGTTGTTTTTCTGCCACAGCACATGTCCCCATTTGATATAACATCAATTTATTTAGTGTTCATTGTCTTTCCTCCTCCACTATGACAAAGCTCTATAAGGGCAGGAACGTTTTCTTTGCTGATGTAAAGCATCTAAAACAGCTTATCTGTACACAATAGTGTATTTGTTAAATAATTGAAGGAATCTTCACAACATGTCTGTGTCAAACATGCATTATTATTAACAGTATTTTAAATTTACAGAGAAGAAATATGCCCAAGACCACAAAACTATTAGGTGGCAGATCTATAGTTCAAAGTCAGGCAGCCTGACCTCATAGCCCAGGCTCGTAACTCCTCTGCTACAGGCAGGAACTGCGTCCCTCCTGCTCAATCCCACAACCCCATAGCCTAGCACAAAGCAGATGCTCAATCAATAGCAGTTGACTAAATAAAAATTTCCTTACCATTCTCAGGCACTGCTGGGAGAAATTGTGGTTGATGTAGGTTGCTTCCATGGCCAGATTGCGGGGTGAGTTGAAGGAATTGCCTTCATCCTGAGGGGGCTCATTGGCCGTCTCACTCACTGTCAGGAGGTCTGCAAAAGTGGCGGCAGGGTCAGCAACACACGCAACAAAGAGTCACTGACAGCATGCACAGCACTGAGAGACGGGGAGAGCCAAACGACACAGGCCTTTCCTTCAAAGAACCGTCATCTCCTAACGTGGGTCTCCCGAGTGTGGGCTACACCGCGGGGAGCCAGGCAGGCAGGGATGCTCCTTGAGAACTTTAGATACTGTCCAACATTAAATTCAGTCACACAGGGAGAAAGCTGTCCCTTTCAATCTTTTTGGATTCCTGAAGATAATGATTTTGTTAGCTTTTTAACAAAGAAAAGACCTCAGGCTTCAGATTCAGAATATAATTATACTGTTTTGTTTTCATTGCTGTTATTTTTTAAGTAACCTGGTTTTCCTTTATGGTATGTATACATGTATCAGTATGGTATAAAATATATGTATATGTATTTTTGTTTTTATTAATAAGCTGAAGCAAAAAAAAGGGGGGGCATCAATTTAAGGGAAAACATTCAGCAAACACTGAGGATGGCATGAGAGATGGTGGAGGTCAGGGAAGTGCTATTCAAATTAGTAATCGCTGGAAGCATACTATTAGGGTGCTGTGAGGACTCCAAAGCTGATGCCTCGAGGAGGTACTGCAGTGACAGCCCCTTTCCATATCTCTGAGGAGGCTGGGAGGGACTCAGACATTGCTGTCAATGCCCTCGGGGAAGATGGACCATTTTCTGCCCACTCTCTAGTACCAGGGAATGGCTCTGAACCAACAAAAATCCCCAACACCTTTGAGCTGTTTCCCAGACAGGCTTCTTACCGAAGTCTGAGTTGTCCCTCTTGTCAAAGAAGAGCTTGGACCCGACTCTCTGGACGACGATATCCCAGGAATACACTGAGCGGGTACAGCTCATCAGTGTGGCCAGAATGGCATCAGTGGCAAACACATTCCCCTGAGTTTTTGCCAGCTGCAAAGAGGAAAAAAGAGAGACAGATCTGAGGATTCTTAGGTCTAACTGCCCATTCACATGGATGGGAAAGAACTCCTTTGCTTGCCACATAAATCCTGAGGAATAAGGAGGTCTTTCACACACCCACGCCTCCCCTTGCCCAAGAAGGCTGTGGCAGACCAGCCAGAGAGCCTCTGTGGGCAGAGCCACTGCCTGGGCTACTGCAGAACTGTGGCCCACTGAACACTTGCTGGATTCCAGCCAAGTGCTTCACAATGCTTTCATCCTCGCCCCAATGACACACGCTATGCACACTGACCTCCTTTTGCAGATGAGAAAACTAAGGCTCCTGAGAGATGAAGCTAGAAAGCACGGCAGAGCTGGGACTCGAGTCCATCTCTGCTTAACACCAATACTTCTGGTCTACCCAGCAAAGTGGGTTTATTTTCATCAAACTGTGAGTCTGATTCAGAAGAGTCTTATCTACAGGCCCTACCAATACACACTGATATTCCCATGCACTCTGTTTTGTCTGAGGCCTCGGCTATAGAAGCTGGCAGCATTTCTAACGGGTGGGAGAGGGGCAGAAGGGGGTGCACACCTTTCGGATGACAGGGTCATCTGTGGTGGTGACAGTGTGGAAGATGCGCTTAATGCTCCGCAGTGGCTTCTCACTCCTCGTGGTGACGCGGTCAAAAGCTTTATCGTAGTATTCTAGGGCCCCACAACACTCGCTGAGGAGAGTGGGCAAGACATGCAAAGTAAAGGAGATAACCCTCTTTTAAAGCCACAGAATCATTTTAAAGCCACAGAATCAGAAGTCTCATCCAAAAGTCTAATATATAAGAGATGGAAAATAGTCTGACTAGAGCAGAAAAGACAAATCATCAGTGTGTGCCTGGTTCCCTGTCCTCTCAGCTCCTGACATGGCTCCAGAGAGAACACAGCAAACACAACCCATCCAGTCCAACCTCTCTGTTTTAAAGACAGGGAGACTGAGGCCAAGAGAGATGACCAGTTACAAGGCATGCAGGTGGGCTGACTTCTGGCCTTGTGCTCTGCTTCCCCACCAAGTTAGTCCCATCGACTTGCCCTCTGAGGTAAGGAGCTCTTTGAAATGTCAGGAGAAGCAAAGATTCTCCTGAAGAATTGCTATTTCTCTTTTGGCCCGAAGAACTTTATAACTTAATCTTACTTTTCTTTGGCTCAGGATGCCAGGAAGCTGAAATAAGTCTGGAGTTTAACATCAGCAAATTTCTTTTTGCTTTCTTTTCTCTTTCTGCCAAAAAAGCTATATAACTTAATCTCCTTTGCTCAGGATGCCAGCAAGTTAAAAGAAATTTGCAGTTTAATATCAGTAGACTTCTGCTTTTCCCCTTGGTCTTTATTTTTAAAAACACTTCTGTTAATTTTATGGAACACCTTTTGAGTAAGTGGTTCAAAGCCTTTTTGGAAATACCTCCATCACCAGCTGTTGCACACACATAAGAGCATGGTGGAAAGCAGCCAAAGATGCTACGTACATGTCCTGTGGCTCTGATACTTCCAGGTAACGCATTTTCATCAACTGAGGAAAATCCATTTCCTCTTTCACCTCCCAGTCACTACGAACTTCAACTGAAGAGTCTCGGGGTTTCTGTGGTGGAAAATCATTGGAGGGGGAAAAAAAATTAAAGCCCATGCAAAACATAAGCCAGAGACAGCTTAACAATACAAAGAGCTTTTATTACAGAAATAAAGTGCTGGCTGTTTTATAAGACAGAATCCCTGACTCACAGGAGCCTACAATTTAGAAGAGGACTGAAGGGATCACGGGTTCAGAAACAAATGGGGCTCCACTCCCAGGTACTGATGTCACTTGGAGAACATATAGCAGCTCCTTTATAATAGTATTTTTCTCAGGGTGTTAATTATTCTTGATAAATCAAGCATCATATCCAGCAAAATGTAACTTTCACAACTGTAACTTCACTTTTGCTTACATGTGTCTATTGTTCTCAGAATGCCCACACAAACATTTGCACATGAACATTCGCAGCAGCATTATTCACAGTAGCCCAAAAGAATAAACAACCCAAATGTCCATTAACGGGTGAACGGCTAAACAAAATGTGGTATATCCATCCAAAGGAATATTATTTGGCAATTAAAATGAAATGAAGTATAGCTGATTCTTGAACAATGTGGGTTTGAACTGCTTGAGTCCACTTATATGCATTTTTCCCCCCAACCAAACACAGATGGAAAATACAGCATGCTCAGAATGCAAAACCCAAGTATACGGAGGGCCAACTTTATTTCATATATGTGGGTTCCATAGGGCCCCCTACGTGATTTGAGTATGCATGGATTCTGGTACACATGGGGGTCCTGGAAGCAATCCCCCTAGTATACCAAGGGACAACTGTACTGATATGCTGCAACATGGATGAACCTAGAAAACACTATGCTAAATAAAGTAGCCTGTCACAAAAGATCACATATTGTATGATTCAATTTATGTGAAATGTGCAAAACAAAAAAATCCATACAGGCGGGAAATAGATTAGTGGTTGCCTAGGGTTGGGGCAAATATGGGGTGTGCTATGGTTTGGGTATGTCCCCTGGAATTCCCACTGAAATCTGATTCCATTGTAGTGGTGTTGGGAGGTGGGGTCTTTAAGAGGTGATCAGGTCATTAAGAGGGATTAATGCCCTTCTTGACAAAATGGGTTAGCTACAAAGAGAGTTCAGCCCCCTTTTTCCTCTCTCATGCCCCTTCCCACTTCTGCTTTTGTGCCATGCTATGAAGCAGCGCCAGGCCCTTACCAGATGCGGCTGCCCGGTCTTGGACTTCCCAGCCTCCAGAACAGTGAAAAATAAACCACTTTCCTTTATAACTTATCCAGTTCAGATATTTTGTTATAGTAATAGAAAACAGACTAAGACATGGTGACTGCTAAAGCTTACAGGGTTTCTTTCGTTCTTTTTTTCTGAGACAGTCTTGCTAGAGTGCAGTGGTGTCATCATAGCTCACTGCAACCTCAAACTCCTGGCCTCAAGCGATCCTCCCACCTTGGGAGGATGAAAAAGGTCTGAAATTGACTGTAGTAATGGTTGTATACTAAAAATCACTAAATTGTATGGGATGTGAATTATATCTCTTAACAAAGCTGTTATAAAGACAGACAAACAGAAAACACCAAACCAAATTCCCAGACAGAATTTTGGTATAAATATACTACCTGTGATTTTTGATCCCATTTCTGCCTAACCCCAAATTGCTTCTGGAATTTTTTCTGTAGTCTTATGCGTTCTCTGAAAAGACAGAAATATCGTGATCTCATTTCAGACCTTTATGTCAGTGGCTTCTTCAACAGGCAGAAGCTGCCACTCTCTTTAGCTAAACTTCATCATCATCGCTGACTTCTCTGAACCACGGAAAACGGGGGATTATCGAAAGGAATAGGCCAAAAGGGTGCACAATGGAGATGCTAGAAGATGCATACTGCCCCCAAATACTGACCAGGTGTATTTTACTCCATCTATAGTGACTGCCCACTGGCAGCCCCAACCTGGGGTGTAGTGGCTGCTGTACTATACAACTCCAGAGGACTCACAGGACATAGTATAAATGGGGCTTTCTGGAGTTGTGCCACAGCAGAACCGAGCCTAGGCAAGCTTCAGAATCTCATCTTATTGCTTTTGTTTCTATTCAGTGTGCATGTCCACCACAAGGAATTAGTTTCCTGCCCATGATGTCTGTCGTGAACTGGCCCTGGGAGAACAAGCTAAAAGGTGGCTTAAATCGCTTTAAATTTTTTTCTTTTACAACGATGGGGAAGACAACCATCTTGGCTTTGGCCCTATGGTTTTGGAGTAAGGCCAGTTTGGGAAGGGTACTTTGTTCTGGCAGGATGGTAAACTCACCTCTCTTTCTGCTTAGCACTCTTAGGTAGGGTTTGCAGGTTGAACTGCAACATGTTCCGTCGATCTTTGTCTCTGCGGAGGTTCCGCTGGGAATCAGGAAAAAGCACGCATGTTAAAATCTTGGAGATTTGGCTTACAACAGGCAGGGGTAAAGGGACGTCTTTAGAGTAAGTTTAGGATGCAAAATCCCAAGTTTCACATGTTACTCTGTGCTTTTATCTATGGCATCAACGGTCTAGGGGTTTTACTGGGGGAACTACTTGGAATTAGCTTAGACTTATGTTCATACAGCATACTTTTCTTTGAAGTAGGTTTACTGGGTCTTATTAGGGTTGCTGAGTTTGCCTCTTTATGGGATAACATGCAGCTTGACTGGACCATCTACTTAATAAAGCCTGCATACAGCAATTAAATGCGGCAATAGGCACAGGTGCACCTTTTTATCTAGCACAAACATCCACTCTTAGCAATGGGTGTGATTTCCTAGCTACTGGTGAACAGCAATCTAAATTATTTAAATACATTTCTGGACCAAGTACAAGTTTACTTCAGCATAGTCTGTCACTGAATGGTGACTTGGGATTCACTGGAAGACCTATGATAACGTGCTTTCCTCTCTCATTAGTATTGACAAGGTAGCATTTTTTGCAGTAAGTGACAGCCAACAGTAATAACCCCAAGGTGATCAGGTTGCTGGCTCTTGGCCTACCTGTGCAAATCTCATCCGATTCCTCTGGTAGGCAGTCTTCTGTGTGCGTGCTGTATCCACCAGTTGAAAGCTAGTTTCATCCTCCTCATGGAAATAAGCATATTGACTTCCACCACCAAATTGAGAGGAGTACTTATCTGGGGGCAAAAGTGACAGTGTGTAATAACTACCACCTATAGACTTTACATATATTTACGAGTCTAAAGCCTTGTTAGTTAAGTGTGGTCTCAGGAACTACAGCATTGGCTGGGAATTTGTTAGACACACAGACTCACAGCCCCCACCTCAGACCTACTGAATCAGAACTGACCTTTTAACAAGATGCCCAGGAGATTCATATGCACGTTCAAGTTTGAAAAGCTCTGGTCTAAAGAACTTTCTAAGCTGAGACAGAGGGACTCAAGCTAACCCATTTCACTCTTATTGTGCAAGAATCTCAGCTGAGATTTAATTTAATAGGAGAGGTAGATACAGGCACATGTTCCCTTATCTGATGCCTAAGGCAGACAAGTTTAATGGATCATGATATACTTCCTTGCCAACCTCAGCCCCAGAAAACTCAGTACTCCAGGTAGCCACTTCCAATGACGTCAACTGGCACAGAGAAAATGCTTTTTACTGTATTGGGATCTTAAAACCAGAGGTTTTAAACCTGGAGTCCACTGATTGGCTTCGGAGGTTTAGTAAATCCCAAGCAATGAAACACAAAACAGTAATGTTGTTCAAAAGATTTTTCTTGTTTTTTTAAAAATTTATTTCAATAAATTATAGCTTCTCTTTTTTTTTTTTTTTTTTTGAGACAGAGTCTCACTTTGTCGCCCTGAGTAGAGTGCAGTGGCATCATCGTAGCTTACTGCAAGCTCCAACTCCTGGCCTCAAGCGATCCTCCTGCCTCAGCCTCCTGAGTAGCTGGGACTATAGGAGTGTGCCATGACGCTTGGCTAATTTTTCTATTTTTAGTAGACACGGGGTCTCGCTCTTGCTCAGGCTGGTCTCGAACTCCTGAGCTCAAGCAATCCTCCTGCCTTGGCCTTCCAGAGTGCTAGGATTACAGGCATGAGCCACTATACCTGGCCTCATCAGATTTTTACATGGATCGTTGGCTCCCTCAAAAGTGGGGGAAAACCCCCATTATCATAGGCCAGATCTCCTTAATGAACGGTCTAAGTTTTGGGGCTAGTTTAAAATATGTAGTTAATGTCCAAAGTCCAGATTCTACCTCCAAAAGCTATGAATTATCATTAGCATTTCCTTCCCATTCTAGAAAGCTTTCAAATGGAGGTTACTAGAAAAATTAACAACTCTCCCAAGGCCCTGATTGGGGTAGTTAGTTGAACACTTACTTACTTGTGTACCTCTTATCTTGGTATGTGGCTCCCGTCCAGTCTGCAACCTGTAAGAACAACAAGACAAGACAGAGAACCCACAGGTCAACCAGGCAAGTTTCTATTGATCTAGAAACCCCTGAAGGTGAGAGAACACAGTGTGGGAAAGTACCAGAAGAACTGGCTCACAATGCCTTTGTAAATGCACAGCTCTCCTATGACTACTTCCAGAGATTATAACCTTTCTCAGCTGGTATCCCTATAAGGAACACAGGAGTGAAGCTTTTGAAAGAATAAAATTGAAACAGGGACTTGTGGAGAGCAGCAGCCACAGCTGAAAAGATTCGGATTCCTGCTGACAGGCAAGTACCTTTCCCAGCCGATCTCCTTTGCTGAATGGCTGGTAGGGCATATCCCGAAACTGTTCGGGAACCGCACAGGGACCCCAGCCTGAGGGATTGTCCTGGATCACAGGTGTCATGAACTTTGCCATCTTCCAAAACCTTAAAAATATAAATAATGTGAGTAGCACATGCATGAAGAAAGGCCTCAAAGTACAAAAGCCCTCCATAGGAGGTAAACAGACATAAACAATAAAATTCAAAAAGCAACACACAAAACGGAACCCTCAACTGTTGAGCTACTACTAACTTATGTTTTCTTGTAAATAATACTGTGAATAAGTACTTAAAACTCAGAAGCAGAAGACTGCTAACAAACCCGATTTACCATATTTCACCAATTCTTTGACACCCTCTTTTTACTGTAACATTTTAAAAATGAGGTTGCAGCTTATGCTTGTTGGGGTATCATATCTTAATTGGTAGTTTTTCTTTCTTAGTGTTACATAAAATAACAGTGTTTTAAAAACTTGGTAGTGTCTCACAGATTTGATGAAATGTATTAACATCTTTTTCAAGTGTACTAAGCACATTTTGGCTATCAGATACACCTTCACCAAGACATACAATATTTAACTTCCCTAAGCTTCAGTCTTTTCATTTGTAAAATAAACTAGATCCTTGTTTTATTTATATCACAGGATCACTGTGAATGTCTTATTAGTTAACACACATGAAAATACTTTTTTTGTAAAATGCCACACAATTACTATTCAGACTTGCAAAAATACATTTACACACAGAGTGCTGAGAAAAAAGATTCTTTAAGTATATCCTGAAATTCAACTTTCTTGTTCTTCCAATTTTTTTGTCATCAATGCAAATTCTGTGTGCTGAGCAAGCAGACATAAACCAGGAAAAAGGACTGCCAGAAGGTGGAGGAGGTCCCCATAAACCTTAGGCCCAAAGTGGCCATATGTCAAATGCTCATAAACATTGCCAGGCACTGTTCGTAGTGCTTACCATGCATTAATTCATTAAATCCTCCCAACAATTCTGTGAGGTAGGATCCAGAATTATCCCCACTTTCCAGATAAGGACACTGAGGCATAGAGAAATGAAGAAGTTGCCCAAAGTCTCCACACCAGTTGATGAAAAATTTGAACCCAGACAGTCTGGCTTCAGAGTCCACAATCTGCATAATCCTACAGCTCCTCTCAGGGAAATAAAAACCAAGGGCTGTACAGTAGATAGCTGCCAGACACCTCCTATCAAAAACCTATGCATTTATCATCCATTGTAATACTCTGAAAATGCTCAGAAAGTGAGATCCCAGAGGAAAATCCATTACACAGATATTTCCTGGAGGATGGAAAGCAATCAAAGAGCACAGGTATATTAAACTTAGTAAGCGCTCCTCACTGCCCCATGAAGGAGAGATTGACGCTTCCTACCGAGATGACATTTGGGTGACAGCAACAGGGAATAAACCTGGGAACTTCATCCTCCAAATCTGAACTGAAGCTATGCTGTGGGAAGAGGACAAAAGAAAAGGGGGGGGTGGTCTCAAAACAAATTCACATTAAACAAATACTTATTGAGCTCCAAGTGTCAGGCACTACGCTAGATACTTTAACACCACTAACTCCCCCACAACCCCATTTTAGAGGTAAAAAATTGAAGCTCAGCCAAACCAAGCAGTTGATCACATCATCTCAAAATAGATTTGATTTCCAGGGTTGTCTACCCTAAGTCCAGCTTTCTTTCCATTATATTATAGCTGGGCAGCAGCCTGGCAAGATCTGGAGTTTGAGACCATATCTAACAACACATCAACGATGTCTCAAAACACACTGTTTTAAAAATCTGATGGTGTCAGAAGCTCAAGAAGGAACAGGCCCAAGGCTTGACATGGATCATGTCCTTGGAGAATCAAGGGGTGGGAGGAAGTCCCCTGGCCTTCAGCACACCGGGGGAAAAAAGGTGAGCAAAATGGAACCACTAAAACTGAGCTGCTCAGCTAAAATGATGTGACAGCTGTATTGGCCACAGGGGCAGGATGGGGAGGCACCAACAAGGCAGGCACAAGGGGCTCTGTGGCTGACAGGCCACGGTACTGTATAGATTATTGCGGCCGCTACAGATCGTACACCATCAATCCCTGGGGGTGGGGTGGAGTGGGTTTCAGATCAGAGATCAAATCCATTTTTCTATCCTAGACTTACATTTCACAGAAAAGGAAAGGAATCATTTGGGTTGTAAATCCCTCAGGTTAAGGGTCGAACACCGCTCAGCTTGGCACCCTCAATATCCCACTCAGAAACTCAGGAAGTCTTCGGCCACTTTAAAAAGAATGCTCTGTGACCTAGCTGCGTTAAGTGACATAATCAAATTCGTCCAGCCCGTGGCCACTGAGTGGGGGGGTCTAGGGCCAGGGACCTCACCCGCAACGCCGTGCCCCGCATCCCGCAGTGTGCGGGGCCTCGGACCCCAGAAGGCGGATTCCTGCTCCGCCCAACGGAGGGACAGCGACAGCAGAAGGGGACGTAAGAGAGGTCTCTTCCGGGAGGCCCCCGAAGACCGGGCCTAGTCCAAGTCGGATCCGGGGGTCCGCAGGACTCTACGAAACACGCCGCTCACCTGCAACGGCCTCGACCGGCCGGGATGGCAAAAGATAGTCCGAACCGTAGGCCGCGTTACCAGATGTAGTCCATAAACCGGGAAAAGAAGGAACACGCGCGCGCAGTAGGCGGCGCCGTAAACGCGACCGGCGCTGTCGTAAACCTCTCCAGCTTCCTCCGGATTCGGCGGAAGAGCGCCCGAGTCGTAAAGCGAAGGTGCAACCGGAAATCCGTCACTACGCTTCGCCAGCTGTCGTCGTTAAACTCCGAGGGACCAAGACGCGGCGGGGGGGTGATTATGGTTACGTCAGGCGGCATCCGGAAACGCCCTAAGAGGGCGTTCATTCTTGAAACTTGGCGGCCTTGCAGTCACAGCTGGAGGCGGGGAGCAGCTGGCCGCCCCTCTGTGTCCACAGAGCTTCACGGGACGCCGCGGCCCTTCTGTATCCCACAATGACCCGCGGCTCCCGCCCACTTTAACCAATCGCCTTGTTTGGTTCTCACAGCAAGGGTCGGGGGGGGGGGGCTTGGGCTGCCCTTTTTATAACTCCTCCCTCTGTAATAGTTGGGGAAAGAGGCTCAGAGGTGTGAAATGGTCTGCTTAGTTCAGACTGCTAGTTTACGGGGTTCAAACCTTACTTCCTCAGTTCTCAAACTTGACTGTACGACGACGATTTCTGGAGCGCTATGTTTTAAAAATGCAGATTCCAGGTCTCAGTTCCACGGATTGTACAAGTATGTCTAAGCGGGAGCCCAGGAATCTGCATTTTAATTAACAACTGTGATTCTGAAATGGCGCCTCAGGAACCACTTTCCGACAGTGGACAACAGTGGTGTTCAGCTGAACAGTTGTTCAGCAACTGCCAGCATACGGCGTTTCTCCTGGAGTTTTTCTTGGGGGAATTTCAGAACATGGAAAGATATCTGAGGGCATGATTTTATTCAAACCCCAGATCCTTTCTACCTGGCCTCCTAGGTTTCCTTATCAGTATCCTAGTCTCCTTATTGGGAAATATATCTATTATTAGACATATCTGATGTCTAGGCTCTGCCACTTTCTGGCTGTGTGTGGCCTTCACATTCCTGGGCCTCAATTTCCTTATCTGTAAATTGGAGATGATGATAAAGGGGTGCTGTGATGGTAAAAATAAATGTATGTGAAGGGAATTAGTAATTCCACTTAACCAGTTAGGTGAACTTGGATAGGTTATTCGACCTCTAAACCTGCTTATTCATCTGTAAAACGAGAATGTTAACAGCAGCGCCTATTTCCATAAATTCTCTCCCAATCTGCTCATCTTCCAGTTTTCCTAATTTTTGTTAATGGTCCTGGTAAATTGTGCTCAGTGCAAAACCCTGTAGTCATCATTGGTAGTTCCTTTTCCCTTTCCCACCGCATTGAATTCTTCACTAAGTCCTCTTTATTCTACTTTCTTTTTTTTGAGACAGAGTCTTGCTCTGTTGCCCCAGGTAGAGCGCAGTGGCGTCATCATAGCTCACAGCAACCTCAGACTCCTGAGTAGCTGGGAATACAGGTGAGCACCACCACACCCGGCTAATTTTTTCTTTTTTTTTTTTTTAAATTTTTTCTATTTTTAGTAGAGACAGGGTCTTGATCTTGCTCAGGCTGGTCTCAAACTCCTGGCCTCAAGCAATCCTCCCGCCTCGGCCTCCCAAAGTGCTAGGATTACAGGCGTGAGCCACCACGCCTGGCCTTTTCTACTTTGAAAATGCGTCTTGAATACTACCACTTTTCGTCACCATCTCACCTCATGCTTGGGTCCATACTTGCTCCTCTAGGGTTTCTTCTTCACATGGTGGCTAAAGGAATCTGTTCACAACCTTCTAGCAGCTTCCCATTATGTGCTTAGAGGAAAATATGAGTATCTTCCTGTGGCCTGTCAGGTCCCTCTCTACCTTTCAACTTCCTGTCCTGCCACTCCCTACTCATTCTGCTCTAGCCACCATGGTGTTCTTTTTGTGCCTTAAATACACCAAGTTCATTGGCATCTCAGTAGTGCCTCTACACTTGCTGTTCTTGCTGCGTGGAACACTTCCCCTTGATTTACTGGTGGTTGGGTTGGTCTTACCATCTGTGTCTCTGCTCAAGAGTTAACTCCTCATGGAGGTCTTTTTCTGACCATCATTCCTAAAATAGCTGCCCCTCCTGTCTCTCCTCTGCTTGGTTTTCTTCATAGTTCTCATTGTTTTCTCAGATATTGTTTGTTTCTTTGTTTAAGCTCTATCTCTCCCTATAGAATGTAAGCTTTTTATGACTCGGGCACTCTGCCGCCGAATACAGAGGAAGCTGGTAGGGGCTTTGTCTGTATTACCTAGAACAGTGCCTGGTAATATTTTTTGAATTGTTGAATGAATATATAGGGGTTTTATGAGAAAGAAATGAGAAAATGAATTTAGCCCATTATCCTGGGCACATAAATAAGCACTCAATAAACGTTAGCATAAGTAACATCAATAGTAAATTGTAATGTGTTCCAAAATGTAAGGGGAAATGTATTTTTGCTGAATTGCTTGTGTCTTTTTTTTTTTGCTGTGGGCCCACAGGCCATCTGCTGCAGCCTCTGTCTTGTGTCAGAGTTTAATCATCTTTCCCATATTTTGGCCCAGATGTCTCTGCCCACCCCAGGTGGAGAAGGATCTGGAGTGTCCTGTCTCATTGTCAGAAGTGGGTCCCTGAGCTGGGTGGGAGATTGTGCCTCTGCTCCCCTCCTCCCACCGACACCTTTCTGTCTCTTTCTCTGCCCATTCTCCACACAGCAGACGGCATGACCTTCGTTTTCATATGAAATCAAAGCATGCCCAACCACTCCCTCCCCCAGCCTTACAACCCTCAGTGGCTTACCTGCACCCTGAGGGTGAAATCCTGTGGCCTGCAAAGCCCGAAATGGCAGCTTCCCACTGGCAGCCTCCTTTTTCTGGATTGCACCCAAACTCATTCCTGCCCCAAGACCCTCCTGTGCAGTGCCTGGACTGCATCTCCCCTAGTTCTGCATGAGCCTGTGTCCTTGTCAAACAGGATTTCTGAGTAACCCCACCTTGCCCTAACTCACTCTTTTGCACATTAGATCGAGCTTGCCATGTGCCTGGTACTATTCCAAGGACTTATATTAACTCATTTAATTCCCACTTCAGACCTGTGAGGTAGGGCCTAATTCTCCCTGTTTTACAGATGAGGATATGGAGGTACAGAGAGATGCTCTAGGCCCAACAGTTCTGTAGGTAACCTGGGGTTT
Source organism: Daubentonia madagascariensis (assembly GCA_023783475.1). Classification (NCBI taxonomy): domain Eukaryota; kingdom Metazoa; phylum Chordata; class Mammalia; order Primates; family Daubentoniidae; genus Daubentonia; species Daubentonia madagascariensis. Next base: position 10,349,945 of record JAKFHU010000600.1, on the reverse strand, counting down.
CAAACTCAGGAGGCAGGGTGGCTCCCAAATCTTCTGTGTATTCCACTGGTGTTTTGTTTGGTTCCTGACTTTCATTCCTATTGAAAATTGTCTTGTTTATTTATCTACTTATTTCTTGTCTCCTCATGAAAGGTGGGATCTTACGTGTCTTGTTTACTCTTGTATCCTCAGCACCTGGAATGGTGCTTATCACACAGTTGGTGCTCAGAGAATGTTTGTTGGTTTGTGAGTGACCTCTGAGCACAGGCCCTTCCTCCATGTGTCCATAACACTTGGCAGAGCCCTCTATCGCTTCCTTACCACGTGCCTTACCCTGTCACCAGTGTCCCCTACCTCCCCTACCCAAGCCTCTGGGTTCCTCCAGCGTGTGGCTGCATTATTCCTGGATGAATTACCATGGCCCAGCACAGTGCCTGGCACACAGAGTGTGCCCAGGATATGCTTAGTGCATCCAGGGCCTTCAGACAATGCTTTTAGAAATGTAAAACAAAACAAAACAACACAAAAAAACAAAAACCCACAAAAAACTTAACATTCTTGCCAGGAAGGCATAGGTTTGGGGGGCAAGTGCCCTTTTCTCTAAAGGAGCTTGCACAGCCTCTTTCTTGTTTGGAGAGGCACGAACACTGTCTTTGGGCAACTGAATAACTTCTTCTTACTGCTAATAATGGCTAACATTAGCGTAGCAATTTATAAATGACAAAGTCCTGAATTTCATTTGAGCCTCATGGCTACAATATTTTAATACCAATTTTACAGATGGTAAAATGAGGCTCAGAGAGGTCACTAACCCAAGGTCACGTAGCTAGTGAGAGACAGAACTGGAATTTTATTTATTTACTCATTCAACCAACATTTGTGGAGCACCTTTTATTTGCCTTGTAAAGAGTGACCTAGACGTGGAGGAGGCAGCAGGGAGCAAAATGGGTGAGGATCTTGCTCTCAAGGAGGGTGCCTATTAGTGGGGGAAGGTAGAAAATGGGCAAGTGCACAGACATGTGAGAAGTAGGTGAAGACGCTACAACAGGGCTGTGTATTAGAGAACGATTTAGGGTACAGTGCTTTTAGGGTGGGAGTTCAAGGAGGCTTTTTCATGAGGTTGGGGCAAACATTTGATGGCAAACTTGATGGACGTGAGATTATTCATAGACTTTATTTAATCCTACTTAGTGTGAATACTCATACATTTGCTGCAGAAGAAATAAAGGGTTTATGGAATACTGTCCCAGAGCTCCCTGGGCATATCACCTAATATGCAGTAGACCCCCTGGAAAACCTTTCCGACATCCAAAGAATTATAAGTTATGAAGTATATTGAGCTGCAAGGGTTTCAGATGAGGAATTGTGGACCTGTACCAGACTTTTCTGTCTCAGTGGAGCAGATATCATTACCCCCATTTTACAGATGAGAGAGACTGACGGTGAGGGACATGTCGCCTTGTAGCATTTTATCATCCTGTGGGAATGTGTGCTGGTAGGAGGGGAAGCTTTTGAATCTTGTCATCCCAGCAAAATTTTAAGAAGAGAAAACCTGGAAGGATTAAAGCCCCAAAGGATGCTCCAGTTACCCCGGAAGAAAGGGAGGCTTGCTGTACATTCCAGTGGTCGGCATTCAAAATTATTTTTTATTTCAGCTGGATGTACACTCACCCGTCACAGGACCAGTTCTCAGAATAGAGAGGTACCTGTTGAATCATCCACCCCACTTCCTGCCTCGTGTGGGCATCTCTCCAAGTGCTGAGCCATCCGCTTCTCTGCTGTAGCCTGAGATATATCAGGATTTGCAGCCCTGGCGACAGGAGACAAAATAGACTCCCATTTCCTTCGGAGCTATTTAGTTAGTTTAGAGAGTGTTTGACTGTTTCGATGGGATGAGCAATAACTGTGCCTCTCCTTGGCTCCTTCTCTCTGCCCCATATGTTTTCTTCTGTTGGGGTTTGGTGTCCTGGGACCAAAGGTGAACACCGATTTTGGCTTGATCTGGCTACACTGTCGTGGGCTAGTAGGTGCCCCTCTCTGAACCTCAGGCCCGCTTTCTGCATCACAGCCTTTTCCTCATCTCTGTTTGTACCACATGCCCTGGTTCCCACTGTCCGGGCAGATCCAGGTGACTGCAAGGTGATATTTAAGGGGGTCTCATGGGGCAGTGTGACATCACCACAATGCAAGCAGACATCTGTGGAGTCAGACTGCCTGAATTTGAATCCCAGGTTTACCAGTAGTTGTGTGAGCTTGGGCAAGTTGCATGACCATCTGAGCCTTGGCTTCCTCATCTGTAAAACAGATGGAATTACAGTATGTACCAATTAGGAAGGTAGTTAGAATTAGGTCAGATAATGCATGTAACGCGCTTAAGGCAGTATCTGGCATGCAGTAGACCCTTAATCCACGTCAATTGAATTAATATGGTTACCAGAAACTCGGGAGATGGGAGGCTTTGACTGGGGCAAGATCTTGCAACATTTCAAGAGCAATCACTGGTCACTTGTGAGGATCCAGGCCCTGGGTTGGTCACTCAGCATTCAGAGAGAGACCCAGTCATGCTCTCAAGTAGCCCAAAGTCTAGTGGGAAAAGTAGGTGTGGCTGATCCAGGGTCTGCAATATCTATGAAGTACTTAATGAAATATATTTTGAGTCTACATTTAAAAGGCAAATTTCATATAAAAATCCAGAATTTTGGCTTCTCTTAAGATCTAGCTATACTGGGCTGGTTTTCTTGCATGATGATAAGAAGCTAGAACTGAATAGGAACTGCTCCCTTGGCCAGGGGCTCTCTACTTTGCCTCAGTCCTCACTGCTCCCTATTGCACCATACAGCCTTCTTCATGTTCATGTATGTTCACTGCCTGGCCCTCTGGAACTTTGCAGGTAAACTGCAATGCAATGCTGTGGGTGCAGTGAGAGGACAATGATGGATAATAACTCAGCCTTGGGCAGTCAGGAAAAGTTTCCCAAGGGAGGCAAAGTCACAGCTGCTTCTCTATAAAACCTGCAGATGCTGCTGAACACCCTCATCTTTATGACTCAAGGACGTGAATAAAGGACACGAAGTCAGAGCTGGCAGGGAATCTCTGCCATAAAGCAGCTGAGGCTTAGTGCCTTGTCTGGGGTCACACAGCCAGCTGATGGCAGAAGTAGGGCTAGAACCAGCATTATCAAACTGAAACAGTTCTGGGGCACTCTACCTCCCCTGTTTCTGGTTTCCTCGGGAGTCAGAAGGATTTGTACTCTGGGGTCACGTATTTGAGTCCTGTCTATGTCACTTACTTGCAATGTGACCTTGGATAAGTCACTTCATTTCTTTGAACCCCTCATCTATAAGGCAGGGCTAAGGGTTCCAACCTCAAAGGAGTGTTTTGAGGGCCAAAGATTGAGAAAATGGATGGGGACAACTCATTAGCTCAAGAGGACTCTAGACATGTGAAGGTCGTTATGATTGTTGGCAAATATCCACCTTCTCCCAACAGATTTTGGCAGCATCTGTCCGACAGTGATCTTGAATGGGACCCGACCCCCATTCTGCCTTTGTCTGTCCCTTGTGGGAGCACATGTGGCCTTTTGTCAGGCTTGGACCATGGAAGGGAAAGTTTTGGGATTCTCTGACCTTGGCAGTGATCAGGGCCCTGGGTGCAGAGCCCACAGGCTCCCCTCTTCCAGAACGCTCCAAGGTCAAAGGGGGTACTGGGGTGGAGACGGGAAGGAAGCGGAATTTCCTGGGCAAAAGAGGAGAAGTGTCAATAATTCTTTTGTTTTCTTCAAGGCACCTACCTGCATATCAGGGGCTGGAACTATTGAGACAATATAGCATTGTGGTTGACTATCCCACTGTCCTGAGTTCAAATCCTGGCTTTCCTCCTAACTGGTTGAGTGTGACTTTGGGCAACATTTAAAATTTCTCTTAAACTGCAATGTCCTCATCTGCAAAATGGGCTTCTCAACGTACCTATTTTATAGGGGACGAAGTGAGATTATGTGCTGCAGGGTTTAGCACACCAAGGAGCTCAATAAATGGCAGCTATTACTGTTGCTGGGAATGGTAGTAATTCCCGTCCATCGTGTTTGTATAGCACTTTATGGACTAGCTGTGCTTTCTGATCCCATTTGATCTTCACGATCACAATGACTCTTTGAGGCGGCCAGTGCAGGGGTCATTGCACAGATGAGACAACTGGAGCCCAGAGAGGGCAACGGTCTGCTCAAGGTCACACGACTTGTGAGTGGCAGAGCCAAGTTCAAGTCTTCTTAGATGATGAATGAGCAGCACCTTCCACAGGGCCTGGCCAGACCAGACCCTGAACGTGTGGTTGGGCTGCTCCCTGGGTGCTCCGTTTCTCCCAAAGACTCCTTTATAGAAAAAGATAATCCAGAATGTCGTTTCTAACCCTTGTTGCACCTGTTGGTACTCTGAGCCTGTGCTGCCTCCAGGAGTGAAGAAAATTTTCCTTGTTCTGTGGTGTCATACTGACTTTCCTTGCATTTGTTCTCAAGGGACCTCAGCAGCTCCCTCCCCACGTGGACGCCCCCCCCCCAGCTATTTACCAGAGGGTCGTGTTCTGCATCTGGCCACAGGGTGGCACTGCTCCCCAAGTCATGAAAAGTCACACCCAGCCCCGGACTGCATTTCAATCCATCAAATATCAATTAAACACCTACTATGTGCAAGTCACCGTGACTGCTGAGAGGAGGACTTCAGCTATTCATTTCTGTCACATTAAGATCTATTAGTAATAGCAACAGTAATAACTTGGGTACAGGACTTCATAGTTTATTGAGCAATTTACATAGATTATCTGGTTCCATCTGTCAAACGATCTTGATATATTAGATGGGGTGGGTCTTTTCACGCCCATTTGAGGAGGAAATGGAGGCCCAGAGAGTGATGGAATGTGTGTAAAGGCATGGAGCAGAGAGGCGCAGGGTAGGCATTCGATGAATTATAGGTGGTGGATGGAACAGGCAGACCCAGGCATCTGTCTCCTGCAAGCTCTTATTTGCAGGGACTGTATCTTACTTGTCTTTGTGTCCTCACTCTTAGTGCAGTTCCCGGTGGAGGGCTTCAGCAGACTTCTGCAGCAAGGAGAGGAGAGGCAGGGGCTCCCTGCAGGCTGCACGCAGTGCCTGGAAGGCTCCCTGGTGCACTCGGGCTGAGAGAGGCTTCCGGGTTGGAGCTGGTGGAAGAGACCGCAAAGAGAGGAGGTCACTACCTTCACCGCGCGGTGTTTGCAAGGCACAAGTGACTCACCATAATTTGGTCCCTGAGGGCTGCCAGGTGGCTGAGTGGTCAGAAATGATTCATTCTTTCATTTGTTCACTCATTCATTCACTCAACAAACATTTTCTGAGTACCTGCTACATGCTAAGCACTAGGAATACAGGTGTGCAAACACAGCCCCTGTCCCCTTGGAGCTTCCAGAGCACTGGGGGAGACGGAGGACAAAGAGCTAGAAATACAGTTTGGTGTGAGTTGCTCAGAAGTCTGTACCGAGTGCCATGGGGGTGACCGAGTCTACCAGGGATGGGTGGTGGGGGGCTACACAGAGAAGGGGACCTTTTGCAGAATCTTGGGGAATGAGATGAGTTTTCAGATTACCAGGCAAAGGAAGGCACAGAGGGTTGGGCAAGGAAAGCATCGGGGGCAGCGGTGTGTGCACAGGCCGGAGCTGTCAAAGGGTCATACATTTGAGGACAGGTAAGAGAGTGGGGGGCCAGCCAGAGAGGGGCCTTGAAAGCTATCCTGAGGACTGCGAACTGTGTCCCATATCTGTCAGGGAACCATCATGCTGGGAGCTGTGCTACGAGGTCAGAGTTATGGGGAGAAGGGGGGCAAAGGAAGGACCATTATTCATGTTGACTGAGCCCTGGCTGTTTGCCGTTCATGGTGCTAAGTGCTTCCAGAGCATTGGCTTATTGTCCGTCTTGTGAGGCACGTACTCTAATCATCTTCCTTTTATAGACGAGTAAACTGAGGCTTGGAGTGCTGAAGTAAGTTGTCCAAGGCCAAAGAACTAGTACTGGTGGAGTCAGGACTTGTCTTTTTTGTTTTTTAATGGTCACCTTTACAAAAGCTAAAATGTATAGATTTTCATGCACATGGTACAAAATTCAAAAGGCCCATTGCCACCTGCCACAAAAGTTTAGAAAAAAAAGGCCCAGAAGGTACCCAGAGAGGTTGTTCTCCTTAACTTCCCTGCTCCCAGGCTCCCAACCCACGAGTGACCACTCTTACAGTTTCCTGTGTTTTTTCCTAGAGATTTTTGTTGTTGTTGTTTGTTTTTTTAGAGATGTTTTATACGGACCCAAGCACAAAAGGCAAGAACAGACAAGCTCGTGTTAGCCATAGGTACAGGCTTTGGGAACAGCCTGCAGGGGTCTTTTGATCCTGACTTTTTGAGAGCTTGGAGAGTGTTACCACTAGACTATGGCTTGAGCAAAGGGTGGGAGGGCTTGGGTGGGTGGATGTGTGGACATCAAGAGGTCTGTGCACTTGTGTGATGGTGTAGGCCTGGGCTGTGGGCAGGTGACCCAATAGAGACAGGGAGCGGGACCCGAGGCTCCCTGCCAGGCTCAGCCTGGGAAGAGGCTGAGTGGGGAGAAGGTAGAGGAGAGATGCTATGGTGGCACTGTCTGACAGGCAGGCATTTGGCAGGGCTGGAGGTGCACTAACAGGGAGAAACCGGCCTGTCTCAGGCCTCTTGCTGACTCCAGAGCAGTTGCAGCCCCCCAGGCCACACACAGGAGCTGAGCTACTGGAACTGGGCCAGGAGGGAGGCCATGGGCTCAGGAACCCGGGAGGTCTGGCCTCAGTGCCCCACGCAGGATTCTGGGCGAGTCATTTTTCTTCTTCAGGTGTCAGGAAGTCAGGGTGGCACGGAGGCCCATCGCCTCCATTGTCTGTCTCCACTATGGAGGGAAGGGCAGGGTGGTGGGGGTGGAAGGGCTTGGGAGATGCCAGGCTGGAATGGGCTGGGGGCTTGAGATCCCTCCGCAGAGGTTTCCAGGGCAGCATCTAAACAAGGGTCCACGGTGTGCAGGCTCTCCCAGGCAGGAGGGGCACCTATTACATGTCATAAGGAACACGTGCAATAAAATTAAATATATATATATTATTTTGCTTGATTCTTACTTCCCCAGGTTTTTTGAAACCAGTTTTGAAAATAATGAGTTGATTTCCTGCCATTCTTTCTGATGTGCAAATGGCCCCTTGGAGTTGGATTCTGAGCCTGTGACCCAGCCCTCATAGTCTTTCAGGAAGACCCAGATGCTCCAGCCTGGTTTTGGCCTTCCCTGCCCCAGTCCTGGGATCATTTCTCCAAGGAGCCCCGGTTTTCTTCCCTGAGAAACACTACTTGGGTGGGGGAGGGAGGAAGCAGCAGGCGGTGGGGAAGAGCCCCGATCTGGGCAGCACCTCAGTGGTGGTGACCTCAAGCCAGTCCCTTTGCCTCCCCTGGGGGTGGGGCATTAGAGGACCAGTTAAGTCCTGTCCAGACTCAGCTGAAGCCAAGAAGAAGATGAGGGAAATGTTCATGCTGTGTGCCTGGGGGCGGGAATGGAACAGTGGAAGCCTGGATTCAAGCAGCAGCTCTGCCACCATGTGGCTGTGTGATGCTGGGCATGCTACTTAACCTCTCTGAGCCTCGGGGTCCTCATCCATGAGATGGGGATAACAGCACCTCCCTCGCAGGACGGCCATGAGGATTATCTCACCTGGAGCAGGTGCTCAATGGATGCCAATTCCCTTCGTCGTCCTCCTCAATCATCTGCCTTCAGCACCCCGGAGGTGAGGACTGGGTTACTGGGTAGTTTGGGAGAAGGGAAGAGAGGTGGCCAGGGTAGAGGAAGAAATTGGGCAATAGAAGGCTATGGACAAATGAAAGATGAAGGGTTAACTCAAAATAAGGAAGGTGATTTTAGTCACCAGAGCTGTCCAATAAGGAAAGGCTCTGGCTGCTTGGAGGAGGTGGAGAGTCTCCCGTCATTAGAGGTATGCAAGTAGAGACTGAGGGATTGTGTGCCATACAGATGTTTTCATGAGGACTTCTGCATTGGCCAGGAGGTTGATTCCTTCACTCAGCAAACTTTTGGAGAGGGCTGTCCTTGCCCAGCCCTATGATGGGGCAGGAGATGACAAGGTGAATGGGACACCATCCCTGGCCCCAAGGAGCACCCAGTCCAGGGAGTAAGCTGACCCCTGAGGTCCCTTCTACCCTGCAGTTCTGTGCTGTGAAGCATCCAAGACTCGGAGGGAGCTGGCTGAGGATTTTCAGTGTGCGCCTTTGGTATTGATCCACTGGAGTTGGAGCTGGCTGGGGAGCGGCAGGAAGAGGACGCCGCAGTGTTATTAGTGCGGAGGACACGCTGTAATCTGTCAGTGTCACTCTGGTCGCAGCTGGCTGGTGACCATCCTGCTGTTAACGCCTCCCTTCCCAGCAGCCTCCGAGCACACAGCTTGCACAGCACCCCCTGTGCCTCCACCTCTCCCTGCAGGAGGGAGATTGTGGGTGCTTACTCTTTTCTTACTTCTCCCTGACATGGGCCCTCTACTCCAATCAAACTGACTTATTCAGTGTTTCCCAAACACAGCTTGGGCACTCCTGTCTCTGTGTCTTCAGTTACCAGAATTTTCTACCAGCTGTGGTCACCAAATCCATCCATCCATCCATCTATCCATCTAATCTTCCATATATCCATTTATTTTTCCGTACGTCTGTCCATCTAATCATCCATTCATCCATCTACCCTTTGTCCATTCAATCTTGCGATTCAGTTCAGTCCAATTTGATTCAACTCAATTCAGTTCAATTCAATTCATAAGATTACTAGGCTTTGCCATGGGCCAAGCACATGTGACAAGTGAGGCATGTCTCTGTGCTCAAGGAGCCCATGGAGGAATCCCCCCCATTCTTCATGGCCAGCTTTGAGTCTTACCTGTTAATCCCTTGCCAGTCCCTTCAGCATACGCAATTGACTCTAAAGGGCTGTCCTGTGGAGGAGGGTTTAGTCTGGCTTTCCTGAACTCACGAATGAGACATCATCCCTGACCCCAAGGAGCACCCAGTCCAGGGAATAAGCTGACCACTGAGGTCCCTTCTACTTTGCGCACACTGAAAATCCTCAGCCAGCTCCCTCCGAGTCTTGGATGCTTCACAGCACAGAACTGCAGGGTAGAAGGGACCTCAGGGGTCAGCTTACTCCCTGGACTGGGTGCTCCTTGGGGCCAGGGATGGTGTCCCATTCACCTTGTTCTGTGCTTTGAAACATCCAAGCCTTGGAAGGAGCTGCCTGAGCTAAGACAGGAGCTAAGACAAGGACAGAGCTAAGGCAAGTAGAGAGGCAAAGGGTAGGAAGAAGGTGAGGGTGAGATGACCCAGTGGGACCGGGATTTGGCTGCATGGAGGGAGGCACGTCCATGCAGCAGGGAGTATTCTAGCAGAGGCCGAGTGGGCGGGTGCTGGGGAAGAAGGTGAAGAGAAGGGGCAAGGAGGCCACTGCTGGAGAAGTGGGTTGGTGTGGCGGTGAAGGTGTGTGAGCTCTGGAGCCAATGGACTGTCTGGCTTGTTGTCCCCGCTCCTCCATGTTCTTGCTGTGTGACTTGGGCACATATCTTAATCTCTCTGAGCCTCGATTTCCTCATTTGTAAAAATGGGCATAGTAAGATCCATCTCAAAATGTTCCTGTTAGCACTAACACATAAAGTGCTTCAATTAATGCCTGGCGCAAAGGGAGCTTAGTAGGTCCTCGCTCTGATTATTACCGGTTTTTGCCGAGTGCCTGTGCTGCATGCCAGAAATGTGCTAGGAGCTTTCACTCTCGGTGTGTCCTCCGAGCATCCCAGCTACTAATCCTATGTAGGGATTGTTGAACCTGTTTCGCAGATGAGGAAGTGTAGGCCCAGGGAGGCTATCTCTTGCTCACTTCAAGTGGCTGGGGAAGGATGGAGCTGGGCTTTAGATGCAGACCTGTCTAACACCACTGCCCCTGCGCTCCTGCCCGCCATTTCCTGCTGCTTCTCAAGGGGTGAGTGCTCTGAGATGCAAAGATTCTAAGACTTCTATCTCAGCTTTTCTGAGATGTGATGTTTCCTAGCCTCTCACGTGTGTGCTGCTATTCCCATCAAGAGGTAGGCTCTATTTCTTCTCCACCAGAACTGGGCTGGGCCCTGGGACTTGCTTTGGCCGATGGAATGTGGCAGAAGTGACTTGCTGAGACTTCTGAGGCTAAGCCTTCAGATGACTGGCAGCTTCTACTTTCTGCCACATGGAGCCCAGCTGGCTTGCTGGGAGAGGCCCAGTCACATGCAGAGACCACAGGGGCTAGAAATGGGGCGTTCAGGTCAACAGCCTCAACTGCACTCGCGGCCGAAAGTCAGCATTGACCCCAGCCATGTGCGCGAGCCAGCTTGGTCATTCCAGCCCAGTGGAGCCCCTGAAGGACTGAAGGCCTAGCCTGCATCATGTGGAACAGAAGAACTGCCCAACTGAGCCCACAGAATTATGAGAGATGATAAAATGGTTATTGTTGTTTCGAGCCACTAAAGTTTTGTTAATCAAAAGAGAGGTTAATCCCTGATATTTCTCTCTTTCTCTCTTTTTTTAGAGACAGGGTTTTGCTAAGTGCCCAGGCTGGAGCACAGCAGCTATTCACAGGCACGATCATAGCACACTATGTCCTCAAACTTCTGGCCTCAAGTGATCCTCCTGCCTCAGCCTCCTGAGTAGCTGGAACTATAGGAGTGTGCCACCACGCCCCGCTAATCTCTGATATTTTAAAAATCATTGTCCCAATGCATTTACTTCATAGCATTCATAACAATCTATAATTATATGATTATTTGATTCTTAACTTGCTACTTTTCCCTTTTCCCCTGTAGAACATGAGTTATAGGAGACAGGGACCGTGACTGTCTTGATTGCTGCTACCCCCAGCATTGAGCACAGTGAATGGTATGTCATAGGAGCTGAATGAATGAATGAATGAATGAAAGGCATCAGAGTGGTCTTGAAGTGTGCCCAAGAGCCAGTGCAAGTCTCTGTGGCTGGAGGCAGGCTGGGACGGCACCAGGAAGGTGGGTATGGCCCAAGCCTCGGCTCTCAGGGGCCTTCATGTTGCAGAACCGTGCAGCGTTTCCTGACACCAGCCCTGTACCCCAGATCTCCATGGCTCTGCCAGGGAGAATCGCCCTTTTCCTTTTGCTGCCCTTCTGTACCCTGTGCAGCCCTCCTTTAGGGGACCCGGAAGGTCTCTGTGTACGCTGGTGTGTAGAGATGATGGTGGCAAGACAGAGCAGTGGGTATGAATGAGAGCTCTGGACTCAGAGACACCCCCGCCCCCAGTCTGCCACATTCTGAGGACGCCTTGGTGCCATGGCTACAGATATGGGGCATCCACTCATACAGGAAGTGTGAGCTTATATCACCATTGCCATGTGTCAGGCACTACCATCATGTGTTTGATTCATTTACTCCACACAACCTTATGTGTTAGTTGCTATTATTATTATTCCCCTTTTACAGCTGAGGCAACTGACGCATAGATACTTGCCCAGGGTTGTGTTGCTAGTAAGTGACTAGAACCAGGATCTGAACCCTGGCCATGTGGCTCCAAAGCCCACCTTCTTAACTCTCATACCATTCTGCCCCTCTGAACCTCAGTTTTCATATCTGTAAAGAGGAAAATAATACCTGCTTAACAGGGCTGTGACATTATGTGACTTGGCAGTGTCTGGCACATTGTAGGTTCTTAATAAATCCTAGTTTGCTGTGGCATAATAGATAAACAGGGCCCAACCAGGGAGGGCCTTGAAGGCTTTACTGTGAGGGCACTGGGGAGCCATTGAAGGTTTTTGAGTAAGAGAGTAACACAAAGAAATTGTGGTTTAGCTCACGTCCTACCCTTTCCCTCCTTTGTTCTCCCCTACCCCTACCAATAACTAGCTCCACTTTGCCTGAGGTTGGTGTCTGAGTGTCATATGTCTTATCTACCCATGACATTTTGAGATTTGAGCTGTTTAAGGCTGTGATAGGTCATCCCAGATTTTCTGAAATGGGTTGGGAAGGGGTGCTCTCCTTCTCCCCCTCAGGACCGACATTCTTGGTCTTGCAGGTCTCATCTCAAAGTGCTGCTTCAGAGAGCTCATGTGTGGCCCTGTTTCCTTCTCCGCTTCTGGCACTGGCAACAGAGAGAGGTGCCTGGGTTTCTCTCGAGATTGACTTCTTACTCCCCTTGGAATCCCTTCCACAGCAGTGCGTGTGAGGCAAGGCTGAGGCTGTGACTCCGTGGCAGACGGAGGAGGGAGAGAATACAAGGGAGCCAGAGCAAGATAGAGTGGGAGACGGGGGCTGAGAAAGAGAGAGAGCTTGAGAGAGTGAGAGCGGGAGAGAGAGAGGGAAAGAGAGAGGAAGGAAGGCTGGGCTCATTGCTTCAGGGCTGGTAACAAAAATAGTCCATCTGACCTGGTGGTGTGCCCCCTTGCACTGACAGGTGTTGTGAGTGTGTATAGGTGCACACACATGCACGTATGGTACATGTGTCCCTATAGGCGCTAGTGTCACCCCTGCATGCTTACCTGTGCATGTAAGTGCATAGATGGGTCTCTGAGTACATAGAGATTAAGCATGTCGAGAACTGTGTGCAGGGGACCATGCACATCCTCAGCCCAGCATCACCTCCTCTGTGTGTCCCGCTCTGTGTTAGTTCACCCTCCTCTCCTTGTGGTGTCGTTGTCACATTTCTTGGCAAGTCTGTGTTTACCTGTCCATGTTTTGTCTCTGTTGAGGGCTTCCTGTAGGAAAGTTCATGTCCTTAGCCTCTCTGTATTCCTGGGAGCAAGATCAGGGCTTGGTAGAGGGGGGAGGTGGCCAATAAATGCTGATGGACTGAATGAATATGTTTGTGTGAGGGAATCTAATTCCAGAAGTGTGGGGACTGTGCATATGCATGCACATGTGTGCACACACTGGAATATGTATGTGGACATACACACATGCATATGCACTGTGGGGGGAATGGATGTGTCTCTAAGATGTACGTGAGTGAACAGATTTATGCAATGGTATGCTGATTATGTCTAACAACTGGCTCTTCATTTAAAAAATAATCCCTGATTTGAAGCCCTTGCCCATTTCTGTGGTGTAAACATTCCCACCGTGGCCGATTTCAAGCTGCCAGTGTGGTATCACCGCACACGGAGTTGGGAAGAGATGCGTGTGACTGGCTTGCGTGAGCTGGTAGGAGCTGGCTCCAGGATCCCGCAGGATTTGTGTGGCGGGGAGGGCAGGCAAGGCAAAGTTCCTCCCGAGACACTTCTTCCCAGAGCCTGTGCACCGGGGGAAGCAGCAGGCAGTTGTTGCTACCAGCCAGCTCTCTCAGCCGTGGGCTTGGAAGCCAGTCCACACGGATCTTGTTAGGCAGGTCTAGACACTCACCAAGACAGCGCCTTCCCTCACGCCCTGCAGGCGCTCTCAGAGTTTTTGGAGTTTGGTGAGGTCAGCACACTGCCAGGAGGAAAGTCTGAGCCTGGAGCATGAATGGAGGAGGAAGAAGGGGGAATGCATCAAACCTCCATCCCACCGGGGTGGCTGGGGGTCCTGCAGGGGCCAAGAGGCTGCGGCCTTAAGCCTGCTTGAAGCTAATTCACTGTGCAAGTCTGGACACATCACTTGCCCCCTCCGGCCTCCAACTGTGACTTTCTTCCAAGAAGAGATAGGTCTTACGAACTGTATGGCCTCTATCTGACCCTCTGAGAGTCAGTCCTTAGGCTGGGCTCTGCATGTTGAAATCTATACTTGAAAGCCAGAAAGAGGCTGTGCTGCCCTTGGCATAGGCAAGAGGGGGACCCTGCCTTGGGCACTGGGCTTTCAGGGGCCCTGCTCTGGCCCTCTTTGGACCATACTGCTCCCCATGGGGGGAGGAGTCCACAGGCCGAGGGCCAAGGGGATGTGCTCACCTTGAGCCCCACACCCTTCTGTACCTCTCTCTGGTGCCTGCTACCCTAGAATTTATGCCCCAAGGATCCCCCTGCGCCAGCTTCCATCTGTCCTCCTGAGGGTGGGTTGCCTTGGGGGATGGCCAAGGAGTAGCAGTTTTGGGGAACTCAGATGTAAAGGCTTGGATGTGCACCCCCTTTGCAGGAGACACCTGCAGGTGCTGAGTGGAGCTAGAGGTGGGAAGGGAAGGAGGGTGGGCTGGGGTCAAAGGTCCCCAGGTGGGCTTGCCCCATGCTGCCACTTTCAGGTGCAGAATTCAGAGGAGGTTGAGAATTCTAAATTCAAACCTAGCATTTGAGGTCCTCACAAAGATATATTTGTCAGGACAGAAGAATAGACCATATTTTAAAATTTGTTAGTTCAATGTGAATCTTTAGACTTATGATATGTGGGCCTCCATTTGTACTCTTATGTACATGAACTCATGAAGAAGCCCTGGTCTGTGTCAGGATTAAGACCGTGGCGCTTGGTACTCTTTTGGGTTTCGCTGCTGTGGCAGCATGGCTGTTTCTGGGTTGTTCCCCGTAGATTGCTCTTCTGGCTCTCCAAATGAAAATGTTAAAATAATCAGGCCAGTGAATCCCAACCATTTGAATTAATGAGACCTCAATGCTTTTCTGTATGTGACAATAGATGTCAGTAGTGGAATGAAGCTTTTCTCTTTTTAGAGCACTGTGTCATACTGTTTCCAGTTTAAACAAGCTTTGGTCATCTTTTCTTTTTCTTGTTTGTCATGGCATCAGTTGTGAGTTGCTACCTGACCTTCTGGGTCAAGAATAACAAATTCAGTACAGTGGTGGGAAGGTGAGCATACGAAGGTATTGGGAGGAGAGGAAGAAGCACTTTACAAATTGCCAACAGATGAGTATTTTTTGTTTGTTTGTTTGCTCTTTAAGTCTTGATTTGATTTTGAAATAGCTTCTATCCTCCCATCCTATTTGTTGTGATGGCTTTTTGAAGTTAAAATGAACTGAATTAAATGTATTTAATACATTTTTAGAGGCAGGTACAGCCCTCGTTCAAAAAGCTGACCCTGGCAGTTTGACCAGCCCAGGGCTGGACATCGATGGGTTAGTTCTTTAGCTGCCTTCAAATGGGGCCTTTCTCCAATGTCAGGGGTCATATCTTCCTTGTAGCATTCCTTCTTGTCTTTCCCACCTCTTCTAGTTAAGAGAGTCCCAGGGGCCCCACAAGACCCTCCCCATTCTTCTGCCACTCCCTGGCCCCCTCTGAGGAGCAGCCCTCTGCAGGGAGCTCTTGGAGTAAACTGGCAGGGCCATGTCCATTTCAGGCTGCACACTTCCATGGGGAAAATTGAAACCCTGCAGTGTGATTGGGATGCTGAGTGGGACTGGTTTATTCCAAGAGAGAAAACTCAAGGACGTCATGTTCTCTGTCTTCAAATATCTGAGGGGCTGTCATGCTGAAAAGGGAAGTGTTGTTGGAGTGTGAAGGAAGAGGTGGGTTGAAATGCAGTGTGCAGAAAAGACTTCTGCCAGAGTGCTGCCTAGCACTGGGCAGGGCTATCTTTGGAGGGGGTGAGCCCACTGTCACTGGAGGTGTATGAGTATCAGCAAGGGATGTTTAAGAGGGGGCTCCTGACATGGAGAGTGGGGACATCCTACTGCATGGCATCTAAGCCTCCCATCCCCCAACTCTGAGACTCTGTGGCTTTAGGACTGTTTTAACTGGGATGCCAGGAGTTGGGAAAGCAATTAAAGAAATCCACTGACGTGAGGACCAAGCTATAAAAAAAATCTTTATTTCATGTACCAGGATTTTTTTTTTTTTTTTTAGTTTTCTGCTTTTTAAAATTTTTTCTGTTAACAGTCTGAAAAAAAAAAGGACCCACCAAGAAAATAAAATGGAGGTTAGTTTCTTGATCTGGTCTGAGCTGGACATGAGCAATCATCCACCCTGGGAAGCAGTGCCCTTGCAGTCCTGGTCTTGGCTCTGTCCCTCTTGGCCCCCTAGCCCTTTCTTGGCCAAGCTGGTTTCATCTCCCCCCGCCCCATGGCTTTCTTCAAGCAGATCCAGGACCCAGGCCTTGCAGCCTGGAAAGAAGCACTGATTATCTTCCCAGATACTCTTCCAGAACTCAGAGAACTGGGGCCAGTTTTCCTCTTCTGACAGTGCCTGCTCGGTTGCTGTTTTCTTGGGGCCTGTCCCTTCTCTCTAGTCCTCGATCGTTCAGGTTTGGAATCTGGTGGGGTGGTGGGCAAGGTTGGGGTGGGGGAGGGATAGATGGCGATTTATGCCCAGACTGAGAACTACTTGGTTGCCACCATAATTTGCATTGGGTCCCATTGCTCTGCCTCCCTGTGCACCTCTGGGCTGGGCTGGCAGATGTTCCACCTTCTGCCTCAGGCTAAGTTGCAGAGCTCCAGCTGCTGCTGACCTGGGAAAAGAACTTTCCTTTTGCAGACAAAAGACAGGAAGGGAAGCTGGGAATGTGCAAGCTCGAAAAGCCTTGCTAGCCTCTCCCTTGAACTCCCCAGAGAGCTCAACCTCAGGGCAGGCCAGTGTCAGGAAAGATACCCTGATGGAGGCAGGGCCTTTCACCTTCCGTGGACAGACTCACAGCCTGGTCTCAAATTTCTAGCTCGGGAAAGCTGTTGGATTTCTCTCAGTCTGAACTGGCCCTTGTCGCTCTGGGGAAGAAAGTGGAGAAACCCAGGGTGTCATCAGACTTTAGTCTGTGGGGCAAGTTTAACTTTTGAAGTTGGTCCTTACCCTTGGACCAAACTTTGCTAAAATTCTCCTCTCCATCCCCTCACCTTTAACTCCCCCAGCAAACCTCCATGGATCCTCTTTTTCCCGGACCCCCAAAGACAGTGGGGGAACCCTGGTGGCTGCTCTCTTCTCCCAAGAAAGCCTCCTTCATTCTCCATGACCAGGTTATGGCATTAAAGCAAGGGGACATGAAATGAAGAGTGGCTTTGGGGACCTCTGTTTTTCCCCTCTTTATCTGAATGGCAGAATATGTTTGCTCATGTGTGTGTATTTTTGCTTTGACATTGGATGTGGGGGCAGGGGGTTGGGGAGCACAGTGAGGAGGCATATGGGATGTGTGTGTGTGCGCGCGCATGCGCGTGCACGTGTGTCTGAGAGGCTGACTGGCGATTTGGGAATGTTTTCAATGTCTGGGGCAGCTCTTTTGGTCATCCCTGGCATATCTTCTGGGCAGGTGGCAGGTCTTAAAAATCACAGATACGTAGAACAAGAATGGGTCTTTGGAGCTCATCTGAGTCATCCACGTGCTTATGCAGGGGGAAACTGAGGCCCAGAGAGGCCACGCAGCAAGGAATTCCAGAATCCAGTCCTGGATTCTAGTCTGGTACCCTTCCCATGCATGCGAGCATGGTGTGTGTGTGTGTGTGTGTGTGTGTGTGGTGTGTTGGGAGGGCTCATATGAGCATAAGGGCCAATGTGAAGTTGTTGTTGTCCATGGCTTTGGAGGGGCATTAGCCAGTTTTTTTGGAGCCATGCCCCTGGCTGTGTATGGGATGGAAGGGTTTAGACTGAGTGTGTCCCTGTGAGCGATGGCAGCACTGGGCTTAGAGGACTGTGTGTGTGTGTGCATGTGTGAGTGGGGCGTGTGGGTTCCTTCTCTATTGGGATTTCTGTCTGAGGAAGCCACCTTCCCATCACAGAGACCCCCTGTGGCTCGCTGGGGCCCTCCTCCTCTTCCTCCACCTTCAAGCCCAGCTCTAATCTCTCACAATGGTTTTGTTTTCTTGTAAATGGATTTGTATATTTGATTTCTGTTTTTTTCTTTACAAGTTCCCTGCTAAATTTTAAGACCCCCATCCCACCCCATTTTTTTGTTTTCACAGTTTAAAGCTGGAAAAGAATTAAAAGAAAAATACTATCTGATTTTCTTGCAAGTAAATCCACTTATTATATATTTACATTTATTTATAATCTGTGGTTTTTTTATTTAAAAAAAAATCACCACTTGTTTTTCCTTTTTCTTTTGTAAAAAGAAACCTTTTTGCAGTGTCATTGTTGGACCCACTGGGCCCCAAGGGGGCGTCAGTGAGTCCAAAGACCCCCAAAGGGTCACTGAACCCCCTTCCCAGGGGACTGGGGGGCCTATGAGTCTGGGGGTCCACCATCACCCCAGGGTCATCAGGTGGCCCTGAGGTGAGGGGTGAGGAGGGAGAGCTGCTTTATATCCCCCCGGGGGGTGGGCATCTCCTGACCCCAAGGACAGGAGTTTGGGGATGGTGACCCCAAGAGGCTCACCCTGAGGATTCCGGGGTTTCCGGCATCTCGGAAAGCCACCGGCAGCCATCCCCTCTCCTTTTCTTTCCTCAAGGCCTAGGAAGTCATCACAGTGGGTTAAGGACCATTAAGGACTGGGAACCCGGGGCTCAGTAAGCCCCAGTGCACCCCCCTCCAGGCACCTAATGGACAGGAGGGACCAAGGACTCGGGTCACCTGGAGGCCTACAACTTGCCCCATCAGTGCCGGGTGGAGCTGGCTCTTGAGCCGCTGAGCCCTTCGCAGCGTTGCGTGGGAACCCACCCAGGGGCTCCAGTGACCTGGCAGTGACCACAGGCTCACCTGGCCCTGGGGCCGCTGGGTCTCCACCCCCCACTCTCCCAGGAAGGCAGGGCGCGCTGGGGGTTAAAGGGAACAGAAAAGTAACTCTCCCGACATTAAAAAAAGAAAAAAAAAAAGAAAAGAAAAAAGTAACATAAACCCTGATAAATACAAAGGACATTCCCTTTCCTTTCTGTTCCTTCTCATTTTTTGCTTTAATGTTATCTTGGTTCCCTTTTATTTTTTCATTTAAATTGGTTTTTATTAAATGTTAAAATAATGGTACATGGGAAATCATGCATTTTCTTTTAGATTTATTTTCTATTTTTAATTTTTTTATCCCTCTCGCTTTTTTTTAAAAGTTTGTTTTCCTTCCCTCATTTGTATTTTGTCACATTTCCTGTTGTTTTGCTTCTTTGTTCCTCTTATATTTTGTTCTCTCTTTTTTTTTAAATTTACTTGTTATGTTTTTCTCTTTTTTTGTTTTTTTGTTTTTTTGTTTTTTTTGCTTTTGGAAGGTCTCCCGGGATGGTTTGGGCGCCCCTCGCCCCGCCCCCCGCCCCGCCCCTGCCCCCGGCGGCCGCGCCCCTGCTCCCGGCTCTGCCCGGCGCTGGCGAGGCCCGCGGTCTTCATACGGGGGTGGTCCGGCGGTTGGCTGTGTTGGAGTGGAGAGAGTCCTTGTTCTCCTTCTGGATACAGTTGTGAACTTGGAGGAAGCTGTTATCCCTGTCGGAGTTGTAGGTGGCGGTGGGCGTGGTGGCGGCCTTCAGGGGGTCCCTGCTGAGCGTGTACATGGAGATTTCCGTGGACGGCAGGGTGTTGAAGCCCTTGATGCCCACGGGGGAGGCGTCCCTGGAGTGTGGGGGCTCCGTGGAGCGCGAGCTGGAGCGGCTGCGGCGCTGGTAGCGGTAGCGGTAGCTGGGGATGCGGGTGATGGCAGAGGCCTGGAGGTAGTCCGTGGCGCGGGCCGTGGCCCGCAGCTGTTTGTGCCGGTCGATAAACATGTGCACGGCCAGCACCCCGACCATCTCGGCGATGATGAAGGACAGGGCCCCGAAGTAGAAGGACCAGCCGTAGGAGTAACTATTCTTTTTGGAGTCGCTCTTGGAGGGGTCTCCGGCATTGGCGGATATGTACACTATGATGCCAATGATGTTACTCAGACCTGCCGGGCACGGGCGGGGAGTTGGAGAGAAGGAGGTTAGTTTCTCAGGAGGATGTCAGCCACTTGACAGGATTAAAGGATGGGCCTTCATGGGTCCTGTGTTTTGAGGAGGAACAGGTGGGCCCATATAGAGGGACACTGGCAAGCCTCCCTTTAACACTGTGTCATTCCACTGGGACAGGGCCACAGGGGACAGTTAATGGAAAAGAGACATGGCAAGAGCAGGGAGAAGAGAGGCATCCTACAACATATTGAGTAAAAATGATAATAGATATTGTTTATCGAGCATTTACTATCTGCCTTCACTGCTTAGAGCTTTACAAGCCTGTCACAGGTGTGGAAACAAGCATAGAGGGGTTAAGCAAGAGAGGAGAGGAGTGGCCACACAGGGACCCAAAGCTGGTGTAGCAGGGGGTTGAGACCGGCTCCAGGAGCCAGGCTGCCTGTGTTCAAAGCCTTGGCAAGTGAACTTGGTCTGAGTTCCCGCATCTGTAAAATGGGGATAACGACAGGCCTCCTGTAGGGCCACAGAAAGGGTTAAATGGGTGAACACCTGTGTGTGCTCTTAGTGTGCAGGATGTGGTCATTCTTATCACATGGCTCACGCTACACCCAGGTTCTTCTTCTGACATCTGAAGCAAGTGTGACTCATCTGTCATTAACTGGGCTGAGAAATGTGGTTGTGGGTGCCTGCCTGCTCCCACCTGGGTAGGATGGTGAGGGAAGAGTCCTCCCGCGGTTTGCATGGAGCTGGGTTTCAGGCAGGGGTCCAGGGCAACTTGGTTGCCCTTTCTGCAGCCTCCTCCTCATTTGTACCAAGAGGGGAGAGGGTAAGTGGGGAGAGGCCCCGTGCCCTGAGAGGGACCTGGCATTTTGGCCCTTTTCCAAGTGGTGGTGGGAAAATGGGCCATTGGGCTAAGGATTGGGGTCTGGAGATGCTTCTGGAGGACTCAGGGGGGGAGTTGGGTTTGCTACGGGGCAGGAGCCCCAGCACAACCTTCCTTCCCTGCAACGCGACCTGTTGCAAGGCCTGGCGATTCCTCTCCTTCCTCCCCTCCTCTCTCTGTCAGGTCCTCCTGGCCCCTGGGCACCCAAACCTCAGCCTGGACTCCAGCCTGCCCGGCGGGGTGATCGTTACCTGCAGACACGAAGAAGATGCCGGCACTCAGGATGATGTTGTGTCGAGTCTTGTAGAACTCGCTGGCTGCGATGCAGAGTCCACCCATGAAAAGCAGAATCACACTCAGGATCGGGAAAATGCTCGAGGCCCTCACGGCCCCTGCGGAACACGGAGGGTCGGGGAGAAAGAGTACGGCGTAGCTGTGAGACTGAGGGGTGCGGGAGGGAGGCAGGAGAGCAGCCCCTAGAGCCGAGGGTTTATGGACATACCCCAGAGTTGCAGTTGCTTGGCAATACTAGGGAGGGAGAGCAAGTGAGCTCTCCACTGCCTCAGGATCAAACTCGAGCACCTCATCAAGCACACAGAGCCCTGTGTGACTTGGCCTCCGTCTACCTCCAGCCTCATGCCTCCTGGTCCTCATGTTCTGTCTTGTCCAGCCACAGCACACTTCCCAGGGCATGTCATTTTATGCTGACTTTTGATATACTGAGCTTTCTTACTGAAATGTCTTTCCTGTTCTTCACTCAGCAAACTCCTCTTCATCCATCAAAACCCAGCTCAAAGTCCCCTCCTCTATGAAGCCTTCCCTGACTTCCTTAGGCAAAGTTATAAGCTCCCTCCTCTGTGCTTTGGGGCACTTGGGCACACTGAGAGGCAATGTGGTATAGTGGTTAGGTGGAACCACATGGCCTGGATTTGAATCTGGCTCTAGCATTTATTAGCTGTGTAAGTTTGGGAAGTTATCTCACCTCTCCATGCCTCAGTTTGCTCATCTGTAAAACAGGGATGGTAACAGTACCTGCCTCCTAAGATTGTTGTGAGGATTAAATGAGCTGAATCAGGTAATGCACATAGATAAGTTTCTGGGGCATAAGTAAACATCAATAAATGATAGCTATTACTATAAATACTTATTTATACGTATGCTTCCACCATGAACCATGGGGCATGAGGCAAGGATTGTGGCTTTTTAAAAATAGTTTCTTCTCTTTATTCTCTCTGTCCAAGGACACAGTAGGTTGCCAATACAAGCTCACTGAGTGAATAAATGTGGTGAAGCGGTCCAGGAAAAGGAAGAAGCAGGCACATTGTAATGAGAAGAGAAAGTGAAAACAAAGAACCCTCAGAATAAGGTAAGAAGAAGGACTGACAAACAGGACAGGAAAAGAAAAGAATATTTTAATGAACAGGGAGGGATGGATAGAGGGTGGGGGCCGCAGCTCCCATGTGTGTGGGGGAGCAGGGGAAGAGGGCGCAGACAGCCAAGGGCATAGGGGGCTGGGCTGGCGGAGCAGCGGCTGGCGGGGCTGCATGTTTGTGGGGTGAGTGGCCCCTGAATGAGGACTCAGAAGTGTGGAGTCCTCCACAAAGTGTCTCTGCAAAGTATAAAATTGTTTTCTATTCAAATTCAAATAAATAGGCAGTGTGTGACCTCAGGACCTGACTCCCTGTCCTGGGAGCTGTGGGCCATGCAGGAGGCAGAGCTGTCTTGAGGCTGGCATGAGGAAAAAAAGACATCTAAATGTTTTGGCTACTTAAGTGGCTTCTAAGGAAGTTGAGTCCTGACAGCCAACAGGGCCCTTTGGCCAAGCCCAGGGGTTGGTCAGGGAGGTGGGTTTGGAAGGGAAGGTGCCAGGAGTAGAGCCTCCCCCGGTCCCTGTCCCTTTGGGTGGCAGTGTGGCCCAGAAGGATCTGTGGGAAAAGAATTTTTCTATATAGAACTTCAGGAATTTTTCTTAGAGGATTTTAGGCAGTTTGCTGGGACATGTGTGATGAAAAACCCTTCCTCTGTCCCCCATGGGTCTGCAGTACGGTCTACACTGCTCACAAATGTGAGTGGGTGAGTGGGTTATTTGGGGGGACTTGAGGAAGGGCAGAGCTCTGTGTGTGGGTGGGCATGTGTGGGAATGCTGGGGCCAGAGGAGGAGGCCCCCCCTCTTCAGTCTCAACACCCTCTTCCTCCCGGGGGGGACAGGATGCTCCACCCCCAGACCTGAGGGCGATGTTCTCTCCCTGGAAGTCATTTCTGAGACAATGAGTGCTGTACCCCCAACCTGATCCCCCGGCCCACACACATCTGCACACGCACACACGCACACACACACACATGTGCACGCACAGACACACACAACTAAAAGCCACCTTAATTCTCATCTTTATAAGCACATGGGGATGGTGAGAGCTTATTGAAGACCCAGGAGAAGAGAGAGAATATTTGTTAAGCACCCACTCTGTGTCAGGCATCGAGCAGGTACCTAATGTATATTATGTAGTTTTATCCACATAACAGCCCTGCAGGGTGTGTTTTATGCCTCAGCTTATAAACAAGAAAACTGAGGTTCAGAGAGATGAAGTAACTTGCCACTCAGCTCATGAGCCAGGATTCAAACCCAGACCAGCCCAACTTCTGAACTGCCCTGTCACTCTCTCTATGTGGCTCCAAGGAGCCTGGGAAGGGTGCTGTAGGGTCTGGAGAGCTGGATTAGGGTTCCGGCTGTGCTGCTCACTTGCTGCGTGGCTAAGGCAGGTGCCACAACCCCTCTGTTTTTCCGGTGTGTAACATGGGGAGTGGACTGTTAGACGGTTTCTAATGGCTCTGCCCTCTCCGCGTGGACATGGTCCTGGCCCCCTGGAAAGGGGAATGAGCATAAAGAAAGGAGAGGGGCTGGTGTGGCTTTTGAGGGGCAGCAGGTGCTACTCAGAGGGGCAGGGCAGAGGAAGGGCTCTGGGTTTCCCCCTCCAAGAAAGTGGGCTCTTCCTGTCCATGGCATGCCTGCATTTGTCAGACCTCAACTGCACCCTCAGAGCAAATGACCTCACAGCAGCCCAGGGCCTGATGTTTCCTGTTCAGCCCTGTCTGCTGTGGGGACCCGAATGCCCCAGTTCAGCCTTAATGCCAGCAGAGGGAAGGAGCACCAGCTGTGGAGGGAGGTGGGATGCTGTGTGTGTGCATACTTGGTTACATGCACACGTGTGTGCAACAAGAGCCCAAGCATGTGTGAACAAGATGGAGGGAGGCAGGAGAGGAGGGAGAGGTCCGCTGTGCTGCAGCCAGCAAAGAATAATGTGGAGGAAACAGAACTTGTTCAGAAGGTGCCCAAGCAGCTTATGATTTTGCTCTAAATGATGGTGACCAGTGGTAAATACAAACAGAAGCCTTTCGGCACAGCGGAGCCAACCCAAACACCAGCCTCTCTTGGAAGAGGCCTCTTTGCCCAGAAAGAAGGCAACAGTGGGGCAGCCAGTAAACAGCACAGTGCCAAGGCCGGCTGGACTTTGCAGGCCCCAGATCCAGGCTGGGCAGGAAGCTGGTTTAGGAGCAAATGGGGAAGTCTCTGGAAGGACGTCTTTCTGGCTGGGCAATTTCACAGGCTGAATGGGAATTTGGGGTTAGTTATACCTGACGTTGAATCCTGGCTTTGTCACTTACTAACTGTTGTTTACTAATCCTGTGTTTGTCACTTACTAACTAAGGCTCTGAGCTTCAGTTTCCCCATCCTGTAAAATGGGAATAATAATAATAATAATATCCAGCTCACAGGCCTTGCTGCTCCAAGTGCAGTCTGAGGTCCAGCAGTATGGGCATCACTGGAGAGCTTGTTAGAAATGCAGATTCTCAGGGCCTGCCCTGGAGCTACCAAGTCAGAATCTTCATTCTAGGGATAGACCTGTATCAAGATTTGTGTGCATGTGAAAGTCTGAGAACTGCTGTTATAAGGATTAAATTGGGTAATATCTGTACTGTGTCTCACACCAGGAGGTATACAGTAAAAGGTAGCAACTTTTACTTCTGAGGTCCTTCCTCCTTAAGTCCAGATACAACTTCCCTATAAATTATCCTGACTTCCCACAAAGCCTGGTGTGGTCTTGGTGCCAAAATCTATCACAAGGAGCAGAAAATATGTGATTTATTCAATAAATAAATATTTATTGGTCTCCTATGAGTAAGCATATGGCCCTTTACAATACCTGCTAACATTTATGGAGCATCTCCCCTGTGCCAGGCCTTGTTCTAAGTGCCTTACATGGATTAACCCATTCAGACCTCCTACCAACCTCATGAAGCAATGGGCTTTGGCTTCAAGGAGATTACAAATCCCTAAAGCAGGCATTGATAAACTTTTTCTGTAAAGGGACAGATAGTAAATATGTTTGGCTTTGTGGGCCATATGGTCTCTGTTGCAACTTCTCAACTTTGCCCTTGTAGCAAGTCAACGGCCATAGACAATATGTAAATAAATGAGTGTGGTTATGTTCCGATAAAACTTTATTTACAAAATCAGTTGGTTGGCTGGATTTGGCCTGCTAGTTGTAGTTGGCTGCCTATGGCTGAGAGTGTACACTGTATTGGGAAAAAGCCTTGTGGTCCGAAGCAGGGAGATGCTTTGCCCTTGACTAGCTCTGAGTCTGAGAAATAAACATGGACTGAGTGCTCACCACTGTGCCAGGTTCTGGGCTGAGCATGGGAGACATACAGCGTGCAAAACCAGGCCTGGTCCATGTCTTTATAGGGCTTACGTTCTCATGAGGGAGATGTATGTCTTCAGGTAATAACACATCCACAATAAAGTGCTAGGAAAGAAAAGTACCTATGTGGCACCTTGGGGAGCACATGAGGGTGTGTGACAGCTAATGTCCACCGAAAGCTTAGTATGTGCCAGGGATTGTTTTAACCACTGTACACACACTAACTCATTAGTTCTCATTACAACTCTATGAAATACGTATTTTATTCATGCCCATTATAGACTAAAACTGAGAGACAGAGAAGTTAGCCATTTGTCCAAGGTTTGTGAAGGCAGGAGGCTGACTGTAGGGTCCATGTGTCTAACCACTGCACTCCCCTGCTTTCAGGCTCTGCACTCGCTGCCTCTCAGAGCATCCTCTGGGCTCCTGGGGGGATTAGGAAGTGCTTCCCTGAGGGTCTGATGGTGCAGCTGACCTCTGATGGGTAAGGAGAAGCTCACCCGGAAGAGTGGAGGCAGGGCTGTGGGAGGGAACACAGCACTAGCAAGGGCTAGAAGAGGCATGGCTCATTCAGGGACCTGGAGGAAGGCTTGGGGAGCACTGAGGCAGAGGAGGCGGGTAGGGCCAGGCCACGCAGGGCCCCATGGATTGTGCTAAAGAGCTTACCTTTATCCTAAGCGCAGTGGGAAACATTAAAGGGCTTAGGCCAGGCAGGGCTGTCATGATCTGATTTGCATCTTAAGCAAACTGATTATGAAGGGGTCAGGGTGGCTGCAGGGAACCAGTGAGAAGCCTGTTGCAGTTGCCTAGACAGGAGAGATGGTGTTTGGGCCAGGGTGGGTGCAAGGGGTATGGACAGAGGTGGAAAGGTTTGAGAGATGGTTAGGAGGTGAATTGAGGCTTGATGGATGGATAAAGGTAGAGAAGAGGGTGGATTTGAAGATAACTTCTAGGTTTCAGACCTGCAAGCTGGAGGGAAAAAAACATTTATGGAGACTGGGAGAGGACCAAGCCTAGGAGTGAAGGGAGAGGTGGCGGAGGAGGTGGGGGAGAAATCAAGGTTTGGTTTGGGACACACTGAGTATGAGATGCTTTGGAGACATGCACATGGAGTGTTGAAGGGACAGTTGGGTGTGCAGGTGTGGGGCACAGAGGTGCATATGGTGGGAGCCGTAGACACACAAGTGAGCACAGGACAGCTTGCCCACGGATGGGGAGAAGGCTCAGGCCTGCGGCTCGGGGAGCCCCAGTGTTTAGTGACTGGCTCGAGAAGACCTTGGGCAAATCACTTAGTGTCCCTTGGGCCCTTCCGTTTCTGTAAAATGGAGATGAAAATCGTAACTCAGTCTACCTTACAGTGGTATAGTGATTAAATAGGAAAAAGAATGCAGAAGCTTTTGAAAATGCAGAATGTTGGTAAATTATGAACAATTTATTATTTTCTATGCTGATGACAGAAATGAAGAGTTTCCTAATTGCCCAGGAGGGAAGTGACATCTTGCCTCCTGGAGGGGATGGCCTGAGCTATAAATTCTTTGCTAATCCTCTTTCTGGCCCAACTCCCTAGACAAGTCATTTTGTGATCTGGTGCCTCAGTGGGACCCAGCCCCTATGGCTGTCATGCTGTGAAATGGCTCTTTATGGTGGGTACAGATGGAGGACAGGGCAGAGGCTGCATGAGGGTCCCTGCTGTTACCTCACTCCCTTGAGAGGAAGGGAGCTGGTGGCCGGTGTGGGTGGGGACGCAGGGGTAGGGGGAGATCAGGAGACCTGGGCCTTCTGCTGGCTCCTTGCCTGGCTCCCTGTGGGACCTTCTTCTGGCCTCAGATCTGCACTCTGATGGGGCTGGACGAAATGATCTCTAAGGTCCTGTCCATCTTTGACAGTCCTCTGCCCCCCAGACCTTTCCTCAGGGCCCACCCAGCGAGGCCCTGCTGCTACCTCACCTGTTCCCTGCGCTTTAATCAAAATAGTCACCATAATCAGGTATATGGAAGGCAGGCTCCCTGTTTTCTGGGCACAGGGTTAAGCTCTTTATGTATGTTGTCCCATTTGGGGTTGATGCATTCTAATGGGATAGAATCACAGATGTGCAGGGTTGGGAGGAGCTTTCTAGGCTTCTGGGCAGCTCGACCCCTCTCCTCCTGCCATGCTGTGCTGGATGGTGTAGCCAATGACTGTGAAAAGGGATGGGTTGCAAAAAATGCCTGTGTGAATGTGTGTGAGAGAGAGAGAGACCTCAGAGAAGAAAGACGAAGAGGAGAGAGAAGAGGGTGGATGAAAGGAAGAAAGAGACGTGAAGAATGGGGGTTCTGGGTGCAGACTGCGTGGGGTCTCTCCCCGGCCCTCCCTCTGGCTGCATGGCCTCTGTGCCTCACCTTTCCCGTCTGCGTTATGGGGACAGTGCCCATCTCTACCTCCTAGGGTGGTTGTGAAGATGAATTAAGAGAACATCTCAAGTGTCAGGCCTGGCACACGGTCGAATGTTCAGCAAACGTTTGCTATATATAATAACATATGAAAAGCATCTTGGGAGCCCTGTGAGCTAACTTTGGGAGTACCATCTGTGCAGGATGCCGGATGTGTTCCCATTTCCTGCTGTCTGTAGAGATTGGTGACCAGTTGCACAAGCTCAGGAGAGAGGCTGCCTGAGTTCACCCTCCTAGCTCTGTCCCTGGGCCCCAGGGGCCTCAGTGGTCCCATCTGCCATATGGAGATCATAAGCACACCTAGCTCATAGGGTCGCTATGAGGAGTAACTGAGCAAACACATCGGAAGCAACGAGGACAGTGTCTGGTACCTGAGGAGCACCAGCACACGTTAGCCATCATGACAGCAGAGCACATTGTTGCTGTCTCTCACGGGGTTTCGGGTTACCGAGGTTGGTGTTTATTAAAGTGCAGGTTGTGACTCATTACTAGCTTGTGAAGCCAGTGGCGTGGCTGCAGCCAGCACTTCAGTAAATGAACTAGGACAGAACAGAAACTGCTGACCCGTGTGCATCCACAAAGGCTGGGCACCGTCTGGTGAGCGTTTTGCTCTGGTTCTATGGATGTGAGTGAGTACAAGTTGCAGCTTAGGATGTCACCTAACTATAGGATGTGTTCTCGATAGCTTTAGCCATATTGGTTGTGACAACTTCTGGTGAGAATGTCTGTCAGAATCCCCCTCACAACAATTTCTGCTCGAAGGGGCTGATGGGCTGGGGCTGTGGGCAGGTGGCAGGGTAACGGGCCTGGATAAGGCTCCCAGGGCAGAGGCGGTGTCCCAGAAAGGGTGCTGGGCTTTGGTAGGTCATTTCTCCTCTCAGGCCTCAGTCTTCCCCTCATCTGTAAAATGGGAGGGTGGGGTTGGGTGGCCCTAAGGGCGTGTCTAACTCCAGATCTCAGGAGCTGGGATGAGGTGTCATTGTACTTCTGAAACTCTGGGGTGGGGGGTCCCTTATGCTGTCCTCCGGGACAGCTGGGAGAGCTAGCAAAGCACTATTTGGGGGAGACTCAGAGAAGGTGCGTAACTTGCTGAAGGCCACAGAGTGGAGCACATCTTGAATTCAGGCCCTTTTATTCTAAGTCCCAGATTGGACCTTGACCCCTGGTCTCCCCATACCTTCCATGCTCAGGTCCCCGGGATCATCTTGATGCCTGGTGGGACCTGCAGAGATGGGGATGGGGATGGGGGGCAGTGGGGAGGAGGGGCATTCTCTGAGGCTGGGAAAGGTGGCTTTGGCCAGTTTGAGACCCAATATCCACCTCCATCCTCATTCCGGGAAGAGGGTGAATGTGCCAGGTGGCCCTAGGGAGGTGGCACCTCATTATTCACTCAGCAAGCACCTCCTGGGCCTGACCCTGGGACGGGCCCTTTGGGTGGGGGTGGGAGAGGGGTGGGTGGGAGGAGGGTGCTCTATTTGCAGCTACTCCACTTGGTGTCCTCAAACTGTTCACAGTCCAGGGGGAGAAGAATCCTTAACAGACACCAGGACAAAACAGATTGGTAAACAGAGCAGTCATCTCCCCATACACCAGCCTCGTCCTGCATTCCTGGCTGCAGAGAAAGGTGGCACTGTTCACCCCGTCTCTCCAGCCCAGACTCTGCAGTAATTAATACATGATTGTAGTCAGTTCTCCAGCAGAAGCCTGGATGTCAGACCACATCTGTCCTGTGCTCAGAACCCTCCTGTGGGCCCATCTCAGAGGAAAGCAGAGGCCCACAAGTCCTGCCTCCCACCCGCCCCCTTACTACACTTAGCCATGTGGCCTCCTGGCTGTGCCTGAGCCTACCAGCCTCAGACATGTTGCACTGGCTCTTCCCTCTGCTGGAATGCTCTCCCAGGACATCTATACCACCCTGCTGCTCCTGCACCTATTTCAGGTCTCTGCTCAGATGTCACCTTTGCCCTGAGGACGTTCTGACCACCTTATTGCAAACTGGAGGCCCCCTCTTCGTGCCGTTCCTGCTTATTCTCTGTCCTTTGCACTTATCACTGTGTAACCTACGATGCAACAGTGAGCACCGAGAATAGCTAATGCCTACTGAGTGGGCACCAAGCTCCGGGCTGGAGTGAAGAGCTGTCTGCTTCTAACTCACTTAATCCTCATTGCAACCCTAGGAAGATACCAGTGAGCATCTTCTGTATCTCGAGGAAACTGAGGCTCAGGGAGGCCAGCCAGGAGGCCGCAGAGCTGGGTTTGAACCCCTCAGTGTGTGGCAAAGCCTGCCATTATGTTCTCCTGCCTCCTACCAGTGGCCACATTCTGTAAATTTATTGCCCAAATAACCGTTGTGTTGGTCTTCCCTGCTTTGGCTGCCTCCTGTCCCCCTGGTAGGCTCCGTTCCTGGCTGTTGGGTTCCAGTAAACCCCTGGGAAGGCATCGGCTCCAAGTGCAGTCAGGCGCATCTCTCTTGTGTGTGGGGTGGTGAATGGGGCATAGGCTTTGCCCAGGGACCTGCCCCCCCTTCCCCCGTGTCCACTTCTGTCTCTGGAGAGAGTGTGGCCTGGTGATCAGTATGTTGGGCCTGATACGGCAGCTCTGCTGTGTGTATGTGGGGGGGCCTGTGGGGGTGTGTCAGACAGCAGCCAGCCCTGGGCCCCTCACCCAAACCTCCAGCCCTAGGCTCTGAGTGTGGAGTGGGGAGACCTGACCCCACTCTGCAGTCCTGGACTACAAGTGGCCATAATAGAGTGGACTTTGGGGTCCAGCACACAGTCAGTGCTTAATGCGTGACTGTAGAATGGAGCCAACTTCCTCTGAATCTTCTTTTCCCACTCCAAATCACAGTGGGACAAGGAGACACCAGCCCTCGTCTCCTGGACACAACACACACACGCACACAACATGCAGGGACCCACATACACACAGACGCGTGCAAACACGCAGATGCTTTCCCATTCAGACAGACAGACACTCAGATGCACAGACACGCAGGCACCGAATGACACAGGACATAGCACAGACTTGTGCCGTCGTGTGCAAAGACAGACACGCTGACGAACGCCGACACTCATGCGAAGTCACACCCCGGTCACCACCACCTCCGTTCTTCATCAAGCTCCTCAAATCTTTGGACAATGAGGGAAGAGGATGCGGAGGCCACCACAGCAGACACATCCGATGGGCCCATGGCACTGGTTGGGAAAAACAGTCTGGTCACCATTCATTACCGGGTAAGCCAGTGAGAGATGGGCCATATTGGCCACCCCCTCATGGGGCCCAGATGTCAGGGGGCCCAGGGTGGTGACCAGGGGCTCCTACAGCTGTCTCCCCCAGCACTAGGGAGCCACACACTCTGTGATTCAGGAGGGGCTGTGGGACTCCTCCAATACTTATGGGCACTGAGAAGTACGTGTGTCTGTTCCTTCTTTTGTTTGTCCCATCAGATATTAATTAGGTACCTTCCTTCTGCCAGGCCCTCCAAGAGGTGCTGGATGACGTCTGAAGCTTGGCCTGCTGGCTTGAGAGCATGGGAGCCCCACCATCTTTGCCACCCCAGGAGATGAGCTCTGCACTCCCGTCCAGCCAGGCCCTCTGGCATTCTCTTCCCTCCCTCTCTGCTCGACACCCTCAGTCCTCCAGCTGGTGAAACAAGGGTGGCAGAACTACCCAGGCCACCTCAGCCTCCTTTTCTGGGGCTCCCTCATCTCCTTGGCCTCTAAGCCTTGGTGTCCTGGGGCTCCATGTCTGGGATGCTCCTCTTCTCTCTTTGTGCCACTCCCTTGGTCAGCTCATCAAGTGCCGTGGCTTTAAATATCATCTACATGCTGACAAATGGCAAACTCCTGCCTCTGCCCAGGGGCTTCCTCATGAACCCCCGACTCCAGGCCCACACCAAGTGCCTGATATGGCTCCAGGAATCTCATGGTATCTCTAGCTTAATGTAGCTGACACGGAGCCTATTCCCTGGCCATGGGCAAAAGCCTTGGAGTCATCCTTGACTCCTTTCCCCGGAAATCCACACACAGCCTTTGTATCCTGTACGCGGTCCCCTGGAAGCATTTTCAGCATCTGATCCTGTTTCACCCTCTTCACTGCTGCCACCCTTGTTCAAGCCGCCATCACCTCTCACCTAGATTATCACAACCGGCTAGTAACTCTTCTGCCGGCTTCTGCCGGCTTCTGCCCTGGTCCTCTTTCAGTCTCTTATGAGCAACTGGAGGGTACCGTTCAGAAGTGAGATGATGTCCCTCAATCAGAGAAAACCCCCAAGTCCTTACTGCACAGCCGGGGCCTCCGGCACTTGCTCTTCCCTTGTTCCTCCTTGCTCACTCCATTTCACCCTACTGGCCTCAGTCCTGTTCCTCAAACATTCCAGGCATGCTCCCACCCCAGGGCCTTTGCATTTGCTGTTCTCTCTGCCTGGAACATTCTTCCCCAGATACCCATGTGGCTCACTCTCTTACCTCCTTCAGGTCTTTGCTCAAACTTCTTGGGGAGGACTTTCTTGGCCTCACCCCCACCCTGGAATTCCCTATCCCCCTCTCTTGCTTGATTCTTCTCCATATCACTTATGGCAGTCTAAAATACTAGATAATTAACCTGTTAATTTTGTTTATTGTCGATTGCAGGTGCCCCCAAGGCCATATCCTTAGCACCTAGAAGAGAGCCTGGCTTACAGAGGGCTGCTCCATAAAGATTTATGGAATGTGTGGATTGCTCACACTTATGAGAGAAGGAAGAAGCTACACTTGTTTCATGGACCCTGTAACTTCATAGGGAGCTTAAGGGGCCCCAGGCATGTGCATTCCTGGCATGGCTCAGTTTGGCCCAGTTCTTCATTATATAGAGGTCTTGGGTTTAGGAATACTCTGGAAGCCAATAACAGCAGGGAAAAGGCATGGGTTGTGTCCCACCTGGCTCACACCTCTGCTTTTCTGGGAAAAATTAATTTAGGAGCCATTTGGGAATATGGAAAATGGGCCCCAACTCCCCTAGCAGATGCTGTGCATGGATTGGGCTCTGCTTTTTGGGGAAGGAGAAGAGTTGCTTGACTGCTCCTTTCCTCTCCTCCCACCTCCATCCCTATCCTGAAACCTTTCCCCAGCCCCACACTGCCCCCATCACTGGTCACCCCTGCTCCTGTCAGTTCTGCACAGCTACACTCTGGTCCAAGCTGCCATCTCTGCTCACCTGCATAACTGCAATAGCCCCCCACTGGCCTCTCTGCCTCTAAATGATACACCCTCTGTACCCTCCGCCCCTCCCCCATCACTCTCCACTCTCCAACCCCTCCCAGACTTCTCTGAAACTATCTCAGGGGGCAGAGGGCAGGGAGAGGGTGTTTGTGCACTTGCTCACTGCTTGTTTCCTCCACTAGAATGTAACCTTCACCAAGGCACCGGCTCTCTCAGTTTGGTTCTCTCTTGGATCCCCAGTACTGACAATAGTGCCCAGTGCATAGTAAGTGCTTAGTAAATATCTTGTGAGTGAATGAATTTATGAATCCTTTTAGAGTCCAGGCCTCAGCTCTGGTCCCACCTTCTCTTGGGAAACCTTTTGGAATGACCTCTTCTGGTCTGGGTTGGGGGCAGTCTCCCTCAGCACAACAAGCTTCCTTCTATCCATGCATGCGGTATAAATGTTAATATTAGGTCCATGGGTCTGGCTCCAGACGGCTAGCCCTCAGGACAGGGGTTGTTTCCACCCCTCTCACAGCCTCCTCTGCAGGTGGGTTTGCCAAAGCTGAACTCAGACCTGACTCAGGCCCCGCCCAACCTGGGTGGAGCCCTGCCCCTCCCTGGGGCAAAGCCCTGCCCACCTCTGGGAGCTGCTCGGTCCACCTCTTTGGCCCCCCAGCTCGCTTCCTCTGGAAGCCTGTTGCCTGTGTGCATTGTTCTCTGTGGCATTTGGCCATGATTTACTTGAGTGCTCACTTATTCACCCACCGAGTCACTTCCTTGCTCAGTCACCAAAGTGCCTTATTGGGCACCTGTGCCCTGCCAGGCCCTTTGCTGGGTGCTTGGGGTGCAGAAATGAATGGGTCATAGTTTTGCCTTCAAGAAGCTTATCTCATGGGGATGCGTCAGTGAAATTGCAGCCAAGTGTGTTAACAGTGGAGATGGAGAAACCCCAGAGTGCCGGGGAGGCCCCATAAGGGTTTCTGAATCAAAAAGTGAGGATGGGGAGCGGCAGAGGGAATCCTGGAAAAATCATTCCTGTTTTCCAGCTTCTCTCACCAACCAGGTTACAGCTTTATAGAGAATATAGAAACTCATGCCTTCCCGCTTTTAGAAATTATGTATGTTGTCTAGCCCAGGACTAGCATTTTATAGATCAAGGGTCAGCAAACCATGCCAAATGCAGACTGCTGCTTGTTTTAGTGAATCAAGTTACGTTTTACTGGAAAACAGCCATGTTCATTTGCTTCCGTATTGTCAGCGGCTGCTTTGTGCTACAAGAACAGAGTTGAGTAGTTGGGACAGAGACTCTACGGCCCTCAAAGCCTAAATATGTACTGTCTGATCCTTTACAGGAAAAGTTTACCAACCCCTGTTAAAGATGCTCAAAAAATATTGTTGGATTAAGTTAACTCAAATCAGACCCTCGGAATCCTGCATTTCTAATGTGAGTCCAATTTCCTTTGTTCAGTGACATCAAAATGAACCAAACACTCTAAGCTCTTCTCTCTTTAAAAAGAGAAAATTGAGGCATTGAGTTGTTAGGAATTGTCATTGAAGAGTTCTGTATCTTTCCTTTATTTAACAAAAAGCATTTATTGAGCACCTATTATATTCTAGGAGCTGTTATAGGGGAGCAATGAATGAGGCTTGTTTCCTGCCCCCGGGTGCTTACAGCCTAGCTGACAAAGCATTACCTTGTCACTGTGCTGACCAGGGGAGACCTGTGGCTCCTGGTGTGGGGCTTGGATTTACTCACCACTTCCACCTCTACATCCAGGCCTTATCTCTGCCATGCTGCATCTCCCCAGTGAGCTGTTTCTTCAAGGGCCCTCCCCGCAAGGCTGTGTTCTTCTGGGGGCCAGTAACTGTGTGTCCCTGATCGGTCTTGGCCTCCCCAGCGCTGGGCACAGGGTCCAGCATACAGAAAGTGCTCAAGCCACCCTTACTGCACTGCCAGGCTCCTGCAGCCTTACCCCAGACACAGTAACAGGTAACAGGTAATCACAACCAAATGGCCTTTAAGGAACTCCATTTCAGAGCAACGTCTTGAGGGAATTCATAAAAGGAAATGATGAGCGCAGTATGATATTTTTTCCTCTTAAAAAAAAATCTATAAATTGCATCGTGTTCCCTTCCTTTCTCTTCCCAGCTGCCTGGCCGACTTCATGTTCCATGGGCTTTTCAGTGCAACCAGATTCCAGGCTGACTTGAGAGCTGGGTTTGATGTGAGAAATAATTATTGAAAGAGACAGGGGCAACCCGTATAATAAAATGCCTCCTACATGTTTCATAAAAGTGATCCAAGGGTAATGCAAACCCCTCTGCTGTGGGGGAGGGGAGGAGGGTGGGCATCTGGGGTGGGAGAGAGGCAGGGAGGTGGGGAGGTGGGGAGAGAGGCAGGGAGGCGCTGCTCCTGGGTGGAAAGCAAACCTCTGAAAGAGCCAGCTTGAGAGCCTTCGGCTGTGTTGTCCCAGGTGTCAAGGACTCTCAACCCCTCTCTGGGAAATCCCTTTCTCAGGGAACAGGTAGCCTTGTTAGTTTTTGCTGATGCTTGAGAAATTTCCTTGGGGCCTCAAAATGCTTCCTCTTGATAATGGCTCAGGTGGATTTAAGATTGCAGCTGTTACAACAGAATTTAACTTTGACTTGACTTGACTTGCGGGGGAAGAGCAAAATCTCATATTTTTTTCATTAGAAGTTCCAATCTGGCACTGCCTAGTGGGTTTCTTCATTTAATTATTCAAGAAATATTTACTGAGTGCCTATTAAATGCCAAGCACTGGGCTGGGAATATAATGGTGAACGGTAGGGAGAGTCTTTGCCCCAGCAGAATTGGGAGATGGTCACTCAAATAGACAAGGACCCCACAGCATAAGAAAGTGCTGTGCTCCGGGAAGCCATTCAGGAGGCAGGAGGAACTTTTTGGAGGAGGTGATATTTCAGCTGAGACCTGGAGGATGAGTAGGAGTTTGCCAGACAAAGGGGGGAAAGGAAGGGTGTTGCAGGCAGAGGGATCAGCATGCATGAAGGTTTGCACTCCAAAATGGAGGAAAGGAGGGAGGCTCAGCATTTTCCTGCCCTCTGCTGTGACTGGGGCCTCTACATAGGCCTGGTCTTTGGCTCTGTGAAGGATGGAAGGACAAGATCCACCCCCAGGAAGAAGAATAAAATATTGTGTGCACTCACGGAGGAAATATTCTGCTGTGTCAGCTTCGTAGTCTGCATCCTCTGGGAAGTGATCGATTTGCTTGCACAGACCTTTGAAGTTCCCTGCAAAATAAGGGGAGAAGGAGCACATGAGACATCGTCATAGCTTCTGGGGGTGGAGGGCCCAGGGCCCACCTGTTTCTTCTTGACTTCTCACTCTTCAGAAGCTCACTCAGCCCTCTCCCTCAGCCCTGAAGGAAGGTATCGCTTTGTCTGTTTGGACATTTGCCTGGTGAGTCAAAACACACCCGCAGTACTGCGGAGAGATCTAAAGCCCAAGACTTCAAAACCCTGCCTTCCATCCCTGCATCAAGGCTTCTGAGGAGTAGCTGACGCTTGGCAGTGGTAAAGGTTTGATTCTGGGCTGGGGACTGCCACTAAGGAGGCCGATGAATGTTCATCAGCTGGTCTCTGTGCCCCAGCTTGGCTGGGAGTCACCCTGCATTTTGCATGTGAGAAAGCAGCAGATCGCTTTCCAAAGAGCGCAGACCCCAGACTGATGCTGCCAGACATTCCCACAGCCCTTTAGAGGAGCCTGTGAAACACTTTCCCATCTGCAGTGGCATGGAATTCACCATTCCCAGCTCCTGACAGCTCTGAAATAAATATCGGGGGGGGGGGGGTTTGAGCCCCCTGGGGGCTGGGCCTTCAGCCAGGTTACTGAACTGCAACTCATTTTGGCTCTACCACAGGCCTGTGAGAGGGGTATTATCATCCCCATTTTATAGATGAAGAAACTGAAGCTCAGGGAGGCCAAACCATCTGAATAAATACTTGTCGCTAGGAAATGATGGAATCAGGAATCAAATTAGGGCCTTTTGACTCTAAACCTTTCCTGAGTGACTGCTGAGAAGGTAAGAACTGGCCCAGGGAAAATCCTAGCCCGGTGCCACAGTGGCTCCTCACCAGGGTTCACCAAGTGGGCACATGAACTCTTGAATGCAAACCCAGGCATGAAAACCGATGAATAGAATAGAATTTACAATCACCAGAGTGTCAGCTTCATGACAGCAGAGACTTTTGTCTGTTTCGTTCACCATCGTATTCCTAGCACCAGCGTAGGCCCAACAAATGTCTGGTAACTTTCTCTGAATAGAAGAAGGATTGAACCTATGCTGGGAGGTATGCACAGTGGGTAAGATGCAGGTTCTGTAGCTAGACTGCCTGGGGCCAGCTCAGCTTTGCTGAGTTGATTTGGCTTCTTCATCTGAAATTAGAGGTAAGTGCTGATTGTCGTGGAGATTAACTGAGTTGACCAGAACATACGGAGTGCTCAGAACAGTGCCTGGCACACTTAGTAAGTCTTTGGGGTCACTGAAGTGAGAGAGAAATGAACTTTGACTATATTCAGCTACTGACATGGTAGCTAGTATTACCTAATTAATACAGTCCTCGATACGTGTTAGCAATGCATTTTCTTATAGGGTCCTGAGATTCCATATCTCATAAAGTAGGAGTAAATTCTATTATGTGCTATAGATATTATTTAGGAATTTTAAGACATTATTACATAGATCTATATATATTACGTATCCCTGTATATGTAGTGTATAGGTATACTATTATATATACTACAAATAAATATAAGCATTTTAGATATTTCTAGCTGTTATTATTTGCTACATATTACAGAGAAACTATTTGAATCCCCTCCCCCTGACTCATACACGAGCTGTCCCTGGACCAAATTCACCAACTTTCCTGACTTCTGCAAGAAAAACAATTTCCCCAGAGCATACTGGGACTTCTGGTAACTTTACTGAAGCTTTGCAGGGCCACTCAAAATTGTTCCCTTGGGCAGGTCTCTTCTCTGAGCATTTTGGGCCTTCTCACCCCACCTCTTGTCACCCCTCTGCCCTCATGTGTCTCGGTGCATTAACAGGAGGCCTCGTGTCTCCTCTACCTAGTAACTTATCCCCTGATCCAACCACACACCCTTCTCTTCCTTCCCAAGGAGAAAAGTCTTCATACAGCTGCTAAGAGGATAAAAGAACTCTCTGTATTGTTAAAATTACAAATCAGTGTATTAGAAAAGCAGTTTGCAAAGCACTTTCTTTCAATTCAATCTGACAAATATTTCAGCAATTCGGTGCCTTTATAAGGACTCTGTGCAGGAGGCAAGGCTTGAGAGCAGTACTACATGCCCTGAGGCTCCTACCAAATTGGGACGAGCTCAACCCAGAGGGCCCTATGCTTCCTCCCGGTGGGCTGCACCCACTCAGGCCCCCACACAGCCTGGCTGCTCCTCCGGCCACTGGCTCCTGGCACAGTGTCTGGCACAGAAGAAGGGCTCCAGAGATGCGCCTGGAGAGGCCGTGGGACATAACCAGCAGCCTAGGCCTCCCCTCTGAGGCCCAGACCTGGGTATCCAACTGCCTACTCAACATCTCCTGGTGGATGTTTTAAAGGCAGGGAGCCTGAACTCACGACCTTGCCCGCAAGCCTGGTCCTCCAGAGGCACAAACTAGCTCGGCAAACACCTCTCCACGGCTCCCTCATGCAAGCTGAGCCTGGTTATCATAGTCAACATCTCTTCCTCCTCACTGCGGGCTCCATCCATCATGATGTCCCGTCCTGTGTCAGCTCCTCAGCATCTCTCAAATCTGCCAATGTCTCTGTTGACAGCCCCACCCACCATCAGCTGCTACCCTGGATGACTGCATAGCACCCCCTTGTCATGTTGTACCCACTCTTATCCCTCCCCACAGAGTAATCACAGGGATCCTTTGAAAATCCAGACCTGATCATGCCACCTCCAGCTTAAAACACCCCACAGCTTCCCAGTGCTCTCAGGGAAAAGCTCAACATCTTTAGCAGGGCCTGACCCCGACTTCCTTCTCTGGCCTCACCTCCCACCCACCTCTCCCTCCCTCTCCTCCGTCTCTTCTTTGCTGCCATGCTTTCTCCTACCACAGGACCTTTGCACATGCTGGTCTCGCTGCCTGAGCCCCCACCACATCCTTTGTGGTCTCCTTCCCCTGACCTCCTTCTGCCCTTCTGTACTGTGCTAGTGGGGTGTCTACATCTAGCTGGCTAGTGCTGGCTGCTCTGTGGTAGGGGGGACAGGTTAAGGCATATGTAATGCTGGTGGGAACATTCCAGTAGAAAGGGAGGAAGTGATGACCTGCAGAGAGGAGGGAGCAAAGTGAGAGGGATGAGGTCCAGGACCCAGGTGAAAAGGTGGATGATGGTGCACCAGGAGGGAAGGTAGCGCCTGAGGGTGCAGTGTGGGGGGCAGGAGCTTGTGACACTTCTCTTCTGGTTGCTGCTATTTTCCTGACCAAACGTGAAGCAGGATCATCAGCGGAAAGTGTGGTAGGGAGGAGGGAAGGGAGGGATTGGGAAGGACCACAGCCTCCAGGTTGGTAAAGAGGAAAATGAGGACCCCAGGGGCAAGCAAGACAGTGCATAGGCGGTGGGGTCAGTGGGCTGGAAGCCTGGGGCGGGGGTCAAAGATTTGGGGTCGGGGTGCATGGGAGTGAGCTGGAAGGTGGCCCGTGGGGGTCGGAGAGTGAAAGGCACATTGAGGAGGGAAGTATGAGACCATGAACTTGGGGGCTCAGGTTGGGTGGAGGTAGGGATGATGTTCAAAGTATTTAGTAACTGGGAAGGTCATACAAATCAATATATAAGACAAAAACTAAAACGTTCGCTCTTATTTTCAATATGCATCAAGTATATATTAAGAAACTGCCTTAAAAGTTGCAGTGCAAGTGATTCATCAAATTATTCTAATAAGCCCCAAATCACTGGTTGGTTTTTAGAAATTGATGGTGTGATCTTTTGATGATGAGGCTGTTACGAGCTAAATGACGGCCCTACTGGACCACCCTTTGACATGGGGAACAACACCAGATGCTGCCTGAACTTCCCTTTTAGAGTAAGAGTTGTTCTGTCGCAGCGAGTGCAGACTCTTCTCCTAACCTGTCCACCACTGTTCAGTTTGGAGGATCTGGCCGGAAACGGGCCCTCGGTGCTCGGCAGCTGCAGGAAGCCGGGGCCAGGACTGGGACCGTGGGGGGAGGGTGACGGGAGGGCAGACGTGCTCGTGGGGGTGTGCGCCCAGCCGGGCCCAGCCCAGCCCTGCCTGTGAGGGCCAGTAGGAAGATTCTGCTTCTCCCGCCTGCCCCCGTGCCCTTGCCCAGCCCCTGTAGGGCCAGGTATGCCTGAGCTGGGCCTCAGAGCTTGTAGAGCCCGAGAACAGAGATGAGCGCCCGGCCCATCCTTGGGGAGTGGGAGAGGAGGTGGGGCCTCAGTCCCAGCCCTCCCTTCTCTCGGCCCCGCCCAACCCAGGAGCCGCCCTCTGCCCCAGCCCTCTCCCCGGCACTTAGTGGGACCGATCTGTACAACAGTGTTTCAACGCTTAACAACCAGTGAGGCAGCACCGGCACATGCAGGCTTGGGAGGGAGGGGCAAGGCCGGATACTGGAGGGACCGTGTGCCTGACTGCGGGGTCTCTGGGGATGACCACAGGTGTAGCCTTGGAGATGGAGGCAGTGAGCCAGCGCTGAACTCCTCAATATCTCATACCTGCTGCTGTCTTGCTGCTTTGGATACAATAAGCTCCTCATAAACCTGGTCATTAGGGGCTGAACAGACGCTGTTTTATTTTCCACATGTTCATGAGAAGCCCACAAGCTCAGGGGTTGTGGTGGCTTCAGGCACAGATGGATCCAGGTGCTCCAAAATCTGGTATCTCTTTCTATCTCTGTTTGATTTTCCTCCCAGTTGGCTTCATTCTTAGGCAGGCTCTCTCTCCATGGCAGAGACTGAGGGCTGACTAAGTGCCTGGCACTGGGATGGTGGAGGTAAGTGTAGCCCGACCTCTGCCCTTAAGGGTCACATTCTAGGGGGAAGGACAGAAAGTACAGAATTTACTAGAGTGCAATATCTCACGTATGATATTAGAAGGAAGTCAAGGCCTTATGGGAGTACAGTCGTTCAGCTAATATTTATACAGCACCAACTGTATGCCATG
The DNA here is from genome assembly GCA_023783475.1 of Daubentonia madagascariensis. NCBI lineage: Eukaryota > Metazoa > Chordata > Mammalia > Primates > Daubentoniidae > Daubentonia > Daubentonia madagascariensis. The sequence continues at coordinate 10,308,865 of JAKFHU010000600.1, read as the reverse complement.
CTCTGTGCAACCTGCTGAGGACACAGAGACAAGAATATAGACTTTCAGTCCTCAAGGAACCTGCAGTCTATGGTGGCAGTCAAAAAACAGATGCTGTGGTATAGCAGGATGTGTGTGGTGACAGAGGAAAGCAGAGCGTGTCTGGGGTACACAGAAGGGGGCATGCCCAGGTGTGTGAGTGTGTGGGTGACACAGGCCTTAGTGGGGGGGGTGCTGAGTGGATACAGAAGGTGGAAAGGCATTAGCCAGGTGCAGCAGGCAGGGGTCTGGGTGTGCGGGTAGAGGCGTGAGAGGAAGTAGCAGTCGGGTGAGGAGGGCTTTCTAGCAAGAGCAGTCAGGGAAGTGTGCCAGACAGACGAGGGGACAAAGTGTCTCAGGGGGTCGAAGGTGGTGTGTGGAGCTGGCTCCCACCAGCTCACGGGAGCCAGTTGGTAGTGTCTCTTCCCAACTCACATTAATAGTTTGAAATAGGCCACGGTGGGAGTATTTACACCACGGGAATGGCGAATGGTACAAATTCATGTCCCTGCTGCCCTCCCAGAGAGCTGGTTGTTGAACATTTACCAGCACACTGCTGGTTGAAGAGTGATCCTGTGCTAAGGGTGGGATGGAGCAAAGACATGACAACTTAGAGGGACAGGACATTTGCAAAAAGACTGGTGCCACTAGAAGGCCAGGTGGGTGAGGGCGAGGGCAGGAGATGGCTAAAGAAGGGGGCAGGGGCCAGGCTGAGCTGAGGAGGGACTCACTGCCTACCCCGTACCCCCCACAGGCATTGGCTTTGAGCTTTGGTGGACAGGGATATAGGGAGACTCTCCCACCAGGAGCTGTGAAGGCTCCCCAGGGGGCTTAACAGCCTTGAATCTCTGTCAAACCCCCACCCCAGAAAAGCAGCGGTGCCAAAGCTGAGTGACTTCAGGCCAAGCTAAGGCGGAAAGGCCCAAGGCTGTGCCTTGGGCTTCCACAGCTCTGCCTCCAGGAATTCACTGTTTCAGGCTGGGAATTTCAGCTTGCAGGTATTAAGTAGTTTAACAAGGAGCTTTCATCAGCTTTGTAGAAAGCACATTAATATCTCATACCAACTGCTGTCTTGTTTCTTTAGATACAATAAGCTCCTCGTAAACCTGGTCATTAGGGGCTGAACAGGCGCTGTTTTATTTTCCACATATTCATGAGAAGCAGAAAGCGTGGCCCGGAAGCCAGGAGGGGGCACGGCGGAGTGGGCTGCGGCGTGGGGAGGAGGTTGTCTAAGTAATTTTTTAAGTGAAGCAAATGAAGGGTTTGGTGGGAGCTGCTTTCTCTGTGTTTTAAACCTTTTCTGCTCCTGGCTTTTTGCTTTCCTGGCAGGGCCCTCCCTGATGGCAGGGGTTCGGGAGACCTCGGGAGGGTGGGCTGTGCCTGGCTCATTTTCCGGCTGGAACCCCAGCCCCAGCCCAGCGTGGCCACCAGCTGGAGACGGACGGTTTGAAACAACAGCGCGTGTGGCAGCCCATGAGTTTGCTCCTTCTCTCATTTGATTGTTCATTTGTTCATTGATTCATTCATTCAGTAGTCAGGTTTGGGTGCCTACTGTGTGCTAGGTACTGGGCAGGCAGTGGCAGGGTTAGAATAGAATAAGAAGTCTGTTCTGGTGGCCGGCCTTCCCTGAATTGGCTCTTGCAGTGCGCTCTGAGCGCTCAGCTCTCTGAAGTCCTCAGCACTCGGGGGCTGCCTGCAGCAATGAGCACTTGCTCGTACAATCTCCAGTTGTATCCTGTCCTGACTCTTGTCTCCACAGCTACTTCTTTAGTTCTTCACATGTGATGTGGGGGGAAGAGGTTGGGCTCAGACTCAGGAAGATCGGGCTTCTGAGCCTGGCTCTGTTAGCTGTGTGGATCTGAACAAGTTATGTGACCTGTGTGTGGCTCAGTTTCCTTCACTGTGAGAAAGTGATATTAATCCTTGCCTGGGGGGCAAGGGGATTGATTCTGAAGACCCAATGAGATAACAGAAGTGAAGTCCCCAGTGTGGTTTCTAACCCAGGGCAGGCAATCAATAAATGTAGTTCTTCCTTCTCTTTCTTCTTCTTCAAAGACACCTCTTTCAGGAGGCCTTTCTTGATTGCTCTCAGTTGGAAAAACTCGTTTCCTTCCCTGTGCTCCTGTGCAGGGCTTCTCAGATTAAAATGGGCATAGGAATCCCCTGGCATCATGTGAAGCCAGATTCTGAGTTGGTGGGTCTCAGTGGCCTGAGACTCTGCATTTCTCATTAGCTCACAGGTAATGCCCATGCCGTAGAGTCCCTGGAAGACCACACATTGGGTTGGGTAGTGAGGCTGTCGAGCACCTTTTATCTGCTTTCATCATATTTTCTTTTGGTATTCTTGTTTGGGAACAAATAGCTGCAAGTCTGTAAGCTCGTCAAGATCAGATTTTCTTCTAGAGAGTTCCCTGAATGTGCCATATTTTCCTTGATTCTAAAATGCTCACATGCACATTTTAATGTTTCTGAGATTGAGATGTGTCTTATAATTGATGGGTTCATTTACTGCAGCGTGTTTCTTTTCTCCTGAAAAATCGCTATTACATTGATGGTGTGCCTTTTAATTAGTGATAATGGCTATCTGACAAAAGTTTATTGCACTAATGAACAAATAAATGAATGAGTTAGTGTGTGTATGTGTGCACACACACACATGTGTGGCCAGGGAGTATACTACACATTTCCATTCTCCTACACAGATGAGTATCACACCAAATATTAGAACCCTGGGACGTCAGGACCTTTTGTGCTTCTCTTATTAAAAGCCTATTTGACAACGTGAAAATATATGTATACCCCACAACTCAGCAATTCCTCTTAGAAATGTGTGTTGGAGAAACCCTTGCGTGTATGCACAAGGAGATATACATGACAATGTTCATAACAGCCTGCTTGTAACAACAAAAAACTGGGAATAACCCACATTTCTATTGTCAGAAGAATGATAGCACCTTGTAGTATATTGATATAATGGGATATTATACAGCAGTGAAAGTGAATGGATTAATGGATTATAGCTACCCATGTTAACACAGATGAATTCCACAAACATAACAAAAAATTAACCTGCAAAAATATACGTATGGTATGATTCCATTTTCACAAAGTTAAAAACATGTACAACTAGGTTATAGATAGTAGAGAAATACATGTGTATGCTGTAAAACTGTAAAATCAAGCAACAGAATGATAAACACCAAATTTAAGAGTTTTGCCTGAGGGGTGGGAGGGCACACAATTGCTTCAATGAATGGAGGATGCTCCATTTTTAACCTGGTGGTGAGCACATAGGTGCTCATTTTATTGTTATTCTTTATACCTTACTGTGACAGAGCCTGCTGACTGTTTCCCAATGTCCTGTTCTCTCTAACTTTCCAAGTTTTGCTTGGACACATGGCTTCCCAGAATGTTGACTTTAGTTCCCAGCCTCCCTTGCAGCTAGAGCTGGCCATGTGACTGAGTTCTGACCAATGAGATGTTAAGCAGAAATGGTGGGGGCAACTTGGGAGGAATGTCCTCCAGGGCATGGGATGTGCCCTTCTCAGTCCTCTCCTCTTGGCACGTGGACTATGGAGCCATCATCTTGGTCCATGAGACAACCTTGAGATTGGAGGGCTGCATAATTATAAAATAAGATAAAGGGTGTCTGAGCCACACCACCGTGGAGTGTTATACCAGCCCTGGACAACTTATCTCCAGAGCTGTGCAATGACAGAGAAATAAGCTATCTTTTTTATTTCAGTTAAAAAAAACCTTCATAGCCAAATCTAATCCTAATAAATGTAATCATACAAGTTAAAATAGTTTTTAAAAAATCTTGTTTAAAAAAAGTTAAAAAAATCTTATTTAAAAAATTTTAAAAAAATAAATTTTATTGTGTATCTTAAAGGTATACAACATGATGTTGTAAGATACATATACAGTAAAATGGTTACTATAGTGGAACAAATTAATATATCCATCTCACATAGTTACCCATTTTCCCCCCTATGGCAACAGCAGCTATAATATACTCATTTAGCAAAAATCCTGAATACAATACATTATTATTAATTATAGTCCTTATGCTGTACATTAGATCTTTGGACTTGTTCAACCCACATATTTGCTACTTTGCATCCTTTGACCTACATCTCTCTATTTCCTCCCTGCCATCGCTGACCCTGGTAACTACTGTTCTATTCTCTATCTCTATATATTTGACTTAAAAAAAAAAGATTCCACGTTTAAGTGAGATCATGAAATATCTTTCTTTCTGTGTCTGGCTTATTTCACTTTGCATAATGTCCTCCAGGTCCATCCATGTTGTGGCACATGGTGGGAAGGATCTCTTCCTTTTTAAAGGGAGAATAATAGTCCATTGTATATATACACCATAGGTTCTTTATTCATTTGTCCACTGATGGACACCTAGGTTGTTTCCACATCTTGGCTACTGTGAATAATGCTGCAATGAACATGGGAGTGCAGATATCTTTATGACGTGGTGATTTCATTTCTTTTGGGTATATACCCAGAAGACAGATTGCTGGGTCATATGGTAGTTCTATTTTTAATCTTTTGAGGGACATCCATACTATTTTTCCATAATAGCTGCACCAATCTATATTCCTACCAACAGTGTGCAAGTGTTCCCTTTTGTCCACACCCTCTCCAACACTTGTTATCTCTTGTTGTTTTGATAATAGCCTAAGTGGTGTGAGGTGGTATCTCATAGTGGTTTTGATTTGCATTTCCCTGATGATTAATGATGTTGAACATCTTTTTATGTACCTGTTGGCCATTTTTAAATCATCTTAGAAATATCTATTCAAATTCTTTGCCCATTTTTAACTTGCTTTATACGTTTTCTTGCTATTGAGTTGTATGAGTTCCTTAAAAATCTTGGATATTAACCCCTCATTTGATATATGCTTTGCAAATATTTTTTCCCAGTCTGTAGGTTGCCTTTTCATTTTGCTGATTGTTAGTCTTTTATATGCATTTAATATTAAACACATATTTAAAAATCACATTTTTAAGAAGGCAATCTGTTGAACCCTCAGTGCTTGGCATATATTAATAGTAGGTACTCATTAGATACCTATTGAATACTTGAACAAATGAATGAATTAAAGATGTCTCAGTGTTCCTCACAACTTCTTTGTTCAGGATAAACTCTACTACTGTTCAGTGCCAGCTGTTGCCATGGGTAGGCAAAAGGGGTAGGAGGGGCATTACCGAGAAAGAATGTGTGCCAGAGTAAGTCAGCCTGGGACAAAGGGAGCCAGGAAGGGGGTGTCAGATGCTGGGGTTGACCTCAGACAAAGGAAGAACCTAATAGATCGCAGTGAAGATAAATGAATCAAGATCTGTGGGTGCTTACAGATAGGGGAAGAGGCCCCTGGGGATGGCAGTTAGGGCCACACACTGGGGGCTGGGCTGGGGGTTCTGGGGGTGCACGAGGAGGAGATGTCGGCCCGGCAGGTCTGAACTCGGCTTTTCTCTGACTGCTTGGTGGGTTGAGAGGAGCCGGATCTCACCAAGGCTGATAACTTGGAAGGATCTGGGTTCTGAACTTTTGTCACAGCCTCGCAGCTCTGCCCCTAGGGGTACTGCTGACACTAGAGCAGACTCCCAAGGGACAGAAATGAACACACACCCCGCAGCTTCCACGGTGCCCAGGAAAACCTCAGACCCAATCCACACTACAATGTGATTGAAAGCCTGTTCCTGATGAGGATAAGGGGCTTCCACACAGGTATGGAGCCAACATAAAGTATCATCCATGGACCGACCTGTAGGTTGGGAGTTGTCACGGCCATGGAGGACCATTGGGTCAACTTTCCCCAGTGCAGTTCACTTCAGCTCACCTGCCACCACAGGCACCTCACTGTATTGCACTCTCCTCATGGCGCTTCTCAGACGTTGGGTTGTTCACAAGTTGAAGGTTTGTGGCAACCCTGAGTCAAGTAAGTCTATTGGCACCATTTTTCCAACAGCGTGTGCTCGCTTTGTGTTTGTGCCATGTTTTGGTTTAATTCTTGCAATATTTGAAACTTTTTCATTATTATTATATCTGTTGTGGTGATCTGTGATCAGTGATCTTTGATGTCACCATTGTAATTGTTTTGGGGCACTATGAACCATGGCCCATATAAGATAGTGAAGTTAATTGATAAATGTTGTGTGTTCTGACAGCTCTACTGACCGGCCATTCCCCAATCTCTTTCCCTGTCCTCAGGCCTCCCTATTCCCTGAGACACAATAATATTGAAATTAGGCCAATTAATAACCCTACAATGGCCTCTAAGTGTTCAAGTGAAAGGAACATCTATCACTTTAAATCAAAAGCTAGAAATGATTAAGCTTAGTGAGGAAGGCATGTTGAAAGCTGAAATAGTCTGAAAGCTCGGCCTCTTGTGCCAAACAGTTGGCCAAGTTGTGAGTGCAAAGGAAAGTTCTTGGAGGAATTAAAAGTGCTACTCCAGTGAACACACAAATGATAAGAAAGCAAAACAGCCTTATTGCTGATATGGGGCAAGTTTTAGTGGTCTAGATAGAGGACCGAACCAGCTACAACATTCCCTTAAGCCAAAGCCTAATCCAGACAAAGGCCCTACGTGGCTTCAATTCCATGAAGGCTGAGAGGGATGAGGAAGCTGCAGAAGAAAAGTTGGAAGCTAGCAGAGGTTGGTGCATGAAGTTTAAGGAAAGATGCCGTCTCCATAACGTAAAAGTACAAGGTGAAGCAGCAAGTGCTGATGTAGAAGCTACAGCAAGTTATCCAGAAGATCTAGCTAAGATCATTGATAAAGGTGGTTACACTAAGCAACAGATTTTCAATGTAGAAGAAACAGCCTTCTATTGGAAGAAGATGCCATCTAGGACTTTCTTAGCTAGAGAGGAGAAGTCAGTGCTTGGCTTCAAAGCTTCAAAAAACAGGGTGACTCTCTTGTGAGGGGCTAATGCAGCTGGTGACTTTAAGTTGAAGCCCATGCTCATTTATCCCTTAAGAATTATGCTAAATCTACTCTGCCTGTGCTCTATAGGTGGAACAAAAAAACCTGATGATAGAACATCTGTTTACAGCATGGTTTACTGAGTATTTTAAGTCCACTATTGAGACCTACTACTCAGAAAAAAAAATTCCTTTCAAAATATTACTGCTCGTTGACAATGCACCTGGTCACCCAAGAGCTCTGATGGAGATGTACAAGGAGATGAATGTTGTTTTCATGCCTGCTAACACAACATCCATTCTGCAGCCCATGGATCCAGGAGGAATTTTGACTTTCAAGTCTTATTAAGAAATACATTTTGTAAGGTTATTGCTGCCATAGATAGTGATTCCTCTGATGGATCTGGGCAAAGTAAATTGAACACCTTCTGGAAAGGATTCACCATTCTAGATGCCATTAAGAACATTCATGATTCATGAGGAGAGGTCAAAATATCATCATTAACAGGAGTTTGGAAGAAGCTGATTCAAAATCTTGTGGATGACTTTGAGGGGTTCAAGACTTCAGTGGAGGACGTACCTGCAGATGTGGTAGAAATAGCAAGAGAATTAGAATTAGAAGTGGAGCCTGAAGATGTGACTGAATTGCTGCAATCTCATGATAAAACTTTACCAGGTGAAGGGTTGCTTCTTATGGATGAGCAAAGAAAGTAATTTTTTTGGGTAGGATCTACTCCTGGTGAAGATGCTGTGAACATTGTTGAAATGAGGACAAAGGATTTAGAATATTACATAAACTTAGTTGATAAAGCAGTGGCAGGGCTTGAGAGGACTGACTCCAACTTTCAAAGAAGTTCTATTGTGGGTAAAATGCTATCAAACAGCATCACATGCTACAGAGAAATCTTTTATGAAAGGAAGAGTCAACTGATGCAGCAAACTTCATTGTTGACTTATTTTAAGAAATTTCCACAGCCACCCCAACCTTCAGCAACCACCACCCTCACCAGTCAGCAGCCATCAATACCGGGGCAAGACCCTCCACCAGCAAAAAGATTACAACTTGCTGAAGGCTCAGATGATCATTAGCCTTTTTTAGTAATAAAGTATTTTAAAATTAGGGTATGTACATTTTTTAGACATAATACTATTTCATACTTAATAGGCTACAGTATAGTGTAAACATAACTTTTATATGCACTAGGAAACCAAAAAATCTGTGTCACTTGCTGTATTATGATATTTACTTTATTGTGAAGGTCTAGAACTGAACCTACAACATCTCCGAGATGTGCCTGCACTGCAGAGGCAGTGAGCTCAGTGGTTAGCCTCACAGGGTCTGGAGGCTGGCTCCGGGGCTCTTATCCTAGTTATACCACTGAAACTCTCTGAGCCCCAGTTCCCCTACTGTAAAATTAGGAGACAGAGATACCTATCTCGTAGGGTTGGGAGAATTGCATAAAACACTGCATTGAGAGGGCTTAGCACAATGCCTGTCACCTAGGAGATGCTCCGTAGGTACCATTACCCTTTGCTGGGCCACATGGTGGGGGCACAGATAGATGACACACAGTCCCTGCCTTCAAGAAGCTCACAGACCAGTAGGGAAGAGACAGGTGATTACACTCCGATGTGTCAAGAGAGAATGCTCAGGGAGTTATGGGAACCTTATACGCTTAGATCCTATGAAACAGGACTGTTCAAGTGACTCTGTCAACCCCAGAATCCCAGGAGTAGGTGGATAATGAAAAAACACTGTCATGTGTCAGCAGCCCTAAATTCATCTTACGAGGCTCTGTGGTGTGGTGGCCGTGCCTCTCGCGAGAGAGCTTGAGTCTGAGTCCCCTCTCTGCCATTAATTAGTCATGTGATCTTGGACAAGTCGTTCATCTTTCAATCCTATGTTTCAGCTAGTCCTTGGATTTGTATTGCTTGCATACTAGGTGTTGTCACTGAGCTGGGTGCCGCAACAGGGAGGGGGTCAGTACAGGAGGGTTCCCCATCCCCAGAACTGTGAATCTAGTGAGGCCCCAGACTAATCATTAATGCATGTGACCCAGAGTGTAAAGCACAAGGGCAGCAATGGTATTGGCCGAGTCCTGGGCAGAAGCTGCCATGAGCCAGGCACTGGGCTAAGCACTTTGCATTTACTCCTCAAAAAACCTGTCGAGGCAGGTACTATTATTTTCTCCACTTCTGAGATATGGAGATGGAGGTGTAGAAAGGTGAAGGAATGCATCTAAGGATTCATTGCTGGTGAGAGGGAAAGAGCTGGGATCTGACACTGGGCAGGGGGTCCTAGGTGACCACTATGTTACAGCAGAGCCCAGGATGCTGGGTGGACGGTGGTGGGTTGTCAGGCAGGCTTCCTGGAAGAAGCACCATCTCAGATGAGCCATGAAAGATAAGTAGAAATTGGCAGATGAAAGGGAGGGCAGGGAGGTGCTAGCGAGAAAACCAAAGGTCAACCAGAGAGAGGGGACAGGATGCTGAGGCCAGGGGCATCGGTCTGTTTGAAAGACTGAAACCAGATGGTTGGGCTGTGTGTGTGTGTGTGTGTGTGTGTACCAGTCAGGAGAGATAACAACAGTGGTTGGATTATTTAGGGCCCAAGAAGTCACTCAAAGTATGAATTTAGGATCAATGTAGAGCTACTGAAGGATTTTAAGTGGGAGGTTGATGTGACCAGATTTGTGCTTCAGGATGACAGCCCTGGTGGCTGAGTGGGGACTGGATTGGCGAGGCAAGACCAGAAGTCATGAGCCTAGATTCCTCCATGGAGTGAGAAAATCCCAGTGGCCTTCCTTGCTTTGCAAAATCCACCTTGATTTCCTGACCACAGATTTTCCCCAACCCCCCATTGGTTTGTTTTCATTGCTTAGGCACATTCAGTTTTGTGGCAGAGAGCCAGGCCAGAGTGGTCAAATACCGCCTATGCCACCAATCCGCAAGGGTGGAAGCAGCTCGTGCAACAAGGATCCATGGGCCTGGGGATGCCTGTCTCACCACACTCTCATTTCTGAGCCAAAGACACCCTCCTGCTCCAAAATCTTTAAGATTTCCGTTGCCTGCCGCGTGGAAGCAGACATTCCCAGCTACGTCCCGTCAGGCCCAAAACTTTCACCTTCTCATCTCCGACTCTTCTATCATGCTTTCCCTCCCAGTTGAATTAATCTCTCTCCTCTTCTCCACCTAAAGCAACATCCATTTTACTTTGGAGGATGGAGCTAGAAGCCACAGGTGGGAAGGTACAGGTAGGACCAGGCTGGGGTGAAGTGCTTTGGGTGCAAAGTTTAAGGAGTGCAGTGAGCACCTCCTATTCTGTACCTTGCTGGCCTCACCCTAGCGTTGCCCTGTGTAGGGGAGGAGACATCAGGTCAGTACCTAGGTGTGGTGGTTTTCAGAACTGCCTCCCAAGGTAGTGAGCTACCTGTCACTGGAGGGGTTCAAGCAGAAGGTGGTCAGCTGCCTCTTAGGGATGTTGAAGAGGGAACTTCTTTAGTAGCTGGAATTCTGAGGTTCCATCCATCCCTTAGAAGCTGGAATTCTAGGGTGCCTTCCCCGGTGCTCATAGCCCAGAGCTGTCCCTCCCTCCTTTGATCTCTGCATTTACCTCCAAGATCACTCATCTGGCAATTAGCCACAGGCTCCCTCAAGACAGCTCTTGTATTACTGTCTTGTCTTATTTCAGATTTCACAAGCTTGCATGTCATTTTCCTAATAGAATTGCATCGAGGACAGGGATTGAACTGTATGCTTTCTGTTCTCTATCTCAGCGGGTGTGGGAGACTCTCTAATATTTATTAAAAACCCTCTCTGTCCCACTTCTTCACGTGTCATCTGATTTACTTATCATGCCAATCCCTTGGGTAGGTTCTGTTAATGAGCCCATTCTACAAGTGAGGAACCGGAGGCTCACAGAGGTTGATAGATGTTAGCTGTAATTTTTAATAGAGACTTGGGGTGCAGGCTATGAGACTACTTGGGTGTGAAGCCTTGGGCAAGTTGTTTAACCTCTTTGAACCTCAGTTTCCTTATTGTAAAATGGGATAACATTATTTCACAGTTTCTTGTGAAGGTTAAATAAGTTAATATAAGTATAAAGCTCTTAGGACAGTGCCTGTGGTGAGCTCTCAGTACATGTTAGCTATTATTAATTATCATTGTTGCTATCACAAGAATGGTGGATCTTGTCAAATCTAGAAAAAAGAAGGAAGAGAACTTGAGTCTTAGTGCTTCCAGGTGTTTAAAAGATCCAGACTGGTCACCTGGGGGAAGAAAGACCACTCGGCTGCAGCTCTTCTGATTTTTCCCAGTACTGTCCCTGTCTCTAGGAGAGAGAATTCTGCCTCAGAAGCCGTTTGTATAAATGGAAATGTGGGTCTCTTAGGAGTCTGATCAGCAGGAATCAGCCCCCCAGAACTTGATCCTCTTAGGGGCAAGTGCAAAGAGAGGTCTTGAAACTACAAAGCTGAGGGCAAGACATGGTCTTTAATTAGTGACTAATTAATTGACTAAAAACTCTTTGGCAGGCTTCTCTGTGCCAGGCGCTGTGCTAGGGAGGATGACAAAGTTGAAATCTTTACTCCGAAGCCTTCATAACTGAGGGGTGGGGGGAAGACAGAGGAGAGGCCCTCCCCAAAGCCAGCCTGTACACAGAGAGGAGAGACAGCTGGGCCACCTTCTACCACAGTCCCTAGGAGGAAAGGGGCTCCTGAGGGACAAGGAAAATTACTAGGAGAAGTTGTAGCTGACCCAAACGGCTCAGGGAGGACAAAGATTGGGGAGGCTGAGTTGGTTGCGCCAGTTGTTGCATTTGTGTGGAAGAGGTGGAGGCAAGCTCTTGAGGGTGCTTGAGGGGGGCCTCTGCCCCCTTGCTGAGGACGAGGGGGCTCTGGGAAGGGGCCCCCCGTGCTGTGTCTCTGGCCTGCAGTTGGCTCCTTTGGTTGCTGTTAGGGAGGCAAACACCATTTGCCATTTCTGTCATTTAAAACAATGTGGTGTTGTGACACTCTGGAATCTGAAGATAAATGTTTAATAAAAGGATTCAATTTGATATGATGTCAGAACTTAATTAGATCCACAATGCACAGAGGGCTTTGCAAGCCCTTCAATTAGGAGCTACTTAAGGGTCTTGTGTGTGGGGAGCTGCAGCACTGTTGAGGGGCTGGGGGGGCTGGGATGGTGCCTCGCAGCCTTGAGGCCTGCCCTCTACAGATGCTGGCTCAAGGGCACTGCTTTTTGGCAGTTCTGGTGGAGGTGATGGAGGGTCCTGGACCATTGTATGCTTGGAAATCTGCATTTGCTAGGATTGGGGCTGCAGCAGGTGACCACTGAATGATGCAGACGAACCTGACCTACTTGAGGCTCAAGGCTATGACCTCGGGTCAGGTGAGGACTCCTCAGAGGTCAACCTTGGCCAGGGAGACCATCTTCAAGCCCACTTGACCTAGAGCTCAGGGGTATTGAAGGTCAAGGCTGGTGGAAACTGGTAAACAATTATGTTTGTGATCCCAGCTAACACTGATATTATGCAGGTAAGTACTGATATGTCTACACCAATTGTCAAATATGAGTTAATAAAATATGCCTGCTGCCCAAGCACCCCCAAATGCCCCCTTCTCCCCTTCTCTGGCCCCTCCTCTGGGATCTCTTTGATCTCCCCAGCAACTAAAGGGTGTCTCCAGGCTGCTGTTCCAGCACCATGGCCAGCGTCTGTTCTGCCTGCTCAGGGCCTAGGCCTCAACAGTTGCGCAAGATGTTGATTATCACCCCAACTCCAGTTTGCAAAAATGACAGCAGTCTGGGTGGCAAGAGAGTATAGACCTGGAAGCATGACTTTCAGAGTCAGACCCCTTGAATTCAGGAGTCTCAGCACCGCCTGCTATGGGTTATGTTAATACTCAGCCTTCTCTGTAAACAGGGTTAATAACACCCACATCAAAACATTGTTGTGAAGATTAAATAACATAAATAATGTGGGTGGTTCCAGGGTGTAATTGTTAGTACTTTAGATTTAGACTCCAGCCATCCAAGTTCAAGAATCAGTCAGACATTTTTAATGGGTGTATAATGTAATGTTTAAGAGTATAATATCTGGAGGAACCAGACCGTGTGGGTTCAATCTGAGCTGTGCCACACACTAGTCGTGATCTCGGGCAAGAAATGTCACCTCTTAGTGCCTCGCTTTTATTATTGGAGAATGCAATGGTAAGTATCTACAGGGTTGCTGAAAGGATAAATAAGCTAATATTTGTACATGACTTAGAAGAGTACCTGATGCATAATAGGAATTCAATAAATGTTAGCCATTACTATATTATTATTATGTAAAGTGCCTGGCATGTAGTAGTTGCTTAATAAATGGTAGCATCTGCAACCACATCGAGACTGGTCTTCCACTCAGCCTGGGGTAAGAGCCCCCAGTCTCTTGGATCCCTGGGACCCTTACCCATATTCTTCATTGCCTGTATTGCCCAGTATTTCCCATAGTGCTCATAGTCCTCCCAAATCTCCTAACTTCCTGGAGGAGAGAAGACCACTATGGTGGTGGTTATCCCCTCATCCCTCCCAAGTGGCCAGCATCTGTCTGGTTATTTGGCTAACCATATTCTCTACCACAAGCACACGACACATATCCAAAGAACACCCTCCCCAGGGCTCTTCAATCCTCATTCTCCCAAACATACCATCTTCACCACCTTCCAGGCTATGCTACTACTTAGTAGGCACCTGATAAATTTTAAATTAATGAATGAATGTTGGAACCCAGACCAAAAAAGTCTATTGTCCTAAGCTTGGGAGAGGATGTTTTTACCAGTGGTTTGCCAGCTGCAGGCATTTCATTAGACACATGCCCTTTCCCACTAATACTGTGATTTCTAAAGTGTGTCCTGCTGATGCCAGCCCTGGGAGATGCTAGTAAGAGGTGCAACAAAAAGGGGTTCCATTGCTAAATAAGTTTGGGAAATGCTGGGTTAAATGAGGTTTAACAGGTTTACTTACTGCAGGGCTTTTCTGAGCCTTTACTATGTTAATTGCATTGTCAAACTCTAATGTGGGAATATAATGCACAGTCTTTCCAAAAATTCATTTCACTACAGATTCTGTGTGTGTGTGTTTGTTTCATCTCATGGGGCTAGATTCTTTGGCTCACCCTTTGGGAAAGACTGCCCTAAATGAATCTTGGATTTTATATCTATACATTCATGTAGAGCAGAGGGTAATGAAAAAGTAGGGCACAAAGGTTTCCAACACCTTTTCCCCCCCCCCAGTGCTAGTATGGGAGGCAGGCATTTCTGCACATGCCCCTACAACCAGCGTCGCCTGCCTTTACTGTGCCCTGTTGGCATCATTTGAATCTTCTGACCACCTGACTTCTTGATGTGCCTGGGACCCCATGTCACCAGGTTTTCTTCCTGCTCACTTCCAGACTCCTTTGCAAGCTCCTTTCCTCTGCACGTTTCATGTTCTTGGGGCTCTCCCCTCAGCTCGCTTTTCTTTTCACTCTGTATATGTTCTTTGGGGAATCTCATCTCATGGCTTCAGTTTTCACCTACATACTGATGACCCACAAGCTTTATGTCCAGTCCACACCTGTCTTCTTCCTCCTGACTTCTTGGTGCACTGGCTTTCCCCTCATGAATATCCCACAGGTATCTGAACCTTGGGAAACCTGTAAGACTTGGGGAGGGAAGGGATTGCACCTATTGACTCAGTTGAGGGTTGGGGGTTTTCTGTGGTTTGCAATGATCCATTTGCCCATTACCGGCTGTGATCTGGAATTGGCAGCACTGACAGACTGAATTTAGTGTCTGTTTCCCCCTGAACCCTCTTCCTGAAGGCTCTCTCTTAATGAATCACGCCCTCATCCCACCTGTTTTCCAAGCTGCAAACCTGGGAGTCATCGTTTATGTCTACCTCTCCATGCCCATGCCCGCCAAATCGCCAATTCTTTAACATGTCTGGAATCATCCATACCTTAGTCCAGACTTTCCCTGTGTTGTCATAACACCCTCCAACCCCAGCGTCTTCCACTCTGCAGTCATTGGGATTTACGAAAGGTGAAATCTGAGCTGCCTCTCCCCACATCCCTCCCCAGTCCTACAGGATAGGGTCCAAACTCTTTGACAAGGCCAACTGGACCGTCACATTTGAGAGCACTTCACTCGTCAGAAGCTGCAGGCTGCCCTATGTCCCAGGGCCACCTCCTTTCTCCTATCTCTGGACATTTCCACGTGCTTCCTGCCTGTCCTTTCCTTCCCACTTCCCTACCACACCATCCTCTATGCCCACCCCCCTGGGAACCACTTATCGATGCTTTAGTGCTCAGTTAAGACATCATTTCCTCTAGGAAGGCTTCCTTAAAGACAGCTTCTCCCACACTCACCCCTTTGGTGACACTTGCATTGAAATGCCTGTTGGCCTGTCAGTGCCCCCAAATGCCTCCTTGCCTATCTCCTCCACTGGAGTTGAATCCCCCTGAAGAGCAGCTGCGTTGATCCTTGTCTCCTTAGGCAGAGGGCAGCCGCGTGCCCACCTGCTCTTGTTTCCAGTGTGCCCAGGCACCATCTCAGCCCTCGGTCAGCACGTCCACAGAGGGCAAATGGGGCGGCGCAAGCAACAAGTACTGGGGACGGAGATGCTGAAATCAATTTTGCTGGGCTTAGTGCAGCTACTGAAAGGCTTGTCGAGAGAAGAGATTGCACCTATTGACTCAAATGAGGGTTGGGAACTTTCTGTGGTTTGCAATGATCCATTTGCCCATTACCAGCTGTGATCTGGAATTGAGAGCACTGACATACGGCTTGGACCTACTGCACAGGGAGGAGGAAGCTTCAGAGGCTGGAGGCAGAACCAATTTCTCCTTTTCCAGCTACTCTTGTCCTTGCCTCACCTCTTGAGTGGTGCCAGACGGAGGACAAGGGTTTCTGTCACTGGTCTCCATGACTCGGTTTACTTCCTATCTCCCTCTCTAGGGGATGTGCACCCTTGGAGCAGGGACTGTGCATGTTTTGTTCACAATATATACGACCCCCCATCCCCACCGCCCAGCCAGGGCCTGGGCTTACACCAGGTGCTCAGTAAATGTCTGCAGAATGAATGAATTGAATGAATGTATTCGCAGCCATATGCCCATCGCAGCATATGAGGCTGCGTGTGATTGGTTAGGAGGGCAAGTGTGGGCACAAGGTCTGTGGAGATTGGCTAGAATCTCACACAGAGGAGACCAGTGGGCTAATGGTGTGAGCTGCTGCCCAGTGCACGTGCTTTGTGCCTCACGGGTACCACACCTGCAGGGCCCTACCTGGTTTAGTTTGCAGTGACCACCATACTCAACTGCTGCTCTCCACATGCCTCTGCTCAGCCACACTGTCTTCCTGGTTTTTCCCTCCATACACCAAGCAGGCTCCCCCACAGGGCCTTTGCCTGGTTGCTCCCCTGCCTGGAATGCTCTTGCCCTGCAGCCACATGGCTGTCTTCCTCACTTCAGCCAGGTCTCCGTTCTGCCCCGAAATCGTCTGACTGCCATCCTCTGTTCCCTCAGCTGGGTTTATTTTCTTCCTATCGCTTCTCACTCACCGATGTCCAATCACATTTTCATTTATTTGTGTGTTTGCTATTTTTCGCTCCTGCCCCCACCCCCCGTTAGAATGAACGACCCACAAGGGCAGGGGCTTGGCTTTGCTCACTGTTGCAGCACTGGTGTTTAAAACAGTGCCTGGCACATAGCAGGTGCTCAGTAAATATTTGTGGAAGGTATGAATAAATCTTTTGAACACTCTGTCTGATTTAGCCTTCTGCTTTTCAAAGAAATAATGTCACAATAGTGTTAGTTAAAAAAAAAAAAAAAGGAACTCAGTGATGTCCTGCATTTCAAGGTAAGAACGTGTGTTTATGTTTGTTCCCTTATTTACTCCTCACGACTACGTATGTGGTAGATGGGATCATCACCTCCTCCATTCTTCAAACCCAAGGCTCTGAAAAATAAAATCATTTGCCCCGAAGACCCCCAACTCAGAAACTTAGGTCATCTGACTGTAAATCTTGTGTCCCTTGAGTGACAATGTCCTTGAATTATTTAACCTCTCGTTGCCTTGGTTTCTACATCTGTGGCATGGAGATAAGAAAAGCATATGCCTCATAGTGTTGCGGTGAAGGTCAAATGAGTTAATTTGGTGAAATGCTTGAGAAGTGCCTGGTGCCTACTAAGAACTCTGTAAATGTTATTTATTATTGTTGAGTCATTTTCATACTGACTTATTACTGAGATCCTCCCTTATTAGAATCCCATCTTTGAATTTCTGATGCACTTTTCATGCAATTGCGTTTTAGGTAAGACTCATATTGAATATCTGTCTTCACTATTGAGATTTATCCTGGCGAGGCAGCACCATACAGTCTAGGGCTTTTACTGTGTCCAATTGGTCGTGTTGCTGTGTCTCCCCAACGAGAGTGTAAGTCCCTGGATACTAGAGAGTATTGCCAGTAGAGGTCCGGACAAAGCTTTATTGTTTTCCCTCTCATTTGGCTCTGCAATCCACTAGGAATTGATGTTTTTCTGTACGGTGTGAGGCAGGGTCTGAGATATATTTTGTTCCCAATGTGGCTATCTGGTTGGCATAACACCACCTTGTCCTGCTCTCTGCCTCAATTGCCACCTCCCTTCTCATGGCCTATCTGAGTCTCCCATGTTCCTCAAGGCACAACTAAAACCCTTCCTCCTTTATGAAGTCTTTCCTGACTAATTCCTTATTCACTTATTCTGTCATGATCTATTTATTTTCTACTCCGTTTCAGGCATTGTGCTAGGCATTGGGGTGCTAGCCCCTGAGGTGAATGAATCAGAGACCACCCCTGCCCACAAGGAACACACAGGAGGAGGGGCATAAGACATTGACCCAGGTACAGTGCATGTGCTGGGTACTGGGCAAGAGAAGTGTGGGGATGTGTAACTAGGATGTAACCTAGTCTGGGTGTTCCGTAGCGTCCTCTCGGAGGAGCCCATGTTGAAGCTGAGACCTCAAGGATGACTGGCATGTCTCCGTCTTCCAGTGTCTTAGAGCGCTGATATATTTAATGTTTCTTCTTCTTGTTTTATCACTTATCTACCTATCTGGAGGGATGTTCTTTGGGGACTAGGAGCAGCAGTTATTTTTTAAAAATCCACTATAGAGCCTAGGACAGGGCTGAAAGCAAAGTAGGTGCTCTACGTATGAGTGTTAATGGCGGGTAGAATTATTGTATCAATCTGGACATGCTGGAAAGCTGTAATCTGGCCGCCACAGAGGAGAGAGCTGGGGGAGGGGAAGTGCACCAGCTTTTGAAAGCAGACAGACCTGGTGTGAACCTTCGTGCTCCCACTTACCAGCCAGTTCATGTTGAGCCAATTACCCAATCCATTTGAGTCTCAGTTTCCTCATCTAAAAAGATGTATAATCATATCTATCTCATAGGCTTATTATGAAGATAAAAGGAAGAAATCTGGTAAAATCCCTATCCCTGGCACCTAGTAGGTATTCAGTAGAACTTCAGTCTCTTTTTCCCATCTTAATTTCAAAGGACAATATGATGTGGTGGGATGGGTATGGGTTTTAGAACCAGACAGCCCAAGGACTGAACTCGGACTTCATCACCTCTCTGCTTAACTCCTCTGGGACTGTTTGTTCACCTGTAGAATGGAGTAATAACTCCTGCTTTTGAGGGTTTCTGGAAATATTAGTTGAGACAATTTATGTTGAGCACCTGCCACATTCTGGGGGCTGGTAACTGTTAGCCATCAATCCCAAACTGAAAAGCCCTACGTGTTTTAGCTGCGTGCCAAGAGTGTAAGCATGAGAGTTGTGCAGTGTCTACCTGGCCATAATAGCTGATCAATAAACATGTGCTGAAAGACTGTCTGATTTTATGTGGCTCAATGCCATCCTAGGTGGAGGTGGAGGGTGGGGGGAGGGACAGGGAGTGAATTCTGAGTCATGTGTTGGTGACACCAGGTGCCTTTTGGATAGGTCCCAGGATTCTGGGTCCAGGATGCCTCGGGCCTCTCCTCTAAGACTTTGCTCCCTTTGGGTCTTGGTAGGACCAACCTCCCCTTTCTTCCCAAAGAGGAGATTGCTGCCATATGGCTGCATCTTCAGCTGGACTGTAACCTGGGTAAAACCCAGAGGAAAGCAGCCAAGTGTGCCTGCAGGGCCCCTCGGAGGCAGCTGCTCCTCTGTCACAACCCGGGCCGCAGAGGCTGCCCCGATCTGCTGCCAGGTCTGCTTGCTGCCCTCACATGAGCGACCGGCTCTCCCTTCCTGGGGAGGCGGGTGGCAGCTGCTTGTACTAAGTGCCTCCTCTACCTGTCTGCCTTCCTGCTGCCTGCCAGGGCTTGCCTCCCGCTGGTCCTGACAAACCAGAAAGAACGAAATGGACACAGTCAGGCAAGAGTTGTTGTTGATTCTGGATGTGGCTGCCATCCCTGGCCCATCCTCCGCTTTTGAAAGGAGGGAGTGAAACAACACAATAGTACGCAGATGGGGATAAAGCCCAGAGAAAAGGTCAGGAAATGGACTTTTAGGGAGTGGCTGGCACTTTCCATAAAAGATCTTCTTTATTCCCACAGCTAACTTGTGTGGCCAGTGCTGTCATTTCCAGTCAGATGAGGAGACTGAGACCCAGAAAGGTTAAGGCATTGCCCAAGATCACACAGTGTGCATGTGGCAGAGGCAGGATTTCAACTCAGTTCTGTCAGGAACCCAATTCTGTGCTCATTCCACTGTATTAGAGTTTCTCAAACTTGAGTAGTGTAAGGATGTATTAAATGAACAGAATTCTCATGGCACTGCAGGATGACAGATTTTTTAAAATTCTGATGTTTAAAATGTAAAAACATATCACTAGGTGCAAATTTCTTACGCTCACGCTTACAGCTCTTATACAATTGTCAAATATAAACAAAATTACCAAGGAAATGCAGAATTGTGATACTAATAGAATTCAAATGAACAACATTGATTTAGTGCAATGGATGCTGTTGTTTTTCAGGAGTATCTTTTGAGTTTACTATGCTTTGGCCAATATATACCAGGTGTGACTCTGTTTGTCTACCAATGTGTTCACTCTGAATTACCTCAAGACCCTCATAAATAAAGACTACCACGATGTCGGTGTCGTTTGACCTCAGCTGACGGTAGCCTGCCATCCACATTTGCCGCTGATCTTTTCTCATTAGTCTGTGCTAATTAAGGCAGTAAATTTCCTGCCCAATGATGCTGATGCTGCTTTTTTTTTTTGTTTTTGAGACACTGTTGCCCCAGGCTAGAGTGCAGTGGCCTCATCACAGCTCACTGCAACCTCAAACTCCTGGGCTCAAGCGATCCTCCTGCCTCAGCCTCCTGAGCAGCTGGGACAACAGGCGCATATCACCACACCTGACTAATTTTTTAAAATTATTTTTTGTAGACATGGGAGTCTGTCTATGTTGCCCAGGCTGGTCCCGAACTCCTGGCCTCAAGTGATCCTTCCACCTCAGCTTCCCAAAGTGCTAGTATTACAGGCGTGAACCACCACACTCAGCCCTGATGCTGCTTTTGTGATGTAAAATCAAAGTCTCAATTCATTGAACAATTTAAGAGGTGAAAGTGTTATCCTCTGCGGCTGACTTTCCACTGAGACAGACTGCAAGAGAGAAGTGTAGTCTTTATAAGGTAAAAGATTTCGATCTGAGGGCTGATTGTTGTCGCTTGAAATTTGGACATACATGCCACTCTAGTGGCAGATGGACATGTTTATCAATCTGTTAAAAGTTAAATGCTGTCACTTGGGGTCATCGCTCTGTGTAAACACAAAGACAAACTCCGGCAGTGAAATGGCGCAGCTGCGCTGGGTTGGAAGGCGCCTCTACAGATCCTTATAAGCCAGTTATGCTTAAGTGGATTTTGAAAGATTATCATCAACTAGAAAACACATACAAGTGTGTGCATACACATACACAGTGCCTGGACCTCTGAGTCTAGGAGGGACTAATAGACTCTGGGAAATCCCACCTCATCTTCTGTGACTTTGCTCAGATTACAACAGAGCAGGCCAGCAAAGACAAGTAATGGGACACCTCACCTTTCAGTACAAATCTTCCAAATCTGTTTGCAGAAGGAAAGTGGCTCAGAGAAGCATTCCTTTCCTGGCACGAGAACTTAAGGCAGGCGGTCCTCTGGGATGCAATTGAATGACTCTCAACTAAGTGATAGCAAAATCCATGCCCCAGCATGATGCTTGCCGGGTGGACAGAAATGTGTTCATATGGATGCATTTGGAGAAAAAGGATCCTAATGTTTTATTTCCCTTTTTCTTCAAATAAATAATTGCCACATAGTAAAATCTCTTCTGGCCCCTTCTGTCAGTTCACTTGCTCTATGAAATGGTGGAGTGTTTAAGAGCACAAAGTTATGAGTACGACTCCCTAGATTTGAATCCTAGCAGCATCATTTCCTGGCTGTGTGACCTTGGCCAAGTTACTTCACCTCTCTGTGCCTTTTTTTTTTTTTTTTTGCTCATCTGTAAAATGGTGGTGGTAACGTGTGGCTGCCTACTGGGTTTGTTATGGAGCTCACATGAGACATGCACATTAAATAGTCAGTGTGGGGCCTTGCATCGGACAGTCCATAAGCCAGTGCAGGATCACATTTGCATTATTCACCGGCTTCTCTCTTGCATCTGGCATGAGGCCAGCATAAACTCAGAAAGGGATGGATACTTACTATTCCAGTCCTTATCCTTCAAGGCTGATTTGGGTTGCACCTCTTCTGGGAAGCCTTCCTCACTTCTGGAATTCTAGAGTGAGAGCCGCCTTTACCCAGGCAGCCTGTTCCTGGCTATTGGATTTGCCACCCAGTCCAAACCTGTCTGTTCTGGTGATGGATTTTATCTTTAGGAATCTTACATCTTATGAGATGGGAGCAATTTGAGGGCAAAAATGGTTTGTTTTTGGATTAAGCTTGATGCCTGGATTAATGACTAATAGATATCTAATAGGTACAGAGCTGATTCTTAAAACTGATAAAGGCGAAGTCAGGATAACAGGATGAATTCCATCCCTAATGTCCATAAGTGCTTTTTATTAAAAAAAATCAAAGATTAAGTAGAGGGTACATGTGTATGTGCATGTGCATGGACACACACGGACACACACACACACACACACACACAAACACTGCTGGTGCCTTCCCTGTCTGCTCCGTGTGCACACAAGTACTGTGATGCATACCCTCTCCCCACAACCTGTGCAGTGTGGTAGCATTTGTCTCCTGGGACAGTGTCTTATTCATCCTGGCATCACAGAACTGAAAAGCTGCTGGCAAATAGTAGATGCTCAGTAAAGATTTCTTGAATAGAGCTACATCAAAAAGACAATGGGAACTTCAGCCATTTAAGACAAACTTGCAGGTCTGCAAGGCAAGCTACACTGTTTTCCAGCACATTGAGTGTGCACACTGGTTCACGTATTTGCCAACGACAACAAAAATTAAACAGCAGGTGACATTTACTGACTGCTTGCTGTCTGCTGCTCACTCTGCTCAATTCTTTATATCTATGATCTCATTTAACCCTCCAAATACAATTGCAAAGTAGGCACTACTATCATTCCCTATTTACAGATGAGGAAACTGAAACACAGAGAAGTTAAGTGACTTGCCCAAGGTTGCTTAGCTAGTCAGTGGTGGGGCAGAATTCAGACCTGGACTTGGCTCAACCAACATTTCCTGGGTTCCCACTACGTGCTAGGCACATGCCAGGTGTGGCACAGTATACTACATCAGCAGTTCTCAATTGTAAGCGTGCATCAGAACCTCCTGGAGGGCTCGTTGAAACACAGACTATTGGACTCTACCCCCAGAGTTTCTGATTCATTGGGTTTGGGGTGAAGCCAGACAATCTGCCTTCCTAACAACTTCCCAAGTGCTGGTGGTCTGGGGACCACATTGGGAGATCCATTGGTTTAAATCTTACTTTCTTACCTTTAGAATAAGAAAAGAGAGTTCAGCAATGTGTATAGACATAAGCCATGCATGGGTAGGAACCGGAGCCAAAAAATGCCCAGTGAAAGCACAGATTCAGCTCTGAAACTCCAGGGGGAGGGAGCGAACAATTTTTAGGCCCCTGCTCTATGCCAGCCTTGCTCAGACACTAAGTCCCTTAAAAGGTAAGACAGTTATCTTTCTCTTCCAGTCTTCAGATTTGGATTATGAGCCACAACTTTGGAGAAGATTTTGTAGTGTTACAAGGCAGTATAGCATTTGGCATGCATACACTAGGGCCAGACTGCCTGGACAAAAATCACAGCTCTGCCCTTTCCTGGTGAGGTAATCTCAGGCATGTGACTTAATTGTCTTGTGCTCAGTTTTCCTCTCTGGGAAATGGGGCAACAGGAATATCTACCTTATGGCATTTGTCGTGAGGACTGAGTGAGTCAAGATAGCAGTGCCTGGCCAGGGTTTGTCCCCAGTGACTTTGTCAGCTGGCAGTTAACACAGAAAGACTAAGGCTGGAAGAGTGAGTTTTAAGCCACTGAAAGGGACTGGACTGAGAGTCTGGGGAATTGCTTAAAAACAGATGACAATGATGATGACGTTGACGATGGTGATAATAACCACTCTTAGTATCACTCGCTGCGACACCGTGGGCCAGTCATTGTGCAAAGTGCTCTGCTGTCAGGATGAGATGGAGGCTCCACCCAGGTAATCCCAATAATGTTCCGTGTCACCTTGGGCAAGGGGCCTGACCTCTCTAGCAGCGCCAAGATGGGGTTGGTCTCAATGTTCTCTAAAGGCCCTTCTGTTCGCAGATTCCGGACTGTGCTGCTCCCATGGGGAGACCCCTCACCCTGCATGGTTAAGACACATCTGTTCTTAAAGCCTTGGGGATCCCCAGAATGGGGAACTTCTTGCCCTTCAGACTCACATGTCAAGGGACCAGTATCCCCGGAATTCATGATTTGGATTCTAGACATCTCAGGAATAATTTCCAAATCATGCAGCACCTGCAGATGCTGGGAGTCTGTGTGGGAGGCCGCGGGGATAGCCTGAGGTGAAGCCACGAACTAGGCTGAGGCTTCTTGTACCTTCTCAGCCCACTCCTGGTGGTGAGAGCAATGGCTCTCCTTTACACAGCACTGCATGCCAGGCACCCCACATCTTCCTGAGCCCTGTAGCAAACCTATGAGGTAGGGGGACGTATGGTTTCCCTTTTATAGATGAGAAAACAGGCCCAGAGAGGTCAGGCTGCTTACCCACAGCACCCAGCCTGAGGGTCAGAGCCAGGAGTTGAACCTAGGGCTGTCTGCCTCCCAAACCTATGCTGGTGAAGACCACCCTAAACTGTCTCCCTGCATGTCTTTCTTCCTCTTTCTGGATTCCCAGTTTTCCCTTCCTCTTGCTGGCCCCTCTCTGAATCTGCTCCTAGTGCCTTGGGAAGGGTCTGATAAACTCCTTCAATGAGGCTAAGAAGCCGTAAAGAGCCCCAACCCCAGAGACTGATTCTGCACCTCTGGGGTGATATACCCTCTTGATTCAGAACTATAGAGCCAGATGATCCTTGGGGTCCCTTCCAGATGTAACATTTTTAAGACTAGATCTCCACAGCTCTCCTAGGCTTTGCACAGTCCTAGGCAAGGGACTGTGGCACATTTCAAAAATTAAACTAAAGTTAATTCTTTATACAGAGGAAAGAGCACTGAATTTGGAGTCTGAAAACTCATGCACACAAACTCACCATGTGACCTTGGGCAAGTTCCATCCCCTCTCTGGGCCTCATTTTAAATGAGGGTTGGATGAGACAATCTTTCTTGGCTCTATAATTTGGAGATCGTGTTCAGCCTTGAGGTTGCTTGTATGCCTTCCTGTCCCCTTGCTGGAGGGTATGGTCCTTCAGGGCTGGGCACTGGCACCCCTCATTTGTCTTGGTTGGTGTCCCCAGAGTCTAGACAGCACCTTCTACAAACTCTGTGTTCAGTAAATACTGTGGAATGAATAGATGATGCTTCCAAGTATGTAGTAGGCTGCTACATTTTGCAAACTGTAATGTATTACATCCAGATAATCACCAATGATAGTGGCTAATCTGGGTTTTTAAAAAGAAACTGTATTATGTTTTGTCTGACTTGATAAAATAGCTCAGCTTTGGAGAAACCTTGTTTATCTTTAACTGCATTTTAAAAAATAATTTTTAGTAAAACCTTCTGAAAGTAATTTGGCTATATGGGTTTTTCTACCTTTAGTCATTTTCTTGGAAAAAACCAAAAAAAAAAAAAAAAAAAATAGGATAAGTGCTACTCAGTAACCGGCAATGCTGCTTGGGAATTTAAAGGCACAGGCATGAAAAATTTAGCAGATTGAGCCAGCTACCTTAAAACCTGGTTATAAATTTGCATTGACACCTTTAAAATTAGTAGCAGTTGCACGCTAACTATGACCTCCAAATTTTAATCCTATTTCTGATGCTGACTTGTTTTAGCTTCTGAAAGAGTCACTTAAATGCTTGACCCAAGCTTGCTTCTCTGGCAAAGGATGACGGCATCGACCTACTTCATTCTTGACTATTCTTTCTCTCTCTCTGCCTCTCTTTGCCTTTTTGAAGAATCGTCTGATGCATACCACTCTTTCTCAACTCTATCCTCTTCTTCTTCCTTCCTCTTCCTCCTTCTTTCCCCCAATTTCTTTCTTCCTGTTTTTTAATTGGATGAAATGTAGGACCAGAAAATAGAAACTGTCAGGGTTTTGTTGGTCTGTTCCCTTCTATATCAATGAGGACAATATTTATGGAAGATCTTTGTGAATTTCCCTGCAAAAGCAAGCTGAGAATCTTAAACAACCAGGGGAGAGCTTTCTTAGGAGTTGAGTAATATTTTGGTTCTTGTCTGTTCAATGGTTTGCTTTTGAAACCAGATTCCCAGCCCTTTGCGAGGGATTCTGGCTCCAATGTTAAAAGGTACTGCTTTATCCATCAGAAAAGTCCCAGCTGATTAAGAGTCTGTAGCTATGGCCAAGGAGGTCTTGGCCTCAGTCTTGGCCAGAGGAAGGACTGATGGTTGTAGAGTAAAACTAAGGCCCCAAAGATGGTCAGTACGGTAGGTGGTGACAAGCGTTTGTGTGGTGCAAGCTGAGTTCATTTAATCATGGTATAATCCTGCAAGCTGGGTATCCTTATCCTTATTTTATAGATAAGGAAACTGAGGTTCAGAGAGGTTAAGTGACTTGGCTAGGGCCATACAGATAGGAAGTAACACAATTCTTCTGACCTCAAAGCCTGTTTCCATCAAAGTTTGTCTCCTTTCTGCTGAGCAATGCTGCCTCCTGACATCGGGCTTGAGACAGGTGGGCTAGATCCAGGCAGGAAGAGACCAGGGATCAGGTGAAAGCCCCCACTCCCAGCCCCACCTGCCCAGGACCCGAGGGAAGGAGGGAGGTATGGCAGGGGTGGAGGCTGTGTGTCTGGAGTGTTGGGAGGTGGCAATGGGAATTGGGCTCAGGGTGGGGATGTGTGTGTGTGTGTATGCACAGAGAATGGGAAAATCAGGGTAAATATATAATTAGGTATTGTTTGCTTCCAAAATGAAAACAGCATTATGATTTATTTCTGATTTTAAAGGCAAGGCATGCTCATGGTAACACAGTTAGTCTGTATAGAAGGGAATAATAAAGGAAGTGAAAACTGCCTGTATTCCTATAATCTAGAGATAATGGTGACCCACAGCTGGGCTTTGAGTTTTCCATTCTCAGGCTTAGTCACTTTAAACTCACCTCAGTCTTGCCTGTTGGGAAGTTACCACGGAGACCACCAGGTTAACATGAGTTACTCTGATTTTTGAATTTTGGACTCACTTGACACTTTGGGGTAGCTGGGTGGTTGTCACCGGATAACTTTGATCTTATTTTATCTAAAATGGATTTTAAGGCTAACAAAATACGATTATGTTTTTTCAAAGCCATGTTTCAAAGATTAAGCACATGGAAAAATTTTGATATGATGTTAAGAAAAAAGAGACCATAAAATTGTGTATCTAATACGATCCGAGTCTTAAGATATATATCTACATTCACAAAAAAAAGACAAAGAACTTTCAGTATTTCTCCTAAAATGTTATCAATGCTTATTTGGGTGAGAATGAATTACTTTAACTGTCTTATTTATACTTTTTTGTACTTACTAAAGTTTTTATAATGAGCACATTTTGCTTACACAGAGAATAATATGTGCTATTTATTAAAAAGGGTAGATATTTGGGGATGAGAAGTTTTTGAAAGGTACACAGTGACTGGTGTGTGCAGAGACAAAATAAAGCAGAGCATTAAGCAACTTCCCATTGACCTTAATCAACACTCCAGCCTGCATGGATCTTAGAGAGGGGGTGGGGGTAACTGAGGGAGGGAATGTTCCTTTGAGTTTCTGAAATATTCATTTCCTGCAAATGCCTCAGCTCTGCACCATCTCTTATGAATGGAAACACCAGTTAAAATGAGCAAGGAAAAGTTTCTCTCTGTAGGAGCCCCAGAAGTCCTCTCTTATTTATATTTAGGGTTCTGCTTTCCCAGTAGAAATTGGTGGTTTTATCCATGGACATCTGCCAGAAATCAAATGAAAGGGACAGGTAAGGAGAAAATGGCCTGTAATTTCAGCTCTGTGGATGTGTGCCATATAATAAATGTCCTCAGCTTGGTGTGTGTTTCTGGTATGCAGCTGTCAAGAACTCCCTTGAAAGCTCGAATTGTTTAGGTCCATTGGCAGGAAAGTGTGAATCCTATGGGTCCTCCAGGGTGGAGCTAATAAGCCGTTCCTGTCCCCCACTGCTCTGTTCTTTTGAAATGAGGGGTAAAGACAACAATAAAAGCCAAGAATCCTTAAATCTCCGGAGAGAGTGGAGAGGAAAGATCTGTTTTATGGCATACCTTCAATAAAAAAGATTTACAGGCAAGTCATTTTCTTTTCTTTCTAGGTGTGAGTTTGAGAGGATCCAGCAAACTAAACCCCAGGGAGAGCTTGGTGTAAATAAAAAATATCTGACAACTGTCAAAACAAATAGCAACCAATCAGAAATACAATGTTGAGGGAGGCTCCAGTTCTGAAATGATTCAGAGGAGTGTTAGCCTGTTATAGCAAGAGTAAGGACTTAAAGGGACACTGGGACAGAATTAGGATGCCCCCCAAATCTCAAGCTTGGAAACTGATTGAGTGAAGTGGGTAATATGGGTCTGATTTAATCTCTTAAGGAGTAACCAAAGCCTTAAATATCAGTGAAGAATATGTTCATTCATTCATTCAATAGGCAGTCAGCCAGTGCCTTCCCGGGGCAGGCTGTGAGCTGGTGAGGGAGATGCAGAGTGGAAAGACACAGCTCTGTCCACGCGGGGCTCAGGGCATGGGGGAGGGGCTGTAGCCATAAAGCAGAGCGTTAGATACAGTGATAGAAGTAAACGTTGGGTGTTATTGCGGGAGACGGGAGAGGAAACCAACCGTGCATGTATGCATCTGCACCTGGGTACGAGTTGATCATTAGCACA
The DNA here is from genome assembly GCA_023783475.1 of Daubentonia madagascariensis. NCBI lineage: Eukaryota > Metazoa > Chordata > Mammalia > Primates > Daubentoniidae > Daubentonia > Daubentonia madagascariensis. Next base: position 10,280,368 of record JAKFHU010000600.1, on the reverse strand, counting down.
GCTGAGTATGAAGGAAACGAAGGAATTATGCAGGTAAAAAGGTGGGCAGGTTATGAGAGGCATTCAAGCCGGACAGGTAGAATAGTCATTTGTTCATTCATTCATTCAACTCATATATTGAGCTCCTGCTGGATTCCAGGCACAAGTTCCCAAAATTCCCAAGGACCTGTGAACAGGATAGAGAACATCCTGCCTTCAGAGAGCTTATGTTCTAGGGAACTGACCAGGAGCAAGTAAGCAAACAAATCAACAAAGAAGAGGCTTTCAAAGGGTGATGTGTCATGACGACTATAAGAAAGTATAATGTGATCAGGGCATGGTGGGCATAAAGGTGGCCAGAGAGGCCATCTCAGAGAGATGACCCTCCATGCTGCACCCTGCATCAGCGATACGATGACCTGGGGAAGTACATTTCACGGGGAGGGAACAGCAAGGGTAAGGGCTTTTGGGAGGAACAAGCTTGGTGTCTGCAAGGATCGGAAGAAGGCAGTGAGTGAGGGGGACAGTGGGAGGAGGCGATGTGGTTAGAGAGGTGAGCAGGGGCCAGATGATGTAGTGCTGTGGGCTCTGGTGAGGACTCTAAGAATTGTTTGCCAGGGTTTGGTGGCAGTGAGTGGGTAGACCAGTTGGTGGGCTATTGTGGCAGACCCCGTGGGAATCCGTGGTGGCCTGGGTGGAGGTGGAGGTGGTGGATGTGGACAGAGGACAGCAGTTTTGGATCACCTTCTGGAGGCAGACTCAACATCACCCACAGAAAGATTAGCTGTGATGGGAGAAGAAAAGAGGCATCCAGGCCAACTCTTAGGATTTTTGCCTGAGCAGCAGGTAGATAGATGGTGGCCATTTATCGAGGTGGGGAAGAGGAGTTTTGTTTGGAGTCGGGGATAGCAAGCTTTTGAGAATGTAAGATGGTTCAGTATAGAATAAATCCAGGTTCGTGGAAGGGGCAGGAGATGGCTGGAGGGACAGGCAGAGGTCATGAAGAATACTGTTGGTCTGTGAGAGACCCAAACCTTGAAGCCTCAGGTAGCCAATGAAGGCCTTTACAAAGAGGAACAACATTGTCAGGCTTTTTTTTTTTGGAGACACGAGTGTCCAGCGTAGATGCTTGTTTGGAAGGATGTGGCGGGAAGCAGACAGATGAATTCAGATGCTGTCCTAATCGCCCAGGCAGAGTTGTTAATAGCCTGAGTCAGGTGGTAGTGAGAGCAGTGGACAGATTCTTGAGCTATGTAATGGAGGAAGAGGCAGGACACAGTGACTCAGTACACGTGTGAGACGAGGGAGGTGCTGACGAGGGAACTCATGTTTTCTGGGTTCTGTGAGTTCATGGGTGGTGTTTGCATTCATGGCACTGCAGCGGGAGCAGGGGGAAGGTTAAGGAGGTGAGTGCAGTTATGGATTCAGATGTAGTAGATATGGTGTGTTGCTTCCCCTGTGTCCGTTTGGCCCTTCCTCCCTCCTCACAGCACGCTGCCCCTTCCTCTGCGTGGTCCACGTCCTTCAGGGGAAGCGGACCACACCCCAGCTCCTGGATGGTCTCCCGTGTAGGCAGGTAATCTACCCCTGGCCAGTGGTTAGTATGGGAGTGGTCGTGTGACCAGCTCAGGCCAATGAGATAGGAGGAGAGGTTTTCGGGGGGCTTCCTTGCTTTCATCTGAGAACATCTAGAAGCGACCCTCCCTCTCTGGTCCTCTGGGTGTTGTCCTTTGGGGATGTGCAGCCCCAAAGCAACGTATCTGTCTCACTGCCAGCCTGAGGACAATGACAGAAACAGGCAAACAGGCTGGAGCAGCCCATTTCCTTACCGTGAAGCCAGTTTGAGTTGTGTTTTCTCTTATTTGCAACTCAAAGCATCTGAACAGACACAAGGCCAGTGGGACACCCCGGTGGATATTTCCAGCAGGAACATGGGCTTTGTGGCTAGTGTGGGAGCTCACGCTAGGGTCTGAGACGGAAAAAGAACTTAACGGCCACACTCTTCCGAGAGTTGGTCTCGACAGGATTGTTTTCTTATTCAACTAAAACTTTTACTTTTAACGAGGGAGGAAGTGGAGCAGTGAAAGGAAGAACTGCCTTAAAGAACACGCCGTGTGGCGTGGTCAGGTGCGGGGTGGGTTATGGAACCTCTGCAATTACAAACTGGCAGGAGCGACGCTAATCGTTAGAGCGATTCACACGCTGTTGAAAGAGAAGTTGAATGACCTATTTTCTGGGATGTTTTAGAAGTGGGAATTCATTTTGTGTGGGTTGCCCCAGCTGACCTCTAAGAGGCATAGACTAGCCCAGAGGAAAGAAGATGGGGCTTTGGGGTCTGGCACACATGCAGGCCAAGTCCAACTTTCACACTTAGGAGCTGCCTGAACCTCATTTGTAAAATGGTGAAAACAGCTGCCCCCGCAAGGTGGTCCTGAGAATTAAATTGGGAAACTCACAGAAAGAGCCTGTCCCGTGCCCAGCAAATACTAGGAGATTATATACATATATGTATAATCTCTCTCTCTATGTGTGTATATACATATGTATACGGGGGGATCCCTTTTCTCTCCTCCCCTCCTCTCTTGATCTCTCCTGAGCACTTTTCCATCAGCCTTTCCTCTCCAGCAGCCTCTCCTCATGATATGGTTACCAGTGACCTCTGCTTGTCACATCTGATGGTCAGTTCTCTGTCCTCTTTGTACTTGACCTATCGGTGGCATCTGGTTGGTTGCTCACTCCCTCCTTGAACTCCTTGTTTACTTGCCTTTGGGCACCCTCACCTGGCTGTCCTCCCGCCTCACGGGCTACTCCTCAGTCTCCCTGTGGGCTCCCGTCATCTTCTCGACCCCCGAGTGGTGGAGTGGCCAGGACTCAACCCTCAAGCCCCTCTTCTCTGGCTATACCCATCCCTCAGGCTCCTTATCTCAGTCCAGATAAAGCCCAGCGTCCTTTTCACGGGCCACGAGACCCTACCCAATCTGTCCCCCTTCCCAGTCGGCTACCTCTCCTACCCTCGCCCCCAGTTCACCTGATCTACTTGCTGTTTCTGGAAAATGCCAAGCATAGCCTCCCTCCAAGCCTCTTTGCTAACTGTTGCCTCTACCTGGAGTCTCACTACCTCACTTCTTCCTTGCTCAAATGTCAGGGGGCCTCCCTAGCCACCCTCACAACCTCACAACTTCCCACCTCCTCTCTGGATCCTGTCACCTTACTTTATCCGTCTTCAAAGCACTCCTCGCCACCTAACGCATTACACGTTTATTTGTGCATCACTCTTCCCCCCATTAGAATGCCAGCTCCATGAGGTCAGGGAGTTTTGTTTTGTGCACAGTTATATCTTCAGATTCTATCATGGTGCTTGGCACAAAGTGGGCTCTCCATAAATATTTGCTGAATGAATGCATTCATCGAGGGTAACTGCTATTGTTATTACTAATGTCATTGTTTTTACCAACTTTAAGATTCTCTGGTTTATTCTTGCAAAGCAAGAGGTAGAGCCAATGACCTCCCAGGATCCCTTTCGGTTTTCCAAGCCCCAGATCCTAACACAGTGGATGGAAATTGCTTAAATGGGAATGGATCCAAACAGAATTACTGCTGCTCACGGCCTCAGAATCACCACACTCCTGGACGTCCTGCGCTCCCTAAGAAGCCATTCTGAGCGATACGGTTAGACAGCCATTTAGACATGTCTGCTTTGGAGGCAGTTTGACCTATGCTGAGAACGTCAAATGAAACAAAAACATTCTGACATTTTAAGAGCTTTAATTTACTCACGATAAAAGCCATAGCATCTGAACATGTCAAGTTTATAAGGCACAGACTTCAGAACAGGAATATGTGCTTACCTAACACAAGGGCATGTCAGTGAGTTGATTGACTTGTCAAAGGAGTACACCAGTAACATATTTGGAAGAAACGGAGGATGCATCTGCAAAATACATCTGCAATTTGGTTTAGGGTGAATCTGTCACTCTCACTGCAGTTTGAAGCTGGGTTATATGTGAAATTAAACAATTGTCAAGGTGATTCAAATCGATGTATCTCAGAGGCCCCAGAAGGACAGGACCTCAATGATTATTGCCAATCAGTAGGATGTAGTGGAAGAAGCATAGGCTTTGGAGTTATGCAGACTTGGTTGGGAGTGAATCCTAGCCCTTCTGTATATAGGCTGAGCAACATCAGGTAAGTTACTATACATCTCTGGGCTTTGGTTTCTACCTTCATGTGGCAGAGACCACTATGAATCACCCAAACCTGTAGTCTAGCACTCAGCCTGACTGCATTTCCCAACCTTTGTTGCAGTTAGGCATGACCACGTGCCTGAGTTCTGGCCAGTGGCTGTGGTGAATGGGATGTCTGTCACTTCCAAGCCTCACCACTAAGAGCCTCTCCCGGGTGATCTACCATGCTCTTTCCCCTTCTGGTTTGAGGCAGAGGTGAGGCAGGTGACTTCAGAAGCTGTGTGCAAAGATGGTAGAGCCACAGATTGAAAGGCATACACCCCTGAATTGATGCTTGGAGGAGAGCTGCCTGTTTTGGACTTGGAGAAAGTAAGAAATGAAATAAATTTCTATGTATTGAGCCACTGGGATTGGGGGGTTTAGTTGTTATATCAGATACCATTACCCTGATACCTTTGCAAAATAGAGCTAATTTTTTTTTTTTTTTTTTTTTGCAGAGGGTTGAAATATACTTTATGTTTGAAGCTCCCAGAACAGGTTTTGGTATGTAGCAGGGGTTTAATAGACATTAGTTCTTACTATCTTCTTGCCTAGTTAGTTAATCTACAATAATCATTACATGTAGATTTTGTGCAAGGTTTTGTTAGGCTATGAGGAGGATTCGAGAGGTATAAAACATAGTCCCAGCTCTTAAGTTCCAGGTCCTTATAGTGGGGAAGGCAATTATCTTTCATGTGTGTATGCATCCTAAAACATCAGGCTTCCGAAGGACACGATTGGAGTGAATGTCTCTGAGATTAGCTATTAGAATTCAGAGGAAGGTCTCTTTGGTCAGGCTTGTTAGGGAAGACTTAATAAATCACCCAGATATTGCAAGAGAGTGGTACATAGGCCACTATATATCATGGCCAATCAAAAACGAATTTCTATTTCATTTTGGGGAGAATAAACATGATATATGCATTCGCTTAGCAGATATTCATTGCTAACCATGTTAGCAATGGAGGCTACTTAGAAAACTAACGTAGAATATGGATAAAGCTATAAGTTAGGACAAAGATGCTTGTTACTGGGCCATTTATAATGTCAAAAGAAAAAACAACCCAAATGTTCAATAGTGGGAGACTGCTTAGGTAAATCATGGTATATCCCTTTGATGTAGTCTGTCCCTAAGAAATCCCACTGAAGTCCACAACTTCGGTTACCACCCTCACATCAATGACTCTCACATTTATAACTCTGGCCCCGATATCTCCGAACTCCACACTCATATCTCCAATTCCCTACAGGATGTCTCTGCTTGGATGTCTCTGAGGCACATCACACGCTGGCGCACCCTGAGATCATGGTTCACCCTGCTTACCAAGTCGGTCACCTCCCATCCCTCTGACACGGTCCTCTCCCAGTATCTCCTGCCTCACCTGCGGTTGTGACAGTCAGGATTCTGGGAGCCATCCTTCCTGTTTCCCTTTCCCTCATCCTCATATCCAATCCATTAGGTCCTAAATATCTTTTAAATCCATCCTCTTCACTTCATCTCTGCTGCTACCTCCTTGGTCTAAGCCACCATCTTCTTTCACCTGGACGCTGGCATAGCTTCCCACCTGGGCTTTCTGCGTGCATCCTAGCCTCCTCTCCAGTCTGTTCAAGGTCACATCTGATTTTTTCACCCCTGCTGTTCTTCGTCTCCAAAACTCCTCAATGGCTTCCCACTGCTTTTAGCATAAAGATCCAAATTCTTAACACGGCCCACTGAGTACCTCATTGTGAGAGCCATGCTTCTGTCTGCACCCTCATCTCTTTCTGCTCTTCTCCGCCTCTTTCTCCATAATCCAGCCACAGGATGCTGCATAAGCTGTTCCCTCTGCTCAGAATGCACCTTCTAAACCCCCAAATGCAACAGTGCCAGGTTCGCACCTATGCAGCCACCGTTTCTCACAGACTGTGCCACCTCAAGGAAGCCCTCCATGATTTTGCCCCTAGGTCAGGTTTCTTTGGGACCTGCTTCTAGAGCATACATACAGCCTGGACAGAGGGAAAGGTGACTCAAGGGTGTTCTAGATGGTGAGGAGACAGGTATTAAAAAAATTTGTCACTGACAATGCAGAAGGGTAGATGTTTTACCTTTAGACAACTGAGTGGTGAACTATAGCATAGATCTGATATTGAATTTGAATCAGGACTAGTCATTTGTGTCAAAAATATTTACTCTGTGCCAGACACTGTGCTATTTCCCTTACTTTTGTGGAGCTTACCATTTATTTAACAAGTTTCAAAAACCTGGGTATCAGGAAAGCAAATTTGTATTCAAGGAGCTCCTGTGAATGTGTTTTATTTGCTTGAGTAAGACATTGAATTTTCTGGGTCTCAGTTGCAATAACAATCCTTACTGACTGCCCCGCGGTGACGTGAGCAGGCATTCACACTTCTAAAATACTTGAAGATCTTAGGCCTTGAAGACGATGCAGAGAAGTTATGCTTTGAATCTGACCAGTTAAAAGTGTAGCGTTCCCAAGACCCTTCCTTGATCCCCCCAGAGGACTTGTGTTATTAAACCAGAGAGCAGAGCATGTTCTGGCTGCCAGGGACCCAGGGATTAACATCCTGGGTGTTGGCATCATAACTGGGCCACATGTAGGCAACAACATCTGCTGTGTGAGGCTCTGGTGCCAGAGCCCACGTTGTACCTCCCAGATGGCCAGGACCTCCGTCTTGGGAGGCAGCCTGGGTGGCCTTAAGGCAGCACTTAGCACATGCTCAATAGCTACTGTCAGGTGGTGAAAAGCTCTCATTAGGGCCAAGAAATTGACTTGTGTCCTGGGCTTCTCAGGAAAACAGTGGGGACCCCTGGGAGAGGCTTTGTGCCTGAAGGTGCCCAGGGACTGTAACTGAGTTACAGCTAAAGTGATGAGAGGCTGTGGCCACTGACGAGTATTAGTGGAACAAGGTTGGCAGGCTGTTGCAAGGCCTCCTAGCAAGGCCATTCTGCATTTTTCTCTTTGGCATGGAGTATATGGGAATTCATTTTTAAAAAAAATGTTTACTGAGGTAGGAGAGTCCAGTGGTTAGGACGGCAGCTCGGAAGTCAGGCTACTGGTATCTGGGGATGACAAAGAGATACTGGGTTGTTGGGAGAGGGCTACCATACTCCACACAGTCACACGCATTGTCTCATTTTATGACAACGTTCCTGGGGAGGCTGGTTCTCTTACACTTATTTTCCAGATGAGGAAACCAAGGCTCCAAGAGGTTGGATGACCTGTCTAAAACCACATAGCCATGAAAGATAGATGGTGGATTAGAATCTTGTCTGTTTCCAAAGTCCACACTGCCTTTACTCCATGGTGAGTCCATTTGTGGGTGTGAATGAGTTATGTCCATATCACCTTCTGTGTTCAATCCTGTTTCCAAAAGAGATCTCAACTCCACCCATTTTTGTCACCTCCCATGGTCCAAGTGGCTCCCACCTGGATGACTACACCGGCCAGTCCCTCTGCCTCTGTCTTGCTTCCTTCTCTGCTCCCCACTGGAGCAGGGCCACATTGAACCCTGTCCCTTCCCTGCCTCACGCCCTGCAGTCACGCCCTTCAGAGGTTTCCCATGGCCATTTGGCCGGAATTCGGAACATTTAATGAGGCCCGCGAGGCTTTGGGTCTTCTGGCTCCTGCCTGCATCTCTAGCTCTGTCTCCTTCCATCTCCCCTGGGCTTTTCTCTATCCATGCTGGTCTTCTGGTACTTTCTGGAAGGCTCTAAGCTCTTAGTCTTGCCTTAGGGGCTTTGTATATGCCATTTCCTCTGCCTGGAACACTTTCCCCCAATTATTGCCTGGATGACTTCTATTCAACCTTATGTATTTCTTACTGGGAGACTGTTCTGAACTTCTCTGTTGAACCACACTCCTCTCTTCACTATCCTGCATTCTCTCTTCATCATTTTTAAATCATTTACAAACATCTTTTCATTTGTGACATACTGACTTTTTCTGGTTTTTCTCCCCCTCTATTTTATTTTTATTATTTTATTATTTTTTATTTCAGAGTATTACAGGGGTAAGAACGCTTTGGTTATATAAATTGCCTTTGCACCGCCTAAGTTATGAGCTCCTCTAGGTTAGGGACCAGGACGGTTCTGTTCCCCAAGACACCCCTGCATCGCACACACACCCAGCACACAGTAGATTTCCAATAAGCACTTTTTATATTTGCCAAATGAATAAACAGTTCTCAAGAACTGTTAGCATTGTCTCTTACAATGTAAGTACATGTGAGCATATTTATAGACTCCTGTTCATTATAACTCAATTTTCATCCATTTATTCATCCATGAGTCATTTCCACCAATATTTACTAAGCACTGACTGGGTGCTGAGGATGCAAAGTGACTGAGAAAATGTGCCAGCCCTCCAGTAACGCAGTAGGAGATGCGGGGGATGGGGGTAGAGATGTAAGGGTGCAGCCCAAGCTTCTGAGGCAGGTGTTCCTGGCTTGGATCACAGATCCTCCACTTACTCAGCTGTGTGACCTTGGGCAAGTCACTCCACTTCTCTGAGCTCTAGATGTTTCATCTATAAAATGGAGATAACAACACCCATCTTGCAGGGCCATTTTGATACTTAAAAGCTTAATGAAGAGATGTTGTTTTTGTTGTTTATTTTTATTACTTGAGTGGAACATAAGGAGGAGTTAGGTCATTTCTTTCTAAGGGGAGGGGGGGGTATTAGGGAAGCTCTTATAGCTGAATAAATACCACTGATGCAAGTGGCTAGGAGGGGAAGGCGTTTTGGGTAGAGGAAGGGGTGAGAGCAAAGAGCGACATCCGGGGGATCTGAGATTATGGCATTTTGAGAGTTTGTATTCCCCCACTTCTCTGTCTCCCTTGAAGGGCACACAGTACCCTCTCTGCTCCCCAGATGGGTTCAGTTTGCCTTTGGGAATCCCACCCCCTCCGTCCACTCCTCCCTGTCTCGTCTCTGTTCCCGTGCTGTCCTCTTCATACAAGCCTGCACCCGTGGCTCTATAAGCGTGTACCCTTAAAACTGGGAAGGATGAAGGGCTGGGAACATCTCTGTCATCCATCAGATAAGGCTGGGAGTTGCCAGCTTTGGTTTTATAAGTAACGACTCAACTTTTCTCTCCCCACATCTGGAGGACTTGCGCCCCAGGATGGACAGGCCAGTGAGACATAGTGAGACACTTATCAGCTCCTTTGAGATGAATGGGACCCTGAGGTCATCTCGTCTGCCTTCCACCCTGGGCAGGAAGCCTCCCTCAGGGCCCCTTCAGCCCCCACATGGACATTCTCCAGTGTCCCCCCGGTTCGTGTCAATGGGGGCCCGTTTTAAATGTGCACCAGTAGTGTGAGCCTCAGTCTCCAAGACCAAAATGCAGCTCAATATCAAAAGTAAACAACTCTTCAAGGAAGAAATGGTATGATGTCCAAGAGTAGGAACTCTGGGAGCCAGACTGCCAGGGTTCACATCCCAGCCCTATCACCCTGACCAGTTAATGTAGCCGTGCCTCAGTTTCAGCTCAATATCAATATGATAGTAGCTCCTTCATGGGGCTGTGGTGAGGAATTGTTGCAATGACAAGTGGGAATCACTCAGAAGACTGCTGGGTCCATAGGAAAAGCCTGATAACTGTTGACTATTATTATTTACTCCTGGTGGAGCCCTTTCAGTGCAAGGGCTGGAGAGAGATTACAAGAGCCCAGAAAAATCTCTGGCCTCCCCAAACCCTTCTTCCTCCTGCTCTCTGAGGAGTAAGATTCCTTCACCAAGGAGCAGTGCCTTTCATCGCGGTAATGGAGAAGCTCGTGCCAGGGTATAGGAGCCAGGACTCTGCGGCTGGGCAGCCTGCAGGACTCAAATCTGGCCACTTACTAACCAACTGGCCTTGGGTCATTGCGTACCCTTTCCGTATCTCGGGTTCCCTGCAGGGTGGGAACCGTAACACCCATCCCTGAGGGTCGGGCTGACCATTCAGCATCACCTCCCCTGGTTCACGCCTGCTCAGGCCACCTTCGTTTTTCCCCTGGTCACTGCACCATCTCCTGATGGGCCTCTTTGTTTCCACACTTGTTCCCATACAGCCTGTTCCCCACCCAGCAGCCAGAGCCAGCTTCTGAAAACCCAGGTCAACACAAAGGTCGCTCCTGTGCTTGGACCCTCCAATGGCTCGTGACGTCCCTCTGTAAATTCCAGAGTCCTCGTCCCAGCCCACAAGCACTCCTGTGTCTGCCCTCCGCTTCTCCGTCCCCATCGCATCCATTTCTCCCCTCATTCACTCCGCTCCCTCCCACTTGCCTCCTTCTTGGGACACACCAAGCACTCTCAGGACCTTTGCACTTGCCATTCCTTCCATCTGTGATACTTTTCCCTTGCTATCAACACAGCTTATTTGCTCATTTCCTTCGGGGGCTCTGTTCAACTATCACCTCCTCCGAGAGGCCCTCCATGGCCACCTTATCTCATATAGCATCCCTTTCTGTCACTTTATGTCCCCTCACCCTGCTTTATTTTTCTTCAGAGCACTTGTCACTACCTGACAAACAGTTATATATGTTTGTTTATTGCATCTTTCTTCCCAATAGTCTGTAGAGCCCATGAAAGGAGGGTCTTTGCCTTTTTGATCTCTGTTGGGTCTCCAGGACCTAGAACAGTGCCTGGCTTGGTGTAGATAGTCAGTAAATATTTCTTGAATGAATGAACAACTACACGGTATGCAGCAAGGATTAACGATGTTTGTGAAAATGCGCCTGGTCCATTGTAGGTGTTTGATAAATGCGAGTTTTTAATCCCCTCGTTATCAAACTAGAGAATGCATTTAAAAAGCACATGCCCTTGGGAGGGGCAGCACCTTGGCTTTAATTCACAATGGATTCCTGTAAAAGGCAGGACCAGTTGGGAGGGCAAAGGAAGGCAAGCCAGGGGCCCCACGGACAAACTTCACTTGCTCAGCAATTTTGCCTCTGGCCAGCTCTGTTTGTGTCTGTGCGTACGATGATTCTCCAGGCAATTGAATTACATTACTCTTTTCATTTTAATAATATGAACAGAATTCAGATGTGGTATTTGATGATGTCTTGTCTATTGAACGACTTCAGGACTGTCTGGCAGTACTGCAGCAGATTACTGTCAATTTGAGGGCCGCCATGCCTCTTGCCAAAGTGCCAATATTTCCGTGGAAAATCCTGGTCATTGACAGTTTATGTCTCAGAAATGAACTTTTATTTCATTGGCTTAATCTTTAGAGTTATCAGAAACGTGTGTTTATTCCCAGGGAGACTTCCATTGCAAGGTTCTTATAATAAGACCAGAGCTGGAGGATTTCCTGAAGGGAGAGAAAGACAAGTGTCCCCTGCCTGGTTGGAATTGCTGTTTGTGTGACACCCACTGAGAGAGAGAGGAGAGGGTAGACCGGACTTCTTCCAAAAGTCAGAGGGGAAGCTGATTCCAACTTGGGAGGGTATGAAAATCTTAAGACCAAGGCCGACAGGGACTGAGGGGAGGGGGCGGAGGAGAGAGGGGCATGTGTGAATATCTTTTTCAGTTCTGTTTTCTTTAAAATCAAATGCCTGGAAATCTGATGCGTCCAGCAATTCTCTGGTCCTGGCGCATAGTAAGCACTCAATAAATGTTAGTTGAATTGGAGTTGAATTCAGCTGGTGAGGGTTTGGAGGCTGTGTTAGCTGCTGTACTCTGGATGGGGATTCGACCAAGTCTCTCCCCCTCCACCCCTAATGCATTCATATTGCCTAATAATCTGTCACAAATACCCAGTAGTGTTGAAGCCTTTAGCTGTGTCAAAGAGAAGGATCCAGCCCTTCCCAGGGGAATCTCCCCGTTAGACACATGGCACAGCTCCACCCACACACTGGGTCTCTGAGTCAGAAGGGCATGTTTTTACTGCAACTAATTTTACTACTGTTGTTTCTATTGCATCAGTACAACCCTGTTAGCTTTTTAGGGAAGGGGCCTGCACCAGATGAGATCTCGAGACTGGTTATCTTGACAATGAGCCTCCTACCCTGCTTCCTCATCTTCTGTCCTTAGACAACAGGGGAAAAACAGACTGCACTGTGGGAGCATCATCGCCAAAACTTCTGTTGCTCGTCTGCCTGGCAAGGGCTTGTGTCATCATGGATAATTAGTGAAGTGGTAGCAGCCAGCTAACCCAGCACCAATGCAAACCTGCCAGGTTAGTGATTGTAATAAATCCAAGTAAAGGGATTATTCTGAGCACCACTTATGGGCAGATGTGACAAGTAAGAATGGGTGCCCAATGATCTTTGCAAAGCAAGACATGAGATAGTTGTGAGTTCAGAAGATAGAAAGGAATTAGCAAGGGAGAACTAACTATCTTCCTTCCTTCCTTCCTTCCTTCCTTCCTTCCTTCCTTCCTTCCTTCCTTCCTCTCTTTCTTTCTTTTCTGCCTATCTGTTTTTGGTTTATGTACCTATCTATCTTTTAAACTATACAATAAATATTTCCTAAGCCCTTACAATATGCCTTGTACTGTTTTAGTCTTTTTGAATATAGCAATGAACAAAATAGATAAAACTCTTTGCTCACTTGGGACGTATATTCTAATGATCTACATGTGTCATGTAGTGATGTGAAATGACGTGGACAAAAAAATCACAAAAACAACCAGGATCAAAGAATATGTCAATCAGAAGGGATGGTCAGGACCAGAGAAGAAGTAAAGCGACACCAATGGGCAGGCCATAGTGTCCTGTAGCGCTGCTAATGCTAAGTGGGAACTTTGGCCCAAAGCTTCCTGACAGCCAAAGCAGAGAGGGAATGTTTATCCATTACATGACTCTTCTTGTTCAGAAAGGGACATCACTACTTTCCTTATTTCTTTCTTCTCATGATAAAATCTGTTCTCTAATCATATTACCCTATTTAAGCCTTAGAACCATTTCATGACTCAGTTGCCATTATTATCCCCATTTTACAGATGAAAAAACTGGGGCTTAAAACCATGTACTTCACTGCCTCTCTTACAGGCAAACTAAAAAAGTACATCAGTGGTCCCTGGGTGAACGCCTAATTGCTCTGTAAGATAGTCTCCTGGCAGGGATCTGGGAAAAAATAATTAAGAGAGAGGCACATCCATATTCAGTGGGAAAACTAAATATTAAGTAGAAAATTTGTCATCTTTTAGGACCAAGACATCCCAGTAGCCCCAGAATGGGAAAACCAGAGCTGTCAAGTCCCAGGCTCATGCCGAACTGGGTTAACCTGGCCTGAAAATCCTACATTCATTTCTGTTGTCATAAAGGCATGGTCTTAGTAAGAGAAAGGAGGAACAATCCCGGTTAGCGTGGCTCCTGCCTGTTTGCAGCCTCACCCCTTTACTGTGGAACCTCGTTACGTCTCCAGGAGTTGCTGTATCGCCCATGCCAGGAGTCAAAAAATGCTCTCCAAGGTGCTGAATCAACTGGTGCTTATTTTTTCTTTTTTTCAGATTGGCTTCTCTGACTTGCTACTCCTGGTAACCACACTAGTGTTCTAGCAGGTCGAATTGGAGACAGCTTGAATGACCAAGCTGAGAAAATATGCCAATCTGTAAGTGTTCAAGTTTATTAAGAGGTGATGCTAACACTGAGCTAGCATAACTGAGTGACCTTGGGCAAATTTCTTAAACTTTCAGTTCTCTTACCTGTAAAATGGAATGATGATGATAGTAATAATAATACCCTAAAAAGCGTTGCTGTGAGAATCAAAGTGCTTAAAATGGTGCCTGGTGAATAATAAGTTCTATATATACAGTAAGTAGTTAAAAAAAACTGGCTACATTCCTTAAGGCAAAACTGCTTGGCAATGGGGTCATCTCTAGGATTATGAACTTGGCAGAGTTACTTCATGCCACTGGATAAGTTGAGCCCCGGGGGATGCAGTGATGGCAGATGACACGGAAGACAGTATCTTGCTTTCATCTGTCTACCACATTTACATGGTAAGACCAAAGCCCGTACAGCATCTCATTTTCTGTTGCATCTCAGAATGCTAAGTCCTTCATTAATGTGCTAAAATGTTGAATTCTGTATGCTATACAGTTTTTAAACAACAGCTGTTCATCAACCCCAGAGGTGACAGCGAGTCAGTGTTGGGGGTTGTTCAGTGCATACCCACATCTCTTGGCTTCCTAGCGGGGATGTTAGGGGGTCTAATTAATTACTGTCTGCAAAGCAACTGAGAAATCTTCTAGTGCAAGTTGCTCTAGAAATTCAAGTTGCTGTATTATTATTACATGTGCTTGTAATTGTTTTCAAAGTTTACTTATTGGGCAGGGAAAGAGGGAGAATATATTTTCTTCCTTGATGGCAATGGATAATGCTTTGTAAATTGGCATGTATGGATGCTAAATCACTTTATGGAGACATTGTATCTCTAGAGCTACAGGAATCTCATCATGGGAAATGCACATAAAGGGTTTCTTCTCTCACTCTTGCACCCTCCCCTTTGTTCAACTCCTATTTCCAGAAACAACTGTGAAAAGAAACATTGTAAGAAGCAACCATGTGTATCCAAACTTAAAAAGCCCCTATACATATTTTAATATAAAATTTCCTGCATAGATTCAGATTTTTTTAGATAGAACACACCGCTCATTAATGTCTGCTAAAGATTTAGCAACATTAGGTTGAAATCAAAGCTTGAAGCAGAAACAAATGAAGTTAGGGATGGATATAAACTCGAACAATTAAAATTATCTGTTAAGCTCCTCCACCTAAAATGCTATCAAAAAATACTGGTTTGGCTTGATTTTGCAAAAATTTGTGCAAAACAGCTAATAGCAAGCCTACGTCTGGGAAATATCTTTCCGTGGTTATATATACATTTCTTTTTTCCCTCACTATTTTCTCCTATTTTATAGAGAAAGCCCTGTTTTATGGGTATGGTTGACCACTATTGGATGAAACTTACTCCCTTTCCCCTAATGTATCTTCTGTTTCCTAACTCAAGTTTGAGATAATGTCTTCATTTCTGGCATGCTGAAAAAAAGTTCAATGGAATTAAAATTTTGCACCACACAGAGGAAGAATACCAAGCCTTGTTTGTGAGCTGTTCAAGTGGCGATGAAATCTGAATTAGATAAGAATGCTATCGTTGCTTCTATCAGCAGCTCCTCAGCCAAGTTTTATCTATAGCTTCACTAAATTGATTTGCAATCAGTTATATTTGTTTTTTAAAATCCCATCAAATCCAAGAAGCCTATTTTAGTCTGTAAAATTGAGCAGATAATTGCCTCCTTTATAGGAATAAAATGTAAAACCCGTACCTGGAATAATGGCGATTTTCTTATTCCCCGACAGGCACTTTGAGCTCCAGTGACACCACGCACCTCCTAGATTTTCTAGTTTCATGCTCTTTTATTCAGCTTGGGACTCTCATCAGCTCTCTCTCTACCCTTTTCTTCCCCCTGCACCCCGCTTCCCAGCTGCAGACACTGATGTGCTCTCCTGCAGGCTCCCGTGGTATCTTGTACGTTATGAGATTTCTCACATAATATTAAACACAGGAAAGAATGAATGAATGATCGGGGCCTTGCTTACTTCATGAGGGTGGGCCCACTTATTTTATATTTCCTTATAGCCCGTGGGGTGGCAGTCTGATCGAGGGGCAGGCAGTGACACTCTTGATTCAAATCACACAATTCATTGCCAGCTCACAACAGCTCTGGAGGGTTTTTCTCCCTAGTGGATTAGCCATATTGCAAATGATCAATAAGTCAAATGATTCTGGCATATCTTGATTTTAAATTCTCATGGAGGCTGCTACTTACATAGCTGCATTCAGTCCTATGGTCTTCCTCCCAATGCCTTCCTCCGTCTCTCTGCTCCCCATCCTGGTCCAGGCCACCATCACCTTTCACCTGGACAGCTGCAGTGGCCTCCTCACAGGTCTGCCCTCAGTCAGTCTTGCCCTTCTCATCTTTTTATCTGTACGGTAGCCAGAGGGGTCATTTAAAAATGCGAATCTGATCATATCACATCAATATCAATTCCCTGTTTCTTCTCTAGCCCCTCTGCCTTCCTTCCTGATCCTTCATTATCTCAATTTGCTCTCCTGCCTCAGGACCTTTGCACACGCTATTACCGCTGCCTAGAATGCTCTTTCCTCACTCACCTTTTACCTATCACCATGTCATCTCTCTTTCTCCAGGCTAGTTAAGCCTCCACTTATACACTCTCCTAACTCCCTGTGATTTTCCTTCACAACACTTAGCACAGTTTGTAGTGTGTGTGTGTGTGTGTGTGTGTCTGTTCTGTCTGTCTAAGCTCCATGAGAGTAGGAACTGGGTCTGTTGTTTGTTCTCCTCTCTATTCCCAGAGTTTAGGCTTTCCAGGCACAAATTAGGGATTTAAAAAAATATTGTTGGGTGAATGAATGACTCTGGGATAAAAGTAAGACCTTTGTCTAATAAAGCAAGATCCAGAGGAGAAATATTTATGCTCAAATGTCTGTTTTCTGATTCCTGGGAAGGCGCGCACCAGCACGTCAGCAGCATTGCCCAGCTCCACTACCAAGTCCTTGGGATCAGCCTGAGAACTGATGTGATTTTTTGCCCAGTGTGAGTTTAGCCCTTTGTAAAATGATTCCACCAAGTCATGGCAAGTGTCCAAGAGGCCCATAATGAAATGCAAATAAAAAATTTAAAAAGAGCACATGATTTGCAATCAAGGAACAGAAAATGTAATCCTGCACACTGCTGATTCTTTATCAGTGAAATAAATAACCCAGCATTCATCAGTGTGGAGGATCCCAGACACTATTGCTCTTGGTAACATGAAATAAACGACTCTCCCTCACTAAGCTCCTGCTGGCATTTCCAGCTCGTTCTGCCGTCCAGCCATCAGATCTTATATTCCAGCACAACCTTACTCAGAGCGCCCCGGACAGATCTGCAGTGGGAACATGTGGTTCTCTCTGCCTTGAACCTCTACCGTCTCCCGACCTCCCTCTTCCCTTTTCTCTCTCCAGGGCCCCTGGGTGAACATCCCGTTCATCATTTTCCTGCTCAGGTAGCAGTAGCCAACAACATTGCTTTATCTGATTGAAGTTGTGATTTTCCCTTTGCCATCTCCGTAAACGACCCCATCATGCCCTCCATTTGCTCAAGAGAAACCTGGGAATCATCTTTGCTTTCTTCTTCTCTCTACAGTGCTAGTCATATCCCATCCATCAGCAAGTCTTGTTCCAGCTCTGTCCCTTTTCCCCAACTCCACCATCCTAATCTTGACCACCATCGCCCCCTGCAAAGGCTTCCCAGCGGGTCTTCCCACCATCAACCCACCCATCCATTCTTCCCTCGGTGGTCCGTGTAACCTTCTGAAAGTAAATTTAGATCATAACTAAAACTCTTCTATGATTTCCCACGTCACCAAGAAAAATATTCAGACTCCCTTCTGTGACCTACAAAGCCCTCTGCGAGTTGACTCTCGCCTTTCTCATTTTAATGCTGCCCTCACCTCAGACATCTTCATATCAGGTGCCCTAAATGTGACATGTCCTCCACTGAACTCCAGTGTCCCCCTACCCCAGCCTTCTGCCTGTCAGGAGATGGCAGCTCCATCATTCCGGTGGCTCAGTGGTCACACTTAACTCTTCTCTCTAATTCATAGCCTGTTTCCAATCAGCCAGCAAATCCTGACAGCTCTACTTTCAGAATGTGCCCCAAACCTGGCCGCTTCTCATGACCTCTCCTGCGACCACCCTGGTCCAACCCACCACCAGCTTCTGCTGGGACAATGGCAATAACCTCCTACCTTGTCTTTCTGTTTCTTCACTTGTCCTGTCCCCCATTGCCACCAACCTCTCTTCATTCAGTTCTCAACCCAGCATCTGGAATAGGGATGCTAAAACATGGGCCAAGTTAAGTCACTCATCTGCTCCCACCTTAATCAGACTTAAGGTCCTCACAGTGGCCTGTAAGGCCCTATGTGACATGTCTCCCTTCACCCTAGGCTCATTGCCTATACTTTTCTGCTTGGTTTGCTTCACTCCAGTCGCATGGGCTTCCTTGCCATCCTGAAACACAGCAGGCATGCTTCTGCCTCAGGACCTTTGCACTAGCTGTTTCCTCTACGTGGGGCTCCATTCCCAGGTATTTATCATTTATTTATTATTCCTTAGATATTATTTGTTCCTTCATCTTCTTCAAGTATTTATTCAAATGTTACCTTCTAACTAAGGTCTTCCCTGTCTACCCTATAAAAAAATTGTAAACTTCCCTTCCCCAGAAACACTCCAGTCCACTTTCCTAATTTATTTTTTCCCTTGGCACTTGTCCCTTGGTAGCAGGCAGAGCTGGTAACCCCCAGGCCTAGAATAGAGCCTGGCAGGTATTAGGTGCTCAGTAAAAGTTTGTTGAGCATATTAGTCCTCCCAGTTAAACTAGCCAGAAATCTGGGAGTCATCCTTGATACTTTACAACCTCCCCTGAGCCCCCATATTCAAGTTCTGTCCATTTTGTTTCTTAAACAGATGTTGAATCTGTCCACTTCTCTCCATTTTCTTTGCACCACCCTCAGCCAAGCTCCATGGATGCCTCCTTGTAACTTGCTTCCTAACTGGTCTCCAGGCATCCCCATGTGTCCCCAGCTGTTCCCCATAGTTGCTGCCTTTTACCCGTGAGTCCAGGGTGAAGGTCAAGGTCCTTAGCATGGCCTTGTCACCTCTGCTGCCACAACTGGCCCTCCCTCTCTGCAGTGCAGTCTTTCTGGCCTTCCTAGGCCCTGCAAGCATGTGTTCTGTTTTTTGCATGCAAACCAGTGTGTCCCCTATTTCCAGACATCCTTCTCCACCTCTAGGTCTTGCTCACCCTCTGACCTCAGCCTATTTCTGGACCCCTGAATGAAAGCTCCCCATCATCACTGTCACAGCAACCCCCACATGCCTCTTTGCTGTGAGACTTATCATAGTAGGGACTGAATGGTCATCAATGTACTGTTTTGACTGAGGTTTCTTTTGCCTGTGGGACTGTTAGATCAGAAAGGCAGGGACCACACTTCTGAGATCTTTGCATCCCCATTGCCCAGCAAGCTGCCAGCAAGCACATCACAGGTGCTCAGGAATGTTGCTTGGTCCAATGAATGTGTGGCAGGGTACCCTGCTGGGCAGTTAATTTAGGTTGGGTCTTGGCTGCTGTAGTTATTTTTCACACCCCAAACCACAGAGGCTGACAAGCCTCAGGGACATGTTAACGGCCTTGGGCTGCAGGGCCAAGATGCAAAGTTGTCTGGGAAGACTGTGTATGCACCCACAGAGATGTTTTGTTTGGCAAGCACAGAGTTGGCCCATAGGTTTTTTTTTAAAAAAAATTTACAACCTAAATTTGATTTGGTCTAATCAAATAAATTAAGAAAAATAGTAACATTGTTCTTGAAAAAGGTAGCTATATTTTTATAACACCCTATGTAGCATTGTCAAGTTTTTTTTATCGTAGTTTGCTTACAGTTTATACCAACTAAAATGTAAATTCTCATATTATTATTATTACTGTTAAAGTTTCAAATGATATAAAATATGAAGGATCCATGGGATTTATTATACAGTAAAACAGTTTGACCTTTAAAAGTTACAATATAATATTAGACAATGTTAATTTTGGTAAATCAATTTGAATAAATATGATTATATTTGTTTTTAAAATAAAAACAAATTTGGATGGGTTGTTAACATTGAAAAATTAGGAGGTTTCACATAAAACTTTGAATATTTGGCTTCTGTTGAAAAATTGAAAGATCCAGCAACCTTAGCCCCGCAGTGCATCAGCTGGCTGGAGTTGACCCGGAGCTTCCTGGGCTGGGCCCGTGTGCTTCAACTGCCCACAGTCACCATGTGGAACGCCATGTTCATGGAGACAAAAGAGCTGAATTTCTGAAATGAGAAGGGTTCTGAGGGCGGGAAGAGTCCAAGGAGAGCCAGGCTGGAAAGGCCAGAGGTGTCTGCAGACTCTAAAGGCTCTGGGCTCTGTGGGGACCCTGGCACTGAGCTCCCAGGCTGGGCCAGCTTGTGAAGCAATGGACTTCCAACCTTCAAGAGCAGGGGGCACGGACAGGAAATGCAGGCCCTTTGTTGGAGGTTCTTGATGGTGTAAGACCTCCACGATTCTTACAGGATAATAGGGAGAGAAAGAGGCTTCTCAAAAACACGACAGATGTTAGATTTTTTTTTTTTTGGCCACCCCAGTAAGAACAGTGTGTGTGTGTTGGGGGGGGGGGGCGGGCGGAGGTACTTTCAGAGTTAGATTTAATTGATTTTAGAACAAATAAAGTAATGCAGCTTTCTTATATGCAATCACTATGGACATAATTCATCCCTGCCTCAAATAAATCATGTTTCCTGCATTCTCGAAAGAGTCGGTCTTTCTCTTTGAAGAATGTTTTTCATTCCTTCTTCAATCTGTGTCCTAAGAATTTGGGGAGGCTTTATTCCACATGTTTCCCTTTCTTCTTGTAGTTTTAAAACCCGTACTTATAAGAAGTCTGTTACAACATTGTTATATGCATTTGGAGAGACTGTGGAAAAAGCCATGTGTCTCAAAAATCAATATTCAAAAGCCAGATGTAACAGTCCATTAAGAAGTACTGTGTTAACTTCAGCTTTTTAAAAGTGTTCCACTTTAATTCAGACTTGTTATGGTGTCAGAGTGATCTTCATCTACAAGAATTTCATAAGGCTCTTCTAGAGCTTCAGATTATTGAGTTTCTTTTCCATGTTGGGCCATCTAGTTATCAAGTGCAGGATCTCAGGTCTTTTAAGTAAATGTTATAGGACATATTCCTGCTGTTCCCCATCCTAACTTAGTTTTGGCCACACTGGTGCCTGAATCTTTGTTGTGCAGAATCGGGAAAAGTGTTGATATTCACTTTTCAAAGAAAGAAAGGGGAAAGGAGGAAACCCAAGCTCATCTTGACCAAGGGGAGCTGTGATTGGGGAGGGGGAGAACAGAGTACTGGGACCTGGCTGAAGAATTTTGGCATTTGGTGGAGGAAGCTCTAGAAGTGAGAAACGTTTCTGTGGGCTACAAATTGGGTCCTTTTAAATTTTCTTTACTGATCATAAGCACAGTTTGGATTGGAATTCCTTTGTAATTACTCTTTGACTGGCTTCTTCATATGTGACACTTTGCAGAGCTGAGCCACTTGGAACTCTATTATTTGTTAGGGTTATACAAGTTTAGCTTTCTGGGCTTATGGCAAAATAATTCCTGTGAGGTCTAATTAGCTAGTCAATGTACATCCTTGTATGAAACTCCTTCTTTAGTTCTCTTCTGATAGGCCTACCAATTTGTAGTTCTATTTTATATTTATCTTAGGATTGCCATTACATGTTTCTCGCTGCCATATTAGGACAAAGTAAGTGTTTGTTGAGGTCTGACTGATTCACCAAGGTGAACCCTATTAGACTTTAAATTTCTTAGCTGGTTCTTACAGGTTTTGAAGGCATTCAGGCACTATGGGATGGTAAAACCAATATTAACTTTTTACTGTTTCGTGGGTATGATTAAGTTAGGAAATGATGTTCCCAGGAAAGCGTTGGCCTATATTTATTCTTGTGAATGATTCAGGGAAGGGAAAGATGTCGGATTGTTGGCCGTTATGCAGATGATCCAAGCTGGCCCTCAGACTAGAATCATCTTGATCTTGTCTGCTCTAGATGAACCACATCCACCTAAGCCAAATCCTGTCACTTTACCCTTCACACTAATGCCTGGATCTGGCCACTTCCCATCACCTCCTCCACCACCCCTAATCCAAGCCACAGCCTCTCTCACCTGGACTGTTGCGGTGGCCTCCTGACTGGTCTCCCTGCTCCCAGTCAGCCCCTGTGGTGTGCTCTTCACCCGCCAGCCAGAGAATGACCCTTCTCCACTCAGAGCCCTCCAGTGGCTCCCATCATGCTCAGCCAAAGCCACGTCCTCTGGTCTGGCCCCATGCTGCCATAGTTAGCTCCAGGAGCATGGCCCTCCCTGCACCTCCTCAAATGCACCCAGCACACTCCTGTTTCTCTCGCCTCGGGGCTCTGCCCCCCAATATCGGCACGACTCTTTCACTCACTTCCTTCGGGTTCTTCCTGGTAAGGCCTTCCCTGGCCTCCCCATTGAAAATGGCAACCTTCCTGGCCAACACTCCCTGGCCCCCTTCCTACTTAATTCTTCTCCATAGCACACTTCTCTCCAGCTGACCTATATTTTGCTTTATTTATTGATTGATTGTCTGCCTATTTCCAGTTAGTAACGAGGGCCCTCCATGAGGGCCAGGACTTTTGTTTGCTCTGTCAATTATTATATCCCAGTGCCCGGAACAGCAGCTGGCACACAGAAAGTGCTCGATAGCGATTTGGGGAGTAAACGCTGAGAGCTCTCACAGGCAGTGGGTGGGTTGCTTCCATGTGGCACCTGACTCGGGTTCTGATGTTTGCTGTGATCGTGCCGAGATGATTGTGCACATGTGTGAAATGTCTGCGGCTTAATTGTTGAGGATTAGCATTGACTTCTTGCCTTTTTGCCTTCTTCAGGACAGATCAAGTGGCTCTGGGCACAAAAGGACAGCTGAACACAAGAGAAGCCAGGTGTCCAGTGGGAGAGACACAGTTCAACAGTGGATAGAAACCAGAGGAGGTTATGCTTTGTGGTCAGACTTGAGCCCAGCCTCAAAGGAAAAAAGCTACTGGCTCTGGAAAACACATGCTGCTCACATGTCAAAGATAAAGGAGCTTGGCCTGGGCTCAGGAAGGCTTGGCCTGGAAGGAGAAGGGGTGTGGAGGCTGCTCTGGAAGCCAGGCTGGGGGGCATTGGGGCTGGAATTGCCTTTGCTTGGATGGGGGTTCCCGGGGTTGAGGAGTTTATCTTCAGAAGCTTTCATTTACTAAATAGGATGGGGCTGGACACTGGATTTACACTCTGTGCCTATAATTTTTTTTTAGCCTGTACAGAGTTTTCATTTTTATAAATCTTAAAACTTTATTTTTATGGGACACGATAAGATTGGCCTGTAAATGGACAGTGGCATGATGAGCAAGAATGTCCTGAGGTTTGTGTGTTTCTTCTGCCATGACCCCAGGAGTGGAATCTTCTGGTTCCAGAGTATCGAGTAGGCACAGAGAACCCAGGGCCCCCGGGAACCAGGCAGGCGGTAAAATCCCGGTGTGGTTCTGGTGCTGGGCCCAAAGCAAATCTCAAATCCTTGTCCATTTCTAAGCCCCCCTGAGGGTCTGAGGCCCTAGGGAGACACACTGAGACCATGGAGTGGGCATGGACTTTGTGTTTTGGGAGTGAGCCTATGGACTTGTCATTTCTAGGGGACTGTCTGGTATGTCTCTCTAGGGTGGTCATAAGTATATTATTATAAAGTATTATATCATGTACTGGTTTGGTTACGGCTGCTGGTCTATGGGAATCCTTAAGAAACCAATCCAGGAAACAAATATGAACAAAAACTTCAGAAAGCCACAGGAGTAAATAAAAAAATGGCCCATGAACTTGAGTGTGGGCAGGTGTAGAGGGAAAATACTCTAACCTTTATTTGGAGGAAGATGACCCTGACTGTGATTTCAAACCAGGACAAGAACTCAAGACCAGGGCAGATTCTACTTCAATATTAAGTGAAATATTAAGTGAAAGCTTCCCTCGCCAGAAAGGGCAAGGCAGTGACAGGCGCCGTTGGATAGACTTGGACAGTCGTGGGATCTGGGAGAGGGAAGAGGAGCAGAAAAGAGCACGCACTGCCTGCCGGGCGTCACTCACGAGAGTGCCTTAGAAACAACTCTCGAGTGGTTATGAGTATTCCCATTTTCTAGATGGGAAAATAAAGCTTGGAGGCTAGATGATAATTTACTGACTATTTCAGGACTCCTAAGTGTTGGGCCGAGATTCAGACCTAAGCCTGTCTTCCTCATCTGTCTCTTCTCTAATTCCTTCCGTCCCTCATCCAATACACCCGTAGCCAGGTGCTGCTCAGGCGCTGGGTACCAGGAATGTTCCTCATGGAGCTTGCAATCTATGGGGCATGTCGACAGTGGACGAGGTAACAAGCCACAGCATCCTCGCAGCTTGCACTAGTGCTGGAGGAAACAAAGAGGGAGCAGGGAGGGGACGGGAACGCCACAGGTGAGCCTGCAGATGAGATGAGTCCCGCATGGGGGGCAGCCACGGGGCCAGCGGGGCGAGGGGTGTGCAGGTTATAGGAGCTGGGGGAGCCCCAGACGGTTCTCCAAAGCACGTGCCCTTTTGCGCCAGCACGTGGCTTGGCAAGAGAAGCGCTGGCGTCAGAAGGGGAAATACCACTTCGCACAGTGGGTAGGAAGGCGATGGCCCTTAGAAGCCTAAGACGGTGTGGGCTGAAAATACCAAGCGCTTCCCACTAGGTGTAGGCTGGTCCTGCTGGGAGATTTCTGTTGCATTATCAAGGCAAAGCCGAAGGGTGGGGGCTCCGTCCTTTTGTGGGTGAGGCCTGGGCAGCAACCTGCCTTCCCACAGCGCAAGCTTGGACCCTGCCCAGGCAAAAGAGAGGCCGGGATGGAGCCCCATGGGAATGGGGGCGTGGAGAGGGGCTGGCCCCCAGGGCGATCCTGGAGGAGAAAAGGAGAGAAAGCAGGGAGATGACCGCCGTCAAAGGCCGTCTCTGTGGCAAGCACCGTGTTGTTCCTCATCTCGTGGAGTCCTCTTCCCATCTCCACCTTACAAATGGGGAAACTGAGGCTCAGAGGGGCTAAGTAACGGCCACGATCACTCAGCTAGTTAGGGTGTGCCGTGTCTTCCTGACTCCAGAACGCACATTCCTTCCTGTGACCCTGGCTGAGTGGCAGCAGATCACCTGGACTCGGGAAGGAATGGGGCCAGAGAAGCAGGACCCGGGGTGATTCTGAGGGGGGAGGCAGAGGCAGGGGTGGGATGGTGGGGGGACATAGGCATGCAGGTGATGTGCTGGTGTCCTAAGATGGGCTTTGCTTTGGGGATCAGAAACACCTGAGTTCTAAGGCCATCATGTGCCAACTGCTGGGCTCTCGCAGCCAGATGGGACACCTTGAGTATCCCGACTCCTCGCGCCACCCCTCCCCCAGCCTGCTGCCGAGAGGAGGCCCCCACAGTTCTCTTGCCTCTGGCTGCCTGAGTAAGCAGTCCCCCAGAAGAGCCTGACTCATTCGCCTTGGCTCCCTGCCACCGGAGCTGCAGGGAGGACAGTGGCCCAGTGGCCCGGAACCTCCCAGCTTGGTCTGACTGCCCAGCCTCCTCTGGGGAACAGACGGGGACAATCCCATCACCACTCTGCTCCTGGTGCCTGCAGAAGGCTCCGCCTCCCAGGTCACTGCTCATTCCTCAGCACCGACCTGCCCCGCTTTCTTGTGTGTGGTTGTGTGTTTATGTGTCATTGTCCCTCACTAGGCTACGAGCTCTTGCAGGGCAGGGACACCTGAGTCATCTCCCATCCCTGGTGCTCATGACAAGACTTGGCACCACGTAGGGGCAGCTCAGCAAATATTTGTTGAATTGCCTTCCAAATAAACAGGAAATCCCCCCACCCTTGCCTGGGGACGGTCACCAGTGGAGCAAGGCCCCTGACCATGGCTTCTATGAGCTGCACTCACCCTGCTGCAGCAGCCCTCACATGCAAAGCGTGCATAGGCAGCTGTCACACTTCAGCATTGTTTGCCTTCTGATGCTTTCGATGGCTGGTTTTATTCCAGCCTGTTCTCACTTTCTGTCTTGGAAAATCACAAGGAAATTCCACGCTGCTCCTGGAATTCTTGCCAACGTGATTCAAGCAGAATTGAGCACATGGCACCGAGTCCTCACACAAACAAAGACGTTGCCACTTTCAGTGCGGTGGCCTCCTTCCTTCCTTGTCCAGCTGAGGGGGGCACATGTGTGCCTGGCTGGCCCTGCATGGGAGCCACAGGACTGGCTGGCTTGCCCAGTTCTCACCCGCAAGCTGCGCCGTGGTGGGTGCACCTGGGGCCGGGTGGTGTGGGTTGTTGAATAAACAAGGAAGCAAGGTTGCCCAGCGGGAAAAACATACCCTCTCCCCATCCCGATCCCAACTCACTCCCTACTCATCTACAGTTTTCTAAATCATGGTTTCTTTCCAGTTTCTTACTAGCTATGTGACTTGGGATAAATGACTTTCTCTGTGCCTCAGTTTCCTCATCTGGAAAATGGATAACAGCAGCAGATCATTATGAGGATTAAATCAAATATAATTAAAGCACCTGGCACTGTGTGTGGTGTGCGGTGAGCAAGTGGTAACTGTCAACCGTGGCGCTGGTGACCTGTGTCAGTGTTAGCACATGCTCTCTGAGCACAGGCCTTCTCCGGGCAGTATGTTCCTCGGTCATAAGCCCCATGACTGTGAAATCAGTGACCTCTGTGCTGGGACCCCTGCAGGTGCACTGTCTGAGAGCAGACTTGGATTAATCTCCTATCCATCTCCAGCAGGGTCAGGAGGTGGAATGGGGGCAGAGGCTGCTGTGCCTGCCAGACACACTCTTGGCTGAGTGTGGGTCTCTGCAGTCCCTCCATGAAGGTTGGTGAGCAAAATCCAGACCCTGGGTTCCTGGGAACGCATTTCAGACTGAAACCTGTCGCCTCCTTAGTTGGAGATTGTATCTGGTGAAGAGGAAAAGTGTGGAGTTGGCCTCCCATCTCTGCCACTTCTAAGCTGAGTGACATGGGACAAATCACCTGACTTCCTGTGCTTACGTCCTGGTCTTTGACTGGGGTGTCCGGAGGATTCGGTGTGGGCTTGTGCCAGGGGCCTGCGTGCAGCCTAGGGGGTGAAATTGAAAACATAGCTCCGCTCCTAGGAGCAGCTGCCTGAGCAAGTGATCCTGTCATCCTTGAACCTCTACGTTTTTGTCAGAGGCCTCCTTTGTGAAGGGCCACAGCATCCGAGCTGGAAGGCAGAGTTGTTTTCGTAACTAGCTCCCTGCATGCCATCAAATGAAAGAGACGCCAAGACTGACAGTCCCCCAGCTGTGGGGGGACCTGGTCCAGAACTTGTCACAAAACAAAACCTGTAGGATTGAAGGCAGGGCGGCCGAGCGGGCCTGGGGCTGACCGGATTTGAGCAGCGTTTCCACCCTCACTCCCTGTGGGCCCTCAGGCAAATTTCTTAACTTTTTAAAGCCTCAGTTTCTTCACCTAGAAAATGGGGATAACAATATTCTCTTGCAAGTGTCTTTGTGAAGCTACAGAATTAATAACAGGTTCTACTTCCTATGGACCAGGGGCTACTCTAAGTGGTTACAGCAATCATATCCTCACTTGACAGATGGGGAAACTGAGGTGCAGAGCGATCAGTACATTGCCCATTCATTCACTCACTCATCCCATTTCCTGACCTGTCCCCAAACTTGCCTGCCTAATTCAAGCCTCTGCCTTTGTGTTTTCTCTGCTTGGAATGTCTGTCTCCTTGTCTCTGCCTGATTCAGTTGTGTGTGTCCTTTAAGGCTCAGCTCAGGTGTCTCCTCTTCCAGGAAGCCTTCCCTCCTAGGCACTAGAGGTAGGTTCCCCTTTAGCCTGGGCTCACCCATACCCAGGCGTGATCACCTGCACGGTAACAATGGAATAAACTGACTCTTCACTTTCTATCTCCTGGGCTGCTGTGCTATGTCTTTACACTCTCTCCTTCAGTTCACCCCACAACCAGTCAACATAGATGTTATTTTTCTCTATGTCATGGTTGAGGAGCCAGGATTTGAACTCAGATAAATCCTACCACAAAGCTTTCTAGCTCTCTGTGGGGCACCTGGTTATGTATTTCTTTTTGCTCGTCTCTTTTGCTGGACGTTGGCATATTTATCTCTGTATCCCTAGGGCCCTGTGCCATGTAGGGACTCAAACAATAGTTGTACGATTCCCAAGCACTCATGATGTGTTTCTAGAATAATAATAGTTTAAAAAAAAAAAAGAACTCAATGAAGTATCCCAGGTTCCTCTCCTCCCCATGGTTTAATCTAAACCCTTTGAGAGAAGACCCTTGCCCGAGTCGGCCAGTGGGCACCCATTCCAGCAGTTGGCATGGGGGACATGCTTGGGAAATATGGAGTTGATGAGTAGTGCCTTTCCTCTTTGAGGGCGATCACTTAGTTCTGCTCTTTGTGAACCAAGACTACTTTGGGATCCCTGAGTGAAAAGGTCTTTGGTTTACGCCAAGGGGTACTTAGAGGAAAGGGCCATCCCTCCCCTCCATACTCAGGGAAATTGGATTTCTGACGGCTGCTGCACTTATAAGCAAGAAATGAAATGACAAAGCAGTATTAAAGTTAAAGTACTCAGAATACCCATCTTCTCCAGGCATCCTGAGTTTTTTCTTTTTAGAGCAAAACCCTGTAATATTAATAAACGACAGAGAGAAGGATAGAAAAATGACTCTTTCCCTTTGACATGGTGAAGATCACAGGGACTAGAGGGCCCTTTAATCTTTATTAATGTGTCGCGAGGGGGCCTCTCCCACCAGCTGTGGGAAGCAGACATCCAAAGACTTTGCATTGCTGGCAGTCCTCAGCATCCCTGGGTGCCTCAGATGACTGCCTGATACTGTTCAGAGTCTAGCAGGACCACGTCATGGGGACCCGCTGTGTCCTGGGCAAGAACAAGGCAGCCCTAACCCAGCTCCCATCTGCGGGGGGCTGGAAGACAGGGAAATTCAGGACACGGGCCTCAGTCACATGGCCCGTTTCTAACCAAGGGCACTGATGCCCTGAAGAGGCTCAGAAGGAACCAGGCTGTGGGTTGCAGGGATAAGCACACATCATGCTTGGGAGGGGTCACACCTGAGTTCATTAAGGAGCGCATCCAGTAACTAGCATCCTCATTTCTATTCGTCCCAGCTCCTCTCTGTGGCCTGGCCAAATGCTTCTTCCCACCCCTCCTCCCCTAAGGCTGGGCATTGTATGAGAATGGCCAGAAAAATCTGTAACTCCATATTATGCAAGCCTAATTCCACTGATGTAGTGAGTCAGGGATTGCAAGGAATGTTCAGGAAAGGGCAAGAGAATTAAAAAGTTTTATAGTAAGGATTTAAGAGCCAAGCAAGTTGCAGGGTCAGACACACACAGGACACACACACAGACTGAGAGACTGAGAAATGGAGAGGCATGTTTTGACATTCATGCATTCAAAAATGCTTATTGATCACCTACTCCACGCTAAGCACTGTTCTAGGCACTGGAGGTCCAGCATTGAACAGGACAGCCAAGGTTCTTGTTCCCCTAGAGCTTATGCTCCTTCCAGTGGAGAGCTTCTCTGGTTGCCAGGCCCATCACAGGGTTAATCTTACTAATGCCGCATTGTAATGCAAAGGGGGTGGATACCACCCACACCCTGACTTTCTGGGCATGAGATCTAAAGTTGGAGGAGGCCAGCCTGTCCAAAACCTCACACTGTGTTGTGGACCTGGAATCTGAACCTAGATTTGAGGCTGATTCTCCTTCTATCCACTGCTCAAAGCCGACTAACAAACCTGAGCTGAGAGGGACGGTGCAATCGGGGAGGAAGAATCCAGCTGAAGTGTGCTCAAATAAGTCATCATCTAATTCGATTACGTTTGCTAGACTGCAATATAATAAAACAGAGTTTTCTCATAAGCATCATCTCCTAATGTTTACAGAACAAGAAAGCAAAATTAAGATAGGAATTTCCAGGGAGAAATGCATGTGTTTTAGGCTGAAATGTAAACAGAACAGACCCAGAAGAAATTGATTCCTGATTTTACAACTCAGCTCTGATGAGGGTTGCCTGGTGTACTGGAAGGGTGGGACCCTGTGAAGGGGTGGTGCCCGGAGCTGGTGACAGTGGGAGGTCCCGCTAGAAGGACACCAGGGTAGGGGAGAGAGAGGCTGCTGGAAGAGATTTGTTGAAAGGAAGGCGAGGTGATGAAGGCAGGCCATAGTGAAGACTTGGGTGGCCTGTGGGGTTTATTTCCAACACCTCCTTGCTCCTCTCCGAGCCTCTGGCTTCTCCTCCCTGTAGTGTCCACCCTTCACATGCAGCCAGAGTGATTTTTCTAGCAAAGTGAACCTGCTGATTAGTGTGTGGACCCTGGAGCCAAGCTGCCTGGGTTTAAAGCCTGGTCTGCCCTTTTCTATGCTGTGTGACCCTGGGCAGTTTACTCAACCATTCTGGACGTCCACTTCCTTACCTCTAAGGGAGGATTGAAGTAGTGACAGACTCATAGGGCTGTCATGAGGATTGATTAGCCAATGTGCATGAAGCAGTTACACAGTGTCTGGCACATAGTAAATGCTCAATGAATGCGAGCTGCTGTCATAGTTTCACATCTGCTCGTACCACTCTCCCTTTTAAAATCCACGAGTAAAAAAACAGCTCGATTCAAAAATGGGCAAAGGACTTGAACAGACATTTCTCTAGGGAAGATATACAAAGGGACAATATGCAAATGAAAAGATTTTCAACATCACTAATCATTAGGGAAATGCAAATCAAAACCACAATGAGATACCACCTCACACCCGTTAGGATGGCTACTATCAAAAAACCCAGAAACTAATGAGTGTTGGGGAGGATATGGAGAAACTGGAACCCTGTGCACTGTTGGTGGGAATGTAAAATGATGCAGCTACTATGGAAAACAGTGTGGTGGTTCCTCAGGAAATTAAAAATAGAATTGCCATATGATCTGGCAATTCCACTTCTGGGTATATACCCAAAGGAATTGAAGGCAGTGTCTCAGGGAGATATTTGTACACCTGTGTTTATAGCAACATTATTCACATTAGCTAAAACCCAATAGCAACCAAATGTCTGCCGATGGAAGACTGGATAAGCAGAATGTGGTATATACACACAGGGAATGTCATTTAGCCTTAAACAGGAAGGAAATCCTGTTACATGCTACATCATGGATGAACCTTGAGGACTTTATGCTAAGTAAATAAGCCAGACACAAAAAGATAAATACTGCATGACTCCACTTGTATGAGGTAGCTAGAGAAGTCAAATTCATAGAGACAGAAAGTAGAACAGTGGTTGCCAGAGGCTGGGGGCAGCAGGGAATGGAGAGGTATTGTTTAATGGGGACAGAGTTCAGTTTTACAAGATGGAAAGAGTCATGGAGATGCTGGTGCTGCTGGTTGCACGTGAATGTCTGTAATACCACTGGACTGTGCACTTAACAGTGGTTGTGATGGTCAATCTTATGTTATGGGTATTTTACCACAATTAAAAAAAATAGAAAATAAAAGCCCCCCACGAAACCCATGAGTGGGGGCTCTTCAGTGCCCTCAGAGGAAACCACATTTCCTACCCTGGCATTCAAAGCCTCTATGGGCTCTTCTAGGTTCTATACCACTGCTCCCTCTCTCCACCCCTGCATTCCCACTGGGCAAATGACCAGCAGCCCCTGCCAGCACCTTGCTCGTTCACCCCTCTGGGCCTTGCTCTTCCTTCTTCCTCTGCAAAGACTGCTCCCCCCCACCCAGCTCGACCTGTATGCAGCATGGATCAGCTTTCAGACTCAGCTCCCAGCTGGATGTGGTGGCTCATGCCTGTAATCCCATCACTTTGGGGGGCCAAGGCAGGAGGATCCCTTGAGGCCAGGAGTTTGAGACTAGGCAACATAGTGAGACTTGGTCTCATATCTACAAAAAATGAAAAAAATTGGCTGACTGTGGTGGCACATGCCTGTAGTCCTAGCTACTCAGGAGGCTGAGGCAGGAGGATCACTCCAGCCCAGGAGTTTGAGGCTGCAGCGAGCTATGATCACACCTCTGCATTCCAGCCGACAGAGCAAGACCCTGTCTCCAAAAAAAAAAAAAAAAAAAAAAAGACTTAGCTCCCACCTTGAAGGGAAACTTCCACACCCTTTGTCCGCTCTGGAATTCTCCAGTCCCTCTTTTGTGCTGCCACTGAGCCCTCTCTAGATTTCAGTCCTATCTCTCTTGCTTTTACGCTCTGAGCTGTTGATGTGACTGTTGCACCCACTAAACATTAGGGCCCCCTGGGCCAGCCCAGTACTTAGCACCGTGCCTCAGCCAGTGGCTGCTGAATGGATTTGGCCCTCAAAAAGGGAGGCAGAGCAGGCCTGAAGGGACACTCATGATCTGTTATTATTATAAAGTAAGCAGATGCCGAGGCGATGGGGAAATATTGAGTCCACGCGGGACCTTGAAAGGCTGTTTGGTTTATTTCCCTGGTGAAAAACCCTTTGAGACAAAGAGCCGGGGGAGGGAATGCCACATTTGCCTTAAAGTTGCCTCTGAACAAGGAGGTATAAAGCAAGGGTTCGCGTTTCTCCTTTGAGAAATTAGGTCACTGGGTGTCGTTAAGTGTGCCTTACAGAGCTATGCTAATCAGTTCTCTTCTGGCCTAAATATCTGGTAATTATCTTGGTTTTTTGCTTTGCCAGACTTGGCTTCCTAAAACAGTTCATCCACGCTGTTACTTCTCGGCTCAAGATCTTCAAGGATAGTATTAACCACCACCATCGAACAGCAAGTGCGCCTTGCTCTGGCCTTGCGCCGCGTGATGTTCTAAGCGTTTTACCTACATGGACTCTTCAGATGTTTCCACAGTCTCTGAGGCAGATGCTACTATTAGCCCCAAGTTAGAGGGGAGGGGACTGAGGTCCCCTACCCTTATTTCTCACTCCCCGCTCTTAGACCTCATCCCGGTCTGCACTGCTTCTGAGGACAAGCCAGAGCTCCAGGGTGATCCAGGGTCCCTGCCTTCTCCTGTGCGCTTGCCCACCTGTATTAGTCAGGGTTCCCCAGAGAAACAGAACTGACAGAATCTATATAGAGAGAGATATAAGAGGAGACTTATTATGGGAATTGGCTCATACAACTATGGAGGCTGAGAAGTCCCACAGATATGCCGTCTACAAGCCAGAGAACCAGGAAAGCTGGTGGTGCAATTCAGCCTGAGTTCAAAGGCTGAGAACCAGGGAAGCAACTGGTGTAAGTCTTGGTCTGAGTCCAAAGGCCCATGAACCAGAAGCACCCATGTCCAAGGGCAGGAGAAGATGACCATCTGAGCTCCTCCACCTTTCGTTCCATCTGGGTCCTCAGTGGATCGGATGGTGCCTGCCCACACTGCTGTGGACAGATCCTCTCTACTCAGTCTACTGATTCAAAGGCTAATCTCCTCCAGAAATGCCCTCACAGACACACCCAGAAATAATGTTCTACCAGCTACCTGGGTATCCTTTAGCCCAGTCAAGTTGACGCACAAAATTAACCACCATACCCCAGAATGCCTGCCTGCCTCATGCATCCTTGAAGGCATGGCTTGTGTCTAGACTCTGCCAGAAAGTTCTCCCTAAACTCCTGTTGCACTTGGAGTCCAAACTACCTGCTTTAATGTTTGGTTTCCCCGTGGTTGTGTGTGTGTGCATGTGCACACACTTGTCTGTGTGTGTGCATGTGCGTGTGCACACGAGTCTCTGTGTGTGTGCGTGTGCATGTGCACACGAGTCTCTGTGCATGCATGAGTCTGTGTGTGTGCAAGCATGGATCTGTATGTGTGTGTGTGCATGTGCACGCATGAGTCTTTGTGTGTGCAAGCGCTTGTGCGATCGCTTTCTTTCCATATTTAGGTTATAAACTACTTGAATGCAGGGATCAACTCTCTCTTTGTCTCTCAGCTTCTATAAAACACTGATTGAACTATAATATTCTCCTTACAAGCATTTATTAAACACCTACTGTGTACCAGATACTGTGACCAGCACTGGGTGCTGGTCTGGGTGCTGAGGGACTGTTCTCTGAAGGGCAAATGTGAGAAGAGAATTAAGGAAAAACTGATAGATTAGGGCCAGATCATTTTTTGAAACCCAAAGCTCCACCATCCCAACTTTTGGCCTAACAAATGATGCTGTTAATTACAAATAAAAAATATAAGTATAGATTATAGCTTAGCATCGTCTGACTAGTTGATTTGTTTGGAGGGATCTATTTTTAAGTTTGTATCTTTATAACCTGACAATCTCACTGGGCTGTTAAGAAAGTCATGATTCTCATGATAGTCAAACAGGCTTTACTTACAATGTGTTTAATGTCCAGAACACCCGCTCAGGGCAGGCCTCATCAAACTTTGTTCTCTGATGGGAAAACTAAGGCTCAGAGAGTTTATGTCATTTGTCCAAAGGGCAGGATAGCCTGACTTGCAGGCCAGGCCCAAAGTCTATATTCTTTACTCAACTAATTTCTGTCTCTCTATTTCTGAAGTTCTAAAATTATATATGTAGAGAGAAATGCTTTGACCTCGTGGTAATACATTTTCTGTAAGGTCAGAAATAAATAAGTAAAAATTAATCCAACAATCTCCAAGCAGGCTGAAAAATACCACTCTGTGCTCCCCTTGGATTTGACTCCCATAATTGTGCCACTCATTGACAGCTGATCGGTTTAAATAATTCATACCCTTCCGTGAGGCCGATTGCTTCAAATTGGCATTTGCTTGACGAGGGCTGTGACTGACGGCTGATTACGGGCTGAAATATTCCACCGTGCAAACAGAGAGAGGCTCGAAGCTGTCACCTCCCCCAGCGTCTTAAGAACAATCTGCGTGTCAGGATCCCATTCCTTCGTAAAGCACTGGACCACCAACAAACAACTTTGTGGATACTCCGAACATCTGTGCATTCCCAACCTTCCTGATGACCAAAGAGAGAGAGTTGACTATTTCCTGGGACACCTGGAGGCACCTGCATCCTAGGTCCCAGGCCCGGCCTGAAGCTGCATGCTCCAAGATTCTGCAGGGGGCCCCTGCCTCCTCCCTCTCTGTGACGGAGCTTCCATCACCTCGTCAGGCCTACTGGCGACCCAGATCTCCTGCTATCAAAGGGGGACTCCAGTTTCTCCCAGCCCCTTGCCCAGGAAAGAAACTTCTGCTGGCGGGCAAAGTGGCCAGCCTTTTTGAAGACAAGAGGGAAGAGGTCTATTCCTGGGGATAGAGGTGAGGGATGGGGACAGAGGACAGAAGGGGACAGGACAGTGGTAACTTCAGGATGGGGCATAAAGAGGGAACAGGGAGTGACAGGGAGAAACATCACGTTCTCAGACAGGGAAAAATCATTCCCTTGGACTCATGGCAAGAGAGATGAGGTGGACACAGACCTTGGTGTGCCTGGGTTGCCACCGCTACACAGTTTGGGAAGCCAGGAAGAGGCTCTGGTGGGGCGACTTTTTGAGCAGAGGTGGGGGGAAGGCCCGGGGCAGGAGGAGACTGAGGGACCACAGGCACTGAGGTTTCTCGCCCAGGCCGGCCTCAGCAGGGCTTCTGAAGAGAGCAGCTCCTCTCATCAGCCGGCTCTTAGGATGTCAGATTCCCCCAGCTTGCTGGGGTGGCCTTGAACCTGGGAGCCCTTGCGGCTCTCTTCCGTCTCTTAGTTCGCACGGTCAGTCCCCCTTCTCCAGGCTCCTGCAAACCCCGTCCTTCCCATGGCATCGCCGCCACCGAACGTCACGGGACGCCCTTTCACGTGTAGGTCCCGCAGCAGCACCACACCCAGACCTGCTGAATCCCAACCTGAGCTTTAACTAGGTGCCAGCGGATCTGTGCACACCAAAGTCTGAGAAGCAAACTTGAGGACTGGAGGCTTCCTGGGCTAAGAACGGCATCCACTTGCTAACTGTTTTTGTCCCTAGGCACAGGGCTGGACCCACAGTGGGACCTTCATAGACAAGGGCTGACGGAGGGAACCAATGAATCTCCGAGAACGCAGAGGCAACGAGGCTGGAAGGGGGCCAGGGAAAGGAAACAAAGTGATTGGTCAAGGTGAGCAGCAGCCAGGGCCAGGAGGAGATGGGAAACACTGCAAATCAAGTTCTCGAACTCTAACAATGTCAGAACCATCCGTAAAACTTTTATGTGGGTGGTAGCCTGCCTACGAAAAAAACATCTTGCAGAACACACATTGATCTCTTTTACAAATTCTTAAATGCTGTGGAAACGGCGTGTCCGTGGAGGGGCCATTCCGGTGGACAGCACCATGTGCAGAAGGAGAGGCGGGCGGGGAGGGAGGCGAGGACGAGGAGGGGGAGGGGAGGAGGGGGAGGGGGAGGGGAGGAGGAGGAGGGGGAGGAGGAGGAGGGCTTCACGTGCAGGGAGAGAGTGCGTGAGGCCGGCTGCCCCGTGCCACGCTCACTAGTGCTGAGAGAGCCAGAGGAAGGTGACCACAGGCCAGGGAGAGGGGCTTCAGCCTCTTTATTCAGAGGTTTCAGCCTCCATATGAGGCCCTGTATGAGGGCAGAGCGCTTTACAGCTTATGAAGCACTTTACAATTTATGAAGCACAAGTTTTCACATACGTTGTCTCTACTTGTCACTTCCAGGAAGTGAAAACACCCAGGCTGGCGGGAGAGGCGGCAGTGTGCGCTGGGAGTGGGGAAGTACCTGCTAGGGAAGGGGGACAGGACAACTTGGTACCGGGGTCCTGTGTGGATCTCTCGTGATTGCACTGGTGGGCCACGGGCAGCCGTCCTCCCTCATGGTCAAGGAAGACACAGGCCTGGCGGTGCCCATGCTTGGCGAAGTCAGCCCTGGCCACTGAAGAGATTGCCTGGTTGGCACTCCCCCGCCCCCCGTGGCCGATGGCTGCAGGCTGATGTCTGTCCTGGCTGCCTGCCACCTTGGCTCTACCGCCTCTGAGCAGGGGGTGGGGGTGACCTCTCCCAGCTCCCACTTCTTCGGCACAGACTGGGGATACACGCATTTCATTCTCATTGAATTCTTAAGCCACGCCCATGATAGGGACTCTCTTTACCTCAATTTTACAGATGAGGAAACTGAGGCCTAATGCAGACCACCGGAAGGCGGATTCAACACAGGCATTTTGAGTCTGAGGACCACGGTCTTCCACACTGTGCTGTGCTGCAGGGGAGAGGAAGGTAGGGGCGCGAGGTGGGCGCTTGAGCCAGACTTAAATCCCAGCTTTCTGCTAATTGGCTCTGTGTCCTTGAGTAAGTTACTTAATCTCCCTAGGCCTCAGTTTCCTCATCTGTAAAACAAGTTTGATTATAGTACCTGCCTCAAAGGGTTGTCGTGAGGATTAAGATGACGTAATACACGTAAGACATTTAGAACAGTTCCTGGCACATGGTAAGTGTTCAGTAAATTCTGCCTCTTAGTATTCATGGGGTTGGCAAGAGGATTAAATAAGGTAATTTATGAGGTGGGTGACCCATCAGAAAAATGAGTCCTATCCTCTCTTCGCCTTCCTTGACACAACAGGTAAGCTCTGATCCATTTCTAAAGCCAAGTGGGTGTGAATTCCATCCTATGACATACATAGGCCTCCTCTTATATTGACTTTTCTCAAAGAACTTGGAGTACTTCCAAGATGGCAAGTCTCACCGTATGGATAACAGTCCCGGGAATTGTGTCCTATCACACAACCACTGGGCTGGGCTATGTTAAATTCCCAATTTCACCCCGTCCGGTGAAGGCATGGCTCTGAAGGGCCCAGCCACCGTGCCTCTCTCCGGCGTCCAGCTGTTCCCTTGTTATTGTAGCATCCTCTTCTTACCCCTTCTCACTTTCTGTAGGGAGGTATTTGAGAAAGAGAAAGAAGGAAGTAACGGGAGGCTGGTTTTCCTATTCTACTGCTACATGACAGTGACTATTCACAATAGCAAGATGCTGGTAGCAGCCACTGCTCATCCGGGCTCTGCCATGAGCACCTTCTCTGCACTGTCCTATCGAACCCTCACGAAGACCCTATCTACCTCCTGAGTTTGCAGGAGGCACAGAGTGTGACGCAGATTTGTGTCCACAGGGCTGGGGAGTGGTGGTGCTTGCCATCGCACCTGGCCCCTGCGACACCAGAGCCCTCTGTGCGGTCCCACCCCAACAGCAGGGTGTTTGCTGCCCCAACATGAGTTTTCACAGACACTCTTGGTCTTGCCCTCTCTGTAGCTGTGACCACACACCAGCAGTTTGCACTTTGACCTTTCTTTAATTACGCCTGTCTTAGAAGTCCCTCCCAACCTGGATCATGTGGGCAGCAGAAGATCCTTCTCTGGTTGAGACCATGGCCCTCGCTCTAGGAGAGTAGTATCTGCCAGTAGCTACTGCAAATGGCTGCCATTGCGGCATGCCTAGTACGCACCAAGTGCATCCCCCACCGCGGGATCTCGTTTAAATGGCAACATTACTCCTTTTGCAAATGGGAAATGGGAGGCTCGCAGGGGCTGAACAACTGGCTTAAGGTCACCAGCTGGCTCCTGTTTTAACTCAGTTCTCACAGCCGCCCTGTGAAGCCCAGGCCTTGGAGCATCGAGTCACCACTCCCTTCCTCACCGGGCTGCTATGAGGCTTGACTTGCTATTGAAATGTTAGGTATTTTCTGCTCCCTCTATTTGACAGAGGAGGAAATGGAGGCTCAGAGAGGTTAAGAGCCTTGGCCAAGGTCACCATGCTTAGATGTGGAAGACGCGGACAGCCTCTGGCCCAGATTCCCTGCCTTCACATCCGGTGCTGTTCCCTCTGCCCCACTGCCTGGGAACATCTGCTGGATCGACCCCAGCGAATGGCCTGGAAAAATGGCAGGGACCTAATTTCTGCGAGCTGCCTGGTGGAGCTTGTCTCTCTTTCTGTTTCTTCTGATATGAAGTGTGTGTGTGTTTTAAAAATCTTTTGTCAGCAGCAAATTCATCTGAAATTGCAGTGAGAATAATACTTCAGTGTCCTCTTTACTCTCTTTGGTTCTAACAATCCTACAGTATCAAACAGCCTCTGCTTCAGAGGAAAAATCATAATGAATGACTTAAAATAACTCTGCTGAAGAAAATGAAGGTTTGATTTGAATTGCAGAGGGAATGACTCCCTTTCAGTCCTTCACTGGTCGTTTCCTGGAGGAAGCTTTCAGAATCCGCAAGATCCTTCTGCATTCAAAGAGTCTAAGAGTCAAGAAAAACCAGAGCCAAACTATTTGATCTAAAAGTATATTTATCAGGTATCTATCCTCGTAATTCCAAAATACCACCAAATATCACCTAAAGAATAGGAAGCATTGATGTTTAGGTCTCTGTTCTTCTCCAGGGAGCCTTAAGCATTCTCTGGTCCATGGTCAACGATATAGTTTCCCCACCACCGTACTGTCTAGATGTGCATTTTCCTCTGGGGTGGGTCAGAGGGGTCCACATGCTGCAGAGGCCTATTACAAGCTTATCTCATTAATCTCTGCAATTCACGTCAATAGAAAGGAATTCTTAGAAGAAGCCAAAATGCAGATTTAACCAACGGGGACTTATCTGATCAGATTCATTATAACTCCATACATAGGTCCCAAGAGGAGAGAGCAGGTCATGAGTGTATGCTTCAACAGAAACCCTACTTAACCCACATGGGCATAAATGAGGCTGAAATTACCAGGAAATATATACTGGCATGTTCCGACCCTGTGGTGCTGTTCAATCCTAATAAAGTTCTGTGGATTTAATATGTTTCTCTGTAGAGTGTCACAGCAGACAGGGTTGTGAATTGCACATTCCACTTTTGCTTTGAGAATAGTTCTATTCAACCAAGTAGCTGATAGGAGTTCAGTTGATTAATAAAAGCACATTCCTTTTAAGTATAATTTTGAGTATTGTTGTGGTTTGACTGGCCCATGATTGCATGGATTTGAACAAAGCCAGTTTGGAAGCTGCTAAAATGAACTTATTTCTCAGCTTTTATTAACAAAATGTATTTTGAGGCCCCAAGTCATGCAATGATGCCAATGGTTGGAAAGAAGAGAGACTTGGTATTGAATTTGTGATATGCTGATATGCTTAAACCCAAAGGGTGGGCAGCTGCTCACCACCTCGCATCCTAGGTAAAATGAGGCCACATAAAGTTATAGAATTGTTGTCTCTCCAAATGCCAATTTGGGTTGGCTTGCGAAGTGCTGAAGAATGAATTATATCCTGTCCTGGCTGAGATTTATGTCACACAATTCGGGGTAGGAGGAGGAAAGATACATTAAGTTTAATGCTACGAGGGCAGGTAGCAAGTCAATGGGATTTGACCAGAAGCTAGTTGCTCAGTTTTTAACCCCTGTGTGGATCAAGTCTGTTTCCTCATCCCCCTGCCCTCTGATCTCAGAGAACGAGCCCCCCTCTACATTACCTTCTTCCCCTTTCCACACACGTTCACGTTCGACCCAATTCCCCTTCTATTCAAAGACTCGACCCAATTCTCAAGGCTTCTCCCCCACAGTTCTGACCCAATTCCCTCATCATTTCCACAAAGACATGACCCAATTTGCCTCCATCCTTCCCTATGCACATGCGATGACATTCCCCCCACAGCTCCATACTACAGATATGACCTCATTTCCACCTGCATGCTAGTTATTCACACCTGTTCCCCCTCCGCTTCCCTCTAGTGGACCAGAGCCAGACCCGTCACCTTCTCTCCCGCTGCTCTAAAAACACCGAAAACACAGCCTCGCTTCTGCGCGGCAACTCTCCTCTCCCCTGGTACGTTCCCAGGGATTTGACCTGCTTCTCCCGCTTCTCAAGCCCTACTCGGGTCATCGGTCTCATTGCACCCCCTCTTCCCAAGGACACACGGTTTGAGTCATCGTTGGAATGTCAAGCCCTCTGACACAGCCAACACTCCCAATTAAAGTTTGCAGCACAACACAGAGCAGGCAATGACTGTGGCACCTGGCACGGCCAGAGGAACCCGCACAGCTGGCCATGACTTGATCCGATATTCAGTTATTAGGTTATTTTTAAAGAAATCATTTTGTTCGCAGCCTCTCTGTCAGCATTTTGGATTTTCTTTTTTAAAAGGAGGATACGTGATGTGCTCGGGTGACGTGTGGCAGACTGACAGTCAGGGGCTAAAGTCCTTTATATGAAAATTCGTAAAAGAGCAAATGCCCCTGCTACTGACCACCCCCTCGCTATATCAGGAGGGCTCCTTAAGAGGTTATAGGAGGTGGCTCTCTCTGGACTCTTCATTCTTGGCTGCTACCAAGTTAAAAAATAAATATGTTTCAATTATCACAAATGATATTTATTTATCCTGTAGGAACCAGACTACAATCATTTATGCATCTTATGAAAGCTACTAAATAATTATCAGGTGACAAGGGCATTAAGTACTATCCATTTTGGGGACTGATTTGGGTGAATAACCTTGGGGTGGGGGCGATTGGCTGAGGGACGTCTGGGGAGGGCTTTTGTCACCTTAGTTTCCATAACTGTCCATTCCTCCCTAGACCACTGTCCACTTACGTGGGATGGAGACGGAGCCCACTCCAGCCTCCCTTTTTCTATGAACTTGGTTGAGTTGGGGTGACCCTCAGGGTGGAACTCAGATTAGAAATAGTTGTTGTTTTGAAAAATCCAGAGTTTTTCTCCTAATACAAGTTAAAGGTCTTGTATACTATGAAGAATTGTTTTAAATGGTAGTTGTTATTGGGGTGACAATGCTTGTGATCATTGTAATCACCATCTTCACCAGCACCAGCTCCACCACCATCAGGTGCGCCATAGTCACAATCGTTCCACCTTTATCACCACCACCACATCTGACGACTCGTACTTCTACACCTTCCCTCTACAAGTTCAAGTTCTTTTCTCTCCTGTCACCTTTTTTTTCTTTTGAACAGTCTTCGCTCTGTTTGCCCCGCTTAGAGTGCAGTGGCCTCATCACAGCTCACTGCAACCCCAAACGCCTGGGCTCAAGCCATCCTCCTGCCTGGGCCTCCCAGAGTGCTAGGACCATGGGCGTGAGCCACCACGCCCAACCCCGTCAACTTCTTTATTTATAAATTTATCCTTTCAAAAGAATAGGAATGAAAAATAGAAAAATTATCCCTATTTTTTATAATTTTATTTTAAGAATTTGTATGTTTTCTTCATGAATAAGTTAGAAGCTAAAGATCTATCGTATTCTTTCAATTTTTGGTTACATTTCAGGGGCTCTTCCCTTTTCGTTTTTCTCCATCCCTCCACCGTCTCTCTCAGTTGGTTTAGTTCTCGGGGCCTAAAGGCAGTCAACGCAGCACCTTAGAATACAGAGAGCACCTCCCAGTGCCTTGGTAGAGAGACCAGACTTTTCCTATTTGGGAACAACACAGACGAGAGCAACTGCATCATTTAATCTCTTTGCGGGAAAGGGAGTACATGTCTTTATTCAGAGTCAAAAGCTTTTAAAAAGGAAGAAGGCAGTAAATCTGAATCTTTGGTCAGCACCTGGTGCTTTAGCACGATGAGCTGCACATTGTTGACATCCAGTAAATGCTTGTTGAATTAAATTTACGTGTCAGCTTTTGGGCAGGAAAGGAATTAAATCCATAGTCCCTTGGGCAGCCACCTTTATTCTAAATCTCTTTTTGGGTCACATCCCTAATCTCTTCCACTCCTTCCTTTTGTCTTTTTTCCAAATTTATAACACTGATGCTGACTGTTTGGAATCTATTGGCTAGACTTAAATCCAACAGGGTTTAAATACCAGCACCATCAATGACTAACCTGAAAAAATCATTTAACTTCTTTCGGCCTTAGTTCTGTCATCTGCGCAGTGGGAATTACTGCCATACAGGGTTGTTGTGGGAATTGGATGAAATAAGGTCTATACAGTAGATCCCAGAGCATCCATGCCTACACGGCAGGTGTATGCATGGCACATGTGCGTTTCCTGCGGATAATTACTTCCCCCTCTCTCTGTGGGGTCCATTTCTGGTGTAGCCAAAGGAGGCAGAGGCTGCACGCTCCTGGGGACCCACTCTCCCTCTACCGTCAGCCCGTCTTCACAATGCTCAGCCATTAGGAGAATCTGACAATTGAATTAGGGAAGTGTAACATAGACAGACCAGGAGGCAGAATTCCCGTGTGAATTTCTGCCCTTGTAGGCACTGCAGGAACGCTACGAGACAGCTCATCTCCACAGCTGGGGATGGTTCCCACGGCTTGGCTGAGACGTGGGGCAGGAGGTGCAGGGCTCGAAGCCCCATGCAGAAGTGAGCGAGTGGAGAGAGGGAGTCGTGAGCCTGACTCCCGCCTCTGCCCCTGTTAGCCGTGCGACTCTGAGCAACTGCTTGATCTCTCAGCTCCTCAGCTTCCTCAAGTGCAGAAGGGGAATCCTGAAACAGATCGTGCATGGCTGTTGGGAGGACAAAATAAAACCTTTGGCATACAGGAGGGTGCTCAGTAGACACTGTTTTTCTTCCCTTCCTTCCCTCTCCATCCTCCCTTTCTTTCTGAAGACTTCCTTTTCTTTGTATTTCCCCCTTATCCCTGTGTTTCTTGATTCAGATTTTCAGAAATGCTGGCTGCAAAAGGGTAGATTATACAGAACCTCCAGTTTTTAGGAGGATGGACACCAAAGAATCCAATAAGTGATAAATGTTTGCATAAATGAGATCAGCAACAATACAATTATTTGGGATCATTATTAAATTGTGAAATGAGGCCAAAATAATAATAATTGCATTGAAAGTCAGTGGACAGTTACACCCTCTAATATGTTTGAAGATACTGCCCTGGTTTATTGATGCTCAATCATACAGTTTTTAAAAAGAAGACGTCCAAACTGACAATGCTAATAACGGTGATAAATCTTTCCAGTATGGACGGCTCTCACTTTGTTGTAATTGAAAGGAAGCTATGGAAGTGTTTTCCCTCATTTTAAAAAAATCTTCCTTTTTTTCTCAGGCCATCTGTCTGGCTATTAAAATCCCATCAGCTTCATTGCGAGAACGCTTACTTCCCCCACGCCTGCCATCCCAAAGGGGGCTCTTACAGCCAACTAACTCATGATAGCTCAGGTCCCTACAAAGGGAAAGCACATTTGCTCTCAACTCTTCCTTGGAGGCATCCTGTCTTTCTTTCGTGGCCTGTCATTGCTGTATAGACGAGAGAGTCTGATTTATTTCCAGGCTCCCACATTAATACCCAGAAATTAGTTTATATCCTTAATAATGTGTTGATTCATTCAACTGTAAGAGATGACTATGTCTCTTCTCAGCAGTTTAGGGTCTAACAAGACAGTGTTGGATCTTCCAAATAAACTCTCTCGGGGTGAAGTTCACACTTCAAGTTCAGCGCTTACTTTATGGAGATGATGGAGGATGAAGCCCACGGAGCTAAGGGGATGAGCCAGGCCTGAGAGTAGGGAAGGAAAATGCCTGTGTTCTTTCTGACTTGACACCTGGGTTCCTAAAACCTGCCACTATGTCTCTTAGGTTTGCGTGTCACATTATTCCAAACCCTCCCTATATTCCTCTAATCCTTTCTGTCATTATTGTTATGCAAGACAGTCATGACTGTGATGACAAAGCTGCCTTTCCTCTCCCACCCGGGGAAAACCATTCCTGAGAGATCTTATAGCTTCTCCAACAAGCGCCTCTCCATATGAGAGGTAAATCCTATGTCTGAAAGATCCGAGGGTGGA
Organism: Daubentonia madagascariensis; assembly: GCA_023783475.1. NCBI lineage: Eukaryota > Metazoa > Chordata > Mammalia > Primates > Daubentoniidae > Daubentonia > Daubentonia madagascariensis. The sequence continues at coordinate 10,235,838 of JAKFHU010000600.1, read as the reverse complement.
GAATAATTCCTCTTGCTCTGATGGAGTCTCCGGTGGGGGCATCTCCCGAAGACCTACCGGGAAGCCCAAGGGAAAACCCTCTAGCACAAATCAGTGCGTCAACAAGGGAGGCAGGATCTCCCTCTCCTGGGGCTGTTGTCCACACCGCCACCCTTTCTAGGTGGAAGAATGGGTCAAATTGTAACTAAGAGCCGAGAGCTCCGATGCCTCAGAACGGCTCTTGGAGTCCAAGCGATTTCTGTGGATTGGGCTCTGACCTTCTTTTCACTTTCTATGCCGGTTCCTCTTTTATCACCTAAAGAAAAAAGCTGATGAGTAATGGGAATGAAGGGCCACAAGTCTCTCCACGTCTTTCAAACCCGGCGGATGCTTTATTAGTCAGCACGGCGCTTCTGCAAAAGCGATGGTGGGCCACTGTGGCATCTGAGATGAATTCAGGTGGTATAGGGATGAACACTTAAACAGATTTGAGCTGAATATTTTTAATGTGTGTTAAAAATATAACTAGTGCATTGAATCAGTGATTTCTTGGATACTATTGCTTAGGATGAGGCTAAAGTGGGATTAATTTAAAGATAAGTGTTTGGTTGATAACAGTATGGGTGGTGTCTGGATATAGCAAAAATAATGCACGTGGTATCCAGACGATGGCAGGGTGGGAAATCCTGGTTTAAAACATCATCATCTTTTGAGCCTCTACTCCGTGTGCAAGTCCTTTATATAGATAATTTTAATTTTTCTAGCACGCTATTTGAGAAGCATTATTCCTGCTTTCTGTGCAGAGAGGAAACAATGGTTCAGAGAGATTAAGCACCCTGCCTAAGGTCGCAGAGCTAGTCAGGATTCAAACCCAGGCCTGTCTGATGCCCAGACTGGGCTCTTTCTCCCGGCTCATGCTGCCCAATCAATCTGGGAAGAAACTAGGGCAGGAAGTGTTTGGGTTCTAGGGAAAATCTATTGGTCCCAGGCTGCTGTGGTATGCGGTCCTGTTGTCTGAGGCCCTGGCCTGTAATTTTAGCCTGGGTCTCGGCCACAGGCTCTGCGGCTTCCTGTCATCACTCAGTCCACAAATATCCATCCCCCTGCCTGGTATTTCTCTGTGCTGTCTGCGTCTCAGTGCACTCCCCCTGGGCAGTGTTTCTGGGGGCGGCAGGGGGTGTCTCTCCCAGCCTGGGGGGAGGCAGGCCCCTCCTGCGGTCTGCTGCTGTTTCTCTTCGCTCCAGCCAACTGTCACGGACCCTCTGGGCTTGAGTGTTCCATCTGCTCGGAGAGGGCACGGCCGGAGCTCCGGCATCTTCCATCTCTCCAGGGGGCCTCTGCCAGCCTTGTCAGGTCTTCCCCCGCCCCCTGCCGCCCGTCCTCCTTCATCCTACCTCTCGCTCCTGTTCTCCCGTGGCCTGAAAAGCCACTGCCTTAGACACGGGCTGGGCCAGCCTCACATCAGCCACCCCACCTGTTCTGCCTCTGGCCACTGCCACGCTCTTGTAACTCTGGCGGCAGGTACTGCGGCCGGAGGCCCACTGGGATGCCCCAAAGGCACATGTTCTCAAGCTGGAGGGGAGGCCCTTTGAAACAGACCTTTCTGGCCGGGTTCTTATGTTCTTCTGTGAACTCAGTCCTGGGGAGGGATTCCGCTGTCCCGGGACGGAGGCCAGGAGAGAGGCTGCCCTCTGAGCTGCTGCTTCCATGGCAAGCCAAGGTGCAAACCAATTTGCTCCTTCCTTCCTGCATCCGTCTTGCGATCCTTTCTCCCTTTCCTGCTTTTCTGCTTTCTTTCGTTAAAAATTTCCGCCGAGAGCCTACTATGTGCAAGCCACTGCCTTAGCTATTAAATTCCAATTAATTGGCCAACCCCCTTTTATGAACCAAGTGCCACCATGTGCCAGGCAGAGGGGCACAGAGGCAAATCTGACATCGTCCCTGTCTCAAGGGCTTGACTGTCTGGTTGAGGAGAGAAAGACTTGACAGCAGAGAAGTGTGGGAAACCACACAGATCTTGCTCACGTCTCACCTGGCGGAGGCAGCAGACGCCTGAAGGTGGCACTCCTTGGGCTTCCCGCCCACATGAGACAGGTGAGAGCTGCTGTGGCTCCTGGCTCCATCAGCCCCATCCGCCCCTTCACTCTGTCAAAACAACACCACGCTGTGGCCTGCTAAGACAACAGCAACAGTTCCCTGCCACACCTGCCCCAGAAATAAAGCCTCCTCTTTGAGGAGATGTCCCTGTCATAGAGCAAACCCGGAAGAGGGAAATTCTGCATTTCTCGGTGCTAGTTCAGGCTTCTCTTTGACTAAATCCCGCTGCTCTTTCATGTGGAAGGGCCCTTGTATTCGAAGACTTTGCGGGACACATAGAGAGCCTGGAGCTCCCCCAGGGGTCTAAGCAGAGATGTGAGGTGGGAGGAAGGGGGCAAGGAGACCCTCAGAGAGGCAGCAGCTGAGTGGGTGGTCCAGAGGGATCGGTGGGTGTGGTGGAATGACAAGGTCCCTTTCGTGCCACAGCATCATTGAGTAGCTACCGTGTGCCAGTCACATGCTAGGTGCTAGAGGCCCGTGCTACTTGCTGCCTGGGAATGGGGCACGTGGGTTCTAGTCCCCGCACAGCTGCTTGCTGGCTCCATGGCAGGGACAAGTCCCTTCCCTGTCTGGGCCTCATGTTCTTCCATGGCAAGGTGAGGGTTTTTACTAGATGAGCCCTGTGGAGTCACTGCTAGTTGCCTTCTCTCTTGCCTGCTCCCGTAGCAACAGAACCTCTCCTTTTTCACCAGGCATGTGGCCACCTGGAACAAAGGTTATCTTTTCCAGATTTCCTTATAGCTATGTATGGTCATGTAACACATTTCTGGCCAACAAGACTAAAGCAAAATTGTTGTGTGATGTCTTCCAGGAAATCTCCTTAGGAGCCAGGTGAAGATTCCCTTTGCCCTGTCTTTTTGTGCCATCCTTCACTGTGATATGTGGAATGCGAAGGCAGTGGCTGGAGCTCTGGCAGCCTACTGGGCTGTGAGGTCAAAGGCCACGCTGTAGGGATGCGGGAGCAGGGAGCTGGTAGGAATCTGCGCTGCCTCCAGACCTGCCTTGTATGTCATGCCTCCAGATTCGTTTACTTGAAAAAGGATAAACTGTTTGCTTATTTAAGCCACTGTTAATTTTATTTTTCTGTTACTTGTAGTCAAATCTAATCCTTTCTGATAAAAACTCTGAAATCCCTTCCCAGTGTACCATTGTGAGGTGGTGACATTAGGAGCATTCTTTAAGCACTCACTCCCTGTGATAGGCAGAATAAAGGCCTCCCATAAGATGTCCTATAACCTGTGAATGTGTTACATTGCATGCCAAAGGGGATTAAGGTTGCAGGTGGAAGTAAGCCCACTAATCAGCTGACCTTAAGGTAGGGAGATTACCCTGGATTATGTGGGTGGGTCCACTGTGATCTCAGGATCCTTAGGTATGGGGGAGGGAAGTGGGAGAGTTATGAGGAGGACTGTCCAACATTGCTGGCTTTGAAGATGGAGGGAGTGATCACAGGCCAAGGAATGTGGCAGCCTCTAGAAGCTAGAAAAGGCAAGTAAGCAGGTTCTCCCAGGAGCCTCCAGAAGGAAGTCAGCCCTGCTGACACCTTGATTTTAGCCCACTGAGACTCATTTCAGACTTCTGACCTCCAGAACTGTCAGATAATAAGTTTGTGTTGTTTTAAGCTACCAAATTTGTGGTAATTTGTTACAGCAGCAATAGGAAACAAATACACTCCCTTTGTTTCCTCACGGGTGAAATGAGAGTCATGGTACCACCCATGGTATAGAGTGCTGCGTGGCTCAAGGAAGGTGACATACATGTGGTCCTTAGGACAGGGCCCAGCACACAGAACACTCTCAAACCTTAGCTCTCAGGGAAAATCAGCCCTTCTTCTCACACCTCTGGTCACCCCCTTTAACCATAAATTATAATATTAGCTGAAATGGACTTATAGGAAGTGCTGGGACTGAACTAATGGCTTTCCCAGACTCATGTACTCTGAATTTGTTTGGTGCCTGGGAGGAAGGTCATTATCCTCGTGGTAGAGGCGGAGAAACAGGCCCAGCCCACGAGCAGCAGAGGTGGGATTTAGACCCATGCCCGCCAGAACCCCCGGCCATGCTCCAAAGCCCTGCTTCTCAAAGTGTGGTCTGCAGACCTGTGGCATCGGCCTCACCTGGGAGCTAGAAATGCAGAGTCTCAGCCCCCACCTGGACCCCAGGATCAGCATCTGCATTTCAACAAGATCCCCAGGTGACTTGCCTACAAGTTGTAGTTTGAGAGGGGCTGCTCTATACCAAGTGCTCTGCTCTCGCCTTGACCTTGCTGTTTTGGGGGCAGCCCCAGGTGATTTCACTTCCTTCCTCTGCTTTGGGCTTATCCCCTCTGCTCTACTTGGCAAATTCCTGTTCATCCTGCAGAACCCACTGTAGAGGGCACTGCCTTTAGGACCCCTTTCCTGACCTCCTCATATAGAGTTGCTTTCTTTTCTAGACTTCACACGTGCCTTTATCAGTGCCCTGAGCTCGCTGTTAATGGTCTTGGAATCTGCCTGTCTCTTCGTCTAGGACTTGATCTCCTTCAGAGCAGGGGCATGGCTCATGGCACCCAACAAACACTAAGCACCTACCATGTGCCAGGTGCTGCTCTCAGCCCTGGGGCTACACCAGTAAATAAAACAGGCCAAGGACCCTGGTCTCCCAGAGCTATGTTCTGGGTGGAGAGAAATAATATGCACTGTAGACAAACAAATTCAGAGAGCATACGATATTATGAAGAAAATAAAATAGGCCAGAAAGTCAGAGAAGTGGGAGGGAAGAACCCCCCACCCTGCAGGGAAGAGGGAGGGCAGAGCCCCCTGCCCCCACTCCAGCTGACTTGTTTCTATAACCTGTGAACTAGCACAGAGCCTGACTTATATTAAACATAAAAAAGTCATCAAATTGGATCAGATCTGACGATTCTCCCAGATCGAACTGCATATCTTTAAGTTCATGTCCTTTCTGGGCATTTGCTGGGCGATCTTTCCTACCCAGAAAAATCCTACAATTTCCCTCTTCTCCGTGAAGTCTTCTAAGATGAAAATGAGAAGTGTAGAATCCCCGGGCCCTGCAGCAAGCCTGCTCCCCTCTCTCCGCAGCCAGCACCGACAGCGACAGCGTAGCCTGTCTCCCTGGCACCTGGCATTTAGTTATTGAATAAAGCACACCACGTGGTTGGTCAGCACAACAGGGTGTGCTTCCCCAACTGGGGTCAAGGTCGGAAAATGTCAGCCTCTGAAAGGAAAGCTGGGAGGGTGGCCTAAAATGGGTGAGAGTCTCTCTCTTTAAAAGCAACAACTCACCCTAGGGATGCTCTTTAAAAGGGAGTGGATGAGGCCAGCCTTCCACCTGAATCTTATCAGCAAGCACGGCTCAGGAGTGTGGGATATTTATGTGTTTATTTACAGATGCCTGGTTTCGGTCCCTCTGTTTCCATGAGCTGCTATACCCTGTCTGCACTGGTGTTGTTTTGGTTATGTTTTCTGCTGTCAAAAGACAAAGACCCCGCCTGTAATGTGCCATAGGCATAGAGGAGGATTTGCAAACTTAGACGCCTACAGAGGCCAGGCAAAGGCCACCAAAGGACGTAAGCCACGTAAGCTACTCGGGAGCAGTGGGGACTTGGGGGAAGTACAGAGCACCTGCCACACTGAAGAGACATCTGCTGCCCAGCTCCTGCGGATGGTTGCCAAGCAGGGATGGGACCCAGGGTTACAAAAATCTTCTGGTTCTTTTTCAAGGGAAGCCAAAAATATGCATTTTTATAGGAAAGTTCTCAATGTGTAGAACATTTGAGGGCCAAACACAACTCACTTGCAGATCACCCTTTGCAACTGCTGGTATAATAAATAATAAACACACTACCAATAAGCACCTGGCATTCATCAAGTGCTTACCATGTGCTGGCACCTTGCTAAGCACCTTATGTGGAGCATCTTCCCAAAATTTCACAACCAACTCATGAGAAGATACAATTATTTCCCCCATTTTACACATGAGAAATTAACTTAGAAAGGTTAAATTCTTCATCCAAGGTCACACAGCTGGTAAGCGATAGGGTTGGGATTTGAACCCGGGCTGTCAGATGCCAGAGCTGACATGAATTTCAGGACTGGCTAGAATGTAACCCATACTTTGATTACGACGGCACTGGGAAAACTCTGAGGTTAAATATGCATCATGTCAGATGCAAAGCTTTGTGTTTCATTTTCCAGCAGACACTGAACAGTCGCAGCCTAACCGTCCCCTGAGGAGGTCCCTAACCAATGTCAGCCCTCATTACTAACACCTCCCCCAACACACATACCTGGCCCTCCAGCAGTGGCATAAAGCTCACGTGGTCCCCTAAACACCGTGCTGTCTCGCACCTCTTCCTAGGATGGTACCTGGCACATGGTAGTAACTTAGTAAACCTTGTCGAGGAAGTGGATGGGGGAACTCACGATCTAGAGGTGAGACAGAAATGGAAACAGGCAACATGGAAGATGGCAGGTGCTGGGACAGAGTGTGCACAGATGCCCTGGAAGGAAAGAGAGAGGGAACCTAACCCTGGTGGGAGCAGGGCAGGAGGCAGCGGAGATACTGGGGGAAGTGACAACTTCTCTAAGTCCTGAAGGCAAAGTAGGATGTGGCTGGGAAAGGGCCCTCTAGGAAAGAGGCAGGGGAGAGGGAATATTTGCATTCACTCCTTGCATCTCCACAAACGCAAGGAGAGGGATGTCCTTGCATTTTGAGGCACCCTTCTGTTCTCAAAGCAATGAGAAAATCTGTCAGCCCCTCTACTTTTCCCCACTCTGCCCTGGTAAGGAGCATATCCTAATTTAAGCTTCCAAAGGTTGAAGACTTCATTGTGCAAGGGAGGACAAACAGCAATTTCTGCTCAGCGTTGCCTGCAACTTCTCAAAGAAATTTATTTATTTATAGGTTTGGAGGCCAAGGGAAAATTGTAAATATAATTAGTGTAGTAGAAGGCTGTACACAGGTTTTTGGGTTGGACAGACGTGGGTTGGAATCCCAGGTCTGCCACTTTCTGTGCAACCTTGGGCGAGTTACTTCACTTCTCCGAGATGGAGATAATGGGTATCATGGCACATATATTCACACTTGTGAAGACTAAATAAGAGAGAACCTCCGGAAAGCATCTAAAACAGTACTTAACATAGAGGAAGCGCTCCACAAATGACTAGCTATTATTATTATTATTACTATTATTATTAGTGTTGTCATGGTAGAATAGTTGTTTTGCAGGGCCCCCTTCTCTGCAAAAAATATGCTGGAGGAAAATTGGGGAGGAGAATTCTCAACCTCAAGGAAAATTCAGGCAGGATAAAGGATAAGACTTGTCCTTTATCAGAGACAAAGACAGAGCTCCAGGTTGGGGGGAAATGTGACAGAAGACGGTGAACACGTGTGAGCAGAGAGACAGGACAGCAACAGCGCAAGACTGGGACGCAGGAAGGTCTAGGGGTTGGCAACAGCCAGTCTCCCAGCTGGCACTGGGGCATTTAAGTCACATGGTGGACGGTGAGGCAAAGCAAGGGGTGGGCTCTGCGTGCAATGAGGCCACAGCAGCCACGCACCTGGCATCGTGTACCTAATCCTTGGCATTCTTACGAGCAGCTGGAAGACCACCCAAGGTCAAAGAAGTTCAGCAAAGAGTGAATAAATACAGTGTCAATAAGGAAATGGGGTGGCTGCTCCTCAGGCGCAAACCCAGGGCTGCCAAGTCAGCACCTCTGGGCCAGGCGATGACTAACAAGGATTTCCACCTAGAGGAGAGGTGATGGCCACCCAACAGGCAGAAGCTTATCAGCTTCCTGAAGCTTTATGGCAAAGCCGTGGCCCAGGAGGGGCCCCAGAGAGCCTCCAAAGCTGCAGGGTGCAAGGGAAACACCTGCTTGTTCTCGAGGGGTTTTGAGACCATGGTTCCAGCTAAGCCTGGGAGAAAAGACTGCTCGGAGTTTCTGCTTAAAAGCCTGTCTCCTTCACTGGATGGGGAGCTCCCTGAGGCCAGACACCATATCCTTGCTCACTCGCTCAACACGCAGCTCCTGAGACTCTGTGTGCCAGATGGTAGATGAGGCTTTGGGGAGGTGGCGGTGGACGGGGCAGACACCGTCCCTGCCCTCACAGAGCTTACAGTCTGGTAGGGACACTCAGGTTGGAAACAAGTAAATGCTAGAAACATAAAAATAAAAAGTTAAAGAAAGAAAGAAAAGAGGCTAACACGGCCGGGTGCCACTTTCGGCAGGGTGGGCAGGAAGGCTCCTTGAGAAGCGACGTTTGGGTAGAGACTCTGTAATGGCCCATGTGTAAGCGCGGGCCTGGCACACAGCCTGTGTTCAGTGATGCTTCTCGTAGCGGGAAGTGAGAAGAGAAGGGATCTGGACGTACTGCCACTGTACGTCACTTATGGTCTCCCTTCTCCCCTTGGCTCTCCATTTACGACGGCTAATTTAGCGCAAGTCACCTGGTTACTGCAACAACCTTCTCACTATGCCTGTCACTGCTCAGTGAATCTCACCACCACCCGTCCCAGCCCATCCATTAGACCCTCAACAACCCGTGATCTGGAGAGCAGGAAAGCCACCCTGGTTTACCACCTCTTGGCCCTCCCCGTTTTTATGCTCTGTGAGCCATTTCTGTCCCTTTGGGATCACGTGTCCTCCCAGCCTCACCCTTCCCTGCCTTCTACCTTGCAGCCACACAGGGCCACTGGCATTCCCATGTGGGCACCTGTGTTTCTGCACAGGCCATTCCTGCTGCCTGAAGTCCTCTTCCTTCCCTTAGCTTCCCTTCCACACCCATCCTTGGCGTCCTTCAGAACAGTCTTCCCTGGCGTTGCCTTCTCCCCAGTCTCTGTGCTCCCAGAACCCCTTGCGCTTGCATTTCATGCTGTGCTGTTATCATCGTCTGTTCACTGCTGTATCTTCTCTACTAGACTGAGTTCCGCGAGGGTGGAGATTGAGCCTCCGACTCGATCTTGGGGTCTCACACGGTACCTGGCAAGTGCTCAGGGAATAGTTGTTGAACAAAGAGCAACTATCACCCTTTTCCTCATCAAGAAAATTGCTGGTGATACCACATTCTTCTGCTCTACGCTGATTCCTGAGTCACAGGACAGGCACGAGCTGTAAACTGGAAAAATCCCTTAGGCTCTCTCAGCACCCTGCCTGCATTTTTCTCTGCCAGCAAGATAGCTTTCCCTCTTCCTTTGATTCTAAGGCACATATTTTAAGTTTCAAGGTTTCTGAAATTAGAGTGCATTTTACAATTAATATGGAACATTAAATTTATTTCCCCCTCCCCTGAAGGCCGGTTTTTGGTAGGTAGTTCATTTTTCAAGTGATGGTGTCTTAGAACTGAGAGAAGATGGAACTGAGGGATAAAGACTTTTATGCACCCAGAGGCAGGACCAGGGTGCTGGCGAGGTCGTAGCAGCTCACCACAACCCCACGGCTGGTGGCATGCCTTTCCTGGCATTGGGGAGCACAGTTAACATCTCTCTGCTCTCATTCCTGTTTTCTAAAAAGTCTAGTGGTTGTAACTGAGCCTCATTCAAATTCCAGCTCAAATCCTCGATGATCCTAACTGATTGTAAAAGATGCCAGGAATCTCTCTGAATGTGGGGGAGGGTAATAAGGAGAGGTGATGCCAGGCCACGGGGCTGTCTCAAACACCCAGGATGAAATGCAGGTGTCTGTTCCTTAGGATCCCTGCTCGGACTCCCCTGGAGGGTCTTGGAGGTAGGCCTGGGGGCTTGTTCGCCATGCCGCCCTATGTTCCACACGGGGTCGGCACTCACCGTCAACACCTCCACTACTGTTTTTTGAGCTTGGTCAATTTGAATTTAGTGGAGTCTATTTCCTCCCTTCTCTGCCCTGTCGTGGGAAATTGTGACGCCTAAGAGACCACCACATTCAGATCAGGGCGGGAGCGGCAGGAGCATGGCAAAGATGAGAAGGGAACGGGCCACTCTAATCCTCACAACAGCCACAGGGACAGGCATCATCATCTCTGTTCAGCAGATGGTAACAGTGAGGCACAGAGACAGAATTGACTAGCTCTAGGTCACACAGCTTATAAGCAAGAAGCCAGAAGACAAAAAAGAGCAAAACTCTTTAACAAGACTAGGAAGGCCCTTGGGGTCCTGACCACTCCCACCCCCCCCACCATCCAGCATCACCTCTCCCTTGACACCCCCTTCACTTTTCCAGCCACCTGGCCCTCCCTGAGCAGTGTGTCACCTTTTTTATCCTCCGTCTCTGCACCTGCTGCCCTCTGACCTCTGGGAACTTCTTTCCTCCTCTCTTCACCTAATTAACTCCTATTCGTCCTTCAGATTCCCATCCTGTCTAGCAATTCCCACTCACCTCCTCAGGGACGCTTCCCCTGGTTAGAGACGCTCCCAGTATTATAAACCCACAGTCTCATGCGTCTCCCCTGGAGAGCATTTATCAGAGTTGTAATTGATATATAATATATATATGTAATGTCTATGTGAGATTCCTTGAATTCGGGTCTGTCTCTTCCTTGAGGCTCTCAGGACTCTGAGGGCAGTGACTCTGAAGGATGCTGCTTCCCATTATGTCCCCAACCCCCAGCCTAGCACTTGGCACTTCGTGGGGGCTCATCAAAGATTTAACCAAGAAAATAAATGAGTAAAGGAATTGCCTGATCTGTGGCTATAAACTAACCTGGAAACTTGAAATTCATATTTCATTATTTGCATATGAGTTTTTGGCCAACATACTTATATTTGAGGCTAAAAGGAGCCACTGAGTTTTGATAACTTGAAAAATATCTTGCATTGTCAGTCTGGAGGTATATCTTCTCCTCCCCCAACCTGAAAGCAAACACTCATGGGATGCTCTCTGTGACCAGATCTCTGTGACAGATACTTTAGATGGCGAGGAGGGAGGAAGACGTGGCCAGGATCTATTTAGGGGACTTGCACCCCCAGAACTTCCTTTGCAGGCATTTATTTTCTCTCTAAGCACTTTTCCCCCATTATCTTTCTCTATCACTGTCCCTTGTGTGTTGAACCTCCCTCCCTCCCTCTTTTCTGTCACTCTCTCCTCTGTGTTGAGTTCATTATTTATTTTTTAGAATGTCATAAAAAATGATGCTTTGGCCACCACTGCTCACTGTGTATAAAGAATAATCCTTTGGCGATGTGAAAGGACCACCATTGCTGAACGCCCACCCTGTAGCAGGCAGCGGTCATTTGTTCATCAAAAAAGGCAGGCTGACATCTTGCACTGCCATGATTGCTGTGGGTACCGAAGTGAGCAGAACAGATGAAAATCCCTGCCCTCGTAGAGCTGACAGTCTAGTGGTGGGAGACAGACGAGCAACATAATAAGTAAGCAATACAGTGTGCTAGAAGGTGGTAGGTACTCTGCAAAAAAATAAATAAAACAACTAAGGGGGATATATGAGGGGTGTGGGGTGGAGGATGTTAGTTGCAATTTCAAATAAGGTGGTCAGGGGAAAGCCGGTGACAGACATCCATTCATTTAATCCCTAAACCGCCAACCACCCTTTGAGGGGGATATTATATTTCCTTTTTTAACGGAGCTGAGGCTTGGAGAGGTTAAATAAGTTGCCCCAAATAACACATAAGGCTGCAGTGCAGGAAGCGAACCCGGGTCTGTGTGGCTGCAAAATTCTTTCAATTACACCATAAAGCTACGTCTGAAAACGTAACAGGTTACAGGCTCTGTAAATTTGGTATTTTCTGAAAATGCTTGAAATCATAAAGCAATGGATCATTTACACTGAGGACACTTCCAAAATGAAAGGACAAAAATAAAGAGGTACATGGTGAGTTTGGCCTGAAGTTCAGGGTTAGAAATTGAGTGTTGCCCTCCCTCAGCCTTAGCTACTCAGCCCACAGGGGTGAGGGGGGCAGGGAAGAGTCATTGCCACCTCTCAAGGCGCAGGGCAGCTCAAGATGGCGGCTAGGAGGGGCAGTATGTTGGGAGAGTCAGGTGGCTCAGAACTCAGGCTTCCAGAGCGCTCCATGGGGGACACAGTAGGACAGAGACAGACTAGAACCTGGAGCACACATTGAATATGAGAGAAGGCCACAGTAGTTCGGGTCTACTGCACAGAGCTCTCAGGAGGCTTTCGGAATGCACGTGGCAGGGGGAAAATGTAGCTCGATGAATCATAAGAGGCCTGGATTCAAGTTCTGGCTCTGCCACTTTCTGCCCACGTGACCTTGGTGTGTCATTTGGCTCCTGTGGGCCTCATTCTCCTCCCCTGAAAGGGGGAAGCAAGGGCAGGGAGTGCAGTGTGAACGGCTGGGACTCGTGGGTGGAGGAGTCAGGTTTGGCTAACAAAGTAAGGGTAGCTGGCGATGCTGCTGATTAGAACCCAAGCCTTGGGGAACGTTGTCAGGGTCCTGCCAATTGGATGGGAGGTTTGCCAAAGAGTAGAAGGTTCTGGGGGAGGTAAAGAGGGATGGTCCGTTCTGATGCCTGCTCTCTGCTCAGAGGTGTGTATCTGGTGAATATCAAGATCAAACTGGGAGGGGGGTGGACGATGGGAGGTTGCTTGGTGGGTACAATGTGTGTTGCTTCAGGGGTGTCTGCACTTCACCATGCGGTGAGGGCCCTGCCTGCACCACAATGCAGGATATCAGTGTGGCACAATTGCGCTTGCACCCCATGAATATGTAGAAATAAAAAATAAATGGCGGGGGGGAAGAAAGGAAAAAAAATAGATCAAACTGAACTTTGGTATCCTTTAAAAGAAAAGGGAAGAAAATCAACTGGTTGTTTTTTCCTTCCCTATAGAGGCTGTGTGTACCAATCATTTTTCCTTACCTTTCTTTGAATAATTTGCCTTCACTTTAGCCAATTAGGAGCTGTGCAGCCCCAGTGACTGACTCCTTTTGAATTCATTTATTTTATAATAATGGATTCATGACTCATTATTATTCTTTTAAAAAAGAAGTTCCAGGAAGAACAAACAAATCATTTTGACTTCCTCACCACGTCTCTCTCTCTCTCTTCCCTCCTTTTCTTTTTCTCTCTCTTGATTACCTGATTGTCACACGTCCTTATGATGTTTGCATTCATTTCAGTAATTTTAAGAATTTCTGCATCAATCCATTGATGAATATTTCTTATGCACCTACTATGTGCAAAGTGCCTAAAGAAAGTCAAATTATCTTGGGAATTATGGAGCAATCCATGAGTACCTTCCACACTCAGCCTATCCATGTTGAAAGGCAAGAGTGTCCGAAAGGCTGCTGGTTTTCCTAAAATAAAAGATGCAGCCTTTCCTTCTGTAGAACAAGAGAGCCATGCCTGGACCAAGCATGAAGCACCTCACAGGCCAAGCAAGGGCTGTGCAGTTATGAAGTTGGAAAAGAGAATTTGGTACAATCGAGACACTCCTTGCTCAAAGATGTAGAATGGCTGACGGAGCCAGCAGCCTGGGGAGGGGAAGACTGGAGAAGCCCCTGGTGGAAGAAGAGTTCAAACATTCAGCACAGGGAATGTGACGGCCTGGTCACAGAGAGAGAGAGAGAGAATTCTGCTCTGCCTCACAGTAAGTAAGGCAAAGGGGGTGAGAGAAAGAGGGACCATGGCGGGTTTGCTTCTGCTGCGGACCACACTGTACCAGCTGCTGGCTCCTCCTCTGCAGGGCTGGAAATCCTCTGAGGGAGCCGGGAGCCAGGACAGAGGGGAGGAAGGAGCAGGAGAGAATAAACACAAAGAGTGAATTTCTCGCTGTCCCTGGAGACAATGTTTCCTTTAGGTGACAACAGAGGTTAATATCGTGAGCAGCAAGCCACTGAGCTCAGAGACACCTCGCTTGGAACGAGGTGTTGTAGATTTATTGAACTCTTCCCTGAAAGGGCCAATTCATCTCTCCATTCAGAGACTCTTGATGCAGCATTCTTGAAACATTCAAGACCTTCTGTCGTTCTCTACCTACCTGTATCCATGTGCACACACACTGTCCCCCAGCCTCCACCCCCTGCTCTTCGAATCCCACTAAGGACACCAGCCTGCCAGCGTTTCAAGTTCACACACACAGACTTTTCATTGATTTACTTCGCAGAGGGGAAAAAACAAGGGCGGTGGTTTCTTCTTGATCCCTCTCCCACTCCCGCTGTGTCTGTCCCTAACAGGTGGTCGTGTTTCTTCTCAGTCTACAGCAGACTAGTTAATTTCAAAAGCAGCAAGACAAACAAGGACTTTTTTTTTTTGATTCTTATTTTCATCAAGAGGTGAATGAAAAGAATCATCTCAGGAGACAAAAAGCCCTAATGAAAACCAGAGAGCAAAAGAGATCAGAGAAAGACAGGGTTGTTTTTCATCTGGAGTCATTAGCAGCATCTTAGAGAGATTTGAAATCTGTTCACAACTTCTTGGATATGGGCAGAAAACACAAATAAAGTGGTGATGGGGGAGATCTTTTTTGAAAGTCCAATTTCTCATAAAAAACATAGGTTGGGCGAAGCCGAAGCCCTGACAACTTGATCTCCATAAAGGCTGACCCTATTCTGAACGCTCATAAAAGCAAACAGTTCATCAACACCCCCGAGAACAGTCTATGCCAACTTTCAGAAATAAGTGAATTCACAACCTTTAGAAATCAGCGCAGTCTTTGGGAACAACCACCTTAAAAATCTCCAAACCACTTCCTAAGTGGTTAAGGCTAAACTTCCTAAGGTGGCCCCAGGCCTGCAAAGCCCCACATTGACAGAGGCTTTGGAAATTAAAGGCCAGGTCGAAGTGGGGCCCTGAGCACCAGCCCTTCCTGCCTGGGCCATGGCTACAAGTGGAAAAAGAATATCAACCTGGATGAGAGCCTGGCTCAGCCTTCCCCTCACCGCCCGGAGGCAACTGCCCGGGGCTGGACCACAGAGGCATGCTCCTGAGCCCATCGCACAATCCTTGGGAAGTGTTGCAGTTCCAACCCTTTACAGATGATTCAGGGAGACGGAGGGTGTGTGGCTTGGAGAGAAAGTTAAAGGGGTGGGCAGCACGTTTGGGGATGTAGGCATCAAACAGATGGAATTTTAATGAAAATACTTAAGCCTTTTAATGCACAAGTGATCCAAAGCTACCCCCAGTTCTTTTACCTTCTGGGAATTAGAATATGTTTAAAAGATCACAGTATTAAGAATTTGCAAAT
The DNA here is from genome assembly GCA_023783475.1 of Daubentonia madagascariensis. NCBI lineage: Eukaryota > Metazoa > Chordata > Mammalia > Primates > Daubentoniidae > Daubentonia > Daubentonia madagascariensis. The sequence goes on along the minus strand of JAKFHU010000600.1, from coordinate 10,220,623 downwards.
AAAACCCTGATTAAAAAAGTATATTTATACCAACCCACTGATTTCTGGGTATATTTACCCTAAAATAATGTGCTGTGTTTCCTCTAATCTCTTGGCTACATATCTCCCTCCATCCATCTAACTAAAATCTAAGGAAGGCAAACTGCCACTGTGATCATTTCCCTAAAGCAGTCCTTATTCACTTTGCTTTTCTTCTCTTTTGGAATGAAAGTCTGTCATAAATGTTTAATTAAATGGAAGTCTTTCCATTGTTAATGACTAGCTGCATGAAAGGCTTTTCATTTTTTTAAGGAGGGGTGTGTGTGTGTGTGTGTGCGTTTAAAACAGTCCCTATTAATTTCCTGATATTGATTCTCTGGCTGGGGAAGAGCATATAGTATTCAGCATAGAGCTCCTCTGCAGAATATGTTAAAGGCAGCGGTTTTGATTGAGAAAGGGCACCAAATGCAGTATGCGTCAAATAGACCATCGCTCAGTGAAGTCACTTAGCTATTCAAAACATGTTCAGCCATCACTCAACCGTTTGCACCAAGAATGTTTGGTATGGCATCTGTGCTTTCCCAGACGTAACCATTTCCCAAAGAGCAGCTTTTGCTCAGTTTGGGCCAGACCCCGGGGCCACATCAGTTTCTCCCTCACCCCTCCACTTCCCTCTCTTCTCCCCCATCTCCTGATCTCAACTCCCTGCATCACCAACCCATGTCGAGCTTAACAAACAATCCTGCAGTCCCCGCTTCCCGACGCTGCCTCAAACGGCCTCCAGTGTTGGTTCATATCAGAAGCAAAGCACATAAGCCTTTCTTTCCACATGGAAACGTATGTATCACTCTGTGCATGTCCTTCTATGGGTGGCCGTAGCTTGCACACACAGACATATATAGCCATTCCAATACAGTCCCTCGGATTAAAGTCTGTTGCTAAATGCAGGTTGTATGACCTGCAGGAGTTTTTTTCTGTGCTTATTAATGTGTCCCAGAAGCACACACCTTCATCCATACCCTGATCTCACAGCCTTTACACTGTGGGGCCCCTATTCCCACAGCACAGGCACACATGCCTCAACGACCCTGCAAGATCAAGGCAAACAGCTGACACCCCCGCCCTATTGCTCGCCTAGTCCCCCCTCAACCTCCCCATGCCCTCGCCTCCCTCCCTCCCTGCCTGCCTGCACAATGTCTGATTCTCAAACCGGCTGCAATGCTGACTCTACTCTCTCTGGCTAACAGACATGTCACTCTGTGTGGAAGCGAATTGGTTCTCAGCCTAACCTGCAAGTGAACTGCTGTTTATTAGAACTTGGGCTTGTTTCCTGTGAGAGACGCATGTATTTTTAGACTTTGAAAACGTTAAAACACACACATGCACACACTCAGCCAGCTGCCTTGAACGATATGTGTGGCTCATAGACATTACGAAATGCTCGTGAACTCAGCTTGAGATCCTGGAATAATTAGGATTTACCGAATAAGGATTCTTAGAAACAACAGATTCTTTTTTTTAAAAAAGGAGATTTGCGGATGATGATGTGTCTGGGACTTTCGGAGAGTAAGAGGAAGAGGAGGGAAAAAGGAAGAACATTTTTGAATTCTTCATTGCAAAAAGACAGCACTGAGGGAAGCAATTACTTTCCCCTCTCACAGGCAGCAATGCTAAATCGGATGGCAAATCCTAATGGTTCCAAAGCAGGCACAGGGCACCTTTGACTTTTAAAGACAATCTCTTGTTGTTTTCACCATATCACAGATCATTCCAATGAAGAGGTCTGGGAGAAGGGGGGTGGTGGAGGCGAGAGAGTAGAGTATGGTTTTTGCTTATTGGTTTTCTTTCCTCTGAAACTAACCCAACCAACCTTGATCTGTGGTGGAAGAAGTGAAGTCAGAAGATGGTGGAATGTGAAGGGGACTTATTTGGAGGCGGGTGGGGAGGGGTGGTGAGCAGGGGAGGGGAGGGGTGGAGAGGGGGGAGGAGATGGAAAATCAAATACCTTCCAGGCAGCAGGTTCTCCATAATCCAGAATGGGTCATGACTTCCTCGTTCTTTTTGCTGGTCTCATTCTCACTGACACTTTTGGTCTTGCAAACCCCTCTGGAGTAGAGCCAATAGTCGGTTCCCACAGCTATGGTCATCAGGCTGAAGGCAGCGAAAGCACCGACGGTGGTTAAAAGCATTTGAACACCTCGATCAAACAGCCCCATAATTCTTCATTATATAAACACCCAACCGACTTCTGGTTCTCGGGAGAGTGTGTGTGAGGGTGCGAGTACCAAAGCAAAAAAAAAAAAAAATTAAAATAAAAATAATTCCACTACTAATATAATGGATATATGTGTGAATAGAGAATATGGAGAGTTATTTTAAAAAAGGGAGGTAAGAAAGCTCACGGAAAAGAGTGTAAATTATAAAGATCACACGGGAAGAGAGGCTTGCCTTTTGAGATCACAAACTGTTCCAGTTGCAGTGATTTTTTTTTTAAAAAAGGAAAAAAAAATAAAAAGACACCCCCCACCCCCCCAAGTGAGATGCCTTAATCTCTTTTTCTAAAATTCTGGTCTCCAGTTTCCATATGTGATAGCTAATTTGGAGATGGCTTCCACAGTGAACCAGGCGACGGCCGGAGGCTCACCACCATCTCGCACGGTCGGGACCTGGACAGTTAGCGACGGTGGGAGCCGAGAAGCAGCCTCCGCTCTTCGTTCTGGGCTCTGCGGCCTGCGCCATGAAAATCCTTTGCTTCGCCAGTTCTCTTCCTTGGGGGGTCCCGGCGCTTTCTTTTCAGACCAGACTTCCCGGTATTGTGCGGGCCCTTGAGCGCAGCTGCACAGGTGCGGGGGTCTCGCCTTCCATGGTCGGGCCCCGGCGGCGGCGGCGGCAGGGCGGGCGCGGCGGCGGCGGCGGCGGCGGTTATTGTCGGCGGCGGCGGGGGAGGGAGGGGGTTTCTCCCGGAGGCTCGAGGCGGGCTGCCCTCCCCCTATCTGCAGAGCTGCTGGAAACGGGGGAGCCGGCGTCTCGCTGCGGGATGGGCCGCCCGCCCGCGCCCCGCTCGCCGCCGCTGGGCCCGGCCCAGGCGCTGCCACCGGCCGCGCGACCGGGTGGTGCTGAACTGGACAGCTCCCCGCGCCGCCCGCGCCCGGCTCGCCGGCCGCCCGCCAGGAGGGGGGCGCGGGCCACGGTCCTCCCTCTCCCGGGGCCGGCAGGGCCGGGCCAGGGCGGGGGCCGCCTTCCCTCCTTGCAGCCCTCTCCCGGCTCCGAAAATGAGCGCTGTCCTGGGCTCCCGGAGCGTGGAGGAAGGCGTAGCCGGAGAGCTCTGTCCCTCTCCCTCTCCTTCTCCCTCTCCCCGACTCGCGCCCCTGCCCTCCCCCCGTGTTTCTTCCAGCTCAGCCTCCTTCTCGTTCCATCGCTACGTGCCCAGAGCTTCAAATACCGCCCTCCCGTCACCATCAGACGGGCACAAAACTTCAGCCAGCCGTTTCTCTGCCTGGGAGCAGTGAAAGTATAGCCTGGATGGGTAATTACGAACACGGTCTCTGTTTTTTGAATAATCGTCTCACTTGGCTTTTGGGGGGATTTGTTTTATTTTATTGGCTCGTTAGATGCATCTCCTTTGGGTTGTTCCTCTCTGGTCTCTTTGTCTCTCTCTGGCTACCAAGGGGTGTGCGTTGCACTGTCTGTGTCTCTCTGTAGTTTTCCGTGAGATTCCAAATCTTGCTTCTATAAGCAGACATTTTGGAAAGATTATTCATGATAAAGGGTGCACGGGGTGACCGGTAGCTGGGGCTCGGCAGTGATTTTCATCTCAAGGATAAATATGTTTTCAGGGGAAGTGGGTGAAATGTGAGTCCTTCTGAGTTTCCTATGTCATTCATAACTGGTTTGGAAGAGACAAAAAATCTCCCAGCTATGAACATGGCAACACATAATGTCCCCTCTTCCTCAGCAGAGTCGTTATGGTGGGTTAATTACAGCGTCACCTCTTGTTTCTGCATGTGCAACTTTTCCTTAATGTGACCTCTGGAGGAAAAGCAGCACATCAATTCCTGCTGCTACCGATTACATTTTTTCTCTGATCAGTTTTATAGTTAAGTGAGTGGGAGCACATGAGGCATGACGTGGGTGCATGTCTTTGATTTTTTCGGGCGGGGGGAGGCTGAGAGGGCTGTGAGCTGCCAGGTCAGTTGGGCAGATTAGAGACATTTCAATCTCATCGCTCAATTATTCCATGCATTCCTCTCTCCCGCTCACTGTTTTTCTTGAGATCATTTGCTTGACAATTTCTCAGTGGTCTGATGATTATCAGAGAGTCCATAAGAGATGACTGAATTAAAAACAGTCTTTGTTTGGTGTAAAGCCCATTGCCTAACTTCCTTCCCTCAGCTCAGAGTTGGTCTGCGGGTACAGCCAGCGCATTCTTTTTGGTGGGAAAACTACCTGTTTCTCCAACCTGCACTAAACTTCCCTTCTCCCACCCTCTTCTCCCTTCTGAGAAGGGAAAGAGTCCCACCAGGGTCAATTGCTGTGCTTCACATATCTGGGAGAGGGTCCTGGTGTCTGGAGAATAGAACCAAGATTTCTGCAACCTCTGCTAATGTACCTTTAGGGTACAGCAAGAGCTATATTTGCAAGCTGAGGATTTCTCCACTTTGGTTTCTTGTCCTGTGAGGCTGGGGGGGGGGAATTGAGGTGGGGGGAGGCTGATCTGCTGATCCCACTCAGCAGGGGACCTAGCAAGTTCAGCCAGTGGCTCAGGTGGGTGATTTTCTTGGCTTCCGTCCTTGAGGAAAAAGTGAGGGGCAGGCACTAAGGCCTCTTAGATAGGCTGGGCCTTTTGGGGCTAGTGGAGAGAAGCTAAGATATAGTCACATGAGCCTGAGGGGTTTGCCTTCACTTACGCCTGTCGCTTTGGTTGCCTTTGACCTGTCCAAGAAGTCCCTTCAGACTGTAGATAGAGCCCTCCTTCTCATCCCCCTACCCTTCAGACCAACCGCTGAACATTTTACTCGAAAGAAATCAGCCACAGAGGCTCAGAAGCTTCTGTTTGTCCACAGAACCTGCTAACATCTTAGCCACCGACAGCGGCTGCGGCTTTAGCAGCATTTGATTAATCTTCTGGCCAGATGATCATTGAGAAAAGGAAAGAGGGCGGGGGAGAAAAGTCACAGCTTCTAGGCTGCCAGCACTGACAGAGCAGAGACTTCTGGAGACAGAATGGGCCCGGGGCACAGCTTGACTCTGCCGCTCCAAACAAGTTGCTTCCTAGAGCCTCAGTTTCACCCTATGTAAAATGGACACCTTGGTACCTGCCTATTCCTTTCCAAAGCTGTTCTCACCTACTCCCTGCTTTTCACTGCCCAAGACCCTATTCAGACCTCTGTCATCACATTTATAGCACTTAATTGTGCATGTGTTGTCTCCCTTGCTGACTTGCAAGCCCTTTGAGGTCAACAGCCACGTCCTGTTCACTATTATATCTTTGGGACCTAGTGCAGGGCTTGATACATAATAAATGCTTGATAAACAATGGCTGAGTGATTACAGTGAGGATTAAATTATATAAGATATGTGAAGTGCCTGGCACACAGTAGGCACCCAATAAGTGTGGGTTTCCTCTTATTTCTCCTCCACCCTTGTACATCCAGAGTGGTTTCCAGCTTCTTCTTCTATGTAACTCAGTACCACTCTCCTCCCCGTTCCCAATCTAGTTCTATTCCTTAGGTCCCTTCTGCAGACCAGGCAAGGCTACCTGGGAACAGCTGGCTTGGTGTAAGCCCCATTTGCTGGTTGGGACCCACCAGGCACTCATACTTAGTAGCTGCTAAATGGATGCTCTTAGAGAAGCAGCTTTGTATGCCTGTGGTTGGTTACTTGGGAAGGGCTTAGAGGAAATTAGCTGAAATGCCACAGGCCTATTTTGAGCTGCCTCTTTGATGTAGTGGAAATAATATGGGATTTGGGCACAGCAGACCTGGCCTTGAAGCACAAGGTTGCCATTTCCTCACTGTTTGACCTTGACACTCATTTAACGTCTCTGGAAATTTGTCTCTTCATCTGTCAAGGAGGACCATGGATATGAGCCTTATGGTGTGGTTGTCAGTGTTACAAGATAATAGCAATGACAATAGTTAATGTTTATTGGGCATTTGCTGCATGCCAGGCGTAGACCTAAGCTGAATCCCACAATGATGCTATAAAGTAGATGCCATCATCATTTCCATTTTACAGATAAGGAAACTGAGTCACTTAATGGTTTAAGTGTATGGCATAAGGTTGCCCAGATAGTGAGTGGCAGAGCTGAGACTCTAATCCAGCAACCTGGCTTGAGAGCCTATGTCTTAACCATCTGTGTCTTGACCCAAGATAGGAACTTTCTGAATAAAGGTGTTACACCAAGGCTATTTACTTCATCCACAGATCTGGTAAGAATTTATGGAGTAACTCCTAGGTGTCAAGCATTTTCACACAGATTCTCACACTTAACTCTCCAACAATCCCACAAACACATATTAATAACTTTTCCTATAAGTGAGTAAACAGAGGCTCAGAGAGGTCATATCAAGTCCCAAGGTCATATATCAAGTAAATGGAACAGGAGAGATTTGAACACTTTGCGCTGCTTCAAGTTCTGCTAGCTGCAAGTCCAAAGTTTATTCGTTTATTTATTTGTTCAAAGAATTGAGCATCTACTATGCATCAAGTACCATGCTAATTCCTGGAGATGGAAAGCAGGACAGACATTGTCCCTGCCTCTGAGGACCTGCAGGCAAGCAGAAGAGCAGACAGGTAAGGAACGGCCACACTGAGGTGAAAAGAATGAGCTGAGGGACACTGTGGAGCCACGGAGCGGGGAGACCAAACCCAGCGTAGGGGCTGAGGGGCATCCACCCTGAGCACGCGACGTTTAAACTGAGGTGTAGGGATGAGAAAAGGTACCTAGGCCAAGATAGGGGTGGGTAGGTGGGTGGGAGGTACGCTAAGAAGTGGAATAACATTTCAGGCTGGGAGAATAGTTCATGCAAAGGTTCGGAAGTGTGAAAGAAGATAATTGGCCAGTTTTAGGGAAAAAATATGGAGCGTGGCTGATCCTAATACAATGATAGGAAATCTTCTAGGCTAAGTGCCTGGAGACCATGGAGAGGAGGTTGGAGCATAAGAAATCACCTGGAGGAGGCTGGTGGGATGTGGAACATGAGATCCAAATCTAGAGGCAGAGATAGTACGACGGCTGTTGCGGGGCTCCGAGCAAGAGATGATGGTGGCCTGGGCCGGCACAGTGGCAGTGGGGATGGGGAAAGTGGAGGCAATCAGGGGCATTTGGGAAGAAACTGATGATCATTGGTGTCATTACTGAGATGGCACTGTGAGGAGAGAACAGGTGGGAGGGTGTGGGGGGCGTAGGGAGGCCGGGGAAACTGAGAATTCTGCTTTGGTCACATATCCGGTTTGGCTACGTTCGGCTGCCTCTTCACCCCCTGCTCCCATGCTAGGTCTCCTCAGCATGTGAATCAATTAATCAGGAGTGTAAAGAATTCATGCAACTACATTCTAGTCCCCCTGGAATGTAAGCCTCACGAAGGCAGAGATTTTGATCTTTTGTTCACGTAGTATTTCCAACACTTAGAACAGACACTAGCACATAGCAAATGCTCGATAAAAATGAATTACTTTATATTGTTTCATGATCAGCATAGCAAAAAAAACAAAGAATTACTTTATTGATATAAAAATCCAAATGCTTGTCTGCTGTGTGCCAGGCATTGTGCTGAGGTACTAGGGATGCAGACGAGATTAAAATACCAAAGTCAGGGAGACTGACAAGTAGACAGCTAATCCAGGGCATTACAACCAGTCTGGGAGAGAGCTGTGGGTGTCTGGCATTCCCCACTGTGTGTGCCCACAGACCCTGTGCTGCTTCTGTCGTGGTACTCCTTCCTGTGTTTCGGGATGCTGTTTAGTGTCTGAGCTTGTCCAGCTCCTAGTAGGTTTGCAATACATATTTCATGAATGAACAAATGAACAAAATGAAGATGTGCTATGGAATTCCAGGGTAGGAAGCATTCATTTCTGTCTCGAAGTGTCTCAGAAGGCTTTGTTTGGTGACAAGCTGACCCTTAAAGGCCAGAGGGAAAGGTCACAAGTGGTGAAGGAAGAGAGGAGGGTGTTCCCAGCAGAGCCACAGCACATGCAAATGCAAAGAGGCATGAAGCAGTGTGAGGAACCTCAAGGAAGCTGGTGTGGCTGATGGGAGTGGACAGGGAGGCTGGGGCTGAATCCAGAGGGACTGCTGTGCTGGGGGCTATCCATTGGCATTACTGTCCCATGGCCCTTGCCCAGGCAGAAGTAATGAAGTGGGAAGACAACAGGCTGTGGTGTCAGATAGACCTTGATTTGAATCTCAGCTCTGCCGCTTACTCTCTGTGTGACGTTAGGCAGTGATTTAACCGTTCTGAGCCTCAGCTTCCTCATCTATAAATGGGTGTGGTAGATGCCTAGTTTTTTCCTACCGTAGGTCCTTTGCACTTGCTGCTCCCGCTGTTGGAATAATTTCCCCCCTAGCTCATCATTCAGGTCTTAGCATCATATCACCTCCAGCATGGCACTGCTGGTAACGAAATTTAAAACAGCCACTCTGTATGACATTGGCCTGTTTTAATTATAGTGCTTGTTGCAGCCTGACGTTCTCTTGTTTGTTGTCTGAAATCTCTCTCCACCCACTCACCTCCACCAGGATGATGTCAGACCATACCTATCTTGTCCATTGCAGCATCCTCAATGCCTAGAAAGTGCCTGGAATACTGTAGGTGCTCGGGGTATGTTTTTTGAATGTATGAACAAGGTCATGGTTGTTGGGATTAAATAAGGGGAACCACACGTAAGCATTTGGAAACTAGGAGGAGCAGATCTCTAGAAGCCCCTCAGCGGGTGGGTGGGTGGGGTTGGGAAACATGAGGATTCCCCAAGACACTGATGGGAGGATGCGGTGTGTTCAGGGGTGAGGCAGAGCAAGGGTCAGACTTGCTCCTCCAGCCCTGCTCTGCTCCTTTGGGCCCACCGTGGATGACCAGAGGCTTCTAACCCTTGGAGCCGCTCAGCCCACGCTGGAGCACCTGCTGCAGAGAGGCCCAGTTGGGGCTGTTGGTTTGGGGCTGGGAGGGAAGGAGAGGGCAGCTTTCACCCCTTGCAGCTGGGAGCCCCAGTGTCTGCTGCCAAAGGGTGCTGGGGCAGTGGGGCAGGGCTGGCCCAGCTCAGAAACTGGGGTATGTTGGGGGAGTGGTTAGTTCTGAGTCTGACAAGAACAGGAAGCAGAAAGCCCACGTGTAGCAGCGCCCACAACAATTCTCACAGAGGAGTTGCTTTCCCACCCAGGACTGCCACCCCCAGTCAGAGCCCTGAATCGCCACACATGCAATCCTCTCACCCCTCCGCCTCCTGGTTGCTGTGGGATTTCCTCAGGAACTGAGCTACAGCAAAGAAAATTCTGACAGAAAATGAATAATAAAGTTACAGAGCAGAAAAAATAAAACAAAAAAGGTCATGTAAAGGTGAAGAGGAACAGCAAGAAGAATGTGAAAGGGCAGATGGGGCAGGAAGAAAAGGTCATTTCTAGTGACGTTAGGGGAGCAGGAATCCAACAACAGAACGTGAGATGCAGGCAACATGCTCGGGTGAGCAAGTGTGGGAGAGGATAGAGACCGGTCCTGAATGGCCTAGCGACCGGGCTCAGCCCCCTCACAGCCCCTCCTTACGACACTCTCCTGCCCCTTGCCCTCCGCCAAACCAGCTTCCTTCTGTCCCTTCATCCCGGTGCCACACCCACCTCAGGGCCTTTGCATCGCCGTTCCTCTGCCTGGGCTACCGTCAGTGGGCTCATCTCCTCGTTCCTGCAGGTGTCTGCTCGGAGAGGCCCAGCTGGCCACCCAACAAAACCTGGCCCCTCCCCATCACTGCACATTCTTTATCTGCTGAACTTTTCTCCTTAGCCCTTAGCAACAGCCCTCACCTCCCACAGGTATTTATTTTCTATAATATGAGTGGAGGGGCTTGGCTGTGTTACTATTATAATCCCTGCCTCTCACACAGTGTCTGGCACATAGTAGGTGCTTAAAAAATATGTGCAGACTGATTGGTAAAACCCCTGGGTCAGTAGGGAGAGAAGTGAAAGCTCAAGCAGGGAAGAGGAGGAAGGAAATTCCTCTGGTTGGAATATCCCAGAAAGGTTGGCCTGGAGCTCTGCATAGGAAGGGCACCCGTATCTTCAGAAGATGCTGGAAGGCTTTAGAGGGCCCAGGGCAGAGTGGAGCCTAGAGAGGAACAGTAGGAAAGAAAAGGAGGGGGTTCCTTTCCATGTGGATTTCAGCAGATTAGGTGACTGCTGGATGCCATGCAGGCTGGGGAGTGGACCCTGGGGATCAGGTCCCAGTCTGATGTTTCCTAGCAATGCAGCTTCAGGCAAGTGACAATAGCCTGAAGTCTCAGCTGCCCTGCCTGGAAAATGGGGGCAGCATCACCTGCCTCAAGGTGCTGTTCTGATAATTAAATAAAATAATGTAGAAAAAGTACTTCCAGTGCCTACTCCATAATAAGCCCTAAATAAATATTAGCTACATGTTGAGCTCCTATTGGGTGTTATGTGCTTTGAATAAAATGCAAAAATGAAGATGATATTGCCCTGCTCAGAAGCAATTCCAGTCGAGTAGAGAGAGACCTGCAAGCGGAGCTCAAGATAATGCGGAAAACAAGAGTGAGGGGGTGAAGGGAGGCACATGCGGTGTACCCTGTAGAGGGCAGGTAACACCACCTGGGTGCTCAGGAAGGGCTTTGAGGAGCTGGTGACAGCTGAGCTGGGTGTTGAAGGATGAGTGCAAGATATATGGCAGAGAAGGCCAGGGAAGGGTTTTCTAGGCAGAGGAAACAGGGGATCCAAAGATGTGGGGTGAAACAGTCATTCAATGAAAGTTTGTTGAGCACCTACTATGTGCTCAAGGCACATCAGTGAACAAGACTGACGTACCCCCTGCCTCTGGGAATGTACATTCCCAGGAGACAGACACTACACAATTGACTACACAGCTGATTGTTTAGTTGCAATCACGATGAACGTACGGTGCGTCTGCAGGACCTACAGGTGATTCTGTTTCCCCAAGGTGCTAGGAGGGAACTGGAGGAGATCAGCTGGGAAGGGAGGTAGGGCCAGGTCAGGGAGGGCCTTGAATTCAGCCCAGTGCCTACTGTGTGGCAAGCTCTGTGTGATGGATACAAAGACAAACAAAACTAAGTCTGTCGTGGGCAGGAACCAATGATGGAATGTGGAGTGATCAAGGGAGGTCCAAGGGGTGGGTGACGGGCACAGCAGGAAAGGCTTCATGGAGGAGGTGACTTTTGCTCCTTCCTCCAATTGAATAGCCTGCTGTTCTGCCTTTCAGAAGCCCCGCAGGCTTAAAGGGGCGTTTATCACGTCCAAGGGTGGCTCAATAGCAGAAGATTCTGAGCCTGGTGGAGTTCCTTCTCTAGGCCTTGGATGCAGGTGAAGGAGGTGTTGGCATCATATTGAGATATAGACCCAAAGACCAGTATGTGGGAGGACCAGCAGGCTGCCTCTATGCCCAGGTGGTGGTAGGGCCAAGGGCTCTAGAAATCTTGGCTCTACCTTTCTTCCTCAAACTTGGAACAGGTATTCTACCTCTCTGTGCCTCTGTTTGCTTATCTGTAAAATTGATGTAATGGTGGTGTTATGGGGCTATTGTCATCATGGGGATTGAATGAGGTTGCTCCCTGGTAAGTTTTCATCATGAGTACTTGGTTATTATGTTCTACCAAGCGTACCACCAATTCCATAAGTGTGGCTGACCTGGCCCCTTACAGAAATGATCAAAATCACTAAGGGTTCTGAGTACCTATGAGACGTGGCCCAGCACCGTATCCTGTTTCACCAGGCCTGATTGGGAACTAACTGTAGGGGGTGGACAAGGACTTCTGTCTCCCGGACCCTGATAGGTTTTGCAGAACTTCAAGTTTCTCTTTCCCTCAAATAGCTTCCTCTTCATCAACCTACAGGTGCCTGAATCCCCCATTGGTGTCAGCTGGGCTCTCTTGTATGTTTGTGGGTGGTCTGTTATCCAAACCAAGTAACTCACCATGTGCTAACACATCAACCCACTCCAAGGGCCTGCTTGAAATTCAGAACCCACTGCCACCCAGGGCGACACGGGGGGTCTTCCACAGACACCTGGGGGCGGATCTGCCGACGGGGCTAGGCCTGGTGTCCTAGCTGGGCTTCCCCAACCTCCTTCCTCTGGTCCTCATCTCCTTGTGCTGCAAATGCTCTTTCGTCATCTTTCCAGAGAAGCCCTGAGTTCTGAGAGGCTGGGTCCTTGTTCCTCGTGATTGTCATCATGTCCTTTGTATCTTACAGAGTTTGGCACAGAACAGGGCCTTAATATGTGTTCATTGATAACTGGGGGAGCGTGTGCATAAGTTAGAGGAGGAGGAAATGATCATAATGATCATAATAGCATGTTCTCTTAAAAGACAGGAGAACCCGTTGACCACCCAGTTTCCATGACATCTGCAGAGCGTAGGCCGTGTGCCAGGTATGCTTCACATCATATGAACTCTTTTAATCTTTACAGCAAGCCCCCGAGGGAAGTTCTGTCATGTCTCTCATTTTACAGCTGGGCAACCCAAGGCACAGAGGGGTTAAGCGAGTTGCCCAAGGTCACACAGCTAATATGTGATAGAATCAAGATTCCAGCCCCAAGGCTTTCGCACTGTAGAGCCTCATATTAATGGATCACCTACTACATGCTGGGCACTTTCTCCTTTAATGCTGCAAGAACCTTGGGGAAACCGAGGCTTAAGGGGGTGACCATGGCAAGCCAAACAGCCAGCAAATGGCAGAGCCACAATTTGCACATGGCTCTGCCTGTTTGCAAAGTCCTGCCCAGTCCACAATGGGGGCCTCTGGTGGGGAGAAACTCCGCGGGTCAGCTGCCTCCTCCCTTCCACTTGGCTCAGAGCTGCAAGTGGGTGTCCACTGAGTCCCCGCCTTCTTCCCAGCTCCTTGCTGGGCTGCAGGGCTTTATGCCTAGGCCTGCCCTTGCTGCTAAGGGGATTATGTTATATTTACCCTGGAGGCCAAACTGAGTTGGGTAGTGGAAAGAACATGGGGTGTGGAGTCGGAAGACTAGGTTAGATCCCAGTGGCTAGAGTCCTGGTGACCTTGGTGAAGGTGCCTCCCCTTCTTGGAGCCTCAATTTCTTCATCTGGGAAATGGGAAAAATAATAATGACTCCTCCGTATAGAATGGATTAATTTATATCAAGGACCTAGGACTCCGTGGTACGTAGAGAATGCTCATGAAAGGTGTGAGACTGTAGCATTTCCCTGCTCAGAACCTTTGATGACGTCTACACACAGCTCGGGAGATCTGGCCTGTCTCCTTTAAGGTCCTCCATTGTCCCTGCCCCTCTGCTCAGCTGCCTCCCCCATCACCCCCTACGCTGAGTTCCAACTATACCCCGTTTCCCTGAACAAGCCAGGCCCTTCCGCGCTACTCATGCTCCCAGCCTCACTTTGTCTTCGCACATAGATGCACGTGCAGATGATCCGCAAAAGGCGTAAACGGGGTAAAGCCACACTCGCTCGTCCTTTCAGTCTTTCTTTTTTCCCCTTTTTCTTGTCTCCCTCCTCTCTGCACACCCATCACTCTTGCATCTCCTTCACACCCATGTTGACGACCTGTGTATTTCTATGTGTCCATAAATCGTAAACAAAGTAGACACGCAAATCACAGTCACACATAAACACACTCACACACACCCCTATGCACGGGGGGTGGGTCATTCTTTTACAAAATGGGATTATATGAGGCACCTTTTCTGCATTTGGCTTCACTCATTCAAACAATACCACCCATGGGAATCCCTCCAAGTCAGCCGCAATAGCTCTAATTCATTCTTTTAATGGTGGCATCATATTTCATAGTGAGGAAGTACTATAATTTTTTCATCTGATCTTCTGTTGATGGGCATGCACTTTGTTTCCTGTATTTGTTTTTGTTTCGTTCTGTTTTGTTTTACCCCCTGCTATAAACAGTGCTGCAATAAACATCCTTGTACATACGTCCTTCCAACTGGAGCTTTTATTTCAATAGAATAGATTCCCAGGAGTGGCATTGCTCAATTGAAGGGCACATGTATTTTTAATTTTATTTGATGTTTAGATTGCTTGTCAAAAATGCTGTAACACTTTGCATATTTTCCAGCAATTCTTGAGCCTACTATTTCCCTGCATCCACTCTAGCAATAGGTATTAGCATTATTTTTAATTTTTGCCTGTCTGATGAGGGCAAAATGAAATCTCATAGTTACTTTAATTTAAATTTCCCGGACAACTAGTGAGTTTGTGAATCTTGTCGTATGTTTGGCCATTTGGATTTGTGCTGCATTTTGCCTTGTCTTATCGTTTCCCATCCAATCCTCCTTGTTCATTTCTTACCAGTTTGTAGCAGCTCTTTGCATATATAGATATTAACATTTTGTTTGACATCTGTGTTGCAAATAGTGTTGTGCTGAAATCCTTTGTTTTTATATTGACTTTATGAATCTCTGTTACCATAAAAATATTTTTTATGTAGTAAAATGTCTTTTTACATATGACTTCCTTATTTTTTTCAATGCCCCAAGACTGCCCTTGTCATCTCTGACATTTTCTTCTAAGATATTTATTCTTTTAATTTTTTTTGGCTGTTAACTCTTCAGTCCACCTAGGGTCTATTTCAACTTTCTTACAAAAGACAGCAGGTTGTGCTATCATCATTAATAAAACAGTTGCTCCTTTTCTGACTGAATTGAAATGCCATCTCCGCCACATATTAAATTCTCATGAATACTTTGATCTGTTCTGAGCTCTCTGTTCTGATCCGCTGACCCCTGCGTCATTTCCTCACCAGCACCATTTGGATTTGTTATAGGGGCCCTAATATGTTCTGATCTCTAATGAGACACATTCTTCCCCCATGTTCTTCTCTTTCACAGAATCTGGTTGTTCCTGGGTCTTCATTCTTCTATATGAACTTTGGGCTTATTTTATCCAATGGTGTCACATATCACCCCTGGATCCCCAGTGCCTAAGATGGGTTCTCAGCAGCGGAGCAGGACCTTGCAGCTCTTATCCTTCCCCAAGGCCTTCTAACCCCCCACTCCCAGGACTATAAGATATTAAATACTATTTACACCAAAAGTAGTTAACATGAAAATGTATACCAAGCAGACGAATCTAACTGAACGGAGAAAGCTTCACAGGCGCTGTGTCCCTTGGACAGTTGTCACATTTGAGGCCCTTGAAGCAAAGAGATAAGCCATTCATTTATTCCACACCTATTTATTGAACATCTGCCATAGGCTAGACCTTATTCTAGGGTCTGGGGATATAGTGGTGGCCAAGGAAGATAAAGACTATTGTGACAATGGTATCGTGTTAATTATTTTTTGGTGTGATAATGATATTGTGGTTATGTTTAAAATAAAGAGTCCCTATCTTTTAGAGACACTTACTGAAATATTTCAGATAAAATTATATAAAGTCTGTAATTTGTTTCTAAATAACCTAGGGTTGGGGGAAATGGATGAAAGTCTAGAGGAAACAAGATTGGCCATTAATTGACAATTATGGAAGCTCAGTGATGGGTTAATAGGAATTTATTATACAGGTTGAGTATGCCTTATCCAAAATGCTTGGGATCAGAAGTGTTTCAAATTTCAGATTTTTTTGGGGGGTTTTGGAATATTTGCATATATATAATGAGATATCTTGGGGATGAGACCCATGTCTAAACATGAAATTCATTTATGTTTCATATACACCTTATACACATAGCCTGAAGGTAATTTTATACAATATTTTCAATAATTTTTTACATGAAACAAAGTTTGTGTACATGAGGTCAGGTGTGGAATTTTCCACCTGTGGCGTCATGTTGATGCTCAAAAAGTTTCAATTTTTTTTTTTTTTGAGACAGAGTCTTGCTCAGTTGCCCAGGCTAGAGTGCTGTGGTGTCAGCCTAGCTCACAGCAACCTCAATTTCTTGGGCTCAAGCGATCCTCCTGCCTCAGCCTCCCAGAGTGCTAGGATTATAGGTGTGAGCCACCGTGCCGGGCCAAATTTCAGATTTTGGAGCATTTTGGATTTCAGAATTTTGGATTAGGGATGCTCCACCTGTACTATTTTCCCTACTTTTGTTTATATTTGAAATATTCCATGATAAAAAAGTTTTAAAAATGCATACAGAGCTTATTATATTCCAGGTATTATTCTAATTGACTTAAATCCGTTCGTCCTCAAAATAGCTCTCTGAGGGGGGTATCATCGTTCCAGTTTTACAGATGAGAAAAGTGAGGCCCCAGTCACTTGCCCAGAGTCAGTCACAATAATTGGCAGAGCTTTCTGGCTCCATGACCTCACTCTCAAACATCATGTCCTACCGACTTGTACATCTTCTGCTTATTCCAGTGAGCCTATAAATGCAGAGCTGTGTATGATAGGATTATATCACACAGCAGGGAGGGCTATGAAAGATAGAAAACAGGATTATGGGAGAGAGAAAGCCTGGTGGTGGGGGAAGGTGGGACTGGGGGTGAAGGGGTGGGGTGACCAGAGAAGGCCCCTCAGAGGAGCTGGAAGCCGCAGGAAGATGTGGAGGCTGCGTAGCGATCTGGGCGAGGTGTTCATGCAGAGGGCTGGGCCAGCACGAAGTCTCTGAGATAGAGACAGAAAAAAGGCCGGTGGGGTCTGAGCACAGTGGGCAAGGACGAGAGCTGTATGAGCAAAGGGTCTGGCACCAGATCTCCCTGCAGACTGTCATAAGGTGTGTTTAGGTTAAAAAAAAGTGAACTGAGACATCTTAGTAAGATCATAATGATTTATTGGATTTATAAGCTCAATGATCATTGGGATACATTTTGCAGTGCTAAATTCATCTATAGCAGAGGAGTAATTTAATTCTGAAGCCAAATTAACTGCTCTTTGCCTTCTCCCAAAGTCACCTGCTTTTGAATTTTTTTTGCATAACTTAATTCAATTTTTTTGCTCTTGCTACATTTTCTCCAGCTCCTACATATTTTTGGGGGTGGTTATAACATTATTATCCTATTATTAGTCACTAACCAGAGATAATTCACTTTTCCAATTGATCTATGCGGCTTATAAAATGCCATGTCTGCTGGAAGAACTCATCTGGTTCGTGAATTCTGAGAGCTGGTGTAGACAGGCAACTGTGTGTGACAGGGGGACCAAGCAATGGTGACCTCTGATGAGCTGAATTTACTTGTGGTCAAACAGTTGCGATGTCAGAAGAGCATCCACAAGGCAGATTCTGAAGGGCACAGGTTGTGCTAACTGCTTGCATCCAACTCATGTTGCGTGTGCTTAATATTTTACACAGTTTCTTCTAGTTTGTATTTGTTCTAAGTAAATTTCTGACAATGGCAAGTTCAAAGGATTCTGTAGATAAAATGTCTCTAAGCACCATGTTTCCCTTGAAAAAACAGCTGGCTATGCAAACACATCTGTAGTGTAGCCTTCACACAAACCACACTTACTTGGGTAAAGTAGAAGTGTGTACGTAGGGGCCAATAGACCCTTGTGCCATTTGACATAAGCCTGGAGAGTGTTAACTGTGGATGAGAGAGGTTTGGGGCATAAACAGTCACTTGGTTCATTTTATGGTAGAATCGCCCACCCCTGAAACTGCACATTGGGAGAAGAGAATGAGGACAGAACATTAAATGGACTAAAAGGAGAGGCTATAAAATAAAACTTATTCTTTGGGTAACAGCAGGTCATTAGAAGGGACAAGTTTATTCATAAATGAGTGTTCCTGGTCTTTCCTTTCCTGCTGCCAACTAACCAGGTTTTGCTGATTCTTGACTAGTTTTTTGGGGAGCTTTGGGATATCTAATCAAGAAGAAAGGGGGAGAAAGAAATGGACAAGAAGCCCTCTATTTAGGGTTCAGGAAGAATTTATCAGGGTGTTGGAGGAAAGCATTTTAGAAGAACCAGAGGGATGAGGGAGGCAGATGGGAATAGAAAGATGAATTTTTAGAAATATTGCTGCAGACTATGTGTCCCTGTATGGTGTCTGAGAAACATGATTAAGGAGCTTGAGTTATCATGAATCTTTTGGTTGCTAGATTGTGATTCTTTGCTATGCCTCTCTGTGGACTGGACCACAGGGATCATGACTTCCACAGGGTTACAGGGGGCAAAGGAGCTGGATGCCAGAGGAAGCTTCTTTGATAAGCTGGTAGATTGGCCAAAGATTTGGCAAAAGTTCATCCCAAAATATACAATTTAGACATGAGAATTTGTCTTTTGGTTTTAGGTGTAGGTCAAAAAGCCAGAAGAAATAAACAGCTCTAGATAGATTGTCAAGAGACCTGCATACTGGTCCTTGCTTCACCAAATGGTCCCTTCCTTCATCCAATAGATTATGTGAGCAGTTCTGTGTGCCAGGCCTGAGCTAGGTGCTGACATATAAAGATAAGTTATTTACTTTTCTGGGGAATTTTGAGCTGTCCATTGAAGGGTGAGTAGGAGCTTATAGACAGACAATGGAAGGAAGGGAATTTTAGGCAGGGGGAACAGTAGGTGCAAAGATGTAGAGGCTTAAAACGGCAAAGAATCTTCTAAAAGCAGAGAGCAATTCAGTGGACCTCAAATCTAGGGTATGTGTGGGGAAAAAATGTGATTAATTTCTCTATAATTGGCATTAAGGTGCTGGCCCTGTTGTGCCCTGAACTCCCCTCTACAGAACCCACTCCGCAGAGACTGTGCCCTTTCTCTGGGGAGAGGCCTGGAGGTTGTGACCAGGGCAGAACCCTTCTTTCTGCTTTCTTCAATCCTGGGCTTTTCCCAGCACGTTCAGACCCTGCCTCGGAGGTGCGATCTACTGTTGGCTTTGAACATAAACCAAACAGTTATTTGCCTCTTTGGTTTGTTTTGTTAGCAAGCTTTTGGGCCTTGTTCTTCAAGATTCCCAACCCCACCCTATGAATACAGGTCCTGGAACTAGACTACTTGGGTTCAAATTTTTGCTTTGTCACCCACTAGCCATGTGAACATGCGTGAGCTACTAAATCTCCCTGTGCCTCAGTTTTCTTCTGTGTAGAATGGGGATTTATATTATAGTAATACCTTTTCGTCTTAGTCAGTTATTGCTATGAAACAAACCACCCCCAAACTTAGTGACACCAACAACAAACGTCGTTTTTTCATTCATGCATCTGGAGGGAGGTTGGGGAGGAGGGAGCTTGGGCCTGGCTTACCCAGGCTTGGCGCCGATCTGTGGATTAAGCACGGGTCTTTCGGACCATCTAGGCTGGGCTTCAGGACATCTGGGGTTTGAAGAATGGGGACTATCAAAAACCACACAGATCCCAAAAGAACGGGGGTGCAACTATCAAATAATTTTTTAAATGCACCAGTTGTCCTGAGACCCTCAGTCTCACCCTTGTGTCTAGTTCGGCCTGAGTATGGCATGAGGGATACCTGCCTCCGGGTGCAGGTGTCTGGCAGGCACCCCCCAGCCCAGAATCCAGTGTGGACAGCTCCTTTGTGCCTTGGCCCCACGCCTCCTGGCCAAGTGTGGTGGTGGAGGGAAGTGTGGAAAAGCCGCACTCCCTGGGCCCTTCCTCTGGGCTGGACGTGGTGCTCTGTGCTTCCCCCCACACCAGCTCCCTTGGGGTCTGAGTCCTGGGGCCACCATGTCCCAGTTGTGTGTGTGATCTCGAGAAATTCACCTCACTCCCAGGTCTCAGTGTGCTCATCTGTCAAATGGGAGGGACAATGGTATCTCCGTCAGAGCTGTGTTGCAGGGATAGAATGACATGAAGCATGTAAGGCTTCATCTTATTAGCAGAGCAAATGGTAACCACAGGCACCATTATTACCTCATTTAACAGCAACCCTTAAAATTGGGGATCCAAGGGACCTCAGAGACATCTCCTGATGTCTTTGGCCTCAAACTGGGAATGGTCCTGTTACCCCTTTCTCTCACCCTTTCAGGGCCAATGGCTTGTTCCCCCTGGGGGCATTCTCCTGGCATTGTGGAACTGCACAACTATCGCTCCCTGGCATTTGCAAAAGTGCCGGCATGGGTGTAGCGTTTCACAGTTTACAAAGCCCCTTACTCTATACAATATGTAACTACCCCACACATGCTTCTAACACTTTACAGTTTGTACATTACAAAGCATCTGCTGCGGTTTAGGATGCTGGCCCTTGGCTTATAGATGAGAACACAGAAGCCAAGGGAGCCCCTCGTGGGCCCCAGGCCCTGCCTCTGGGCAGCCGTGGGCGTGGCGATTCCCACCCTGCTCCAGTCCCCTCGGGCTCTACCTCCTGCGCTCCCTCTGTGTCCTCTGGAAGATGGAGTCCTCCTGAGTGGGGCTGGGGAACCTGCCACTATTCAATGTGCTAACGGTGAAAATGGAAACTCAAGAGCTGGAGGCGGGGGTGGGGGTGGGGGGAGACAAGCATTGATTCATGGGCAGGAGGGTGAGTGAATGGGGAAGACTCATCCTGCTGTCATCGGAGGAAACGCCTGAGTGGCATGTCCTTGGAGCAAAGTCTCTCCGGGAGTGATGAAGTTCGCGGGGGCGGAGAGCTCAGCCTGCCCCTTAGCGCGGGGACAACCTTGCTGCTCCCGGAGCGCCGGTGGCAGGACTTGTGATCTCGGGGCCTCCCTGAGCAGACGATGTAAAGCAGCTGGTAGGAGCCGGGCACAAAATAGGTGCTCATAAAATAAAAACACCTGGAAGCTTCTCTATTAGGGCAGAGTGGAGACAATTTCTTGTCTCTTTAGAAGAGGGGATAAAATCTCTCAGCTGCCTCCACTGGTCCTGAATGAGCGAAGGAGCCATTTCAACAGCAGGAGGTTTGATGTCTGGGGTAGGAGGTAAGTGGCCAGAGTTGTGACAATGTTTTAAAAGTAATAACTCACACGCTAGTGGTTGCCATGTGCTTTCCTGTAGGGTCTCTCTTGTGTCTTCACACAGACTCATTGAGCTGGGTGTGATCGCCGTGCAGGTGAGCACGCAGGGATCGGAGAGGGACAGTGACTTGTCCTAGGTCACACGGGCAGCAAACGGCAGAACTGGGCCTCCAATCTGGAGCTCCTGCCCCTACCCCCAGCTCCTTCTCATACTCCATCTTAATTTGGCAGGAAATGGAATCACCTGGGAAAAGGGCAGGAAGGAAATTAGATGTGAGGAAGAGAGTGTTATTGTCCCTTGGAAAATTTACAGTTTTCTCTAGATCCTTCAGACCGGGGAACTCACCTGCAAACATATTTGTGACAGGAAAGCAATAGGCCGCAGCGAGAAAGCGTCCAACTCACCCAATTTTTTGTTTACACTTCAGATTTCCGAATTAATAGAGGCTTCCTCTGGGTACTGGGAGGGTACCAAGCAAGCCCCCCAGCCTGAAACAGGGAGGTAATAGTAATTAATGGAGCCGGTTTGTGCAAGGAGCCTCGGCT
Organism: Daubentonia madagascariensis; assembly: GCA_023783475.1. Classification (NCBI taxonomy): domain Eukaryota; kingdom Metazoa; phylum Chordata; class Mammalia; order Primates; family Daubentoniidae; genus Daubentonia; species Daubentonia madagascariensis. Next base: position 10,199,097 of record JAKFHU010000600.1, on the reverse strand, counting down.
TGCGAGGTAAACAGAAAAAGATTCTGTTCTAGTTTGGTTTTTTTTTTGCTAATAACTGCTCTGTTGAGCTTGGTTTTTCTTGCCGTTAGCTGGTCTCTAGGACACCTCAGGCTGATTCCATAACTTTCCAGTCACTTTTAGTTATTAAAAAGAACAGTCTTATTTTGTTTTTAAGACTCAATCCTGTTCATTTTAAAACGGCAACCTCACATGAAACTTGGCGTTTCCCTCTGGGGTATGTGTGTGTGCACATGCGTGGGTGGGCGTGATTGTGCACATGTATGTGCACATGTGGACAGTGTGTGCACGTACACACATGTGCATGTGTGTGCACATGTGCATATGCATGTGTGTGTGGTTCTTGGGAGCTTGGAAGATGCGGCTCAGGCTCAAATTCTCCCTCCTCCCAGAGCCCCTGAGAGCAGGGTGGGTGTTGGCTGAAGTCCTTGCCACCTACCATGATGTCCACTCAAGCCACAGGAAGCCCACAGATCCTTGCCACACCAGGCTGTGGCACCTCCTCTCTGCCCTGCCACCTCCACGCCTCTTTCTCCACACAACCCAGGACTGTCCAAGTCGGGCAGCACTGGACGCGTTGCAGTTTTGATGGCTGGGAACAGTTAGAGACGCGCTCACGGAGGCTGAGCTGGGTGGGGAGGCAGGCCAGGGTGGGTTTAGGGCACTCCTGGTTTTTCACAAACACAGCTGGGCACAGACTCTGCATTCATCCCCCAAACTTCTCTCTTGCATCTCTCACTGGTAAATGCCGTCCTGTCAGTTTGATGTGTCTTGTCCCTGGGGCTATGAGAAATCCTAGGACTCTGAGAATCAGACCTTCTTTGAGATGGTTCCAGAGAATTTAGTAACTTTGCTCTCCCCAGTGAAACTTCTGAGCCCCTCTGGAGGGACGTTGGGGTGGGAAAGTCCCCCAGGACGTCCTGACATCCTGTCACATGCAGTGCTGTTTACAGAGCCCCTAGACCGTGCCAGGCACTGTCAGGCACTTCATACACGTCATGTTGTTGCAGCGTCTCAAGATGCTCACAGCAGGTTTTATAATCCTCATTTTACAGGTGAGGAAACCAAGGCTCAGAGACATTAAAGGACTTGTCCAAGGTCGCATGGGCAGCAAGTGGCAGAACGGAGATTTGGGTCCGGATCTGCCAGTCTTCAAAGCCCAGGAGTGATGGATGTTTGTTGTTTGGGGCCACCCAGAATATGTTCCTCGTTCTTCTGGTTCCAGAACTGTGATGTCTTTCAGAGCAATTACCTCTTTCCCATTGGGTCCAGTCTCAGGTCACCGTCAATTAAGATGCCCTGCCCTCCCTTAGACACATGACCCACACTCAACTGATCAGACCCTCTGTCCCGGACCCTGAATCTAGAACAAAGAGACACAGTGACAACCCCCCCCCCCATACAAAAAGGGAGAAACAAGCAATAAAGCGCAGTCATCCAGCACTGGCCTGGTGAGGCTGTCAAGTGGCTCCAGCTTCCCAGACTCGAGCACTGCTGCAGTTCCTGTGCTTCTCCGGATCCTGGTTCTCCCGCTCCCCTGTCGGCCCAGTGAGCGCCAGTATCCTCCCAGTAAGTCCCCCCACCCCTATTATTTGCTTCAGTCAGCCACGGTGTTTCCATTATTTGCAATCAAATAATCCTGTCTGGTACCCTAAGCATGGCGGCAGTGGGGGCAGGGAACTCCTCTCTTCTGTGTGTACTGAGGAGTTACGATATTTAACACTCAGACTAGGGCCTGGCACAGGCTGGAACTCAACAAATGACCCTTGTCATTATGGTTACTGCTCTCCTCTCAGGCTCTGGTTCACGTCGGGGTCCAGACCTGGGTACGTGGCCCTGCCTGGCCCTCCCAGGGGCTGTTGGGATCTCCACGAAGCCTGAGCTGACAGGTCTTGGTTTGGTTCCTACCAGGCAGATGCTCGTGTCACATCAGATGGACGCTCACCACAGCTGCTACTAATTGCCCATGGACTGCATGGCAGCAGTCTCGGTCAGTCGGTGGGTGGGTGGTGTTTGTGTGGAGTTTGTCCTGCTGCTGCCTGTGTCATGTTCCTGTACTGCAGCCTGGGGCCGGCCATTGTGTCCCGTAGTTCTGCAGACTCTTACCTACAGGCAGGCAGGGCCCGCCAGCAAGGTCTGGATTCACCATTCTCCTCAACAATGTCATCCTCAGCGTTGTTATTAAGTGACAATCATTATTGTTCTGAGAACCTACTATGTGCCCAGCCCTTTAATGATGGTGAGGACAATCCTAATAAGAAAAGCATCAGCAGCATACGTTGTTACAGTTCGTTCCTCCCAGCACTCTTATGGGGAGACTTGTGTCCATTTTACGGATAAGTTGAGACTGAGGACATTGCTGGGAAAACATAGAAGGTGCTTGGGTTCCCCTTGGTGTCTCTCTTCCAGCAGTAGCTCTGGCTGGTTTCTCCTGATTTACTTCAAGGCAAACACAGAAGTATTTGATTCTTTCAGAGATAGCACTGTTTGATCTACATGAGAAACACACACACTCCTATTAATATGGCTTTGATCCCGCCCCTTATAAAACAATCCTGGCTCTATTATATTACAGGGGCCTACTACAGGTGAGGACCTCCTCCCTGGGCCACGTCTGGATCCTTGGGGACAAATGGGGACATCCTCATGAATGCTAGAGATGACTCCCAAATTTCTATCTCCAGTCCAGCCCTCTCCTGCACTCTAGACAGCCTTCTTGACAGCTCCATGTGGGTGTGTGACACACACCTCCAACTCTACACATCTATACCCTTGGTCTCTGCCATTCCCTGACCTGCTTCTCCTGCAACTTCCTCTGCCTCGATGCTGGCAGCTCCATCCTCATGCTCCGTCCAAAGCCCTGCAGGCATCCTTGGCTCCCCCACCTCTTACCGCCACGCCTAATCCATCAGGAAATCACGAATGGATCAGGAATTGATCACTTCTCTCCCTTCTGCCACTTCCACCCTGGTTCGAGCCACCACCCTCTCTTGCCTAGATTACCTCATTATCTTCCTAATTGGTCACCCTGCTGCTACCCTGGCCCCACCTTTGTCCATTGCCGACACAGTAGCTGGATGACCCTTTGAAGACATAAGCCAGACCATGTCACCTCTCTGCTCAAGGCTGGGCAGTGACTCCCCATTTCACTCCAAGCAAAAGCCAAAGGCTTAAGGGGGAACCAGGGCCCTCCTGATTGGGCCTCGGCTCCCACAGCTTTCCTCTGCCTGCTCTGCTCAACCACAACAGTCCCTTGCTGTCCCTACCACACCAGGCTCGTGGAGGGGACAGCTCCTGCCTCAGGGCCTTTGCACACCCCCCTTCCCCCAATGTGCACACAACTCACTTCCTTGCCTCCTGGGCATCTGCTCAACAGGCTCCTCCTTCCCTGACCACACAGATTGCATCACCCACATCCCATGCCCCAAACCCTTCATTACTGTCACCCTGTTCTCCTTTTTCTTTATTTCATACCAAGTATCACCTTCTGATATCCTTACTTAAGGGTTTTACTTAAGTATTTACTTTAGGGGAACTTGCTTAAGGAGATTCATGATGGTTGTTTGCTGTCTGACTCATGTCAGCTCCTCCAGGGTGAAGTCCTTTGCCTGTTTTGTTCACTTGCATGTCACAGGCTTCTGGAACACTGCCTTGCACACAGTGGACACTCTGGGAATGACTCCTCAATAGCTCTCCTCTGACCCTCAAATTTCTCCCTGATGCTGGCGATAGGAGAACATCAGTTCACGCCACTGTGCAGAGTATTGTTGATATCTCCAGGGAACGAAGTGATCCTGTAGGGCAGGTGGCTGGCTTGGCCTCTGCCCTGCTCCTTCCAGGCTCATGTCATTTTACTCTTATTCTCACCTTTAGGCTCCACCAATGCCAAAGCCCTTTTAGGCCCCTGCTCTGTTATACCTCAGGGCCTTTGCACGTGCTGTGCATCTTTCTGCCCAGTGGACTCTTGGGTGTCATTCAAAGCCCTGGTTAGATGCTGCCCCTTCTCTGAGGCCCTCCCTTATACTCCCCCCACTCAGTCCTGGGAAACGCTTAATCCCTCCTTCCTTCCCCTTAATGACTTCTTATGCTGTTTCTCAGTGTAGGGGCGCCGCCCCATGTCCATGGCTTGGTCAGACTGTGAGCTCCTTGAGGGAAGAGGCTGGGCTTCTGCTCTGTGTCCTGAGCTGGCAGTTGCCCAGTTAGTGTTTGTTTGTTGGGGACGACAGAGCAAATCCAACACAAGTCAGGAGAGAAAAAAGACTGTTCTGAAGACCCTTTCAAGGTCACCGGCTAGTGGGGAATGAACACTGTCTTATTATTTGATCATTTATTTATACTCTATTTTCAAGTAGGATTTGAGTCAGCCTGGGATGAAAGGCACAGGTAGGGCAAAAGCAAAGTCCTGCATCTCGAATGCTTCCTCCTTCTCCTCCTGGCTCTTCCTCCCTGGCTATGAACATGCCTGAGTCTCTGTCCTCTTAACACAGGCACCCCGAATCCTCCTACAGCTCTGCGTCCCTCTGCAGCCTGTGCCTTCAAGCCAGGCCTGCAGCCACAATCTACATTCGGATGCACTTCCTCAAGCTGGAGTCATCTTATTTCTGCCCCATCCCTCCGCTAAACTGGTCTCAGCCGGTCACCAGCTACTTCTACGTTATTAAATACAACAGACACTTTCAGACCTAAATCACTCGCGCTCTGAGCAGCCCAGGACATTCCACCCCTCCGCCTTTCTCCAACCCCTTGCTTCCCTTGGCTTACATGACACCCCACTCTTGGGGTCCCTTCTACCTCTCTCGTTTCTCCTCTGCAGCTCCCCATCCTCTGCCCATCCCATAAACATCTGTGTGCCTCAGGACTCCCTCCTTCACTCCTCTCTACTCGCCCTACGCACTTTCCTTGAACAATTCTCTATTCATTCCTGTGGCTGCGGTTACCAGTGGGATTAATTAGGGTAATTCTAGAAACATTTAAACCCCCAAAGCTTGGTGGCTTAACACAGGAAAAGTTTTTCTGTCACTTACATGAAATCCATCAGCAGCAAGAGGAAAGAAGGGGACTCGGCTCCCTGTGGTCGCCCAGGGCTGCAGGCTCGATTCACGTGGCTGTCATTGACCCTGAATCTGTGCTCACATAGGTGCCTTTGGACAACAGCAGGGTGGGGGCAGCCTGTCCACTAACCATCCCATCATGGGGGACTGTCACCCTGCCTCTCGCAGCTTCCTTTTCTTCATCTGTCCAGAGGGGAGCGTGCCACCCACCCAGAGACGCAGCTGTGAGGCTTCATGACAGCATGGGTGCATGGCGGTGCTGACAAGGAAGTCCTCGGTGGGCACAGGCGGGCTCCTCTCGCTCACATTTCTTGGGCCCAGGAAAGACCTGCCAGTTGGCTGAACCCAGGAGTTGGGACTGTGGCTGGAAGAAGACAGAATCAGGCACTATCCCTAGCCATGTTCTCAGGGTGGCCCTGCTGCTGGGGACTGTGCAGGGACATCCCAACCAGAGGGCAGCTGTGTGACCGGATCTTCCTCTCTAAATTCGTGGCCAGAGCATGGGGCTCACTCAGAGAACTGACTCAGCCTCCTGGCTGGTTCCCTGAGCCTGGGCTGGGGCTGCAGCGTGGCTGGTTGTCAAATCCATCACCCACGGTCAACTGCATGACAGTGGGCATATATCACCAGCTCTTGAAGCCAGACAGGCTGGACCCTCGGTCCTCTTCAAAGGAAAGGAGGGCTGACATTGATTGAGCACCTACTGTGTGCCAGACATTCTCCTAAGTACTTTACATCTGCTGTTGTTTAAGTCTCACAATAGCTCCAGAATGGGGGGTAGTTCACCGTCCCCCATCTCACAGATTAAGAGACCCAGACTTAGGAAGCTCAAGATTTGAAAATTTTGATAAAAGCACGAGAAGGAGGATGCTCAAAGATTGAACATTTCAGACACCCAGTGGCTTATTTTTGAGCTCTCACATGACCCACATCTATAGCCTAAGACCATATGACAGAAAGGACAGAGGTAGAGGCTGGGAACTAGAACACCTGGGCTTGCAGGCCGGAATCCAGCCCTTACTTGGTAAGTCCTGTCGTACAAGCCACTGTAACCTCTTGAAGACTCGGTTTTCTCATCTGTCAAATGGGCTCACTCATGCTGACCTCCTGGGGGCAAGTGAGAAGGCTTTGCAAATTGTAAAGAGCCAAGCATCCTGCTCAGATTCTCCTTAGGGATCTTCTCCTGCTTACTTTGCTCTTCTGCACAGCTTCTTCTCTGCATAGCAGCCAGAGGAATTTTTGAAACAGAAATCAGATCACGTCACTTCCTTGCGTCAAACCTTTAAATGGGTTCACATACATTCCTGGCACCCCGTGTGACCAGGCTCTGCCCACGTCCCATAGCTCTACTCTTCAGCCCCCGGCCACCTTTCAGTCCCATTATGACATTGTGCTCTTTCCTGCCCCAGGGCCTTTGCACATGCTCTCTCCTCTACCTGGAATGGGCATTTCTCATGCTTTTTGCCTAGGCAACACCTGCTCCTCTGCCAGACTGCAACAATTTCATTATCTCACAGATGATCTTTCTGCCCCTTTATCTACATTAGGTTCCCTGGGTTTTCTGTCTTGTGGCACTTTGTTTCCTTGACCCTGCATGATTTATCATTGCAGTGTTTTTTTTATGTCTGTCTCCTTCTTAGAATGTGACCTCAATGAGGGCAGGCCCCACGTCTGTACTGTTTACAACTGTGTCCCCATCCCCAGCACGGTGACTGGCACAGAAAGGACACTCAACACTTTGGCAGAAGGAGCAAAGGTGTTTGCTGCTGTTCCCCCAGGAGCCTGATCCTCTGTTCCAGTCCTGTGCTGGAAAGGGGTGGTCCCAGGACCCTCCAGGAAGCAGAAGTGTCCTAGAGAAGGCCGTCCTGTGCTCCAGAAGAAGGGAGGGCCTCTCACACCAGCCCTCTGGTTCCAGTAGAGCAGCGGCCCATCCCCCTCAGCTGCCGCCGTCCCAGGTCCCCTCTGCACAGCTTCCCCTAGACGGCACCGCAGCCACCTCTGCAGAGCCAGGCCCCAGATGACAAGGTTCTCCTCTCACGGGGACCACTGGGACACTGTGCGGCAACTGACCTATATTAATTGCAAGTGCTATTCGCCGTCTTGGTCCCCTCCCACCCAGCACAAAACCCCACCCTGTACACCCTCGATCCATCCAAGGACATTGTAAAAATAAAATGATCACAACCCGGCCCTCCGGGAGCCTCGGCCTTACAGCGTGTCCTGCTCTGAGGCGGGCAGCGGCCACAACCCAGTTTGAGGAGGAGGAACAGAAAGACAGAAGGGACGAGAGGGAGGCGGACACTCAGGGGTGAGGGTGGCTGATGCGAGAAAGACGAGGGAGAAAGTGACAAAGAGGAGAAGAGGGGACAACGCAGAGAGAAGGAACATTAGCAAAAGAGCCCCTGGGGAGCTGTCAGGGGCAGAGAGGCTACAATTCTAACATGAGCGAAGGAAGCCTTATAAAAAATAATACACAGATGGGAACAGAGAAGAAAAGAGAGTCCTGGAGGAAAATTGGTCAAAAAGGGAAGAAAGGGGTGGAGGGGACACAACAAATGAAAAGCAAATAAAACAGCCTACCCGCCCGCTGAATAGGATTGGGCTTTTGTTGAAAACAGAAACAGAGAAAGTGAAATAATACAGGAATATACCAAACCCGAAGGTGGGAGAGTTGGGAAGGGAGGGTCGGTTGGCAAGACAGAAGGAAAGTTGACGCAGGCCCAGGTGGCAGCTGGGGACCCTTAGACAGCGACTGGACGGGACTCTGGGAGCCGGGTGGTGTCCTAGCCATGGCCAGGTGTGTCCAGCCTGCAGGGGCCTGGTGCCAGGGCACGGTCTTGCCCGGACTCCACACCTGCCCTGCCCTGCTGGGAGTTGTCGGTCCCAGGAGCCGTGGCACTGCTCGAGAGCAGGCTGCCCCCAAAGGCCTGGTCAAATGCAGTGACTCAATTGTCTTTCTTCTTCAGCTTGGCACACAGAGGATCTTGGGTGGCTAAGGGTTCTGTCCGGAAATTCGTAGTCTCTCCCAGGTCCCTCCTGGATTTTGCCTCCAAATGTGTAATCAAACACTCAGTGTGCTCAGAGTTACCCACGTTTCCTCTCCTCATCCTTCACTTACTCACTGTTCACCGAGCATTATTCACAATAATTCAATACTTCACACCCATCCCTGTTATGGGCTAAATTGTGTCCCTCCCAAAATTCATATGTTGAAGCCCTAACCCCCAGTACCTTAGAATGGGACTGTTTTTGTAGACAGGTCCATTAGCATGGTGATTAAGTTACAATGAGGTCATTAGGGTGGGCCCTAATCCAATATGACTGGTGTCCTCGTAAGAAGAGGAGATTAGGACACAGACACACACAGAGGGGAGACCATGTGAAGACACAGGGATAACATGGCCATCTACAAGCCAAGGAGAGAGGCCTCAGAAGACACTAACCCTGCCAACACCTTGATCTTGGACTTCCAGTCTCCAGAACTGTGAGAGAATAAATCCCTGTTGTTTAAGCCACCCAGTCCATGGAATCTTGTTATGGCAGCCCTAGAAGACTAATACATGTCCCCACATGCAAAATATATTTATTCCCTTCCCCCAGGATCTTTCTTTATGGCATCAGCTCAAAGTCTAGGGTCTTGTCATCTAAAATGTACAGGTGTGGGTGTATCTCCTTGGGTGGGGTTCCTTGGTGTACAGTTCCTTGAATACCACTCCATTCAGTAGGAAGACCTGTGAGTTAAAGAAATGAGTTGTCTGCCCTCTCCTTCATATCCAACAGTGGTGGGACAGGCATAGGATAACGACCATAAGTAGCCCCAAACTAAAATGGGGCAAGGGGACAGGAGGCACACAGAAGTCACTGGTCCAGAGCAATTCTGAAATCCATCTGGGAACATGTTGACAGTTCTGGATTACAACTCAGTCCCACCGCCAGAGAATGATTCTCCTTGGCTCTTGCCTCTGCCCTCTGGGCACTTGGTTCCTTCCTTTGGACCACGCTTGGCTTCCCATAAGAAATGCCCAGTGTTTGCAGCTGAGTAGTTTTTCTTAACTTGCTTCCTGCTCATAGAGATTTTATGGTCCAAAAGACTCTCTTTTTATCTGGTGCTCTCTCTGTCCCATTCATAAAGCCAAAACAGTTTCATTAAAAGTTGTGCGGGTTTCTCATGAATCAATTTATAATCTGTTCCATTAGACAAAAGCCATACCCACAAATCTCTATCTTACCTTGCGCTCCTGGCAAGGCTGCCCTTGTGATTCTTAGAAGCTCCATTATTTAACAGGAAGGGTCTTCAGCACATCCTGTTGAGATCCTTACAAGTCCTTTGTCTGTTTGAAAGGGTTTACAAGGCACCATCTTAAATCTTTCTGAAGTCTTGAGGAAAGGCTCTGAAGTTACACCCTTGGATTCATCTTTAAACTATTTTCCTGACAGTAACCCTGGCTTTGATCTTTGCCTGGAAGTCATTTCTTGTTTTGGGAATTGTTTGTCATGTAGAGACACTGGGAATGAAGAAAGTTTTCAAACAGAGCAAGTCTTGGCTTCTTTATATTCAATAGTTCATTCTTTAGTTTATTGACAATAGGATTTGAACCCAGGACTATCTGGCCTCACAGTCTGTACTTTTGCTAATAAGCCCTCTTGTCTCTCTGTACAGTGAAGCCAGCAGGGATTTCATTCCTTAAGTCCTGAAGGAAGAGTGGGACTTAGCAGTCGGAAGAAGAGCGGGCATGCCACGCAGGGGGTGCCGCATGGATGAAGGTACAGAAATGGAGGGCAGTGCAAGGCGTGTTAGGGGATAGCAAGACGGCCAAGTGCACAGTGCATCTCTACCCCTCTCTCCCTTGCTTTGTTCTTCACACGTTCAGTTTCTACTTTCCATTCCCTTGTGACCACATTTTACGTCCCTTTTGCAGCATGCACCCTCTGATATCTTCCATACTATGTTCTACTCTTCAATTGCTTGGCTCATGTCGGCTCCATCTTCCCTAACAATGCCCCTCCTCATCTTGCCCACCTGGAGCATGAATGTCAAGGCCCAAGAGGAATGTCATTCCCTCTGAGACATTCTATATGAGTTAGGATATTCTAACTGTTACAAAAACAACCCCCAAACCTCAGTGTCCTAACACGGCAAGAGTTTCTTTCTCGCTCAGGTGAATGAAAGTTGGCCGGGGTGAAGCAGGTGGGCTCTGCTCCACACAGCCATGCGGGGGCTCAGGTTCCTTCTGCCCAGCAGCTCCACCGTCCTTTAGGATGGAGGTTTGCAAACTACAACTTGTTTTTGTAGATAAAGTTTTATTGAGACACAGCCACAGCCATTCAGTCACACTGGCAGCCTTAGCACTGTAAGGGCAGAATTGAGTAGCTGCGACAGAGATTGCACAGCCCAGAAAACTTAGAATATTTGCCCTCCGGCATTTGCAGGAGGTTGCTGACGCCTGCTGGGGCTCCGTAGGCCTAGGAAGAGGGTGTGGAGGATGTGGGGCAGGATTCTGTGGGCTGCACCAGGAAGTGCTTACGTCACTTCCTCCCACACCCCATTGGCCACGGCTGGTCACATGACCCCCACGCTGCCAGGAGGCTGGGAAATGTAGTCTTCCTGCGTGCTCAGGAGGAGAATGAAGCAGTTCTGGCGGGCGCGCGGCCCTGTCTCTCCACACCTCTCCCCCTTGACTTTGCTTCTCTTCTCCCAGGTCCGCTTCTTCTCCCTGCTCCCTACACCAGCGCCCTCGTGGGATGGAAAGCGCCATGAGGGCAGAGGCTGTGTCTGTCTGATCACTGCCTGCCTGTGTAGTTACTGAAGAAAGGAATGAATCAGGCTTTCATGGATGCCCTGGAGCTGTTTACTTCATAAACAGCCTTAATCTGGAATTCACCTCACTGTGTCATATTCCGTGTGTGCCTGTTCCCCCACTGGCCCTCAGCTTCCTCTCTCTGCACTCCGCCAGTGCCTTTCCAGGCACCTCCCTCCGCCCGGGGCACGTCTTCCTGAACAAAACAGACCCCGCCTGTGCCCTCACAGAGCTCTAGCTCCAGCGGGAGAGGAGGCAATAAGCAAAGAATCACAATCATGCAAATAAATTTAGTGACAATAGTGATTAAATGCTCTGATAGAAAGGGGCAGAGTAAGTGCTCTGAGCACATCCAAGGAAGAGAGACCCGATCTAATCCAGTGGTGCCAGGAGGGCTTCCCTGAGGCGGTGACATCTGTGTTGTGATCTGAAGAATAAACAGACATTAACCAGGCGGAGGGAGGATGGGCAGAGGGGTGCCAGGCAGCGGGGGACAGCCTGGGCAAAGGCGCTGAGGTGGGAGGAAGCATAATGACATTATTATTAATAATGATATGACATTATTATTATCACTAATAATATAGCTTAGACTTGTTGAGTACTTACTAGGTACCAGACAACGTGGTAAGCACTTTACATACATTATGTCAGTTAATTTGCACCACACTATCAGAGAGAGAGTAACTACAGCACAGGCTGCTAATGCCCTGCCCATATTCCTTCGGCCCACCCCAGAGGTCACCTGAGGACAGCTGCTTGCTGGCGGCTTCCTGTGTCTCTCTGCAGCCCTGTAAGTTGCAGGCTGGAAGTGCCTGGCGTTAATACTTCCCTTCACCAATGACTGATGGGACCTGGAGGACAAATACCCCAGCTTACTTGCCCCCTGTGGGCAGTTCTGAGGCACGCCCTACCCACACTGCCTTTCAGAGGCCCTCAGGTGGTGGTGGCCCTGCCGTCCACAGGGGTACCCCCCTCAGCATGCACTTCATTGGTCTTTTCCCTTTGCTGTCTCACTTCCCCACACCCTCATGCTACTTCCGGGGTCTCCAAAATAAACTACTTGTTCCTGAACATCTGTCTCAGGGCCTATTTTCGGAGGAACCAAAACCAAGACACTATTCAGTATCCCATTTACTAGATGAGGAAACTGAGGCACAAACGAGTTTACACAGAGAAGCAAGGAAACACAGAACTGAAGAAAGGTCTTTGAAACTAAAGCTCCAAAATGTGTGTGTGTGTGTGTGTGTGTGTGTGTGTATGAGAGCGAGGGGGGACATGGGGCAAGATGAGCTGGTGAGGTGGGTGTGCAGCCCAGGGCAAGGATTTGGGTCACTAACCTAGGGGCACAGGAGGCCTTTGAAGGCCTTTAGGTGGGCAGAGTGACATGTTTGATGATGTGGGGACAGGGTCACCCTGGTGACCCTGGCAAGCATGAATTAAAGTGGTCTGAGCAGAGGTAAGGGGATGGTTAGGGGCTTTGAGGGTCATTCTGGGGGCCCTGGGGACCTGCCGGGCAGTAGCCACTGAGCCCATTCCTTGGTCTCCAGAGCTCTGGGGGCACCATGCAGGCCAGTGCATAGTGTTCATCTCTGTAAGGAGGACACACACTGCCTGCCTCTGTCCCTCTCCTCCCCATGCCCCCTGTCCCTTTCTCTTAGGTCACAGAGTCCCTTCTTTACCCCCGCTCCAGGGTCTCTGTTGGGCAGAGTCTGCACTGAGGAGTCTGGCACCCCCTTTACCCAGCTGGGGCTGGCAGCTGCAGAGGGAAGGCCAGCCCCACCTCCTGACCGGCCTGCGCAGGCCCCAGAGGTGAGCACGTGGCCAGGCGGGTGCCACTGTCTGCCCCAGTGCCCTGCGCTCGCCGCACCGCTGAACAGATGGTCTTGTAAGCAAGTGGATCCACACGGGGCCAGGAGGGTCTGCCGGCCCCGCCCTCTCCTGCTCAGCCTCTGCCCGGCTCCGCTACCCCTGCCCACTGTCCTAGAGGGGCCAAGCCCGGCCGGCCAGGGGTACTGCGTAGCATGGGGCAAGGAGGGGTATGACGTGGCCAGTGGCGCAGGGTGTGGGGGACACAGAGCCCCAGGGCTGTGGTGCAGCTGAGGCAGGACTGGAGGGAGAGGATGACAGGAGAGTGGCGAGGGGTGTGGGCTGCTCTGCGGGTGCCTTGGGGAGCCCCTGGCTACAGAGTGGACCCCTCCCTGGGTGGCTGGTGGTGGCTTCAGGACCTCCACTGTCGTCCCCAAAGAGCAACAGAAGGAAATGGCATTTGCTGAGGGCTGCTGTGTTCCTGGCCCTCAGTAAGTGCCCCCTTGGGTGTCACCTGGCCCTCTCCCACCACAGAACCCCACCCCACCCCACCCTTCCTGGAGGGCTTTCTTCTCCAGCTCCCTGGCTGGGGTTTCCAGCTGCCAAAGGTCACAGTGTTTATCATGTGGGTTTTACTGCAGCCCTGAGAAATGTCCTCCAGGATGGCTGCTTCCTTGCAAGCCTGTCCTCGAACGTTCCCAGCATGGTGTCCTCCCTGGGAACCTGCTTGTCTGCCTGGGCTGCTTCTTTGTGACCAAATGAGCACGGGTTCTATGAAATTCCCACTCCCTGTGTGCGTGGGGAATCGGCTTCACCTCTGAGCCTCTGTTTCCTCATCTGTAAAATAGGCAAAATCATGTCCACCTGGAAAGGTCGTTGTGAGGATTAGGGGAGAGGAAGGAGGTGAGAAGCCCAGCACAGAGGCAGTGCTGATCAGAGGTGCATCTGCCTTCCCTCCAGTAAACCGCATGGCTGGGGCAAATCGTGCCCCTCTCTGAGTCTTGGTGGCCTCAGCCCTACAGTGCCCTGCACAAGGAGGGATGGGAGAGCAAGGAAGGCCACAGGGTGTGTGAGCTGCTGTGCGCTGGGACAGCTTGTGCCTGCATCTCCCCATCCACGAAACACGAAGTTTGGGTAGGCGAAGGCGTCTCCCCATCCCACCCAGCTCTGGCAGTCTGGGGGTCTTGGAGCCCCCCCGCCCCACGTGGCTCTCCCTCCCTCCATCTCTCACCTCCGAGGGTCGGAGGGTTGGGGTGGAGGCCTCCTTCAGGCCTTTGTGCTGGTTTTGCAGCCTCTGGGTGAGCTGGTGAGGCTCCAGGGCGTCCCCAGTTGCGTGGGGGAGAGCCGGATCCCCACCTTGACTCAGGCTCAACCCTGGGCAGTACCCCACTATCCTGGTGTCTGCCACTCTCTCGGGGGTGGGAGCCCCAGTGCCTTGGAGAGAAGGGGCTACGCAGAAACCTCAGGATAGTGACGGCAGACAAGGAGGCTCTGCTGAGAGTTCCTGCTGCAGGATGGGGGCTACTGCAGCCAGAGCAGCCATGCTGGCTGGGTCCCCACTGTGTGCCCTGCAGGCTCCCATGGCGCATCTCGCCCAGCACTGGCCCAGCGAGGGAGGAACGACCATGCAACGTTCAGTAGCGTGAACAGTGACGGTGCCAGCACGGGCTGGGGGTTCTACACGTATCGCCGTGTGTGGATGTTCGGCAACCACCTGAGGTAGTGGTGTGGGGCCCATCCCACTTTATGGATGAGGAAACTGAGGGTCAGACAGACTTGCCCAAGGTAATCCTCAAGTGTGTCTGGCTGCTCCCACCATTCCAGGGGCTGCCGTTACCACAGCATCAGTGGTCCCAGCCAACCTCCCATTTCCCAGAGGGCGTGAACCGAGGCCCGGGGAGCACAGGGTTACGCAGTGGCAGCGGTGGAGCGGGCACTCAGCAGAATTTCCTTCCTTCCCTCACCCCTCCTTTCCTGCCTCCTACAGATGTTTAGGGACGCTCTCCTTTGTGCAGGCGCTGCTCCCATGCAGAGTTCCCACCCGATCCTGTCCATCCCTCACACCACACGCCTCCTGGGTTGTTCACCACGTCCACAGGCTGAGGCATGGGCCGGGTCCTTCCTGGGTGGTGGGCAGGGGGCTGAGCCAGAAGCCCCATCTATCAGCCCAGCCACGGGGACCCCAAGGAGGCCTCTGGGTGGGCTGGAAAGAGCGCAGGTTCCCCTCACCATCCAAGGGAAACCACAGGACATACCCACTCCTCTCACCCCGACTCTAAAGTTACATCACCCCCTTCCGCCAACCCAAGCCCTCTGGCTACTTCCTCTCACCTGCAGTGCCCAGGAATTCTGGCCTTTCATCCTGCCAGGCTCTCCTCTGCCTCAGGACCCTTGAACGTGCTTCTCCCCCCGTGGCTGATACACAATTCCCAGTTCCACTGCCCAACTCCTACCCTCCGTATCCCAACAGAGAGGCTTTTGCTGGACAATCTCCTCCTCCACAGGTCTCCTTTGTCAGAGGGAGTCAGAGGGCTCTAGTCTTTTCTTTCAAGCAGGTTTTATAACGTGTGGTTATACGTGTGGTTGTTAACTTCCTTATTGTATCGCTCCCCTCTAGCACGTGTGCTCCGTGACGCAAGGAGAGGGGGTCTCCCCTGTCCCATCCAGCCCTGAAGACCCTGCACCTAGAGCAGCGCCTGGCCCAGGGCTGGCTGGAGCCCTCCTTGCCCGCTTGCTGTTCCCGGGGGCTACTCCGGCAGGCCTCCCAGCCCCGGAGCCCCTTTGGATGATGGGTGGGGAGCGGCAGCAGACTCACCTCTGGAATTATCTAGGACGGGACAACAGCAGCATCAGCAGCAACAGCAATGATAATAGCACGAATGCAGCTCGTGCCCCCGCAGGGTCTGAGTGTTCTACAAGTATCTCCCTGTTGCGAGTCCTCGGCAAACATCGGAGGTAGGTAATATTAGGGTGCAGAGAGGTGTTGTGACTTGCCCGAGGTCACCAGTGACGAAGGGGCTGAGCAAATTTTGCACCCAACAGCTGTCTGACTCCAGAGCCTCGGATGCCGTGTGTGGGCAACACAGTGCCACGCTCTGCCTCTCGGAGCTGTTGCCACCCTCTGCCTGCTGGAACAGGAAGCTGCTGGGGAGGACCCAAGCTCCCTCAAGGAGTGTTCTGAGGTTTACGGGTGCCTGAAAGTGGCTGCGGGCATTCCTGGAAGTCTGCTCTCGGATGCAGGACACAGGCCCACTGTGTCCTCAGCTGCAAAACGGAAAAGTTGCCTTGTCTTCCTGGGGTCATTGTGGAGGTTGAGTGGGAGGAAAATATGTGATACTTGAAGAGGATTTGGGGGAGATCCTGGCCCCAAAGGGGGCTTCCAGGGGTTACCCCCCTTACCCACGCCCTCCACTCGGCTCATGAACCCCGACGCTCCCGGGGAACGGAGCAACTGTTGGAATCCACCATGAGGCAAAGGCTGAGATGCGGGACGTCAGCCCTGGGTCACGGAGAGGCCATAGGCAGAGGGAACCTGGGTGAGTCACGTCACCTGTCTGCGGTGCGCTTTCCTCTTTTGTGAAGTTGGGTGCAAAACACCCACTTCAAAGAGCTGCCATATAAAATAAAATTGAGATACAATGTGTGAACTGCTGATACATATTTTTTATAATAGGATACTTGTTCATGAAACTTTCTTGATCTTTGCTTGAAAACATCCTTTCACACCAGCAAGAATCCACCATGACCTGGATCCTGCATGCTCTTAATTTTAATATCATCTTACAAATCACACGGTGCCTAAGGAATTTCTGGGCCTGGCACCGTGAACTCAGTGCAGTCCTTATGTCAGGATATTTGATGCTTACTGCTGGAATGGCTTGGGCAATTGAGGATTAGGTCATTTTTATCCGTGGACTAGTTTTTTTTGGGCACTCGTACCCAGCATATAGTGCAAGCTGGAGAGGGTGTGTCAAAGGCAAGCAAAGCATCGTGGTGTCCACCTAGGAATGAACCTCCAGCTTAACCCAGGCTGCCAGGGCCGGACCAGCCTGTTCTTCATTTTTGTGTGTAGAGCCCGGCCTCAAATGTATCTTAATTTGATTTACTCTTCTCGAACCTGAAATTAATAAAGAAGTTTTTAAGCTATAGCAAAAACCAAAAAACAAAACAGCAGCAGCCACAAGCACCGCAGCAGCAAGGCCGGTGTGCCCAGGTGTGGGTCTGCCCCCCCCCCCGCCCCCCCGCCTGGCAAGTCCCAGGAGCAGAAAGCACCCTGGCCTTGGGTGGTGAGATCCCCACCCGAGCTGAATCCTACAACCCCCAGAACAGCAGGGTCCTCCTGGATCGTGAACGCAGTGGACCAGCTTTCTTGGGATTTTAGGAAAACAGACAAGCTTCGAGCACAGCTGGGCCACGGCAGGTTTTTTTTTTTTTTTTTCTCCTTTGCCTTCAGCGTGGCAGCCTGCTCCTGATTTCTCTGGAAAGGCAGCTCCTAATTAGAATGGATCGAAGAGTCTTTGCTTCAGCTTTGTTCTCAGTCTCGATTGAATCGTTGCTTTGGGACTTAATCTGGTGCAATCGCCGGTTGGCTGGTACCCTTGGTCCTCCGAGCTCCCCCGGGCTCAGGCAGGCTGGCACCCGGGGTGGTGGTGGGGGTCACTGAGAGCCCCAGGGTGCCACTGTGCACCCTTGAACTCCAGGCCCCCCTTCCTTTTCTCTACCCCCCACCCCCACCTGCTTTCTCTCCCTTTAATTTCCTGTCATTAATGACCCAGGGCTGTCCGGGGTGCTAGTCCCTGCTAGGGGGAGCGTAAATTGGTACAATTTCTCTGGAGGGCAATTTGTCAAGTGCTATTAAAAGCCTTAAAAAAGTACGTGAGCTTTGACTTGGAAAGTCCCTTCTCGGAATGCAGAAATAATTAGACAGGGGTCCATTAATATGTGCAAAAGGACGTTGCCCTCAGCGCTTTTCATGAGTGACCACCTGGAAACCTGGTGTCCTTCAACAGGAAATCATTAAATGTGGTCCTGTAATAAACCAACTGGAAAAGAACCTTTTGGAGGTAATAGGGAAATTTGAACGTGGACTGAATAGTAGATGCTCCTAAAGAATTACAGTTAATTTTATCAGGTTCGACAATGACCTTGTGATTGGTTTAGAGGCACATGACCAGAGGGCTGGTATTTGGTTTCAACTGTTATAACAACAATCACAGCAGGGGGCATAGGATGAAGCGTGTGTGGCAGGATCTTGAAAGTTCTGAATCTGGCTGTGAGGTAAATGAGGGTTCATTGCGCTGTCCCCTCTATTTTTGCGTGGGTTTTAAAGTTTTCATGATTTCAAAAGAAATAAAATGACCATATAAACTATGTCAACAAGATATTGTTAAGTGAAAAGAAATAACTTCCAAACTGTATATATGGCATTAACACCTTTTTTTTGGGTTTCAAACTATGTACATATTTCTACATGCGGAGGAAAGTGTGGAAGTACGCACACTCCAATGTTAGTGGTGGCCATCTCTGAGTGGTAGGATTTGAATAATTTCCATGCTCTTCTTTATACTTCTCAGGAGTTTCTGACTTTGTTCTTGCAATAAGCATACATTACTTCCACACTCATGCAAAAAAGCAATAGTTAACTACAGAAAATTTGGAAATCACCTACTATGAATTGGGCATTTACTTATAAAAGGTTTCACGTATCATAATCCACACATAAAGCATTGGTAAGTCTGGTGGTGTTATTCCCATTTGATAAATGGGAGAGCTGAGGATCAGAGAGGGTAAGTGCCTTGCCCAAGGACACACAGCTGCAATTCCAAAGTTACTCTTGATGTGAAGCCAGTGATCTTCCCACTAAACCCGGGCTGCATCTAGAGGACCTATAAGGAGCATGAGACGTAGTCCCTGCCCTGCAGAAATTGACCCTGTCTTTGCTCTCTTGGTTTCTTGCCCCCACGATCTGCTCTGGCCACTCCCCTCGATTTTAGAACCAGTTACATAATGGCTTTGGCGAAAATGTACTTTTTTCCCCTCACATCACAGGTGGAACGCGAAAACTGCCTGTTCAATATTTTTTCCTAATGAGCCTTCCCAGTCTTCTTGCCTTTTTAGGATGGAAACAAGCTCTCCGCTATCATCTTCTTCATATTTATCAGCTCTGTTTACCAGCAGAGCCGAAGAGTGAACGGGCATCGTATACATAAATATCATACAATCCACAGAGGGCTGGCAAGTTCTTAATCCTGGCTCCATCACTAACAATTTGCAACTGAAGAAGTCACTCTCTCCGTGTTTTCTCTGTCTCAAAAGTAAATAAAGGATAACACACTTTAAAAATCAATTGGTGTTCTGAGGAAAAAGCATGGATGTGTGGGGGTGAAGACAACTCTAAGTTGGGCTGAAAATATGTTTCCCCAAGTTTTGCTGAAGTGGGAGATGGCCAAGACCTTGTCCCAACCTACTCCCATCAGCTCTGGCTGGACCTACTCTCCTTGCCCCCAGGCACCTCCTCTCCTATCCCACCCTCCCATTCCTCCAGACTCCTCTTCCTAAAGCAGGAATCCAGGTGAGTCACTTCTGTTAAAACCCTTTAAATGGCCCCCCACTTCCTTCTGGAAAAAGCCCAACCCCTCTGCTCTGGGGAGGAAGAGGTCCATGTTCTTGCTTTGTCCTTTTTTCCAGCCTCTCACCTGCTGGGCACCCCTCCATCCCCCAACCCTGCATTGGATGCAGTCCCCCAAAAGGGCCCCCGGCTTCATGCCTCAGGGCCTTTGCACATGCTTTGCTTTCCTTTGTCTGGAATTCTCTTCCCTGGCTAGCATTAGCTATTTCCCTGCAAGATCCCTGGAAACCCTCCCTGCCCAGCAGACTTGGAGCTCCTCCTGGGCACCGCCTCAGTCATCCTTGATCCCCAGTGTGTGGCAGGATCTGCACAGAGATGAACGCTGGAATGGGGAGCACAAGTGCAAAACCACATCTCCAGGATGGGCAGAAATCCTCCAATAGATGTGGCTTAGCATAGTTTTCAGTCCCCAGCCTGGGATAATTGAAACTGTGCTTACCGTCACCCCAGTTTGGGCCAGGAAGTTTTTAAGTTTTCAATATTCCATTTTTAAAAACACAACATTTTAGCAAGAAAATGAATGTATTTTATTTATAGACACTGCAGCAGGCTGCCTCCTGCCCCCAAGTTTCCTTGCAGAAGACAGTCTACCCAGTGCATCTTCCCTAGCCATGGAAAACTACACGGCTACTCTCAAGGCAAACACAGTGTCATGGCGAACCACTGGCTCCAGGGAAACCCATGTGAGGGGCTGCCTCCCACACCATTCATATTTGAATAGGGGGACTTTCTGCGGTGGTGGAACCCCAACAAAGGACTCAGAAGGAAAGGCATTGAACTGGGTTACTCTTTTTTATGTTTCTGAACACCGACCCTTAAACACAGCTGGTCCCGCTGTGTCCCCCTCCTCATCTGGGCTTCCCTGCCCTCTCCGTAGGTGAACCGGGTGATGTCAAGAGGCAGCCAAAGACGCTGCAGAAGGGCCAGCTTCACAGAGCCTTGGAGGAGGACAAAAACAAGCCAGGCCCTGGCCCCAGACGACTGTGGAGGACAGTGAACAGAACCGTACTCCTCCATCCCAAAGGAGATAGGGGGGTGGCTCTTCTGCCCTCCCACAGCATTTGGGAGAGCCTGGCTGGGGCACTTTTTGGGTTCCACTGGAGTTTAGAAATCAAGTGTTGGCTCACCTTTCTCCTGCATGAATCGCAGGCGATTCTTGGGCAGGGACTGAGTCCTAGTCCCCTCTGTGTCCCCCAGTGTCCACACACATAACCCGTGATCATCTCACTGAGGCCTAGTGCAAGAAACAGGTCAAGCTCCACCTCTGGGGGGCACTGATGAACCAGCCACGCCTAGAAAGTGCCAGGTGCTCTGACCCCTTTTAAATCTTGCTTACATATCACCTCCCCAGTGAAGTCTTCTCTAACTTCCCATTTAATATTTCACCCCCACCCCTGCATGTCCTCTGCCCTACTGCCACCTGACAGGGGGCATCATTTACCTGTTCAGTTGAACACCTCTCATCCCTCTAGAATGCAAGCCCCCGAGGGCGGGCATTTTTGTGTTATTCACTGACAATTCATCAGCACCTAGAACAGGGATTGGCACATAGTAGGTGCTCAGCAAATGTTTGATTCAAGCATTCACTCAGCAAATACATTCATTCAAGAATGAAATCTGCAGACACGGCATGCATTTCATAAATGTTTGCTCATTGAGAACGGGGTCTCCGGGCAAGTGAGGTAATTAATAGTCACTTTGCTAGGTTCCCAAATAGTGCCAGCACTATGAGGATAAAAAAACTGTCTGTCCTCCACTGGCTTGCTGTTGCCTTTGGAATATAATCCAAATTCCTTCCACTGTGGCTGCCTACCTGACCTCCCTTTGCTCTGCTTGCACACACCAGACTACATCCTCACTGGCCTTACGTTCCTTGACATTCTAAGCTTGTTCATACCTCAGGGCCTTTGCACCTGCCATCCTTGCTGCCTGGATGGCTTGTCCCCCAGACGCTCATGTGGCCATCAGATCTCAGCTCAAATGTCACTTCCTCTCAGGGTCCTTCTTGCCCACCCAACCCAGTTGCCCCACAAATCACCTATCACAGCTCCATTTTATTGTCTGCATTGTCTGAAATTATCTGGAACATTTATTTACTTGTAGAACTGGTTTAGTGGGGAATCTCAACTCAGTGGGCTCCAAACCTAAACCATGTTACTTGTTCTAACTGCTTCATTCCGTCATGCTCTGCTGAAGCCCCCTTCCTGCTGGGCCTTCATAACAGGCTGCTCCCAACACGTTTCAGGCACTTAGTCATTAAAACAGACCAGGCCAGTTCAAAACTCCTAGTGTTTATTCAAATCTCTTTTCCAGAAGGGTGGGAAGGGGAGCAAGATCTTTTTCTCTATCCCTCTCTCGGAAGAGAGGGGACCTGGAACAGAGGAGCTGGGGATGACCCACACATGCCCCTCACAGGCTTGCTTCTGGTCTGCTTCCATCTGCTGCCATCTCTGTGGAGATGGGGTGCCTGGCTGTTCGGGGCTGAGCCTCCTCCTTTGCTGGGGTCTCCCCAGGAACAGGCAACCACATGCCCCTTCAGGCCTGCCCATGCAACAGGTCTCCTGCCCTCTTCCAGGTGGGAAGCAGCTCCCTGCCCAGTGCCTGTCTGGCTGGCCACATGACTCCTCCCACGTGGGTCCTATAGGAGCCCTCTTTGGAAGCACCTGCTTGCCACCCTTCCACACATAGCCCCTATTCTCCCTGTTGCTGGTGCAAGCTTCTCCCCAATCCTCTCCCCACTGGATCACCCCAGAGGGAGCCAAGCACAACTCCAGGGATGTGTGCTGAGCTCCCCAAGGACACCCTCACCACCCTGTGCCTGCAGTTGGCACCAGGTTCCTGCAGCTCAGTGAGCATCCGGCTGGGGCGTGTGGTGCCAGCCTCCTCTCCTTGGCAACATCCTTGGCCCGAGGATTCTCTCAGGGCCTCCTTCGCTTGGTTCTGGGGGCAGGGGAAAGTGGGGCAGGGAGGGGCACCCACTTACCAACACTGTCCACCCTCAGTCCTTTCTCTCCGGACCACTCCAATCCTGTACAGAGGGAGGAGCGGGCAGCTGAAGGGTTGGGGGTGGTTCACGGCAGCAGAGCCAATTCTGCCACCTCTACTAGGCCATGGGGAAGGGGCCTGGCCTTAACTTTTCCTCATCTCTTTAGGAAGCTGTTTACTTAGCATCTCCTTGCCCAAAGCTGTGGGCCCTAGTAACCAATTCTGGGGTGGCTGGAAATGTGTCCCTCCATGTCCCCTCGGTTATGGGCCTTCCCTTCTGGAACACGTGACATGAGGACAGCAGTTTGGCATTGCCGGTGCCTAGAAAAATGCTTGGCACATCGCAGGCCCTATTTTCTGAAGGAGTGACGCAGTAGAAGACTGTTGTGGCCATGTGGCTTCACAGTGAGTAACAGGAAGAGAAGGGGGACGCAAGGGCCTGACCTTGGCTGACGCCATGTGCCCAGATGCCCTGCACACCCATTATTTCACTTCCCACATTGACCTTGAGAGGTGGGCTAGCCTCCACCTGCTCCTGGCCAAGCTCAGGAGGTGGCAGAAGCATCCCTGGATCCTGGCTGTGCCACCCCTTGGCTAAGTTTCTTAGAAATTCTCTGACTCTAGCTCCTCATTTGTGAAAGTGGGATGACAACAGACTCTACGTTGTAAGGACTAAATTAACTAATATATGTAACGTGCTTAGCTCATGTAGAGACATGGCAGGTCACAAACAGGAACCAGAGTAATTTCCATCATCGTCATTATCATCGGGACAAACCTAGGTCTGTCCACCCCAAAGCTGGCAACCTCTGCACGACGTGCCCCTCCCCCCAGGGGGGTGCTGAAACCCTCTGGGGCACTGGGGCTGAAGCAAGCTGAGACCCCCGGGGGAGGTGACAGTCGGAGAAGCCTTGGATGCCAGACTGCGGCTGTAGCTGATGTAAAAGGCCACGAGGAACCTCTGTGGTCTTTAATCGGGGGAGTGAGACGCCGAGAGTGGTGTTTTAGGAAGATTAATCTGGCAGCAGGGACAGGATGGAAAACAGTCAAGCTCAGCGCAGAGGAGGAAAGACCGCTGCCCAGCTCCCTGAGAGGTGGCTCATTAAAGCAAAGTGGCTGAGCTCTGGCTCCCTGTGCGCTCAGGGTTCCCGGCAGCGGGGAGAGGCTGGCCCTCCGTTGAGACAGGCACAAAGGGAGGCCGGCAGAGGGCACTGTTCCGTCGGTGACAGTAGCCACCTCAAGGGAGCTCTGGCACCTGGATTTCCGGGAGCAGGCAGCAAAACTGAACGGTTAGAATGGGAGAGGCCATCAGCCCCAGCTCAGCTCCAGGCAAGGTCCGAGCTGAGCATTTCAACAGCAAATTATACACCGGTCCAAGCCCTTTCAAACCCAACGTGGGGTTTGCTTTCTCAGTGGAAAGCCCTTCAGTTGTGCAGGGTGGGCAGGAACACCCACTCCAACAAGGCGATGACCTGCAGCACCAGCCCACCACAGGAGGGAGCGCTGCCACGGTTCCGAGTGGGGCTCCCAGGCTGCTCTGGAACCGACAGCGCCACAGCAGCCAAAGCGCAAAATGGAAGCAGGGCTGCCCTGGCCAAGAATGGAAGGAGCTGCTGCTTCTACGTCTTCTCCTAATTTTATTTAAAGCTGTCATGATATATTGGAAGTACAGAGGCAATTCCATCTTCTCTCCTCTTCCAAGGAGACGGAGCCCACTGCCAGGTTCACAGCAGCACTCACTGCTCCATGGTGCGGAACAATCCACTCACCCCTTCACACCAAGGCATGGAAAACTTCCACCTTCTCCCGGTACAGGTGGTGGAACTGCTTGGCCAGACAGTGGAAAGGGGCTTCATAGTTTTCCATCTCCTTCTGTAGAGAAGGTTTAGAAAGGCGGCTGTTATTTTCACAATCATCAAAGGCAGCCAGCACTCACTCAATGCTTACCTCATGTCAGGCACTACTCAATTTCTGCCTCATTTCCTCATCACACCATTTGGGGTAGCTACTATCATTATGCCAATTTTACAAGAATGAAACTGAGACTCAGACAGATTAAGGGAATTTACAGGAAGCCACACACCTTGTAAATGGTAGAGCTGGGGCCTGAACCTAGGTCTGTCTCTATAGAGCATATACTTTTAGCTACTCTCACTGTATGTGTGACAGGATGTTAAAATGAGACCCTTTCTCACCTAGTTTTGAGGGAGGCTCCAAACATCAAAACGAAATAACAGATGGCAAGGAGTCCCCTGCTCCCAAGGAAGAGCCAGACAGGAT
Organism: Daubentonia madagascariensis; assembly: GCA_023783475.1. Taxonomy (NCBI): domain Eukaryota; kingdom Metazoa; phylum Chordata; class Mammalia; order Primates; family Daubentoniidae; genus Daubentonia; species Daubentonia madagascariensis. The sequence continues at coordinate 10,174,531 of JAKFHU010000600.1, read as the reverse complement.
GGGTCCACCTCTACCTCCAGGTCAGGGTTGAAGAAGCCAGAGGAGAGAACTTTAAGAAAGTGGTTAGTGCTGTCACATTTCCCCTGGGGAGGGTCACCTCTCCCTCTCCTCGAGTCAGTGGGAGGGTTTCAAGAGAAAGCTTGAGGCCTGGGGAGCCTAGGCTGGTGTTAGACCCAGGCCTGGAAAGAATCAAGGTGAGGCTGGAGCTGGCCAAGCCAGGAGAGGCTGCCAAGGGTTAGCATGGACAGGCTGCAGAGGGAAGAAAACAGCCACTGTTCTCTCACCCTTTGTGTGTGTGCATGCATTTTTCATTTTTTTTTTTTTTGAGAACAACGTTGGCAGAAGAAAGAACCCACTACTTTTAAGACAGCAGCTCCAGCTATGAATGCTCAAGAACCTGATTTGAAATGATCCTTGGCAGCTGGCAAAAGTACAGCCTTAATAAGAGGCAGTGAAATATCCAAATGAAATGGAAGAATTTCCAAAGTGAAGAATGTTCCAGAAGTCACCAAGCTCAGTGCCTCTGTTTCACAGATGAGTAGTCTGGGGCCCAGGGGGTAAAGTGGCCCAGCTGGTTGGCGCAGAGACCAGCCTAGCATCCAGATTCCCCGATTGGAGAAGAGCTGCCTGTCTACTGGGCCAGCTGGGATGAGAAATGTGCAAAGGAAACCAGGTCCCAAGGAGAAAGTTACCTGGACTTTCTAGCAAGGGAAATCCTAAGCAAAGGAAATGGCGGGCTAAGAGCAAGGATGGAGGTGGCAATGCTAAGAGCTGCTGAGGAAAGAGTGGGCGGTTTATAGCCGAGACGAGCATCTGTACTAAGCTCACAACTGCCAGGGACCTGAAAGCTGTCACCCTTCAGCTGGACTGAAGAGAATTCAGTTGTATCTGCTAGACACCTCTGGTTGTGCACAGGGTAAGGTCGTAGGCTACACCAATGTCAAAGAGTAAAACACTGCCTCTGTCAAAAGCAGGGGTAATATCGAACAGAAAGAGAATGAGGCCTACATAGCACACGCCCAAGGACTTCTCAATGGATTCGACAGCTCTCCAAAACGCAATCATGGGAGAACCCAACATAAAAGACAAGGAATCCGATGCAGCCAGCCTCCACAGACACCATGGAGAGCTGCCGAAATAGATGGAAACTGAACCATTTCCCACACACATTAACAGGCTTGTCAATGACAGGAACCCTTCTGTCAAATGACTAATCACACTCTCGCTCACACAGTTCGGACACCTGTAGAGTTGGTCTGTTTAGAGTGAAAGATCCTTAGACCTGGCTCAGACTTGTGCTCAATCTGGCCTAGAATTCTGTCCTGGACAGTCCCCAAGCAGGCTCTGTGGGAGGCCAGAGTACCCTTTCTAGAAAGCCCAAGTTTTTAAGCTGGAGAGGCCTGAGTCCTAGTCCTGGTTCTAACCCTCATTCGCTGTGCAGCCCAGGAATGCTGCACAACCTTTCTGAGGCTGTTTGCCACCTGCACACAGGGGCAGGAGTGCTGCCTGGTAGGGGCGTCACGAAGCCTGAACAGCTGATGTGTGCAAAACAGCTGGCACACATCAGGCTCTCTGACATCCCTGTGGAATGTTCTTGCAGCAGTTGTTGTATTTGATACTGTTCAACTCCTTATAGTGACAAACAATTTTTTAAAAATTTTAACTTCTGTTTAAAGAAATGCATTTTAATTTTTTGGCCTGAAAATTTCAAATATTGAGGGGTGTTAGAAATTCAGAGAACCACACAGGTCCCTCCTTTGGGTCAGCAGGATGATCACTGCTGCATTCAGGAAGAGGACAGAGGACACGGACTTGGTGTCAGGGCTTGGCTGCATCTTGGACTGCATTTGGTTGTATTTCCTTTTCAATTACAGCTTTCTTAACCGAGCTGCCAGTGGTGCTTCTGTGAGCATCAACTCAGGAGGGACTAGTTAACTTGCACAGTTAATACCAAGTGCTTAACTGCAGCCTCCTCAAGCATAATTTATACCCACTCGTTTCAACACCTGAACAGAGTTTACACATGTAGCCCAATGGCCTTTGGTGACTCATGTCTTGGGAGTGGGCTTTAATTTTTGAGTCCTATCAAGAGTTCTGGGGAATATGGGATATTGGGGTGAGGGGACAATTTCATAAATGTGAATGGAGGAAGAGGGAATAGTGAAATATTGTATTCTATGGGTACTACAGCTTACTGCTTTGCTCAAAGGCGTGCTGCACAAAAGATGAGGAACCCTCTAGGCAGTGAGAGCTCACTAGTTTGAACTTCATTAATTTAACATTTGTGATAATTGGACCAGAGGCAAGAATGACATTTTTCTCTGTGTAAGTTATGAATACAAGGATTTAGTAAGTAATAATAGTATAAATAAGATTATTAGGGATAACATTCATACTTAAAAAAAGCTAACATTTATTGAGCATTTACTATGCCCCAGACTTTGTGCTAAGTGTTTTATATTCATCATCTTACTTAAATCTCATATTTATTACTCAATGAGGGATGTATTTTATTATCCCCATTTTACAGGTGAGGAGCCTGAGGCACCAATAGGTTAACTAACATGCCGGGTCCCATGCTACCTCTACTCCTACTCTCCATTGGAGGTGAGAGCACCTGCGTTTAACCACTACACTTTTCTTAAGGAAGCCTGCCACTTTGGGGGGATTTTTAAAGTTCCCATCCAGACAGCAATTGAATAGCAACATCGGTCAGGTTTCACAGATGCAGCCACAGAGGTGCCTGAGTAGAAGGTAACCTCCAGGGTATTAACTAGCCCACTACTGACTCTTTTGGGCCAATGAATCAGGACGAAGCAAGTCCAAGTTATGACCATGGCTGTGCCAGGCCTAGTGGGTCTGCCCAGCAACTCTGCCAAGGGGCGCAGCAGCCAGCACTTTGCCTCTGCTGGCTCTTGGAAGGATGTTTCTGGGACACCTGCTCTTGCAGGGCAAATCTTCACTTTATGCCCATCCTAGTGAAGTCTCACACAAGGTGTCTGATTGGAGCAACCTGGGCCACATGCCTACACCCTGGCTGCAGGGAGGCTGGGACTTCAAAACTCCCAAACACAGGAAGGCGTTTCCATAGTGCGAGATGGCCAAAATCACGATATATGTGTACTAAAGATGCCAGTAACAAGTCACTCCTGGTTTTCCCACTTAATGAGGTCTCCTGCTGATTTTTCTGGAGGGCACTTTGTGGCCTGGAGTCACCCTGGGGCTGCAGTAAGGACAGGGAGCACTGGTGGGAATTAGAAGCCACGAATCGTAGTCCTGGTTCAACCCTTCACTAGTTATGCGACCTCAGGCAAGTCACTTTACCTCCTCAACACTGAAATGGGAACTGTGGGGCCAACTCTTGGTACACAGGACTAATGTGAGGGTTGAAGGAAATAATGGTCCAACAACACCATAACCCATAATATCTCATGCAAACGTCAAGGGTCACGATAATTGAACACAACACACTTGTATTTCTTACTAATTGAGATACAACTTGTCCTAGGGCTGGCTGGCTGATCTGCCTTAAGGTAATGCACGAGGGACTACTGCTGTACTGAGAAACGATCTTGGGCTAAGAATGTAAACATCAGTTCCAAATGAGACTCCACATATGGTGGAGTAACAACTCGATGCATGTGAGGTCATGGGAAAACCGCTTCAAGCAGAGGCCCACTCCAGACTTGCCAACCAAGCAAGCAGAGATACTCACCACGGAAGTTTCAAAATATTCCAGGCCTTGGCCCAGCGCCCACGCCTGGGCCTGAGCTGAGTCCACTGCTCGCCTGCCGGCCAGGTCTGCCTTGTTCCCCACTAAAACACCTACTCGAAAGAAACAACCAAAACATGGCATTTAACTGCAGTGGTCTGGGAGGACTACAAGAGCAAGCACACTATTTTTGAGAGCCATAAAACTCCTATGAGAGAGGCTGGCCAGCCCAAGGAGGTGAACCGTGCAGGGAAAGCCAGGGGTCTCTCGTGCTGGCCCCCAAGGGCCACAGAGAGAACAGATGGACTTTGCTTTTCACACACAGCTTTTGGTCGTCTTTTTTTCTAGAACTCATGTGTATCTGTCTCCTCTGTCTCCTCAAGCCCGCAAGGCTATGAAGGCGATGGCCAAATTTATGTGAGTGTTTGTGATAATTTCTAGGACGTGGAACAAACTTTAAAATGGTCATTAATACTAATCTAAGGACTCGGCTCAGAGTCAGGGATTCAGAGGTAATTTGGTTCGGCTCCCAGCTGCATCAGCTGCAGCTAATTTTTGAGCCTGTCTCTGGAGATCACTTTCCCGGGTCTATAATGAGGAGAATTTGTTGATCTCACATAGGGATGAAAAATAAACTGATTTAAAGCATTCACAAGTGACAACAGGACTTAATATTTACTTGTATCCCACATACAAGAGAAAATGCGGAACTCTTCCCTGGGGTTAGCTTTCCGGAAATAACAACTCTTGGTATGGCACGAGTCTTCCCACAACCCTGCAAGGTGAGTGTCATCATTCCCATCTAACAGACTTAGAGAAGTGTGGTAGCTCACCGAGGTTTACATGGCTGCTGAGAGCGAGCCAGTGTACAACACAGGCCATCAAATTCAAAGCCTCAGGGCCCTTTTTAGCACCCACAGCTACCTGTGCGATGCCCTTGCGCTCTTGAACTGAAGGACAGAGGTGCTGCTGGGAGTGTCTGCAGCTCCTACCTGGGAGGGAGGTGCCTGGAATCTGCGACCGTGCCTTCTCCAGCCACTTGCTGCAGTTGTGGAAGGACTGCTCACTGGTCACATCATAGACAAGACATAAGACGTTGGGACTCTCCCACTGGGCAAGAAGGGCAAGATGAGCACGTGTCAGTAACGGGAAAGTAACTTCAAGGCTGGAAGAAAATTTGTCCTTCCAAGGGGAGAGATGTGCGGGTGCAGGGAAATGAAACACCCCGAGGGGATGTGGGGCAGAGAACACCCACACCCACAGACATCAAACAGGAGCGACTAGGAGGGCCATGCTCGGCGGCAGCGCAGGGCCAGGTTCTCTGCTGGGTACTTATGTGCATCATTGTGAAACCTCCCAAATTGGCAGGGTCGGTCTGAGTATTCCCACTTCGTAGCTGAAGAAACTGAGTTCAGGAAGGGTAAGTGCTTACCCAGGTCAGATACACTTTAAAAACAATAATGGCAGAGACGGGGGAGGACTGAGGCTTTTCTCTATCCAGAAACCGGCTTTCACCAGCCACTGGTTCCATTAATTCATTCTTCTACTCACTCTTACTGAGGGCCCGCTATCATGTGAGTGGTCATGCTTTTGTGCTTTGCGGCCCTGAAAGAGTATTCTTTCCTTCATTAGCAGTCCCTGGAAGCTTGTTTGCTTGCATCTTCTTAATAAGGGCTGGCTTTTTAAAATACAAAGGGCAGTTTCTGCTTCTCCTGTGGTATCTGCCTCGGCCCTAATCCAAACCACACCAACAACTGGATAGGGCTCGATGTCCTAATTAAGAGCCAGGCCTACACTCTCAGGGGCTGTTGCCTTCAGGGGCTGCTCAGAGTCCAGGGATGTCCTGCTGCCTGCTACTGGGACGAAGGATGTCCCCCTACACAGGCTGTGGACGCTCACCCTGATGCATGTGATTCTTGGTCTTGTCCTGGTTTCTGGGCACTTCCAACCTGCACAATTAAAGCCTGGTTTTCTGGGGTGTCAGTAACCTCCCAGGGTATGGGGGAGAATCCTTTTCCCTCCAGATCGGATTCCCTTTCCTTTGCAATCCTTGGAAGGCCAGCCCAGGATGGGCTCTGAAGGGCTCACTCCCCACCCCACATGGCTACTCTGGCTCCTGATGGTGTCCAGGATGGGAGGAGCTTGGACCGAACTGATGATCCCTTCACTCTATAGACTAACTCCTGAACTCTTGCTAGAAGACACTGACCTCCCCTGCGTGCATGCAGGAGACGCCTCAGCATGGTTTTAATGCAAGAAGCCCTCCTTCTGCCAGGCTTCAGTGAGGGGGCCCCAGATAGGCCTGGGATCAAGCTGAAGCTGGAGCAGGAGAGCGGTGGCTGGCCGTGGGTGGGTGGGTGGGTGGGTGTGTGTGTGTGTGTGAGAGAGAGAGCGAGAGAGAGAGAGAGAGCGCGCGAGAGCGCAAGAGAGAGAGAGCGAGTGAGCGAGCTGATTGGTGGCATGTAGCCCAGACTTGCCCAAACATATTTTCCCTTCTGCTGGGCAAGGCAGCCCAGTGCCAGGCCATGCACATAGTAGGTACTTGGTAAACACTGTGAATCATGCATGAAGTCAGCCCTGTATGAAGTCATTATCATTAGATCTACTTCTCTGAGACAACAAAAAAGGGGCAGAAAACAGTTTCCATTAAAATGTGGCTGTTCTTGGAAAGGCCAGGGAGGGCTCTGGAGAACTCAAACCCTCTAATTAGCTCATGGCCCAGATTAGGGAGACTGTTACCTTGGAAGGTACAGCAAGCTGGGTCCCAACAGGATGGCTGGATGGGGGGTGGACAGGGGCATGGCGTGCCCTGGGCAGCAGTAGGGGCATGTCTCAGAGCAAGCCCCGGTGGAACACCCCCATCTGGTGCCACCCGCTCCAAGGGGTAAGCCTCATTACAGCGCCCCTACGGCACTCCCCAGAGGGGAAGGAAATATCCTGCACTGTCCTAGGAGGCTGAGAAGGAGTGCTGAAGGCACACCACCAGGAGGGGGCTGCTCAAGAGACCGGAGGCCCAGGAAGGAGGGCTGCAAGGGCTGAGCCACAGGCTCTGGCAAGCTGGAACTTGCCACTCCAGAGCTGGGGGCAGGGCAATTATGCACATTAGCCTCTCCTTCTCCCCAAGTGGCCACATGTCCCAGGCTGGAGGAAGGCCCCATAAAGAATGTTGCCATGGTAGCTTCTCTTGATGGCCATGGTGCAGTGAAATTTCTGTGTGAAAACTATAAGGGGCAAACCTTTTGGCGCGAGGTAGTGGTGGTTAGGAAATAGACTGCACGTTACTTGCCAATTTATCCAGCATTTCAGAAAACAGCTCCTTGCCGGCAGAGTCAAAAATGAAGAGTTCCTAGAATCAGAAAAGCATGTCCCAAGAAAGTCTCCATGTGGGAAGACCACTGGCTGTGAGACACTGACATCAGCTCAATTCACTACGGACTTGTCTTGGTGGCAAAATACACCCCTCCTCACATGCACACACGTTCTCATGCACGCTGTGTCTGGGGAGAGGCACAAGGAAGATGATGCTGAAAGGAATGAACTCCGCGGTCTTAGATGGTGCAACTGTTTCCCACACCAACCAGCACTTTGTGTGGCATCTCACCTCTCCTAACCCTGAGTGCAAAAATACCAGGAACAAGCTGACTTCCCACCTGGCAGAACAGAATGCTAAACAGGCCGACAAGTGCTCTGGTTTCCAAAAGGTCATTCTGCACTTTGTTAACCAAATTGATTTTCAAATCTTAAAACAATTCTTCTTAAAGGAGGTCACTGAGTAGGCCTGGGGAAGGCGTTTAAAGTAGGACAGTCTGTCACCACTCTGGGATGGCTAAGGTGTGATTTAGACAGAGGGCATGGGATGACCTTCCTGCCCCTGTTTGAACCTTCCCCAGCCCTCATGAGAGCGCCCCCAATGCTGCTGCTCTAGGAAGTCTCCCTCAGCTCCTCCTCAAGCTCCCCACCGGCACCGGGTATGCCCTGGCTGGCCTCTGACCCCTGGCACACACGGTCTGAATGTCAGTACCACCATCTGCTTTGCATACTGGTTACCTGTGCACCTGTCTTACCCTTCATCAGGGGTACTTAGAATTTTTTTTTTTTTCCTCACGGACCTATTTAAGAATCTGGTGAAAGCTACAAACCCTCTCTCCAGGGAAGCACAGACAAACATAACATCTTGCTATTCAATTTCAAGAGTCCTAGGTTCCCATGAAGGAACACAGGCTAGGAACCTTGACACTAGATAACAAGTTCTTTGAGGGCTACGCCTATATACCAGTCTTCCTGCCTCCCTCCTCCGTCCCTCCCTTGAGTGCTCCCCACATTCCCCGGACAAGTCTAGGCCACATTCTTGCACTGCATCTTTCCTAGAGAGGATGGCAGTGACCATGGAGACCCTGGGCCCAGCTGGTGTAGCCCCGAGTTCCCTTGGGGTAAGGCACCACTCACCACACTGTCGCCCGTGTCAGGAACTGGCACCGTCTTCACCACCAAATCCACCCCTGTTGTCTGCCGAGGAACACCAAGAACATGAGGGCCCCAAGGGCAGGGGCATGTTACAGAAGGACACAACAAGCACCCTAATCCCTGGAGGGACATCCCCAGATGAAGGGTTTGTGTTCTGAACTCATTTTGGTGACAAGTGGCTCAGACTGCAGAAGTCAGAGAGGACCTACTAGTCCCTTTCCCCTCCCTGCCCCTGAGTTAGCTGCTACTCATGGTGACCATGTTGCTCATGGCCAGTCTGCTCTGCAGACAGTCCCTCACCGTGGGGCTAGTGGGAAAAAACGATCTCACATGGTCATCTGAGCAGCCTCTCATCAGGACTCTTTTGGCTTCTTCACGGAATTTTGCAAAGTCACTCACTCAGGGTTAACCGATCGCTTCTCTTTAAACCAGGCATCAACTCGCACAGCTCACCAGGGTGTAGTTCTTCTGGAAATGGGCTCCATCACTGCGGAAGATCTGTGCCAGGGCAGTCTTGCCCACTGTTGGGTCTCCTGTGAGGTCAGAGAAGAAGAAAAACATCACTGACTTGAGGATCTCCTGCTGCAGAACACTAGTCTAGAAGCCAGATGCTTCAGTGAGTTTTCAGAGAAAACGTACTTGGCTCTTATGAGAACGTGTCCTGAGGCCGAGGGCAGGACAAGAAGTCGGAGAGACTCATCTGCAAAACTCACAATGGCCACAGCGCATTTCTGCACGGCTAAGCCTTTCATCCACAGGAACTGGCCCGGAAGGTAACAGAGCTTATCCAGGGCTCTGAGCCCTGGAAATAGAACTGACACTCTTCCACTGAAACACACCCTAGGGGAAAAACCTGCCACTTCCCAACTTGAATTTACTTTGAAGTCTTGAAGGTAAAGAAATGTGACCAGCACAGACAGGGAGACTCACCTGACAAGTGAACCAATCTGAGTTTAGAACTTCTACCTGATACTTTATTTTTTTCGGGGGCGGGGGAGAGCGTGGGAGTTGGGAGTGTTCCTGCATTTATGGGATGCAGGAAGTCAGACGCTACGGTCACCATCCTGAAGGCCATTTCCAAGTGGTATATTCCATCTCCACCTCTGCAGCCCATTTGTGACCACTGAGGATCCAACTTCCCAGGGGCCTCTCCACAGTCCTGTCTGCAACTGCGATCACTTCCTCCAAGCTCGTCTCACACCTACTGGGTTTATCCCCCGGACTTTCCTTTCTTGGTCAATAGTCCCGGAACTGGTACCCTAGAACTAAAGTTTATGTTAGTTTTCAGTCTGATCTCTGAATCTTTCACAAGACTGCCGGGAGCAGCTGAATCTGGAGTCCCTCCCGTGCCCGTCAAGGTGCCGGAAGCTCTCTGCCCACCCTCCATTCCCCTTCGCCCTACCCATTTTTCCAACGTGGCTCTGCTCAGCCTCCTCTGATGCCAGTTGTTTTCATTTGAGAGTCTTATACTGATCCTCATGCCATCATTCAGCCCCTCACAGAACACCGTTTTGTGCTTTCTCACCCTCTGGATTCTTCGCGAAGCCACCACTGCACTCCGCGTCGCCCTGTGCGTCCTCCAGCACAACCTCTTCACCTGCGCTCCCCATTTTACGGTCGGCGCAACGCTACTCCTTCCCCCACTTCTCAACAACCTGCCACTCTGCCCACTTTCCAGCTTTGACTTTTCCCACCTATAATTTCCTCTTGGAAGACAATTACTTGACTACTCGTGGCATTTCATCTTATGTGACTCCCCCAGGTTTGAGTGAGCTATTCAGGTCTGGCTCTTCTATTTGCTACCACTTCTTAAAAGGTAACCAACATGTGTTGAGCCCTCCTTCTGAACCTGCTCATACCATCTCATTCACTCCTTCCCTGCCAAGCTGCATATCATTAACCTCATCTGCCAGATGGAGAGACAGGGCTCGGAGAAGCTGGGTAACCTGCCTAGGAGTCCAACCTCGTGCTCTCTCCACCAGGCCTACTCCTCTCCTAGAGCTCAGGGGCCACTTCTGACCCACTTTCAATGCTGCCCTACAGGCCCTCATTACTGCAGCCTTCCGTGACATCTGCAGCAATCACAGCCTGGACTGTCATCGGGTACCCATCCATCTCAGGGCAAACAGAGCACATCACTTTGCTTCTTTGGGCCTTGACGACATCCACCCTCCCAACTCTGATTTTGCTCCTGAATCCAGTTGGAAATTGGCTCTCCCCGCTGGTGAAATTCCCCACAGATTTGTTCTGGTTAATTTCATAAATCTTTCTTTTGACTGTCAGTCAGAGTCACCAACGCTTATAGAAACCTCCCTGTGTTGGCTATGAGGAGGGATCCAGCACAGGGAGGCGAAATAACTGATAAACACATTTGCAGAGCAACAAGATGACAAGTGCAAATTCAAATAGCGCAGACTGAGAACCAAAGCGTCTGAGGGAGCATCGAGGAAAGAAATGAACAAGAGGGTTCGTTAGTGTGGGAGGCTTCCCTAGAGGCAAGGGCTGAGCCTGGGGGTGAAGCAGGGAGGGCTCTGCGGGACAGAGAGGATGACATCTGCAAAGGCACGATGTGAGGTCACTGTGACCTGACTGCCAAGTCCAGCGTTCCTTTCTCAGTTCTCATCCTCCTTGACAACCCTGAAGGACGCGAGTCAGCCCGAAGCGGCCCCTCCCTCCCGAGCCCCGTCCCTGTGGCCTCGGTGACCCTGCACTGGCCTTGTTCTCCGGCCACGGGGACTGCCACTGCGCAAGGCAGCATCTCCCTCCCAAGCTCGTCTGCATTTCCAACAAGGTGTGGCCATTTCTGCTGGAATGACGGCCTCATCACAGCCAGGCTCATGTCACGCCCCAGGCCCCAGTGGCTCACCCACCCAGCCCATTCTTTCTGTTCATGATGCCACCATGCATTTTCGCTGTCCCCAGGTCCAACCTGTAACCTCTGCCTGCTCCTCCTCCCTCTCCCCATCTCCAGCCGGTCTCCCTGGCACCCTCACATCCTTCACTGTGTCTCAAGCTCATGCTCCTAGGCTCTGACTGCTGACGCTGCCCTGGCTAGCTCATACCTGGGTTTGTCTCAGCCCCAAGCCCCCTTCCATGCTCTGCGGGGGTGGAGACTCTGCAAACACATCTCTCCTGTGCCGGGTACTTCCTGCGAGGCTCTGCCAACGGGAGTTCTAGAGAAAGTGTGGACGGCTGGAGGGGAAAGAAAGGAATTGTTCCTTCCCTTTGCTTCTCCTTCAACTTAGCGTTATCCTAGCAGTGACCTTCACCCCAGCAGCAGGAGCTGCTTTCTGTCTCCAGTTTGGTTTTTTGCACTCCCAGAGCAGCCTTATTATGGCCCCTCAGAGGTGCTGGCACCGCGTGCAGTGCCCCCTTCTCAGAGGCCTGCACTGCAGCTCCCAGGGCCCCTGCTCCAAGCCTCTGGGCTCTGCTAACCCCCTTCCCTCTGCTCGCCCAGCATAGGAGGCAATGCTCCTTCCTGCAGTTACTGCCCCTGCTGCCTTAGTGTCCCCTTTTCTCTCCAGTCACCCAATACCTGTTTAATTAACATACTACAAGAAATTCTCACTGTTGAGATACCCACTTTCCATTTTTCGCCTGGATTCTGATTTATGTAGTCCTTAGTACCAGGAGTGGTCTCAAAATACAGACCCTCCAGGATGGTCTGGAACTGGTTTGGTCTTATCTTGCCCTGAACACAGGGCTGAGCTCCTTCCAGTGGGAAATGAGTCCTACTGATCGGTGGCATGTGGTGGCGTCACACGCAGGTGACTGAACTCCTGCGGTGCCAGTACCAGTAGGGCAGTACCCCTTCCTCGGAGGTCTGGATCTCAGCTCCCTGGGGCTCTTTTTCAAGCTTCTGACACCCTCAACCTCCGTCCACCACTCTGTCACCTCAGTGCCGCCTTCTTGCTTTTTCGCTTGTCCAACATCTGCTCGATGAATCAATTCCATGTATTAAAATTTCTCTGTTGAAATTACGAACACATTTTCTGTTTTCTTGACTGGGCCTCAACTGAAAATACTTCCCAAGCGGCCTTCTCTCCTCCTCCTTCCTCCCTGCTCTAACCCACCCTGGGCATGACATCAGCAGATGGACCTCTATGAAACAGTGCTTTCATCCCGTCACACCCTCACCCAAAACCCGCTGAGGGCTCTCCCTCTGCTTACACCTCTTCACAGGCAGCCCTAACTCACCTCCCAACTCACTCTCCAGCAATCCCTTATACAAAATCTGGGCTCTATATACTCCTGTTTGCTCAGTCCCTAATCTTTCCTCAGGGCTACCTCCTTCCAGGTCTCCCCAGTCCACGTTCAAATCCTGCCCATTCTCTGCCAGGTACAGCTCAAACAGTGTCCTTCCTGCACAGCCTCTGAAGGTCATCCCTCCCCCCTTCTGTGTGGCTAACATGAACCATTGCCGGTAATGTGAGATTTGATATCAAAGCAACCCTCCAGCGAGGCACTATTATCATCCCCACGTATATCGAGAGACAGTATATCATAGCACCCAAGGGCACAGACACTAGAGTGGCTTCAGCTCCACCACTTACTAACTGTGAGACTGTAAGTCAATCACTTAATTTCTCTGTGTGTCAGCTGCTACACGTGTAAAATAGGATAATAATAGCCCCTATATCATAGAACTGCTATGAGGATTTAATGAGTTAATACGTGCAGTACCTGGCATATAGTAAGTACTATTTAAGGGTTTTTTAAGTAAATAAAATATAGATAAATGTCAAATGTTGTTTATCCCTTCATCTGAGCTATAACAAGTAACAGCTGTCTGTGCCTTGAGGTATTTCTCCCGTATCTGGCACACAAAAGGCATTCAATACGTGTGTGCTGCATTGTGACTTATTGTGCACATTTTAGTTCTTCCTTGAGTGTAGGGGCTGGGCTGACTCATCTCTGTGTTCCCACTGCACCTTGCATGGTGACTCACACATAGTAGGTGCTCAACAAATATCTGTTAAATGAATAAACACTTAAACTGAATATCAGGTTTCTCTGTGACTAGTTATAAGAGAAAAACCAGTCAGAGTAATTCAGTTTAACCAGTGGGGGTGTGTATAGTGGGGCTGACATGGAGAAAGAGAATTTGGTAAAGGGGGCTAATTCACTGGGCTGAGGTCTTTTGGTCCCTGGGAAGTTTCAGAAGGAAATGCCCTTGTGGCCTTGAAAGGAGGCTGCAGATTGAGGGGCAGACTGGAGTTCAGGAGCCCCTTACACGAGCAGTGGCTGAAATCCGGTGAAACAAGTGCCCAGGGGAGTGTGGATAGAGAAGGGCAAAAAGGAGCATTGCTGAGGACAGCATAGCCTGAGCTAAGAACAAAGCCCTGGAAATCTGATCGCCTGGGTCAGGACCCAGGGTCTGGATCACACAGCTCTGCTGTGTCCAGCTGTGTGACCCAGGGCAAGTGTCTTCACCTCTCTGGGCCTAGTTGCCTCATCTATAAATGAGGATGACAATAATACTGACCCCATAGGGTTGTTGTGAGGATGATTCAGTGAGGTGACCCGTATTGAGGGTCTGGCACAGTGCTGACACACAGAAAATGCTCAGTAAGTTAGCTCCACTATGGAAGTTAAATCAAAAAAGAATTAACAGAAAGAACAGTCAGACAGAGAAGTCCATTTGTAAAGAATCTAACTTTAGAAAATAAAAATGTTCCCACCTTATCTGTGAGGAAACTGAAGCACAAAAAAGCGCTTTGTCCAAGATGACACAGCCAATAAGAGGAACAGGCAGAATTATTTTTGTTACACAATACTGCCTCCCCTGGTGCTCTGGAAACTAGAGACTCTCTTGAGAACCATTAATTTCTTTTGCTCCCGTATGATTTAGGTACTAGATGTCAGTCATCTTTCTGTGTGACCCTTTTATTATTTTCAAATTAGAAGTCATTAAAAATATTATGATTTATTTTCAGTTGGAAGAGAGGGATTAAAAAAAAAGGAATTCTTTTCCTCTATATAATTTCTCACTGCTTCTTTCCTGAGCTGGTCAGGGAAGGCTTGAAAGGTCACAGGTTTCAACAGTTAACACGAGTTAAGAGTTTTGGAGTTGGGCAGATCTGGGGGTTAAAATCCTGTGTATGACCTTTACTAGGCATTGACCTTGGCCAACACCTTTCATTCCCTCAGTAAGATGAAAACAATATAGTATTTCCCCAATGTGCTACAGTGAGACGATTAAATACACGTGCCTGGCACGCAGTAAGGACTTAGTAAAATACATATGTGTTCTGTAGTCATATGTCTATAATCCAAGCCACTGTTTTTCTAAATGTGCAGACTGATATAAGAGGAACACTACAAATGTGTATGCCATATATTCATTCATTCTACAAATATTTATTGAGTACATGCTGTTTCAGGCATTGTTCTGGGTGCTTGGGATGCATCAGTCAACAAAACAAGGATTCCTGCCTTTGGTGGACTCAACGTTTATATCCTCCTGAGACTGGGCTAGCACAATAACTTTGGGTCTTAAAGACAACACACAGGTGCCTTTTGCAAGCTCTGGTCACTATACATTACTCTGTCCTATCCCTGTTATCAGAGGGGACGGGGTCAGGAAAAAAAATCCCACAGTAAAAACTGCCCAAATCATTGATGCTTATTTAGCTGAAACACCTGTGGTTTGCTTAAGATGATTTTTTAACGAGTCTGCTCCTCCAGATCTTTAACGAGTGATTTGTTTTTAACGAGTCAGCTCTACTGATGAAGGTGGTCTCAGAGTATGACAGGGAGCAGGGGAAATCAGCTGGAGCTACAAATGTGCTCTGGAAGATAATTCTCCCACGCCTAAAGTAATTTACTCTATCAGTAATTGCAGCAACTCGCCTCTGGGATAGAGAAAGGGAAAGAGGGTAGACAATTTACGCGAACAAAAGCTCTCGGTAAATTACGAAGGCTCTGGACTCTGGAGACCACTGTATCTAAGCGCAAGTTTTCAGACTCACCTGCCAGGATGCATTTGGCTGCCAGCTTCACCATGGTAACCAACACTACCACGGACCAGAGAGGGCAAGCGCGGCTGCTACAGGCGTTGGTGGGTGGGCTTCGGGGCCCCGGGCCGGCCTGGGCCGGGAAAGTGGGGAGGGCTGACCTCAAGGGCCTGTGGCCGCGGTGGGGATGGGGACAGACGGGGCCTGGCCCTCCTGGGCTGGGCGGAGGGCGAGTATCGGGCGCTGGGGGTGGGAAGAGCAGGAAGGCTCCAGACCGCCCGGCACAAAGCCCCCGACGGCAGCCCGGCAAGGTGCACGCGAAGGGACGCGGCTCGCGTTCCCGGCCCAGCCCCTCAGCCCACCGCCGGGCCTAGCTTCCCAAGTCCGGCGCCAAAAGCGCTCGCCAGGCAACCGTCGCCCACCGGCCCCGCTTCCTCCTCCTCGCTGACCCGCGATTGGTTGCCACCAAAAACTCCCACCCTCGAAGGCTCTCGGAGACCCAATGGGAGGAGGGGGCGGGGCTAACAGTTCTTCTTTGCAATACAGTTCGTAGGAAGATCTGCTCTTCAAGTTCATCCCATTTGACGAATGGTTGCAAATGATGTCAATCACTTCCATCTCCCGACGACCGCTCCGCCAGAGAGTCCCGGGATGAAGAGGCTCTAACATAAAGTAGCCGGAGAGGTGATAAAAGAAGTTTTCTGATTGGCTAGAGCCTGGCTTGGCCCATCCTCCCGATTCGCCACACCCACTGCCCTTCTGGCAGTGGGTTCGCCCACGAAGGGGCTGGTCGGGCTCGCGGCAGTCTGGCGCCTGCGCAGTGACCGAGGCCGCGTTTGGGGGCGCTGAGCCCTCTGCTGGTTTGACCTCCGGGACCGGTTCTTGCCACTTCCCCAGTTCCCACGTTCCGGGGAGCGCGGCTATGAGGTGCACCGAGAAATCCAGTCCTTGTCCCGCATCCCGTAGGGACATCTCATTTTAAAAGCTCAAGGGTGGCATGAGCTTTAAAATCGAAAAAGTGTTTAAAGTAATGTCTGTGAACAAAAGGGAAAAACAAGTAAACTTTTATGAGGCTGGGCGGTTGGACTCAGGAATTTGAAGTTATGCTTTCCTCTTAGTCCATTTGCTGTCCTGCAAAATGGAGAACGCATCACATACTACACTGCCCGTCACACAGGGAAGCTCCATAAATGTCAGTTGACTTGGGAGGGGGGCCGTGTCCCTCCTGCTTCGTGGTCAGGTGGTCAGAGACTTAAATCCCTGCCACCTTCCTGGCCTGGGTAGGTCGCTTTGTCCCTGAGCCTCTAAAGATGGGCCTAGTAGAAGCCACCTCCAAAGACAGAGAGCATATAAGTGCTTGGGACATAGTAGGTGCTCAGCAAGTGATTGTGGAATGAAGGAAAGAGAGGAAGCTTGAGCTTATCTGGAAAGATTTGGTTTATCATCACCGTCATAGGCTGGCCAAGTGCACCCCGGGTTCTCACTCTCACTGAGCCCCTGGGATCTTTGATGGCTGTTGCTTAAAGGGAAGAGCATCCCCTCAGCAAAGATGCCTGCGCTAAGGATTTGCATGCCCTTCAGACACCTGGAACATTCTGTCCTCTGTCAGCTACTCTGCATCTTAGGGTGGCCACCAGCCTTGTGCAGGAGAATGAACACACACGCGCACACACACACACGCACACTCCAAATGACTGTGATGGTTTCAGCCCTGAATCTGGAGTAAAACAATGCAAGTTGTCTGGAATTTTCTTTCCCTGGGATTGATTCCTGGTATTATGGTAAAGGCCTGTCTCTCCTTCATTCTCCTTAACTGCTTTTCTTTTTGGCGATGTCATGTGAGTCTGTCTCAGACACCCTAGGCCTGGGTGAGCAGAAAGCCTCTGCCTCCCTCTTGCTGGCCTCCTCCAGGCGGACCTGCTCACCATGAATGATCCCGTTAATCCCGTAAAGGACCCCTTGAGTGAACCGCTGTCCCAGGGCAGCTCCACGTAGCTAAGACACTGAGATACACCTGGGGCAGCCTCTAAAGCCTCAGTTCCCTCATTTGCAGGGGGGTGATAATAGTACCTCCCTCACAGGGCTATTCTCTGTACCACGCTCACTCTCTCCCTTTTGTTGCTGCTACTCTGTGATTTTAGTCAGCACCATCATAGGAGCACTTTGGAACTTCCCAGAGAGAGGGTAAATAACTGTATGGTGAATTCTATCCCCTGCACTCCACTGCCCCATGGGCCTTCTATACATTCTTGATGACTAAAGGACAGCTGAGAGCCTGAGAGTCACTGGGTTCAAGGTGGTCAGAGAATTTTTGAGCCACGAGGGCTCCTGAGAAATTCTAGTCTAACCCCACTCTGAGCAGCCATAACAGCCACAGCTGGCATACGTTGAGCACTTACTGCATGTTGGCCTTGTTCTAAGTGCTTTTAGGGATGAATTAATTTAACATTCAAGTCCATATTTTACATTCACAATAACACTTGTGAGGCTTGTATCATCTCCATTTGGGGAAACTAAGGACCAAATGAGGTTACTCAAGTGCTCAAGGTCATATAGCTAGTGAGTAGCAGAGCTGGGATGTGAACTTCCTCTCACTCTTCCTGTCATACTAAAGAGCAAATGTTTATTGAGTTTCTTGAAATAATAACGCAGTGATTGAGCTTTATGTACCAGGCAGGTACTAAGCACCTCACATCCTCTCTCTTATTTGATGCCAGGACTCCGGGAAGTGGAAACTATCATGACTTTAAGGAAAGGAAACTGAGGTCCAGAGAAAGGTCAAGGTCACACAACAAGTCAGCTAGATCCAGAACTAACCCCAGATCTCTTGACTCTTGGAACTGATCTTTTTTTCTATTACCTGGTATTGTATCTCCAGTTTCATAAATAAGCTTTTCTTGAGTGCCTACCACGAGCCGGGCACTGTGTCGGTTGTTGGAGCCACAGAAGTGAAGATGACAGAGTACCAGTCCTCACTGCTGCATGTCACGGCCATGTGGGAACGAGGCCCAGTGTTGCAGGTTCCTGACTTTTCTAGAGGAGCCAGGAATCTGGATTTTTGTGTGAAATCCCTTGACCTGTAAGTTTTGGCAGTGAAATTAAATTGAAAACACTGCAGCTGCAGTAGAAACCTCTATTGATGGTTCAACCTGGGGGCTGCCCATCTGTGACCTCTGGTCAAGACAGAAAGGCAAAGGTACAGACAAATCATTGTGACATGAGTGGATACAGGACTCCCTGCACCTCAAGGAGCATTCCTAACCCTGGATGGATGGGTGGAGAGGGAGTGGGGAAGAATATTCTGGAAGGAAAGCCTTGTAGGAATTTGAGAAATGGACATAGAGGAAAGGCCACTCCGGGTAGATGGAACGGCACCTGCAAAGGTGCGGATTTGTGGGAGCGCATCAAATCAAACACACATCCGAATGGCAAAAGAAAATGAGGCAAGGCCCAGCACAGGACCCTTCTTTGAGGAATTCATTCAACAAATATTTTATTGAGTGCTTACTAAGCACTAGGATGTAGAGGTGGACAGAACCATCCAGCCCAGTGGAGAGGCAGATGACCAGGCAATGGTGATCTATGACTGTGTGCAGTAAGCGTGAGTAGGAGAGGACCAGGTATAGGAATAACAAATGCCCTACACTGTGATCCCAAGACCAGGGCATAAACGTCACCTGGGGGATTTTTTTAGGAATGCAAATTCCCAGGCCCTACCCCAGACCAACTGAACATGGGGGATGAGGCCCACAATCTGTGTTTTCATAAGCCCTCCTGGTGATTTGGGTGTATGCTCATGCTGAGAATGACTACTCTTAGGTAATGCTAGGAACTACCTTGATCTACTATATCTGGTCATTTTAGTGTTTCTCAAACTCCTCAAGAACTTTACTACCTCAGGGCCTTTGCATGTACTGTTCCCAGCATGAAGGCATAACTCTTTTCCTCATGATCTTCAGATCTCTGCTCAAATGTCATGTCCTTAGGGAACCCTCACAAGCACCCAATTTAAGAATCGCTCCCAATCTGTCAGTCTCAATATCCTTGACTTGCTTTATTTTGTTCATAGTATTCACTACTGCCGGAGATTACACAGTCTGTCCCTCTGTATCCATGCGGGATTTGTTCCAGGACCCCCATGGATACCGAAATCCATGGATGCTCAAATCCCTATATAAAATAGTGGTATTTGCATATAACTTACACACATCCTCCTGTATACTTTAAATCATCTCTAGAATACTTATAATACCTAGGACAATGTAATTGCTATATAAATAGTTATACTGTATTTTAAAATTTGTATTATCTTTTAGTGTTGTATTATTTTTAAAATTTTCCCCCCAAATATTTTCAATCTGTGGTTGGTTGAATTGGAGATGCAGAATCCATGACATGGAATCTGCAAATATGGAGGGCTGAGTGTGTTGCATATTTATTTGTTTACTTGCATAGTATGTCTCCCCACACCAGAAGGTAAACTTCATAAGAACAGGGACTTGGCCTCTTTTGTTAACCCAGCATCTAGGACAGTGCCCAGCATGGTGAGATACTCAGTAAATATTTTTGAGTTAATCAATGAATCTTTTAGGGTTTACCCTTCTAGTCATTCATTCAATAAGGACCAATTCTTGAACACCAGTTCTTGTGCAGGTAATGGGCTTATTCCTGAGAGGGGTGCAATGACCATTCAGATGGGGGCAGCCTGATCCTGAGTCCTCTCCCACCCTCTGTGTGTACCCCTAGCTAGACCCATATGTCTGTGGAAGAGGAGGGGTTAACAGTGCTGCTTCCCGAAGCCAGGGACTGGGCTGTTTAGGCTGATTACAGGGGCTTTGGGTAAGAGGGGAGCAGAGGGCAGCTGATAACGAGTTGTTCCTAGGAATTGTTCAGTCACCCTGGGTTCGAATGCCTCCCGACATCCCTGATGCGCTGCATGCGTATGAGCTGTGGCTCCTTGCCAGGGACAGCCGCAATATTCCACGCACAGCGCCAGGGCTGATCGTGCCCACTGCAGGGCCCGTGTCCCTCTGCCATCACACCATGACACCCAGGGGATTCTCCCTCTGCTTGGGCCCCATCAGAGCCTCATCACTTATAGGATGTAGTAGCAGGATTGTTGGATGCAAAACAGTCCATTTGAGTAAATAAAAGGTTTTAGGGGAAATTAGTAGGGAAAAGGCCTCTTGCATGAATCCTCAAGAAGAATGTCTTTCATACATTAAAGCAGATTTGCTCGAATGCCCTCATGTCAGAGGGCAATGCTGAAAAGAGAGGGCTAGGAGATTTGTAGAAATTTTATGTATTTAGATCAGGGTTTCTCCACCTTGGCATTATTGATATTTTGGGGTGGATAATTCTTTGTTGTGGGAGCTGTCCTGAGTACTATAGGATGTTTGGCAGCATCTCCGTCCTCTACCCACTAGATGCCAGAATCATCTCCCTCCTTGAACAACCCAAACTATCTGCAGACATTGCCAAATGTCCCATGAGGGGCAAAATCTTCCATGGATGAGAACCACTGATTTAGATGTCTGAACTCAATGGGTAAAGGCCACTGATTTTAAAATTGAAATCCGTAAGGACTTGCAACTCAGGCTGCCTGGGTCTGAGTCCCTGCTTTGCCACCTCCCCTTTGTGTCTCCATCTCTTACCTGCTCCTATGGGCGCCATGGGGCTCAGATGAGTGACCACAGATAAGGGGTCTAGCTAACGCCTGACAGGTTGTAAGACTCAATAAACACCAGCTCTGATTAACAGCCCCTGGGGTGACGATGACTCCCTGAGGCGGGTGTATAATGCGGCCGTGGAGTTCTGTTTCACAATTTCCTGCAATGCACTGTGTCGCATCTGGCACACTGCCTTCTCATGGGAATGACCTTTGCTGTTCTTTCTTCCACTGTCCACGTGGGCCTGGTTGTTTATGTCTCTGCTGATGCAGTGCTTGGCGGGGGCCATCTCCATAAAGGGCAGAGGAAATGGGACTGACTCGCCTTCTGTGCGCCTGGAATGCAAAGTGGAGCCCCGAGCTGTGGCCTGGGCACAGCAGGGAGGCCGCGATGCTCAGATTCTGTCAGCAGGGGGCAGCAGCAGCCGGGGAGATGCCTGCTACAGGAGGGCGCCAAGGGCTGCCTGCCCTTTTGATTTACTTTGCTGCTGCTCTTATTTAAAGTTGAGCAAATCATCCTTCCAGAGCCACCCGGAGGCCTCCCTTAAGAGCCCGAGATGCTTCACCTGTGGAAGCCAAGGGCTGCTTTTCCAGAATGTTCCATGTTTAGCGTGTCTCTGCCTATTTGCTGGCCAATGGAGAAGGAGAGGCTGATAATGCACCCGGGCACCAATCTCTTTTCCATCGTGAATGTTTGGGCTCTGAGTCCTGCTAGAGGCGTCACCTGCACCTACTGATGTTCCCTTGCTGTTCCCTTTCCACACTTCACGCATAAAGCTATGTGGCTGTGTTCAAGGAGGGGACAGAAAACGCGGGGTGGGGGTGGGGGGGCTCAGTCTGAACCCAGGTGGAATTCTGCTAGAGGCAAAGTTATCGGGTCCCTTTTCTTGAGCCTTCTTTCCCCTTCTCCAGCCCCCACCCCACGTAATGCCCTGAGCCAAGTCCCAGGCTAGCCCTCCCTAGGCAGCTGCAGTGCCTGACCCGTCTTAGCTGGTTCCCCATCCCCCGCATAGGAACTTAACGGCCAGGAGTGTCATTCTCTCGTGGGGCCTGGGAGAGTGACACTGTTAACCTTAGGGTTCCACTTTCCACTCAGTGGCCAGCATCACCTTTTAAAAATTTTAATTTTAAATCGACAAGCTCTTCCCAAGGTTAAAAATTTAAAAGATAGAAAAGACTCTGCAGAGAACATCCCCTACTGCCCCTGACCCCAGGCCTGCAGTTCCCATCCCCAGGGGCTGCCACCCTTCGAGTTGCCTGGACACCCTTTCAGAGAGACTTTGCATACATTCCCGCACAAATGTGCATAAACATTCTTCCTTGTTTCCCCTGTCCTTCTTCCCCCTGCGAACAGAAGCCGGCACCACGCTTCTGCACTTGGTTTTTCTGTCTAATGTACTTTGGAGGGGCCCATGTCAGCACCCAAAATGCCCCTCCGTCTTTTCCAGTGGCTGTGTCCTGTCCAATTGTAGAGAATGATCTTTCTAAATCTTGTCACCTTTCCACTGGAAGTCCCCCCCAGAGGCTTCCTGCTGTCTTTGGGGTGAAGTCTGCCTTCCCTGGGGGGCTGTCAGGCCTGGTGGGTGCCCCAGTGGCCGGGCAGCCCCTCCTTTCTGGCCCCTCTCACCTTGGGGCAGCTGGCTCTCCCATCCTCAGCCTGACCTGCCTGTTCCGCCCCAGGGCCTTTGCCCTGCTGCCCCCTCTTAACCTAGTTAACTCCCGCTGTACTTAGCTCACTTGCCTGTACACTCTGTAACAGCCGGCACCACCATTTGTAGTCGTTGGCAGTACACATGATCACAGGCTCTAGGGCTGGACTGCTGGGGTTCAAACCCCAGCTTGGCCACTTCCTAGCTATGTGCCCTTGGGCAGCTTGCCACCCCTCTCTGCCTGATTCCTCCCATGCGGAATGGGAGCAACAGTAGATCCTTCATTGGAGGTTTTGCGGTGAGGATTAAATGACTGGCCAGAGCAAGCCTCAGTACGAGATATATGAGGGTGGTGATCGGAGCATGTCTCTTCCACCTGCCGGGTGCAAACCCCTGAGGGCAGCAACCATGTCTCCCTTGCAGCCGTCATATCCTACTGCCTGGTAGAGAGTAGGAATTCTATGAATATGGGTCAGAATTACTGCACTTTAGTATAGGCCTCTGGAGGAATTGTTGTCTTAACCCAGTAGTTTTCAAACTAGGCCCCTTGTGGTGCTAGTTAATAAAAACAGCCACAGAAATTGACTCAGGCCGGGCTGTCTCCTTAGATTGTGTCTTCTCACTCTCACAACCGTCGGGGCAGGTGGGTAGCATGAGCTCATGACCCCTGTTTTACAAGTGAGAAAACTGAGGCACAGAGAGGTTAGGTAACTTGCCAGAGGTCACACAGTAGCAGGGCTAGGAGTCAAATCTAGGAAGCCTTCTAGAAAACAACATTGTCTTAACCCAAAGATAGTTATCTCTGTGAGGGGGCGGGGGGTCTGCTCAGGGGCACCCTTCCCATCTGTCCCTGCCTGATTCAATGTTCGAGACCCAGCTCAAATGCCTCTCCTTCCTCCAGGCCCGCAGCCCATGTCCTGATCTACCTTTGGACTCTCAGAGAGGGGAGGTGACTGCTCTGCCCACACCAATCCATCCCCTTGGGTACCGGGCATCCTGCTATTGCCCCCGGGCCATGCTCTGACATTTCTCCCCTCTGGGCCTTCCGTGTCCCCTGCCCACTTGCCACCTCTGTGCCCACACAAGCTCAAGCCCGTCCCAGCTCTGCAAGGGAGCCCAACCTCGTCCTGCATTCCTAATCCCCTCGTTCAAAGCATGGCTCCTCCGAGGACTTTCCCAGCCCTATTTCTCCCTCATCTACCACTTGTTCCATAATCTGCTGCAAACCCTCTTCCCCGGAACCTGTGTTGAAGGTCGCACATGGCTGAATGGTCAAACCCAGGCTTCAGGAATAGAGGACATTGTGCACTTACTACATGCCAGGTCTGTGATAAGCACTTAAGCCTCATGGTAACCCCATGAAGGGGACTACTGTTATCCCCATTCTACAGATAGGGAAACTGAGGCACAATGAGGTTTAGCAACCCAGGCAGGCTGGCTCTTTGAGCCACACTCTTGGCCACACTTCTGCACTGTCCCTGAAGGGGCATCTCTGCAGAGTCTCTCCTCCCTACGCATTTTCTCTGCCTTGCTTGGAGACACCCCTCCTCCTGCTTCTCCTCCTGCCCCA
This sequence comes from Daubentonia madagascariensis, assembly GCA_023783475.1. NCBI lineage: Eukaryota > Metazoa > Chordata > Mammalia > Primates > Daubentoniidae > Daubentonia > Daubentonia madagascariensis. The sequence goes on along the minus strand of JAKFHU010000600.1, from coordinate 10,150,512 downwards.
CCCTCCGTGGGTCTTTCTCCCATGCTGGAGGCCTCTTTGCTCCCTGCTCCTGAAATGGGTCCCCTAGGGCTCTGTCCTGGCCTCTCCTTTCCTCCAGAGTGTCCCTGGTGAGCACACTCCTGCCACCACTTGATAGACAATAGGCCATTTGACATGGATGGGCTCTGGAATGACAATACCCCCAACCTCCCTTTCTCTCTCAGAGTTACCATGAGGGTCAAAATTGACACCACCTATTGCCTAAGATATGCCTTGCAAACTGTAAAGTGCTGGACAAAGGTAAGGGCTGTCATTGTTACCACCATCAGCTCCGTTCAGAGGTTGCGTCCCTCGTCCTTTCCTCTAAATATTCTTGAAGCAAGTTGTCAGCCGCCAAATGTGGCATCCATGAGTTGGAATTTGACAGCCTTCAAACAGGTCATGAAAATACCTGACAGCTGTTCAGACTAAAAAGTCAAGGAGCCTTTCTCAAATGGAACCCCAGGGTAAACATAGGCTGGCTGAGAGGAGAGTGTTCCCTGACTGGGCAGACCTCCAGGCCACCTCCCGAGTCTCTTGTAGCTGTAAACGGACCTGATTGCTTCAACAGCAGGCCTGCCACGCTCTCGAAGAGGAAGCTGGTGAGACACAAAGCACCCAGAGCCTCTCGACTTATCACAACTGAGGGCTGTGTGCCCAGCGGTGTGTGTACAGCTCTCACAGGCAGCAGAGGGAGCGACAGGAGGACAGACTTTTTAAGTCAACAGATCTGGGCTTGGAGTCTGACTTTAAACAAAAAAAGTGTTTCTGGTCCACCCTCAGAATCCCCATCTTGCTTGCTGGGGAAGATTTTTAAAGTCCCACAAATTTAATCTTTGTTGGGGAAAAACAGTTCTGGAATATGCAAAGCTGGAGAACAGATACCAAATTGTGTGAACTAGTCCCTCAAAGTGCTGGACTTCACCTCTCTGATGGCTCTTACCTGTTCTCTCAAACTGCTCCGGTAAGCACGTCCATTTTCCAGAGGAGGAAACCGAGTCTTCATTAAATGAGTTAAATGACATGCTGACACCAGGGCTAGTAAGAAGCAAGACTGAGACCAGAATTCAAATCTTCTGTCTCCAAACCTGACCCCCATGGCTTACTGGCTGGGTAGCATTGGGAGAGGTAATGAACCTTGTTGAGCCTCTTTCCTTATCTGTAAAATGGATCTAATGATAAGACCTGCCTCAGAGAGCTGTGAGAATTAAGCAGGATTAGGCATGGAAAGCACTTGGCAGAGTAGACACCGAACAAATGCCACCTGTTATTACTACTGTAGGACACACTGCTGTTAAACGAATCAATAAACAAGTGGATGCATGAATAGCTTAAATGTACTCGTATCCTCTACCGAGGACTGGAAGTTTTCCTTGCGAGAAACCCAAGAAATGAAGGCAATTTCCTTTAGGTGGAAGTGCCCATTGAAGCAGTTTATTGTGGCAGAAGAAATGGGCATCACTTTCTCTGTGTTAGTCACATTCTTGAGGGATTTTTCTAAAAGCAGAGAAAGGGCTGGCTCCAAATCATCCGAGATGATCTCTCTGGCAATGCTGACAAGGTGGCATTTTGTGATGATTATGCAAGAAACCTTCCAATAGCTGACACTCTGCCCCAGCAAAAAACTTCAAATTTAGCCAAACTGCTGGGGAATAGCAATTTCTCATCTGGCGCTGGCTCACCCGGCAAATTTCACAGACATCCTCGAATTGTCTCTGAAGCACGGGGCTGAACTCATTGTCCTCTGCTCGTTTCTCCAGAGTTAACAGACGTGGGCCTTGGAGGAGAGGGTGACAAGTGGCTGGAGACCTGGAGAGGCCGGAGTGGTAAGGGAAGGGAGCAGGCTTCTCGCTGGAGTGCGTCCAAGGCGGCACCACGGGCATCGTGGGGAACACAGAAAACATCAGAGTTTCTGTTTCCACAGTGCAGTGTTCAAGCGCCTGCTCTCTTCGCTGCATCCTGCTCTGGGCTGGGAACAGCTAGCTGCTTTCTGGTTTGTGCCCCTAGATACAGGATGCACGTTGGGACTGTGGTGCATATAACCCCTCAGGGCAGGCCAGGTAAGCTTGGGCTCCAGGGTTTGATAAACCAGGGATGACCCCCGACTCCAACACTGTCTTGGTTTGGGGTTCCCCCCAGTCAACCCTCAGCAAGGACTTGAGTACAAGTGGTTTATTGCGCAGGAGTTCCCGAGGCCCCTCTAGCGGAGTCAGCCAATGAGATGGGGAAGGGAGGGAAGCCAGCAGGGGGCACCATTCAGCACCCCACCACCACCACCACCACTGTGGGCTGCAGGAGGCCTGCTGGGGACTGGGGGAGACCACCTGGGCTAGCCTCAGAGGTCCCACTGAGGGGAGGATGCTGGTGTGTTCTGATCCAACTGGCCCTTCTGCACGGCTCTCGGGCACTTCCACCTCGCCCTGTGTGGGGCTGAGTGGGCTCCCACAGCCAGGGATAAAGAGCCCCTGGGTGCAGGGGATGTGGGCGGGGGGCACCACAGCATTCGGGATAACGGGATCCATCACCCGGACTTGGGGTCAGCATTGAGGCAGAGGGGACATCAAGTACTCAGCAAAGGAAGTACTCAGCGAATGTGGCTGTATTACCACGTGGAAATAGTTGGTACCTTTGTGTCTGGAAGCCCATTCTCTTCTTTCTTAACATAAGAACTCCTATTTAGCCTTCAAATGCCCCACTTAGATGCCACATCTTCTATGGCACCTTTTCCTGCACATGTTAGTTTCCTAGGGCTATTGTAACAAATGACCAAAAAATTGGTGACTTAAAATGACAGAAATTTATTCTCCTGCAGTTCTGGAAGCCAGAAATCTGAAATCAAGGTGTCAGCAGCCCTCTGAAGGCTCTAGGGAGAATCTTTCCTTGGCTTTTCCAGCTTCTGGTGGCTCCTGGCATTCCCTGGCTGTGGCAGCATCAGCCCAGGCTCTGCCTCTGTCTTCACACAGCCTCCTTCCCTGTGCCTGAGCGTCTTCTCGGTTTCTGTCTCTCAAAAGGACACCTGTCATTGGATTTAGGGCCCACCCTAATCCAGGATGATCTCATCCTGTGATCCTCACCTTACTTACATCTGCAAAGACCCTCATTCCAAATAAGGTCATAGTCTGAGGTTCCAGAGAACATATCTTTTGGGGGACACTCTTCAACCCTCTCCACTACATTTTGTAAATTTTCTTGATTTCTGTGGCATTGGTTAGAATTATGTCTGCTTCAGGTACTAACCACAGTGACTTAACCAAATAGGGACCTATGTTCCTCTTGTCATAGTCGTTCTCAAGGTCGGCAGCTTTCAGGCCAGTACAAGGGCTTCAAGGAGCCATCGGGGACCCAGGCTCCTCTTGGCTTTTTAGTGGCGCCATCATTAGCTTTGTCTTTAGTCCCCATGGTTGTAGGAAAGCAGCTCTATGTCTGGGCTCCAAGGCTGCATCCTAGACACGGTGAAGGAGGACAGCCAAGGCTTCTCCAGAAGCTTCCCTGCAAGCCCCACCTAAAGATGTCTGTTTACATCTCATAGACCAAAACTGTCTGGGGAGTATTCTTCACAGACTGCCTTGCTGCCCTGCCCTCAGATGAGGTTCTGGTAGAAAAAGGCGAGAATTAGTGATGATAGCAGGCAACTACAATGATTAGTAGGCAATAATGTACTATAATATATAATGTGTCACCTATAAAAAATTAAACTTCACATTATCGGTGTTTCCCTATGCTATTATAGAATATCCACAGTGACTATTTTAAAGGACACACTATAGTTTATTTGCAGATGCCCCATAGCTTTTCTCAACCGTGTCCCTTCTGGCATTGCAGCAGCCCCATTTCTGCATACAGCTGCCTGGCCCTGAAGGAGGCTGGGGCCAGGATGTGGGCATTAAGGTGTGCCCGGAGGAGTGGCACCAGGAGCAGCAGCTGGTGGTGATGCCACCAGCAGGAGTCAGCACCGGAGCCAGAGGTGGTGAGCGCACAGCAGGGACAGCTGTCTAGGCAGAGCAACCCGCAGGAGGGACGTTAACTGTAAAGTCATCTCCTCTGAACCCAGTGACATCAGCACATCACAGCCTTCCCTCAGCTGGAGTTCTGAACACTGGGTCAGGTGGGAGGGAGAAAATAGAAAGAATGGCCTGGAAACTTCTCTGCCTCTTTAGGAAGTGGCACCCTCTTTGGAGCCATCTGCGTGACACCTGTGCTCAATAAATATCTGATGAATGATTGATTCAACAAGGTAGCAGCCAGCAGGAGGTTAAATGGATTTTTTAATGGCCTGTGATCACAGCATCTTGCAGTTGGGAGGAACACGAGGGGAACTCTCCTGGTGATGCATGAGGCAACAAGTTCCCTCATCACCATTTGCACACCTCTCATGACAGGATGCTCACCACCTCGCAGGAAAAGACTCTTACTGCTCAACAGCTCCAAGATAGACAAGGCTTCCTTAGGTTTGGTCAAGAGCTGTTGCCCTGTGCATCCCCCTAGTTTGTCCTGATTTTGTGCCAGCAGAATCACACAAAATAAACCCAGTTCCCCTTCAGACTAAACTCCCTGCCTTTAATTATGGAAAGGCTTAATATTCTCCATATGTAGGTGCTTTGCTTTCCTTTTTGCTTGTGAATGTTTTTCTTTGTTTTATGCATTTATTTACCTGAAAAAGATGAGTTAAGCAACTTCTTTGTGCCAGGGACTGCCTTAGGTGCTGAGGTTACAGTGGTGAAGGATTCCGGCTCTCAGGACACCTGACAACCGAATGGGGAAGATAGGTGGTGGTGATGATTGAGGTGAAATTCACAGAGCGTGCAATTAACATTTCAAAGTGCACAATCCAGTGGCATTTAGTGCATTCAGTCTTGTGTAACCACTACCTCTCTCTAGTCTCAAAACTTTTCATCACCCCAGAATACCCCGTACCCCTGTACCCATTAAGTAACCATTCTCTGTTTTCCCCTTCCCCCTGAAAACCACTGATCTACTTTCTGTCTCTGTGGATTTACCTACCCTGGATATTTCACATAAAAGGAATCATATAATATGTCACCTTTTGTGACTGACTTCTTTCACTTACCATAATGTTTTTGAGGTTTGTCCAAGTTGTAGCATGTATCAATACTTAATTCTTTTTATGGCTAAATAATATTCCGTTATATGGCTATGCCACATTTTGATTGTTCATTCATGCATTAATGGACATTTGGGTTCTTTTCACCTTTCGGCTATTATGAATAATAGCTGCTATAGACATTTGTATACAAGTTTCTGCGTGGACGTGTTTTCATTTCTCTTGGATATACGAGGGCTGTCTGGAAAGTATCCAGCCATTGTTAATATAATGAGAAAGGTTTACATGGCTGGATACTTTCCAGACAGCTCTTGTATACCCCGGAATGAAATTTCTGGGGCACATAGAAATTCTGTTGAACTTTTTGAGGAGCTACCAAGGTGTTTTTCACATCAACTGCACCATTTTATGCTCTCACTAGCAATACATGAGGGCACCAATTTCTCCACATCCCCACCAATACTTCTTATTTTCCTTTTTCTGATTATAGCTATACTAGTGGGCATGAAGCAGTATCTCCTTGTGGTTTTGATTTGCATCTCCTTAATGACAAATGACATTGAGCATCTTTTCATATGCTTGCTGGCCATTTATATGTTTTCTTTGGAAAAATATCTGTTCAAGTACTTTTCCCACTTTTTTTTTTTTGAGACAGAGACTCACTCTGTCACCCCAGCTAGAGTACAGTGGCATGATGATAGCTCACTGCAACCTCAAACGCCTGGGCTCATGCAATCCTCCTGCCTCAGCCTCCCAAGTAGCTGGAACTACAGGTGTGTGCCACCACACACGGATAATTTTTTTCTATTTTTAGTAGAGATGGGGTCTCACTCTTTCTCAGGCTGCTCTCGAACTCCTGACCTCAAGCAATCCTCCCACCCTGGCCTCCCAGAGTGCTAGGATTACAGGTATGAGCCACCACACCTGGCCCTTTGCCCACTTTTTAATTGAGTTGCATGATGATTAATTTTATGTGTCAACTTGACTGGGCCAGGAGGTGCCCAGATGTTTGGTCAAACATTATTCTGGGTCTTTCTGTGAGGGTGTTTTTGGATGAGATTAACATTTACATTGGTAGACTAAAAAAAGCCCTGCCTAATATGGGTGGACCTCATCCAATTAGTTGAAGGCCTGAATAGAACAAAAAAGCTGACCCTCATCCAAGTAAGAGGGAATTTCTTCTACTTGACTCCCTTTGACCTGGGACATTGGCTTTTTCCCTGCCCTTGGACTTGGACTGGAACTACACCACATTTCAACACGGAGCTCTCCTGGAGCTCCAGCTTGCCGACTCACCCTGCAGTTATTGGCATTTGTCAGTCTCTATAATTGCATGAGCCAATTCCTTATGACAAATCTCGTTATACACACATACACACACACACACACACACACACACACAGAGATTGAGCATCACAAATCCAAACATTCAAAATCTGAAATGCTCCAAAATCTGAAACTTTTTGAGTGCTGACATGACATTCAAAGGAAATACTCATTGGAGCATTTTGGATTTGGGATATTTGGATTTGGAATGCTCTATTGATAAGTATAATGCAAATATTTCACAATCTGAAAAAATCTGAAATCTGAAACACTCCTGGTCCCAAACATTTTCGATAAGGGATACCTGACCTGAACACGCACACACACACACACCTGCTATTGATTCTGTTTTTCTGGAGAACCCTGACTAATATAGTTTGTTTGTCTTTTTGTTGTTGAGTTGTAGGTGTTCTTTCCATATTCATGATACTAAATCCTTACCAGATATAGGATTTGCAATTATTTGGTCCCGTTGGGAAGATAAATGACCAGAGCAGCATGGAGTGGAGGGGGTGTGAAGGAAGCACAGGGCACAGAGTAGGAAGCCCCAGGATGGAAGCTGCACAGGAGCAGCTTGGCTGGTTTCTTTATTGTGGAGCCCTACTGGGCCTGACACTTAGTAGGTGCTCAGTAAGAGTCATTGTAAGTAAAAATGAGCAATGAAATGTGGGCATTGCGTGGGATCGAGGAAGGCTCAGAGGCAGCCTCATTTAGGCTGAGGCCCAAGGCCTGTGTAGCAATGAGCCAGGCAGGGAAGGAACAGCGGTCCAGGCTGGAGGAAGAGCCTATGTGAGGGCCCAGAGGAGAGAGGGGCATGGCAGGTTTGAGGAATGAAACATTCTATCTAGTTGGAGGGGAGAATGCAGGGAATGAAGGTAGGGTTGGGGGCTGAGTGGGTGTGGTGAGAGGGGAGAGCACAGCAGAGTAGTGAGAAAGGAGAAAGGTGAAGTGGGAAGGGGTGAAACACAAAGGGCTTTGTAGGCTGTTAAGGAGTTTGGGGCCCTCTGAGGAAGAGAGAGGAAGAACAGAGCCATGAAGGGAAACAAATGACTGGTAGCCATCGAGCACCCAGAGATGCTTCTGGGCACCCTGCAGAGGATGCAAGGGGAGCTGAAGGAGACGAACACGGTGCCAGCTCCAGCGGCAGGCTCCTCGCTGTTTAAACTCTGGCTCTTCCCCCACCAGGCAAAGAGTGGGGCTAAGCAAGTAGCCTCTGGAATCTCAGCAAAGCTACTTAAGCTGTGTTTCCTCATCTGTACCATAGGGATAGTGAGGGTCCTCCCTGCTTGGGTGACACAACTGGAGCAGCCTGTCCTGAGCTCTCACAGAATCTCAAATAAAGGACACAGAAAGGACATATCTTCTTCTACCACTTCCAGGTAATGACTTCCCTGAGAAGGTACGGGGAGAGTAGAAATGGAGGGAGGGCAGGTGAGGGCCTTTTGCAGCATGGTTTGGGGTCCAGGCCAGCTGCCCAGGCCCTCCTCTGGCTGGACCGAGGATGATGCAGCAGGATGCAAAGTGGGCAGAGAGCACCAGGCTTCTGTCCCAAGCACTTAACTGTCACTTGTAAACAGCCTTCTGATTCCTAAATAAACCCAAACATCAGCTTCACCCAATTCAAATCGTCCTAGATTGATTGTCTCTAGAGTGGCAGCAGGGTCATTGGGAGTGGGGAAACTTACTGGGCAAGTGGAGCTGGAAAGAGGCTGACCACTTTGGGAAGCGTTCTGGCAGCCACTATGATGCTTCAATGAGGTCATCCTTCTAAAGTGCTTAGCCGTGTCGGGCACAAGTAGGTACTCAGAAATTATTTGTCAAATGAGTGTATAAATGTTTGCTGTGTGGTTTGGGCAATTTGCCTAACCTCTCTGAACCTTAGTTTTGTTCACGTGTAAAGTAGAGAGACTGTCTCTTCCTTGGATGGTTATGGTGTGGATTAAGACACAGTGTTGTAGTCTGTTCAGGCTGCTATGACAAAATATCTTCGACTGGGTAATTTATAAACAACAGAAATTTATTGCTCACAGTTCTGGAGGCTAGGAAGTCCAAGATCAAGGCACCAGCAGATCTAGTGTCTGGTGAGGACTCTCTGCTTCATAGACGGTGACTTGTTGCTGTGTCCTCAACATGGCAGAAAGGCAAAGGGCTAATAACCTCCCCCAGGCCTCTTGTAAAAGGGCACTAATCCCATCTATGAGGGCTCTGCTCCCGTGACCTAATCACCTCCCAAAGTCCCCACTGTCTGATGCCATCCTCTTAGTGATTAGAATTTTGGAGGGACACAAACCTTCAGATCATAGCAGATGGTATATGCAAAGTATCTGGCACAAAGGAGGGAGAGGCAGATTTGGAAACCAGCTCTGTACAGCCCCAAAGCTGCAGCCTGGCACAGTCATAGTCTCCAAGGCTGTGGCTAATAGAGGACAGAGTCCCAGCCCTGACTTTCCCACCCATCCTTCGCCACCACTGATCCTTCTCCTAGCTCTCAGACAGTCCAGCCAGGGTGCACCAGTGATCGTTCCACACTCTGTGTGGTTTGGATGCTGCTGTTCTTACCGAAACCACTCAGGGACCATTTTGTGTCCCCTCCTCCCAGGCCGAGTTCTCTCTACCTGCTGCTTGCTTCTCCCAGACAGAAGGGCGCGGAGGTAAGGAGTGAGCCTCCTCTGAGCACAGCAACGAAGAAAAGGAGTCACCCTCAGCGGATGAGAAAACCCAGAGCAGGTGGCGACACAGGCGGGTGGTGTCAGGGTTGGGTGGCTGGAGACTGGGGATGTTGGAACCCAGTGACACCAGGCCACAGAGGGCTGTGCTGGGCAGGGAGGGCACCCAGCTTCCCACCAGGCCCGCATTCCTCACTGGGTTAGCAGGTCCCTGTGCACGAGGCCCCATGGCAGGGGTGGGACAGCAGGGGGCTGGGGCCAAGCCCCGTTCTGCTCTGCACCTCTATGTGGCCTTGAGTAAGTCACCAGCCATACTGGGCCTCTGTGGCCACATCTGCATCATGATGAGTGGGGCCCAGCACTTTTTTGGGTGCCAGGCCCTGGGATCCAGCAGGGAGCCCCACAGACATGCTTGGCCCTCAGGCATCCATCCCATGGTCTCTGGGAGGGATGGACAGGAATCAGCTGGTCATACTTTTTCTTTTTAATTTCACTTGCTGGAGAAGTTCAGGGCCTCTAAGCCCGGCTGGGGGTGACCATCCGTGGTGGTTTCCCTGAGCATGAATAGGACTGAGCCAGGGACAGGGGAGCTGGAGAGGACGGAGAGCAGAATGGTCCAGTCTCAGGGAACAGCCTGCACGGACGAGGGACAAGGGCTGAGACGGAGGCTGGGTCATGCCTGCAGGAGGGAAGGCTGTGCTTGGGTTTGGGATTTGATTCTACAGATTTGGCAGTCCCCAGACAGTTTTAAGCAGGAGAACAATGTGACCTGATCTACGTTTTGGAAAGAGCCCTTGGGCTCTGGGTGGAGAGTGGCTTGGGGAGGGAGCAGGAAGGCCAGGAGACAGGCCAGGAGCCTACTGCGGTGGTCCAGGGATGCAGGGGCGGCTCCCACCTGCATCTCTTGGAGACTGGGAGAAGCCAGGCCTCCTCCACATGGTGAAGGTTCTGGTATATACAAACAACAACCTGAGTTACAAACAGAGACTGGGGTATAGCCTCATTTGAAGACAGGTCCAATGTCTGAATTGGAGACTCTTTGCAAATTTGAGACCCAGGCCCCTGGCTCTACTGAGTTGCGCCCCCACCCTGACCTCTGAAGGGCCGGATTCTGGTGGTGGCAGTGAGAGCAAGAGAAACGGGCTGAGGTGAGAACCACGTAGAAGGTAGGAGGAGGAGGGCCTGGCCAGTGATGCTGGGGCACGGGTCCTGGCTCCACCACTCACGTGCTGTGTGACTTTGGGCAAACATTTAAATTCACTGTGGTTAATTTCTTCATCTTCACAAGGGGGATAGTAATAGCACACGTCTCATAGGGTGGTCTTACAGAGGGAATCTTGTAAAGGCCTCAGCACAGAGTCAGTGCTTGATAAACCTCAGCTACCGGTATTAATGGGACTAAATTTGGGCCTTCCAATGGAGTGATCAGGAAAGAGAAGCCCCTTTTTTTTTAGTATTGCTGAGTGTACACCTTGAGCAGGGAGGATTCTTGCAATCATGAGGGCAGAGCCTGCCTGATCACAAATCCAGCACAGAGGACAGCAGTGCTCAGAGGCAGGGCAAGAGGGACTTAGTCCCGATCATATCATTTGAGCCCCTTGATCCAGCTGTTCCTGAAGATCTACCCCTGTCTATTCAGGCACACAAGCCAATCAAGTCCTTTGTTTTCTTCCTTTTTTGCTTAAGTTGCTTTGAGTTGGGTTTCTGTCATTTGTAATAAAAAGAGTCTTAATGGGTATCCATCACCCACCCACTATCCACTCATCCATCCACCCACCCACCCACTATTCACCCATCCATCCATCCTCCCACCCACACACATATCCATCCACCCACCCATCCACCTGCCCACCCACCATCCACCCATCCATGCACCCATCCTCCCATCCACGGACCTGCATTCAAACCCCAGCACCAACAAGTCCTAGCTCGGTGGGCTTAGACATTCACTTCCCCTCTCTGAGATTTAGTTTCTGCATCTGTAAATGGGAGATTCACCACCTCCTTTCTGGGGCGGTTACGAGGATTACCTGGGTAACCCATGTAGAGGACCATGCTTCACACCAAGTGCAGAGGAGGGGCTCAGTAAACTCCCCCTCCCTCATGTCATTTCTGTCTGTCAAGATCCGGCCCTCGCCCCGCCCCGGCTGTGTCTGGAAAGCCAACGCCCCACTAGGCCGGGTGCTCCTGAGCAGGCAGAGTCCGGTTGGTACAGCCTTTATTGTTTCTCCAGCATTTTCCAGAAGAACAGTGGTGTCGTTCAAGGGCCACAGGGGATGGGAGGAGTAAAAAATAACATAAACAAACCGAACAGAAGCGCAGGAGGGTGGCGAGAGGGGCTGAGATCGGGTGTGCGGGGCACAGAGGTGGAGGACCTGGGACAGTCAGCGCCTCTTAGCTTTCAGCCACCAGAGTGGAGAACTCTGCGGAAGGAGAGGACAAAGGGAAGTGAGCCAGAGGTGGCCATGCGGAGGGGCTGCCCACCGCCCGGCTGCGGGGCCCCACACGGCACTTCCTCTTGGCTTTTGCATCTGCGCAGGAGACCTGGACGCGAGTGTGGGAATAAATGGCTGAATGAACAGAGTGACACGGGCAGTGACGAGCCTACCACATCCTTGTTTCGTGACGGCCTGCCGCACCGAATTATTATCAATAACTGCAGTAACAAATTTCTGTTTGTCATATGCCAGGCACCATCGTGAACACTTTATACACAGCATATTATTTGACTTTGACAATAATCCCCCATGGTGCATTTTGTCATTATTCCTATGCTACAGATGAGGACACTGAGGCTCAGAGTCCAGCAACGTTTCTGGACTTCTCCGCTGTTTTTCTCCCCAGGAGAGAGAGAGGACAAGGAGTTGCCACCATGTGTCTCTGAGATGCCACGTCTCAGGCCTGCCAGGGAGCAGAGGGTCTCAGTAAGTCCCCAACACCCCCAGAAAATGAGTGTGGTCATGTGGGGAGAGCACAGGTGGGGGACAAGAGTCAGGGCTTCCAGGCCTGGCCTGGCCCTGTTTGCTGGAAAAGGACCGCTCTGGGTCTCAGTTCTGTCGTCTGTCAGTGCGGTGACCAGAGGGGCAGTAATAATTCCTAGTGAGAGACAAATGAAAAACTAGGTGTGAAATGGCTTCCAAAAGGACACACAAAGTATCTGGGACTCCCTTGAGCTAAGCTCCATCCTGCCCAGATTTGTATGGAGCATATGTAAAAACCTACCCATGCAATTTCTTAGTTTTCATCCCTGTACCATGGTTATGTAAAACGTTAACGTCAGGGGAAGTTGGGTGAAGGGTGCACAGGGCTCTCTGTACTATCACTGCGATTCTGTAAGTCTACAATTATTTCAAAATAAAAACGTGAAAAAACAAAAAACAACCAAACCAACATGTTATACCATGGAAATGACCTGGCCCCAGCCCCAGCCAGGTGAAGGGACGCCTCACCCTTCTGGGGTTTGGCCGGGAAAAAAGACACCACCCTCTCCTGTCCGCAGGCTGTCTCAGGACAGGAAAGGTGGGTGACCTGGGTGTGGGGGTCTGGGTAAGGACTCAAGGTGGGAGAGAGTGAGCGTCCACCAGCTGGTTCTAAAACCCCAGGCTCTCGGGCCAAGTGGTAACAGCAAGTGACCGGGACAGAATCCCAAATAAACACTGAAACACGAAACACTCCTATGGAACCCCTCCCAGAGGGCAGGCATCAGAGTGCTTGCTGTCTCAGCCATGAGCCCCTGCGATCCCACAGGACCTTGGTGGGGCAGGTGGTCCTTTTGAGATGTTTTTTATTGTTAGTACTTTTATCAATTATAGCTAGTAACCAGCATTTACTGAAGGCCTATGTGGGAGGCGTTTTGCATATATTACCTCATTGAATTCTCAGGACTACCTCATGGGAGACATGCCTTTGTCTGCGTTTTACAGATGGGAAAACTGAGGCTCAAAATTTAAGTTGCTTGACTGCTGTCACACAGCAGACGTGATTCCAGCCACCTATGTCCTTAGGCTTCCTGCTTCATCTCAGAGGTTTCTGATCTCTGAGAGGTATAGAGTGACACAGGTCCCAGCTCAAATATCGCCACCCTCAAGAGGATCACATTAGCCCTTTTTTCTTCACTTCATGGTACTTATCACTCTCTGAAATGATCTTATTTATGTCCTAATTTTTGTCAGTTTCCCCCTCCTAGAACATAAACTCTAGAGGGCAGCGGAGCCTGTCTCTTGTGCACCACCCTCCTGGCAACTAGAGCAGTCCTGGCACCCAGCAGGTGCCAATAAATGCATGCCCAATGAATGAATGAACGGGATGGCCGTGGGTCCTTAGGGCTCAACGAGTTCTGACTTACTTCATAGTTTCTCACGACAGCCCTGGGATGTAAGCAGGACGGCTCCCATTTTATAGATGGGGAAATGGAGGCTGGAGCGGCAGGTGTCAGGGTCATGTGGGAAACAGGAGGCAGAGCCAGGACTTGGCCTCTGGCCCCAGGGACACCCCTGACGTGAATGTGACAGGCCACTCCCTATAGGGCTCCGGCAGAAGCGCTTACTGTCTTCAGCTTCAACCTGCCATTTCATCTGGAAAACTGGCCAGCGCCGGCATTCCCTGTCCTGGGGTGCAGAAGGCATGAGCCTGTTGGCCAATGCCTGCTCACGGAGGGGTCGCCCAGAAGGGAAGCTGGTCCTTCCTGGTCCCCACCTGCACTCACCTCCTCCCCCTCAGTCTGGAAACCGTGGGCTCCCGGGCAGTCCTCAGCAAGGAGCCCGCTACCGCCTCCACACGAGACGGGGTCTGGTGCAGTCGGTGTGAGGGGAGCCAGGAACACCAACAAGGGGCTCTCCAGGGGTGGAGGGTCGGCATTTTGGAACTCTGGGGTTTCCAGTGCCTCTTAACTCACACCCTCTGCCCACCCTGCAGTCTACTCTGAAGCAGCCAGGATGTTACCACTGCCACATGCCCTGGCTTTTTGCAGAGAACAGAGGATTCTAATTTTATCCCCTCAGAACCTTGAACAGGGCACTTTGTAGACAAATTGAGGGCAGGGGCCACCTCGTCTGTGCCTTTTGTGTGCACCCCAGGGCAGAGCTCTTAGGAGCCAGCCAATTAGCTAACACCTCTGTGGACACTCCTTCTCCAAAAACACCCAGGTCTCTCCTTAGGGAAAAACAAATGACCAAACAAAGACCCTGCAAAGTCTAGATCACCTGTTCTGGCAGTAGGTGGGGCCCTGGGACAGGGAACGGGTGCTGGAGGACAGGGTTCTAGGCTTGGTTCTGCATCCACTTGTGTCCTTGGACAAGATGCCTCTCCCTCTCTGGTCTTGGTTTTCTCATCAGTGAGGAGTCAGGTGTAGAAGATGCCTTTCCAGCTCTCACATGGTGTTTGAAGCAAACAAGCTGGGAGTCAACTCCCAGCTCCTGTGACTTTCGGCTAGATACTTCATCTCACTGTGCCTCAGTTTCCTCATCTGTAAAATGAAGCTCATGATGGTACTACTTCCTCAGGTTGTTCAGAGAGCCAGCAGCAAAGCTCTCACAGGCCGGATGCATAGCAAGCTCTCAGTATCTGGTAGCTGTTGCAATCAAGCCACTTTGAAACCAAGCCTATGAAACGCCTGGCTACTGCCTGCCACGGGGGGTGGGGAGGACTCTGTAAACAGTAGCATAATCTTTGTCCTGGTTGCTATCATTTGTCTCCATTACCCCCCACCATTTCCTGCCTCTACCTTGGCACATGCCTACAACCTTCCAGCAGCCCTGGAAGCTGGGTCTGATTCTTGTTCCATCACTACCTGGTTGGGTGGCCATAGGTCACTACTTTACCTCTCTGACCCTGTTTTCTCATTTGTAAAGTGGGTGTAATAATGCTTATTTGCATGGCTATTGGAAGGACCAGATAAGAAAATACAGAAAGATGCTTGGCACAGAGTTGGTGGCTTGCAAGTATTAGTTCCACCTCCCTTGGATCTTCCTACCACAACTGACACAGGTTGGAGCTTTGAAAAACAACAATAACCACAAAATCCTGAAACTAACCAGGACAAGGGAGATATAAGCAGAGGATATGGAAAGCCTAAATAGCAACCAGCTGATCTGGTACAAATTTCCGACACTATCTATCCCATGAAGTTAGAATCCCATCTCCAGACTATCTGTCCATGGAAACTCAAGTCTCTGACCCTAAGTTTCTTCATCTTTAAAATGAGGAGACTGAGAATATCTCCTCATAGGGTTATGGTAAGGACTACCTGAGCTGATGGATGAGGAGTGCCTAGTACAGCTCCTGGCACGCAGTGGGAACAGAATTCAGTGAACTCTTAATGAAGTATGAGGGAGAATGTTCCTTTGGAGGTATCCAGAACATTCTTCCTTCTGTATGACAGGCAAGTACAACATTACCTTTGCAGTCTGAAACCTCACTCAAGGCCCTCTGGGGCCAGCTTGCTGATGTCGTCATTGTCCAATCAGAAAGAGACGGAGAAGGTAGGGATGGGGGTGGGAGGGAGGCTCAGAGGACCAGAGGATTTTGTTCTTTTCTTTCCCTTAGGAAACTGAAATTAGCCTAATTAGGTCTGTGCCTGTCCGGGTGCTGTGGGGATTGGACAAATTTAGAAGCTATTGACAGGTGAGACCAGCACACACTGATAGCCCAAAGCGAAATGGAGATAGTCATTGAGTCAGCGGCTGGAAGGCTCTTTCCTTCCCTCTGTCGTGATGACCAGGATGAAGGAACCAGCCTCCTGGTTTATCACCTCGCCTCTAAATAGCTCCTGGGCTCGGTTTCTTATAAATTGGTATTGCAAACAGGGATCACCTTCCCATCCTGGAGAACGGGGAGGCAGGGTCATTCGGGGCTAAGCCAGACAGCCGCAAGGAGGCAGCGTAGACAGTTCTGGACGCTCACTCTGTGCCAGGCGCTGCCCGGTGTGTTATCCCATGGGCTTTTTTATCTTCATTTTATTTACAGGGAAACTGAGGCTGAGGGTCACTCAGCTAGGAAGATTCTAAGCCAGGCGTGACTTGTGCCAGGCTGCCTCTCCTTCTCCAAGGTTGGAGTCGGATGGCTCTGTGTTCCGACTCAAGCTGCAACCCCAGAGGCAGGAGGAGAGGCAGAGATGGAGGATGAGCGTCTTCAGCTGCTCCCGTTTACAGGAGGCCGGTTACATAAGGAGGGCTGCTTCCTCTCCCCTTGCTAAATCTTATCTAGCGCAGCACAAGGCCAGAGCTCAGGAAAGTCCACACGGGAATAAAAAGGAGCAGATTGCTAAGCACAGAAGCCATTTATAACTCCAACGTCTCAGCTCAGCTTGGGGGAGGAGCTGGTGGAGTCAGGAGACCCAGGTCCCATTCGGCCAAGGACTTGCTACGTGACTTTGGCACTTAACTGGGCCTCAGTTTCCACATCTCTCAGTAGGGATAACAGTGTTCCCTTGACCTCATTAGGCTGGTGTGAGGGCACAATGAGATGGGACAAAGGAGCATACGCCTTAGGGCTCTGCCATCAGGACTGTGGGCTGGCCCCCATGTGCACATCCTGTCTCACTTGGAAATCAAATCCCATAGGGGCAGAAGGGCTGGAATTACAGGGAGGCAGGGAGCGTGTCCCTCCATCCCTCCCCCTTTCCTCCCGTCCTAGCTCACTTTCATTTCTGCGGAGGACTGGGCTCCACCACTTCCAAAGGGTTTCATTGCGGCTTACAAGCAAAAGCATTCACACAAAACAAGAGGAAAGGAATCATTTCCAGAACATTCAATGGTAAACAGGCTACTTAAGGATACAAGAGAACAGATTTTGCCAGAGGGAAGCAGAAAAGGCAAATGCCTTCAGGCATGTGAGTGGCGCAGGCTGCTACGGTCAGGCAATAATTAGGAATACATTTTTCAGCAACTGAAGCAAAAAGCAAACCACAGGCTTCTGAGTTGGAATAGGCTTAAAGCCTAGGAAAGCGGGTCCATCACCAGGCATGGGTTTCAGGGAAAACGTAACTGGGACCGTGGGCATCCATGTGTATACGGGGTGGGTTGATCTTTTCTCCAGCTTTGTGGGTCATGGCGAGATATTAGGGGTCAAGGTTTGAAATGGGCTCCAATGCTTAGCAGCAAGTTGCTCTGCTCCCCTGGGCCTCAGTGTCCTTGTCTGTACAGGTAATAAAGGTGGAGCCGTTGTGAGGTTTGAATGAGCTAAAAGAGGCAAGGCCTGTGGGCAGTACTTGGCAGGAAGTGGGCGTGGAAGCTGACCTTGATTCCTGCAGGCAGACATTGAATTCAGACAGCCTAGGCTGGGGACACATGCCGAGTGAAGCAGGATGGTGGACAGTCCTGGCTAGACTGCCTAGCCTCACTCCCAGCCCTGCAAAGGAGCGCCCCTGGGTGTGTTAGTTAAACGCTCAGTGCCTCAGTTTCCTCACTTGTAAAACAGGGATAGTGATGGCACCTACTTCCTAGGATTATTGTAAGGCAGTGGTTCTCAAAGTGTGGTTCCTGAGGCCATCAGCACCACCTGCTAACTTGGGAGAAATGCAAAAGCTTGGGCTCCACCTAAGGAATCAGAAACTCTTGCGGGTGGGGGAGCTGCGCAGCCATCTGTGCCGGGAAAGGCCCTCCAGGGGATTCTGATAGTTGCTCCAGTCTGAGACCCATTGTTGTGAGGTGAAGTGCCTGGAAGGCACCTGCTACACAGTAGCCTCACCTGCTTTTGTGCCTGGGGTTTGTCACTGCAGCTGAGCTTTCTGGCACCTTTCTCCAGCTTCCTTCTCCTTTTCTGCCTTAAAATCCCCCTTTACCAGCTCTGCACCAGCCTTTCAGGGTGGCCTTTGAGAATCAATCAACCGCATCTATAAAAGTCTTCAAGCTTCCTGGAAGTAGTTGCCCCAGAGACAGGAATGTAAAGGGTTATTATTAGAACTTTGTCTTTTTACCCCCTCCCTTCAATACAGGATCTTAAAGCACCGGTAAGTATTATTCACCTTCAAAAGGACAGAGCTGGGAATAGAGGCAGTCCCTGGTTCTGGACTCCGCCAGCACCTGCTACATGCAGGTCCCCAGCCTGCACGTGTCTACAGCTTGGGAGCAGATTGCCTCTCCCTACACACAGGTGTTACGCTTCCTCATCATTGCATCCCCCGAGCTGGTCGCATGTTCATTCATTCATTCGATAACAAACTTTTCTTGTTCTCCCACTCTGTGCCAAGCCCTATCCTAGGTTGTGGCATCAGAACTGAACAAAGTTCCTGCTCTGTGGAGCTGACAGCCTAGTGGGGGGAGAGAAACAAGCAATAAATCAATAAATAAAATGACCTTATGGTAGATGCTCACCCAACTTTGAATGAATGAATGAAGCGTGCAGCTCAGGTCATGGGCTTTGGAACTTGGCAGGCTTGGCGTCAGGTCGTGACCTTTTCCTCTTCCTAGCCTGGAGAGTTTAGGCAAGCCTTCAGCCTCTCTGAGCCTCAGTGTCCTCATGTATAAAAGGGAATAGTCATAGCATCCATCTCAAAGACAGCTAGGAAGGTTGGATGAGTGAAGTGCTAAGCATGGTGCCTGGCATGTATTGAACGCTCCACAAAGTTAGATGCTGTTGCTGTCATCATTCAAGGTCGCACAGCTGAGCCTAAGCACTGAACTGGTCCTCTGTGTAGGGATTCATGCACTGGGACATCTGCAAAATCCCAGAGCTGGAATAGACTTCAGTGATCGGCTAGTGCCTGGTTTTAAACACTAGGCACCTAAAGGTCAGAGGGGTTCCCTGACTTGCCCCAGGTCCCCTGGGAGTTGAAGGCATCCTCCTGCTGGCAGGTGGGGCGCAGACCCTCTGGCCTTTAGAGGAGCCGGCAGCAAAGCCGAGCATCTGAAGCAGAATGTCCTGGGTCCTGCAAAGGGCTCTGCCTTCTATTTCGCCACCTGTTGGGCACCACCACACCTACCCCTTCTGTGTCTACGGGGTGGAAGTGGGGGAGGTGCGTCTGCATTTGCCCACCTCAAAAGTTTGAAGTGTGGGTCCCACTGCCTCGGGGCCATCTCCACTCCTTGCCCATTGCATCTCTTGCCCACGAGCTTAATGGAGGCCGCACAGGTTGGGCTTGAATCCTGGCCCTGGCACTTGCTGGCAGTGTGACCTTGGGCCCCCTGAGCTGCTCCTGCTGCACCTGCACCTGTGTCTTCTGTCATCCCAAGGTCAAATGAGGTGACACTATACAGGGCCCAGCACTGGGCTGGACACACATTACACGACCAGTAATAATCCTCCCCTCTCACTCTCGGCAAACCAGTTGTCTTGCCCATTTCTGAACACACCCTAAACTTTCTAGCCTCTGCTGATGCCAACGCCTTGCCTGGACCTCCCTCTCTCTGCCTCTCCCAGCCTGCGGCGCTCCTGCCCATAGCCCCCAAATCTGCACAGTGCCCACTGTCTGCACCTGTCTGCCTCCGCCTGGCAGTCCCCTCGTGTGCTCACAGAACTGCAGGCAGTGTGCAGACAGAGTAAAAATAGTATCTCGGCTGCCATTCATTGAGCACTTACTATGTGCTGGGCACCGCACTCAGCACTCCCATGTTATCGTGCCAGTTTAAAGACGAGGAAGCCCGGGGCTCGGGGTCATGGAGCTGCTGCCCAGGGCGCCCAGCCAGAAAATGGGCCCGATTCATCTCAGAACACATCTGCTGGCTCTGCTGGAAGAGTTTAGTCGTCGCTTTAAGATCTGAGTCCAGCGGGTAGAGGGGGGAGGGAGGCAGGGAACTGGGCCAGGGTCTGGCCTTGTTTCTCCTCATCCTTTAGGTTGTCTGGAGCAGCCAGCCATGAAGACCCTGCCGGGGCTTCTGAGCTGTGGCATAATGGCTGTAAATAAAAATGGGAGGTAGGTCTGGAGACCTGGGTTGGGGTCACGGTGGGAGCCAGGGCTTGGGGTGGAGTGGTCTGATGGGTGGTTTGGTGAGGATGCGGAGGGGGGCTTGGGGGAGGGTCTGCCACTCACTAGAACCCAGGAGTGGCCAAGCCACCCATGCCCCCCAAACACCCTCTGCTCCACTCCTTTAAAACCACCTTCCTCCTTCCCACACAAGAAGGGCAGGAGGCTGACATCAGACGTCTGGGGGACTCCCTGCATCTGACCTACAAAAAATAAAACTTTAATAAACTTATACTCACTTTCAGAATCCTTGTACCTTTCCCAAAGCAATTTTGTGTCTACAGACACTTAATTTTCACCACGAGCCCAAACAGGCCTCGGGATAAGTTCATGCACCCCATTTGCCAGGCAAGGGCACCTATATGGGGAGGTGCTGTGTTCAAGGTCACAGCTGGCGAGGGGCAAAGAGGAAGCAGAGCATGAGGGTCTGGACCTTACGCGCAGGTGGTAGATGATTAAGTACCTGCTTTTTGTCAGGTATTGGCTAGATATTGGGGATAAAAAGATGAATGCAACCCAGTCCCTTTTTTAAAAAAATTTAGTTAAAAAACACGTATGTAGCATTTACTCTGTGCCAGACACTGTTCTAAGCATTTTCCATATTAACACGCCTAACCCTCATGATGACCCTCTGAGATGAGAACTATCATTATCCTTAGTTCAGAGATGAGAAAACTGAGGTCCAGCGTAGTATATAAATTGCCCAAGGTCACACAGCTAGGAAGTGGCAGGGCTGGGATTTGAACCCAGACAGTCTGGACCCAGAGGCCAGCACCTACACAGTTTTCTCTGAGATTGGCGGAAAGGACCGTCTGGGGCAGATGGTGGCATAGCATGCTGCAAAGACTCACTCAGACCTGGTTCTAAATCCCTGCTCCACCACTGTGTCCTAGCTCTCTGAACTAGGCTTCCATGTCCATGTGCCCACCTGCAAAATGGAGATAATTGCCAAAGATGTCAGGATGCCAAAAGAGATCACAATGCTGGGATGTGCTCCACGAATGCCAGGCAGAGCCCAGTGGAGAAGGACAAGGGATGGTGTACCACCGGCCCCTTGCCTATGCTAAAAGCAAAGCTTAAAAGGCAAGGTGTGACCAGGTATTCTCTTTCCAAATTCCCAGCTGATTCCTGACCAGCTGTTTTTCCTAGCTCTCCTACGATGCTGGAATGGTATATCTGAGTGAAGCCAAAACAGGTTTTGAGACTTGAGGTTATGGGACACCAGGACAAGATGCCGAGAAGGATAGCAGATGAGGAATTTCCATTCCCGGGATCAGAGAACATGAGAGGCAGAGGGACCTTGGGGATCAGTTGGCCTTATCTCCTTGGGTTACAGATGGGAGACAGAGGTCCAGAGAATGAGAGACACTGCCCAAGGTCACACAGCCAGTTTGGGCAGAGCCCAGACCAGTAGCCACACAAAGGTGCAGTAGAGATAAAAAGAGAACTTCCTTTTGGGTTGTTCAAATTTAGAAAAATATATCAGTTTTTCTTTGCCTGGTGTATGTGACAGAGCTCTCAGACCTAATGAATTGCCTTTTTTCTTTTAATCTTAGAGAGTGAGGGGCCCTTTATCTCCCCTTCCTGTGACAGACATAGCTTGAAACTTTTAGAGTCCAAATATCCCAAGATCCACAATATGCCCAGACCCCAGGTCATGGCTACCTACCATCAACCCCAATTTTGCCGTCCCCATCCTTGTCCCCAGCAGCCATCAGTGTCTTGGTTTCTTTAACAGACAGGTCTCTGGCATCTGGAGAGAAGCCCTTTAGGATGAATCTACAGGAGGAAGGGAGAAGGCCAGTGAGGGAGTCAGGCCAAGACCACCTTGCAGGAACCCTGCATGGTGGTGGGCTGGCATCTGTGCAGAGCAAGGGGGCTCCTGGGACAGGCAGCAAGCAGCGGGCATGCATGCAGTTGTGCCACACCAGGCAGCCTGGTCATGGCTGTGCCTTCGTGGGTGCATGTGCAGGGAAGGACGGGCTGTCCTCGGAGAAGGGTCAATCCCACCTCAGGGAGTGCACGTACATTTGTTAATTTATTCAACAAATATCTACACTAACTGTCTTCTCTGTGTCAAGGCTATGCTGGAAACTGGGGGCAATGGTGGTGATCTTAGGAGGGAACCTGAAAAAAATGGGCAAGAGGTTAAGTGCTCGAAGAGAGACCGCACGGTGTGACGGCCACAGTGAAGGGGGACACAGAGAGTGCTGCTTGGGGGCTGCAGCTACCCATCTGGATGAGGGAGGGGTCAAGGGGAGGCTTCCTGGACAAGGTGATGCCTGGAGGCCAGAGGAAGCCAGCTTCTGTGCCTGTGTGCCAACGTGAGTGGGTAGAAGGTTCAGAGGGTACCCTTGTGAGATGGTTTGGGGGAGACACAGAATGGATGTGAAGCCCTCTCCCCATAGCCTTCCCCTTCTCTTATTGACAAAATGCAAGGCAATCTTGGCCAGAAGGTGACAGAAGGCACAGCTGGGTTGGCAGACACGCCAGGTGGCCAAGGGGTGTTATGATGAGAGGTATCTTTGCTGATGCAGTTTGCATTTTCCTAGTCATAGCCTTCTCTTCCTCTGCTTTGCTCCGAGGATCCCTGAACACCCAAAGCTAGTTCTGCATCCCGGGCTGGCCCAGACATTGCTCTAAGCAGCACTAGTACAGAAGGGGTGGGGTCTGCAGGGTGGTAGAAGGTGCCTTTTAGACAAATGAAAATCAATGAGGTACTGAAGTGGATGTTTTCTTCCTTGCCTATGGTGTCAGGCAGCAAGAAAAACTGCCTCTTCATTTGTATTAAATTATTAAGTAGCACCATTCCATTAGCAATATTAAGTGGCTATAATTTAACCTAGTTAGTTGCACTTTCAGATGAGGGTTTTGCTCTTCGGAAGCAACAGCGCCAGGAAGCATTTCCCCTTGGCTTCCTGGCTCTGAGCCCTGTGGTCATGCACAGTTACTTTCTGTGAAGGCAGAGAGAAGGGCAGGTCTGATGGGAACCTGGAAGCAAGAGTCCCAACCCCCGGTCCCCTCCTGCAGCTTACCCCAGCTCATCCTCCTCGATGAAGCCACTCTTGTCTTTATCCAGGATGTGGAACACCTTCTTCACATCGTCTGCACTTTTTTTCTTCAGGCCAACCATTTGGAAGAACTTTTTGTGGTCAAAGGAGTCGGTAGCTGTGGGGGGAAGAACAGAGTCCAATGAGGACCAAGAAGGGACAGTAGAGAAGGGGGGGGGAGTGGGGGCTGTTGCAGCATTTGTTGATGGATTCCCACGTGCCATTTATGGGGAATGAGAGGAACGCGCCTCCATCCCAGGCCAGGAGAGGATGCTGTGTCCAAGGTCACCAGCTGGAGGCGGAAGAGGTGGGCTCACACCCAGACCTCCCTGGCTCTTGAGCCTGCTCCCCGTTTCCACTGCACCTTTCCGTAGTGCTGGGGCAGCACCTAAGAACCAAACAGAGACTTCTGTTCTCTTGAGAACCTTGTGTCCATGAAGCCTTTTGGGTGTGGCTGGCTGGGAGTGGGCCGGGGAGCTGAAGGTGGTGTGACCGTGGCGTGTGTCTGCTGGAGCCGTAGGGAGGAGGGTCGACCTTCTTTCCTGATCATAGGCTGTTGCCAGAAAATCGACATAGAAAGGACAAGTTTCTCTCAAGGTCACACAGTGGGAGGAGGGGAGGACCCAGAAGTCCTGGCTTTGCCGCAGAAATCCATTCCAGCGGCGGTGGGGGGTGTATGTTGGAAGGCTCCCCGGGAACGCCCAGTTAAGTTTCTTCTCAGGGGTAGCCAGGCGGGCTCGAGATGAAGGGGGTGGGTCATCCCAACACCCTGGGAGGGGGGCTTCCCAGAGGTTCTTGTGCCCAGGGGAGGGGGCACCAAGCAGAAAGGAAATGGGAGTCCCTCCTTCCTCCCAATTGTCTATGTCTTGAGGACCTTCTTCAACACCTGGGAAAGGGCACAATGTTAGATTGTGTACCTTATGTATGTGTGTGTGGGAGGGGGGCTGTTGGGAAGGAAAGTTGCCCTGTCCACCTCTGACACTGGGGTGGGAGACCAAGACCTAGAGGCGACCCCAGTTCTAACACCCCTTCTGCCTGGCTAGGTGACCTTGGGCAAGTCTCTCACCCTCTCTGTGCGGGTTCCCTAGTTTCCCCATCTGTGCGATGGGACGGAGGAAGGCCGCCAGCTAAGCGCTAAAGTCCCCTCCCTTGGCCCGCCTAAGAGGCTGGAAGGTGCTGAGGATGCTCCGTGCAGGGTTGGGCAGAGCCGAGCGCGGCTCCAGAAGGTCACCTCACCCTCAAGTCCGTCGGAAGAGAGGGACTCTGAGCCCTAGCGGGGAATTCAGATAGTCAGGAGGCCAACAACTGCCACCGCGGGGCCAGAAAAGTCCTGTCCGGAATGGGGGTCCAGGAAAGGAAAGGAACTGTTTGGAGAGAAGGCGTGCGCGCCTGCAGCCCCTCCGCGCGTTAAAGGAGAAATCCCGCGCGCCCGCAAGGACTCTGGAGGTCCCTCCTCCGACCCGGGTCTTCGCCCTTGGTCCCGGACACTCAGTCCTCCCAGCGTGGCCACCCTGCTTTTGGCGCCCGCAAGTTTCTGTTGCTCGGGCAGGGCCCGGCCTCCTCGCCCGCTCCCTGCACCAAGTCCCGCCCGGACGGAATTTGGGGACTGCTAAGGACACCCCCGCCCGGACCCCGCCGGCGTCCGGCCGGATGCGTGGGCAGAAGAGCGCTGGGGAGGACCCGGCGGCCGCAGACCTGCGAGGTGCAGGGGCGAGGGCGGTGGATGAGGGGAGAGGGGTGGGGAGCGGAGCGTGCTGCTCACCCGTAAAGGCTCCCACTGCCTTCTTGATGTCCTCAGCGCTGAGCAAGTCTGTCATCGCCATCCTGCAACTGTTTGAGCGGGCAGAGCAAGTGCGAAAAGATTAAAAAGTGCTTTTCTCATCATTTCTGCTCATATGACCAGCGCTGCAGTGCCGCGCGCCGCCCGCCCGGCCTGGCACCGCGCCAGGGGCGCCCGCTCTGCGCGCAACCGGGGCTGCTCAGTCCGGCCGCGCCGCCCAGCAGCGCCGGCCACGGGCAGGAGGGCGCCCGCCTGCTCCCGCTCACGCTCCCGCCCCGCCCCGCCGGGGGTCCTCGGAATGCCGGGGGCTGCGGCCAGGGCACGCGGGGAAGGAGCCACCTCGAATTTAGGGAGTGTCAGCGTCACCGCCGGGTCTGGAGAGTCCACCTGTCGTCAAGGGCACGCAGGAGGCGCGGGGTCTCCGACCCGGGCACCTCCGAGGAGGATGTCCTGCCGCTTGGGGGAAGATACTGGACCGGCAGGCGCCAGCCTGCATCCCTGTGGGCTCCTTGGCCCTGCTCCCATTTTCTCTCCACTCCTACCTCCGCCTTTGCTCTGGTCGGTCCTGGACGCCAATTTATGCTGCAAAATCTGAGCGCTGAGGTCACGAAACCTGACCCACCGGACCCTGGGAGAGGGTGGCAGGGACAGGGACAGGCAGGAGCTGCGGGGGCCCTTTGCAGGTGCCCCATCCCACATACGGCAAGGGATGTGCATTGGGAAACCTGATTTTATTTATTTATTTAATTTTTTTGTTGGCTTGACTTTTCAAAGAACCCTTCTCAGCTCTCTACTAACTACTTGCTTTCCTGGTCTCCTGGGCCCCAGGGGAGTGTGTATGTGTGTGTGAGTCGGGGGGTGTCCAGACTCTCCCTGCTCCCATAAACCTTCTAAGGGAGGGAAGGGTAGGGAGCTACTGGGAATCCCTATGCACCCTCCTAGAAAACCCTGTGCATATTTCGGGTGAGGGTGGCACCATCCAACCACACTTTCTAGACCAATTAAGCAGGCTTGGGGGTCTGTACTTCACTTTTGGGAAATGTCACACTCCTGTCTTTATGGAGCCAGAAACTAGTTACGTTCTTCTCTGTGGTCCCATGAGCATCCAGCTGCAACAAGCTACCTCTGTAGTGTGTGAGCACTGGTTAGGGAGGCCGGAGGCCTGGGTCCTAGATCTTGGGCTGCACTAAGTCCCCGTGTGACCTTGGCTTGTGAACTT
Source organism: Daubentonia madagascariensis (assembly GCA_023783475.1). Classification (NCBI taxonomy): domain Eukaryota; kingdom Metazoa; phylum Chordata; class Mammalia; order Primates; family Daubentoniidae; genus Daubentonia; species Daubentonia madagascariensis. Next base: position 10,124,491 of record JAKFHU010000600.1, on the reverse strand, counting down.
CTTTTCTGGAAGTTCTGGAAGTTTCTTTTCTGTCTCCCTCTGTTGTGTTAGATGGGTGGTCCCTTCTAGTGGGACCTAGGGACTCCAACTTAAGGTATAGGCAGGTAGGCAGGGGCTGGGATGGTAGTGGCCCTTGTGGTGGGGACCAGAGAGAGCTGCTTAGCTGCCTAGTGGCTCAACTTCCCCGGCACTCGCTGTCAACACTGTCTCCTGCAGCTCAGCCCTGGATGGCTGCCCTTCCTGGAAACCTTAGGACGCTGCTGCTGGCTCCAGCTGCCCCCTCCCTGTGAGTCAGCTCCTTTGGGCAACAGCCGCCAGCTGGCTCCCAAGGCTCCTAGGCTGCAGCTCCTGACCTGCGATCTCTCAGCTCGAGGCTTTCCCAGTAAACCCCGGCTGCCCCGGTCCCTGCTGCCTCTGTCCCTTGCCCCCAGCTGGGCTGCTGACTCTGACATGCTGGCCTTCTGTGCTGTCATTTCAGCTCCAGGCTCAGCTCACTCCAGGGCCCTAGTTGGAGAATCTGTTCCCCCAGCTGAGGGCCCCTTATACTATATTGGTAGGGAAACTGAGTCTGGATAGTCGTGACTGGCCTAAGGACACACAGTGAGACAGTGACAGAGCAGGGCGCACCCCCAAGGGTCTGCGAACTTGGGGTCCAGTGACCCTCTTGGTGGTCCTCCCTGGTGCCCAGGACCCAGTTCTAAGTCCCACGCATCTGAGCCACATGCTGGCTCCTGGAGAGTCCCCAAACACTGACCCTGTGGCAAAATCTGGAGCTTCGACACAGACCACTCTTCTTCCCTCTCCCTGCATCCCTCCCTGCTGCTGAGTTCTCCCATCACTTGACACCCTCTCTGGGCCTGAGTCCCCTGGCTGGAGCGTCAGACAATGTTGTTAGGTCAGCCCATCAGCCCTCCATAGTCCTTCTCTGGAATCCTCTGCCCTCTGAGTCCCCTCTGGTGGCACCACCAGAGCCCACAGATGTCTGGCTCCACCCCTCTGGTTCTGTAGATGGGGAATCTGAGGCCCAGCCAGGGGGGAGAGATTTGTCCCAGGCCACACCAGGAGTCAGGAGGAGAACCCAGGAATTCTTACTCTCAGCCCTGGGCTCCACACCTGCCTGGCTTTCAGCATCCCCACCCCTACCCCTGGGGCACTGAGGGGAGGGGAGATGTGGCTGTCCCTTCCAGCTGGCCTCATCCTGCTGCATCCCTCTGTCCTTCTCCAACCTCAGTAGCTGCCACTCACCTCGGGTGGGGGTGGAGGGATGGAGCCTGCACTGCAAGGCTGGGCTGGCGGGAGATCCTGTTGGGAAGTGAGCCTGGTGGTGGGATAGCCACCTATATAGGCTTCCGCCCTGGCTATTTTGGGAGGTGGCACCCCCCAGCCCCTGGCCCCCTCCCCTTCTGGTGTCAGGTACTCCCCAACCATGGTGCTGGGTGTCTGTATCACATTCACCCTCCCTGGGCCCATTGAGCCAGGCCTATTAATAACCCTTGGCCCCACCTCCCTCCGGCACCCAAAATTGAGGCTCAGGCAGGGCTTGCCACTTCCATGAAGCCTTCCATGACCGCTCTAGATGGCAGCAACATTTCCTTCCTCCAAATCCTGCGAGGAAAGGAAAAGAATAGAACAAGAATTGTCCTTTGTGCACGAGACTGGGCCAGGGTCCTATGCATACGTCTTCTCACTATAACCTTGCCATGTAGGCGTGGTTGCTCTCACACAGATAAGGAAACAGCACAAAGACATTAGATGTTAAGTGACCTACTGCTCAAAGCTATGGACCTGGGGTGCAGAGTGGACTTGGCACTTTCATGTGGTGATCCAGTGCCTGGCAGAAAGAGATGCTCTGTGTGTTCTCAGACAAGTCCCTTCCTCTATCTGGGTCTCAGTCTCCCCATCTGTAAAATGAGCTCAATTGGGGCAGACTGTGCTCTATGGATGGGCTTGAGGGGGAAGATAAGACCCCCAAAATTGTATGCAAAATGCCACACGCAAATGGAACAAAGGCCCAAAGCTTTCATGATTTGCAAAAGGAGCTCTGATGTCCATCTTGGATTGGAGATGGCTGTCCAAGGGGTGTGTTTTGAAAAGCATGAATGAACAAATGAATTCAACAAACATTTATTGAGTATCTAATATAAACACTATGAAATGTTTCTCCTCTCAACCCTGAGCTTAAAAAGAATCTCCAGGGTGCTGACATCATCCAGTTCTTGATAGTGACATGGAGAGGAGGCCCAGGCTCCATGCCAAGTCTGTTTGCGAGGGAGGCTCCCCGAATGGAAAGAGCAGAGGGGACCACGTGGGCTGGAGCCATGGCTGGAACCTGGATGTGTGGGGCAGGGGCTGGGCGAAGATGATGGTGGCAGCAATAGGGAGGAGTGCATCGCCGAGGGAGAATCTTCCAGACGTACATCACGCTAGAGATGAAGAAACCAAGGCCGAGGTGACTTACCCAAATCCCACAGAGAGTAGAGGGGGAGCTTGAGCTTGAGCTGGAGGACCTTCTGGTGGAGATGCCCAGGAAGTCTGAACCCTGGGGTGAGGTCAGGGCTGGACACAGGGCTTTGGTGGTCACAGGGAGGTCAAGGAGTTGAAGTTGTGGGCACGGCTGAGCTCAGGGAGACAGGGGTGCAGTAGAGTCTTGAGGATGAATCCTTGAGGAAGATCCCTGGCCAGGGCCTGGGAAAATAATCACACTTGTTTCTTGAACACTGTGCTGGGTACAGTGTACACAGCATCATAGGTTCATTCCTATGACCCCTGAAAAAGGTAGAGAATACCTTCCCCATTTTACTGATGAAAGAACAAGCCTCAGAGAGGTTAGGTAACTTGCCTAAGGTCACAGAGCAGAGGTAAGATTTCAGGTTTCTCTGACTCCAAAGCACTTGTTCCTTTCTTCCATGCTATCCCACCCCTTGGATAAGACCAATAGAAGATTATGGACCGCACCCACCATGAGTGAATTCTCGGGAACCAGGGTGGCCTTCCTTTTGGCCCTCATAGATCTTCTCTGTGTACCTGCAATTAAGCAAATCTAGATGGGCTGACCCATATTGTGGGGGTACATTTATTGCACACTTACTGTGTTCTAGTGCTTTATGTACATCATCTCACTTCGTCCTTATGATAGCCCTCCGAGGTTTGAAGAAATAGAACCTCAGAGAGGTTAAGTGACTTGCCCAAGGTCACACAGCTAGTAAGGAAGCGGGAGAGCTGGGATTTAAACTCAGGTCCTTCTGATTCTGAAGCATCTTTTTCCCACAATACTTGAAGTAGGGTGTGGATGTCCTAAAGCCTCAGTACAAGATCTTGAAACATTATCCACTTCCTTTTGCTCTGAATCTATGCTAATTTAAGCAGCCTTCAGTTTATTAATTTGGTTAATTTTACAAAGGCCTTGGTGCCAGAAAATGGATTTATCAGTTAAGTCTTTTTTGCCTGTAGGTGATGGGAAAGTCTGACTCAGGCTGGCCTAAGACAAGGGGCTGCTTAATTGACTCATGCAATGGAAAACCCCACGAAGGTTTAGGTGTGGCTTGATGCAGAATCCAGAATCCAAACACTGTTTTGAGGACACTGTATCTTTTGCTTCTCAGCAATACCCTGTGCTGTGTTGGCCACCTTCTCAAACCGGGTGACTGACCCCTGAGGGTGACAAGATGGCTGTCCCCTGAAGTGCTATAAATGTTCAGGTCCGAGTCCTTTGTGGAAAAAAGAGTCCACTGGCCTGAGAGCTTGATCAGAAGTCCCAGAGTTGAGTTTTGCTGGCTGCAGTGAGTTCAGTTTGGTCCTAAGTCATCCCTGAACCCGTCGCTATCGGTTACCAGGGGAACACAGCCCCTTCAAGTTTGGAGGGGGTAGAATGTCAACAGCACTGGAATTGCATGGGGGGCGGATTCTGAGCAAAGCCCAGGAAGTGGTCATCGATGTGAGTCTGATGTGAGTCTCTGGGGGCTGCCCGAGCGAGCCAGGCACCAGGGAGGTTTATGCTGTAAGTCTTTGGTGAGTTTGGTGACAGTATGCACCAGACTTCCAGAGAATGATTCACTCTGGGGCCCAAAGTTGCTTTCCTGGACTTGAGACCCCCCAACCCCACCCTGCCCCTGTGTGACCTAACAGGCAGTTATTTCCACCCCCTGGGACCTTGCTTCAGGCAGCAGCAGTGCCCGATGGACTTTTCATCTAGCTCCAAGGTTTCTTACTCTGAACAGAGATGAGGCACCTAGGCAGGTGGGTAGATGCCACAATCCCACATGGACGACCCCTCTATTCCCTAATATTGTGCATGGCTTTTAGCTGGACACTTCCGTAAAGTTCCAGCAACATATATGTTATCGAAGTGGATCGTATTATCACCTTTTATGGATGAAAACTTTTTACAGATGAGCCAAGCTGAGGTTCAGAGACATCAAGTCACTTTCCCAAGGTCACACAGCTCACTGGGACCAGAGCCCAGTCTGTCCACCTCCACCCATGTCCAGTGTGCTCCCCAAGTCTGCTCTGGCTTCCCAGCTGGTAGAGGAGAGGAGGCCAGTGTGTGGGGTCAGCAGTCTCTTAGCTGCCGTCTGCCAGGAGTCAAGCATTCAGCTGTTAGCCTTCGCTGGTGATATTTCATTAGTTCACACTATTTCCACCTGCTGTGGCTGGGAACAAGATACAGAGTTCCTCACATCCAGGGCCCTGGCGGGCTGGGTGGACACTGCAGGATCTAATAATATTTATGAGGTCAGCTCTGTGGGATGACGCGTATTAACTCTGAGGAATCTCGGCCTCATTCCTTGGCAAGATTTTGAGCCTGTGGCCTTGTTTCCCCTGCCTCCCCTCTCCCACATTTAAGTAGTTTCACCACCAAGAGAGAGGCCAAGGGGTAGACAGTCCCAAGGGGTGGTAGGGGCACATAGACAGACAGCCCTGGGTCCCTACCCTGGCTCTGCCTCTTACCCACTGTGTGACCTTGAGCCGGTTGTTTCTCCTCTCTGGGCCTCAGTTTCTTCATCTATAAAATGGAACTGAAGAGGAAGGGAAGCTGTGGTGAGTGCTGAATGAGACCATGTCTGAGAAAGGGCTTTGGAGGCTACAAAGTCCTGCATGGGTGATCACAGGGTGGTTACAGCTCTGAGGAATCCTGTCCTGCCACTGAGTGAGAGGACCGGAGTGGCTTTGTGGACAGAAACCTGGAGAAGCAGGGGCGCCAGCCTCTGATCACCGCTGGCTCTCTTGGGAACGTCTCCAAGACCAGGACGCAGCATTCTTGCTGGGGAAGGGAGGAGCCGCACACTGAGGGTGGGGGGAGAACCGGAGAGTGTGACAGTGGGAGGGGGCTGGAGCGGAGCTCTCACACCCAGTGGGGTCTGGGAGGGCCTGGAACTCTGGAAAGAGATGAGGTTAGGCCACCTGGGTTTATGACTTGCCCTGGAAAACTCTACCCCATCCCAGCAGTGCCTAGAGGAAACCCAGGAGGAGGTTAGGTCCCTGTGGGGGCTGGAGTTACAAAGGGGAACGGGGCACCCTGAGGTCATGGCTGAGGACTTTGGAAGACCTGGTGGAAACTGGCCTTGGTGGGCAGTGCGGGATGGTGGTGCACACGGGGAAGCCGAGAGAGGCTGGTCCGCAGGGTGTTGAGAACGCTCCTGGCTCCGAGACACCTGCTGACGCCAGGGGAGCAGATGGCATCTTGTCTCAAGCCCAGCTCAGATCAATGCACTGACCCTGGATTATAAAGGCTACATCTCCCCTCACCTTGTCTCCTCCATCCGTGCTACCTCAGCCCCTCCCACCCCATTACTGGAATGACACACAGCCTGGAGCAAAGGCTTAGGATGGTCATCAAGAGAAGTGTGTGTCTGTGTGTGCTGTGTGTATGTGTATGTATGTGTCTGTGAATATGGTGTATGTCTGTGTGGTATGTTTGTGTGTATGGTGTATGTGTGGTATGTGTGTCCCTGTGTGTGTGGGGGTAGGTGTGTATGGGTGCGTGGTGTGTGTGTGGTATATATGTGTCTGTGTATGGTGTGTTCATGGTATGTGTGTCTGTGTGTAAAATATCTGTGTGTTATGGTATATGTGTTTGTGTGTCTGTGTATGGTGTGTGTATCTGTGTGTGCATCATGTATGTGTCCGTGTGTCTGTGTATGGTGTGTGTGTTTGTGTGTCTCTGTATGGTGTGTGTGTGTGTGTGTGTGTGTATGGTGTATGTGTGTCTATGTGTTATGGTATACATATCTGTGTGTCTGCTCATGGTGCATGTGTACCTGTGTGTGCATGGTGTGTGTGTGTGTGTCGAGGAGGAGACTCCCATCCAGTGCTCTTAACTGGCTCTCAGGATGGCCAGTGTCTGGCCGTTTCCCTCAAGTGGCCAAGGCACTCCGACAACCCCTGTGTGTCCTCGCCAGCACCCAGCATCTTTGCATCAAAATCAGGCAAATACTAATATTTGGAACTCTCCCATAGCAAAGGGGGAAAATAAAGGACTCACCTCTAATCATTTATCTGTACCCCAGTGTAATATGGGCTGAGCTGTGTCCCCCAAAATTCATATGTTGAAGCCCTAACCCCCCTGTACCTCAGAATGTGACTGTATTTGGAGACTGTCTTTACAAAGGTGATTAAGTTACAATGAGGTCATTAGGGTGGGCCCTAATCCAATTTGACTGGTGTCCTCATAGGAAGAGGAGGGTGGGACACGGATGTGCATGGAGGGAGACCATGTGGGGACACAGCCAAGGAGAGAGGCCCCAGAAGGAACCAACCCTGACAACACCTTGATCTTGGACTTCCAGCCTCCAGAACTGTTGAGAGAATAAACCTCTGTCGTTCAAGCCCCCCAGTCTGAGGGCTCTTGCTGCGGCAGCCCGAGCTGACCAGCACACCGGGGCCTGGAAGAGGCTGCTGAGGGCGCGAGGGAGGGACAGTGTCTCCACTCCCGTGATCACAACACAGACAACGGCCTGCGTTCTCACGAAAACTCTCCAAGTCTTTTGTAACGGTTATGTTTCCTTTTTTTTTTTTAATTTTATCATCAATATGACATGTACTCTTTAAAGAAACAATGGAAAATAGAGGGGCTAGAGGAGGGTGTCACCAGTGACCCCTTGCTACCAAGCTCAGCCACCGTTCTTTTATTTCAGAGGCTTTTGCCCTCCCGTTCCTGCCTTTGTGTCTTAGCGGAGGCGTCACTGCTTACCAGAAGTCCTCCTTGCTTTCTTCCCCCTGACCACACGCCCCCCCTGGCACCCTGCGTTTGCCTCCATAAAGACCTCCCATTACTCCCCGCGGCCTCTGTTCCCAGCCACCTGTTCAGTGGGGAGTTCGAGGCACCAACCTCAGCCTTCGGCTTCTTCCCAGGACAGACTCCAAGGAGAATAAATCAAACTGATGTTTTTATTTTTGGCTCTGTGTGGACAGTGGTTGTTCTCTAAGACATTCTTGGATTCCTATTTGTGCTGTCTGAATCCATTTATTCACCTGCACTTCAGAGGCACCTGCTGGTGTGTAATTAGTCTTCCAGGAACTGTGGCCTCCCTTGGGGTTATACCCTCACGTGCCCAGGGATCTCAATTCCTGAGCCAAGACGGCAGCTCCCACTCTGAGAAGGGAGGATGCTCTGGGGAACAGGAGAACAGGGGACTGGGGGTTTGAAACCGGGCTGAGCAAATCTGGAATGTGTGGTCGTTATACATCTTGATGTCCCTGCAGCCAATGGGGCGATGCTTGATGCTGGCACCTAGTGTAGAAACCCTAAGAGACAAAATCAATATGTTTTAAAGGCATGCTTGAACCATTATTTTTTCTTATCAAATATTTATTACTTTCATCCTGATGCTGGGTCAAATTCTATTGGAAATTTTTTTTTTTTTAATTACAGAGGCTGAATCAATTTGAAAACTCAGTGGTTTGTAACTTGCTCCAATACTGCAGACTAACCCACAACTCCTGCTGGAGATTAGGACCGAGGGTTGCAGAATGACAGGGGCTGAGAGTCAAGAAATAAGCACAAGGGTCAAGTGAGGCAGAGAAGGAATGGGCTGAGACTGCAGGACTCTCCCCTCCCCCCTCTCCCTCCCCCTCCCCTACCATCCCCTCCCCCTCCCCCACCCCTGCCCTCCCCTCCCCCTCCCCTCCCCCTTTCCCTCCCCCTTCCCCTCCCCCTCCTCTGCCCTCCCCTCCCTCTCTCCCTTCTCCTCATCCTGCATCCTCCTCCTCCTCTCTGTCCTCCATTGTTCCTTTCCTTTCTGTCTCCTTGGATGTCCTTTCTCTTCCCCAAGTCTCAATCATGGGTCCTTGGTCTTACAGGTCTGTTGGAGTGGGGGGCCCTTAGTGATCAATCCAACGGTCTCATTTTTTAAAGGCTTTTCTTTGTATTGCTTTTTTTTTTTAATTATAGCAAAAAAACACGTAACACAAAATTTACCTTCTTAATCATTTGTAAGGGTAGAGTTCAGTAGTGTTAAGTACATTCACATTGTTTGTCAACCATCCCATTTTATAGATGGGAAGCCTGAGGCTCAGAGGGGACATAAGACGTTGGAGGAAAATGGCAGAGGAGGGACTCACACCCAGGCCAGTGGATCTGATTTCTGGGCCCTCGAAGGAAGGTAGGACATGTCTACGGGACAAGCAGGGGTGGAAGGAGACAAACCAGGAGTGGGCAGGAGATAGATACCCTGTCATCTTTAGATCACGATCTGAGCTCTGCTCTCTCCTCAGCTAGAAAAGGTAGCAAATATTAAATGAAACCTCAAAAACACTTTGCTCAGTGAAAGCAGCCAGACACAAAGGTCACATACTGTATGATTCCATTCATATGAAATATCCAGAACAGGTGAATCCAGAGACAGAAAGCAGGTTGGTGGTTGCCAGGGGCTGGGGGGAGGGAGGCATAGGAAGTAACTGCTTAATGGGCTTTATTAAGGGATGATGAAAATGTTTTGGAACTAGATAGAGGTGGTGGTTGCACAACAATGTGAAGGCACTAAAGGTCACCGAATTGTTCACTTTAAAGTGGTTAATTTTCTGATATGTGAATTTCACTTCCATTTAAAACATTTTTCCCCACAAAATTCTTAATGAATCTTGTAGATGATACAATGTCACATGGCGGTTGTTCTTACTGATACAGCCATGCGCGTCACACTCAAGGGAGACGTTACCTCTGGTTTGCCTTGGAGGGTAACAAAGACCATTGTAACAATGGCTCGTGGTAACGGCTGGCAGGGACAGCATGCTACCTCCTTTTGCTGCTTTCCTGCCTTCCGCCTGCTGCAGGCCCCCTGCACCTGCCCCTCATCCTTTATGGCTAAGCTCAGGCTTCACCTCTTTCCAGAAGCTCTCCTTGACTCCTTCTCCTGCCTACACGCCACTCTCATGTTCACCTGCCTTTGCTATGATCGCTGCTGTGGAACAATTATCCATTTACTTATCTGCTCCCAACTGGACTATGAGCTTATTGAGGTCAAGGGCCCTTTAGAGGCAGAGTGGAAAGGAAACTACCCAGATCTTGGTGCCACATTGATCTGGGTTCAAAATCTGGCTCAGCCAATTTGCTTGCTCTGTGATCTTAGGACAGGTGGCTTAATCTTTAGGAACAACAGTTTCACATCTGGAGAATGAAGATAATATTTTCCTTATAGGGCAGTGTCAAGGAGTCTTGGATGTATAGTCACACCCCCCATGAGACTTTTAACTTTTGTACTTATTATCATTGTGTTTTTGCTTTTCTCATGGTTCTGGCCGTTTCTGGATATTTTCAAACTGTCTCACTGACCCTATGAGCAATAGAATAGGCAGAACGCCTTGCTGTGGGGCGATCTGGTGTCCACTAAGGGTGCCCAGCTGGTGCAGGATGGCTGGGGGGTGGGGGGAGATGGGGCAGTGAGGAGGTGAGTCCTGGCGGTGTTTGGGGACAGAGGTGACGACTGCTGTTGCACAGTGGAGAGGAAAGGATATTTAGACTCAGCTCCTAGCTCTAGCTGTGTGACACAGGCAAAGAGACTCGACCTCTCTGAGCCTCTGTTTCCACTTCTGTAAATCAGGACTCCCAAGAGTTCTTCCTGCAAGTGTTGAGAGTGAAATGAACCCCCAAATGGGACAACCTCATGCAGAGAGTAGGTCAGAGGAAGCATCAATAAGCGGCCAATGTACAAAGCAGATCACCACAACTCCTTGCTGGTGTAATATACATGTTTTATTGCATAATAATGTCATGTCAACGTAAATACAACTATATTCCACTCTTCACTGGATTCTGAACAGGTGCTTCAGTAAATGAGCTTTCAAGAACTCCAAATCACCACCCAAATTCTGAAAATTCGTTGCAGACAAGCAAGAAAGGAGAGTTCCCTTCCCTGGTGCTGCAGGGCAAGGGTGAGCAGGTGGGGGCGGGGGTGTAGGGGCAGGAAGTGACACCCTCGTGTGAACTCTATCAGGTCACAGGTCACAGCCAAACCCCTCCAGGGCCAGGTGAAAGTCAGTGCTGTGGCCGAGTGACCCTGAGTGAAGGGGTAGGCGGGGGCCCCACTCTCCAGGCTGAGGAGCCCAGAGCAAGCAGCTCCCTGGAGACTGAGAATTCCAGGGCGGGAGTGAAATTCAAGTCTTGGGTCCACAAGTGATAAAGAGACCTCAGCAGAATGAGCCCCACACGCAGCCCCTGAGCCCCTCCTTTCATTTTCCTCCCTGCACATTGCGATGGAAGGAAATGTACTGCACATCAGTTTCCCCATCTGTGCAATGGGCAGAATCCACTGCGGACAGCAGATTCCTGCCTGAGATATTCTCAGTTCCCAGTGCAGGGCCCAGCACGGGCACATGCAGTCAGCACCGTTCCTTTGCCTTCTCTCTCACACCCCAGCAGTCAGGCACCTCTCTACGCCTGTTCCCTTGCCTGACAGACGGGGCAGGAGTGCCCGCACCCCTTCCCGCTGAGGGAAGGCTGTGAGCTGGAAAGGCGGTGGTGGGACCCCTCAGTCCCCTCTGAGGCCCCAGAAGTGCTGAGTGCAGGGGCAGAGGTGTCTGGGAGTGGGCTCCGCCCTCGACCGCATGGTCCATTTGCTCCTGGTGCTCTTCGGCTCTCCAGCTCTGAGAAATCAAGAGACTCAAGGTCGGCTCCATCCTCATCCATCTTCAGTGAGGCTCCCCCAGAGGTCGACGGGCTGACCACCATGCTGGGCTGAGGAAAGGAGTCTTCCTGGTTCTTGTCCAGGCCCACCTTCCCTGCAGCAGACAAGACCCTGAGCCTTTCTCTCCATGACAGGGAAGTCAGTCGGCCAGCTTCCAGGAGGTATTCACGAGTAAAACACCTGCCCTCAAGGAGTATTCAGACTAGTTACAATACAGATGTTTTATATGGTATTTGGAATAGATGTAGACACATGGAACTTTATAGATGTGCAGAAAGATGTACACATCCCAGTGTTTCTTCACCTGGTCCCTATGCCCTGCAGTTCTGGCCACTGTATATGTCTTTCTTGGACCCTATGAGTAAATATGCATATAGACATAAACACACAGGACAGATGATAATATTCTTAAGTGGTACTATGTGGTACTATGCCTGGATGTAATTCCAAACACTGTACATTTTTTTCAATTCATTTATCCTCTAAAGTTATCATCATCCCAGTTTACAGATGGAGAAACAAAGGCATTAGAGAGGTTAAGTAACTTGCCCAAAGTCACACAGCAGGTCAGTGGCAGGGCTGGGATTTGAACCAAGGCAGTCTTTGTCTTGAACTCTTCTGACATGCACCGGCAGCAGCCTCTGATTCACACTGTCTGTGGAATGGGTCCCTCCACATACTCTGAGTCGGCTATTCCTCTGCTTAAAACCCTCCAGGAGCTTCTTGTTGCCTTTGGGATGGCAGTGAAACCCCCAGGCTGGTTCTGCTGCCATCCTTGCCTGGTTTTTAGAAATGAACCCCTTGGAACATGCATCTGAGATCAATGTCTCGCAGTTATTTTTAGTATAAAGCCTCTTTTGTAATATCAAAATAATTCCTGATCCAAGCATGGCAATAATTCTACTTTTAGTATCTACAGATTGAGAAAATATCTTCCAACAAAGAGCTACCATGAATTCAGCAATACTTTTACGTATATTTGATGAGTTGTTATCTGTGGTATATTTTATTTTTCAGTCTATAGACTAGATTGGATTCAGAGATAAATTTTCTCTGACTTCTTGTAATAAATCCTTGGACCCAGAAATACTTAGCCCTCAGCTTGGAACCGTCCCTCTCCCCGTGCCCCACCTCCCACACTGTTTTCACTGTTCTGAATTCTTGCAGGTTCCCGAGGCACACTTGAACATGCTGTTCCCTTGTCCTTAGGAACGACCCCCTTAAGGCCCTGCCCAGCTTCCTCTGGGAAGCCCTCCCTGACTCATTGACTCGCCATTCCCCAGCTAGTAGCCATGCCCCGTTACCTATGAACCATGGCAGGTTCTCTGTCATTTCTGGGGTCACCCTGCCTTGTCATTGTTTGTTTGCAAACACTACTGTAGAATATGGCCATTAAGAACAGGAGCTGTGGCATCTATGAGACTCAGTTTCCTGTCTTAGCTGTAGCATCTCCCAGATTTGTGAACTTGGGCAAGTCTCTTTCTTCAGTTCTTGTGAGGGTCAGATTTTTGTTCATCTGTAAAATGGGGATGCTAATACCACCTGTCTGCCCAGCATCCCTTAACCCTTTCCTGGTAACAGAGCTTTTCTTCCCCCTCCGCCCTTCTCTCCTCCTTCCCGCCCTCCCTTCCTTCCTTCCTCTCTTTCTCTTTCTCCCCCCACCGACATGTTGCCGTAGCGGCCAGACATGGCCATGGGTCAAAGCACCCCACCTCATGAGGAAACCTTATTTGTCATTCCCACCACTGATTCGGACCACATAGCCCTTCCACTCTTCTCCCAGAGTGTTAGCAGCGACTTCTTTGGCCATACGCTTCTCATAAAAAGTCTGAAGTTTGCATTCATTGTCCATGCCAGTGAGTTTCTGACAGCCAGTGACTGGCTGGGAGAGATTCAGCCTCACCTCGAGGCCGCGTATTGCCTCCAAGGCGCCATGAAAGGGTCCTGACCTCCCCTTAGCCCAGGTCACCTGGGTGCTTTCAGTTCTCAGGAGATGAGCCCCACTTATTTTTTTGAACTTTAGTTAGTATGAATCAAGTTTATTTCACTTGCAACAGAAAGCATCTTGACTGTGATAGTCTTTTATGTGGGTGGTTCCTAATGGACCTTGCTTTCTGGTATTCATATCTTTGTGTTGCCACCTCCTCTTGACTGTGGATGGGGTTTGCAAGTTGCTTTAAACAATGGAATGGGGTAGAAGTGACACCGAGCCTGTTCTGGGCCTAAGTGTGAAGAAGTCCTGATAGCTTCCGCGCTCTTGGGAGCCCCGATTTGCCATGTAAGTTCAGGTACGCTGATGGAGAGACCGTGTGGAGATGTCATGTGAGAGAGAGGGGGGTTCAGAGACCACAGAGAGAGATGGAAGCCCAGCTTCCTGGTGTCCCGGCTGAGCTCAGCCTGCAGTCAACCTGCCAGCTGACTGGTAGTTCTGATTGCTGCTGCCCCGGAACCACTTCCATACAACAAACACCGATCCACTGTGCTGTAAGCATCCAGGATACTTGGGTCAACTTTTCCCATTGGTCTGCTTGGAGCTTTTCAAGCACTCCATGGTGGGTTAGTCTGCAAAGACGGCCACCAACGAGTCTTCCCATCTCTGTCCTCTCCTCAAGAGATGGAGTCTATTCCTCCACCCCTTTGATGGGTGGAGATGACCTTGTCATTTACTTTGACCAGTGAAAAAAGTAAAAGTGAATTGTGCAAGTTCTGGAGCCTGGACCTTAAGACACTGTGCAATGCCCACTTTAGTTCTTTTGGGATCCAGCCCTCATGTTCAGAAGCTTGAGCTAGACTACTGAGCAATGAGAGACCACGTGAAAAGAGAGAGGCCCAGTTAGCTACCACCACTCCAGCCACTCCAGCTTTCCACAGAATGCGACCACGTGAGTGACCCCAGCTGACACCACTTAAAGCATAAGACCTGCCCAGCTAAGCCCAGTTGATCCATAGAATCACAAGACATTATACATTGTTGTTTTAAGCCACTAATCACGACAGCAGAAAACTGAAATAGAAATTGGTGCCTAGAAGTGGGTGCTGCTGGCACAAAACCTAAAGGACATGGCATTGACTTTGCAACTTGGTGGCAGGTGGAACTAGAAGGGCAGGGAGGAGATTGTCAGTAGAGGCTGCAGGAGCAGTGAGATAGTCGCTAGTAGAGTTTGTAGCAGAACATTTGGCAACACTGTTACCTCCAACAATGCAGATGATAGAAAATGTGTCTCATGAATTTGTAGATCTTCTAAGGAGATTTTCAGGCAGAATGTTGAAAGTGATCATTGGCTTCTTTTAGTGATGTATAATAAGCAATAAATTAAAGAAGAGACTGTTCAATTTTCCAAGCAGAATTCTAGAACACAGAAGATCCAGGACAGTCCCTCCCGTCAGCAAAAAATTCTCAAAGTAAGAAATAATCTCAAGGCAAAGATAAAACCCAGGAGGTGCTACCAGTGAAGCATGGCCTCAGGACAAAGATCACATCAAGGCCATAAGGCCTCCTTTAAGACCTCTGAAAGGTTTAAGGTTGTTCCTCAAAGATCCTCTCAGCTAGAAAAAAGTATTTAAAAGACCTTAAGGGAGTTTTCCCACATAGCCTGCCATGCTCGAAGTAAAGAGCAGATTGTCTTGGAAAGAATTATGGGTTTGTCTTTTGGAGCACACAGTAAATGCCAATAAGATTCATAGAAAACCTACAGTGTTTTTAAGGAAAGTGCTTGGTGAAAGGACCATTAGCCTGGACTTGAAGAAACAGAGACTGTTCAGATTGAAAAGAGGTCTTTGGGATCCCAACTCTCTGTGGTTAGAAGACAGCTGATAAGCTACTGAGCTGCGAAGGTGGGCCATCTCTTATGGAAAAGGAAACATGACTCAGAGGGTGGAGCCAGAAGAGCAATGGATCAGGGAACTGCTTCATAATGAAGTAGCATTTCCTGCCCTGGAGTAGGGGAAGTGGTCACATGTGCCCAGATGGACTTCTGGGTTTGCTGTGGAGCAGTGACTGTGCTGTGCTTCCCCTACCTTCTCTGTTTGAATGGGAGCATCCACTGTGGTTATCTTGTCCCAGTCTCATCATTGTATGCTGAAGGGTGGTGGAGGGAAGAAAACTTGTCCTTTTAGTTCACAAATCTTTGAATCCAGACAAGGGACATCTGAGGAGCCCCAGATCCTGAGATCCTGGACCTTGAGCCTGATATCTTAATGAGATGGAGACTTTGCAGGTCTTGGGAGAGAAGAAATACATCTTACACGTGGAAGGGATTCAAATATTTGTGACCGAAGGGCAGATTATGGTGGATAAATGATATAGTCACAAATTCTTTGCATCTTCTCTCATCAAGAAATTGAATCTCTTTTCCTTCTCTTTGAATCTTGGTGGTCCCATGACTTGCTTTGACCAACACAGTGCAGCAGAAAGCTGGCCACTAGGAAAAGAAATCTGATCATCTGTGGAAGAGACAGGCCACTTGGAGAGAGACCCTGGAGAATGACACACAATAATGGGTGCGAGAGAGACCTAACTGGTCCTTAGCCACTCCAGCTACACTCTGGCCCTAGCCGAACCAACTCAGCCAGCACCACACGGAGCAGAGATGAGCTGTTCCCACCAAGTCTTGCCTACTTGCAGAATTATGAGCAAATTAATGGTTATTGTTGTTGAAGACATTAAATGTTGGGCTTAACATTTATTCAGCAGTAGAAAACCGATAGAGAAATTGGTTCCAGAAGTGGGATTTGAACCCACGCAAATATTGAATCTACTGGCCACATATGCCCAGCTGGATTTCAGATTGCTATGAACCATTGACTGCTATGTGCTTTGTGTTCTCTCTCTCTCTTTCCCATTGTGGTTATCTTATCCCGATCTCATCATTGTATATTGTGTGTGTGTGTGTGTGTGTGTGTGTGTGTGTGTTTAGAAGGGGAAGGTGCAAATAAATTTCCCTTTAATTCTTAGGTCACCAGATCAAGAAAAGATGCTCTTGAGGAGCTGCCCCTGCGTCTGGACTTGACACAGATTATAAGACACTGGCCTTTGAGCAAATATAGTGATTGAATGATACTTTTGGAGGTCTTGGAGGGGAGTGGGTACATTTTGCCTGTTGGAGAATTGTAAACTTCTATGGCCAGAGGGAAGACTGTGGTGGATTTTCTCCAAAGATACTGCCAACAATTCCTCCCATCTCTGCCTGTGCATGGCACTCCTCCCATCAAAGAGCAGAATCTATTTCTCCACCCCCTTGATTCTGGGATGTCCTTGTGACTTTCTGTGACCAACAGAACTCACAACATTGTGTGAGTTCCAGAGTCTAGGCCTCAAGATGCCTCACAGGGTCCACCTTTGCTTTCCTAAGACCCAGCCACCATGCAACGAAGCTTGAGCTCAACCACTGAATGATGAGAACCCTCATGAGAGAGAGAGGCCCCGCCAGCCTCCAGCCCACCCCAGCTTAAGGTGCCAGACTTGTGGGCGAGGCCACCTTGGGCTTCCAGTGGCAGCCAAAACCCCAGCTGAGTGCAGCCACGTGAGTAACCCCAGGTGATGCCATGTGGAGCAGAAGAACTACCCAACTACCCAACCCAAAGGATGCTTAGAAATGGTCTATCATTGAAGATTAGGGCTTAGGATGGTTTTCACATGGTAATAGATAATTAAACTATACCCCAACAGTTTCCCTTGGGGTTGGGGATCATGGCACTCCAAAAACTGTCTCTGAAGAATAATCCCCAAACTTGAACTTCTTTGCCTCTCCAACTTTAACCCTTTTATACCTTCCAATGCATGAGAAGCCAAGAGTCAGAAAATTGTTTTTTGACCCTGTCATTTGCAAGACCAGTGTAAGGGGTCTAGAAAGGCAGACTACAACCTGTGGGCCAAATCCAGTAAGGTGACACCTTTGTTTTTTCAATGGCTCATGAGCCATGGCCCACAACACCTAAAGTACTTACTATCTGACCATTTAAGAAAAAAATTTACCAGTCTGGAATCTCACTTTGGAATATGGAAACAGTTGGAGGCTCTTGTCCTGGACCCTCAGCTAAAACTGAGGAGGAAATACTTCCATTTAGACATATTGTGACAGGTGTTTGATAAATAGAACATTCCATGGCCAAATAAATTCAAGAAACACACAGTGGAAAAATAACAGGCAAACAAGATTCTTTAATTGTGGTCTTCTCTCCAATGGGGTAAGAAGAGGCCTAGAACGTGCTATTTTCCTACATCTTCTGGAGGCCTTTCCACTGTTATGCACATGGGGGACTCCTGTTGCCAGATGCAAGACGGTGGATGTTGAGAAGTGTGCCATGCAGCCAGGTGGCATTTCCCAATTCTGTGTCTTCATCTAAACCCTTTTACCCTCTTTCCTCCCCAGGGTTGTCTGACTATCCTTCTGTCTAGTCATAAACAGTCCAGTTTATATTGGGGCGTGAGAGAAAGTTCTCAGGTAGAGGGGAGGAGGGGCTGGAGAGTTAGCTTTTGAAGAATAACAGGAAAGGACAAAGTTAAACCCAGTGATGCTCACTTTCTCTCTTTTTTGTCACCATCAAAGCTGTGATTTGCCGTTTAGCTCCTCTCTTGTAAGAGTTCTGTGGTTTGCTGGAGTTACTTCTGAGCAGATTTTCTTTATGATTAGAAGAAATATTTTATGCCAGGAGGAAATTAATCTGCTCAGCCTTCCTGCACATTCCCTTGATGTGACAGGCTCCTCTGTCAAGGGGTGGTTTAACCTTCAGTTTCTCCCTTTGGTACATCCAGAAGGCCCTGAAAATGCTGAGCCAGCATTTCAACTCCTGAGGGCTTTGCTCTCATGTTCGCCATCATCCTGGGAACTGCAAAAGAATTAACTTGCAGTGCAAATGGAAGAGGACTGCACTTTTCTCTTTGGAAAGCTGATGTTGGTTTGGAGGAAGATTTATGCAGGAAGGTTAAAGAATCTGTTAAAAGAAGCAGTGGCTGCATTGATTTTTGAATTGACTGCCAAGTCACACCTACACATGCCACATTTGCAGATGCTCTAATAGTAGGACCTACACACAGAAATCTTTGGTGATGTATCCCCAAGAGGCAGTCTTTTTTCTGATTGGACAACTTCTACCTCCAATCTATTGGAACACTGTGAATGACTGAGAGGCGTTTTTAGTGGCATCTTCTGCTCAGTATGTTCAATAAATATCAAATTGAAAGGCTTGGCCATGGTTATGTACATGCAGAATTTGGTGATCCAAGTGGATTTTAATGGTGGAATTTGGGCTTAACAATAGAGTTGTGGGGACAATATTTGGGCCTGGGGGCCCTCATTCTGCAGAAGGGGGCTATTCATATATGGTACAGACTCTGTGTGTGTGTGTTTGTGTGTGTGTAAGGTTGTTGTCCAGTCAGCAAACTGTGGTCAGCTTTTCCTGGGCTGGTCCCTGACACTCCTATCTCAGATGCTGCCCGGGTGGCATGCATGGGTCACTGCTGTTGTGCTGCCTGAGCCTGTGTGATTGGAGAGGGAGCTGGTGTCTCTCCAGCCCCTGATGTCCGCCAGGTGTTTTATGGAGCTTTGGAATTGTTGCTCCCTTGCGTCTCCTCACAAGCTGGCGCAGGGCTGCGCATTTGGCTGAGCACCGGGTGTGCTGGCCAGTTCAGCTCCGGAGCTTTTAGCACCGAGGGCCAGACTGGTCTGCGGTGTCTGCACACAATGGTCAGTTCTCAGAGGCCAGGCTGAGCAGCTGTGGCCTAACACCGGGACACAGGGTCACAGCTGGATGCAGGCAAGGAGCTTGCTGGGCCTGAGTGTGCAGGTGTGAGGGAAGGGCTTCTTCCCTCCAGGTGGGAGGGATGCAGGTTCTGGCCAGGTAGACACTCCTGCACTGTGACTCTGTGCCTCATGCATGTCCCCAAGATGTGACAGTAGCAGCACCAGGCACACCCGTTCTGCTCACTCAAATCATTTCCAGGTGCCGCTGTCAGGTTCCAGCAACACCATTGTTAAACTCGCATGTAGCTACCATCGTTCTTCCCCTGTTGTCAATGGTGTCTGACTGTTCCTGTGGCTAGGCTGCCATGGAGCGTAATACCAACTGAACCCAGTTAAGATGGAAATTAGATCACTCTTTTCACAATCCTCAACCCTCCTGTCACTTTCTGTCACACATGGAAGACAATGCCAACCTCTTCCCATGACCTGCTGAGGCTCTGTGTGGTCCACCCCACCCCCCGCCTACCACCCAACCCTTCCCCCTTCACCACAGATGCTGGCAGCCCTGCTAACCCAGGACATCCCTGGAAGCTTCTTCCCCAGATACCCACATGGCCCTCTCTAGTTTCCATCCTCATCTCTGTGCAAGTGTCTCCTCATCCGAGGGGCCTCCCCAGCTGCCATGTCCCCTGCACGTCTCTCTCTCTCTGTATCTGCTTCAGTTTCTCTGAGGCTCTTCTGTTGCTTGACTGTGGATTATATATCCATTTGTTCATCACTTGTCTCCCTGACAGAAACAAAACCTCAGGTGTTTCCCCACCCACAGAATGGTGCCTGGCAAGAATTGAGCCCTCTGTAAATATCTGTGGAATGAAGGGATGAATCTTTGTGATGGTGGAAGTAACTCAACATAGATGGCGCCCTGGTGGTGGGACCACTATGCTTCTGAGTGAAGGGAGATGCTGTCATTACGAGGTTCCAGGAGGGAAGGGACAGCCTGACCCCCAGCCCTTGGGACAGATGGGGCGTGGCTGCTCCCCCCACAGTTCACCGAGGTGCATCTGATACACCATGTTTGCCACTCCAAAGTTTAATTTAGCTGAAGTCTTGGCTGCAAGCAACAGCTGGTAAATTTAGTTGGAGGATTAAGGAACATATAAGATGCATAGCTCCTTAAAAGGAGCTGGATGGCAGGGGAGAACCAAAGCCGGACACATCCCGAAGTTGGCCGTGAACGGCGAGGCAGCAGCCGTCTCAGGGCTGGCCAAGGGGCTGTGTTTGCTGAATCTTCCAAGGGGCAGCATCTCAGCATGAGTGTGGCTGGCGGAGGGTGAGCCCAGGGGCACATCCAGTCACTGCCGTGTTGCAGGGCAACCTGGAGCAATTCCTTCAACCTGCTGACAAGGAGAGGGACAGCTCTAAAGCCACGAGGCTGCCCAGAAACCATAAACAAACAGATTAACAAATGTTACTGTAGGAAATGTAAAACTTCTGTCAGACAAAAAAAAAATGTCGTTGACCAAGTCAAAAGCAAACAACAAATAGCAATAAAAACATTTGCACACATGTGATAGGAAAAGGAGCGATGCTGGTGATTTACAAAGGGCTCATAATCAATTAGAAAAAGATGAACAATCCAATAGAAATAAGGGTCCTAGGGCAAAGACAGGCGGGTAAAAAGAACAGAAATACAAATGACCAATAAATGTATAAAAATATGCTCAGCCCCCTCCACCGTCAAAGAAACACATGACAAAATCAGATACTTTTTAAAAATTTGTCAGATGTGCAAAAATTTTAAAAGTGTGATAATATCCAGTGATGGCAATGAGGTGAGAAAATGTAAATTTCCATTTTAGGAAAGAAGTTTGGTGATTTCTATGCATATTAAAAATGCACATATGAGGCTGGTCGTGGTGGCTCACCCTGTAATCCCAGCACTTCGGGAGACTGAGGCAGGAAGATCGCTTGAGGCCAGGAGTTTGAGAGCAACCTGGGCAACATAGCAAGACCTCATCTCTACAAAAAATAAAAAATAAAATAAAATAAAATAAAATCCACTGTTCAATGAGTATACAAAAAATAAATAAATAAAAATGCATATGCCCTTTGACCTGGCAATTCTACCACTAGGTGGTAACATTATGAATATTATTACATTCTTTATATTATATATGAATATATTATATGAATAAACTTATGAATATTCTCCCAAAGGAATGTTCATTTCAGAGCACAGGGATACCTTGTTTTATTACGTTTTACTTTACTATGCTTTGCAGATATTACATTTTTCACAAATTGAAGGTTTATGGCAGCTCTGCATCCTGCAAGTCTATTGGAGCGACATGCCAACAGCATGTATTCACGTCGTGTCTCTGTGCCACATTTTGGTAATTCTCACAATATTTCAAACCTTTTCACTATTATTATATCTGTTATGGTGATCTATGATGTTGCTATTGTAATTTTTGGGATTTTGGAATGCCATGAGCCATGACCATATAAGACTGTGAACTTAACCAATAAATATGTGTGTTCTGACTATTCCACCAAATCACCAAATGGCTGTTCCCAGTCTCTTTCTCTCCCTGGGCCTCCCTATTCCCTGAGACACAACAATATTGAAATTAGGCCAATTAATAACCTTACACTGGCCTCTAAGTGTTCAAGTGAAAGGAAGAGTTGCACATCTCTCACTTTAAATCAAAAGCTAGAAATGATTAAGCTTAGTGAGGAAGGCAGGTCAAAAGCCAAGATAAGTCGAAAGACAGGCCTCTTGCACCACACGGTTAGCCAAATTGTGACTACAAAGGAAAAGTTCTTGAAAGAAATTAAAAGTGGTACTCCAGTGAACACGTGAATGATAAGAAAGCAAAACAGCCTTATTGTCGATATGGAGAAAGTTTGGATTTTCAATCCAGACCAGCTACCACATTCCCTTAAGCCAAACCTAATCCAGAGCAAGGCCCCAACTCTCTCAGGGCTGAGAGAGGTGAGGAAGCTGGAGAGGAGAAGTTGGAAGCTAGCAGAGGTTGGTGCATGAAGTTTAAGGAAAGAAGCCATCTCCATAACATAAAAGTACAAGGTGAAGCAGCAAGTGCTGATGTAGAAGCTACAGCAAGTTATCCAGAAGATCTAGCTAAGATCATTGATAAAGGTGGCTACACTAAGCAACAGATTTTCAATGTAGAAGAAACAGCCTTCTATTGGAAGAAGATGCCATCTAGGACTTTCTCAGCTAGAGAGGAGAAGTCAATACCTGGCTTCAAAGCTTCAAAAGACAGGCTGACTCTCTTGTTAGGGGCTAATGCAGCTGGTGACTTTTAAGTTGAAGTCGATGCAATGCTCACTGACCATTCTGAAAATTCTAAGGCCCTTAAGAATTATGCTAAATCTACTCTGCTTGTACTCTAGAAATGGAACAACAAAGCCTGGTTGACAGCACATCTGTTTACAGCATGGTTTACTGAATATTTTAAGCCCACTGTTAAGAACAACTACTCAGAAAAAAAGATTTCTTTAAAAATATTACTATTCGTTATCAATGCACCTGGTCACCCGAGAGCTCTGATGGAGATGTACAAGGAGATGAATGTTGTTTTCATGCCTGCTAACACAGCACCCACCCTGCAAAGCATGGATCAAGGAGTAGTTTACACATTTCAAATCTTATTGTTTAAGAAATACATTTCATAAGGCTATAGGAGCCGTAGACAGTGATTACTCTGATGGATCCAGGCAAAGTAAATTGAAAACCTCCTGGAAAAGAATCACCATTCCAGATGCCATTAAGAACATTTGTGATTCATGGGGAGAAGCCAAAATATCAACATTAATGAGGGATTGAAAGAAGTTGATTCCAACCCTCATGGATGACTTCAAGGGGTTCAAGACTTCAGTGGAGGAAGTAACTGCAGATGTGGTGGGAATAGCAAGAGAACTATTAGAGAATTAGAAGTGGAGCCTTAAGATGTGACTGAATTGCTGCAATCTCATGATAAAACTTGAACAGATGAGGAATTGTTTCCTATGGATGAATAAGAGAGTAGTTTCTTGAGATGGAATCTACTCCTGGTGAAGATGCTGTGAACACTGTTGAAGTGAGAACAAAGGATTTAGAATATTACATAAACTTAGTTGATAAAGCAGTGGCAGGGCTTGAGAAGATTGACTCCAATTTTGAAAGAAGTTCTACTCTGGGTAAAATGCTACCAAACAGCATCAAATGCTACAGAGAAATCTTTCATAAAAGGAAGAGTCAACTGATGCAACAAACTTCATTGTTGACTTATCTTAAGAAATTGCCACAGCCACCCCAACCTTCAGCAATCACCACCCTGATTGGTCAGCAGCCATCAACACCGAGGAAAGACCCTCCACCAGCATAAAGGTTATGACTTGCTTAAGGCTTAGATGATTGTTTGCATTTTTTTAGCAGTGAAGTGTTTTTTAGTTAAGGTTTGTACTTTTTTTAGACATGATATTATTATACACTTAATAGACTACAGTATTGTGTAAACATAACTTTTACATGTACTGGCAATCCAAAAAAATTCATGTGACTTGCTTATTCCAGTGGTCTGGAATTGAACCCACAATATCTCTGAGGTATGGCTGTATTTTGGTAATAGCAAAAACAACCTATAAAAATTTAAATTTCCGTCAATGGGAGACATTTATGGGTTAGTCATACAATGAACTATACTGTGGAGGGTTGTTTTTTTTTTTTACCATGTACATAATTTATTTTTAAACATTGAAAAATGTTTATAGGGGTAAATTCATGGTTATTACCCATTTTTCTTTTCTTACTTAAGAAAAACAACCTTATTAGATGTAATATGAAGTAAAACAGAAAAACTTGCAATTGCTTTTCAGAAAGTCAAATTCCACATGTATGGTCTGAAGATTGCATCCAAATGTGACTCTGCCACATAGGCTGCGTGATGACTTTGGGAAAGTCATTAACCTCTTTGGACCTCAATACTTTCATTTAAAAAATAGTAGTAATAATTCCTATTTTGTATTGGGACTTTGAACAAGTGACTTTACTTCTCTGAGCCTCTGGTTCTTTACCTCTAAAGTATGGATATAATATAATATTACTCACTTTTATAGGATTGTGTGAGGAGTAAATAAAATAATACATGTGAAGTATTAAACACAACATCTAGGTAGCAGGTGCCCATAGTAGTGATTGAGGTGATGAGATTGTGTGAATGATTGGTTGTGTTGATGATGGTGAGTAGTGATAGGTGATTGTTGTGGATGTGGTGAGTGGATGAGTGGTGATGTGTGAGGTGATGTGAGTGGTGTGGTATGTGATGATGGTGATGGTGATGGTGAGGTGATGGTGATGAGGTGATGGGTGATGGTGATGGTGGGTGATGGTGATGTGTGATGGGTGGTGGTGATGATGTGGATGTGGTGATGTGTGATGGTGGTGATGGTGATGGTGATGGTGATGGTGTGATGGTGATGGATGTGATGGTGATGTGAGATGGTGAATGGTGATGGAGGGTGATGGTGGTGATGGTGATATGGTGATGGTGTTGTGAGTGATGTGGATGATGGTGATGATGGTGAGTGGTGATGTTGTGGTAGATGGGATGATGGTGATGGTGAGGATGGGTGATGTGATGATGGGTGACGATGATGATGATGATTTGAAGATTGAGGAAATAGAGGTCAATGTTGTGACTCATCTGAAGTCACCCAGCAAATAATAGTAGAGCCGGCATTTGAACATTCAGCTTTGAAGATTTCTTTCTGGTTCTAAGCCTTCTCATAGTGTCCAGCACAGTGCTTAGCACATAGTAGTGCTCAATAAATGTTAGATCAATCAGAATTTATTTCTAAAAGAGTTTGTATCTCTTTAAATTATGCTTTGGGAGTTGCTACAAGGTCTGTGGCCCATTTCTTTGAGAGTCTCTAGTGGTGAATGTCATCTTCCTTCCAGAGTGTGCTGGTTATTAAACTATCATCTCACATAAGCTCCCCAATTCACGCTTCTGTGTTCAGCTCCTGGGGCCTGGGTTGGGACTCTGCAAATCCACTCTGTGTCACCAGCTGTCTCCTGTTAGGCTCTGCCACTAGTGGGCGCTAGAGGGAGACTGCAAGGCTGGAGGGGCAGAGGACCCTTGTGCTTTTCCTTGGGCTTGCGGGTCCTGGGGTGTTCCCCCAGCCTCACTTCTTCACCCCAGCTACTGCCCTTCACCCTGGCGGCAGCACTTGGTTACCACCTCCAGTTATTTCCAGTCCCCCATGCAAACCAGCCCTGTCACACTCCCTCAAGACCTCAGAGCCAGGTAGGCAGTGACCTCTGCTCAGCCGTCCAGCCCCAGCTCTGTGGGCCCCTTCACTGAATGTCTGGGTTCTGTTCACCACCCCCTCCCCTCTGCTCTGACAGCTCTGCGGGCGCTGCTCCTCCCTGAAGTTACTGTCTCTGGTCATCTCAGTGTCCCTGATGCCTCTTCAGTACCCTAAGACCTGTCTTACCGATTGCCTACATAAATTCCCACTGTTAGAGTAACCAGCGTGTGAGCTTTCTGTGTTTTGACTGGACCCTGACTGATGCACAAAGTCAATTGATTCTGGACAGTAACCATCCTTCAGACCTCAATCTTGGGGGAAGAAAAAGAGAGAATCAGGCTGTCTAACACCATTTTTCATAAGAAATAAGGCTTGGCCATGAAGTAATGAAATGGATTTTCTCACAGGACTTACCCAGCTGTCTCTCTCCTCTCCGTTTTTGGTTCCTGCTTTTACAACCCTGACAGGCATGAGATGAAGCCCAATATCCCAGCGGGCATCAACAGAACCCTTCCCTGGAGTCTGGATTTGACCCCTTCCACACTTCCGCTCTGGCCTTGAGGGCTGCAGAGGGCCCCTGCTCTCCCTTTAATGTTCTGGCCCAATCAGGGCCATAAACTCCTTCCTGGATTTATTCTTAGAATATCAGAATAAGACTGAAACTGTCAAAAGACTTAACTCTAAGGAAAAACAACTGAGAAGTAAACACAAAGAGGGCATGAATTTAGGCAAATCTTGCTCAGCTGACCACCCAGTGCTTGGAACCTGCTTGCAGCCTGCCCTTCAAGAGAATCCGTAGAAGACTGCTGTCCTGGGTCCTTCACTGACCAGCTCTTAGGCTACTTCCCAGAGACCAGTGCCATTTGCCACCTACTCCCAGGGGTGTCTGCTTGACTTTCTGATCCTTTTAGTGAAAAGAATGCTGATAATGGTAAGTTAATTCATTTATTAACTCATTTAACCACTGCACACAACAGACACTATTCTTAGCCCCATTTTACAGATGGCAAAACTGAGCCACAGAGAAACTAAGTAAATTTCCTGGAGTCACTCAGCTGGAAAGTAGCACACTAGGATTTGAACTCAATTAATCTGGATGCAGAGCCTCCCTCTTACTCAAACCTCCAGTTCTTTCTCAGGGACAACCTTCTTCTCCCTGTGGTTCACTCTGCAGGGGCACAGCCTCACTCTCACATACTTCTATTGACCAAGAGCTTATTGCTTCAAAAAACAGCATAGATTGTTAGAAAATTATTTATATTGCGCTTGTGTTTCCTTTCTAGTTGTTTCTAACCCTGTTCCTGAAATTTCCTTTTAAAGACACACAGAATAAATCTACTTTTCTTCAAAGCCAACCTCAGTCTCTGTCTGAGTTTTCTCCTCTTCTCACCTCCTCTTGCCTGTGCTCATATGGCTCCACCTCCTTCTAACAGAGTGACGTTGGACCAGTTACTTACCCACTCTTTGCCTCAGTTTCCTCATCTGTAAAATGGGAATCAATGGAATATGTCCCTTACTGGGTACTTTACCCATAAAGCCCCTGGAGCGGTGCCGAGGACACAATATTATTCTGCAGCCTCAACCCTCCTGATCTTTCAAATGGGGATGACTATTGGACCTTGCTCGGTACATGGTGTGCTTGTGTGGAACTAGCCACGGATCTGTGGTCCTGCCTTCTGTCTGTCTGTCTGTCTCCACCGCCCCCTACTCAGACCCCATCAACCCCGCCCTGAGTACATACTCAGCCCAACACCAGTTTCTAGTCTTGCCCAACTGAAACCCTTCTTCTTAGTGTCTGCGGTGCTCTTGGTAAAACATGAATCCCATGGGCCGCTGCCCTGCTCCAAAGCCTTCCGCCTCTCCTGGCCTGCGCGAGCTTGACTCATAAGGCCCTCCTTGCTCTGTCCCCCGCTGGCCTCCCCACCTCGCCTCTCCCGTATCTCCCCTCCTCCTGCTCCACTTTCAGCCAAACGAACCAGCTCCTAGGTCTCTGAACCTCTCCTGACTTTGAGCTGCACTTGCCTCGTGTCTGATTCCCCGGGGCCTGGCACTGTGCTTGGCACCCAGCTGGGGCTCTGGAAACCCTGGTGGTTGTGTGCTTCAATGGGATGATGCATGGAAGCGAATGCTCTGTAAGCCACTACGGCATTGGGGTCAGTTCATGTCATTATTTTTTCAAGGGATCATATTCAAAATGATTGTCTGGGTGGAGAGCAGTGTCCTGGAGGCCTTCTGATGTGCCAGGCATTAACCCTTTAGTTGCTGGACGTGAGGAGGTTGTGGGAGTCCTGTGAGGCTCTGGGGGGGCAGTGCATGCGACCAACAGGGACAGAAGCATTTCTGTGTTCTGACAATTGGTACAGCTTGTCCTTTTTCCTGGAAATCTCTTCCTTTCCCTGCCCTGTTTCCCTCCCACCTCCCCAGAATCCCTGGGCCTTGCCCTATTGCTCTGCAGCCCACCCCCAGCCCAGCGCTCTTGGAAGGCTTTTATTTTGAAGGCTGCACAGGGCTCAGATGACCCGTTTCTCCCCCTGAGTTTGTCCACAGGGCTTGGAGAGCCTCCCTCACCACATGGCACTGTGGACGCCCATCTGGCCTGGTTCTTTTGCCTGAAGATCCCTCACCCCCAGGACCCCCAGCCTCAGGGTGGGGACATGGAGCTCAGAGCCTACTTTCCTCGTCTTTCCCCACACAGGGCAGCATGCAAAGCTGTGATTCACCACCTGAGACCTTCATCCAATAGGCTCACAAATGGCTTAGAATCTTCGAGACTGCAGTTTAGGAGCCACATTTTAAAAATGAAGGGTGTTGTCTCTCAGGTGGTAAGAACTGAGAGTCCTTGGGCTGACGGGAGCAGGTGACCTTGCTCTAGGCACCCGGCCTCTCAGGGCCTCTGGGTCCCCATCAGTCAGGGAGGACGATAGTCTCCAAAGGGGATAAGCCCCTCTCTTTTGTGTCTGTCACTTTGTGTTTTTCATCGAGCCCCGTGGGTTACCTTGTGGGATGCCCATGGGGTCCATGGAAAGCCACCTGTGAATAGGGGACAAAGTTTGAAATGTCTAGAAGGGAAGCAGCAGGAAATGGTTGAGGTGAGCCTTCCATGGGGGGACTCGCCCTGTGAGGGTGTGTTAGTGTCACTTTGGCAGTTCTGAGCCTCAGTTGCCTTGTGTATGAAATGGGGGCTGTTGCAACCAGCAGTACTGAATGAGCTCAGGTGGACCCCTGGCAGGCCCTGGCCCCTGTGCCTGACTTCTCCACCAGCTGGAGCTCGGGTGGGTGCCCCAGGCCATGGGATGTAGGGGAAGCAGCTGTTCTGAAATGGGAAGAATGGAACTCAAGTCCCATTGACTTGAGGCAATGTGTGACCTGGGGCAATTCATTCCCCACGCCAAGCTGCAGTTTCCTCATCTGTGAGAGGACTAATGTAAAGAAAAGACAAAAAAATAGACATTGCAAATTTTCAAAAGTGAAATGCCTGCTCTGGTGCATTTTGGTGGGAAGCGTAGAGATGACTTCCTAGTTCAGGAAAACACCTTGATCAATTTTTTGTTGTTTTTGTTAAAAATGGGAGGCCTCCAGGTCACAGTCTGGATAGAAGACATTTACATGTACAAAAAGTGATGAACTACTTTGTAGAAAAAAGGTGCAGGCATTGGTCTTTCCTCCCTCCTGAGCACTTGCTGCCATAGAGAAAATAATTTATAAAAACTACAATCCCACAAGGACAAAGAGAATAGAAAAGGCATCAACCGATGAGCGATTGCAACACACTGCAGAAATGGGATTCATTTGGAGGAAAGGTAACATATCCAGAAGGGCAGAAGAACCTACGACACGCAGGGGGAGTACCAGCGAAAAGAAAATGAGTGAGCCAAGAGTCCCAAAGGTCTGAGACTTAAGGCGAGCAACTGGAGAGCACAAAGGGTGAGCTGAGAGGAGCAGCCAAGGGCTTGCTCTTGAGCCTCCTGCAGGAGGTTTATTCTCTGAAGATGGTAGATGGGAGACTCTCAGGAAACCCAGGGCATGAGCAGAGCAGAGGGCAGGGATGAGACACAGAGCTGAAAACAGGGTATTGGCTGGAAGTCTGCATCCAGAATGGTCAGAACATCCTCCCACCCTCTGTATACGCTAGCCTGTTCCTACATTCCAGGCACAGAATGTCAGCTGCCAGGCAAATTATTGGAAAATTTACTAAAGAAAAAGACTTACATGTGCTTTCATTTGCAGGGTTTCCCAATAACATAGCTGCCTCACTGCCCAAACACCCGAACAGACACCTTCCAATTCACAAGCCCTCACGCACCCCTGCAGAGCGTCCTACCAGCCCTATTTGGTAGGACCTTTGTCCTAAATACTAGTGAAGAAGTAAAGGGCACAGACACAGACACACGAGGAAAGCCACCAATGTGAAACAGAGACACCAAACTAAAATGATAAAAAACCCAAACTGGAAGAGACACTTGTTCCTCCAAATTGGACTCAAGAATGAGTCACTTGGATCAGAATGACTTGTCAAGGCACAGAGGCATGAGCAAAATTAAATTGTTTATTGTTTTGTGCCACAGAGACATTTTTGTGGTTGGTTGTCACATAGCAAAAGTTGACTGACACAATCCATGAAACATAGCAGCCAAAATAAGAATTTCAACAGCAGATTTGAAAAATAAGTCACAGAAATATTTCCAAAAGTATGACAGGAAGAATAGGAGAGGGGAAATACGATGGGGAAAAACAGATAGAATAACAATCCAGGAGGCCTAACATTTGACTTAGAAGAATTAGAAGAAAATAAACATAAAAAAAGAAAGTGAGAACAGAGAAAATTGGAGAGATAATTTTCAAAGAAACAATTCAAGAAATTTTCCCCAAACTGAAGATTGTAAGTCTCCAGATTGGGTAGGCCTACCATGGAACGAGTAAAATGAACGGGAAATAATCCCCACAACACATGTCATCGTGTAACTCCAAAAGGCCAGAGATACGGAGAAGGTCCCAAGCTTCCAAGGAGGAAAAAAGAAGGTTGAACACAATGAAACAGAAATAAGACTGGTATTAGTGTTTCTGTTTTTCACAAGATCTACACAGAATGCTAGAAAACAATGGAAAATTATCCTCAATGTTCTGAAGTAAAATGATTTTAAACAGATAAGTCTATACCTGGCTAACCTCAATCAAGTGTGAGGGTAAAATAAAAGACATTTTCAGACATGCAAGGACTCAACATTTACTTCCAGTGCATCCACTTTTAGGAATATATTAAAGGATGTGCTCCAGCAAAATCAAAGAGTAAAACAAAAAAGGGGACATGGCATCCAGGGAATGGTGGCTCCAACTCAGGGTGGAGAATGATGGAGGAGAGCCTCGGGGAGAGAGGAGGAGGCCTGGAGAGCAGCCGGTTAGAACTCGGTGGCCAGAGAGCTTTGGGAAAAGAGCAGATTCAGTAGAGCAGATGACCGGTTAGGTGACATGATGGAGCATCTGGAGAGAATTAATAATATATACATGTATTTGGAACCTTCTGACAAGTCAAAAGTCAAAGCGATTAATAACTCATGGAAAAACAAAAGTTAGCCAAGAGGAAAAATTAATAATACACATGATGACCCTTAAATAAATGATGCATATGGTAATGAATATGTACACAATATTATTGCTTTAACTAAAAGTAGTGATATGAATATTTGAGAAGGATGGGGAGAAGGCAGGGTAGTGTGTGTGTGCCCCTTTAAGTGCACTGAATTCTCATTTACTGTAAGAGAAGACCAATACACAATATGTCAAAATCAATCCTTAAATCAAAAATAGCTATAGAAGCTTTTTTTTTTTGCTTGCAATAGCCTCTTTTTTTTCAATTTTTTAAAATTTTTTTAATTTCAGAATATCATGGGGGTACAACACTTTGGCCATAAAGCTTTTAATTTAGAAATATAGAGGCATCTAGAGGAAACGATGGCAAAGGTTTAAGTAGCTCCTTTGAGGGTGTAAAGAAGATTGATGCTCTTATTTTTGCCTTTTTTATTCAAACATCAGCAAATCAGGTAAGAGGTGCAGAGTCAGAGCCACTGGACTGGGAGTGGAGAGATGGGAGGCAAGGGCCGTGTACTGTGCAAGGGGAAGAGGGTCCATGCTTTGGGCCCAGGGAGCAAGAGAGCTGGTGAGGAGTGTCCTTCAGCAGGAGTGTGTCATCTCTGCACCTTCCACCCTTCCACATGGGACGATGCAGAACCCTGGGAGGCCAAGAGCATGGCAGGCGTGTGCAGCTGCAGAGAAGCAAGGGGAGACAAGACCCGTCTTCTCCCTCATACCAGAAGAAGGAGACTCTTGGAAAAAGTCAGTGCGTGGGGTGGGGAACAGGGGGAGATGGTTGGAGAAAGTCTAGATCCTGCTATTAAGTGGAATGGGGACAGGGTGGCCCTCCCCCAACAGCTACACTGGTCTGGTCTGAGCATCAAATGTCATCCTGCGGGTGAAGCCCGCTCTCACATCCATGAGACCAGTAACATTGTGATCTTTGTTGTCCCCCCAGGGCTCCAGGGGTCCCCCCCAACAATCCTAACTCCCTTGTGTTAAGCACCTGCTGTGCATAAGGCAGGCGCCTTATTTCTCACCCTTGCAACGCCTTTCCAGTGGATGGCGTGTGGAGGCTTTAGGGAAAAATCGGAGTTGGTCAGGCAGAGAGGATATGGGGAGGGGGTGGAGGCATCGGAGTGTGCAAAGGCCTGGGCACAACGGGGCTGGGGTTTGTGGGGGGACCTGCACCCAGGTGAGGATGGAGTCTGGAGTCTGGAGTCTGGCTGGAGCCTGGCTCAATGAGAGCAACGTGGACTTGTTCACGGGGAGGCCCAGAGGGATGGGACACAGGACAGTTAGTGTTCCCTTGGTCACAGCACGTTTGGGAGTGGATGAAACTCCCACCCAGAGACAGCATGCAAGGTGGGGAGAGGCACCCAGGGAGGAGCCCCAAGACACCTAGGAGGAGGTGCAGGAGGGAGTGATGCTGGGGGAACCGAGGCAGCATCGTGGGCAGTCAGCAGAGGCCTGGGCTGGAGGAGGGCCCCAGGGGAGGGCTGGGGACATGGCTGCACTGAGGGAAGCAGCTGGGAGGCTACCAATGGAAGCAGGTTGCTGGAAGGATGTTACAGAACTTCCAGTACCTCATGCTGCAAAGCTCTCTGGCTCCTGGCCGTGCAGTTCCGAGGAGCTGGGGCACCCTGGGCAGTTATGGCCACACTGTGGGCATGAGAACACAGAGCTCTTGAGGAGGGTTGGCTATATATTTTTCCCCTTTTGGTGCCTTTAGGAAAGTCAAGTTCCAACAGGTCTGGGCTGTGCAAACTGCAGCCAGAGGGGCCCTTCATTCCTGGGCAGAGTTTCAAAGGCAGTGGCATCATGATAGCAGCAGGACCCAGAGGTGGCCCCTCAGGGAGGAGGTGACACTCCGGCAGCTGCTCTGCCTCTACCCCCACCAAGAATTCATCTTCCTGAGCTCTTCTTAGCTCTTCTTATGCCTTCTGTGAATTGTTGCTAGGAGACTCTTTGCTCTTAACTCTGGCGAACGTCAGCACAGATCGAGGGCCACATCTGGCTGCTGCCAATTTTGTAAATAAAGTTTTATTGGAAGACATCCATGCACACTCAACTGTTTATTGCTTATGGCTGCTTTCATGTCATGACAGCAGAATCCAGCAGTTGTGACAGAGACCAACACCCTGCAAAGCCTAAAATATTTACCATCTGGCCCTT
The DNA here is from genome assembly GCA_023783475.1 of Daubentonia madagascariensis. Lineage (NCBI taxonomy): Eukaryota > Metazoa > Chordata > Mammalia > Primates > Daubentoniidae > Daubentonia > Daubentonia madagascariensis. The sequence goes on along the minus strand of JAKFHU010000600.1, from coordinate 10,091,631 downwards.
TACAGAAAACATTTGCCAATCCCTGCTCTTGCATATTAGGTAGGACAAAGGTTCAGCTGCCGTAACAAAGGTCAAAGTGTCAGTGGCTAAAACACACTAGAAATTTCTTTCTTTCTCACTGACCAATCTGAACGGAAGCGGGGTCAGAGGCCCAGGCTCTTTCTATTTTGTTGCTCGACCTTTCCCCACACTTGGCCTCTGCAGCCTGCAGAAAGGGGAGAAGGGAAATGGAGGATGCACCTTCTCCCTTGAAGGGCACAGCCAGAAGTTGTGTCCGTGGTGTCCCCTGCCATTCTACTGGCCAGCACTTGGTCGCATGGTCACAAGTAGCTGCAAGGTAGGTTGGGAAATGTCATCCTTAGCTGGGCAGCGTGAGTCCAGCTGCAACTCCAGGACTTTAGCACTAAAGAAAAAGACATGCAAGGAGAAAAAGGAGAAAGAAAGAAAGAAAGAAAAAGGAGAAAGGGGATTATAGGGGATATTAGCAGTCTCTGCTACACCTAGTCAGGAAGAACAAAGGCACAGAGTGAAGAAGGGAAAGATTTTGCATTCCCTGTAGGGTATTAGAATAAAATTTGTAACATGCCCAAATTAAGTAGGTGTCAATAACTTATATAAAATGCCTCCTTCCTCCACTTTATTCCTCAAATATTTATTGAGCCCTCAATTACACCAGGCTCTAGCTGGGCTCCTTTTACAGGTAAATAAACTGAGGATGGGGGCGGCTGTGTGAGTTGTCCAAGGGCTCATGGCCAGAGAGGGAGAGGGCCTTCTGCTCCTGGTCAGCTCTTCCTGCCTGACTGCCCTGCTTCCCTTGGGACACTCTTTAGCTGGGAAGTGGGCCTTGTTGCCTGCTAGGCTGGCTGGGTTTGGGAAAACAGAAAGCACACAAGTTATTTTAACAGTGAGAATTTAATACAGGAAATTGTTTGAACAGATTTTGGAAGACTAAAAAGGCAAAAGGGGACACTGAGGTAACCAGAGATAGGAACTTCAGGAGGCAGCCATAGCCCCTACTGTGGGAACAGAAGGAAGAGGTTGTCACAGCCTCCAAGCTTGAAGGAGGGGACTTGGAACTTCAGACCTCTGAGGAGCGGGTTGAGTGAGACCAGTTCTGGGAATGTGGAAAACACGAGAAACTGGAATTGACTGCTCCTGGAACCAGCCAGCAAATATAAAGCACTAAGGCCCTCCTCCTCTCCATCCCGCCACTCTCCCACTAGTGCTCCCTGTTAGCAGAGACCAGCAAGAATCCGCTGGCAAAGCAGATGTGGTTTGGAGTCCAAGCCCCAACACCACAAAGCAGAGGATAGAAGGTAGGTTTGGAGCTGAAAGGAAACAGTTTAATAACCAGCTCAGAGGCATGACTACCTTTAGACTCCTGGTCTGTAGAGACCTGGAGCTGCTGTGTCTGAGCAAGTGTGGACCTGGTACCTTGGAGCATCTGTTTTTTGATACTGGTGGGAATGCAAGATGATACAAGCACTTTGGAAAACAGTTTTCTCACAAAGTTAAAAATGCATCTACCATAGAACCCAGCATCTCACTCTTAGATATTTACCCAAAAGAAATGAAAGCACATGGCCACACAAACAATTATGCTTGAATGTTTGTAGTACTTTTGCTTTGATAGCCCCAAACTGGAAACAACCCTAATGCCCATACCCTTGTGAATGGAAAACAAATTGTGGTATATCCACACAATAAAATACCACTTGGCAATAAAAAGAATAAATTACTGATATACACACCAACATTGATGAATTTCAATGGCATTATACTATGTGGGAAAAAAACAGTCATGAAAGATTACATACTCTACGATTCCATTTGTCTGAAATTTCAGAAATGGCAAAATCGTGTGACAGAAAGCAGATAAGTGGTTGCCAGGGCCTGGGGGGAGGGAGAGGAGACAGGCTGCAAAGGGTCACGAGGGACCTTTCGAGATAATAGAAATATCCTATATTGTGATTATGGTGTTGGTTACACAATTGTCAAAACCCACAGAATTGTGTATTTTAAGTTGGTAAATCTTGTATGTAAATTATACCTTGATAAAGCCGATTTTTAAAAACTGCATCAGAATGCTGTTGGAAGTGGCACTTTTCCCACTTGGTTCTAATGCCACACTCCTATGAGCGCTTCTCCAAGCAGCAGACCAAGGGATCTTATAAAAATGTAAATCCAATTGTATCACTTCTTATTTAAACACTGGAATGGTTTTTCTTTCCTCTTTGAATGGAATCCAGAGAGAACTGCCTACCAGTCCACCTGCCCCGTTTACTGACCCCGAGACTTACAGGGCCTGGAGCAATAGTGTCCAGGTACTATAATTCTAAATATGTATTGGCTTGTTAAAAATCAAGCCAATCAACTGCAAAAAAGCAAGTTCTAGCCTCTTACCTTGACAAATATACCTTCACGACAAACTGGAACCTTAGGTTCAGATTCAGAAATCTTGGGCTCCTTGGAGTTCTGTGCCAGAAAGTGATGTCATTGAGAGGCAGACCCTAGGCCACAGCCTACCCACCTTGCCTTTCCACCCACCCCCGGCTCCATTTGAAACCTCAAGGCTACCTGCCAGGCCCCTGTGGACATTGGTGTTCGCAACCCCTGGGGACTGGAGATTTCACTGGAGATGGAATCAGGGGAACTGGATGCTAAACACATATCTCCTGGTTTCTCCCCAAATAGTACTTGGTTCTGTATGTATTTGTGTGTACATGTGTAGGCATATGTGTATGCGTGCATGTGGGTATGTGTGCATATGGGTATGTGTAAGCATGTGTGTGCATGCATGCACGTGCATGTGTGTGTGTGCATGCGTGTGTGCATGGGTATGTGTGCCTGTATTGTGCATGTGTGTTTATTTGTGTACCTCAATAGCAGTGAGAGCTACTTGAAGGCAGCAATTTTGTTGGACTCATCTCTGAATCCTTTATACCTGGTACAGAGTGGATGCTAAATAAATGCTTGTGGAGTGAATAAATGAATGAATAAATGAATGAATGGAGGCCAGCATAGCACAGTTATTAGCAGTGTGGGTTTCGAAGTCAGCCCGATTTGAGGTCCAAATCTTACTCTGCCACTCACTGAGTCAGTCACTGTTCATTCTCCTAATCCCATCGAGCCTCGGTTTCCTTATCTCCAGAACGGGGGTAAGATATGCCTATTTTATGGGGGTTGGTGTGGGGATTAAGTAACAATAATCAGAGCCAACATTACCCAGCTAGACTGTGGGCCAGGCACTGCACTAAGGGCTTTGCAAATGTTAACTCTCATGCTCCCCCCGCAATTTTATTGTAGGGCGTAGGGGTGGCAACACTCTGTGCCAGTGCGTCTTGGCTGTTACTGTATTTATGATCAATGGAGAGGACAGCCGGGGTTCGTAGGCCTTGGGGGCATCTTCTCCTGAGTGCAGCTCAGATCCTGACTGATGAGCCGTCTGGAGAGTGGTCGGATCCGGCAGGCGGAGAGAGCTCTGCCGGCCGCTGCAACGTGGCCCTCTGGTTGTCATAAGCGCCGCTTACGACATTCGTCCTCTAGGTGGCGCTGCAGAGCGGGAACTCGGCTGCCGAGTCGCGGCGCCCCCTGGCGGTCTGTTCCCGTCAACATTTTGATTGAGTGCGTAGCCTGTTCCACAAGTGCGCGCCACCCTGCCCCCGCGTGGTGACAGTGGATGACAGACTAGGACGAAATTTAGAATTTAGTGTAAGTTGTATGATAGAGAGGAGCAAGGTGTACAGAGGGAGATAAAAAAGGGAGGGAAAGGGACCAAGCCATACCAAGGAAATTATCATGGAGAAAAACATTAACACCTGTAATTTACTGACCACCTACTATGTGCCAGGCATTGTCCTAAGCACTTGACATTCATTGCCTTATTTAACACACCTCTAATAGGTTAAGTGTCACAAGGACAATGACTTTGTTTCATTCAGATCCTGCCACACAGTAGGTGTATGGCATATAGTAAGTGCTCAACACATTTTGAATGAATGAATAATACAATAATCCTATGAAACAAATATTATTATCTCCATTTAGGAAAATGAACTAGGAAACTGGTGGTCGGAGAGGTTGCACAGCTAGTGCTTGACAGCCGGGCACATGAGTTCCAGCCCCAGCTCTGCTACGCGCCAGGGCTTCCCTGCCTTCAGGGAGCTTGCTGTCTTCTTGGCCACCTCTACACCCTCCCTGTCTTCCAATACTGCACGGAGGGCCTGCCAGAGGTGGCTATTTATGGCTCAGGGAGGAGGTCCAGTGGAGCTCCCCTCATAAATTATAAAAGGAGACACATGTGGGTCAGGATTGGAGAATTCAGTGCGTGAGGGATTCCCCAGGAATCTTGCCTAGTCCAATCAGGGATTTTCCTTCTCTTCCCCAGGAGAGTAGCTGGTGCAGGCAGCAGGCATTTGCTAACTGCCTCGAATGAGCTCCCGGGGGCATCTCCTGGTCCTGCAGAAGATGCTCACCTCCCCCATCACTATGCTCCAGTTCCCACTGCTGGAGCTCTCAGCCCTGACCACTGGCCACTCAGAGGCAGGCTTCCTTATCTCCAAAAAGGGGGTGATATCTTACATTGTGTACCCCAGTGCCTGCATGCAGAAGGTTTGAAAGGTGCTGTGCATTTTTGTGATTTGCACATCCAGTCCTCACTCACTGAGCTCTGGGGAACCCCCAGGTATGATCTGAGAGTATTAAACCTTTCCTTGGAGAAGTGGTCATGAATGGGCTTTAGTAGCTTACGTAATGCAGAGATGCCCCTTCTCTGAATGGCCTCTGCTATTTGTTTTTGAGTTCTTGAGTCCGTTTTTTTCAGCATTCCATCCTCTTCCTCGTTGTCAGGCCATCACTTAACTGTCGTTTGCTTCTGATGCCCCTAGCAGTTTTCTTCCTCCCTGCAACTGGCTGCGTCTGATCCCTGAGTTGTCAGGTTTGGGTGTGCTCTCAAAGGAACCTGGCAGGAAGGGAGGGCCAGAGGTTGCTTTCTTCTGTGAATAAAATATGCCGCCGTCAATGCATGGACTTTGAGCTACCAATTCCCATCATTCAACGGCTTTTTTGTTGTTGTTTACTCCCAGGCTGTGGGGAGTGGGGTTTATCAAAAGTTAGGTGTCCATGTGCAAGAGGTCACTTCAGGCATTTCTTTGTACCTACCCAGAAACGCTCAATAAACACTCGCTTAATGGAATGTTGAAGAGGTTGGCTCCTCTTCTGGGCTGTTCCTCTGCCCCCCACCCCCTACTCCTTGCGGCAGCAGCAGGATGGGAGCCCATTGCTGACAGAGTGTCTGGCCTCAAATTACACCATATCAGAGCTCGGGCATAAAATTAGCAGCAGTGTTCTGTGTGTGAGAAGCCAGAGAAATACCTGTATTCAGCAGAACCACGGGCAGGGACAGAAGGAAGGGAGAGAGAGCAGGGTCCGGGCTCTCCCCTGGACACTGTTGTCCCCCCACTGCGGAGGTGGCTGCCTGGTGGCTGAGCCAGGGCCACCGGAGGTTTCTTGGCGTTGTGGGGACAGGGGTATGGGAAGGCAAAACCTGAAGAAATCTGGGAAGGCGAACTTGAGGGCTTGTCCTGCCCAAAACACACACACACACATACACACACGCACAAAGATATACACACTGAAAACCATGAAAAAGAAAAAGAAATTCCCATGTGTCTAGGCTCTTTTCATACATTTTTCTCATTCGTTCTTACTACAATCCCATTAAGTAAGCCTGTTTCACAGATCAGTAAAGAAGGGATCAAAGGACATATCGGCTTGCCCGAGTTCACGTGTTCTAAATGTACTTGTGTGTATACTCATTATGTGCATCTAAGCATATTCTCCCATACTCACAATGTCACCACTATATACATTATATGCTTTTTTAGACACAACATAAACACACTCACACTTGCCTGTGCAAGTTGTATGTGTTTATACACAAATATGTGTTTTCAACTATACACATATGCTACACTCACTGTTTACACAATCACCTGCCAGTTGTGGATCACACTTTCTTGCTAAAATTGTTTTGCCATTTCCTGCCCAACTGTAGGCCAACAGCCTCCTCTTCCCTCCATCACAGCTAGGAGCTTGCACCTCTTGATCCTTACGGATACCTGCCACTAACAACCCTGTTCTGTTATTGCTCATTTAATTGTTTCATCCTTTAGACTGGAAGCCCTGAGACACCAGTGACTCACCACATTCATTGTTTGTGTTATTTCTAGTTCTTCAGGTGTGAATTCTTTAGTATATGAAGAATCTGTGAACTTCCTTTCACGGTATAAGCATTCTCTACGTGGTTTGTAATTTTGGTCTGTGAGCTCACAGGGAAGCCCCTGCAGACTCCTGACTCCAAACTATTTTTATGTAATGCCTCAGCTTAGGATTTCTGCACCACATGGGTAGCTTATATCTGGGCATCACACCAGTGCATGTGTCAGCCTTGCAGCTCTGATCTGGTACACATGCCTCTCGTTCCACTCATGGCCTGGGAGAGTCCCTCAACTCCTGCAGTGATGCCAGGCTGACAGCTGAGAAACTCTGTTCCCATAATCAGTTCTGATGCCCGACTTCACACTGGGAGCTCAGATTTGACTTCTTACCAACAGCAGGACCCATAGCCTGGACCTAGTCCAAAATTAGGTCTTAAAATCTCTGCCCCAACAACGTATATCCATTCTTGGCTTCCCCATGGACTCTGGGCCACAAGCCCCTTTCACTGGGCTGGGTTCCTGGCCCCTCTCTTAGAACCTACAAATTACACTTTTTTTTTGAGCTGGGATGTGTATGTTTAAAATACTTAAAAAACATGTTATCCAGCATTTTGTGTATGCTTGGAGTAGGATGGGAAATTTTACCTTCTGTTCACCCTGCCACCTTGATTTATCTCTGCATCCTAAACGCCTTGCTCAGGAAAGAGCTCTTGATGATCTCTCTCCATTTTCCTTCTTTTGTCCCTTCCTCTGTCTTTCTCTGCCTCTGCCTCCCAAGGAATCCGTAAATGATCCTGGTTTCAGAAGAGCCCTTGTCCCTGGCCTGGCTGAATGACACGGGGGAGATTCTCACTGGGTCAGGGCTGTGGGGCTGGGGCTGGGCCTGGAGCACGTTCCATCGGGAGGACTCTGGCTCCACCTTGAGCTCAATTTGGGGCAGAAGGTCCCGTGGGTGGCTGGGTAGAGCAGGGAAGAGGTTCAAAGGAGACCTCCACAGCCCTAGGGATCCTGAGAATGGCTCCTGTCCTGGTCCTCTTGTCTGAGAAGCGAAAGACCTGGGGTGGGAGACCCTGGCTCTAGCTCCACTGGGCTGGCTTTGTCCCCACAGACCCCTGTCCAAGTCCTGGGGGTCCTAATGCGGCATGGATTTAGGGCAGGGGGAGCAGAAGGGCCTGCCTGTCAGAAATGCCCATTTAGTGATGTCCGTAAATGCTAAGGGGTGGCTGCTTCCTCACCTGTAGTCTCCCTCTGCCCTCTGCCGTCTTTCTGCTCTGCAATGCAGGAGTGCGGATGTGAATACGAGCGTGTGAGTGTGTGTGTGACCTGTTGGGGGTTACTGGGTGTGGCTGTGCCCATCCCTCCTGTGGACTTCCTCTGGGAGAGCTCCTTTCAGAATCAAATAGCCCCACATGCTAGAAGGAGCCACAGAGCCACCTGCTAGAAGCATTCCATTCGTTCACTGAGTTTTTTTGAGCACTTGCAATGTGCCAGGCACCCTGCTAGCCAGGAAGGCAGTCAGTAAGCATGTAAATGCACAAATGAATATGAAATTACAATAGTTATCAGTGTTCTGCAGTCCAAGCACAGGGACCTGTGACAGAAGATAACAGGGAGGGCCTTCATTTAGGGTGAGGGGTCAGGGAAGGCCTCACTAAAGAGGTGGCTTCCAGGGCAAGGCCTGGAAGCATAAACCAACCTTCAAACTCTAGTACAACAGAGGTTGGGGGAACCAGGGGGCTTCCTGGAGGAGGTGGCATTTGTGCTGGGCCTGAGGGATGACAGGCAAGGTAGAGGCCAGCATTCCAGGCCTAGGGAATACCTTGGGCAAAGACCTGGCAGTGAGGAAGTGAGGGTTGAGTTTGATAGGCCAGAGGATGAGAAGTGACTCCCCAGGGTCACAAGGCCCCTTGGTGGCTGAGTCAGCAGTGGAACTCCACCTCTGATGGAGTGGGGCTTCTGAAACCCAACCGAGGCTTGGCACCAAGGATGGTCATCAAGGAAGTGGACTCCCCCAAACCTGGTGCCTGAGGGTGGGCACTTCCTCAATTGCTGTGCAGCTGGGAGGTGGGGAAAGAGGAAGTGTGGGCCCCAGGCTAGACACAGCCTGGAGGAGGAGCCTCTGTAGAGTGGAGAGAGCAGGGGTGAGCCTCCCTAAAGGCAGCTCCTGGGGACTCCCAGGACCACAGGCTGAGAAGAGAGGCAGGGCAGGGTGGCTGGAGGAAGTGAGAGGGGAACTCAGCCTGGGCCTGGCTGGGCAAGACCCTCCGCCACCTGCTCCCCTGGACCACTGCCCACCATGGCCCTGGCCCAGCAGCTGCGGGCCGAGAGGTGAGTGCTGGGGGTTGTCCTCCCTGGGCCCCCTCACTGCTCCCGGCGGGCCTTGGGGGCAGGGGCTGGCCCTTCTTGCAGCCCCTTATCATCATGAGAGGCTGGGGTTGAGTCAGAACCCAAATACTCAGAAATGCAGACTCTTAGAAGTGCTTTAAGGAAACTTTGAGTTGTGGTTCACCACCCCCAGGCACAAATGAGAACACCAAGGCTCAAAGCGGGGGAGTGACCTGCCCAGGATCACACAACAAGTGGGCGGCAGAGTCTGGATGGGAACGCAGGTGTCCTGGGTCCCAGGCTGGGGCTCTCTGCTCCACGTTGTGGTCGGTAATGGCTTTCCATCTTCTGTTCAAATCGAACCACAGCATCTGGTTTGTTCTCCCTGTTTATTCAGGGCTTGTCTCAAGTACCACCTCTTCCAAGAAGGCTTCCCTGGCAGCCCCTGCCTCACTGCTCTCTGACCCCTGGCCCTGTTTTCGTTTTATGCATAGTCCTTATATTACTGGCATAATATTATTTACTCATTTATTTTTATTTTTCTTTATCCTTGGCTCCCCCATTAGAAGGAAGCTCCGTGAGGGTTTTTGTCTGTTTTCATCACTGCTGTATCCCTGGGATGTAGAACAGCACCAGTACCTACTAAGTGCTCAATAAACGCTGCTGAATGAATTAATGAATAGATCTTTGAGCTGGAAAATATCCTAGATTCCTCTAGTCCAACCCTGCCATTGCACAGACAGGGCAACTGAGGCCTAGGGAAGATAAAGGACTCACTCGGGGTCACGTGGAGTGACTGCAAAGCTGGGGCTTGGAGCGCAGCCTCCACAGGGCCTAGCCTCGCCTCTCAACAAGCACATTCTGAATGTTTCCTCGGCAGTCAGGTCTGTGCTCTGAGCTGCGGGGACCTCTGTTTTGGAATAGCAGGTGACATCTGGAGATGGATGCCCCTGTCCACTGTGTGGAGGCCAGCAGAGATGGGCCAGGCTGGTTTGGGTCTAAGTGTGCAGCAAAGGGCCTGGGGCTGGAATTGGAACTTAGGGTGGAATTTCCAGAGGTTGAAGGTGGGAGTGCAGGCTTGCCCTCGTGTGGGGGTGGGCAGGGGGAGCAGAAGCAAACACTTAGTGGGGTCAGAATGGCCTTCCTGAGCCCCAGAGGGTGGTGCTGGGGGCTAGGTGAGGTTGTCCAACCAGACTTCTTCTTCCCACAAGTTCTCATGTGAGACTGTGCCTGACATGCAAATGCGAAACTTCCGGCAACAGCAGCTGTTTGAGGCTTGGGACACTTCCTGCTTTTGGGGTAGAGGGTTTAGGAGATGATGCCAAGGGCTGGCCAGCAGGACTATGTGTTCCCTCCCTCCCACTCCCTTGACCCCCAGAGGGGGAGGGGCCATCCCTTTCTGGGGTTGGTGGTCTCCTGCACCTTGAATGCCTCACTGACAGCAGCCTGGGTTGTTCTGCTTGAGGCCAAGGCAGGGGGTACAATGAGAGGGTGCAGGTTCACACAACGGGACTTTCTAGAACCCCAAGACATCCAGACATGGAAAGGGCTGCCACAGGGGTGGCAAAGTTTGGTTCCAACAGACATGTTTTGAGCACCTGCTGTGTGCAAGGTGCCCCGAAACTTGAACTAGCTGCCCTCCAAGGGCCCTTCCAACCCTGGGCCTCCCCTAGTTGAGACTCCAAAGTGGACTTCTCTTGAACAGTGCCAGTGTGTATCGGGCCCAAGCATCGCCACCCAGCAGGGCCTGGGTGAGGTCTCTGAGGGAATGGCTACTCCAGGGGACTTCCAGTTGGGTTTGCTGCACCCCCACCCGCCCCGTCCCTGAGCAGCAGCCTCTGTGCCCAGCCCCACCAGCAGCCAGGCCACCCTCACGCTGCCGACCAGAGGCCTCGCTAAACACAAATGGGGGTAGCAGCCACGTGTTGAGTGCCTACTATGTGCCAGGCCCTGTTGCGGGCCCTGGGGACACAGCATGAGCAGATTCCCTGCCCCCGTGGGGATTTTAGGGCTGTGCTTGGTGCAGATGGGACCTCGTGACCACCCAAAAACATATTGTCCCCATTTTACAGAAGAGGAGAAGGAGCCAGCACACAGAGAAGAATCTTCCCAAGGGAATCTAGCCTTCATCTTTCTAGTGCTGTCCCTGTGCCTGGACCTTCTGCTGATGTCTGCCCTGCTTAACCCCTTCCTGACCCCCCTGCCCCCGGGAAAACTCACAGTCCCTCCATGAGGCACAAAATTCCCTCGTGCGTGGGCCCTGCCACTCTCTGGCTCACGTCTCATCAGTTTCTGCCCCATGCTCTGTGCCCCGGCATGCTCAGCTCCCCGTGGGTCCTCGAACGTTCCTTCTTGCTTGGCTATGGGCTTTGCAGTTGCCATTGCCCCAGCCTGAAAGGCCTTTCCTGCCATCCCATAGCCAACTCCTCTTTGCTTTTCGTGGCTGACCACTGGCACCACTTCTTCCGGAAAGCCCTCCCTGACTGCCCTCAGCCTGAGGGTGCCCCGCTCCCCTCTGACAGTGTGTGAGCCTCCCTTGTACACATGCCAGCTCCCCGCCTCTCCTGTCTGCTACAATATTGATTCTTTGAGGGACTGTAACAATGGCCAAGCTCCTGCTGTAGCTCAAAACACCATGTGCTTTTCCTTCATAGCACTATGACCATTTAAATTACATATCTATTTGTTCACTGTTCACCTCCTCTACTCCTGTGAGATCCAAGAAGCACATATGTCCTAATGGGCATGGAACAGTGTCCGTGCTACATAAGCGTTTGCTAAAAATTACTAAAAACAGACTGAGAAGGGCTGGGATTTATCTAAGTTCATGCGGCAAGCTGCTGCGAGCCAGAATGAGGGGCAGTGGAGCAGTGTTTGGAAGCAAAATTCTGGAGCCAGACTGCTTGGGTTCAAATCCCAGCTTCCCGACTTACTTGGGCAAGTTAGTTGACCTCTCTGAGCCTCAGTTTCCTTATCTGTGCCAAGGTGACCTTGTCTTAGAAGAGTGTCTGGTGCATAGTGTGACCTTAGGAAACAGGTAAGTTGTAGTTCTTATTACCCAACCTGCCTGACTCCCTGCCCAGGGCCATATCCACCCTCCAGGCTCCTTCCTGCCCCACCCCCATCACACTGCAGAGGAAGTCACCCATGAAATGCACAGCCTCAGGGGAGAAAGTGCAGGAGGAAGCTTCTCCCAAGGGTGTCACCATGCATGTGGGGAAAGTGAGTGGGGAGGTGGCTAGCAGCCACTGAGATGCCGTGGGGGATTTCCTCTGTCTGCCCACTGCTGCCCTGAGTCACCTCTGGGTGGCAGCTTCCTGAGTTCTGATGCCACCTGAGGATCCCATGTCATGTGGGACCATTGTGGGCTGGGTCTAGGGTATGTAGATCCTGAGGGCCCCGCCAACTCTGAGGCCTTGGACATGGCAATCCCTGCCCTCATCCTGTTTCCCAGTCGCTGTACTGGAAGAATCATAGCTGCTTCTTGTTTCTTCATCTGTCTGCAAGCGGCTGGACTCAGTGACCCCTGGCTGTACCCTCTCCCTCTCCTTGGCTGTCTGTTTCCTCTTCCTCTGTCTGTCCCTCTCGGCCCCCTCCTCAGCTCGCTGATAGCTTTTTACAAGGCGCAGGCAGATGGTTCTTACCCCTCCCACTCCATCCGAGACCCCTCTGCTGAGCTCCAGAGCTACATGCACACCAGCTTCCTGCCAGCTGTCGGCCTGGGTGCCCAGGAGGCCTCTCAAATTAGCACGTCCCAAACAGAGTCCATCAACCCCGCCCCCTGCTCCCCATCCTGGTCAGGAGTGTGGATGTCACTCTTGATACTGCCCTTCTTTCACTCCCACATCCAAACAGTGCCCGATGCCTGCTGGTCATAACTTAGGAACCACTTGCAAATGGGTAATGTGTCTGTTAGAAATGCATCAGGCTGCAGGGAACAGAGGAACTGATGGTGGCTTAAAAAAACAGGGGCTTATTTTTTCACATAATGGGAAGTCCAGAGGTAGGCCATAGCTGATTCTGCAGCTCAGTGACTTCAGGAACAGCACCCCAGAGAGCCCTTTGGTTTTCCTCGTGTTTTTGTCTCATGGAGGCAACATGGCTGCTGCCGGTCCAGATGTCACACTTGCTTTCAAGGCTGCCTTCAAGGGAGGAAACTGTGCTGCTCTCGTCTGTCCCTCAGGATCAGGAAAGCAGACGCCCTGGAGAGGCCCCTGCATCAGGTTTCAGAACTTCTCCTAGGCGAAAGGGAGGCTGGGAAACAGGAGCAGGATCGTTATGTTTGGCTCAGACCAACCATGACCTATCACCTAGGCACATTGCTGCTCTGAACAAAATTGCTGCTTGGTTAGACAGGAAGAAGCTGAGGCACAACAAATGCTAACAGTGTCTGCCGAGGTGGTGGCCCTTGTGTCTGTCCCCTCCTCCTGCCCCTGCTGTCTGGCTCAGGCCCATGTCATCTCTCAGCTGGACCACGTCCAGGGCTCCCAACGGTGCTGTCTCCCCTGAGTTTCTGCCCCTTCCTTCCTCTCCACACGGCTGCCTGGATTGGCCTCCTAAAGCCAGATCTTACGGTGTTTTACTTTATTCCGAAGCCCTGCATGGCTCCCTGTTGCCTTTAGAAGCTCCTGACTTGGTCCCTTGAGTCCCACCTCAGACTAGCCTCCCCTGTTCCCCTGTTCCTGAGCTGCCTGTTCAGCTCAGATCACACCAGATCCGGGCCCATTCCTCAGGCTATGCTGTTCCCACCACCCGGAACACCCTGCCCCGCGTTCCTACCCGGTGGACTCCTACTGGACCTTCTAGACCCAGCTCACGTGTCACCTCCTTTTTGTGGATTTCCCCAGCCTGGCCATAATTAGCCTTTCTCTCTGTGAGGCTCCCACAGCACTCTGTCCAGGGCGCATGATGACCTTATTTACTTACCTCTATGACCCAGGGCCTAGAATAGGGCCTGGTATGGAGGAGGTGCTTGATACCTAGTTCCTGGATGCATCAATGCATTTGCAAAGTGGTTTGTTAGACTATGATACGGCTATTGGTACATGGTTCCCAGCTGCAAAGCCTTCACTCTCAAGGCCTGGTCTGTGTCTTGTTGTCTCTGTATTCCCCATGTCAGCGACTGGCCTGGCACAGGAAGGGGTGTTGAACGAGGAACGCCAGATACACCATCGGCTGGCTTTGCACACTACCCACGGCGCACGTCACCGTGATAACCGGGGTTTCTTTTCTGGCCTCCCTCAGCGACTTCGAACAGCTCCCGGACGACGTTGCCACCTCAGCCAACATCGCCGACATCGAGGAGAAGAGGGGCTTCACCAGTCACTTTGTAAGAGAGACCCCTGGTCCTTCACCCTCCACCCTCTGAACTTCCACCCTGCTGACCTCTGAACTTTTACCCTCTGACCTCTGCACCTCCAACTCTCCATCTCTGAGCTCCTATGTCAGTGGTTCTCAACAGGGCTGATTTCACCCTTTGGGTGACATTTGGCAAGACACTGGGACACTTGGATTATCGCATCTTGGGCAGGGCCACTACTGGCACCTGGCGGCAGAGGCCAGGGATGCTGCTACACGCGCCACACGCACAGGACAGCCCCCAACAGAGTCCTCAGCCCCAACGCAGCCCTGCGCTGCCCCTTTGACCTCTGACCCTCCACCCTCCCCTTTTGGCTTCCGCCCCTGGCCTCTGACCCCCGCCTGGCTTCTGTCCTCCTCAGGTTTTCGTCATCGAGGTGAAGACGAAGGGGGGCTCCAAGTACCTCATCTACCGCCGCTACCGCCAGTTCTACACGTTGCAGAGCAAGCTGGAGGAGCGCTTCGGGCCGGAGAGCAAGAGCCCCCTGGCCTGCAGTCTGCCCGTGCTCCCAGGTAGGGCCTCACCCTGCCCGGCCTCTGTCCAGCGCCACACGAGCAGCCCGAGTGGACACCGCTTGCTTAGTCCTGGGGCGGCGGCCAGCCCTCCCTGCTCTGCCCCCACCCGGAGCGCTGCAGCCAGGCAGCCCTTGGCCTCCAGTGACCTTTACTGCCTCCTGCTCCTGCCGGCTGCCACCAAGGAGGCCTCAGTCTGGAGCATGTCAGCACCTGGCCTCCCTTCCTTAGAGACAGGGGTCCCCGAGTGCTGCGATTAAACACGCCATCTCCCGGCCTCCTTCCGCCTCCTGCCAGGAGCCCAGCCCTCACTCCCCAGTCCCAGCTCCCACGGTTCCTGTGGCCCTCCTTCCCCCTGTCCCGCCACACCTCTGTCACGCTAGGGGCGTCACACCTCTGCTTGGTGGACAGTCTCCTCACCACCCCTGGTCTCCCCCTCCTTTGTCCCTGACTCTGTCCTAAGTGCACCTTGGACAGCTCCACGCTTCTGGGTCCTCGGTTCCTTCTCCCGCTCCTGCTGCTTGAGCCCCCAGGAGGGGACCCACACACCATGAGTGGGTTACAAGGGGGTGGTCTCAGCGGCGCCCTCCATGCCTGCGGGCCGGACACATTGGACCCTTATCATCCTTCCCCAGACCTCAGGGACCCTTTCTGACTGTCCCTTCCTCAAGCTCCAGCCCCACCTCCAGCTATGTGCCCTCCCACTCTGTCCCCCTCCCTCTCTCCCTCTCCTCCCTCCCTCCCTCCCTCTCTCCCCCCTCCCCTCTCTCTGTCCCCGCTTATGACCATGTTCCTCCCCACCCAGCCCCACCAAGGAACAGAAGGGTCTGGCCTGCTGTAAGCCAACCTCTCCTCTTGGGGCTGTCCCCCGACAACCCGCCCCTCATCTTCCTTGCATAGTCACCTTCTCCTTGCTATACTGACTCCCCGGCTAAGCATCTGCGTCTTTAAACAACCATGTGCTATAAAGACGCCTACTTGCAACAAGCCTCCCAGAGCCTCCGTGTCCTCAGAGCCCGCAGAGATCACTTTTTTCTTCCTTTGACAACCAATCTTCACGACTGTCTCACGTTCGCATCGCGGTGCCGCCCCCCCCCCCAGCCTGGTTTCACCCTCACGTCCCGCTGACACTGCGCTCAGTAGGGGGCTGCGACCTGGCAATTCTGCCTTCGTGGGCTCATCCTCACACCCCTGCTCCTTCCTCCGTTAAGTTTTCCTCAACCTTCTACGGTAACAGCGTCTCCCAATTCCCTTCCTACCTTACTGGCTACTCCTCCAACATCCCCGTTACTGAATCTACCTTCCCTGCTGCTCCGTGGAAGGTGGGCATCCTGTGGACAGACACCGTCCTCTGTCTTGTCATTCCAAACACCCACCCCGGCAAGCTGACCCCTGCCTGGGGTCCCCAACCCCCTGCCTCCCCTGGACACTGGGGGCCAGAGAGGTCTCATGCTTGAACTGTGAATGGCTCCACCAGTGCCCCCGCCCGAAGGCTCCTGGAGGAGACATTTGTCTCTTAGTCAGTCACCATCGGTTTCCCCTTTCCCCAGAACATGCTGCCTTGCATTTGAGGAATTGCTCATTCATCCACTCAACAAATATTTATTCAACTGGGCATGATTCTAGACCCATGGTTCTTAGCCTTGGTGGCATATTGGAAATACCTTGAGATATTGAAAGAATCCTGATTCCTGAGAGCCACCCCAGAGGTTCTGATTTAATTGTTCTGGGGTGACTCCTACACGATGAGATTTTGAAAAGTCCTTGGGTGACTTGAATGTGCGACCGGGATTAAGAACCACTGTCCCAGGTGATGGGGATGCAGCCATGTGCAAAGCACACAAAGATCCTGTTCTCTGGAAGCTAAGAATCCTGTGTGTGTTTGGAGCAACAGGCAATAAACAAACAAGTAAAACAAGAAAAATATCAGCTGGTGATGGTGCAACCCAGAGAACGCAAGGCGGGTGGTGGGGTGGTGCCAGAGTGACCACTGCGGTGCGCTGAGAAGACGCCGAGGAGGATGGCTGGGCCAGCAGGGAGGGGCTATGGCGGGGATTCCTGGCCTGCAGGGGCAGCCCGGAGGGCCGTGTTGGGCCGGGCTCCCAGGACAGCTTTTTGCCTCTTCTCAGCCAAAGTGTACGTCGGTGTGAAGCAGGAGATTGCTGAGGCGAGGATACCCACCCTCAACGCCTACATGAAGGTATCGGTGGGCTGGGCCCCCTCAGTGCTGGGGAAGGCGTGGCGCGCTGGGGGCAGGGCTTGGGCACTGGGGCTGGTGGCTGCGTCTTCAATCCCTAAACGTCTGGCCTGGGGGAGCAACAGGAGCTGTGCTCCGGGTTCTGGGGACTGGGGCAGGAGCAACAGAGGAAGTACAAGGAGCCACACTTTGAATTGACAAATCTTCATTTAGTGCTCCGAGCCCACAGGCGAATGTCTGTGCCAGTTGTTAGGATACAGCAGTGAATTCAAAGCAACGCCTGCCCCCGAGGTACCTGCTGCCCAGTGGGAATAGTGGCAGGTGGATTACAAAATCACTCGGAGGCATGTATATGCCTACATAACCTCGGCGTGACTGACCAGGCCACAGATCGCTCACACAGCGCATTTGTGCAAACTAGAGAGGGTCCCCCTCTGGGCCGACATACACCCCTCACCTGAACACTGGCTAAATTTTAGCTGCACTCATGGGTCTTGGCTGGGCACCCTAGTGTATTCCCCAACCTGCAAACTGTCAGTGTCCCTGTGGAATGGGAACACAGAGGAAGGAACATCTTAGAGGCAGAGGCCAAAGTGGTCAGGAAAGGACTTCATCAATCAGAGTCGTCCAGAAAAGGCACAGCGTTCCTTACGAGGTAGTGAGCTCACCATCACTGGAGGCAACCTCAGGAAGCCGGTGAGGGAAGCTGTCCTCATAGGTGAAAGGTATGCTCACTAGGAGTCTCTTTAGTCTTGTCTCTGACACTGGCTGGGTGATTTGGGGAGAGTTGTCCATCCCCTCTAGGCCTTGGTTTTCCCACCCATGAAATGGGACAGTACCTCCAGCCCTCTGGTCTCACAGGAGTGAAGTTGGGATCTATTGAGAGAAGGATGTGAAGGTGCTTTGTAAACTGTGAACCTGCTTCCAGATTCCAGAGCTCTTGACTCTTAATGGAGGGAGGGAGCGAGAGGAGGGCAGAGGAGGTGGGAGGAGGGAGGAGAGGGCAGGTGGCTGCAGGAACCTGGGCTCTGAGCCAGTGAGAGGGGTGAAGGAGGGAAGCCTGCATTGGAGGCATCGGCCCTCAAGGGGGCGCTGTGACAGCTGCTCCTGGGTGGCTGAGGCTCCACCCTCCTCCCTCTGGGCTGGAAGAGGGGCATGGGCTCTGCAGGGAGGGAAGGAGGAGGACAGGAGGCTGGGGAGCTGGGGCTCTTCCCTCCACACCGGCCTTAGCAACCAGCAGCCCAGAGGATCCCATCATCTCTGCCTATTTGTGTCCGACAGGTTCCTAGAAGCCTGAGGTCAGTCAGTGCAGGAATCTCTGCTATGGCAACCCCATCCTGTGCTTGCACACCTCCAGAGATGGGGAGCTCACTACCACTCTGCCCTGACCTAGGCTGCTTGTCCCGTTGTTGGGCGGCTACAAGAAAAGCCCGACTCTCTCTAACTTTTACCCACTGGTCCCACCCCCGTCCTCATGAAGAATAGGAATCACGTGATAATGACAACTGTCTGAAACTGTGTGGAGTGCTTGGGCCGGCAACCAGGAGGCTCTGGATACATGTCTATGGATAAATGAATAGTCTTATTTAACCCCCTCAGTAACTTGTGAGTTAGATACTGTTATCCCCATTTACAGATAAGGAAATGGAGGCAGAGAGAGGCAAAGTCACTCAGTGTCACAGAGCAGTTAGGTGGGAGGGATGGCATTTGAACTCGCATCTCTGTGACTCCAGGGTTTGAGCTCCTACCCACTGTGCTATGTTGTGATAAAAATAACAGCAACGGTGATAATATCTAACTCAGATGGGCACTTGCTATATGCCTGGTGCTATTCTAGGTGTTGTGCACATATTTACTTATTTAATTTCCACGCAAGCCCCCGCAGGAGGTGCTGTTATTATCATCCCCATTTTACTAATGAACAGCCAGAGCCACATTTGCCCAAAGTCACCCAGCTGGTGTGTGGCAGAGCTGGGATTCAATCCCAGGAGCACCTGGCTCCTTGAACACCTGCCAGGCTGCCCCTGCCCCTCCCCCTATGACAGCCATTTCTGGGCTCTGCATACTCGTTCCTCTGGGGTGGAGTTCCCCAGCCCTCCCTGTCCTGCGGCCTCCATGGGACCTTCTGTAGCACCCAGAGCCAACCCTGGAGTCCCTGGAGCTCGTACAGCATGGAGCTTGGTGGGGACGCCGCCAGGCTCTGGGTGCTCGAGTCCCCACAGCTTCAGGGTCCTTGCATGGTGGGAGGTGTAACCAGGTCAGGGTGGAACGAGGAGACAAGGGCTCGAGTCCTAACCCCACCACTTCCTAGCTCTGCCCCTACACCAGCCACTTTCCCTCTCCAAACCTCAGTTTCCCCAACTGTGACATGAGATAAAGTACTGGGAAGCATTCTTTAGGCTGTAATGCCACCAACTGTCGTTAATTTGGGTTACTTTGGGAGCCCTCCCCCACATCATTGTCCCACCTTGAGCCAAGGGGTAGGCTTTCACGGCATACGGCTCTGGGTGCTCCAGCTCTGTCACTTGCTAGGCTGTGTGGTCTTGGGCAGGTCCCTTCACCTCTCTGATCCTAACTCACAGGTTATCATGAGATGGGGCAAGGACACACATGTGGTACCCAGTGTAGTGCCTGGCACAGTCACCGCCAGGTCATGTTACCTGTCATCACCATTATTGTTGTTTCTGGAGAACTTTAGGTCTTTTCCAAATGGACTCCTCTCAAGCCAGTGGTCCCCCTCCTGACCTTGGGCCCAGGAGCAAAGCTTGTGAAGTGTTACCTTCAGCCTGCTGAGTTGTTTTTTTTTAATTTACGTAGTTCTGTTATCAGGCATCAGGCTTAGGATGCATTGCCAGAGAGAGGAGGGCTAACGCCGGGGCAGGGATGGGGCAGCTGGGCTGGGCATCCAGGTCTTCCGCTGCCACCCCACCGTCCTGCGCCTCCCCCACACAGAGCCTCCTCAGCCTGCCAGTCTGGGTGCTGATGGATGAGGACGTCCGGATCTTCTTTTACCAGTCGCCCTACGACTCAGAGCAGGTGCCCCAGGCGCTCCGCCGGCTCCGCCCGCGCACTCGGAAAGTGTAGGTGACCGTCCCTGTGCTCCCCGTGCCAGAGCCCTGGGCCCCTGCTGGAAACTCATCTTTTCCCTGGAAGGAGAGAAGCAACTCAGATCAGTTCTATCCCTGGGCACTCCAGGATGGTTTGGTTTATCAGATGAGTTTGGAAAGTCAAGCTTTGGGCCTAGAGAGACAGAGGCTGTGTGTTTTGATGTGATAGTGAGGACTAGAGGTGGGGACTGGGACATTGACCCTGGAGGGTTTGGTGCCACAGCAACCACTGGGGATGGCCCAAGAGCTCTGGCTGCCTGGAAAGAGGGGGGGCAGAGAGGAGGGAAGAGCCAGTTAATCCACAAATGAATGCCTCCTCCCTGGTTTGTTGCAGCTCCTTGAGGCTGGCTGTGGCTCTGGTCGTACCACATTGGCCTCCACAGGACGCTGCTGGTCTTTTATTCCCAAGAGTCCACCCCTCCCTTCCAGCCCCCTCTTAAGCAAAAATCAACCAACAAAATTCCAAGCCTCGGAAATTGTGCTGGGCTTCCAAAGTCAAGGTTGCTGCTCCTAAGAATCCCAGGAAAAGCCCCTGAGCCCCGCTCTCCTCCCAGCTCCTCCCTCCACGCCCTCCAGCCACTATCCCCAGGTGTCCTCTCTGTGCCTGGCACCTCCCCTGTGCACACAGGTGGGTGCAGTCTGAACTCCAGCTGTGCCACGTGGCAGCCATGGGCCCTGAAGCAGGATGTAGCACCTCTGCAAGCCTCAGTTTCCTCAGCTGAAAACTTAGAATATCAATTACATCAGAGGTTGGTTGTGGGGAGCAGAAGAGCGCGAATGTGAAAGGTTTGGCAGGTTAGGGGCCCCGAGCATTCGTGCATCCTCTTTGCCGCGTCCTCTCTGAGACTCAGCCTCCTGGTCCACAGAGAGCAAAGAGCAATCCCGCCTCCAGGGCGGATGCGAGGGTTCAGGGACAAGTGTACCGGCCCAGAGGAGCAACTGCGGCTGCATTTTGACACCCTGTCCCTCCCCCACCTCTTCCCACCCCTGTCGAGGGTCTCCTCTGGGTACAGAAGCAGGGAGCTGGGCCCAGAGAGAATCTCAAATCTTCTCTTTCACAGCAAGAGCATGTCCCCACATGGCGCCGGCTTTGACCGCATGGCAGCTCCGCGAGCAGAGGTACCCCATGCCAGGCCCTCCCCCTCAGGCAGCAGCCTTGCTCCACCTGTCTGCCCCCAAGCCCCTCCTGCTGGGCGCCACTGTGTGCCTGGGGTGGTGCTGGGCACTGGAGGAAGTGAGGGGCTGCGGCCCCTCTGACATGGGGACCCCCAGCTCAGCTGAGGGCAGGGAATGTGACCAGCATGTAGAGGCTAGGGAGAACATGTCCATCCATGGCTCAGCCAGCCAGCTGGCCCTGGCCGCCTCTGGGCTGGCCCTGAAGTGGCAGAGATGACCCAGATAAGGCCCTGTATTCAAGCTCACAGCCCCCCAAAGACACATTTACATTCGGGCATCTTAAAATCAGTGTGGGCAGGGCCTGGCAGAGAGCAGCTGGGGGTTACGGGAGGCCTGGAGCCTGCAGTGAGGCCTGGGGCTGGGGAAGGTGCTTGGTCCAGAGAGTTTGGATCCTTCCCCTGAGTGCTCATCCCACCAGGTCTGGACAGAGCAGCCATTCTGGAGTCAGGGAGACCTGGGTTCAAACTCCAGCTCTTCCACTAACAAATAGAGTGGCCTCAGACAAGTCACTCATCCTCCATAAGCCTCAGTTTCCTCATGTGTAAAATGGGACTCCAAAGTATGTAAGGCACTTCGTATGTTTCCTCCCTCCCTCCTTACCCTGCCCTTCTCCTCAGGCCATGTTTGACTTCACGGGGAACAGCAAACTGGAGCTGAATTTCAAAGCTGGAGATGTGATCTTCCTTCTTAGTCGGATCAACAAAGACTGGCTGGAGGTGAGTTTGGCGGTGAGGGTGGAGGTGCGTTTGGAGGTGAGTTTGAAGGTGAGTTTGGAGGTGAGTTTGAAGGTGAGGGTGGATGTGCGTTTGGAGGTGAGGGTGGAGGTGAGCTAGCTTTAGGTGTGGTGGGGGGGAGAGACTGAGGAGGGGTCGGGGAGGTCTCCAGAAAGAGATGCCATCTGAGGATTATCCTGAAGATCCAGGCAGGTGGGGAAGCCTGCGGGAACATAGCCACTGGGGAGGCAGGTGTGTGGCAGGAGCAGAACATTCTGGAGCCCATGCACCTGCCTTTGGTTCTGACCCTGACAAATGGGTTGCTTCTGACAAGTAAGTTAACCTACTGAGTGTAGTTTCTTGGTCTGTAACAGGGTTTCTCTGCAGTGGCAGTGTTGACATTTGGGGCCAGATAACTCCTTGGTGGGGGGGGTGCTGTTCTGGGTATTGCAGGGTGTTTAACATCCTCCCTGGGCTCCCCACTGGATGCCAGCAGCACCCCTCGGTCACAGCAATCACGCAGGTCTCCAGACATTTGCTTGTGGGGGGCGAAATCGCCCCTAGTTGAGAACCACTGGTCTATAATACAGGATAACACTACTTACCTTGAAGGCTGCAGTAAAAGATCACAGTGAAGAGTGTGAGCTCTCAAGAGTGCCTGTCTGGGTTATTTCCTAGCGCTGTTTTTAAACAGCTTTGTGGACCTTTGGAAACTTGCTCAATCCCATGGTTTCCTTCTCTGTAAATGTTTCTTCATCAGGTTCCTGGAAGGGGTAAAGGGGGTGGTAGATGTACAGGGCTTGTGCACAGAGGGCCCGGATGTATGGCGCCTGGCTGGGTGCGAGGGTCCTTGGGAGACTTAAATGAGACATTGGAGCCTGTGCCTGTCCCAGTCACTGCTCTGTCCCAGTGTGGCCTGCAGAAGGGCTCCAATACTGCTCAGGGAGTGGAGATAGGAAATCACTGCATGGAGGCTCTGGGCTTGGCCAGCCTTTGGCATTGGGTCTTATGTTATTCAGACTCTACTCCTGGTCTGGCGGAGATTCTGGGACAGGTTCAGAGGCAAGGCCAGTCCCCAAGGGTCTTGGGACCGTTGAGGGTCAAGTCGGATGCCTGGTGTCCGTGGGCTGGAGGGGAGCCCATGGCGATGGGTCTAGCTGATTGAACAGCTCTGATTTTGCCCTAATCCTGGAGCTCTGTCTCAGGAGCTCAAGAGCTCTTCCAGCCACCTGAGGGCTGTCTCTGGGTCACTCTCCAGAAACAGGAAGCGTTTATTGCCTTCCTGTTCTCTGGAAAGTCCTATGTGTCGGTATGCTGGCCAGCCTCTGGCGTCAGGTTGGAGGAGGGGCAGGGGAGCAGGAAGGAGACCATGATGAGCCTCGGTTTATATGTCTGTAAAGTGGCATGTAAATAATCCATCTGCCATAGGGTCATTGCGGAGGTAGAGAACCTGCGTGCAAAGCCCAGGCAGCGGCTGGGTCTTGGCGTGGCGTGCGGGAGAGAGGCCTGGGCTGGAGGAACACATTTCCGGCTATTTGGTCGAGAGTAGGGTCTCGGTGGTGTCTGTGGAATGAATGAATGAGTGGGGGTCGCCCGCAGACCCTCCCTCACCCCCATCCTCTCCCTCCCCTGTACTATTTTCCTCCTTAACACCCACCACATCCGGCTCACCACGTGGGTCACTGTTGACATGTACCACCCCTCGTCCTCCGCTGTGTTGGAAACTCCACGGGGACAAGGACTTTTATCCACACTGAGAGCCCAGCTCCTGCCACATAGCTGGTGCTCAAGAAGTCTTTGTTGAGTGCATGAATGGGTGAATGAACGAGCGAGGTGAGCGCAGCTGTCCAGGCACATGCAGATCTTGAGCTATTCTAGAAGCGGAATGTAAGTCTTCTTAAGAATAGCCAGGTGAACTTCCTCACTTGTCCGCCTCCCTCTAGACAAGGGGACCTAGACCTCGCTGCCTTTCCCTGTCATCATAAAGGGGCCAGGGGCTCCTCTCGCCCACCGGGTGTCCCTTCTCTTCCTCCTCAGGGCACCGTCCGGGGAGCCACGGGCATCTTCCCACTTTCCTTCGTGAAGGTCCTCAAGGACTTCCCCGAGGAAGACGACCCCACCAACTGGCTGCGCTGCTACTACTATGAAGACACCATCAGCACCATCAAGTTTGTGGCCCGCTGGGAGGGAGGGGCCTGCCCACCCTTCCTGCCATCCCTACCACCTCCAACCCCCACTCCACACGCCCGTGTGTCCCTCCCTAACACCCAAGCCCGCAGTGGCTCCCCCTGCCTTCCAGATAAGTGACTGCCAAGGTCCAGCACGGCCTGGCCGGCCTCACTCACGCCCCCTTTTCCAGCCTGAGGCCCTTCACCCTGGCCTGTCGCCCCTTTAGGGACATCGCGGTGGAGGAAGACCTCGGCAGTACTCCACTATTCAAAGACCTGCTGGAGCTCATGAGGTGAGGGGCTGCGGGGGCAGGAGGAGACCCTGCAGGAGAGAAGGACGAAGTATTAGCAGTGAGCTGCTAGGTGCTTTGCACCACAGCCCGGCCCTGCAGGTTGGGTATCGTCTCCCCGGGTTGGAGACGAGCCGGGAGCTGCAGAGAGGAAAAGGGACTTCGCTGAGGCCACACAGTTCATGAGTCTGGATCTAGACCTGCAGCTACAGCCAAAGTCTCTCTGGCTGGAAGCCTTGGACTTGGACCCTCCCCCACCAGGGAACCCATTACCTCCCAAGGTCCAGCTTGTTGTTGGACAGTTATTTTGCAGAATGGTAATAGCGTTGCCACATGTCTAACTATAAAAGTAACACCTACTCATTACAAAAAAAAGAAATGTCAGTAATCATGTCAGAAAGGTACGAAGAAGAGAAGTCATCTCCTATTTTTACTCCTGTCATTCTTTCGTGTGCATTCAGATTGCTTCAGTATACACCACACACACACAAACACAAATATTACTTTGGCTGCACAGAAGGAACCCTTCTGTGGCTGCACCATGATCAGCATAGCCAAGCCCTTTCGTTGGCCATGGAGGATTTCTTCCACTTTGCTACTTCTATAAACGATGTCGTGATGACCGTCTTGGTTCACCTACTGGGTGACTCGTCTGACTATTTCCTTGTGGGGCTTTTCAAGAAGTGGAACTTTGGGATCAAAGTGCTTGCAAGTCTGTTAGGTTTCTGGCCCATTTTGTCAAATTCCCTACAGAAAGGTCAGATCAGGTTGCACATTTGCCAGCCAAGCAGAAGAAGGCCCATCTTCCTGCACCCCCATCGCACAGTTCTGTCCTCACCAAGTTCTCCTCAACGGCCTCACACAGGAATCTTGTGGGGCTTTCCTCTGCCCTTCTCTGTGCCCCACCAAACCCACTCCTCTTCCTCACGACAGTTCTTCAGCCTTTAGTGTCTTTATACACAAGACATTCTGGGCTGTGCCACTAATTTATTGTGAAAGTCCCATCTCTCCTCTGGGCCTCAGTTTCTCCATCTGTACAATGGGAGGGGGGACTACGGGGATGATAAGGGCCTGTGTCAAGCTCTGACCTTTTCTGATGCTTGGATCCAGGCCATAACACTCTCCCTGCCCCTGTGCTTGGGCCTGAGCCCCTGCGTTTTTCTCCTCGGGCCTTTGATGAGTCCTGACCTTTCCCATGCAGGAGGGAGTTCCAGAGGGAGGACATTGCCCTAAATTACCGGGATGCCGAGGGAGACCTGGTCCGGCTGCTCTCAGATGAGGACGTGGGGGTCATGGTGCGGCAGGCTCGAGGTCTCCCCTCCCAGAAGCGCCTGTTCCCCTGGAAGCTGCACATCACCCAGACGGACAACTACAGGGTCTACAACACAGTCGCCTGAGTGGATGGTGTCCCTGGGGCAATGGGGGGGCACCTGGCAAAGAGCCTTCTGCCTCAGAGGAGATCAGCAGGAGGAAAGCCAGGGAGGATGGCACAGACATCCTGGCTCCAAGGTTGATGGACCTGCTGGGCTTGGCTTGTACTCGTTTGTTTCTTTTCTTCACCTCTGAATTAAATAAACCATTTTATCTCAAGGGGCCACACTGGGGAAAATAGTATCTTTTTGCAGGAAGAGAAAAGAGGGAGTAAAATACCATCTAATGAGCATCAACCAGGGGCCATTTATATCTGATGGGGGCCCTGGGCCACCAGCCCAGCCACCCCATGTCAGCCCAACCACCCCATTTCCTCGCCCTGTCCCTGTGTGAAGCGCAGGGGAAGCCCAGGCCCGCTACCCACTTTGCTCTGCCCCTCTCCCTCCTTTTTTCTGGGATTGGCCACCTGCCTCACAGAAGGTACCTGCTCCCAGTACCCTCTGGGGTCGCACCAATGCCAAGTGCTCTGCTGAGTGATGAGGGTTGGGAGCCCTCCTTGGCCCTGCCATTTCTGCAGCTCTGCAGAGGGCAGGGAGAGACATGGGTCTCGGGGCTGGTTGTCTCCACTGTAAGCAGGGGAGACAGGGGAGGACTCTCGTCCCATGGGGAGGAGGGGCAAGCAGCATAACAGGATCTTCCTCCATCAGCTAAAGCTCCTTCCATCCTAATCCTTCAAAAACTACACAGGTGTCACTTCCAGAATCGTGGTGTGGGGACCTTGACAGACCTTCTCCCCAGTGAAACAACCGCTTAACTGATTAAAAAAATACTTAAAATCAACTAAAGTCTCTGGAAATTGTCCGAGGGCATATAGCAAGTGCAGAGACATTTATTCAAGAAGATCAGTAACTCTCAGGAAGAACAGCGAGCCTGTGGCATTTGAGCCACAACGTGCTCCCCCATCCCCAGCTCCATGTGACAGAAACTCCACTCTGATACTCTACTCTGAGGAAACTCTACTCCGATCTCTACTCTGGAGGGATGCAGCCAAGAAAATGGGGCTCCCATCCCACAGCCCCTAGTCTTGCGCAGTTTTACCCCAGCAGGGGCAGGCTGCCAGTGTCTTCACAGACCTGTGCTGTGGAAACAATCTTTGCTGCTCCTCAGCTTGTGGATGGGTCGCTTTGTCTCCACATGGCATTCTCCCGTGTGTTTTTACCTTGCTTTCCCCCTGTGCGTGTCTGTCTCTGTGTCCAAATTTCCCCCTTTCATAAGGACACCAGTCATATTGGATTAGAGCCCCCTCTAATGAACTCATTTTAACTTGATTACCTCTGTAAAGACCGTATTTCCAAATAAGGTCACATTCTGGAGCACTAGGGGTTAGGACTTCAGCATATCATTTCTGATTTGAACATATCAGTTCAACCCATTGCACTCCCTTTACCCACTCAGCTCCCACTACTAAGGCAAGTTCTTCACCACAGATGCAGCAGGCCAGGAATACTGGACCTTAATTCCCTTGCAAGGCAGAGGTTCCATGCTGAGAGGGGCAGCCTGAGATCAAGGGATACCGTCCCCGACTCTAGTGCCCACTCCTAGAGCAGGACACCACTCCAGGCTAATTCCCGGCCCCCAGCTCTGGTGCAGTGGTGCAGAGGTTCTGCCCAGGGAGACAGTCAGGCTTTATGGAGGGAGAATTCCACAGCTTTTCCTGAAGGGACTAATTTTATTTGGAAAGAAGCCTGAAGAAATTGTCAAACATAATGAAAATCTTGGTGGTCAACAATTAAGAGGGGGCTGGTAAAGACACTCATGGCAACAAGTAAAATGTAAAGCCAGAGATTTAACAGAAAACCACAGAAAGAGACAGCCCAGAATAGCCCTTCTGGGATCACAGTCCTCCCCAGGACTGAGAAGACTGCACATATGTGCTAGGCTGCACCCACTCAGGAGGTGTCAGAGTGGAAAGTGAGGCAGACTGGAAACCATCCCCTAAACCACATACAGATCCATTAGCAAAACACGCAGCTGACTCAAGGGGCTTACGCGCAAACTCTGACCAAACAGCAGCTGAACAATGAATTACTTTGACCCAGAGGGGATTCTTAGGAAGCCACGCTTAAAAATAAAACCACGCTCATTTCCTTGTGTTCTGGAAGACTGCGTGCGTGCCCAAGACTGATTGCGCTTAAGAGTTACTGGAGAAAGAAACTCTGAGTTGTCAGTTCCTGACCAAATATGGGGCAAAATTGAAAACACCCTGAACAGTGAAAGCTGTTCCCATGCTGCATACACAGCCGAAGGTAAAGGGTGAAGCTCTAGCTGGTTCAGGAGGCTAAACTTTTCACCAATAAGTGGTTTTGCAGACCCAACATGAGGCCTGGCCAGATTCTCCAAGGAACTGTCCTGCTGCCTAAACTCTGGCTGGGACATGCTCTTTGAGGAATCATGATCTCTCAAGAAGTAGAGGGTTCTCCAGGGACCCTCTCACTACCCGCCTCACTGAAAAAAAACTATGATCAGAGCTGGGGCCAGAATATAGAGCAGTGGGGTGTTGTTCTGGGATGCAGAGGAGTCCAGAATGCAGAACCCTGGGGGAACACGAGCTGGGGGTCTGGTCCAGGGTTTCCTGTGCTAGGCTGAGGCCCTGGAGTGAGGGTAGAGGTGATTCTGAGAAAGTGGCAACTTTAGTTGCAAACAGAAGCAGAAGAAAATCCCCTCTGGAGCAAAGTGCCCCTAGTTTAGGCTGGCTGGAGTCACCCAGATTAATATAAAGCAAAAGGCTTGTAATCAAAGATCACCAAATCTCTGTGAGTGAGAATAGGCAGAGACAGTATACAGTAGCTTAGAGCCCCAGGGACTATGGATTGTTGAACTAGATGACTAAACTATTTAAAGAAATAAAGAGTGAAATCATAAGATGAACAAGCAAAACAGAATGATCAGGCAAATTTTCAGATTTGCAAAGGAAAGAGGAAATATATATATATATATATATATATATATATAAAAAAAATTCAAAAGGTAAGTTGGAAAAATGAGTCCAAATTTATCAATAATTCTGATACTGTAAACATATGTGGACCCAATGTACCAATTAAAAGATTGTCAAATTGGATTTTAAAAAACCTAAATCCATGTAAGTATCCTGTACACAAGACACTCACATAAAATAAAAGAACATGGAAACATTGAAGGTGTAAGTGCAGAAAAAGATGTTCCTGGAAACTGCTAACCAAAAGACATCTTAGAGCTGAGACATCTACAGAGATTCGCAACCCACTTTTGTGTAAACTTGGCACCAAAACTCATTTGGTGGCCATCCGGGACCCTGAACTGTTCTGCTTACCAGCCACACATGCCTCTGTTATCCCCCTGTGTTTTCTTGCTTTGGGGAAGATGATTTTTTACTTTATGTATAACTGAATTAAGAAAATGTCAAAATCGGAAGTGAAAACCTGGTAACAATGCTGTTGAAAGGTATCAGTGGGTTTGCTAAGACGTTATCTGGTGGAAACCTTGGCACTGACCCACTGGCAGTGGGAACGAAAGGGCTCTGCAGAAAGGCTGGTGGCAGCCACCAGTTGGTCACACCCTGTTGACTGTTCTTGTGTCAAGTGCTGCAGGTACACATAGGATACATTTGGAAGTAACTGGAAAAAGACACCATCTACCATCTTTGTAAGGTGTTTCCAATTTATTGTACATTAATATGCAAATAAGACAGCATGGGTAACCAGAGAAATGTTTTCTTACTGATTAATAACCCCTTTGTACCAACGGGACAAAGTCATTACAGGGATTCTGGGCTGGGAAAAATCAGTTGTTCAATGTTATCGTTCCCAGAGAACTGCTACTCACACCCCCTTCCTGAACATCTTGTGAAAAGCCGTGTTTCAGCTTTTGTTTTCCCCAAGTAGGATATGTGTATTATAGTCTGTGTATAAAGAATTTTAGGGGAGGGGTAAACCTTTTTCAGACTGTATGCTTGATACTGGAGGGGCCAAGGGAAAACTTTCCCTTCGCCCTCTGAAGGTTAGCTGAAAATCAACTGCCAAAAGGCAGATTCATAGAAGACAAGGCATACAAATTTATTAACACGCACAAAGGAGAATTACAGGGTAATTAACCCTGCCCACACACATTGGGGTACACATGGTTATATACCCTTCTTTTTAGGACAAAGGGAGATGAGGAAGTGTGAATGATTTTGGGGGGTAGTAAATTATATTTAGGGGAATTCAATGGACTTGAAGAACATACAATGGCCTGGGACAAAGTCTGTTGGGCCCACAGAGAAGATGATTGTTTGTGACAAAATTCTGTCCAGGTGTGTTGTCAGACTTCAGTCTTCTCCTGCGATATGAGTTCAGTTAATGAAAACGTAGGAAGGGACCAGAGGTAATTGCTTTCTTGTTTGGTGGGACCAGACTTTGGGCAGATAAGGGGACTTCCGAGAAGAACTTCATCCTGCGCTTTGGAAGAGATACAGAATTGAGAGATGGGGTGGGGGTTGGGGGTCAGAGAGACCTGGCGGCTTCTTCTTTGGTTCAGCATGTCAAAGCAAGACCACCATCTTTAGGGTCTTGGTTTCTGAGCCCCAACACTACAATCACAGAGCCCAAGACTCCGTGACTCTCTGAAAGATTCCAGTCTTAAGAATGTCATTTATACCACTGCCAATGATTGGAATGATGCTAATAAACCAACATTAACAAATGCTTCACACAGACTCTGACTATAATGATGTTTGTAAACAAACCCGCCCATAAAGGCTTTGAAGATTATTTTCGTGACTAATGAGAAGATGATGACATAAAACTTCATTCTTGCACAAAAAGTTTATCAGCCAATAGTGTAATTAAGTTAGAGGAGTGGACATCAAGGAAATGTTGGACAATGTGATTCATCTATTGTTTATTCTTTGCGTGATGGGGAAACGGCTGATAAATACAGATAAGGGTTGACGGGTAATTATGACAATAACAAAGGCATGATGAATGCAGATTAGATTTTCCCATTAAAATATGGTGTATAGTTGTGATTTGTTAATTACTGGCCTTGAACAATTTGCAATTAATGGTGAGCAGGAGATAATGGAAAACGACTCAGTTAAAAACAGACTTCTTAGGTAGGAATCTAAGCTCATGGGATATGACCCTGGAGGAAGTCATTAAAAAGGCAAATCGATCGCAGTGTGCGTCTTCATCTGAGGACCCTGTTGCTAGTCTATCATCAGATGTCTGATAAGAAAAATGTTGCATCCTTAGATTAGGATAATTCAAGGAGGGTTTAATAAAGGGACTATTTATAAAGATTTAAGCAGCATGTGGGAAAACCACAAGGACTAGTTCAATATCCCAGAGATGGGACCTTGGACCTGTTACATTCCTGGGCCCAAAGGAATAAAGGGAGGTAGTGTTTACAAAACCTAGAGGAAAAGGGTTGTGTAGAGTGGGACGCCTTGAGAGGACCAGGGACCTCTAGCTGGTGGGCATGATCAACCCAAAGTAACCCTGCAGGGAGGGGACCAGAGGAATAACTTCCCCAACCTCCTCTCCTTCCTCAAGGGAGGGGCTTCCCACTGCCAAACCTAAGTGGTCTCCCTAGGACTAGGCTGATGTAATCCACACAGGGTAGCTTCCTAGGGCAAGAGAACAGGGTGGAGGAGAGTGTGGAGCCGATGTGAATGGAGAAATGAAGATATCTGGCACAACCTGCCCATTTTACCCCGCATCACACACTATGTCCTTTATCCAAGTGAAAATCCATGTTCCCGAGATAGGGAACACAGGAATTCCCATCAGCTACAGTGGCATTGTAGGGTTGTATCAATATAGATATACTCCCACCTGAAACCTAAAACTTTAGCTGCTACAGGCATTCTTCATATAACGCAGTGGGAGGGGCAATAAATTAAATAATACAGACATAGTTGTTACGGTCCCTGCATCCACAGCTGGTCACGGGTCCAAAGTTGGTAATTCAAGCTACCTCCTCTCACTGTTTATAGCATGTTCCCTAATTCTCTGCCAGAACATTGGCCAAATAGGGGTCTTTACTCCTCACTCCTAGGGGATCTGAGTTCTTGCTAGTCTTGTCTTTCTCAGATTGCCTTAGTATTCCATTGACCAGGATTATGGGGTAACACAATACCAAGAGGCACCCCCATGAATCACTGTAGCTCCAGACATAGTCCTCGCTGCTTCCTTTGTGTAGCAGCAACCTCATTTCCCCTGGTAATGGGGATCAATCCCTCCAGCCAATACAGTGACCCCTTTCTTCACCTCTTGCCGCGGTGGCACAAGGAGTTTCAAATGGCTCTAATTTTTTTAAATGTCATTTTGCCATATTCCACCAGTTTTTTATATGTCCAATTGTCATTCAACTGTGAGTATTCTTTAAATTCAATTATCTTCTTTGAGATATCAGTTATCTAGAAGTGTGTTTTAAAATTTCTACATGTGTAAGGATTTTTAAAAATGTTTTTAGTCGCCATATAAAACAATACAGAAAGTACATAAAAAGAAAAATAGCTGGAAATTAACAAGCTAATCTTCTAAAATCAGAAGTAAAAAAAAAAAAAAAAGGAACAATAGAATTACATCCAGGAGAGAAGGAAGGAATAATAAAAATAAGCCTAGAACTCAACATCAGCAACAACAAAAAATGTGATAGAAAACAACAAGGCCAAAAGTGGGTTCTTTGGAAAGACTCTGGCAAGACTGATGAAGACAAAAAAAGAAAGAAGAAAAGAATAGTATTAGAAATGAAAAAGAACCATAATGATGGATAAAGCAGAGGTTTAAAAGATGCTAAGAGAATTCCATCAAAAGCTTTATATCTTAAATTTTAAGATGTAAATTAAACAAATACTTAGAATAGTCTAATTTGGTTAAAAAAATCAAGAGAACCAGCAGCCTGAATTTTCCTATAAATGTTAAATAAATTGCAGCAAAAGTGCTGCCTCACCAGGCATATACAATTTTATGGGCAAGTTCTACCAAACATTCAAATAACAGATAGTGTGGTATTATGAAAAAAATCTTACAGAAAATAGAAGATAAAATGCTTCCCAACTCATCCGTACAGCCAGAATAATCTTGATGCCTGGCTTAGTCTGTTTTGTGCTGCTATAAGAGAATATCACAGACTGGGTATTTATTAAGAGCAGAAATTTATTTCTCACAGTTCTGGAGGCTGGGAAGTCCAAGATCAAGGCACTGGCTGGTTAGGGCCTAGTCTCTCTGCTTCCAACATGGTGCCTTGAATGCTGCATCCTCCAGAGGGGAGGAACGCTATGTCCTCACAGCAGAAGAACAGAAGAGAAAAAGAGAGCGAATCCATTCCCACAAGCCCTTTTTATAACGGAGCCCTCATAACCTAGTACCTTCCAAAAGGCCCCACCTCTCAACACTGTTTCATTGGGGATTAAGTTTCTAACGCTTGAATTTCGGGGGACACATTCAGACTATAGCAATACCCAAATAGACAAAGGCAACACAAGGAGTAAAACATATAAGCCAATCACATATATGAATATAGATCAAAATTTTAGCAAACTAAATCCAGCAGGGAACACTCACACAAAAGATAATACAAATGTCTATGTTAGGATTAAGCCAGGCTTTACAAGGAAAGCTTAACATTTAGACATCTATAAATATTATTCACCACCACATAAGAGAATGAAGAAGAAAGACTGTATTATCATCCCAACAGATATGGGAAAAAGAATCTGATACAACTCAAGACCCATTAATGATTTAAATTACATACATACACATACACATACCCACACATGTCTTAGTATACTGGGAATAAAATGGATATCCTTAACCTGAAAAAGTCTGCCTTCAAGTAAACCTACAGCAAATATCATTCTTAGTAGGAAAACATTAGAATATAGCAGCAGTTCCTTTAAAAGGCAGGACAAAGGCAAGAATGCCCATTATTGCTCATCTGTCAATACTGGAGGCCTCAGATGGTCCAGTAGGGCAAAAAGAAATTAAAGCATAAGGATTAGAAGGCAAAAGCATATCTGTCATTATTCACACTTGATATAATTGTCTACATCAAAAACCCAATAGAATGTATAGGAAATTATTAGATATGATAATAGAGCTTCACTTGTGGCTGATTACATTAATGCCAAAAATTAATTGTCTTTCATATGTCAGCCATCAACAATTTGAAAAGAATTTTTAAAAGAGATGTCATTTACAACATCAATAAAATCTTTAAAGTACTTGGAAATAAATCTAACTAAAAGTGTGCAAGACCGGTATGCATAAAATTATAAAACGTAACTGAAAGATTAAAGAAAGCCAAAATACATGGAAAGACAACCGTGTTCATGAATAGAAAGCTAATATCATATAGATGTCAGTTCTCCCAGCTGATCCAATAGATATCCATAGGTTTGATGCTATTAGAAAAACATCTCAATAACTTTATTTATTTTATTCTATTTTTGTTTAGAATTTCCTAAAATTATGAAGTTTATATAGAAGAGCAAGGGGCTTGAAATTACCAAGGTACGCCTTAAGAAGAATAAAGTGACGAGAGATGCTCTCTAGATAGCAAGGCTTATTATAAAGCAGTGGAAATGAAAACCATGTGATATTGGCCCAGGGAGTGACAATTCAGCATAGAGCCCAGAAATACCATGCACATGAGGTATTTGATATATGACAGAGA
This sequence comes from Daubentonia madagascariensis, assembly GCA_023783475.1. Lineage (NCBI taxonomy): Eukaryota > Metazoa > Chordata > Mammalia > Primates > Daubentoniidae > Daubentonia > Daubentonia madagascariensis. The sequence continues at coordinate 10,057,492 of JAKFHU010000600.1, read as the reverse complement.
TAGCTTTGCACATCAGTGGGGGAAGAAGGAACAAAATCAAAGAATGGTGCCTAGGCAATTGTTCGACCATACACAACACAAAACAAAAGAGACTGAAGCCCTAACTCCAACCACTCCAAAAGGCAATTTCAGATGCATTAAATCGTAAAAGCAATACTTTGAGAGGATACGTAGGATATTATCTACCTAACCTGGGAATAAGGAAGGATTTCTTAAATCAAACAAAAACAAATACATATTAATAAATTTGACTACATAAGCTCAAGACGTTCTCTTCATCAAAAGACGCAAGAGAAAAGACAAGCCCCAAACTAGCATATGTTTGCAAGACATGTAACTAATAAAAGATTACTATCCAGAATATATACAGAATTCTTACCTATCAACAAAAAAATACAGACAGTTATATAAAAAATGGGCAAAATATGAATAAATATTCCACTAGAGTGGAGTTAACAGGGTCAATAAATATACAAAAAGATGCTCAGTAGTAATAAGAGGAACGCAAATTAGCTCTATCTCTTTGGAAAACCATTTGCAATTATTTCGTAAAGTTGAACATTCCCCTATTTTATGACTCAGCGATAAACTATTGCACATGACCAGCAAACATAAGCAAGAATACCCATGGCAGCTCTCTCTTTAATAGCTCCCGACAAATGTAAATAACCCAAACACCTGTCCAGAGAATGTAGGTTCATACAGTAATTATAGCACAATGACAACATGAATGATTCTTAGAAATATAATTGAATGCAAAAAATCAAGTATCAGAAAATAGGATTCTATTTTTATAAAGCTCAAGAACTATGAACAAAAATAGCAAACAAAAAGTTCAGGGTAGTGGTTACTTCTGTGAGGGAGGTAGCAAATGCATAATGGAGGAAGTCACAGGGAGATACAAACGATTGGTACTGCAATTTGTTCTGCTTCTTGGCGTTGGGTGGTGTGTTCGCAGCTGTTTGTTATATTATACTTTATGGCTTATATAGGTGTTACGCACATTCTTTTGCATGTATCCAATATGACATTAAAGATATCATATAGATTAAAAGTTTAAAAATTGATTTCCATGGAAGATTCTTATTCTGCAGTTTTTAGAACTTTGACTTCATTTTATGTGAATTAATTATTTTAATCTATTATGCCCGGAGACCATTTACTCCCTCCCTTTCATGGGTCACTTTGCACAGATTTTGACATTATCTGACACTAATCAATCCTCTGTCTCCTGGCCCCAGAAAGGCATGGCAGGAATGAGGGTTGGCATTTCACCTCTCTGAAATGATTGGATGATGCTGGTAATTCTGAGAGGGAGAGGTTTGTACTAAACAAGACAGCAATAGGCCAATCTGTGAATGCGACCTAACGTGTTTTCTTTACTCTGCTGGCCAGTGTGATGGAAATGGGGCTTTCCTGAAAGATAGGGTGGGATGAGGCTGTGGCTTGGTGAGCCTCGCCTGGGAGAAGAAAGGCTGAGGCAGGAGTCCAAGCCCAGCACTGGCATTGGAAGGGACTTGGAGCTCTCTTCCCATGCTGAAAACTTTGGGACTTTCCACTGTCGAAGTTCTGGTTAATATTCTGTTTCCCTGCAAACAAGTGCAGTAAATCCTTACCATAGCCATGGTTTGGAGATTTGTCTTTAGGGGCAATGAAGAATGAGACCACAGGAAGGAAAGGCAGATAGAGCTGGGCATGAAGGTGGGGATGGAAGGGGGCAGTTCATGCTAAAAAGGAAAGGCAGACAGCTACCCAGTGGAGGCTGGTAGGAAGAGAAGGAGAGAAAGCAGGGGAGGCTGTGAGGCCCCAGGGGTGAAAACATGGGTTCTGTCTCCAACTCTTCTAGCTGGATAACTTGGGGTAAAAGACTCAGTTTTCCCATCTGTAAAATAGGCTAGTAATAATAGTACTTTCCTTTGTTAGGGTTTTTGTGAAAATAAGGAAATATATTTTGTACCTTGCCTGGCACATAGCATCACTCAATAAATGCAGACTTAATAAAAAGATCACCTAAAAAGAAGGTTCTTTAACAGGAAACGTCAAGAAATTTGAGATGGTGACCATGGCGCAGCTGGGAATAGGGGCGCAGTGGACTCTGGCTGGAATGTGGAGGGAATCACGGACATCTCCATTATACTTTCCTGTTCCCCCCATCCCCCTATAACAATTCCTTCAAGGAAGAAAACTCCCCCAGAAACATTAAGCCATCTAGGAACCGTGAACGAGACATGCTGTGGCAGTTAAGCGGACTTGTGCAGGCTGTGCTCTTTTCCTCTCGTGCTGCTCACGAGAATTCATCAACAGGTTTCTCGCAGGGCAGGATGGCCTTGTTCACCCATTTGACATTTAAATAATGTACACGTGGACCCAGATAACTCAAGTTGGGACATCTGGTGATTTTGGCCTGAGGCATGTGCCCTTCCTGCTTGGAAGGTGGAGACCTTAAGAAGCAACATTAGCTCTTGCAGATCTCAACATTTTACAAACTTAGAATCTGGGCAATTAGAATCCTAGAATCTGGGCCAGGCGCAGTGGCTCGCGCCTGTAATCCTAGCACTCTGGGAGGCCGAGGAGGGAGGATCACTTGAGTTCAGGAGTTCGAGACCAGCCTGAGCAAGAGCGAGACCTCATCTCTACCAAAAATAGAGATAATTAGCTGGACATGGTGGCATGTGCCTGTAGTCCCAGGTACTTGGGAGGCTGAGGCAGGAGGATCACTTGAGCCCAGGAGTTGGAAGTTGCAGTGAGCTATGATGACGCCACTACACTCTACCTGAGGTGACAGAGTGAGACTCTGTCTCCAAAAAAAAAAATAGATAAATAAAATAAAATCCTAGAATCTCCACGACTGAAGATGAGAGTGTGTGTGTTTGTGTGTGTTGGGAGAGGGGGTTGGGGCAGGGAATACCAAAGCATCAAAAGCAACATGGAATGGATGAAGTCAAAGCCATGCAAAAGGGACAAAAATTTCTGAAGCCTGAAGTACAGAGACCCAGAGATGGCCCATCAGCGATCCCACCTGTATACTTAGTTAAACTTTTTTTTTCACATTTATTGGCCATTTGCATTTCTTCCTTTATGAATTATTGTTAATTAGAATGTTCATATTTTTCTTATTTAGTTGTAATACCTCTATTGATATTAAGGATAGCAACTCTGCAGCTAGCATATGTTATTGCGAACTTTTGCCCTCAGGTTGTCATTTTCTCTTTGTCTTGTAAGGTGGTTTGGCATATCTGTATGATTGTACAGTTTAGCTCTCAGGGGGTGACCTGTTTTCTAAATTCTGGAAGGATGTCACTCAGCAGCTCTCAAAGTGCTCGTAAACAGAGAAAACCAGGGAATTCCCTGATCAATTTGGCCACAGGAATTCATTTTTTTATTCGGTAGCCCAGCCCCTTCCCAACCCACCCTCGGCCCGCTTCCTTATTTTCTTCCCATGTAAATAACCTGCCTGTGCCAGTTATTAAGCTATTGCTTCTCAGCTCCAGACACAGCCCTCTGTACTCTGCTCTGTTGTGGTGCTGGGCTGGGGACTCCCCGACCACAGTGATGTGGGCTGGTTCCCTTTTACACTCTGCTAATGGGGCTGGGGGGAGAAAGGACTTGCTCCTTCCTGCCTACTGGCTGCCCCAGTGAGCCTCACTCCAGGAATGCTACTTCATCCCGGCGGTGGCAGTTCTTTCCTGTGGCAGCAGTTGAATCCAGCGTTTCCAACACTGATAGAACTAGCTTCAGCGAGTAACTCCCCTTCTCCAGCCCTCCACCCAAGACACCAGCCCCAGCTGAACAGGGGCCCCTCCTCACAAGTCTGAGGTTCACCTTCCTTCTCTCAGTTTCTAAGTTTTTATAATTCCAACCTCTTCCTTTTGTTCCCCCAGCCCTAGGGATGGAAGCGGCTTCCTGCAGTTGTTACCTCCATGATACCTTAAAGTTCTCTCCCCCCGCCCAAACTTTCAGATACCTAGTTAACAACTTTATACCTAGTTAACAACTCTTTACATTGAATTCTCACTGATCAAATAACTGGTGTGATTTCTATCTCTGGACTGGACCCTGACTGATGTAATGAATATAATTATATTGATTGCATTGTCATTGTCTGGGACTTGGAAGGCATGTGTTCCATGCCTCCTTCTACTACTAGCATATAAAGTAACCAGGTAAACAATCGCCTGGGTTGTCCTCTCTCTCACTCTGCTCCCATCCTCTTGGGTCACAAAGTCCTACCTGCTAGACTGCTCTTATTTCCAGGAAACAATAATAATAATAATAATGGCATTTATTATGAGTTTATTGTGTGCCACATAGATCCTTATTTGTATTTCTGAATGATTCTTCAAAACAGCCCCATGAAAGAGATACTAGTATTATCCCCATTTCAAAGACAAAGAAATTGATATCCAGAGAGGTTAAGGGATTTACCCGAGGACACACAGCTGTCGTGGCAGGGCCAGAAATCCACCCCAGGCAGGCTGACACCAGGTCCTACATGCTTCCCCAGCAGGCTGGTGGTAGCGTGGAGGGAAACCGGCTCTGCATCCCAGCTCTGCCACTGATGAGCCGAGTGACCAAGAGGCCAAGATGTTGGTTGGATGGCTCTTGGGAAATGACAGCCTGAGGGGGGCAGGGAAGGCGCTGAAGTCCCAGGAGCTGACTGGACTGGCAGTAGATGCCGGCAGCACAGAATGAGCTTGCAAGGACCTGGGGCTTGCAGAAGGCAGGAAAGGGGGAGAACAACTTCCTTCAGTGGAGAGGGCTGCTGGGAAGCAGTGTGCTTGGAGCGAGAGGGTTGTGTGAGTGTGCTGGGGCTGCCAGGACAAAGCACCACAAACTGATGGCATGAACAACAGAAAGAAATTGTCTCAGTCCTGGAGGCGGAAAGTCTGAGATCAAGGTATTGGCTGGGGGGTTCCTGCCAAGGGCCGAGAGGCAGGGATCTGTTCCAGGCCTCTCTTCTTGGCTGGTACATGACCATGTTCACGTGGACATGGTGCTCTCTGTATGTGTGTCTGTCTCCAGATTTCTTCTTGGATACCATATTGGATTAGGGCCCACCCTAATGACCGCATTTTAGCTTGGTTGCCTCTGTAAAGACCCCATCTTCAAATTAGGTCACATTCTGAGGTACTGGGGCTTAGGGCTTCAACATATGGATTTTAGGGGGACACAATTCAACCCACACAGGAATGAAGAGTACAGTCAAAGGAGAGACCAAGAGAGGGGGATGTTGCTAGACTGTGGGTTCCTTCCCTCAGATACAGGGAAGGGTGTGGAAAGCCTGAGGGACCGGACAGGGGATCTGATTAGGACTCAGGATGAAGTCCTGGGCCCTGAGAGATGCCCTGGGGACCTGGGCTTCTGGAAGTGACTGGGGGAAGCCAAGAAGTCGATGTGCTGGGCCTGGTCCTGATGGTCCCTTAGGGAAGGTGGTGGCCAGTTCCAGCTGGCCCGGGGCCACCAGACAACAGACCTTTCTTCCACTCTTGATAATTTGGTGTCAAGTGGGGAGCGAAGGCCTCCTCAGGGGCCACTCTCTTAGGCAGCGTTGGAGGCGGGGGGTTCATCCTCCTAGAAGTGAAAGGACAGGAGGTGTCCTCCAAGTCCGTCACCGGTGCTGCTGGCTGTTCTGTGCACAGTAAAGGCACGGGATACCGTTTCGGCACCTTGTGACTTCTTCCAATCAGCCAGATTCACTACCCTACTTTGTTTTCTCTTGTAATCGGTTGGAATAAAAAGACTAAGACTACAGAGCACGCCGATGGCTGTTTCGAGGCACCCTGCCTGAGCTGGGGGAGCAGGAGCCCCTGGGCCTGCAGAGGGAGTGGCCCCCTGAAAAGAGGTGGGCGATGCAGAGAATTTCTGAAGACCCCTGGAGGACCAGGTGCATGAAGCCTGCCCCGTTGGCTGGGCTGGAAGGAGGGGGTGGTGCTGGGGTCAAGTCCACGGGGCAGCTGCAGACAGGGGAGACCCCGATGGCCTTGGATCCCAGGGCTGATGACCCACAGTCCGGGTCTACCCAGCCCTCCTCATCGGCCTCCCCACAGGCCGCAGCTCCTCCCTGCCCCACCAGTGTGTCCAGCCAGCTCCCCGACACCCGCACTAATCACACAACACACACGCTCACCACTTCCTCTGTCATACCCAAGAAACTATCAATTGGAAGGAATCAAATTGTGCAACACAGAGAGAGCAGTTTAGCGATCTGGCCAAACCACAGACTAAGGGAGAAGCGGGGTCTCAGGGAGACCTCAGGGAAGATGCATTTGAAACTAGGGACAGAGTGTGAGCACTCCGTGAGTCCTGGCAAGCCCCTGCCAATGGCGGTGGCGTGGGGATCTCTCCTTTCTCCTCCACAGGCTCCCTATGGCTGTGCAGAGGCCCAGCCAGTCTCTTGCTCTGAGCCCGGCACTCCACATCCGCCTCTCCCAGCTCCTCCAGTGGCACCTCCGGCCTTAGAGTGCCCTTGGTCAGAGGCAGCTCCACACCTCCAGCCACACTCGCAAGACCTGTCTGTCTAGGCCTCTCCCCAGGATCCCCTGGGCCCTACATTCTCACCTGGCACACAGCCTGCAGCCCCAAGAACTGCCTTCTCAGTGATAGCTCCCTGGTCTCCTGTCCCCTGCTCTCCCTCACCCCCCAGCTGGCAGCTCAGGGCCATACCCACCTCTGGGACCAGCCCTGGCCTGAGACAGGAGGGACTCACAGCACCACGGCTGTTTCTCTGTCCTCCTTGAGCCTCTGTCTTTGCTCCCAGGGCCAGCCTTGTTTCTGGAAGCCCAGGCCCACTTTCACCTGGCAGCCACATCCCTCCATCCCTTCCTATGCCGGGGCCCTGTCCTAAGGAGCTCAAGAAGGAGGTGTGCCTGGTCCTGTCCCCTCCCAGCTCCCTCTTGCCCTTGTACCCAGGGCTCCAGGCCCAGCCCAGGGCCCACCCTCAGAAAAACCCTGCTTCCCCTTTGCTGTAATCAGCATGGGTGGGGACACCCCTCTCTTTGGGCAAGTACTGCCTGCCACCAGTGATTGCCTGAAGACCCCTAGCTCTGAAGTCTCCTGCCTGGAGACCTTGGGAAATAGCCCCACCTCTAAGAAGCGAGCATCATTGTTTCTTGGGAAGAGATTTCCTTGCATCTCCTCGCTGGGGAGCTGCTGTTGGTCTGTCTCTGCATAGCTCCCACGCTGATGGCTCTAATCTTCCTCGGGACTCCAAACCACACCGTTTGGTTCCTGGTATCTCTTTCACCACCTCAGCTGCCCCCGAGAACCTGCAGGTGGTTTGGGGAGCAGAGGCTTGGGCCTCCTCTCTACTTCCCCATTTTTGGCTCAGGAGGCTCCTGCTGGTGTGATGTGTGTCAGCACTTTTCTGGCCATGAAGGAGCTGGTGGTTCATGGTGAAGCCATGGAGGTGATCCAGTGAGGGCGGTGGGGTGGGGAGGTAGGATCCTGTGGGCTCAAAACACAAAACGGGTCTCCAATGCCAGGATGTCAGACCAGCTCTCCACTGCCAGGGAAACAAATTCTTTCCACAAATCCTGAAAGAATGTCCTCTGTACACAGGGTCCAGTGCCAGCTGATGGCAGCTGCCCTCAGAGCCTCCGTCTCCCCAACACTGCTTCTGCTCTCCACCTTGGGGGAGTCACCGCCAACCCCACATGCCCTCCACACCCCCAACCCCACCCCCACTCAGCTGTGCAAAGAAACACCTGGTGGTCACCCTTCCTGGCTCCTTCGTGCCCCGGATAATGTAATCACCAGACCCTGGGATTTTGTTCCTTAAATACTTCCAGAATCCACTCACTTTTTCCCCATTGTTACCACTGAAGTCCCGGCCAGCATCATCTTCCTCCTGGTGGCTGCCCACAGGGTGGGTCCATTTTTGATGATTATAAAAATAGTATATGCCCACGGTAAAAATTTGGAAGAATCCTTGTAACCCATCTGATCGGCGTCTTTCTACCTCTCCGTCCCTCTACCCACTGCCCTATTGATTTTTTAGAGGGGAGAGAGACGTTTTTCATATCTGCTTCTGACGACATAGAAACTCAGGGCTACTGTCCATGCCTCTGGATGACACAGCCGTGGCCACATCCATGCTGGTTCTGAGGATGGGCTCTGTGGGGAAGGCCAATTTGTAGCCCGGTTCTCTGACCTTGGAAGAAAAAGGCTTTAAGTGGATAATTGGGATCATATCAAAGTAACTGGAAGGTTTATCATGCTGTCCATCTCATCTGGCTTCTCAACTGGACATACTAATTTGATCAAAGAAAAGATGACCCATTCCTTTCAGATGGACAGTTACTTCCTGACAACTTCTCAACTGCCTGTACAGAACAGGAAATCCCCAATTTATTTTAGATTATAAGAGAGTTACAATCATAGCTACTACCTCATCACAACCTTTATTACTGGTCAGATCAGACATCGTGCAAAATAACTGAATGCATAAAAAACTTCAGATACTAGAATCTCTTCAAGATTATAAAAGTGTCATAAACAGAGTTGCAGGGACAATTTTCAAAACATTGGAGTTTTAAAATGTGTCCCTCGAGGGGCTACTGAACAGCAGTAATGCCCACAGCACCCTTTGCACAAGGTGGTGTGTGGGGAAGAGGGCAGAACTGCTGGAGGTCTCAGGCTCCTGGAGGGGTCAGATCTGAGCACTGGGCAGAAAGCATCTGAATGTTGGGGACAGGTAAGGGGTATCAGCTGAAGGGGGCAATCCACAATGTGAGAGGAAAGAAAAGCGTGGAGGAGTTAAATATGTAAATTCAGTGTTTAAGTAGTAGTTTCAGTTAAGTAGGTACATGTGACTACACAGCAGTCGGATCTCGTGTGGGAAAAAAGACAAAATAAGGCTATAAAACAAGCGAAAAGTGTTGGGCTTCTATTCTTCTACCCCCAGGAGCGATTTGACCTAGAGCCATGAGGAGCAGGGCCAGGTGGAGTTGAGGGTCTCAGCCAAGGCCACACTGACTGCCTGGGCTGCCCATGGTCACGGTGTTATAATGAGAAAAATCAAATGCAGCTGAAAGAAACAGTAGTTCAAGGTGAGGCAATAAGTGGGCTCATTCAATGTTCCTCAAGCTGTTACGTGCTCACCCATCACCTGGGATCTCATTAAATTATGGATTCTAGTTCCCTAGGGCTCCCATGGTTTGAGATGCTGCATTTCTAGCAAGGTGGCAGGTGCTGCTGCTGGTCTCGGGCCACACTCTGAGCAGCAAGGGCCTGGTTGGCCTGGTTGGGAGAAGATTTGGGAGGGTTTGTGGAGCAGACAAAGAAGGATGTCACAAAGGGGAACAGAATATATAGCTTGTAAGATGGTGCAGCAGTGAGGGTGCTTGCTGCCAGCTGCAAGCACTCACAAAACCACTGAAAGTAGCCAAGCACAAGGGGTTTGTCACCGTCCAGACACAGAGTCTGGAGATATAACAGTACCATGCAGGGCAGCTCAGGGCCTCACCCTTTTCAAGAACCCAGGTGTTTTCCCCTCTTTCTGCTCTGACAGCTCAGAATGTAAGCAATAACGGCCGAGGGAGCTCCAGGTGACATGCAGAGGACAGTGTCCAGAGGTAGAAATGACATCTTCCCCCTCAAGGAGGTTTCCCTTCATGTCTCATTGGCCAGACCGAGATCATATGTCCCTTCTTAAGCCAATTGTTGGCAAGAGGAGAATTACCATGAGTAACTTTGATTAATCAAGTTCCTCCTTCTTGGGACTGGGGACAGGAATGTATTTTATATCCGAGATCTTATTATTTCATTGTCTTTGGTTCTTGGAGATCTATATCTATTGATGGTTGTTTCTGCTTACTGTCACCCATGGTGGCCTGTTTCCTTGGGAGTTTGGTGATTGTTAATTTTGGGCTCAAATATGGGAGAAGGTGGCTATGTGGAAATGATTCAGTAAAAAAATATCGTCTTCTACAAACAGTTGACTAGAGGCTGGGGCCTGAGAGAAATCTGGCGTCCAGCTGTCCCACTGCTCCTCCTGGTGACCGGACAAGCTGGTGTAAAAAGCCACGTGGTTGCGTGTCCACACAGGCATGCCTGCTCCTCCTGTGAGCACAGCTGCCTGGAGGGAGGCTGTGGAAAGAGGAGCCAGGAACAGGCAGAGGAGAATGTTCTCTCCTCACACCTGTGCTGAGGCAGAGGGCACTCCAGGCAGCCTGCCTTCATCATGATTCCAGGCTTGGGTCCACATGGAACAGGGCAGCACCACCAAAAATGGAAGCCTCGAGCCAGGGAGCAACAGATCACTCTGCTGACCACTCGGGGTCATTTGTTGCAAACTCAAGAGACACCATTTACGATCCCATAGGACACGATGTGAATGGTGCCCCCTGGAGATGTGTGACACAGCAGCCCTGTGAGGAAGCGCAGGCGCTGAGAGGGGTGTGAGGCAGGACCCTCTGATGGGAAGCTCTTGGAGACACAATCAGGGTCTGACTGGGGGATGGCAGAGGGACAGGTAGAAAGTGACAGATGTCTGAGGCTTTGCCACTGCAGAATGATCAAAAATTCAGCTCTGTCAGCAGGCGGGATGGGAAGAGGGCTGGGGGCCTGACTGACTTGTTTATGGAAGGACCTGCAGGACAGGGGCCAGCTGTGCTGGGGAGATAATGAGTTGAGGTTTTGATAGTTGCAGTTGCTCAAGAAAGAAGAAGGAAGTCCACTTAGATACCATAAAATTGAAAAAAAAAGTATGATGGCAGATAAATTCCCAGATAAGACCCATAAAGGGAAGGCAATACTTACCCCAAAAAGGACCACTGGAAGACTCTGCAACTTTTGAGATCAGTGTAGGGAGGCCACATGTGTCCTACTAAAATCATCTTTTAGTGTCTTTCCTGCCAAAGATGGGATGGGATCCAGTCCCATCCTGTCTGCTGCATTTGATTCAACCGCATTCTAGCCCATTCAACAGACATGAATTGAGCATCTATAACTCCAGCCTCACAGATCAGAAATAAATGGTATACTCCCTGCTCCTGATTAGCTGTCGGACCAGCAACTGCAACAGAACACAGCAGATGCTAAACTAGAGGTTCTGCAGAGGATGGAAGGAGGGCAGAGGCAGGATCTTGCTGAATATCCTACAGATATGAAGCAATCCGTGGTCATCTTTCTTCCCAAAGTCCCAGGAGCTGGAGTGTACGTGGGAAGAAAAGGTACAGAAAACTCAGGACCCACATTTGCTCCGGGGATGTGGATCCTCACTGAGGCCATAAGAGGTAGTACTGGCCTCAACTCAGCCACTAAGTGGCTGTAACCTTGGGGTGCTACTCGGTGAGCCTAGAAGTCAGGTTTGGACCAGTCCTATCCGAGGCCCTCTTGACTGCCTGGTGTTCTCCTCAGCTAGGCAGGTCAATGAGTAGAACTCAGGGATACTGAGTTGGAGGGCAAAAGCCACCACCTCCAAGAAGGCTGCATGGATATTCCTTTTCTTCTGCCTGGCAAGAACCTCCATAAACTCCAAGGTCTAACCCTGAGGGCACTTCTGCTGTGAACCCTCCTCTGACCTCCCAGGAGATGAGTCTCTGGCTTCCACTGTGAGTGGGGGTCCTTCTGGTGCATAAGAGAGAGAGTTTTGTGCCATCACCTTCTCTAAATTATAAATTCCATGATGTCATCTTCATACGCCATTACCTGGCATATAGCAGGTACTCAATGCTCTTTGGATGGATGAACAAATTAATGAATGTCAAAGTCTTATATCCTCCTTCACAACCCAGTGCCAATGTCACTGCCCCTGGAAGTCTTCCCTTTCCTCCCTAGGTAGAAGTCATCTTGCTTTTCCTCATGCTCCAATAGGATGCTGTTTGAATGCCTAAGTTAGAACAGGGCTGTTCTTTTTCTGTAAAAAACCAGACAGTAAATACGGCTTTGTGGGCCATATGGTATCTGTTTCAACTACTTGATTTTGCCATTGTAGCAGAAAATAGAGTGCAGCCATGGAGAGTATAAATGAATGAGCATAGCTGGGTTCCAATAAAACCATTTACGGACACTAAAATTTGAATTTCATAGAATTTCCACATGTCACAAATGTTATTCTTCTTTTGATTTTTCCCCCCAACTGTTTAAAAATTAACAAAACATTTTTAGCTCATGGGCTGAACAAAAACAGGCCACAGTCTATGTTTATCCTGCAGGCCACAGTGTACCAAAGCCTGCTAGAGAAATTAAGACCGGCTTGTTAATAGGCTTATTTCGGTCTCTCCTAGTAGTCTATAAAAAGAGCAGAATAATTACGAACACAGCCTTTGGATACAGATGGGTCTGTATTAAAATTCTGATTCTAGATTCCTTCTCTCCCTTTCTTCCTTTTCAGTCAAAGTCACTAGGCAGGCCAGCCAAGGACTCATATAAGGAGGGCATATCAGTCCCCCAGGGCTGTCGTAACAGAAACTGGAGGGCTTGAAACAACAGAAATTTATTGTGTCACTCTCCTGGAGGCTGGAAGTCCAAAATCAAGGTGCTGGGGGGCCTGTGCTCTCTCGGATAGCTCTAAGGAGGAATCCTTGCTGGCCTCTTACAGCTTCTGGTGGTGCCCGGCAATCCTTGGCGACCCTTGGCTTGTAGACATATCACTCTGGTCCTATGGCCGTCTATTCCCAGTGTGTCCTCAGGTCCCCTTCCCTCAAGGGCTGTCTGTGTCTAAACTTCCCCTTTCTACAAGAACACCAGTCATATTGGATCAGGCCCACCCTAAAGACCTCATTTTAATTTGATCACCTTTGTAAAGACCCTATTCTGAGGTACTGGGAGTTAGGACTTCAGTATATCTTTTTGCAAGGCACAATCCAACCGCTAACAGAGAGTGTCAGTGCAGGGCAGGGCACAGCCCACAGGGAGGTGGGCTATATGGAAGGGGGGAGGGAAGGGAGCAACTAAGTAAACATTCCAGTAACAACAATAGTCTAGTTTCTCACAGCCAAGAGGGGAGGTGCAGATGTAGACAGGGAGAATGCTAGAGAGAACCCTGCGGTGTCAGACTGGAATTGGCGGTGTCAGTGTGAACTTACAGTTTTCAGAATGACAGATACAGAAATAAACATAGCTGTAAATATGTACATTCATTTCCCGGCTCTGTCCACTGAAAAACCTGAGGGTGGTGACTGCCCCCCCACCCACCCCACCGCCGCCCCCAGCAGGGAACAAGCACACCTTGTGCTTAGATCTTGGCTCTAAATACCGTTCTCCACTGAGGGGAACCAGAGCTCCTTGGAGAAATGCCCGCGTCCAAGGCTAGGGCAGGAAAAGTACAAGGTAAGACCGGAGTGTCTTGTGGAGCCTGAAAGTCAGGAAGGTCTTAAAGAATCATGGGGCTAAGGAAAGGACACAACAAAAAAAGAAAACTACAGACCAATATCCCTTATGAATATAGATGCAAAAATTCTCAATAAAATCCTTGCAAACCAAATTCAAATGTACATCAAAAAAATAATCCATCACAATCAGGTGGGCTTTATTCCCGAGATGCAGGGATGGTTCAACATACGCAAATCTATAAATGTAATTCACCATATAAATAAAAGCAAGAACAAAGATTATATGATCCTTTCAATAGATGCAGAAAAGGCTTTTGACAAAACCCAGCAGCCTTTTATGATAAGAACTCTTAACAATATAGGCATAGATGGCTCATTCCTAGAAACTATTAAAGCCATATACGATAAACCCACAGCCAATATCATACTGAATGGGGAAAAATTGAAGGCGTTCCCCCTTAAAACTGGCACCAGACAAGGGTGCCCACTATCTCCACTTCTTTTCAACATAGTGCTGGAAGTCCTGGCCACAGCAATTAGACAAGACAGAGGAATCAGGGGCGTCCAGATAGGGGCAGAAGAGGTCAAACTTTCACTATTCACAGACGATATGATATTATACATAGAAAACCCCAAAGATTCAACCAAGAGATTACTGGAATTGATAAATGAATTCAGCAAAGTCTCAGGATACAAAATTAATACACACAAATCCATAGCCTTCATATATGCTAATAACAATCAAGCCGAGAAACAAATTAAAGATGTAATACCTTTCGCAATAGCAACAAAGAAAATTAAATATTTAGGAACATATCTAACTAAGGAGGTCAAAGACCTATATAGAGAGAATTATGAAACACTGAGAAAAGAAATTGCAGAGGATGTAAATAGATGGAAAGCCCTACCATGCTCTTGGATAGGCAGAGTCAACATAGTAAAAATGGCTTTGCTACCTAAATTAATTTACAGAATCAATGCAATCCCTATCAAAATACCAACATCATTTTTTGCCGATCTAGAAAAAATAATTCTACGCTTCGTGTGGAACCAGAGAAGACCCCGTCTAGCCAAAGCAATCTTAAGCAAAAAGAACAAATTGGGAGGCATCTGTCTACCAGACTTCAAACTATACTACAAGGCTATAGTAACCAAAACTGCATGGTATTGGCACAAGAACAGACACATAGACCAATGGAATAGGACTGAGAACCCAAATATAAAACCAACTTCATACAGTCACCTGATCTTTGACAAATTCCAGAAAAACGTACACTGGGGAAAAGATTCCCTATTCAACAAATGGTGCTGGGAAAACTGGATGGCCATATGTAGAAGACTGAAAGTGGACCCACACCTCTCACCTCTCACAAAAATCAATTCACAATGGATAACAGATCTAAACCTAAGACATGAAACCATAAGAATTCTCGAAGAAAACGTTGGAAAAACTCTTGTGGACATTGGCCTAGGCAAAGAATTTATGAAGAAGACCCCCAAAGCAATCACAGCAGCAACAAAAATAAATACATGGGACCTGATCAAATTGAAAAGCTTCTGCACAGCCAAGGAAACTATCACTAGAGTGAACAGACAACCTACAGAATGGGAGAAAATATTTGCATGCTACACCTCTGATAAAGGGCTGATAACCAGAATCTATACAGAACTTAGGAAAATCAACAAGAAAAAATCAAACAACCCTGTTAAAAAATGGGCAAAGGACATGAACAGAAACTTTTCCAAAGAAGACAGAATAATGGCCAGCAAACATATAAAAAAGTGCTCAACTTCTCTAATCATCAGGGAAATGCAAATCAAAACCACAATGAGATATCACTTAACTCCAGTGAGATTGGCTCATATCAAAAAATCCCCAAATAACAAATGTTGGCGGGGATGTGGACAGATAGGAACACTCATACACTGCTGGTGGGACTGCAAATTAGTACAACCTCTATGGAAAAGAATATGGAGATACCTCAAAGAATTAAAAGTAGAATTACCATTTGACCCAGCAATCCCACTACTGGGTATTTATCCAAAAGAAAAAAAGACATTTTATAATAAAGACATCTGCTCTCGAATGTTCATAGCAGCACAATTCACAATTGCAAAGTTGTGGAAACAACCAAGGTGCCCATCAATACACGAGTGGATCAATAAAATGTGGTATATGTATACCATGGAGTATTACTCAGCAATAAGGAACAACAGTGAATTAACACATCTGGTATTATCCTGGTTGGAGCTAGAACCCATTCTTCGAAGCGAAGTGTCACAGGATTGGAAAAACAAGCACCACTGGTACTCACCATCAAACTGGTACTAACTGATGAACACTTACATCACACAGGGCAATAACATTCATCAGAGGGCGGGCGGGCGGGAGGGGGGTGGAAGGGATGGGAAAAACTCTCACTGAATGGATGTGGGGAGCACAGTTTGGGAGATGACCACGATTGTGGCTCTGACACAGGCAGAACAGGGGCAATGTGTATGGCCAAAATGTTGTACCCCCATGATATTCTGAAATTAAAAAAAAAAAAAGAATCATGGGGCTATATCAAAGGACGCAGGAGCCAATTTGAAGGAGCTGTCACTGGCTAAAGCTGGGATGATTTAAGTGTTAAAAGTAATAATTATTGTAACTGACTATAAACCATTTAATAAAACAGAAATCTGTGAATCCATGCTGATTAAATAAGTGAATAACAACATGAGAAAGGAATAAAACTCTTCCTTAGCATCTCAACCAATAAATGCAAAGGGAATGATGGAATTTTAAAAGTCACCATTTGGCAATCATCCTCATGATAATATTTACTTTAGCTAAGGAACATCATTGCATACTGAAGTTATTGGTGGAAGAGGGAAGAGGAAGCCTAAAAGTATCTCTCAACCAAATATGTATTAATTACAATGAGAGCTGAGGAAAGTAATTTTACAGTGGAGAAACTTGGCTGACACCATCTTAATCAAGTGACCGGAGTGAGCATCATTAGTGATAGGACAAGTTGACACTGAAATGGGATAGGACACACCGAGAAGCATCCAGCATCATTTCTATGTTATTCTGGCCAAAAGTGCATAACCTGGGTCTAATCATCAGACAGACTGAAATCGAGGGACATTCTGCAAAACAAGGCTTTCAGTCTTCAAAGATGTCAAGAAAACTGAGGCAATGGTTCCCAGTTGGAGACCGGAGAGCCGTGGCAACTGAATGCAATGCACAGTCCTGGCTGGACCCTTTGCTATAAAATATGTTACTGAGACCATTTCGAAGGGGGTTCCCACACAAAGAGTATGTGAGAGTTCTTCGGTACCACTCTGTTAACACTCTCCATATTTTGAAATAGTTTCATTATAAACATAAAAATGGAAAAAAAATGCAAAGTTACTGTCTACTAGACATGTTACTTTTGATGACGTATTTTACTCTTTATGCCTCAATTTCTTCATCTGTAAGGTGAAGACGGTAACAGCTACCTAAAGGATATCGGGAGGGGTGGAAGAGATGGTGAAGCACCTGATCCAGGGTCTGGTCACACGTGTAAGTGCTCATGCCCTGGTTGCTATTAGTATTATGTTCTTGCCAATGTTTTATTGGGTTTCTTAGACCCTACGACGTCATCAATTGTAAGACACATTATTTAATATACCACTGAGGGGAAAAAGTGCTCAATCGAACCCTGACGAAGTCACTCCAGTCACATGGCCAAATGCATCTTAATCAAGTGATTAAAGTGAACATCATTAGTGCTGAGACAAGTTGACACTGAAACTTTTAATATGTAGTGAGATCTCTTTTAGACTTATTCAAGCGTAGATTTGTATCCTATGGTGCTCTACTGATTACTTAAAAATGGAAGGGATAAGCCAAATGAACTGGGTGAGGTGGTCCTAAGACTTCTTCACGTTTGGAGTCTGGTGTCGTTGAGTCATTTTGACTCGGAGCTTCGGTGTCTTTGTGTTTCCGCCCAACAGCATCCTCTGTTCCCTCAAGGACATCAAGGGCCTCATCCCCGGTGACACAGCAGAGGTGGTCAGGGAAGACAGGCCGGGAGGGAGCACCTGGGACGGAAGAAAGGCCGGGATGTCACTGCAATTGCATCCTCTCCAGCCCTGGATAACTCCCTTCGGGTCCTCTCCTCACAGGCCGGGACGTCACACCGGGCCAGCATGGGAGAGGACCACCAGCCTGGGCTTTCTCTGCTCGGGCGGGTCCTGCAAGCTATTCCTGGCCAGCTCTGTCTTGCCTGGCAGGAGGAAAGCAAAGAACAGCCAGGCCAGAAGTCCAGTGGCTTCCGGCAGGTTCGCACCCTCCACTCCCCTCATTCCTGACTGCCACTGCCCCCTTTCCCCCGGGAGGTGTCCTCCTCTCCGTACAGGAGAAATAGGACTACGTTTTCTTTTGCCTCAGACTTCAATATGGCTCGGCAAGGCACTGTGACTGATCTTGTCTTTCTTTAAAGTTTTGACAGTTTGTTCTCCATGGATACTTTTTGCATTACTTTTGATTTTTTACCATATTGCACTAAAATATGATTTGATTACAGAATTTTTTGGTGCCTCCTTAAATTTTACGAGAGAGAGAGAGAGAGAGAGAGAGAGAGAGAGAGAGAGAGAGAAAGAGAGAGAGAGAGAGCGTGAGCCTCGCTCCCTTTGCCTTGACCCGCCAGCCCTGCTGTGCACTCACTCACTCATTCATTTCACACAGGCACTAAGGGCCTCCTGTGCGCCAGGCCACGTGCTGGGCACTGGGGAGAGAACGTGAGCCAGATCCAAGCCAGCACTGAAGACAGTCTCGGGGAAAGACAATCGTGAAAATGCATGACTGACGGACACGTGGGAGGGACAAGGCAAAAGAGGACACCCGGGGAATCAAAATGCCACTGGCTACCCCTTGAGGGGGTTCTGCTGCGGCCAGCTCTAAGCTAAGGTCTCCCACGCTGCATCTCACTGGATTCCTGCGACAGCCCTTCCAGGTTGCAGGTGCTTCTGTAAACATAACAAATGAAGTTCCTGAGGCTTGGAGAAGTTACAGGCAGGTGGTTTGCACAAGGTCACACTCTAAGAAGTAATGGACTTGGGAGTCCAGGCCAGGTCTGTCTGGCTCTGGGCTCACACTGGCTATGTTATTGCAGCCACCTCCCTCTGCGTCCCCACAGGGGAGTCAGGGAAGGCTGCATGGAGGAGGCCCTGCATGAGCTGAGGCTTGCAGAATGTGTAGGAGTTTATAGGGAGACAAAGTGGGGTAGAAGTCCTTCTGACAGAAACAGAAGTCATGTGCACTATCAGCAAAGCAAAGTCACATCCACAGGGTGATGCTTATGAAAAGTCATTTGTGCAAAAAGGTCTTGAGCCAGCATCACTTCCTCTTTCTGCTTCTCTGTTTCCTAACAACGTCAGCATAAATAGGAAGTGCGTGAGGCTCACTGCTGTCTGGAGGCTCCAGAAGAAGGCTGGTCTGTCCTGCCACACAGAGGTATGGCCTGGCTTTCAGAAACAAGGCTGAAGGAGGGGCTGGGAGCGGGGGCAGTGCAAGAAGTCAAGGCTGGAAAAGGAGAGGGGACATCTGGGGGCTGTCATGTGGGCAGCTGTGCTCTGGGAACTCAAGGGGGTGGCTAGGGCTTGGAAAGACCTGAGCCCAAACTCCTAGGGCAGCCAGTGGGTAGGAGGGCAGCCAGGGGTGCCAACCTGCTTGGATGTTGTATGAGGGCTTTGGGAGGACCCAGTCTCACTGGCCTCACCAGCAGGATCCAGTTGTCCTGGTGGGGAGGACGCCTTGGGGTGGAGAGTGCTCAGGCCTGGGAGTCAGGCACCTGTGTACTGTCCGTCTTTGCTTTGTCACTAAGGTATCGGTGGCAGTAAGAGCAACCACTCTGTGCCCTGGGCTTCTGTCTCCTCATCCATGGAATGGGGAGAGTGTGGATTGTCCCTACATCCTGGTTTTAGAAAGAGACAGAGCATGCATGCCTCTGTGTGACTGTGCATGTGCGCGTGCGAATCCATGGGGATGCAGGAGAGATACACAGAGGCTGAGGGCGGAGGGTGAGACCTGGAACCTCGCTCTGCTGGGGCCCAGAGCTGGGTGCAGCTCGGAAGCTCACTTGGAACTTGAGAAGGGGCAAGGGACTGTAGCTTGGATTCCTAGATGCAGAATTACTGTGTGAGAGGTTGTGCGTTTGAAATTTTAAAAGGTATTGCCAAGTCATCCCCAAAGTAGCTGAACTAACACACCCAAGGTAGTGCATAAGAAGGCCAATTTATCTCTGGAGAAATTATCAATCTTTTTAATTTTGTCCAATGTAATAAATGAAAATTATCTTATTTTTGCTCAACATTTTTCCTTCACTGGTTATGAGTGAGGTTGTGCATCTTCCACATATTTATTGGCCATTTGCATTTCATTTATGATGAACACGAAGAAGTCCTTTGTCCATCTCCTGGTGGGTTCTTTGCCTTTTTGCATCTCAACTTTCGGAGTGATTCATTTATTATGTGTATTAGTAATTCATCTACAAATGTTGAAAATATATTCTCCCAGATTATCGCTTATCTTTACCATGTTTAAGGTGTCTTGCGTCAAGTAAAAATGTTTTAATTATGAAGTGAAATCTGTCATTTATTTTTTACTTCATGGCTTCTGGTTTTGGTGTCTTGTTCCACTTCTAGGATTACAGAATTATTTTTAATGCTTTTATTATTTTGGTTTTGACTTTTAGATTTTTAATCTATCTAGAATTTGGAGGGGTGAGTAATGTATACAGCAATAACCTAAGTTTTAAAAATAATAATCATCTGTCACAATGTTGTTAATTACGAATGTGCCATCCATCCTCTCCTCAATGATTTGAAATGTTGCTATGACTTCTAAAATCCTATATATACTTGGTTATTTTCCTATTGTTTTCTGGTTTGTCTCCTGTTTTGTTCCTTATTATTTTTCTAGCTAATAGAGCAAGTCTTTCATCTTTGGTTTGTTATAATTTCAAGCCCATTGTCAATCTTTAGGAATTTTCATTTCTATTGCCTTGAGTTTAGAGATTATTTGGGAGGTTGATGACTGGAAGTAAAGACAGTAGTGGGAGGCGCCTCCTGCTCATACCCGCGACGGGAGGGCACTGACATTCCTCTCTAATTCCGACGTTGCCTTCCGTTTCCGGTAGATGTTCAGTAATGCCACTGTTTCCTCCACCTCTTCATTTGCCAGGATTTATTTGTTTGTTCATTTAATCAGAAATGACTTGTGTATTATTAAATATTTGGGAGCTTCTGTCAAGATAAACTTATCCTTTTGTCCCCCTTTTAATCCGTTCATCTGTTTCTTTTAATCATAAATAGATTCCTTAAGGGCTCTCCTTCCGTTTATGGAAGGCTCTCTACCTGGCCATGGTGCATTCTTCTTTTAAAAGTCTGTGTCAGATTGTGCTATGAAATTGTTTTTGTCTGGAGAATTTGTGTTGTGCTTTTTTCCCCCAGTTTTTATTTCTATCATTAAATTTCTTCATAAGCTTGGCAATTTGCATGTGTATTTCTCCTGAGTGACAAGGTGTTTGGTTTCCCTCCTCTGTCATCCTCCTGTCTCCACTTACTTCTCATCCTTAATGACTTTTAACCCTTACATTTTTAACACGTGTTTAACGGATATTTCCTGCCAGCATTTGGGTTTAACACATTAACTGCCATATGAGTTGTATTTAACTCACGCTAGTTTTGAGCCCGGGGCCTCGAGAAGCATATGTAACTCACACGTCTCCTCACCTTGGGAGC
The DNA here is from genome assembly GCA_023783475.1 of Daubentonia madagascariensis. Lineage (NCBI taxonomy): Eukaryota > Metazoa > Chordata > Mammalia > Primates > Daubentoniidae > Daubentonia > Daubentonia madagascariensis. The sequence goes on along the minus strand of JAKFHU010000600.1, from coordinate 10,036,442 downwards.
CATGAGAGCTATTTTTCAAATTGCATGGAACTCACACAGAAAACAATAAAAAATAACAAATTTTTCATTAAATTAAAAAGGATCGTTTTGTTTTCGAAGTTTTTATTCTATTTTCCTAATAAAACACCGTGGCCCCAAGGAAAAAAAATTTTTTTCTAGTGTGGCAGTCAATGTGTTAATTAGCACATAGATGATCTTCCAAACAAGATGAGATCTTTAGCAGGTTTTCGGTTCTCCTTCACTCCCCACCCCAACCTCACAGCCAACGCCCACATTAAAATCTTCTGAGTTTTAGTTCAATATTGTCATCACGTATTTATTTATTTTTACTTTATGCAATAACAATCTTCTTTACTTACCTACAAGTGTTATTGGTTTCTTTGTTTCAGTATTGCAGCCTATCTTTCTTTCTTGGAATTTTTTTTCCTGAGATATATCCTAGAATAATTTTTTTTCCAGAAAAGATCTGAAAAACTTTCTTTGTCCTTACATGGCCAAAATTTTTGTTGCCCTTAAATGTCAGAGAAAACTTGGCATTTTGTGATTCTAAGTTTAAACATATTTTCCCTTTCAAGACATTTATTTAGAGTTCAGGGTCACTGGTAAGAAATCTCTTGCCAATCTGACCCTTGTTCCATTGACAGTAACCTGTGTGTTTGTTTTCTTCTGGAAGGTTTTCTAGTATTACCCTTTTATTCTTGGAAGACTGAAAGTTTGCCAGTATGATCTGGGAATGGCACTATTAAAAAGCAATCTTGAGAGTTAAGCCCAATTTCTGTCCCCTCCTACAAAGCCCTATTTTAGTAGCCCCCCTTGAATAAAGTCTTCCTTGCTGTCTTTTTTTTTTTTTTTTTTTTTGGAGACAGAGTCTCACTCTGTTGCCCAGGCTAGAGTGCAGTGGCATCATCATAGCTCACTGCAACCTCCAACTTCTGGGCTCAAGCAATCCTCCTGCCTCAGCCTCCGGAGCAGCTGGGATTACAGGCACCCACAATCACACCCTGCTAATTTATCTATTTTTAGTAGAGATGGGGTCTCGCTCTTGCTCAGGCTGGTCTCGAATTCCTGAGCTCAAGAGATCCTCCTGCCTTGACATCCCAGAGTGCTAGGATTACAGGCATGAGCCACCACTCCTGGCCCTTACTGTCTTTTAAAAATATTTTTAAAAAAGAAGCTTGTTCTTTATTTAGTGCACTGTTGTCTCCTTGAAAGCCCTGTGAAGTTTTCTTCTATTTCCAATTGTATCTGTTTGGTTGTGCATGGAAAATCTCCAAACAACAGTGGCTTAACAACATAGAAGCTTCTTTTTCCTCTCACATAAAGGACATCCAGAGCTAGGCAGCCTCAGGCTGGTGTGGTTGCTCCAGAATGACAGCAGGGATGCAGCTTCCTCTCTGTTGCATCATCCTTTCGTACGGCATCCATCCTCAAGGTAAACTTATGGTCCAAAGCGGCTACTGGAGCTCCAGCTATCACTTCCCAGCTGCAGGCTGGAAGGAGGGGAAAGGCAGAAGGGCAAAAGTGGATCCCTGCCACTTGAGTCGACTGCTTTTAACATGCACAGTGTTTCCACTCATATCTCTTCAGACAACATTTAGTCACTTGATCACTCCTAGCAGTGGGAAAGTGTAAGAAATATAACCTGTTATTCTGTGCAGCAATAAATCCAGCTAAAACCCAGGCTTTTGTTGCCAGGAAAGGGGACAGCTAGGTAGCTGACACTGTCTGCTATATCTACCCTCAATTCTCCATGCCCTCTGCTTCTGGTTGTTGAAATTCTTGGATTTCTTTCCCAGGTCTTAACTTTTCTCTAAAACTTTTCATCTCCTTGTCTACTTGCTCTGTCTTTAACATCTACCTTTTCCATTTGTGGAGTTCATTCTGTAGTGTGGCCCGTTATTGAGATTTTTTAAAATTATGGATCCTAAATCTTCAAATTCCAAGAACTCTGTTTATTTGTTCTTTGCACAGCAGTCTCTTCTCTTAAACGGCTGTGATTTCTCAAATCTCCCGAAGAGGCCCATTTAGATGCTTTAAAGGTTTCTTCTATTTTTGCTTTATCTGTGCATGTCTGTAGAAGTGTTGGGTCAGTACGTGCCGGAATACACATGCACGATGCTGATGACTGGGAAATAGCATCGCACAGTGGTTAAGGATACAGAGCCTAGAGCCAGCCTGCTGTGGCCTTCAATCCCAGCCTGTTCCTTACCAGCTGTGTGATTGTGGACCAGTTACTTAACACCCCTACCTCTGTTTCCTCATCTATACGGTGGGGATTCTAATGGTAACCTATACCTAGATGTATTAGTATCTGTAAAGCCCTTGGACCAGTACCTGGTTCGTAGTAAGCTTTAAAATATTGTTAGCCACTGGCATGAATTCTCTCTGTGTATGTGAATATTCTGTTTGTTTTCTTAGATGACATTAATTTGTTTTAACCTTTTGCAGTGAAAGACACTAACTTGTCCTCTATAATTTTGATTGCTATGGTCTGTATGTTTGTGTTCCCCCAAAATTCACACGTTGAAATCTAATCCCCAACGTGAGGGTATCTGGAGGGCCTTTGTGGGAAGGGAGTGGCACCTCTAAAAGGCCCCGGAGAACTCCCTCACGCGTTCTACCATGTGAGCTCACAGTGCGAAGTCTATGAGGAACAAGCCCTCACAGACCCTAAATCTGCCCGTGCCTTGATCTTGAACTTCCCAGCCTTCAGAACAGTGAGAGAGAAATCTCTGTTGTTTATAAGCCACCCAGTCTATGGTATTTTGTTACAGTTGCCCTAATGGAGTGATACATTGACTCAAACTTTTTTTTTTTCCCTGCACTTTGCCCTTTACTTTATGGTTTGGTAAATTTTACAAAATACAGAAGATTCTGCTTTTACGTGCTTCTGTCTGTCAGCCTTTGGCTCTCTGATTTCTTCTACTGCTTTTAAGCTTAAATAGTTCAAAGGTCTTTACTTCTAGGGTTGCAAGTTTAACACGATTCAACTTTTTACATTTAAATTTTTAATTAACCTGATATTTGGAGGATGGTGTGAGATACAGATTTAGACTGATATTTTTTATGTGGTTATTCAATTATCTTAGCATTTTTAGTTGAATATACCATCACTTCCCATTGATTCTGGGTTCCTCCCGCATCATATAGCCCCTTCTTAGGTAAAATAGAGTTTGCTTCCAGCCAGCATGTCCACGGATATATTTTGTGTGTGTGTGTGTGTGCGTGTGTGTGTCTTGAGTGAAGTTTCAAACAATCTCACAGAACAAAAGGGCCGTGGTCCCCTGTTGAACTCTTCTGGGTACTTCCCAAGCCGGACAACATGAAAATGAGGAAATCCCCAGCCCCTGCAGGGGAAAAGAAACTGGCTGCCCAGGCTGCTGGGGGAGGAGGGACTGTAAACGGGAGGGGACATGGGGGGGGGAAGTGCCAGGCTGCCTGTGCTCCAGAGAGCGTGTGAGTGTTTTCGTGTGCATGTGATCACACCCAGGCCATGACACAGGGGCATCCAACACCCAGTGACTCCCCACAGCAGATGAGGATCAGCGCCCCACGGGAGCTCGGTACAAATCAAATTCTAGGCCTCCCTCTTAGCTGTGCTCCTCTCCCGGGCTGAGCACAGTGGTAGGTGTTGACGACCAAAGAGGGGACCCAGCGCCCCCAAGCGCCCCATGAAGCTCATGTCCCAACCATCATGCCCGAGGAGACTGAGGCTCCAGGGGAGGGGACTGTCCCTGCGTGTCATGCCTCAGGGCCACCACTCTGGGTTCCCGCAACGCATCGGGTGTGTCTCTGAGACTCTGAGGAGGGGAGGGGTAGTTCCCCGGGTGACATCTCTTTCTGCAGGCCTGGAGGAGGCAGAGCCCAGGAGGGAGGGCCTGTGACATGGGTCTCGCCTGTGCCCCAGCTGGGCAGGAACACAACACTCTGGGACACTGAGGACCCAGACCCTGCCCACAGCCAGACCTGCCTGTGCTGGCTTCTGCTGGTTCAGAGCTGACAAGGGAGATGGTGCTGACCCGGGGGCTGCTCCCCACGGCCTTGCTGGCTCTGTGCTGGGCATCCGGCCTGGCACAGGCAGGTGAGTCCAGTTGCCTCCTCCCCTTCCCCACCCCCTCCTTGCTGCTGGGCCCTGGGGGACCCCCTGCCCCTGCACCCCCCAGGACATGGCCTCCCTCTCCTGCCCCCTTCCCTCCTTCTGCCCATCTCCCTGCTTGCCCCACCCCCCCACTTCCCTCCTCCCCCACGTCCCTGCTCATCCTTTCCTGGTCTCCTGGAACACCCAGCGCAGACTGTCTGACTTCTCTGCCCACATCTGTCAGTGTGGCCTTCCAGTCCTCTGGTGCTAGGGTGGCTGTTCAGGCTTTTTCCTGCCCCTCCTACTCTAGCAGACACTCTGCTCCCTGACAGCCTCCAGGTCTTTGTCCTGCAGGGCCCTGGGCCTGGGGTCTCTCCCTGCTTCACCCCCAGCACCCTCTTTGTGCCTAGAGGCCCTGCTGGGAAGGTCCTAGGGCTCCTGGGGTACAGTGATGCATCCCAGTGCCCACAGAGAACCAGCTTCTGGGACAACCGTGGGAACCACACTCCCTTCTCCAAACACCAGGCCCCAGGCTGAGGCCCAGAGAGCAGGCAGGAGGCCCCAGGGTAGGGCACTGCCATGCTGCACCCCAGGGCTGGGTTTGTGCATCCTCTCAGGCTGCTCAGTGAGTCATGGGTGTGGGGCCAGAGCCTGACATATGTCCCTGTCCTGGGAGCTCAGGGGCCCAGGCAGTGTGCTGACAACCAACCAGAATACTGTGTTTCTGTCAGGAGAAGAGGGCCCACAGGCAGGCCCCCAGACAGGCCCTGGCCCCACCCAGGCTCCCCAGGGCACCTCTGCCTGGCCACCAAGTGCCTATGCAGGAACCTAGGAGACCCCTCCCCAAGGCTAAGTGTCCAGGAAGAGCTGGGAGGGGTGGTGACAAGGGACCCCAGAGGGGAGAGGAGTGACACCCTTCTGCCTCTTCCCGGTCAGAAACCATCCCGCTGCAGACCCTGCGCTGCTATAACGACTACACCAGCCACATCACCTGCAGGTGGGCAGACACCCAGGACGCACAGCGGCTTATCAACGTGACCCTCCATCGCCGGGTGGATGAGTGAGTGACGCTGGGTGGGAGCTGGGGCAGGGGGCTGCTGTGTCTGCTGTGCCTGGCCGGGGCTGTGGTGCAGAGAGGGACGTCTCAGGTCAGCCTCAGGTGGGACTGGACAGAGGACAGAGGAGCAGGGAGGCCACTCCCCAGAGGTCCTGCCCTGCCCTGCAGCCTGCCAGGACCTCGGGGCTCCTGCGTGGGCCTTCTCCACTAATGTAGTTGTGGTGGTGATAGTCTTTCCTATTTCATCACAATTTGACAAAATGACCCCACATGACCTCCTTTAGTTCCTCCTCACTGTGAGGCAAGCAGAGCAGGGCCGGGCCAGGATGCCCAGTCCACGGATGAGGAAACCGAGGCCGTGGAGGTGAGGCCCACACCCTGGCCACTCAATGGCGAGCAGCAGTGCAGGCTGCACCAGCCTGTCTTGGGGGGCTCCACGGTCTCCCCAGGCCCACCACCTCCAGATGAGGGGTCTGCCCTTCTCACCCTGAAGTCTCCTGGGCACATGCCACTGGGAAGGTGAAAGGCATCGCTCTGGGGTTTTGGTGAGAGACTAAATCAGCCATAAACAAAATGATTAAACAGCTGCAGCCACAGGGACCAGCGACACCACCTTGGAGGCTGCCCAGGGTGGGGCGGGGGCGGGGGGGAAGCCTCTGTCACAGCCCATGGCCCGCGCCTCCGTGTCTCCAGTTCCCTCTGCTGCTCTCCCCGACACCACCACCCTACCTTCTCTGCTCTCCGAAATCCTACCTCACCCCTCCCACCCTGGCTGTGACCTGCTTCCTGCTGCACTGAGACAACAGGGGCCCTGAAGCGACACGCCCAGCTCCCACTCACACCCCACCCACGTCTGCCCCTGCAGAGGATCACCAACCCCAGCTCCTGTCTCAGGCCTGGGCCCAGGTCCAACCTGGTCTTGCTGTTCGAGGACGTCACTGCCCCCCCAGTGCCTACTCTCGCTGTGCCAGCAACGGTGCCCTCTGCTGGGATCCTTCCCAACCACCCTGCAAATGTGCCCCAACCCCCCTTACAGATGCCAGCCAGGACGCGGCCCCCAGGCAGCTCCCGATCCTGCAGCCCTGCAGCCCTGCAGCCCCGGCCTCTCTCTGCTTCCCTTGACAGCGACACCCTCCGTTTTTCCCAGGGACCTGCCTGGAACCCACGTGATCAGGCTTTCAGCCCCACCCTTTCAGCCAACCTCCTGGTCGAGATCACCAGTGCCCTCCAGTTGTTACCCTAAGGGTCAATCCTCAGCCCTCTTACACTTGACCCATTTGCGTCCTCTGATGCCGTGACCCCACCTTCTTGGGTCATGTTCTCCTCATGGCCTGCGGTCACTCCACTGCCTGGTGGTCCTTCTGCCTCCTGGCCCCCGATCTCCTCTGCTCCTTCCTCCTTGTCCCCTTCCTCTGCACAGGATGCTCCAGGGCTCAGTCACAGGTGCAGCTCTGGTGTCACATGCTCGGGATGCCTTTCCTGACCCCCATCTGCAGCTGCACCCTCGTCCCCGTCAGGCCCACACCCCCTTCCCTGCTTCACGTAGCTACATAAGGTTTTCTTCATCTGACAAACTATGTATTTTATTCAGCTGTTTAACGTGTGTCTCCTTCCCCCAGGAGTTAGCTCCAGGGGCAGGGGTTTGTGTGTGTTTTGGTCACTGCCAGGCCCTGATTCTGGACAAAGACAGGCACATGATAACACTCCATGAACACTTGACAAGTGAGTGACCCTCATTCACTCTGGGCTGAGCCGTGTTCTCTCCTGACAGGGCCCCCCTGGAGCCAGTGTCCTGCGAACTCAGTGAGGACATGCTCTGGTCAGACTGCCCGTCTCCCCGCTGTGTGCCCCGGAGATGTGTCATTCCCTATAAGCTCTTCGTCCTCGCCGACAAAGACTACTTCTCATTCCAACCAGACCGGCCCCTGGGCATCCAGCTCACGGTTTCTCTGGCCCAGAATGGTGAGCTCTGGGGTCCCTGGCCAGGGCTCAGTCCCTGTCTAGACAGTGGGTACCAGGGGTGGCCTGGGGTTGGGTTTGGGGCATTGAGGGATGAGGATCTGGTCTCCTTACAATGGAGGTGTTGGAGCTGGTACCATTTGGGGAGCCCCTGCCAAAGGGACCTTCCCTGCCCCCGGCTGCCCCCACCTCCTCTGAAGCCATGGGTTCCAGCTCTGAAGGCTTCCCTTCAAGAAAACCATTCTGATGACTCACGTAGAAACTTACCAGTTTACAAAAGTGTTTCATCCTACTTGTCTCAACTCATTTCTGTAGCAACCCATTGTATGGATGAGACCCTTGAGGTCCAGAGAGGTCACATCACTTTCCCAGAGTTCCACCCCTGAGCGGTAGCGACAGTGAAGGGTCAGCCTTTCCAGGGGGCTTCCTGCATGCTGGACACAGAGCTGGTGGCCCTGAGTGTGCTGGGAACACACGGTGGCCCATGAAACAGGCCATGATGTTCCACGGATACAGATGATCATTTCATATAGTTAGGATTTGTTGGACTCTATATTAGAAAGAAATATAACCAGCACTTCAAACTCGTGGAGTCAAGGAAATTATTACTTAGAATGAGGCTAAATAAAAAGTGGAGGCATTTTATAAAAGTTTGCAATGACATGGCAAAAGCCATGCAGGTGGTGGGCTGTCAGCAGACACTGCAGCTCTCACATAACTCTCCAAGCAACACCAGGTTAGACACTGCTCTCACTGCCTTTTGGCTGCCTATGAAAGTGACATGGAGAGGGAGGTGACTTGCCAAGGCCTCCCAGCTGCTGCTGGCAGAGCTAACTCCCACCCAGGAAGGTCTGACCCTCAGGCCTCTGATCCTAGTCCCCGGGCCACCCTGCCGCTCCTGGCAAGGGTCAGAGGGGAGGGGGCTCTGGCCTTGGCTCTCTGCCTCATTTTGCCACAGCATCAGGAAGCTGTTGCTGGAAGAGGGAATGGGTTAGGCTGCGAGGAATTTACGCTGTTTCCAAAGGTGTGTTTGATGGATGAGAGAGTGCTGTTCTGATTGGAGCTCAGAGCCTGCAGACAGGAGACACCCGATGTTGTCCTGTGTGAGAGTTTGCTGACACCGGTGTGTGCCTCCGGCAGTGGGCAGAGAACACAGGCCTGGCAGATCAGGACAGGCTTCCCAGAAAAAGAGCTCTGTAGCCCAGATCTGAAGGATGGGTGGGAGGGCAGGGCAGGAAGGGCCTTCCTGGCAGGGGCCACAGCCGGTGCAAAGCCTGGGAGATCGGGAGGGCGCAGGATGCTGGGAAAGCGCTGGTCATCATGTCAGGGGGAGCATCGACTTCAGGAGGACTGCAGGTGGTAGGAAGAAACAGGAGACACACGCGGGGCCTGACCCTGGAGGGGCTTCTGTGCCACTCAGAGGAATTGAGAGCCACCCTCTAGGCGTGGAGAGCCACAGAAGGGGAATGGCATGACCAGAGGTGATGGGCGGATGTGTACAGGGTTGACTGGAGGGGCAGGAGTGGCAGAGGCTGGAGCCCAGAACATGACCTCAGGCTCTCATACCAGGGAGAAATGACGAGGACTCAAATGGGGTGAGGTCAGGGAACAGGAACATGGGGGGACGCAAGTCATCGTTAGGACATACATACAATTTACTCATTCACTTGTTCTTTCCTTGAACACCTACATATACCAGGAAAGGAGTGATCACACCAGTTGGCATCCCTGCCCCTTGGAGCTTTCCACCTAGAAATAGGGAGGCTTCCGCTGGCAATGGAGACACCTCAGACATAGGGAGGGGAGGGTTGTACTTGGCCTCCTGAAGCACATGTTGAGTAGGAGGCAAGGTCCAGCCTAAAACAGACTGGCAATGAATCAAGGAGGCTGAGGGTGCTGGGGAGGGGACAGATGTGCCTCTGATCTGCTCTGAGGCCCCCATGTGTGGAGATCTGGGCACATCACTTTCTCTATCAGTTTCTCCCTCTCTCAAGTTGAGTGACTAGGTTTTGCATTGGCTTCCCAGTCTGTTCAGATGGTGGCAGCTTCCTAGAGTGCTGTGCTGGGAGGGATCCACTCTGTGACAGTGTCAGGGCAGGGACTGCCATGACTCACAGAGTGGTGGTCTGTCCTGGCTGTGCCTGGGCGGGGGCAGTTCCCTGCTGTGTATTTGCCATTCTGGATCCGTGATTCCTGAGGGCTGCAGCTCTGACCTGGGCTGACACGCTGTGTTCTGTGTCTAGCATGGAACATTTACATCCTATTTGTGTGAATATTTTGTGTTTCAAAGTCACCGCTCAGCAATCAGACACAGAAACTTCAGGAAACCAGGAGCCACATCATTCATTAACACATCTTCTTGGCCAACCCAGTAGGTCCCAGCAGATTGGGCCCTTGCTTTGCTGCTGGAAGGATTTCATAAGAAGCCCCCAAGGCTGCTGACACGTACTCACTCATTCCTTCACCTTGCCCCCAAATGCACTACGCAGCCACATCTCATGCCTGGAGATTGGGGAAGGGTCAACACCAACCCCCATCTCCCGGTGCCTTAGGGGAGGCAAACAGGGAAGCATAAATCCACCAGGGGTGGTAAGACCACGATGGGGGGATTTGTAAGGAGCCGGGGTGGGACAAGAGAAGGCACAAGAGATGTGCCTGGGGACGGGGATCCCAGGAGGTTCCTAGAGCAGGAGCATCTATCCTGGGCGCGGAGAGTGGCCGGCGCCCTGGGCAGGAGGAAGGAGCCTGGTCCTGTGCTGGGAGCTGGCCCCACGGGCGGCGGGAGGGGCGGGGGAGCCTCAGGACACAGGAGGCCGGGCTGAGTTCCCTGTGCCCCCTTTTACGGAGCTGGTGCTATCTGTGCACAACCGTGTGCACAGCATTCACTGTCTTTCACATTCAAACCCCGCAATGCTGCAGATGGGGGCTGAAGCCTGCAGAGGACATGGGTCTTGCTCAGGGTCCGTCAGCAGATGGAGCAGGTTGGCCTGGAGCCTGTGTGTCCACACAAAAGGCCACACGGTCACTAACTGTCCCAGTCACCAGCCCTCAGGCGCCCTTCACTTCCTCTCCCCTCCAGTGCAGCCCCCTGCGCCCCAGGACGTTCAGATCAGCGCTGCTGGGGACCACTTCCTGCTGACCTGGAGTGTGGCCCTTGGAGGTCCCCAGCCCCACTGGCTGTCACAGCGGGACCTGGAGTTTGAGGTGGTCTACAGGCGGCTTCAGGACCCCTGGGAGGTAGGAACCACAGCCAGCTCTGCCCCAGCCTGCAGGACCGGCCAGCGCGCCCCCTCCAGCACCGCCCTCTCCCGACAGGACGCCCCCGCCCTCCGCTGCAACGCCTCCCAGGCCACGCTGGGGCCCGGGCACCTCATGCCCAGCAGCACCTACGTGGCCCGAGTGCGCACGCGCCTGGCCCCGGGCTCGGGCTTCTCGGGACGGCCCAGCGAGTGGAGCCCAGAGGTGCGCTGGGACTCGCGGCCAGGTAATGCAGCCGGAGTCCAGACATGCCCCTGGGGGGCGCGGGCCCACTGGAAGCTCCTGGGACAGCAGGGGTCCGAGAGGCCACCTGTGGGCTTCCCAGATCTCCTGCTGCTGTCTTTACAATCGCGTCCTGGGCCCTCCCCTCTCCTCTGTGACTGCACAGCAAACTCGGCATCTGTTCACTTGGGGGTTCCAATTTTCTACACACTTTCTGATAATAACAATTACAATGATAATAATAGTGCTATTAACAGCTATGTTTTAACAGGAGCTATACATGTGCAGGGCTCACTGACATTATTCTGTTCAGTTCTCCAAACACTGAGGCTTAGGTGCTGTTGCCGTCCTCCCCAGAGAGTGGAGGCTGTGCAGGTGCACGGATTTCCCCCTCTGAGCTGTGGGCTCGCAGCTGGCAGGTTCAGGCTGAAGTTTCATCCCTGGTGTGTTGGCCCCAAGGCCCTTGACCTCTATGTGGTGCGTCCCATGGTAGGCCCCCGCTGACAGCTGTGGGACGGGTGAAGGAGGGAGGGAATGAAGGACTGTCTCCCCACCAGGGGACCAGGCGCAGCCCCAGAACCTGCAGTGCTTCTTCAACGGGGCCGCCAAGCTCAGCTGCTCCTGGGAGGTGAGGGCGGAGGTGGCCAGCTCGGTCTCCTTCGGCCTCTTCTACAAGTCCAGCCCGGATGCAGGGTGAGTGTCTCCTTCCTCCATCCCCTCCTCTCCTCTTGGCCTTGCTGTCTCTGGGCCTCCTCCTGTCCCTGGGACCTCAGCAGAAGCCACAGCCCACCCCGACGTCATCCCTCCCTCCTGGGGTCCCTCCCTCCTCCCTGCCCTCAGCCAGCTGTGATCCTCAGGGAGGAAGAGTGTTCCCCGGTGCTGAAGGACAAGCTCAGCGGCCTCTATACCCGGCACCGATGCCAGATCCCCGTGCCCGACCCCGGGACCCACGGCCAGTATGCCATCTCTGTTCGGCCAAGGAAGGAAGAGAAATTTATAAAGAGCTCAGAAAACAGTGAGTTTCCCCGAGCCTTCTGTGCGGGAGGTCTCTGGACAGCACCATTTCATTGTGTAACCCGAAAAAATTCAGGGTTCTTGCACGGCCCAGGCTTCATGCTTGTCACTTTCAAAGAAATGCAGCCCAGTGGCCAATAGTGAACAAAAGTAATTCGAACCTCTTTTTGACGTTCTCAAGAAGCAATGATACAACAATGACAATGGTCAAAAATGTGAATGAAGATATAATTTGTAACTCCTGGGAACAGGTCTTTAAGCCCTCGGCTCCCTCGTTCCTTTTGCCCCGCCCTGCAGCTCTCCAAAGCTCCCACTGCACACCACACCTCCCGGGCCTCCCACTAAAACTTTCCCTTGTTTTCCCTGCTTGGCTCTTTCTCTTTCTGTTTTCCAAAGTCCTCCTCTCACTGATGTCTTCAACATACATGATCTATGATTTATTTTTTAACTGGAGGCTGGGGCGTGTGCAAGTACCTTGTTGATCCTCACGGGTTTATGTCCCTCGTTCCTGTTATGTAGCAAGGACCCCAGTGTAACGGAACCTTCTAAATTCTTTGTCATGATCAAGTTCTTCCATTCAGTCTTTAGTGTTATGTCAAGAGCAGCAGCCACATGGGCTTGAATCCACCATTAACTCTCTTGGGGGTCCTCACCGGCAAAAGGAACTCCTACAGTTCAATTGTGCAAAATATATAAAGGGCCTAGTGTAATGTGTGACACATAGGAGACCTCAATGAATTACAGGCATTAGCATTATTTTTATAAAAGCCCTTTGAAGAAATCAAGGTTATGAGCATCCTTTTTTTTTTCTGATGAGTAGGCTGAAGCTCAGAGTGGTTGAGTGAGTGACTTAAAGTTGCACAGCTATTAGTAGGCAAATCAAGGCTAGAATCCAGAACTTCTGACTCCATGCCCAGTTTTGCTTTCTTTTCCCTTGGCTTCTTTCAACTTGTGGGTCTGCTGGCCAGATGGGAAGTGCTGTATGCAAGGGGCTTCACCTTCCTGTTTGGTCACCATCTGTTCAGGACCTAGAGTCTTGTGCCAGTGGAAACAGCACTGGTGTCTAGCATGGAACACAGGGAATGTTCCATTGGAGGATGGGTGTTATGACCACCCATAAAAGTTTCCCTCCCTCTAGTCCAGATGGCCCGCCCAACCCTCAATGTGACCAAGAATGGAGACAGCTACAGCCTTCGCTGGGAAGCAGGGAAAATGCAGTACAATCACATAGACCACACCTTTGAGGTGCAGTACAGGAAAGACTCGGTCACGTGGAAGGTAAGGGCCTGTGCACAGGGAGGGGATGAACAATGGGGAGGACAAGAAAGGAAGAAAACACCCAGAGAATTCACCTGCCAGGTGCCTGGCTCCCAGCAGGTGACCAGTCAGAGGTAGCCCCCAGGACTCAGTGATCACGACCCTGTGCAATCAGCAGGTCACTGTCCCATCTCTTGGTGAAGTAGCTGAGGTTCTAACAGGTGATGTGACTTGGCCCAAATTAACACCTGAACTTGAATTGCAAGGGAGCATAGACTGTCAGGGCTGGGAGGGACTGAGAGAAGGCTGGGATGAAGCTTTTCAAAGGTTGTAAAGTCCTGGGGACATTTCTTCAGAGGGCTCTTATCTGGACCCAGTGTGCAGCCACTCAGAGCACAGCTGCTCCTAACGAGGCAGGTGGGGCCCAGCCTGGGACTCAGTCTCCTGCTCCAAACCCCCAGCAGGCCTCAGAGCCTGTGTGCAGAGCCTCAGGGCTCCAGAGAGCCCAGAGCAGAAACCACAGAGCTGGCCCAAGACTCCAGGCTAGAAATGGGGAAACTGAGGCCAGGAGGGAGGTGGGTCAGTAGTGGAGCTGGGAGTGGGCCCCGGGCTCCTGAACCAGCTGAACCTCAGGGTCCAGAGTCAAGTCGACCTGCACTGCGTTCCTGGAGAGGCCAGAATTTGGGTCCAGGCTGCCCCCCAAGAAGGCTGGGAGGTTGAGAAGTCTAAAAATGAAGGTGGGACCAGGTAACTGCTCAGAGTTCTGGGTCTTGGTGTTGTCCTGTGTCAGAGGGCTGTGTTGAAAGAGGTGGAGCCCCTGGTTCCAGCTGGAGTGCTATCCCTGGCTGGGCACCGCAGTAGGCCCTCCGCGGTGGGGGTGAAGCCACAGCAGGTCTGGGGTGTAGTAGCAACTGGGGACGAAAGGAGAACAAGAAAACCTGGAGTGTCCAGGTGGGAGGGGTTTGCAGCTGTGCCCACGGGCACCGGGGGCCTCAGTCTCAGCACACCTGCTGACACACGCAAACCCGTAGGACAGCAAGACTGAGGCCCTCCAGAATGCCCACAGCATGGCCCTGCCAGCCCTGGAGCCCTCCACCAGGTACTGGGCCAGGGTGAGGGTGAAGCCCTCCCGGCGTGGCTACAGCGGGATCTGGAGCGAGTGGAGTGAGGAGCACTCCTGGGAAACGGAGTGGGGTATGTCTCCTGGCCTCCACCTATCCCTCCTGGGACAGCTCAGCTGAGCAGAGGACAGGGCTGCTGTGAGGCTCCAGGCCCTACTCCACCTGGGCCTCCTTCCCTGCATGTGTCACTAGTCTTTGGAAGGTGACACCTGGTGTACAACACAGACTGCAGCTGAGGACTTGAGGGAGCAGAGGAGAGCATGTCTCACCATCACTCCTCCTTCAAACTGGGGCTTAGGCCTCTATTAATATGACCCTTGGTTTCATTAGCCTTTGTGGCAGCCACTAGCCAGTGGTCGATCAGCCTGAGTTTCTTGTTACCGTGAAAGAAAAGAATCAAGAGCTGCAGACTGGGGCCTGGGATTGGAAGGGTTGGGTCTCATTTCTTTATCTTCCCCACCTCCTTGCACTTGCTGCATTCACTGGCCCCTCACCTTTCACCATAGTGATCACCAGGGGACTCATATAGAACAAGGTCCATCCAAGGGGGGCTTTCAGAGAGAGGATAGAGGAGGTGTTGGGAGCAAGCCCCCAAGTCCACAGCCAGCCTTAACAGGGGAGGAGGCTCAGGGAGAGGCCACAACCAAGCAGAAAAGAGGCTGGACCAATGGGCCCAAGGGACGGAGAAGAGGGCAGCCCTGGAGGGACCCAGCCTGTGAGGGGCTCAGGGCTGGGCAACAGGAAGAGTCGGGGGCTCCCGAGGGGACTTTGCACCTGCTGGTTCCTCTGGCAGCTTGGGTTTTCCCATCCCCACCTCTCGTACTCTCACTGTTCCTGGAGGCCCAGCTTATATGCTGCCTCCTTCAAGAAGTCCCCCGTGATTGCCATGCACTGTGGTCCTTGCCTTCTCCGTAATACCTCTTGCTACTGGAAAGGATCTAACCCTCCTGTGTCCTCCCCAGCACTTTGAACCTTGTCAGGGGTTCAAATCAATGCCCTCTTCTCCTTAGCAGGTGCCTGGCCCCTGCCCACCCCCAGAACTCCCTAAGGTATTGGCTGCACAGAGCAGAGTCTTGGGGGGATACTGAGCCAACCCCACCTGCCCTGCCTTGCCCCCACCTCCTGAGCCTCCAGCCTTTTCCCTTCGGGATGCTAATGCTCCTTGTCCTTCCTGGCTGTGGCAGTGCTGCCCACATGGGTCCTAGCCCTCACCCTGGTCTGCATCACCCTCACTTTGCTCCTGGCCCTTCGCTTCTGTGGCATCTACGGGTACAGGTAAGGGGACTCTGTGGGATTGAGGGGGGGTTCCAGAGTCTCAGGGGCCGCCAGGGCCCCCGGCCCAGCTCCCTCCAGTCCCTACTCTGCTACCCACCTCCTGCACCTCAGTTTCCCCTGTGCACGTGAGCATGGGAGCAGCTGGCCCTGAGGTGTCTGATGACTGTCACCTCCCTGGTGTCTTCAGGTTGAACAGAAAGTGGAAGGAGACCATCCCCAACCCCAGCAAGAGCCACCTGTTCCAGGTAGGATCTGCGAGAGGGCTAGGGGTCCTCTTCTCCTGCCTCCCCTGTCCCTGTCCCTACCTCCTCCATCCCTTCCTGTGGGCTTTGGGTGGTGGGATCTAGGAGGACCAGGGAGGAGACTTGTAAGTTTTGAGAGGTGGGCCAGACCCGGAAGTTGCTGCCTGGGCTCCCCTGAAGGTGCACAAGCCCAGCCCTGCCTCCCCGGAGCTCGGAGTGTGGGGATGCCCAGGGCAGGTGGGCTGGGGGAGGGCATCGCTGCTCTTGGGGTCAGTGCGTGTCCTGAGGCGGAACAGCTCCCCAAGGACAGGACACCTGAGCTCAGCTTTGAAGCGTCCGGGTGGTGCCAGGGGCAAAGGTCACTGCAAGCCCAGGGCATCTTGAGGGTGATGACAGGACCCTTCATGAGTGGCTGAGAGGGTGGGATGCAGGTGGGGGCCTCGGGGGGCTGAGGTGAACAGGGGCGGATGCCAACTAGGGGTGGTGCAAGCCCTTGGTCTGGCAGGCAGCCCCAGCTTTGGCTGTGGGGGTCTCAGGGCCAGCATGGAGGGGGAATGGGGTGGGTGTGGAGGCCGCAGCACCCAAGATTAGAGGAATCACAGGGACAGGGCCCCTGTCCTCAGGTGTTGAGGACCCTCTCTGGGCCACACTTTCCTGGTGTCAGAAGGTTGTGGCCATTCCTGACAACGTGGAGAATCTTCCCACATCCAGGGGCTCCCTGAGTCCCCGTAAGCCCCTGTCTGCCCCCTGCCCTCCGCCCCCACCTCCCAGGCCTCCTCACACCCACAGGCACAAATGTCCCTGCTCTTCCAGAATGGAAGTGGGGGGATGCGGCTCCAAGACAGCATGTCGGCCTCCACCAGCAGGAGCCCCCCACACCAGGGGCCATGGGGCAGCCACTTCCCGGAGCTGGAGAGGTGAGTGTCTGGGCTCCTCGGTTGCTCCTGACCTCTGGGGAGCAGGTGGGGGCTGGCCCCATTGTGCACATCAGGGGCTCGGGTGAGGTGGCCTCTGGCCTGTGGCTCATGGTGAAGAGATCCAAGGAGGCTGGTTTGCACTAAAGCATGAGGCACCCCGGGTGGATATCAGGAAGAACTTCCTCTTCCCAGGCTAGGGAGGGACAGACAAGGGACTTGACCAGAGGCAGGAGACGGGAGCAGATAGCCTCCCTCTGCCCTGCTGCTCAGGGAGGTGCCACAGTGTAGAGGCCTCATGGGGACGCTGGGGGTGTAAAGCTCACTGCCATCTCCTCAGGGAGCATTAACGGCACGGTTGGTAGAAAGGGAGGGAGAAGGAGTGAACAATGCACAGGCTGGCCATGAACCTGGCACTGAAGGTGGATGGCCTGTAAGGTCAGAGAGGGAGAGCGCCCGGCAGAGGAAGACCTTGACCCAAGCGTGGAGAATGAAGTGTGTGACCCAGGGAGAGCCTGACTCCGCATCCAGAGTCCCTCTCTGGGGCTCCTGCTCCCCTGACCTTGCCCTGCTCAGGTGCTCACGGGGAGCCCTAGGTGGGCTCTGGCCTTCCAAGAGAACTGCCCCCCACCCCACCCGACCCCTGTGCATGAGCTAAATCATCTGCCCAGGGTGGTTCCAACATCTCCGCCCGTGTTCTCCCCACAGGGTCATCCCTGTAGGCTTCCAGGACAGTGAGGTGTCACCTCTCACCACCGAGGACCCTAAAAGTGTCTGTGATCCACCATCGGGGCCTGACGAGACTCTGGCTACCTCCCGCCTGCCCACAGAGCAGCCCCACAGCTTCCCGCCAGCCCCGCCAGGCCCCTCAGACAAGCCTGAGAATCAGCTTTCCAGCTTCGACTTCAATGGTCCCTACCTGGGGCCGCCCCGAAGCCACTCCCTGCCTGCACTCCTGGGCCAGCTGGCACCCCCACCAACAGGGGCGAGCCAGAAGCCGTCGCCCCCAGGGTCCCTGGAGTACCTGTGTCTGCCCGCTGGGGGGCAGGTGCAGCTGGTACCGCTGGCCCAGGTGGAGAGGCAGGGCCAGGTCGTGGATGTGCAGCAGAGACCCAGCCCAGGGACCGAGGGGGGGTCCTCCTTGGAGTCTGGTGGAGGCCCTGCCCCTCCTGCACCTGGGCCAAGGGTGGATGGACAGGGCCCAAAGGACAGTCAAGTGGCTCTGTCCACGGGCTCTGGGGACCCTGAGGATGCTGTCGTGGCCTCTGGTTATCTCCCC
This sequence comes from Daubentonia madagascariensis, assembly GCA_023783475.1. Lineage (NCBI taxonomy): Eukaryota > Metazoa > Chordata > Mammalia > Primates > Daubentoniidae > Daubentonia > Daubentonia madagascariensis. The sequence goes on along the minus strand of JAKFHU010000600.1, from coordinate 10,018,766 downwards.
TCTGCAGACCTGTTATTCATCCCAAGCTCAGGGGCCCTGTCTGTCTCCCTGGCACCTGCTCTGGGCCACTGCTCAGACCACAGCCCTAGCCTCTGTCCTGGGCTGGCCGGGGGACCCCCTGGAGTACCAGCCTCCTGTGAAGCCGTGCTTTGAGGGCTATGTGGAGCTCCCTCCACCCATGGGCCAGTCCCCCAAGTCCCCCCTGGGCAGTCCTTCCCCTCCTGCAGCCAGCAGCCCTGTGCTGAGCCCAGGGGAGCCCCAGGCAGATGTGGTCTTGGCATCCCCACAGCCTGAGGGGCTCCTTGTGCTGCAGCAGGTGGGTGACTATTGCTTCCTCCCTGGCCTGGGACCTGGTCCTCTCTCGCCCCGGAGTAAGCCCTCTTCCCCAGCACCCTGTCCTGAGGTCATGGAGCTAGACCAGGCTTTTCAGGTCAAGAAGCCCCCGGGCCAGGCCGTGACCCAGGTGCCAGCCATTCAGCTCTTCAAAGCTCTGAAGCAGCAGGACTACCTGGCGCTGCCCCCTTGGGATGTTGGCAGGCCTGGGCAGGTGTGCTGAGACCCTCCAGACCTGGGGAGGCAAGGTCTGCCTTCCCTCCCGCCTTGCCTTTCTCTCCTGCCAGCCTCCCGCCCCTTCCATGTTATTTCTGCAGAGCCACATGGAGGCCTCCTGTCCAGGAAGGGAGTCAGGCCTGCCACTGTCCCCAAATCACTTCACTGCCCTCTCCACGTGTCTCTCTCTCTCTCTCTCTCTCTCTCACACACACACACACACAGGTGAAGTTAACTTATTTTTAGGTTGTGAATTATTAGGGCTTTCCATAATACTCCTTCCAGCTCCCCGTCATTTGCCTTTTTATCAGGTTTCTTTGCTTTTGCTATTTTCTTCCTTCTTTCTTTGCTGATTTATTATTAGAGTGCAGTTGGGATCCAAGCTGAGTGTACTCGGAGACTGAGATGTGTCTGGTTGTGTTTAAGGACTTGTGTGGGCTGCCTGTCCCCAGGCAGGCACTGATGCACGACATGATTCTTGCCCAGGTGCCGAGCCAGGAGGCACCAGGTGGCGACAGGGGTTAGGACTTAGAAGAGCAGCACAGGACCGGGCATGTTCACACTCAGTGTGGGGGAGCAGACCAGCCTTGATTGTCACTCTAAGAAATGGGCATGGTAGGAGGTGTGCAAGGGATGAATGTGAGGGGCTGTTTGGGAGCTCCTGGGGAGCCCTGCTGGGTGTCGCAGAGGTAACTGCAGGCCTCCGGTCCCGAGACCCCATGTCACGTAGAGAAGTCAGAGATTGGGCAATGCTGGTTAATGGCCGAAGTGATGGCCAGGCTGGGACCTGGGGAATATCTGGAGGGGAGAGGAATCTAGGACCCACATCTACTGTGGAAAAGTTGGGAAAAATTACTGAACAGAGGAAAAAAGGAAAATGACAAAGGGCATGTACGCCCGAGGGCTTTTAGTCTGAATGGCTTGCTTCTCTCCCTTCCAGAAAGACCATACAACTCCCATTCCCGCTGGCCATGGTGAGGGACTGTTGGTCTATGTCAAGCCTGCAGTGGGGATTATGGTTCCTTTAAATCTTTGCCTTTCTGACATACAAAAAATAATGGCATTAAATTGCTTTAATTTGCATTATTTGATAATTGTCAAGTTTGCACATATTTCTATATGTATCTTGGGAATTGGTATTTTTTAACTGGGCTGAGCCTATTAAGTTCTTTGTTCTGTTGGGTGCTATCTTTTTCTGATTATGTTGTTAAAACTATTTACATATGCCCTTTCATGGATGGTGCAAAGCTTTTTCCCTGAGTTTGTGATTTGTCTTATAATTTTGTACATGAGGCTTCTGGGGTTAAGTGTTAAAGCTTCTGTGTTGTCAAAGAGACCGATAGTGAAATCCTTCTCCACTTTTGGTGTCAGATTTACAAAGGCCTTCCTCACTGCAAGCTGCATTTGTCATAATTTATATTTTTTTCTAGTTCTTTTTGTGTTTCAAGCTTTTTGTGTAAAATTTTATCTTGGAACGTATGGATGGGAGACAGAGGTGTCTTTGCAGCATTTGTGGAATCATCCATTCTTTGTCCACGTATCTGAAATGCCACTTTTACGATGTAGGAAGTCCTCATACATACACTTCCCATTTTTATTACCTTGTTCTCTGATGGCACCCACCGTTTTGGTTGTTCTAGTTTTATGATGTTTTAATAAGTGGTAGAGCAAGTGTTCTTGTTACTTTTGTTCATACATCCCTGTTCATTACAGCAATGTTTGTGGTTGAAGAAATTTATAAACAACTTAAATGTTCATCAATACTGAAATTCCTATAACATTTTAGTACATTCTAAAGTAGAACTCTCTGTTAAAAATGAATGAGATGGACCAATGTGTATCAGAAATAAGTCCAAGATATTAATTCCAAAATATCTGGACACTGTTAAGGAGAGAAGACTGCAATAAAATATTTGTAAAACAAAACAAGAGCCTGAACTTTTGTGTATGTGTGGGAGTAGTTGGAGGTAGGGGTTGCTCTTTGAAACCCCAGTTGCCTTATGAGGAGGGTAAATCTGCTAAACAGAAGGGCCTTCGGTCTTTGGGGCACTACAGTGAGCACAAGATGGCGCATGAGACACCACACGATGGAGAGATGTATGGTGTTGTGCCCAGTGGAGGGAGAAGTGGTGGGTGGTGTGGGGGAGATCCTAGGGAAATCCAGGAGGGACGAGGGAAGAAGAAAGATGGTGAGAGAGAGAAGGATGTGGAACATATGCTAAAAAAATCATTCATTGTTATCTGAAATGCCAATGTATCTGGGCATCCTATATTTGATGTCTAGTCATGAGAGTGGAAAATTAAATAAGAAACTGAGTTCCCCATAAAAATGGCTGAGAAGGATCAAGTGTTTATTCCTGGCAGGCTTTGCTCAGGGATTCACAGGATCAATTCATTTAAGCTTCTTACCTCTCCAAGGCAGATACTCCCTTTATCATACCATTTTTGTAATTGAGGAAACTAAGGCACAGAGTGGTCACACAACTTGCCACAGGGTGCCTCTCCAGTGGGAGAGGGGCAGAGCCGGGATTTGAACCCTCACCCTGCAGCTCAGAGCCTGCTCTCGAAAACAAGGTCTCGCACCTGAAGATCCACACATGGATGCAAGATGATCCATGTTAGTTGGCAAGGCAGAAAAATCCATAAACTGAACTGATTAGTGGCAGGAGGAGATTGAGCCAGAGGAGACCGTGAAAAATGTTTGCATTTCTCTGGGAGCTTGATAACGAGGGTGCATGTGCTCACACATCGGAGTCCTGAGAGACCTTTCTCGGAGGGCTGCATCTCCCTCACCTGTCTTCCCCTGAGAACCCAGACTAGAGGCATGCACACAGTGGCAATCACTGAGGAATCAACAATGCACAGGGCCTTCAGGAGGCTGTCCCTGAGTTGGAGGTAGACAAAAATTTATTGGGGGGTGAAAGGAATGGCAGGGAACTTGTGCACAAGAATTGGCCGTCCTAGAAAACCTGGCATGCCTTTGAACCTTATACAAATACTTGCAAGTAGAGGCGCCATAAACCAACTGGGGTGCCCAAAGGTGGTAGTTCTCTTTGTCTTTCTTTATTTTTAAAGGACCTAAGAGGCAATGGAGAAGACCCTTTAGAATGCACCTCCAAATCAAAATTAGGATCCGAACAACAAATTCCTGGGAAAAGAACCAAACAGCTCAGGATAAACCCAAGGACCATCAACCGCTTTTCCGCACACTCCACACAAGTGGTACCACAATACAAAAACCTCACTAGGCAAGTGGCACAAAAACTCAAGAACAATTAAACAAAAACAATATAGGGAATTCCCAACACACACAATCTAAATGCCATGGGCTATCCATCAAATGGGAATTTTCATTTAACAGACACTTCTCCTCACACTCCAGCACATACAGTGGATGACAATAACACCACTCTCTTTACACATAGGTTCATAGCTATAAGTTCTTCCTTATGTTGCAACAAAACTCACAAATAACAGACAATACAGGGATCCTCAACACAAAAATGCCAGAGTCTGTCAAACAAATGGGAATCCAAAGGTGACAAACACCACCCCAAATGGCGATGGGAATCCAAAGGGGATAAATGCCACCCCAACTGGAAGGTTCAAACCCCTCCCCAAATGGATGGCCTCATCCATTGGTTCCCTGGGCCTCCAACGAATGCCCCAGGGGCTGGAAGGCTCAAAACCCTCCCTGAATGGGTGGCCTAGTCCCCCCATTTCCCTGGGAACCGCAAATGAGCTCTGAATTCAAACCAAGTTCCCTAGTTCCACTCAACCTCGAGACTTCCACCCCTAAAAGGTGCCACAAAACAAACAAAACCAACAGGAAGTTCTGGAAACCCCCCATATGGGTGGAATCAGGTTCTGGGGAGCTGCATCTACTTTAAGAAGACAGAGATGGGAGTTCCCTGCAGCTAAAATAGGCTCTGGCAGCAGCTGGGGCTGTCCCTTTCTCTCTTACCTCAAAAAGAAGTTGCTCCTACCTGCAAAGACCCATGGCTTTGATCCGGGCCTGCTCCCTGCCTCTTCCAGCAGTTGTAGGATGCGATTCCACCAGGGCACCGATGGGCCCACCCAGGCACACCAAATTCTGTTACCAAAAGTTTGGCACTTGCCCCCAAGGCCACATCAGAGGAATGAGGGCAAGTGGTTTGAGGAGAAGGAAAGAGGAGTTGATTAATTTGCTGGCAAATGAGGAGCTTGGCAGACTCCTGTCTCAAAGTACCAACATCCTCAAAAAAAGAGGACATTTTAATACAAAAGAAGTAGAAAAAATTCTAGTCTCAGATAACAGGATGGTTCTTTTTAAAAAAAAGGCAGCTGGCATTACATTGCCCTTGTTTTCTGTGGGTTTCTCCTCACATGAAAAGGACAGTGGAAACGTCATCCTAGACCAATCCTGATCTCCACAATGGCTTTGGGGACCTGCGTTGGCCACAGTGTTCTGTCTGCTGGCCTGGCAAGTTTGACCTGGAGAAGCAGACTCCCTCCAGCTGGGGGCTGACAAATGGAAACTGTTAATATTATTCCCAAGAGGTCTCACAAGAGGGCAGTTTGCCTTGGTGAATTCACAGGTGTGCTCCAAATCTGGCCCCTAGCCTCCCAAGCCCAGGACATCTGTTACCAGGGCCCAAGGGAGGACTGGACTCTGGAAAGTCAGCTCCCATTCACTAAACTCAGGAACGTGTTTGTTTGTCATGAGAAAACCAACAGGCAAGCAGAGTGCAGAGCCAGCCTGTCCAGCATAACCTCACTCTGTAGACAATCTTGCCTGGAAACCACCTGATACAAGCAGCAGGACGTTACTCAGCCACAGGGCAGGGCAGCAAGTGTGGGGTGGCATCAGGCTCTGATGGGGGCAGGGGCCTGTTGCACTGTGACCAGAGACAGAAAAAGCACACACGTGGGCTGGGATGTTCTTTTGCTGGAGTGGGCTGGAAGCCGAGACGGGCAGCCTCCTGTGCCTGGTGTGCCCCTGGGATGGCTGAGGTTGGCAAGGTCTCCCCTCTCTGGACCAGAGGGCAAACTGATTCTCCTTGATCCCCATGAAATGGCAGCAGTTTTGCAATACCAAGAGACCGAGACTCATCAGAGAACGTCCCTCTATTTCCAATTCATTACTTTGCCAGGCATGACCCAGACAGCCCAGCGCTGTTTCCAGTACTCTGCTTGAAGGTGGGATTCTTCAACCTTCTGGACAGTCTTAGGGTCTGGCTTTATACAAGTTCTTCAGACGGTGGCCACACCAGCAGGATGGCCCATGGCCCAAGAGAGCCCCTGTGACAACCAGATGGGGAAGCTCCTAGGGCCATGTGACACCCACTCACAATTGTCTTTTATCTCACCTGGGATAATGATGCAATAATTTTTCTCTAATTTTTAAGAGAAGCCTATACATAAACAGCAAGCAAATGGAATTCCAAGCACAGAGAGTTTTTTAGCATGATTTTGAGAAGGCAACTTTGAACAAAGAGCTTGCAGACATGGTATGAGTCTTTCTTTTTAGAGGTAAGCAAGCTTTTCTTGAAAGGGACGTGAAAACTTCAGCATAGCTTGCTTTAAAAATAAAAAAAGGATTAAGTGAATAAGAAAGAAAGAATAATTCCCTCTTCCCACAAGAAGAAAGTCCTGATGCACGAGGTCTTGGGTTCAATGAGCAGCAAGAGATAACTAAGACAACTTTCATTTGCTCCACTGAAATATTTCTCTGTTACCATGGCTATGCCATACTTTTCCAGTTGCTATAACTTATGATATGCTTTGATATTTGATATCCTGACTCATTACTCTTCTTTTTCAACATTTTATTGGATAGTATCATGCTGCTATTCTTCCAAATTATCATTAGAATTGATTTATCAAGTCACAAAAAATGTCCTGTCAGATTTTTTATTGGAATTGCACTAAGTTTAATTCTTAATTTGCAAGATCTGACAGCTTTGACAATTTTGTAATATTGGATTTTTTGATCCAGTCACTATGGACCTACATTTATTTGGGAATTTTACTCCAGCAAATTTTAAAAGTTTCTTTCTAGGTTCTTACTGGATTCATCTCCAGGTTTTTAAGATATGTCAGGGCTGGCTGGCCTGCCTGCCTTCTCTCTCTACTTTTCTTTTTTGTGGCTAATATCTTCCCAGCCTATTTTATTCCAATTGGTTATTAGTAGTACAAAGGAAAGCTATTGATATTTTTATAATGAATTTATACCCAGCTCCTTCCTGAAGTCTTATTTGTTGAATAATTCTTATTTAAATCTCATAGGCTTTCTAGACATGCTATCATATCTTCCCCAAATTATAATAGTTTTTTAACTTTTTTTCTTCTTATCCATTTAAAGTTTGCAAATTATAATAGTTTTGTGTCTCATTTTTAATACTTATTTTACTTACTGTTCCTGTCCAGTTGCATTTGCTAGAAAGTTCAAAACAATGTAATACTTAGTAGTGCACATAGCTGTCTTCAGTGGGATTATATAAGGAATGAGGAATGCTTCACCATTCAAGAGACTTACTACTAAATTCTGAAAAATACTCTTTATACTACTAAAAATATTCTACACATGACAGCAGACCTTCACCTCTCAAGGGTCTGTATCCAAGGAAATGTTTTTCTGCCCCCATCTCCAAGAGGCCATGTGAGGCACTTTAACAAATGAGCCTCAGACTAAGACCACACCAGAGGGCTCCCATGGCAGGTGATAGAAGGCTCTGACCAAAATGGCCTTAATGTTCTCCTCCACTTGACTAAGTGGAGGCTTCTTGCTAACTCTAGGCCATGACCTCCCTTCTCTTAGAACATTTTCTTTAGAACACTTGTAATTGGAAATTATTTCTCTGTCCCTTTGAGATGTAGGAAAATCTTTTTAAAAGCCTCTTGCCAGTTTTACCACCCAGGACTGTCCTTCCCAGGACTGGGAGGCATGCTTTTGCAGTGTAATCACCAAGGAAGACAGTGTCCCATCTCTCAGTCTTGTGGTGGACAGTTGTAAACTACCTCCTGTCATAAAAATATGAGAAAGTTTACTTTTCCTTTGGGTAAAGCCAATTGGTGAGCACAAATGGCCCATGGTCTCCTCTTACCCCAGTGCTAAAACACCCTCCCACCCTTCATTTCTGCAGAGTTGAGGCCAGATTTAGTTCTGGTCTCTCTTCTATTGCGATAGCCTTGAATAAAGTCTTCCTTGCCTGTTAACTTTGTCTGGTGCAAGTATTGCTTTGACACTTCCCAGCTTGGTGACATAGAAGCCTCAGTGGTGGGACAGTCCCTTGGAACCCAAACCCACAAAGGAGACAAATTCCCTGAGTTATAGGGGGATTTTAATGTCATGGGTTTTTTTTATAGGTTTCTTTTAAAATGTATTATGCTGATTGATTTCCTAAGTTGGCATTGTTGGAATGAATTCCACTTGGTCAGAAATTCCTTTAAAACACTGCTGGATTTGATTTGCCGATATTTTATTGATGGTTTTGTGTCTGCATTTGTAAGTAAAGTTAGTTTATAAATCTTTTTGTGCTAGCTTTATCAGATATGGGGAACATGGAAAAAAAGTTAAAAATAAGAAGTATTGCTTTACATTTAGATTTCAAGATTTTAAAAACTGTCAAATATCATCTATTCAAAAATTCTACTACTGTGAAAAGAGAGCAGATCTCTCTCTTAATGCTGCAGTCAACTATTGAGGTTTTATAGTCTGTGAATATCCTGCTTCTTTAAGAAATCTGCTTAGCTTACCATTGAATCATTGTGCACACTGACATAATTTTTGAGCCATCATCAATTTTCATGAACTATATAATTTAGCCTGAGCAATATTTCACAAGCATTGGAAATAACTAAATTACTCAAAGAGTCTTAATATGTGAACAAAGAGTAAATTATCATGTTTATTAGCATCAGAAGAGCTCATTTTTTTTCTGGGAGACAGGAGTTTACATTCAGGGAAAGCAAAACTGTTGCCTTTGAGGCTCTTTCTTAGCTTTTAACTGCAGCCTGCAAGCTGGTTAGCAGCCGGCTGACCTCCATTCTAAAAAGGGCCTTCGTACTCCTGATCTTAGGTTTTCTTACTGAAGAGGAGATTGCGTCCTTCCGCTCCATATTTTAAGGATGGGATAGCTACATTGAGCAAATTGGGAAATTTTCCTTCCGTCTTTACCTTTCCACTGGTATTACTTAGATAACAAGGGATTATCTGTTACTTACAAGCAACTTGCCTTGTAAGAATTTAAAAACTTAAAAGAGCTTGCCTGTTAAACTGTCTAGGCCTGATACATTTATAAGGGGTTAATTATTCACTAAGCTTTTCCATTTTTTTCTATAATTATTCTGTTTTTAGTATTTTACCACTTAAAAGGAGACTTGTTGATTTCTGAAAATACTCTTTTTCTGTACGACAGCTGGCATTCACCTCTGAAGAATCTGTGTCCAAGGCAAATGCCTCTCCTGGCAACTGGGCCTGTGCCACTTCTAAGTGGGCTTCTATGGCTTAGTATTTGATTAGGCATCAGATTAAAATGAACATCAAGCCAGGCAGGGTGGTGCACACCTGTAATCCCAGCTATGCAGGAGGCTGAAGCAGGAGGATTGTTTGAGCTCCAGAGTTCAAGAGCTCAACATAGAGAGATTCCATCTCGAAAAAAAAACAAAAAAAACCAATGAACATCAGAAAGAGTCTCATCTTTTTTCTTTTTCAATAGCATTTCTACTTCCTTTTGAACTGATTTTGGTAAGTTATTTTTACAGGTTAACCAAAGTTATATTTTACAGGTTAACCATGCATTTCATCTAGCAATCAGCAAGTGCTTACACATTGTTACAAATTATGTCTTGCTGTTATGAACTTATTCCAACAATTTACTCTCAGAAGGCATTCTGCATGCTCATTACATATTTTTATCTCTGTGCAGCTGCACATCTGCACTGTGACAGAGCTGTCTGTCCCGGGATGACTGATTGGAACCAGGCTTCTTCAATAGGCCTCAAGCTGTCTCATCACACCAACCTATTGTTAAAATGCTTAATGAAGGCAGCATTCTCTGCACTATCCCAGGGGAAAGTTGAGCAGGTTGCACACAGTAAATACACTTCAACATTCCTATCTGCCTAAGCCCTTGGATTTCCTCCTCGATAATATACCAAGGAAATGCTTGCATCCTGACTTTATTTAATGGACCACGAGGTCCAGGTTGCAGCACTGAGCAAATGGTGAGAGCCCCTCCCAGCTGCTCAATCTGACAGTGAATCCAGACTCCCTGGCTAGTGCTTCCATATTAATCAATTCAGTCTGTCCAACATTATGTTCCTTCTGCCTTGGTCTAACATCCTGAAAATTCCTTCCCACACATATTCTCCAGGTTTCTGCCATTATAAATTGGAAAAGATCTTGAAATTGTTTTGGTACCTCCTTCCAGATCAGCCTTTGTCCTCATCACCCTAGGGTCTGCCAGGATTTTATGGGTCTGAAAACAATGAAAGGGGGGAGGGCTCTTGAGTAAGCATCAACATTCCCCTCAAGGCAGTGGCCTCAGGAGAGTTAATTAAAGTCTTCAGGCAAAAGAAGGCTGACATCCTCAGTAGGGGAGAGAGCTGCTATTGATGACTAGGGAGACTCAGAAGAATTTGGGGGTTCAAGATATCCAGGATTCATCAAAATCTGCCCAAATTTCCCCATTTCAATTTATAGATTCTCTCTCCTTCCCAAGTAATCCCTTAACTTTTACACAAGAGATCTGGCAAGGTCATGGATTCAATTTGTATTGTATTTTACTGAGGGTTTGGTTTTCAGAACTCTTGGCCCTACGACTATAAGAAATAAGGAATTCTTTCAGAGTGATCAAGAAATTCTCTGGTTTTCTACCCTTGCCTTGAGCTGGAAATTTAACGCCCTAAGTTTGTCTTTTTTCCTCCACGTTTTCCAGTGTCTTCAGAAGAATCCATCACTTCTACCACAATGTTCTATTACGGCAGCTACTTTGTGTCCCAAAGCCTTGCCTGCCATAGGCACTTGACCCCAAGCTATTACAGATGCTAATTTAAGTAAATGATTTGTCAATACATGTCATGAACTGCTACTGTCCCATTTTCTACTGGCAATGAGGTCACATTGGCCTTTAAATCTGAAAAGAGCAAAGAAACAATTCCAGATTTCTATAATCAAAACTTTGTTCCCTAAAATCACTTTTAGAGTCAAAACAACTATTTAAAGAGGAGGAAGAGCAAAAGCCAGAGAAGCCACCACTGGGGTGGAAGAAGTTGCCACCAAAGGGCAAGGATGGTTTTCAACAGCTCCCAAGGGAGCTACTGGGGGTCTCACGTGTGTCCACACCTGACTCAAGTGCCTTCAGAAGACAATTCCTTCTCCTTCTCTCCTGTCTTCCAAATCTCGCACAAGAGCCTCTGACTAGGGAACTAAGCCAGAACTACACGAGGAAGGGAATACTGGGAAGTCCCTGCCATCCAGAGGAAACCTTACAAGTGGATGGTGGTGACACCAAACTGACACAGACAATCTTGTACAGCAAGATAAAGGTTTATCTTGTAGCTGCTTCACTTTGAAGATGGTAACAGACCTTGATCCTCCTCATGCTAAGAGTAATCTTAAAAGTGTCAAGTAAGCCAGGCATGGTGGTATGCACCTACAGTCCTAGCTACAGTCTCAGGAGGCTGAGGCTGGGGGATCCCTTGAGTCCAGGAGTTCAAGAACAGCCTGGGCAACATAGTGAGACCCTGGCTATTAAAAAAAATTAAAAATTAAAAAAAAAATTGTAAAAGGTGTCATGCAAAACTTCAAGGACTTAGACCCTTCCCTTAGACTGAAGCTTGGATCCTGGACTAGGGTAGATAGCAACAAAAAAGAAGGAATTAATGGAAAGAAGGATAGAGAAAAAGAAAAAACCACCTGGAAGAAGGGATTTCCACATGCCGATCTGAGATGCATGCTGTAGGGACTTGTTACCTCCCAAAAGAAGAGGTTTGTTCACTTGGTGGGTATCAAGTCAATAGACTTGCCAAGTTGGTTATAACAAGGTTTTTATTGTTTGCCACAAGTGAGGAGTACACCAGGGATAGTTCTCAAAGCAATGTGTTCCCAAATGAAAGGGCTGGGCTGGTTTTATAGTCAGAGGGTAATGAGGCGTGATCTGATAGGAGCTTGCAATGGGGTAATGCCAGGAAACATGCTCTGACTGGATCCTGCCATGCGGGGACGCCAGGGCTCAATCTGATTGGATCCTGGATCCTGCCATACAGTGTTCACATCTTAATTCAATCCCCGCTCCTCGGTCCAAGCACTCAGTTTCTGCCCATGGTTGTATGGCATGCGCATCTGGGCACGCTCATCTGCCATGCTCAGGTTACGTGACCTTCAACCCAGGGGTCCATGTCAACTGGAAAACAACTCACAACTTTGTTACATATAAATTAAGCCAGACTGGTCTCATGAGGTTACAGATTGAAGATGACAGCGTGACTCTGTGTCTTTGCATAGTTGTCTAATAGTGTGTTCCCTCTGTTTGCTTCTCTCGCTAGCTCGCTCTCTGTTTGAAACTCCTTCCCCCAGTTGCAAGCATAATCAAGAAATTACAAAGAAAAGGTGTTCAATTTCACTAACAAATAAAGAAATGCAAAATGAAACAACTGCATGATCATTTTTAGACTATCAGATTACTGAAAATAAGACACGTGACAGCAAAAGCACACGAGGGTGTGAGGAAACGGGCATGCTCACTCTCAGACTCAGGATAATGCAAATTAGTGTGTTTCTGGAAGGCAATTTGCCAACTTATACATTAAAATTTTAACTAAACATACTGTATTACTCTCAGAAACCTAACCCACAGAAATATTAGCAAAAGCATATACAAGGATGTTCACCGAGCATTATTTGTAATAGTCCCAAACTGGAAATATCTTAACTGCCATTCAGTGGGGGGATCTAGTTAGGATAACAATATATTGACGGGGACTTTTGTCATTGCTCCATTATTGACACCGAAGACTCCAAATTTAGACAAAGAGGACCCCACATCTGAAGAGAACCACAAACAATGGAGGTCAGATGCCCTCCCTGGGTTCTGCAACCCCAAATCCTCAATAACACACTCTGGCCCTCCCTCTCCACCCATCCCAGAAGGCTGGGCTAGAGAGTAGGGGAAGAACTGTCAGAGAGGTGAGTGCTTGGCCAGGTGCGGGGAAAACTGTGGCTTTTCTCTCCCCTCCACAAGGGGAAGGAGCCAGGTGAGGCTGCCCCCAAAAAACACACTGGTGGGGGTGGGGCCTGCAGGAAAGGGAGACACATTGCATTCCTGGTTAGATGACGGTGACTTCAGGGCCTTGCAACTCTCTCTGCCTTCTGACCTCTGGTCAGGGAAGAGAGAACTGGAGGGAGACGGTGGATGGGTGCATGGGAAGTGGAGCTGCCACACTCCCAGCGTCTTACAGCACAAGATGGAGGAGCTTCCCAAGTGCAAGTGAACCCTAAGGAAGGTAGTGAGGCTTGAGTGGCCACCCAGAGCCCGCACAAGAGGGCAGACTACTGGGTGAGGAAGGACACCCCAGCAGGCAGAGGCTGTGAGGTGTACCCCAAAGGGGGACAGGGGCTGAGGCAGGATGGACAGCCGCTGAGCTGGCGCATCTCCTTCATCAGGACACTGCAGTGGAGGTGTCCCATGGAGCGTGCACACCTCCTCCAAGAGAGGGCCCGACAGCCAGTCAGAACTGGCCAGAGAAGCAGCACCAAGTCACCCAGGCCAACCACAGGGCACCGGGAAAGGGGTACAATCTTCTCCTGCCCTGACCCCGACACAGCCGAGGAGCTGGCACCATGAGAGGGAGGGGCTGCCAGGGGCCAAGTGACCAAGGCCCTCCCCTGCCAGCTCCCTCCGCGGGGTGAAGCCTTACAGGGAGGAGCGAGATTCAAGATCATTCTTTATGATGGAAATAAAGCGATTGAAAACGGGGAACTTGCCCAAGAGACCATTAAGGGCCATGAAGGAGAAAGTCCACATAGCCCAGTGAGGTGTGTGTTCAGTAAGGGACGAAAGTAAAACTGCCTCGTGTTTGCACATCCAGTGCGGACTTACAAAACCTGGTTGCCTTAAGTTATGCCGAAGCCAGACTTAGGAATGTTAGATTCCAAATGTCTGCACAGACGGACGGGAAAGCATGACTAGGTCCTGTTAAGTGACAAGGTAAGTGGCAGAGCACGTGTAGAAAACGAGTCCGTTTAGCGGGGATAAGCACTGCCATGTGTGTTTCCACGGGTGCGCAAGAAACACGCGCAGGCGCTGAAGCAGAGAAAGACGGGCAGGGCATGTGCCCGGTCGCTGGAGGGGGAGACACTGCCACTTCTTTTTACATCCTCTTTAAAAAAGAACCAAGAAGTATCAAGTTATGATTTTTACTTTTCTGTATGTGCTTTTCTCTATAATAAAAGTGTTGCGTTTGTAATCACAACATTTTTAAAAAACCAAACCAAAATAAAACCGTTAAAAATGAATTGATGTAAGAATGGATTAGATAATCCCGTGGAGACTGCTGCTTTGGGAAACCTCCGCGGTGTCTGGAAAAGGATTCCGCCTGGGACTCCGAGACACCCTTCCCCCTCCCCGCCCCCGCCCCTCCCCCGCCCCTCCCGGCCTCTGCAGAGGCTTGGCTCGGCTTGTGCTGCCACCTAGAGGTCGGCCGCGGGCATTACTTCAAGTGCAGGGGCGGCCCCTCCGGCCGCAGTTTTTGGTTTTCGTTTTAAGCCCTTGGGGTTCAGGGCTGAGGATGGAGCTTCGTGGGAACGTCCAGTGTGAAGTCAAGATAGGGGAAAGAAGACAGAATGAGACAGAGAACACCTGTGTGTGCACCCGTGCATGCAGGGCCCAGCGCAAAACGAAAATGTGGGGCTCTTATTAAAAAATTATTAAGAATTTCAAAACCGTGACAGTAGAGCATTAAACCAAGTGTGGGCCCCTTCTGAGCACAGAGCCCTGTGGGACTGCACAGGTTATAGATTGCATGCCCAAATCCTGCTTGCATGCTTGTATTGGTGCTTTTTGTGTGCTGTGCCTACGTGTATTTGTGCAAATATGTGTTTGGTGTGTGCATCATGTTGATGTACACCTGTTTGTACCAGCAGGCTTAGGTGACTGTGTGGAAGTTCATGGATGGTGTATTTGTGTGTGTGTTTGTGTGTATGTGTGCGAGGAGCAGGTTTCTCTGTTTCAGGATGGGACACGGGAGCCTCAGGTGTCACTCTGAGACAGCTGAAGATACTACCTACGAGAGGAGCTGTCAGGCCCACCCACTGAAAACTGCAGAACTCTTCGCACGTAACAACTCTATTCACCCCTCTGCATTAAGGGAAGACCACACTCTAGCATGGCTTCTAGCAGCATAAGGACGTGTGCCCCTAGGATGCCCTCAGCACCACCTGGAGAACTGACTGTTCCAGCCAATATCTGGCCATGGGCCCCTGCCCTCCCTTTCTCACAGAATAACTGAAAAGGGCTTACAGTTATGAATCCTTCCACTGTCCCTTTGAGATGTACGTGTATCTCCTACACAGCTGGTCTGTGACACAGTGTCACAGTGACACTGAGCACCCTGTGTCATCCTTCACTTGAGCACCCACTCTCCCTCCTAACTCCTTTGTGCTCCCTTTCAAACGCCCAGGTTAAAGCATCCTAAAGTGTTTTATTGCTGTGCCCTCAAGTGGTACGTGGATATGTCAGAAATTATGAAGATGGTTCTGAGTCACTATGGGCAAGTGAGGCCTTGCTTGAATTGAAGAATGAATAATTTTTTCACTATGTGAATTAATGCCACTCAAGACCTGGTCCCTGTACCCCCTTGAAACTTAAGAATCACTGTGAATTCCACCACCTAGGAACCACAGGCACACGAAGAATACGGAATGCTGTCAGAAACAGCATCGGTGGGATAAAGGCCTTCTTTAAGTTAAAAAGAAAAAATCTATGCATGTTTTATTTACTTTGCCAAGATTACAGCTTTTCTCTCTAAAATATTCAATGTTTAATTTAAAAGAGTTCCTCTTAATGTTCTGAGATGGAATCTTTAATTGAGGCAAAGTCATATAACATGTCGCATTTATTCACTTGTGTCAAAATTGAAATTGCTCACTTAACTTTAAATCAGCTCACCAACATTGTGTTACTCAGCCACTTTTTCTGGCATCTGAGCTCTCTCGTCAGAAGGCATTTTGGTAGCTCTCTCGTAAAGCTGCTTCTTCAAACTGCTAAACTAAATGCAACGTGAAGCTGGATTTCTGTAGTATCCTTCCAACCCACCTTCCATACTCTTCTAAATCTACCCATGAGTAATAGAGTGGTTTTGTGTTTGCCTTTTGAAGGCTGACTCAACAGTACATTTCCTGCTACAGGGCTTGGTCTACAGATTGTCGTTTTCACCCACTAGGATACGTCGTAAGATCCTTCCTTGCTGGTGTATGTGGATGTGGCTTATTCCTTTCCACTGCCATCGGTGATCCCATTTGTGCATTCTCCTGCTGAAAGACATTTAGGGTTTTTTACTGTTACAAACAACACTGTGGTGAATATCTTTTTGTGGGGCTCCTTGTGTGCACGTTTAGGCATTTCTAGTCTAGGCTACGTAGAAATGGAATTTCTAGTTTGTGAAATATAATTTCAGTTTTGCCAAGTACTCCCTTGTTGTTCTTTGGTCATAATTCACGGAGTGGATGAGAGTTTCCATTTTCCCTCATTCTCGCCTACACTTGCATTTTAATTTTTGCCAAGCTGATGACCTTATTATTTTAATTTGTGTCTCTGATTGTCAGGGATAATGAGCATCTGTTCAACTCCTCAGTGTGGCTTCTTCAGTTGTCATTAACCCTTTGTGTTCCAGCCAGGCTGTACGCTCCTAGATGGAAGGGCTGGGTCTTGCATTTAAGGCCCCCACAGCTCAGCCCCATCCAGGCATAAACTCCACCTTTCCGACATCACCTCTGCCCCTCTCCTTGGAGCTCTACCTTCCAAGCTTAATGAGCCACCTATAGCCCCTCAAGTACATCATGCTGGGGTTTGTGCATACTGTTTCCTCTGTCTGGAATGCTGCATCTCTAACAGTCCACCCGAAATACCTACTCATGTTCCAAGATTCATCTCAAGAACCACCTCCTGGATGAAGCCCACTATGTGACCAGCGCCCCATCCCGGCATCCCTGGTAGAGGTAACCATGTTCTCCTTTGTGCTTTCACTGGCCCTGTATGAACTTCTCACTGCATGTATAAAACTTCTCAGCATCAATTTACTGCTGTGTCTGTCTCTCCACCAGACTCTGAACTCCCGGAGGACAGGTACCATGTCTTATTCATCCTTTTATTCCCAGCTGATCAATTAGGGCTGGGCAGGTGCAGATGCTGAGTACATGTTGGTCAGATGACGGGCTAAGCCTCAAAGCCAGCTTCTTCCACACCAGTCCTCTGCAGACTGTAAAGTCCTTGAGGACAAGGATTGCTTTGCATTCATATTGCTGTCCCTACAGTGCCTAATAAGTGCTTAGTATGTTTGTTGACACTGTAGTATGATTGCCTGGTAAAGAAGAAAGTGGCTTGGGTCAGAAATCTCTGGGTTTGGATCCAAGCTTCCTATTGACATAATCTTGTATTAAATATAATTTCCTTGGCCTCTTCAAGCCTCGGTTTCTTCACCTTCATAAAGGGGATCAGCTTTAAGGACTGGTATAAGGATGAAATAAGGTTGTGTGTGTAAAGCATGTGGTAGAGAATCATATGCATTTGCCATATTATCATTTCTATGTCTGAACAGTACAGAGTCTACTTTAGCCACAATACTTTGGATAGCTCATTTTCTCGTGCCACATGTGATGGGCACATAGTAGCTACTCAATAAAGATGAAGTCTGGTTCTTCCAGTGCTTTGCAGAAATTAGGTACCCAATAAAGAAGTTGCGCTGAATTCAGCACCTTGCATACAGTTCAGTACTCAGTAAATACTAAATCAAGTCAAATTCACTTCCCTGTTTTAGATGCTGATCAAATCCTATCTTAAAAAAAATCATTCCCTTTTGTGGGAGGAGGGCAGGTGGGGGAGAAGTGGGGACATGTCTTCCCTTCCTCCTGCCAGTGATTTTGATTCTTCCTTTTGCTTTTGATCTTTCCAAAGCAAGATGATCACTGGGGTAGACTGTTATTTTGGTGGTCTCCAGTGAACCACTCCTGTATATATTATAGTAATGTGCTTGTGTAGTCTCCTCTCACAAAATCTGGGCTTGGCCACATGTCACTTTGTCCATAGGGACATTAACAAGCCAGTGCAAGACTTGATAAACCCTTGCACATTGAATCTCACGCCCTCGGTAGGCTCCATCTTGGAACTCAGTCACCATACCACAGGGAGCCCAAGCTGGCCACAGGGAGAGGCCCCATGGAGAGAGAGTGGTGCCCAGCTAGTCCCCAGCTGTGGCAGTCATCTGAGCTGAGACACCAGGCATGTGAGAGAACAGCCATCTTCACAGTAGTGCCATGTGGAGCAGAAATGAGCCATACCTGCTGAGCTCTGCCCAAATGGCACAATCATGAGCAAATAAATGATCATGTCATTTTAAGCCATCAGGTTTTGGTGTGGTTTGGAACACAGTAAATAATAAATAACCCATGAGTAGAGCATGTTCTGAGAGTGCAAGCCAGTGATCTGGGGTTGGGTGTGCTGCTGACTTTGAGACCAACCTGGTGAAAAGCTTCAGGATCAACTGGTGAACATAACAGTCTGACCTGGAACCCATTCTCTGGGGGACTCTTCCCTGGGGTTCCAATTCCCAGGTCCCACCCCTGTTGCTACCAGGGAGCTTATGGGCTAAGGATGCTTTGCTGCTTAAACTGTGAGGAGCTGCTCAGGTCCACATCACAGGAAGTCCAGAGATGGGCGGCTTCTGGCCAGCTTGGTGCGGTAGCTCAGTGAGGTCCCAGAGGACCCGGACTGTGCTGCTTGGTCTGCAGTCCCTCTGGTCATAGGGAGTCTGCCAGGAGCAGCCCAGGCTCCATGCTTCCTCCTTCCATGCATCAGGAGAGAGGGATGCTCCCCCAGCATTCCCGGCAAAGAAAAGACACACCCACACTTTTCCTTGCACCTCATTGGCCCAAATTGAGTCACATGCCTCTTCCTGAACCAATCACATTGTGTGGGGGGTGGGGGTGGGGGCTGAGAATTACCGTAGGAGGCCAGGCAGG